>CM071143.1:11427500-12743750 GCA_036417725.1 Clanis bilineata | reverse complement strand
TGCGTTTTGTATTCTTATTTGCAAGCCTAAAGCCGCGTATCCTGGACTGGAATATTACACAAAACACCTACACAAAACATGTATTTTTTATCTATGGTCCATTGTTCTACGAGCAACATTTCAGCAAAATTTCGTCTTTCGCTTATGTATTTTTGAGTAATGTTTCGAGGAAACCTAGTACATGAGATACGTACTGATTTCTTAAGTTTACGCGAATATTATACATTGAAATAAAACTATTTTTACGGATTCTATCACGATTAGGTTTTAATTATTATTCCCGACGTTTCGGAGGCAACAACAACAACAACGAAGACTGCAAAGCCTTCGAAACGTCGGGAATAATAATTAAAACCTAATCGTGATAGAATCCGTAAAAATAGTTTTATTTCAACATGAGATACGCCTTAAGGAACAATCTCAGTAAGTTTAAGTACCCGTGAAACTGAATATTTTAGGTTTGAAGCCTTTTTATCGGAATCTTCAATATCAGATAACTTTTTCGGTTGAGTGTTTTTCGAAATGTCATCCTTAAAATGATTACGGTTGCTATCTTCGATTGCCATCTTGAGAGATTAATTAATATTAGTATTTATGTTTTATATATGTTTGTTTTGATTTACATTACTATAGCCGGGTCTTCTGACACTTACACAAAACATGCATTTTTTTATCTATGGTCCATTGTTCTACGAGAAGGTGACAGCTAAAATCGTTGTTTTACGTATGTGTTTTTAGTGTTTTGTTTCAAAAAAGCTAGTAGGTAAGTAGCAGGAGAGGCGGTTAAATATTAATATTTCAAAACGAAATGTAGAGCCTTGAAGTAGAGTCAAAAACTAGTCATCATAAAGCCTAGCCGCGTAACCTGCACATATTTTTTCAAAACACAAAAACACGTACACAAAACAAGGTTTTTATTGTCTCATGCTCATATAACAATGGACCATAGACAAAAATGTTAGAAATATCGTTTTTTGTGTAATTTTTTAGTGCAGGAGACGCGGCTTTACCCTAGCTTACAAATCTTTGTTATTGTTTTATAGTCTCATCCTGATGTTTATTTCATAGGTGCAATCAATGCGTACTCTGTTTGCCGAGATTTACTTCTCTGGATCCGAAGTTTTCGTTGATTTTGATTACGATTTGACTTTAATATTTTTATAAATTTTATAAACGCTTTAAAATAAGAACGTGTCTCAGCTAAGACCAATTAATATTAAAAAACTGTTATAAAAGATTACAAGTGGAATATTTCGAAGCTGAGTAATATTATCGTAGTTATTTAACGTCTGTTGGAAATCTAATATTCGTGTTAAATTATGCAAGTGTCTTACGTTTCAGATTACATAAAATCTCACATTTGTTTTCGTTTTACATTACCACGGCTATTTGCCTGCTTTAATTGCGGCTGTTTAATTATAATCCTGCTTTAATTATATTCTTTCTTTTTTAACTGACATTAAAAATGCATACTTATTCCACGGTCTCTACATTCTTAACTTCATTGACATATGAATTAAAAAAAAATATTTTTCGAAAAAAGAACACAGCTTACCATAAACAAGAAGACACCGCTTCCCTAAAAGGCCGGTATCCGCCATTACGATGTGTAATGTAACGTTTACGTCACAGCACTTTCACTGCGCGCACCACGAGCACTGGAGTACGACGCACTGGCAGCCAAGATCAACGCACTGGCCCCCCACAAAAAACTATATTAGGTTAATTTTGGGGTTTGGACGTGTCGCGCGCTCGCTCTAATGGCGGCCGGTAGATTGGACTCCGTGGACCGATGTATACGCTTTTACTTTCTTTGGCGCCAGTGGGGATTGCTTCGCGGATCTTGGTAATGTCGCTACCCTTGGGTTATGTCATTGAGGTATTGGGTATTTGGGTGATGCCGGCAGGGACGAATATATACGATATCTTCTGATTATCTTGGACTCTTAGGCTGAGATCTATAGAGCGAACTTCCACTAAGTCTAAGTCAAAATAACGAACTCGGTGAGTGAAAAAAATGTTTAAAATTCGAACACTTAAAACGTTAGATATATTTTTTAATTTTAATTACGTTTATCACAATATCAATATAATTTCATTTTTAATTTGCACAGAACAGCGAACTTGATCGATGATTAAAAAAAATACCTTAATGAAATTGTGGCGCTCAAAATATCCGCCATATTGTACAATGATGGATGGGCCGCCGCAGAGCAGCTTTGAATAAAATTTATTTCTAATTAAATTGTATTGTTTCTTTTCGGCAAAAAACACAGCATGTATATAGCATATATATCTAACAAAGACTTTTTTTTATAGAAGAGGGGGCAAACGAGCAAGTGGGTGACCTGATGTAAAGTAATCACCGCCGCCCATAAACATCCACAATACCAGGGGAATCATGGATACGTTGCCGTTGAGGTAGATATAGGCTCTTTTCTTGAAGGTCCCTAACTCGTAACGGTATGGAAACACAGCCACCGAAAGCTGGTTCCACAAGCACGTTGCACGCGGAAGAAAGTTCCTTGTAAAACGCACTGTTGAGGAACGCCATTCATCCAGGTGGTAAGGATGAAACTTCAGCTTGTTGCGTGTGGTACGATAATGGAATTTGGCGGCTGGTATTAGGACTTCTATGAACACTGCTAGACTGGCTGTTCGCTACATATAGGGCCTTACTTCTAAACTCAGTTTAGCTGAGCAAATGGCTAAGACTAGTCTGTCACTTTTTCCTTGTGTCACATTGTTTGAAAATAAAAGGGACAGGCTATTCTTTACCATTTGCTTAGTTAAACTGTTTTTATAAGTAAGGCCCAGAATGTGCGCACTAACGCCCGATGGTCAAACGCTACTCAAATTTAATGGCTTCTTATATTGATTTACGCCATACAATTTTGACAGACAATGCGGCCTTAAACGACATAAGGCGACCTTAATTGTATGACCATTCGGCGGTAAGTCCCTTTTAGTCGACCTTAACTCACTATAGAAATCTGCTGTTTTCCTTAGCCGTGAAACGTCAAACACTCGCCTTCATATGCCACAATTTTACTTCGAAACAGCAACATAAACATAACATAAGCTCACGCCTGTATCCCCGAAGGTGTATGCAAAGGCGCACTAGCGAACTAGAACACCCACATTTCGCCGAAACAGCTTGTCTAGTAAATACATAGAAGTCTTTGATATGTAACTATGTAATAATTTAAATTTTTATTAAGCTATTGGTTTTGATTTCGTAGTCCAGGGGGGTTACCATCACCTCTTATAGCAGTATTATTATAATTTTACTTGTACCGATTCCCATACGAAACAACCGAAGAACGATTATAATAATACTGCTATAAGAGGTCGTGGTAACCCTGTAGAAATCGATTGTTTTGTTTTTATTCGCGATCGAATGTGTTCCACATGAAAAATTGCGTAAAATCTTAATTCTGTTTGACTCACAGCCTCAAGCCTTTGGCAATAGTTCCGAAGAAAACAGTGTTATTATGTGTTTTGCAATAACGGTTTTTACATCGATGTAGGTATGCTTCTTTGATAGGTTTTAAACATTTTTCCTTGTTTTTGTCAAAAAATTACTCGGAGTAAGTCAAAGTTCGATTTAACAATTCCAAATCCTCACTGAGTTTGTTACTTCGACTTAGACTTACTCGAAGTTCGCTCTATAGATCTCAGTCTGAGTCAAAGAAACGGACTCAGTAAGGATTTGGAATCTTAAAATCGAACTTCGACTTAGTCCAAGCCATTTCCTACAAGAAACATACTGACAGACAGACTAGGCTAAGATTTTCTTGTAAATAATGACTCGGACTAAGTCAGAGTTCGACTTAAAAATTCCAAATCCTTAATCAGTTCGTTTCTTTGACTTAGACTTGGTCGAAGTTCGCTCTATAGATCTCAGCCTCAGTTTCGGAGTGTAGATAGATCGCGATTATGAACCAATCAATTTAAGTCATTTGACGGAATCATGTTCAAACTGTATTCTTATTGGTTAATTTTTGTAATCTATCTGCACATTCTGAGATTGGAACCGGACCTTAGGCGTTATGAGAGTTCCGGTATCCATTCCAATTCCCGTATCTGCATCAGTCATCCGCTTATCTAGTCGTAAGTTCGATTTGCTTCTTCCCTCTTCGAAGTGTGAAGAAGTAGAAATAAGGCGGCTAGATTTTTGATTCTTTCTGGATGCAGGCCGCTTCCAACAGGTCGATCTGGAAACCTCTGGAAGGCCTATGTTCAGCAGTGGACATCCTGGCTGATGATGATGATTCTTATTTGTCGATTGAACCCAATATGTGGTAGTCGCGTTTTTTTAATGCATTTCGCTTACCATCAGATGTAGTCACTTTGCCATACCGGGATAACAAAAAAAAAACTAAGAAATAATACTATAACAACTCATTTTTGCTATTTCTATGATAAACAAACAGAACAAAAATTATTGAGCATGGAAAGTGTCCGTCCATCTAGGAAGGATTTCTCATTGTTCCTAAATGATAATAACTTCACATCATGAGTAGAATGGCCATAATTTACAATATTAACCCAGGACAAAGTCTATAACCAACAGTTTAACTCCGCAGACAATATGGGACTACCAGAGTAAGCTATATCGGAAGTAATTTTAATAATCGATCTTTATTACCAAAGATATTGAATAACATACATAATTGAGAAATTTCTCCTTTTGAAAATAAAATAAAATAGGTCACCGCACCGCACGTCACTTGGGGTGACCACTGAAAATCAGCGCTATGTGGGGTTACTGCAACTGCACAGCATCATGCTGAATCGTCACTCGTCACCCACCTATCACAGCCATGACCTAATATTTGTACAAAAGTACAAAGTGGCAGCTCGCTGTCGCGTTTCGTTCGGTAAGACAGATTTTCCCTTCCATTCCATCATTTTAGGTTGGCAACGCACCCATGATTATTTTTGAGTATCGGGTGTTTATGGGCGGTGGAGATCACTTACCATCAGGTGACCCATCTGCTTGTTTGTCAGTCTCTGAAGAAAGTAAAGAAAATAATTTTATTTTAAGTTGAAATTAAACTATTTTTACGGATTATATCACGATTTGGTTTTAATTTTTATGCCCGACGTTTGGAAAGCTTTGCAGCCTTCGTGGTCACGGGTTAGACTTGATAGTTTAATTTCAATGAATAACATTCACGTAAACCTAAGAAATCATTATTTTAAGTTGTTAAGTGATAAATAAATTGCTTTCCTTTCTTTCTTCTTCTAGGTCTCTACAGTAGAAGATATCTGTTAGGTGATTGAAAAAAGACTAAAAAAGACTAAGACAAAGAAATTATCTCATAAAATTTTAACTATGATACTTCACTCTCTCAATTAAATAAAAATATCCTTTATAAAAGACTCGCGTAACAAAGAATAATTTTTCTCTCCGGATGCGTGGATAACCTCCATCCTGTACCGTCCTGCATACGCCATTGTGTTTTGTATTCAAAAGACGCTCAAGAGTCATTGTGTGGGAACTCGCAGGTGCTATATTAATTTTCCGAAGAATTCATTTCGTATTTGTAAATTCTCGGCACGATCTCCTTTGTGGTAAGTGCCTGACGGTTTATTGCGCGCAATATGTCTGCGGATTGCTTTTCATCAGGCGCTTGCGAAAGGTTACCTGTGTTTACATTATTGGGTGATATTTGTAGATTTATATACATCTATTCTTTTATTCAATGTCCTTTTTCAGTTAGGGGAATGAAAGCCAGTAATGATATTCCAATAAATAAAATGAATCTTAAATTCAGTATAGAAAGTAAATTAGATGTAATCAGATGACGCAGAGCATGTAAATTGTAAAGTACTGTCATGTCTACTAACCCTAGGAAGGTTTAGGGTGCAGGGTCAATAGTTACGTATGTGAGTATAAAGCCTGTAATGGATTAAACGCGTTGATACATTTATTGTGAATATCATCATAATCATCATCAGCCCACAGGACGTCCATTGCTGGACATAGGCCTCCCCAAAGATTTCCAGATCGACCTGTTGGAAGCGACCTGCATTGTCCTGGGAGGTTACCACCACCTCTTATAGCAGTATTATTATAGTCTTACTTTGTTTTTTTTTTGTACGGGAGTCTGTACAAGTAAGATTATAGTAACCCCCTTGAATTGTGAATATAAAACAATTTAATTACACGATTTATTCTTTCGACTTTCGACAAGGATTCGGCAAAGTTTTTATGACCGGCCGCCTGCCTGACGTCAACCCCCTTGAGGGATCCAGTCCCGGGTAAATTAAATTAAAAAATTAGCTTTGCCCGACCTGGGAATCGAACCCCGGACTTCCCTGCCCACATCATGCAGGCGACTGGTATTGAGTATTTATACGATTTAAAAGACGACAAATACCTTAGAATTAAGGAAAATACCTTAGAATTGCAGTCTAGCTTGGTTAAATGTTCTGGAACTTCTGGAATAGGATATGAGAGCCAATGGTGTCATTGTAGAGGATGCTCAAGACTGGATGACGTGGAAGCCTTTTCTTAAATAGGACGGCGGACTCCAGAGCAACGCTAGACAGAAAAAATATGAAATGAAAACACATTATTTAGGTAAAAAGAGGTAGAAAAAAAGTGGTAGAGCTACGCTGTAGACAGTAACGTCTACAGCGCGAATGGGCCAGTACGATCGGCTTGATACCACTGTCTCACAGAAAATCGACGTAAAGTGTCAGCTTGCTGTCGCGTTTCGTTCGGCGAGTAAGATTTCCGGTGGCCCCTTTCCCCCCTTCCTTTCCCATTCCCTTTTCCCTCCCCTTCCATTCCCTCCTTTTAGGTTGGCAACGCACCTATGTTTTTTTTTTGTCTTGGGTGTCAATGGGCGGTGGAGATCACTTACCATCAGGTCGTTTGCCAGTCTCTGCTATCAAAAAAATAAACATTAGCACTGAACAAATGAAAAATAAATAAAATGAAATCGTTACAAACGTTTCGATATCTAACAATAGCAATACGCGAAACTTGTGTTAATGGTTGCCAACTTGTGTCGAACAGCTGTTGAAGAAACGCTTTATGTGGAATGAAAGAGGAAAACTTGAGCGGAACATGGCTGATGGCAGGAACATTTGGACGAGAGTGGGAACAACTGGGGCGCTTGCGGTCAAATACCGTGCCTTAATTCATGGACGGTGGAGGTTTGAAATGGATCAAAAACTTAACGGACCGACTTCAAATCCAGCCGTGACCATATATGGGACCACCCTAAAATCAGCTCTATAGAACACAAAAAGAATTTTGAAGATCGGTCCACATTTGACGGAGATATCGCGTAACATACATAAAAAATACAGACGAATTGAGGAATTGAGGACCTCCTCCTTTTTGGCAATGACCGATGCAGATACAGGGATACCCCCATACCCGTCTCAACTAACCATCAAGTCAAATACATACTTGAAAACGTGTGTTGCACTGACTCCACATTAAGGTGGGATAAGGGCAGGTAAAGGTCGCAGGAAGTCGCTGGATGCAGGCCGCTTCCAACAGGTCGATCTGGAAATCTTTGGAGGGGCCTATGTTCAGCAGTGGACGTCCTATGGCTGATGATGATGATGATGATGAAGGGCAGGTAATTCAAATCTTTGGGGGAGGCCTATGTCCAGCAGTGGACGTCCTATGGCTGATGATGATGATGATGATGAAGGGCAGGTAAACGAAATCTTTGGGGGAGGCCTATGTCCAGCAGTGGACGTCCTATGGCTGATGATGATGATGATGATGATGATGAAGGGCACGTAATTGAAATCTTTGGGGGAGGCCTATGTCCAGCAGTGGACGTCTTGTGGCTGATGATGATGATGAAAGGCAGGTAGAAAGAAACAAAGATTTAAATCCAAAAGCTTGTAAATTGCGTTGTGGTCGTTACGTAGCTGCTTTCAGTCCGTCAAACTTGTCACAAGCGCGGCGGCCCGCTCGTGACGTGGCCCCAATCCTGACACCATGACTTCTGGCGTGCGTTCCCATTGATTGATGGCGTTTTAAACTGGTGCCGACGGGGATATGGGGTTTGAAGCGGTTTTATACTGTGGAAGCTTTGAATGACGGTGGCTTGAATGTTAGTGGTGGTTGGAATAATTTTTACTTGAGAAGTTTCAGACTGCCTCGGTGGTGTGGTGGTTTTTCGGTACGACTACCATCCTGAGGTCTCGGGTTCGATCCCCGGTTAGGGCAAAGTGATATTGTATTTTCGACCGACTTCCACAAAAGGAGGAGGTCCTCAATTTGTCTTTAAACACAAGTTTAAAAACTTAACAACCAACTTCCAATTTACCGATCGTGACTAAATTTATATGGGACCCTTGAAATAAGGTCTATCGAACACAAAAAGAATTTTGAAAATCGGTCCACATTTGGCGGAGATATCAAGTAACATACATTAAAAAAAAATACACGAATTGAGGACCTCCTCCTTTTGTGGAAGTCGGTCGAAAATCCAATATCACTTTGCCCGACCTGGGGGATCGAACCCAAGCCCTCATGATGGTAGTCGTACAAATATAACTACGCTGCCAAGCCAGTCTATAAACTAATTTAATTTCAATACACTTAAAATATCTTGGCACAATATAAGCGTAGAGACTATAATAGTATCCCCATTTCACATGAAGTATGGCCTCACTACGCGCAGGAACTTTTTCAATTAACTGAAAAATGATGTTCGTATCGCGCTCAGGTGCGGCGTAAGGCGTGGTGACGTGGCCCATCTCCTACAGCCTCGCGGTCCGAAGGGCCTCGCGCCTTGACGAATGCAACCAAAATTATTGGGTTCTTGACTTTCTAACTTTTTTTTTTTGTCGCGGGGAAAAGTGTTTTACCACTGCCGCCGCGCCCGGGGGGGTGGACGCGGCGGGTATGTCGGGTTCGCCGGCCTTACGACCCAGCGCCGTGATGCCCGGGAGAGATGGTCGACATCCGGGCGACGCTGGGGCGAGTCCCTAACACTATATACACCCTACACCGGCAATACCGACTAAAAACCCCGCGGTGGCCTTCTTCGGCGCTTGAATGGGGCGGTCCCGGGGTATCCGGAGATAGACTCGGATTGCTACCGGAACCGCTCCTGCGCGGTGCCGCTTGACTTTCTACCTGCGCTGACTGGAGGATCCAGACTCAGAGGACTAACGGCCGGTTTCAATAAACGAGCTCAGTTTAGAGTGCAGATAGATCGCGATTATGAACCAATCAAATCAAGTCATTTGACGGAGTCGTGTTCAAACTGTGTTCTTATTGGCTAATTTTTGTAATCTATCTGCACGTTTGAACTGAGATTGTTTATTGAAACCGGGCGCTAGTCGATCCTCGGGTGATGGTAATGCCAGAATTGAAAAATATCTGAAAGTTTGTGCACGTCACTGACCTTTGACCTCCCCGAGGGTCGGAATATAATATACGGAACTTTTTGGTAAAGCCTAATTTGTATACAAGTAATTTTCTCAAGGTTTATATCAATGACTAAAGAAAAATAGAGGACCCGGCATAATCACGAAAAATACGTATTTATAGGTTTATACGTAATTTTAGTTTCGCGATCTATTTACATGTGAGTTGTCACCCTGTCAAGATAATTAAATAACGTATAAATACTTTTGTTTTGTAAATACAGTGTTTTATTTATAATAATAATATTATAGCGAATATATATGGCAAGTATATAAACCGGTGGCCCATTTCCCCACTCCCTTTCCCAATCCCCCTTCCCTCCCTTCCATTCCCTTCTTTTGGGTTGGCAATGCACCCATGATTATTTTTGTGTCTTGGGTGTCTATGGGCGGTGGAGATCACTTGCCATCGGGTGACCCATCTGCTCGTTTGCCAATCTCTGCTATAAAAATAAAATAAAAACAAATGTGTGAATGGTAGAGTTGGAAGGGGAAGACCTCATCGAACATTCACTGACCAAGTCAGAGATATACTTGAGAAAGTTTCTCAAAAGTACCCTAAACCGACGTGCATGCATGAAAAATGTAATGAGACTGAATGAGGCGAAAGAGGTGTGTAAGGCTCGTAGCAAATGGAAATCCGTTATCTTTGCCTACCCCTATGGGAAAAAGGCGTGAGTCTATGTATGTAATTTTATTTTTATTTATTTCAATTTACATCAGACTAATGTCCATATTTGCTAAATTTATTTTAATCAAATTATAACATTATGTACTTAAATATAAAACAATACGTTCATATTGCGGATAGGTGACACCCTACATTAGGCCTCGGATTCATTTGCATGCAAGCCTATCCAGTGAGCCATATAATAAATAAATAATAATAATATTAACCCTGTAATATTACTGTCCCACTGCTGGGCACGGGCCTCCTCTACTAATGAGAGGGGTTAGGCCTTAGTCTACCACGCTGGCCTAATGCGGGTTGGTAGACTTCACATATGTACCTTCGAAATTCCTGTGAAGAAATTCTCAGGTATGCAGATTTCCTCACGATGTTTTCCTTCACCGTTATAACAAGCGATATTTCATAATGAAAATATACTTAACATAGAAAAGTCAGAGGTGTATGCTCGATTTTGGGGTTGGTCTCGAACCTCCGACACTTGTCTCGGCTATCCGTACATTTCCCAACTGAGCTATCGCTGTTATTAGTGAGCCATATATATAATAATGAATAATATTAATTTCGGAACATGATTGCATTTGGGTTCTTTCTTTTGCAAAGTCGCCATTTTACCTCTAGTTTCGTTAGTTCTAGGAATGTCATTTTTTTTCTAGTTATGCCCTGTCCTCTATCTTCTTTTGTCTAAGGTTTATGTTAACAAAATAATTGGAGCGTAGAAAATTAAACATGCGAACGTTTGACAGCTCATTACTTTAGGCATTCAGCTTTTTCTAGATTGATTTATGGAATTTCTAAGTAATGGAGGACGAAAAGAATTGCCTGGGAAGAAAATAGACCCAATTTCATTCAGTACCTACAACCAAAAGTAATTTGGTTTTGTCGTTACAAATATAAAACCTTGACAATTGCGACTAGCAAAACTAGGATATATACGGATTTATTTTAAAATAAATTTATGTCATATACGTCGTTATCGTAACTATCGTACGTCGTGTCATCTATTTATCTTAAATCGTGATTTAAATGCCTCGGTGCCTTTCATCTTTCTTTTCTTTCATCTCATTGAAGTTTCATAAAATATCCATATTGTAAGGATGCATAATATAGTCCTCGACGTGATTTTGCTTATCCACATTTCCAGTCAAATCCTACAAGCTTCCCGTAAATTCCCTGCAAGCATTCCTGCCAACAGGTCGATTTGGAAATCTTTGGGGGAGGCCTATGTTCAGCAGTGGACGTCCTATGGCTGATGATGATGATGATGATTCCTGCCATATCCTGTTCTTTCCCTTTCCTACAAATCACAACCCTTTATCTAAGCCCTATCCTTGTTATTGTGTCCATACCTGCCTGCTTGTTTTCTAAATTGATAGTGTTATAACATGATTATTATATAAATGTACCTAGACCTTGTTGTGACCATTTAAGTGCATTTGATATACCTATACCTAGTGTGGGGTCAGGACTGGGTGTGTGACTGTTGGGTGTTATTATTTAATTATTTATTTAAGTATTGAATGTGTTTTGGTTTCGTTACAAAATATCCCCTAGTTTGGTGTGCCTCTTGGCATAGGCCTCCTCTAAAAATATCTACTGGGTTCAGTACTTGCACTACTCTTCTCCAGTGACCGTCCAGCCGTGAGTTTTAGGTCATCCTCCCATCTTGTTTGTTGTCGTCCTCTGCAGTGACGTGCACAGGCATTTAGTTTAGGGTAGACAAAAATCTTTTATAATTATTTTCTTCACTTCATTCTTGCTTTACTTTGGTCATCACGATCATTCTCACGTTGATTCAATATTTAATACACAGACGGCTGTTTGAAAAACTGTTTCTATTTTTTCTTTCATTATCTAATTTTAGCAAACTGTCAGGGTAGACAATGTCTCTTTGCCTATATGAAATGCAAGCTACTGGTCCTCTGCTGCGCTTGCCGACCCTGGGACACCAGTCAGTAACACTTTTACTCCGTGTGTGTTGACCGTCATTTCACCTACCGTTAATTTAGGCAAAAATCCAGGTGGAGTTGGTGTCCGTGTGAATAAAACACTGGAGAACTTTCAGTACAACAAAGTTCTATGTGAGGAGACCTGAGGTATCGGACGTTATACTCCAGACGTGTTACATTGCGTTGCGGGAATGTATCTAAAACCTTCTGATTTGAAAATAAACATACATGTACGTAGATTTTTTTATAGCAGGGACTGGCAAACGAGTAGATTGGTCACCTGATGGTAAGTGATCTCCACCGCCCATAGACATCCATGATACTAAGATAATTAAGGGCGTATTCAATCTTAAAGAGGAATAGAGTTTGGGAAGGGGGAGGAGGGAATTGGACCACTAGAAATCTCACTCACCGAACGAAACGCAACAGCGAGATGTCATAATTCTTGGGAGAATTGTATCAAACCAGTCCACACGGCCCATTTGTGCTGTAGACGTCACTTTGTCTACAGCGTGTCTCTACCACTCAAGTAGATATGCTGATGAATGTATTCAAGGGATAGGCAGAGGTGCAAAAGACCTTTATTATTGAAAACACAACGGCATCCACATAATTTTTACTAAGTGATGGCTAGATGATAATCTTTGGGGAGGCCTATGTTCAACAGTGGACGTCCTATGGCTGATGATGATGACTAGGTATTTTGAAAATAACAGAAGAGGTTAAAGCTTAGTGTTCTAGTTTCCCCAGACGGGGATGACGTCAGTCAGGCAGCCGGTCGTAAAAACTTAGCCAACTCGTTTCTACAACATGCTTGAAAATGTGTGTTGCACCGACTCCACATTAAGGCGGGATAAGGGCAGGCAGAAAGAAAGAAGTGTTCTAGAGGAAGACATGAGAGACAATGCTCAAATTAAAGATTGTTAAGCTGGAGAAATGGAAGACTTTAATAGGAAGGACTCTGGCATTATTAGGCCGAGATAACGTTAAGTAGAAAGAAAGAACACATAACATAAACGGTATCACTGAAGAGGTAGGCAGAAGTGCACTAGCGAACTAGAACGTCCACATTCCGCTGCGCTTAGATCCTTCCTAGATGTGATATTGAGACCCTCAGGACGGTAGTTGTATATACAACTACGCCACCGAAGCAGCCAAGGAAAAAAGAAAGAAAATTAAGATTAAAAGAGATATTTTAGGCAAGAAAAATCTCTACTCGGCAACCATGATAAAACGAGGACTGAGTGGAAAAGGTAATACTATATTAACCTTTTATAATAAAAAGTATAATAACTAACTGCGGTTGCTAACAATCCCAAACCATTTTGACTCGTTTGAACTAAAACTTTTTTTACAAAGCCGCAATGTAGACTGCCCAACCCTGTACAGCCTCAAACATCCTCCAGGCTAAACGGTCCAGGTCTGTTGGATGCTGCGCGCTCTCCCGATCAATAGAGACACCCCCCGGTCCCCCCGCCCCGTCGCACCTGCCCCCGGCCGGGCTCAGTACCGCGCCCGTGGCTGTACCCGCAGCTTCCTACGCCACGTCACAGATATAATAAAAATACGAGTTTTTTTTAAATAATTTATTTTGAAAGCTGTAGTGTAACTCCGGAGTTTTCTGGAGATGGGATTTTGTTGAGGTGAGTATTAGATTTTGTTGTTTTTTTGCAGTTCAATGACCGATAGCTTTGGGCTGTTATTTTTAGTATTTTTTTTATTTTCAAAACATCTTCATTATAACCATATTTAAAATGATTTTTTTTCATTTAATATCAAATTCAATTCTTATCCTAACTTCATGTGGGGTAAACGCAGATTTTTTTTAAATCATGTTGCAAAAAGAATTTGGCTTAGTTTTCACGACCGGCTGCCTGCCTGACGTCAACGCCATTCTGGGGATCGAGTCTCGATTTAGTCTCAGTCACTAGATATGTTCCTAACAATGTAGAGTCGAAATTATTTTAATGTTATGTGTTATTCAAGATATGAAACATTACTTTGTCCAGCTTCCACTTTTTAATTTTACTACAAAGAGCGGTACAACCACGCTATAAACAGTAATGTCCACAGCACGAATGAGCCGGCTCGACCGGTTTGATACCACTGTATCACAGAAAACCGACGTGAAGTGGCAGCTCGCCGTAGCGTTTCGTCCATTTCCCACTTCCCATTCCCCTCGTTTTTGGTAAGCAACGCACCCATGATACATTTGTTTCTTGTGTGTGAGCGGTGAAGATCGCTTACCATCAGGTGACCCTCGTTTGCTAATCACGGCAAAAAAAAACAAAAAATGTTTAACAGAATTTTAATTTAATATGAGCGGTAAAATATTTGATTAGGGTGTAATATTATAGAGACGAGAAACTGCCCAGGCAGAGGCGCACTAACGAACACCCACTTTTCGCCGAGCTTAGTTCCGTCCCAGATGTGATATGGGGCGAATGACACAGATAAATAAACATAGATATGTTTATGTAGTAAATCAAAATTAGTACTCGGTTAATGTATCATTTAGTTGTCAGTTTCTCATCTCTAGAGGTATAATACTGCACTCTAATCAAATATTTTACCTACCTCTTCGGGGATACAGGCGTAAGCTTATGTAGATACATAAGCTATATATCCCCGAAAAGTCCCAGCGCTGGGATGAGCTAGACTGTGGATGATGATTATTAATAAGGTTTTTCTATCTGTCAATCTGGAAATTATCATAATATCTGGCCTATATCCAGCAGTGGACGTCCTATGGCTGATATTGATGATGATGATGATGCTAAAAGTTGTAAAATCTGTGCACATTTTGCTCTCAGGTATTTTTGTAGGTTTTATTTTTCTAATAGATAGGTACCATAAAACTACTTTTGAATAAAATTACTAATAATGCAAAAGCTCTTTATCTGCATCAATGGCGTGTTAAAAAGATTAAATAGGTACCACGTTCAATAAATTGCCATTACAATCATAACTGTAATGAAAATTCATGAGAAGAACTTCATACCTATCGGCAGATTTAACTTGGCCCAGTTCCGCCTCACACCTTTGACATTCGCAAACCCGCACTGCGCATGTCAAAAACAAAAAGGAATCTGTCAATTTTATTTTTAAATGATTTTATTCCTGGCTGTATGTTGGTAACTAGGATGTTTGATATAATTCCTTTAACTCCTCGGTTGACATTTACAAAATGACCTTGTAATGTTGACATTATCACGTTTAGCATTGTGCCAGCTAGCTGTACTAGCTCAGTCGGCGCTTAACTTTGGTCCCGGACGGTTGTTAGGACTAGAATCTAATATTAGAAGTTGAACTTTTAGTTAGTGGCCGGAATTTGAGAAGTTAAATAAAATATTCTCATATGAGTGATTAATAGTGCCGGGTATTAAAAATCACTTGCTCGGTGTCGGGTTACAAGAAGATTTTTTTAAATTTAAAGTTTACATAAAAGGTATGTTTATTTCATACAAAATATTATAGAGTTTAATAATTTTTTTACAATATTTTCAGCAGTAATATGAAAAGAAAAGATAATTCGGATATTTTTTTCAAACCGCTCTAATGAGACTGCGTACGTATCGAAAGGATACGATCGTAACGTAACGCTTTTTTCAATAATTTTAAAGCTGGAAATATAATACATAAAATAATAGGTAGAGGTGTCACAATCACAAAAATAAATTAATAAAATGTCACAATCACAAAAAAATATTGAACAAAATGTAACAATCACAAAAATAAATTAATAATATACGAACACTTTAGGTATTGCTGTTTTTAAAACGAAATAAGACATAAATTATTTATTAAATTCATCTTTTTAAATTCAACGGTGGCGTACCCTACTGATCTTTTATTTCAAACGACATTTACTAAAATATAAATCAATGGTTTTTATGTCTCGTCTGTCTACAATATAAAATTGAGTCTGCATTCTTTTGCTACGAAACCAAATTCTTTCTGATAGTAGTATACTAGTTAGTACAGCATTATTACAGCGCGGCGTCCTGGCTTTCTGCCAGACACATGACAAAACACCAAAATGTTTTAACAACAACTGAACTAAAACCTTTTTACTGACAAATCTTTTCTGATACAGTAATGTAGACTTAAAAATAAATTGGCGCATTGGCGTAGCACATAAAATAAAATCAGTTGTCAATTGTTTGGTCGTTGTTAAATTAACGTGAAAACATATCGTGTAAAATGTTTCATAAAGATCGTTAATTTGAAGCTCTTACGTAAGGATCTTTGAAATTGTATGAAATATTTTGAGATATTTTGTGAGCGAGAGGCCCCGGGTTCGATTCCCGGACCGAGACAAATGTTTGTATGACCCACAAATATCTCTTTCGCGTCTGGGTGTTGTGGGACGGAATTTCTCTCATAGTTTCTTATACCCGCAATACAGGTTATACTTAGTGTGTGGTCAGGATTAGGTGTGTGACTGTTGGGTGTATTTAAGAATTTAGAGATAATTTAAAAATATTTGGCTATCAATAAAACTAGTCATTCGAATTTGATCTCAAAATAACCTTCCTCATAATCCGTATGACACTCCCAAATCCCACCTAAGATCAAGTTCACGGTAACTTTCTATAAATAACGTATTATCTGTACCTACTATTTGAAAAGCCCTTCGAATTCGTTCGTATTTATAGATCACTCAGTACTTTTAAAAGTAATCTCATTTTTTATGGCATGTGAATGAGCAGGTGGGTTTCTGAAAGGATTTGCCGACCAGCAGATGCGGTTAACAGCTCGGCTGCTCTTCATTGATATTCTTTCTTTATTTCTACCCTTATTCCGTAATATGGGGACGGCGCAACACACCTTTTCAAGCATGTTGCAGAAAGGATCGTCTCTGTCGACCTGGGAATTGAATCCACGACTAAGTTCCCAGTCTAAGGCTGAGATCTATAGAGCGAACTTCGACTAAGTTTCTGTCAAAAAAAGAACTCGCTGTGGATTTGGAATTGTTAAATCGAACTTCGACTTGGTTCGAGATATTTTTTACAAGAAAATCTTTGCTTAGTCTGTCTGACAGTATGTTTTTCTTGTAAAAACTGGCTCGGAATACGTCGAAGTTCGATTTAAAAATTCCAAATCCTTACCGAGTTCGTTTCTTTGACTCAGACTTAGTCGAAGTTCGCTCTATAGATCTCAGCCTAATATTCATCGGTCTAGTTCGGGTGTCTAGACTGCTTCGGTGGCGTGTTTGTATTTCGGTACGACTACCGTCCTGAAGTTTCGGGTTCGATCCCCGGGTCGGGCAAAGTGATATTGGATTTTTCCATACCAGCCCGGAGTCTGGAATTTGTGCCCGATATGACGATAGTCGCTTGATGCAGGCCGCTTCCAACAGGTCGATCTGGAAATCTTTGGAGGAGGCCTATGTTCAGCAGTGGACGTCCTATGGCTGCTGATGATGATGATGATGGCGATAGGCTCGCCCCTATCACATCTGGGATGGAACTAAGTTCGGCGAAATGTGGGTGTATAGTTGGCTAGTGCGCCTCTGCCTACCCCTTCGGGGATACAGGCGTGAGCTTATGTTATGTTATGTTATGTTAGTGAGGGTTAGTAGATTTCACATGCCTTCGGAATCACTGAAGAAGACAAAATTAACAAGATATATTACCAGACATTTCCTTGGCAGATCCATATTGTAGCCGTCATGTGTGATTATAGATCCAGCTACACATAATCTCTCGACTGTTATATGTCAACGATTCGTCTTCATCTCTATCAAATAAATTGCTCTAATTTGCGGACAGTATTCAATGGAAATAATTTGTCGCCGCCTGGGTCTAGGGGCAGTGTATATGGGCTGTGAACCAGGTCGGGCGTGGTGTATTTCTAACACTATTTTCCCGGAACTGGATCCACCAGACGGGTATTGACATCAGGCAGGCAGCCGGTCGTAAAACTAAGAGACGTCCTTTTAGCAACATGCTTGAAAACGTGTGATGCGCCGACCCCACATTAAGGTGGGATAAAGACAGGTAGAAAGAAACAAGATTCAGTTGAAAGAATTGGAGAGATATGGGACGTAAAAGCCCTGGAATCTTTATGATGAAGCAGGTATTTATTTTTTCTGTGGGGCCCAACTTTTATTTATGACACAGAATGAGAAGAAAAGCAAATTGGTTGTCAGTGGTCGCTAGTTTTTTTTGGACTGGACTACGCTTACCATCAGGTGCAGTGTAGTCACTTTGACGTGGCCGGATAAAAAAAATATAGGTGTGCAAGGGTCTTAGCAAGTTGGAATATGTTGTCTTTGCCTACCCCTATGGGAAAAGGCGTGATCTATGTACATATGTACGTATTTATTATTTTTGAATACCGACGTCCAAACGTCCATTCACCGAAATGCCAACGTTATTATTTTTAATATACTGCTATACGACGATATTTATAAAATATCATTGTTTTTAAATATATAATTGACATATAAAATCCTTATCCTATTTGCAAAATTAGGCTCAATTGCACCACTATTATTAACCTAGAGTTAGTCCTAACCGCAAGCTAAATTGACAGAAAATGTATGAATGACATGTAACTTAACTTGCGGTTAGGACTAACTCTAGGTTAATAATAGTGGTGCAATTGAGCCTTAATGATTTAAATTTGATTTTGAAGACAATCTATTTTGAACCAATAAATACAAATAAACCAATAGCAGCGATAGCTCAGTTGGGAACGGTACGGTCTGCCGAAACAAGTGTCGGAGGTTTGAGACCAACTCCAAAATGGAGCATACACCTCTGACTTTTCTATGTTAAATGTATTTTCATTATGAAATATCGCTTGCGGTAATAACGGTGAAGGAAAACATCGTGAGGAAACCTGCATACCCGAGAATTACTTCACAGGAATTTCGAAGGTATGTGAAATCTACCAACCCGCTTTAGACCAGCGTAGTAGACTAAGGCCTAACCCCTCTCATTACTCCATTGCCGGGCACACCCCACAGAACACACACTACACTCTATAGCGACACAAATCACCACCATCGTGAAAAAACACAGGAGAAAAAAAAACCCTCTCATTAGTAGAGGAGGCCGGTGCCCAGCAGTGGGACAGTAATATTACAGGGCTAATATTATTATTTATTTCGAACCAGCCTAAAGCATAAATCATGAAATCTAATAGATTTTGTAAGGGTCGTAACGTGTTACACCCGGGTAGAGATGGCACCGGAAACCAACGCAAGATTTATTCACCCGTCCGGTCCCGGCGACTTGCATTTACTTGTATAGCTTTACAGAGTCGATTTGGTAAAAGAGTATGGCGGATACTCTCAGTAACTTTTTATTGATATACATATGTTGCCAGCCTCTGTCGTTAAAACCCCAATGTCGTACCCCCAAATAACTTTTTAATCCTCTAGTAAAAATATAATAACAAAAAGTAGCGTAAGAAAGTTATGTCTTTTTGACAGCCTCCGTGGCGCAGCGGGCGAGTAACCGGCTGTGAAACGTGAGGTCGCAGGTTCGAAACAGGCACCGACACAAATGTCTGTGTGGCCCACAGATATGTTTCGGGTCTGGGTGTTGTGAGACCTAAAGTCTCTCGTAGTTCCTGATACCCACGACACAAGACTCAATCTTAGTGTGGGGTCAGGACTATGTGTGACTGTTGGGTGTATTTATTATTTTTATTCCAAAGGAGTCTAAGCTTTATATTTCCTAACATTATAACAACTCTAAAAGGTCCACTAACTCTTTCCATAAAGTCAATTTTAATCGTAAACTGAATAAAACAAAGTCCATTACCGCTCGCTGTGACATTAGATTAGTTCGCAGCGGACCGATAGGCGGCGCTAATGTGTTTACTTCCGCCCTTCCGGCCAACATGGCGGACGGTGATTAAATTTTCGCGTGCCCCAAACAAAAGTTATTCAAATATTTGTACACGTAAATGGAGGTTTTTAGGGTTCAACTTTGTTCTAACGTTATAAGTTAGTTTAATTATAATTCGCGACCTCTATAAACATTGACATTAATTAACATAACAACTTATATAACATTGAAATAAAACTATTTTTACGGATTCTATCACGATTAGGTTTTAATTTTTATTCCCGACGTTTCGAAGGCTTGTAACACTAACCTTTTTTGGACAAATGACACCCCAGTCTGACCCGCGACAACGAAGACTGCAAAGCCTTCGAAACATCGGGAATAAAAATTAAAACCTAATCGTGATAGAATCCGTAAAAATAGTTTTATTTCAATGTATAATATTCGCGTAAACTTAAGAAATCAACTTATATAACACCCAGCATTAATACTTTAAGGCGCGTCTCCTGCAGGGCTACTACGACCTCTTATAGCAGTATTATTATAATCGTTCGTTTTGTAATTGTTGAAAATTGTTCGTTTGTTTTGTATGGGAATCGGTACGAGTAAAATCATAATAATACTGCTATAATAGGTGATGGTAACCCCCCTGCACCTGTTTTTCTTGAAACACTACACAAAAACATAAGCTCACGCCTGTATCCCCGAAGGGGTAGGCATAGGTGCACTAGCGAACTAAAACACCCACACTTCGCCGAGCTCAGTTCCGTCCCAGATGTGATAGGGGGCGAGCCTATCGCCATATCGGGCACAAATTCCGGGCTGATATGGAAAAATCCAATATCACTTCGTCCGACCCAGGGATTGAACCCGAGATCTCAGGACGGTAGTCATATCGTAATACCACTACGCTACCGAGACCGACACCATCTTGCCTATAGTTAAACGGACGCCACAGAGAAGCCACGCACACAAACACGCCTGTACAAAAGTGCCCTACGCACAAATTAACAGTTAACACTCATAACACGATCAGTTGCCGCCATTACGTGTTAATAGATCGAATAGGCCGAAAACTCTGCTTCACTTTCAATGTTCCTAGCGCTCCGCCCATCTTCGTTTCGACTTCCACAAAAGGAGGAGGTCCTCAATTCGTCTGTTTTTTATGTATCTTACTCATCGCTTACTCGATATCTCCGCCAAATGTGGACCGATTTTCAAAATTCTTTTTGTGTTCGATAGAGCTTATTTCAAGGGTGGTCCCTTATAAATTTGGTCACGATCGGAAAATTGGAAGTCGGTCAGTTAAGATTTTAAACTTATGATTATGGTTAAATAATTTGTTTTATTTCTCTTCCTTGCTAAAGAAAATTACAGTAATTATTCAAAAAGAAAGCTAACTTTATTCACCTACTAGGCCGTCATTTCGCTAAATGTTTTCATTTTCGCGCGAATGAAAATTAATTACGGCTATAAAGCTGTTAGTATGATTTAATAAGGCTTAACTTTATGGATAATGTTTTGACTCTAGAAGCACAAATAAGCTTAATATTTTTATGGCAGAAACTGGCATACGAGCAAATGGGTCACCTGATGGTGAGTGATCTGCACCGCCCATAGATATATCCCCTGGCACAAAAACAATCATGGGTGCGTTGCCATCCTAAAAGGAGGGAAGGGAAAGGGAGAGGAAAGGTTTTGGGAAATGGAGCGAGGGGGGGAATGGAACACCGGATATCTCACTCATCGCACGAAACGCGACAGCAAGCTGCCACTTTGCGTCGATTTTCTGTGAGATAGTGGTTTCAAACCGGTCGTGCTGTAGACGTAACTGTCTACAGCGAGGCTCTACCACTTTTAAGATAAACGAATTTCAGAACCTCGTTTTTTTTTCGTTGACCACTTCACGTAAAATGCCTTTGTCTGATTGTAATTACTAAACTCAAATCACTTCAAATAGAGCGAGAAAACGTCTTTGAAATACTTTGAATGCCAACAATAATTGAAGCCGGCACACAAAGCAACCGTGTTTTTAATATTTCCCTTTGATTCATTGATTTATCGGCGGCTAATTGGAGCTCGTTGACCTTTCGTGTGTTTGTATAAATAAATAGTAAACTCGTCGGCAATAAATGTCATAGTTTAAAATCACATGCAACCCACGGGAAATGGATCATTCATATACCTTTTTAACCGACTTGAAACGGTGGTTCTCAATTAGCCTTTTTTATATAATTACTCTATATCTCCAGTAAATATGGACCTTTCTTTCTACCTGTCCTTATCCCACCTTAATGTGTGGTCGGCGCAACACACTTGTTCAAGTGTGTTACTGTAAGGATTTGGCTAAGTTTTTACAACTTGCTGCGTGCCTGACGTCAACCCCCTCTGAGGAATCCAGTCCCGGACAAATGAAATTCGCTTTGCGCGACCTTGGAATGGAACCCTCGACCTCCCGGTCTACAGTCCATATACGCTGCCACTAGACCAAGGAGGCGTCCTGCAAATATACACTTTTTGCTACCTGCTCTTATCCCACTTTAATGTGGGTTCGGCGCAACACACTGTACTGCAAATATAGACTGATTTTCAAAATTGTTTTTGTGTTTGATAACGCTTATTTCAAGACTGGTTTCATAATATAATGGATTTAAAAGTTTTTAAACTTTTTAACATAACATAACATAAGCTCACGCCTGTATCCCCGAAGGGGTAGGCAGAGGCGCACTAGCGAACTAGTACATCCACATTTCGCCGAGCTTAGTTTCGTCCCAGATGTGATAGGGGGCGAGCCTATCGCCATCACCTCAGAACCGTAGTCGTACCGAAATACCACCACGCCACCGAGGCAGTCCTTTAAACTTTTTAAAGGACATTATTGAAAAGTTGGCGGTGGTGCGGCGTTTACGCATATACCATAAGATGACCTGCTTGCTCGTTCGTCGCTTTTCCATAAACATGAGCTCACGCCTGTATCCTCAAAGGGGTAAGCTGAGGCGCACTAGCGAACTAGAACATCCACATTTCGCAGAGCTTATGGATAATGATAGGGGGCGAGCCTAAAGTTAGCCGTCAGCCGTCAGCTTTAAATGGCTAAATAATGTTTATTTTCTTTGTATCGCCATATCGGGCACAAATTTCAGACTCGAGCTGATATTGAACAATGACAAGTTTAAAAACTTAAGGGACCGATTACAAAATGCATCCAATCGTGACTAAATTGAAACAAGCTCTGTCGAACACAAAAATAATCTTGAAAATTGGTCCACATTTGGCGGAGATATCGCGTAACATACATAAAAAATACAGACGAATTGAGGACCTTCTCCTTTTTAGAAGTTGGTCGAAAATTCAATATTACTTTGCCCGACCCGGGTCGAACCCGAGCTCTCACGATGATAATCGTACTGCGAACACAATACCACTACGCCACCGAGGCGGTCTTTCAGTCTGGGTCACGGAATCGCTTAGTCCAGAAGAATCAATCGGGTCTTTATTTATAAAATGACAGCCTCCGTGGCGCAGAGGGCGAATAGCCGGCTGTGAAGCGAGAGGCCGCGGGTTCGATTCCCGCATTGAGATAAATGTTTGTGTGGCCCACGGATATTTGTTTCAAGTCTGGTTGTTGTGAGACCGAAAATCTCTCATAGTCTCTGACACCCACGATACAGGTTATACTTAGTGTGGGATCTGGACTTGATGTGTGACTGTTGGGTGTATTTATTTATTAATTATTAAAATATGAAACCATTTATCAGCAATTAAAGTACATTTGTAGATCTTAGCTACAACTGCTACAAGTAGGTAAATGCCTAAAATATTTAATAAATCTAAAATTAGAAAGCATTTGATGCACCCACGCTGTGCATGGAGATGACAAACATACGATAAATAACTGTGAACTCTATTTTAGCACAGCAGGTCGATTCTCTGAGAAACGCCACAACGTTGCGATCGACGACGAGCTCCCGCAGCGCACATCGTTGAGATCAATGGAGCGTTCAGCTTTGTTGGGTCTTAGAGAATACCATTTTCCATACATTTATGTCAAACGTCTCGCACGAGAGAGCTAGTTCGCATAAGCGCCGTCATCACGCATAGCGCTAGTGCTTGCGCTTTGTACCTTGCTGAATACAAAATTGAAAACATTGCCGTAACGATGCCGCAACGATGCGGCAACGTTGTTTTCACAAATGAAACCTTAGAGATTCGACCTGCAGATTACAGTTTCACATACATACACTCACGCCTGTATCCCAAAACGGGTAAGCAGAGGCGGATTAGAGAACTAGAACACCCACGTTTTGCCGAGCTCGTTTTAGTCCCAGGTATGGACGAGGTCAGGTATCGCCATATCGGTCACAACAAACTCCGGGCTGATACTGAAAAATCCAATATCGCTTTAATAAAATAAAAATAATATTAACCCTGTAATATAACTATCCCACTGCTGGGCACGGGCCTCCTCTAACAATGAGAGGGGTTATGTCTTAGTCTACCACGCTAACCTAATGCGGGTTGGTAGACTTATCATACCTCCGAAATTTTTATGAAAAATATTCTCAAGTATGCAGGTTTCGTCACGATGTTTTCCTTCACCGTTACAGCAAGCGATAATTCACAATGAAAATACACTGAACATGAAAAGTCAGAGGTGTATGCTCTTTTTGGTATTGGTCTCGAACCTCCGACACTCGTCTCGATAGTCCATTAAAAATAAAAATAAAATAAAATAAAAATGTTTATTGGTCACGTAGGCATATCAAATACACTTATAACTGGTTACAACAAGGTCTAGATACATTTATATAATAATCATGTTATAACACTATCAATATAGAAAACAAGCAGGCAGTTATGGACACAATAACAAGGATGGGGTTTAGATAAAGGGTTATGATTTGTAGGAAAGGGAACGAACGGTATATGGCAGGAATTCTAGCAGGCAATTGACGGAAAAATAAAATAGGAAGCTTGTAGGATTTGACTGGAAATATGGATAATGAAAATCACGCCGTGGACTATAAGGCACTATCCCAGCTAACCTACCAGCCCTTCTCTAGCTTCCTACCGATGACGACCCGAAGAAGAAAGACGGAAAGAAAGTCCAGGCTTTATTTTTTTTTATTCCCAACTGAGCTATCGTTCCCGAATGATGAGGGCCTTATATGTTGTGCTTATGTTGCAGACGGAGGATGGACATCCCTCGGCCATCATGCGCCCTCCTTGTACTGCTACTGTCGTACTTCACACAGATAACAATGTAAGTATAAAACATTTTTATTCTAGCGTGATATCGAGTAGACATTGGGTGGGAATCATAATGTAGCCGACTGTGAAGCGAGAGACAACGGGAGTTAAAAAATGTATGGAGAAACTGAAAGCTATCGTCGATTTCGAGAATCGAGGAAAACTCCTACTAAGGGTACTGCTCTCCGCATTTTTTCTTTTCGACCAACTTCCAAAAAGATGAAGGTCCTCAATTCGTCTGTATTTTTTTAATGTATGTTACGGGATATCTCCGCCAAATGTGGACCGATTTTCAAAATCCTCTTGGTGTTTGATAGAGCTTATTTCAAGGGTGTTTTTTTACTGTCCCGCCCACACACCCGCCACTGTAACTCCTGTAAGCCAGGATCAACAGTGGCACGCATTTTACGATACCGAGCAATGAAGCTCGGCGAGTCTCAGAGAATGCAAAATTGTCTTCATCCCGCAACAAAATTAATCAAACAGAAAGATAGGGAGGAGTTGGAATTATAAGGTTTCCACTTCCCTCCGTAAAAATGCAGGAGACAATGTAATGAAGTAAAGAGGCATCAGCCTCATACATAGGAATATTTACAACTGGATAGGCCAGATGTAAAGCACCACGGAAATAATTTTAGTGGGTCCTATCATGCGAGCTGTAAAACTTGATTCCAATAATAGGTATGGCAAAAACGCCGGAATGCACGGAAAGTACTGATATAAGTGCCGCCCCTTTATAGAGTATTTCAAGGGTGTGTAAAATATTACTGTCCCACTGCTGGGCACGGGCCTCCTCTACTAATGAAAGGGGTTAGGCCTTAGTCTACCACGCTGGCCTAATACGGGTTGGATTACACATACCTTCGAAATCCTTATGTAGAATTTCTCGGGTGTGCAGTACCTCTAATGCGAGTTAATGCTTCTCGAAAACTATGATAGTTATCGTTAAATCTCTATACATTTATTTAGTTCATTGTAGTTTCCGCAAGCGGCGCTACAAGTGAAATGTATGGAGTTTTAATGATAACTATCATAGTTTTCGAGAAGCATTAACTCGTACTAGGGGTGCAGGTTTCCTCACGATGTTTTCCTTCACCGTTATAAGAAAAAATAAAAAGAATCGAAACATCGACAGGCCCGAAGACGTTTATTATTAAGTAGTTGTTACAACGTAAGCTTCTATTGATCCACGCACATTCAAAGGTTAATCCATCAACATTGCTTCTACAGTGTACAGACGTATATAAATAAATGAGTATCCTGGTGCCACAGAGTACACGGGTACCTACACGTAGTGGCGTGCAGTGCATATAGACAAAGGGACACTGTCTATACTGACAATTTGTCATTTCCATAAATTAAAAATAAAAATCATAAATAAATACAATTTTGAGTGGAAGAGTCACGCTGTTAGACAGTTACGTCTATAGCACGAATGGACCGGCTCGACCGGTTTGATACCACAGTCTCACAGAAAACCAACGTAAACTGGCAGCCTGCTCTCGCTTTTCGTTCGGTGAGTGAGATTTCCGGTGGCCCATTTCCCAAATCCCTTTTCCTTCCCCTTCCCTTCCATTCCCTCCTTTTAGGTTGGCAACGCACCCATGATTCTTTTTATGTCTTGACTGGGTCACCTGATGGTAATACCATCAGGTGACCCATCTGCTCATTTGCCAATCCCTGCTATAAAAAAGGCAACCAGTATTCCGCTTGTATTTTAAATCGACACAGAGATGATAATCACGATGATGGTGCCGCAAGAGTTGAAGACAATAATTGGGTATTTGACTATGTTTGATTTTATACACATATTTATATGTAATAGCAAATAAAACAAAATTTAAAATTCTATAAAAACGACATCGAAATTGGTTGAAAAATGAGGCAGTAATTCATATTTTAAATTCTGGAGTGGCATATTGGAGATATCTTGCTATCCATTTCCAATGCACGTACCGTTATGGTGAGACGTGATTATACTGATACTTCTCTTTCCCGCAGTTTGAAGGTTACACCAAACTTCAAAGGCTTATAACTTTTTTATTTTTGAGAATATTTCAGTATTTATTTCTGTTTTATATTTTAGACGACGTAAATTCCATATAAAATTAATTTAAAAAAGTTAATCAAGTACAAATTGTCCAAGATTGTTGTCTACCCTGGTAGGAATGCCCATGCACTTCACTGCCTACACGCAATGCCGGTGCGTGACGGTGACCCAGACGTTTATAAATCATGTACATTATTCGGGAGGCAAGAATGATCAAATATTTTCTGTGGGGAAGATATACGGGTATTATTTTGTAAGGAATTTATGTGCAGCTGACCCGCGCAACTCCGTCTGTACATATGCGTAACCTTAACAGTTTAGGGAGCGTACGCTGGGAAAACTCTCAAAAGGAAACCTTTTTAATAGTGCCTGAGATTAACATGTTCAAACCAACTTCAATATAATAAGAGTATAGATATGCGCTGTCTCTTATAACAAAAACTGTCAAACGGTTTTCTGTGAGCCAGTGGTATAAAACCGGTCAAGGCAAATTCTCGCACTGTGACAAATTCTTCATTTGTAACAACAGTGTCATATCTCGAAAACCTCGATTCTACAAAAAACGCTTTTAAAATAAAGTTTTAAAATAGTTTTCTGCACAATCGAGTCTTTCAAGATATGACACTGTTGTCGCAAATGATCGAAATGATACATCTACATATATTTGTTTGGATGTTGTGGGATCGTATTTACTGATACCCATTTTACGTAGACTTATGTATTATCCCCGAAGTGGTAGGAAGGTTTTGTTTATTGATTTATCAACACAATTGCTCGTTATTTTTGTTGCAAGTTCCCCATTGTTAGACTAACATTATATTTTCCGTTGCTTCGTTCCTACTGTAATGTTTCCTTAGAGGATCGTTTCTTATTCCCAATAATAGATTTTCCTTGTTGTTTCGCTTTTTCCATTATGACTTGGGCACGACGCTATAATGCATCCACAGGGAAATATTGACTTAGAAATACGTACATAAATACATAAGGCATAGAAATAAAACTATTTTTACGGATTCTATCACGATTTGGTTTTTAATTTTTATTCCTGAAGACCAAAACGACCCGTGACGACGAAGACTGTAAAACCTTCGAAACGTCGGGAATAAAAATTTAAAACCAAATCGTGATATAATCCGTAAAAATAGTTGTATTTCAATGTATAACATTTGCGTAAACTTAAGAAATCAGTATACATAAGGCATAACTTTACACATAAGGCAGGCATTATCTAACTTATATACGCAAAAGTTTATGAGTACGTTATGTTACTCTTTCATGCAAAAATTACTGAATGGATGTGGATTAAACTTAACAGTTATATAGGCATATTATGCTACTTTTATCCCGGGAAATGTACGGTTCCCGATAATCCCGAGGGATATTTCGACGCGGACGAATCCATGAACAAAAGCTAGTACTTTAGGAACAAGGAAATATGATGGAAATATAAGGAAATATATTCGCTGGATGCAGGCCGCTTCCAACAGGTCGATCTGGAAATCTTTGGGGGAGGCCTATGTTCAGCAGTGTACGTCCTATGGTTGATGATGATGATGTATTTCTTCTAATCTATACTAATATTATAAAGCTAGCAATTAGCTAGCAATTAGTAATATTAGTCGATTGTGAAATTAGAAAGTTACTGGTCATGATAATGAGAATAATAAGCAGAGTGGACTCTATCAATTGAGGAAGAGTACATAATGTTGGAAATCTTTGGGGGAGGTCTATGTCCAGCAGTGGACGTCCTGTGGCTGATGATGATAATGAAAAAGAAATATGAAAGTCGGGACCTCGCTGGATGCAGGCCGCTTCTAATAGGTTCTGGAAATATTCGGAGAAGGCCTATGTCCAGCAGTGGACGTCCTGTGGCTGATGATGATGATGAAAAGAAAATAGACATAATCCCTGCTCCCTTCCCAAACCCTTGTTATCGTTTCTATGGAAGCTATGGTAGCCAATTTTTACTGAGGGTTACCACCACCTCTTATAGCAGTATTATTATAATCGTTCTTCGTTTGTTTATTATGGGAATCGGTACAAGTAAAATTATAATAATACTGCTATAAGAGGTGGTGGTAACCTCCCTGTGGAGGATACTCAAGACTGGGCGAAGTGAAAGCGTTTAAGTAGGAAGGTGGACCCTGGCACTAGGCCGGGATAACGACAGGCAGATAAATACTGTAGTTATGACTGATAGTTTAAAGCGCTCTCTGTAAAATAAAGACATTTTTGATTATTTTGAGGAGAATGATACAGGCCAGATATTTTATCATAACTAATTCCCCCAGATGCATGAACTCAGGCAAGATAAACTTCAGAGAGAAAGAGAAGCAGATCCTGGACCAGATCCTCGGGCCTGGTCGTTACGACGCCCGCATCAGGCCCTCGGGCATCAACGGAACTGGTAAGTAGACCCACAAACATCAGCTTCTAGAACTAACATAAACTAAGACTCGGAGACGCGTTGGTAAAGACATTTTTTGAAGTGATGTTCAATTTATTTTGCTTTCGTACTTCGTTTTTGGTTTAGGACGATTAATATTTTGAGGAAAGTAGTATACACTATTCAATATCGTTCTATCACTAAACCTGGCTTTAGGAGTAAACGATTGCTTGAAGATAGAACGCTCTATCAAAAGAATACTCTATTTTCCTAAACATAAAAATAATTTTATAGATCTCATTCTAAGTATACGGGCATTTGTTCGTTTGGAGTCATCACTTCGGTGATTAAAAGAATTGTGTACCTACGCATTACACTTTGAATATCTAAATTAATTGAATCAATATTAAGAATATCAAAGAATACATTATTATGTTTAAGTTAAAATACTCATATCATTTTTCGATCAAACTGTCAATATCGAACACGTCTCCGAGTCTCAATTCATGGACTATTAACAATTTAGTATTGAACAAGGTTTAAAATATCTGAAGCTGAGCACTATACAATGATTAGTCTTTGATTTAGTTATATAGCTTTCCCAAGCATCCGGAAATATTAAACAGAATTTCAATCTATTACAACAATAACCACTCTCGTCGAAAAATAATATTTTATGTTTTGTCCATGGTTGTAAAATTATTTAACATAAGTTAGGGCTTTATTCTTTCATTTATTAAATTGGTGTCTGGGGACCTCATTTTCATTTTCAAAATTATTTTTTTTGTCGTCACCGATTCGAATAGTCAGGAAATTACTTTAGGTAATTGTATGTTATTTATTTATGAAAACGTTACAGCAGTTAAAGTAAGGACGATTATAGCTTCCAGTACCTTGTCGCGGATTAGCATATTGTTGAAGGAATTATGGAGAAAAGTCTTTGCTTTTACTTTACCAGTGGATTTTAATTTAAGATGATTATTATATAATAGGTCATTTTAAGTACAACTTCTGACTAACGTTATTTAATCTTGAACGCACTTTGGTGATATGTATTGGAAACTAGGCAAATCATATGATTAATATCATAAGATCTTGCAGTCTATGATATTATTAATTTTTAAGCAATGTTTATTATGATATAAATCCCCATTAAGTAACAGACCTATAGCATTTACATTGGCGCGAGAAAGTGTATCAATAGCTATAGCGTTGTTTCAAAGAAAATAAAGACTGAAGAAAAGTGAAAATAATTCCAAAAATTCGAACAACGCTGGAACCTTGATAAATCACTGCAGTACATACCATTTTTAGCACAATGGATTTAATGGAGAAATCCTCTAACCGCAAACATGTTTAGTCTAAGGCTTAGACAAATGGGTTACACTTACACAAAATGAAGACCCTAAAAGAAAGATAATGAAAATGGCTAAATTCTGAAGTACATTTTAATAAACAAAATGTGCTGTCGGATTAAAATGTATGATTATTGTGAAAGGCCATTTAGTTAAACCAAGCAAAAGTTTAAGTAGATAAAAAAACACGTAAGAAGCACAACTGTCTTTAACAAAGAGAATCGTTTCCTGCATAAATATTTTATGTAATCATCACGAAACAGATTAATAAATAAATCAATACACAGTTGCAAGAAAGCAAGAATAAACAATAAAGCTCCCTAATGAAATTTTATGTTTTAATTTTCTTTAATGAATATAATATATAAATACACAATTATAAATATGTACTTACTTTAACGACTTAAATTTTATATGACTTAAATAGTTTTATAGGGTCATCGTAAGAAATACGCAGGTATTGTAATCATTGGAAGTGATGGTGCTTAATAGCTTTGATATCATTCGTATAAGTCTATGTGACAAATACATTCACATATTTATTCCTATTCAAACGATAAATACACCATTAACATCAATAACGAATTTATAGCCCGGATCAACAAACAACACACATTTTTGAACACCAAGCAATTGGAATGCAAAGCCATGTTTATCGTCCAACGAAAATAATAAAATAGAAAGACAAGAAGGAGTTCGAAATATATATAAGTTTTAAGTTAAGTGTTAAATTCCCCTCTTAGCAAAACGGGAAAGAAAATAAAGAACTGTTGTAATCATGCATAAGAACAATTTTAAAGAAGCCAAATGTGTTTATCCTATCCAACTAGCTGTAAAACTTGGTTCCAATAAGAGGTATTAAGGAGATGGATCAAATCAAATCAAAATATTTAATGAATCCATAAAATTGAAATAAAACTATTGTTACGGGCTAACGGGGTTCAGGACAAACAATTAAACGCCGACTGTTCTCGAAACTGACTCAGCACTTTATTTAAAATTAAACACTGTACTGCACACAATACGCGTCGAAATAATCGCTCCGAATATTCGCTTGTCGCTCGTTGTTCGCACTCGATCGCTTCCGAAGAAACACTGTGTCCCGCCAACACACACACACGCCTTTTATATTCGTCGATCCCTTATCGGCGCGTGACGTCACGCGGCCGTCGGCGCGGCTCGAACGCACTAGAACACTCGACACATTTATGGATGAAACGCGGCGCGTTCGATTAGCGATTATTCTAGTATGTAGGCGTAACACTGCCCCCTCCTAAGACATGCTCGTCCCGAGCATTGTTACAGCCATAATAACACGCTAAACGGTCGACGTGAACTATCTTAGGCGCAGATCGCTGGCCTTTCTGGATTCTGTAGGTGACATCATTAATTTTGGTGACAACTCTATAGGGTCCGTCCCATTTCGCTTGTAATTTGGGAGACTTGCCTTTGCATCGAACTGGGTTGTGCAACCATACTAGTGAACCTTCGTCGAAACCGCTGTTGTTCATTTTTCGGTCATAGCGGATCTTCATTCTCTCGGATATTTGCTGACCTGATACTCGGACGTGTTCATATACGTCATTCAATCTCTTGCGCAGATCGTCCGCGTAGTCTGTTACACTACGCGGGGTGTCAGGAGGGATACCAGTTATCAGATCAGCAGGCAGTCGTAATTCTCTTCCAAAGTTAGCGAAAGCTGGTGTCACCGTCGTATTCTCGTGAACCGCACTACGATATGACAGGAGAAACGGCTGAATGTGCTTGTCCCAGTCTTTTTGCCTGCTTTCTACAACTTTTGCCAGGTATCTCTCTAACGTTTGAATAAATCGTTCCACCATGCCATCAGATTGCGGGTGGTAGGAGGTCGTTCTGGTTTTGTGAATGCCCAATACTCGACATGTTTCCTGAAATACTTGGGATTCAAAATTACGTCCTTGATCGCTGTGAATTTCTAAAGGTACTCCAAACCGGCAGAATACTTCATGGACCAATTTATCTGCGACTGTTGAAGCTTCCTGGTTGGGAATGGCAAATACTTCCGGCCACTTCGTGAAGTAATCCATGACCACCATGAAGTACTTGTTCCCGCTGTCACTTACAGGGAAAGGTCCTGCTACGTCCAGAGCAATCCGCTCCCATGGAGCTCCCACATTGTAAATTTTTAATGCTCCTCTACTTCGTGTATGAGGACCCTTCACAGCCGCGCAAATTGTGCATTTACGACACCATTCCTCAACATCGTCTCGGCAGTGGATCCAATAAAATCTTTCGCGGATCTTCAGCAGAGTTCTTTTGACCCCCATGTGAGCTCCTGAGCATCCGTTATGGTACAGCTGCAGAACTTCTGGGATCTTAGCTCTAGGGACTACCATTTGCAGATGACATCGATCGCCTTTTGCGTTTTCCCATTTACGGCACAGTATTCCATCGTGTATAACCAAGCTGTCCCACTGGGCCCAGTAGCTCTTCGTAGTAGAACTTAACGCTGCAACTTCATGCCATTTAGGTTTCGCGGTACCAGCTTTTAACCGCTCAAAGATTGGTTTAAGATCTGCGTCACTATCCTGCGCTTCCAGTAGCGTGTCTCGCCACTCGTTGCTGAGATCTGTCCTTATTATTCGCACAGGCAATTCTTCCTTAACCTCTTGTTTGACGCAGTGCTTGCAGTTCTCTGCGCAAGGTCTTCTTGATAGAGCGTCTGCATTACCGTGAGATTTCCCACTGCGATGTTCTATCACATAGTCAAACTCTTGTAGCAACTCAATCCATCTTGCTAATTGACCCTCTGGATTTCTGAACTGCAGTAGCCACTTCAAGGCAGCATGGTCTGTTCGTAGGTGGAATTTCCGCCCGAGCAAATATTTACTAAAATGTTGCAGTGATTTGACTACGGCTAGCAGTTCTCTTCTTGTGACGCAGTAATTCCGTTCAGGCTTAGATAAGGATTTGCTGAAGTAAGCTATCACAACCTCTTTTTCTCCTTTTCGTTGTGACAACACACCGCCAATACCCGTATTACTTGCGTCTGTGTCCACTATAAACTCGTTTGCAGTGTCAGGATAACCCAATATAGGTGTATTACACAGACGGTCTTTTAACGTTTGGAATGCGGTGTCGCAATTCTCATCCCAGCAAAACTGTCTCTTCTCTTCTGTAAGCTTATGTAGAGGCTTGGCTATGTCTGCAAAATTCTTCACAAATCGCCGGTAATAGGAGCACAAGCCTAAAAACGCACGTACTTGTGTCTTGTCTCTCGGAACTGGCCATTCCTTGACTGCCACAACTTTGTCGGGGTCTGTTTGTACGCCAGCTGCTGAAATAATGTGTCCTAAAAAGTTAACCTGCTTCTTGAAAAGTGAACATTTCTTGGGACTCAGTTTAAGATTAGCCCCCCGGATCTTCGATAAGACACGTTCAAGATTGCGAAGATGGTCTTCGAATGTGCGGCCCACTATGATGATGTCATCTAAGTAGACAAGACAAGCGTCCCCAATCAGTCCGGTAAGTACAAGTTCCATCAGTCTCTCAAAAGTCGCAGGAGCGTTGCACAATCCAAATGGCATAACCTTAAATTGCCATAGACCTTTACCAGTAGAAAAAGCAGTTTTCTCCTTGTCTCTTGAGTCAATTTCCACTTGCCAGTAACCGCTCTTCAAGTCTAGCGTGCTAAACCACTTCATTCCGGTAAGCGTGTCTAGAGTGTCATCAATCCTCGGTAAAGGATAGCTGTCCTTCTTTGTTATGTCATTTAATCGACGGTAGTCTACACAAAACCGCATATTGCCGTCCTTCTTTTTTACTAAGACCACTGGGGAGCACCATGGACTAGATGAAGGCTCTATGACACCATCCTTCAGCATCCCATCAATCATGGTATCCACTTCTTTCTCTCTGGCAACTGGCAATCTTCTTGGTCGCTGACGAATTGGTAACTCGTTGCCTGTGTTAATCTTGTGCTGGACCAAATTAGTTCTTCCTATGCCAGCATCACTAGAAGAAAAGATGTCGGCGTACTGTGTTAACATTTTCTTGGCCTTGTTCATCTCTTCTAAAGACAACTCACCACAGTCTTTCAAAAGTGATGATACGTCGACTTTCGCAGGTGCCATGCTCATCACCGTAGGTAGATCTTGGCATTTGCGCATCCAAGCCACTTCCTCGCAAGAACCCATCACCACCCCCTTTTTTATTAATTGTGGCTCGGTACTGGGGTTGAGTACGCGTACAGCCGACTTATTTGCAGACCTTACCAGGGTTCTCGCTATTTTCCATGGATGATCATTGTCAATCTTCTCAATGAGGACACACCTTTCTTTTGGACCAGAATTCCGTGGCAAACTAACTGGTACAATGACTTCTGATCTAGGTGGAACCACAGTCTTCTTCAAGCAGTATGCTTTTCCTGTTGGTGCTCCTTCCATAAAAAACTCTTCTGAGCCGCATTTCAGCACGCCCTGTTTGACGTCGATTTCACATCCATGTTTTCGCATGAAGTCCAGGCCCAGAATGCAATCGTCAACAATATCAGCCACGATGACATCATGCAGATAGATTACTTCACCTAGTTTTAGCCGTACACTCTTCTCACCCTGGACGGATATGTGCTGACCGGTGGCTGTTAGAAGTTCTATATGTCCACGGTTACCTTTATAGTCCCCAAGGAACCGATTCGCCAGCCTGATACTAACAACCGTGCGGGAAGCTCCAGTGTCTAACGTCAGCTTACAAGGTGTTCCGTTGACTTCGCCTCTAATGGTTAAGCTATTCCCATCATGTGCTTGTGAGATCAACACCCTTGGGGCTTCTTGGACCCCGGCCAGCACCCGCCCCATAGTCCTGGCCTTTACTCGTTTCCCTGCTGCTGTTCAGCGGTGTTAACCACCCTCTCCTCAGGTCTATTTTCTCCTTCATCCCGTCGTTTTCTACAATTCAAGCGGAGGTGGCCCCTTTCACCGCAGTTAAAGCAGCGCGGACTGTACCCCTGAATACGATTGCGTGGTGGAGGTGATGCCACAACCTCTCTAATGCGGTGAGCTCGATGGTCTTGTCGTACAGCCTCTACTTCCAGCGCGTGAGCCAACGCATCTTTCAGGATCTCGTGATGCCCAAGCCTCACAGCAGCCCGCACCTCTAAGTCGCGAATCCCGTCGACGAAAGCCTGCACTAGAATTCCATCAATCAGTGCAGGTGTGGACTGGTAAGCTTTTCGAACCAGCTTCTCAGCTTCCAGGGCCCACTGCTGTAGGTTTTCAGTATTACGTTGAGCTCGATCCTTAAGCTGAGCACGAAAGACGTGTTCCAGGTGGGCATCACCATACCTCGACTCCAAGGCCTCGACCAGCTGGTCATATGTAACATCTCCGCCAAGAGCCTCCAGGACGGTTAAGGCCTGCTCACGTAAACCTAAGGTTAGAGCAGTCTTGGCTTGTTCCTTGGTCCACCCGTTTGCCTGCATCACGGCCTCAAATTGAATTTTGTAGGCCGACCAAGATGATGTACCATCAAATGGTGGTACTTTAAAACCACGTCCTGACGGTGCAGCCACCACAGAACTTGCGGCACTACACACACGTGTTTCTACAAGTTGTTTGACGTCGGCGATTTGGGCTTCGGCCTTTACAATACGCTGCTCATGCTGGTCCACTTGGTCTTTGATGATTTTTAATTCCTTTCCGACCGTAGCTTGCAAATTCTTCATAAGTGCGACCTGCTCTTCTTGCCCACGCTGCAGATGCTCCTCCAATTTACGCGCCTGCTCCTCTTGACGTCGAGCTTGCTCCTCTTTGTCACGTTGGAGCTGCTCCTTCAACTCATGAGCCTGCTCCTCTTGACGTCGAGCTTGCTCCTCTTGACGTCGAGCTTGTTCTTGCAGCATCGACATAATGGCCGATAATTCACTAGGTGCCCACGTCGGTGACACTCCAGATGGGCCTGCAGTCGTCTGCGTCATTGGCTGCGAAACCGGCTCTTGTGCCGGATTATCTTCGAAACGCCCTCGGTCCATCTCTTGCTGGCGCTGGCTTCGGGTACGGATACCTTCGTCGTCTTTCGGGAACACCGGCATTTGTCCTTACTTCTGACACCAAATGTTACGGGCTAACGGGGTTCAGGACAAACAATTAAACGCCGACTGTTCTCGAAACTGACTCAGCACTTTATTTAAAATTAAACACTGTACTGCACACAATACGCGTCGAAATAATCGCTCCGAATATTCGCTTGTCGCTCGTTGTTCGCACTCGATCGCTTCCGAAGAAACACTGTGTCCCGCCAACACACACACACGCCTTTTATATTCGTCGATCCCTTATCGGCGCGTGACGTCACGCGGCCGTCGGCGCGGCTCGAACGCACTAGAACACTCGACACATTTATGGATGAAACGCGGCGCGTTCGATTAGCGATTATTCTAGTATGTAGGCGTAACACTATTCTTAAGGATTCTATCACCATTCTATAACCACAAATCCTCGCCAAAGAACACCGATTCCTCCCTAGGATGATACGCGAGGCTATTGAAATTAAAAAACATCCTAATTTCAATAGAGGAGATGGTTGGAAGCTTGCACAAACCTGGGATCCAATTATACATCTTATTAAATCGGAACCCAAAAGACCAGCTGCCAGAACTCAAGACACCGTGAGCTCGTACTGCATAGATTGGAACACAAATAATTAAATTTTAACTCTACCACCTGTTCGGAAGGTATTTTCGCCAGAGAAGAACGGTACAGCACCAGATACAGAAAGACCTAAAATTAGAGTAGCTAAACTCTGCTGATGCTCTGTGCTCTGGCAATCGTGAATATGGGCGATGGTGACCGCTTACCATCGATATAGACACCTAGCCAATAAAAATCATCCGTTCTGTCGTAGAGTCGTTGTTTCTCCTTCTCTTTTTGATGTGTGATGAGACAATTATGCGGGTCAATGATTCTAGTTAATTCAATTCTTATTGATAGTTTCTGTTTTTTTTGTTATTTGCACTGGCGCTTACCATCTGATTTAGTATAGCAAACAAAGACTTCAGGGTTCCTATTTGGAATAGAGGTTATAAAGAGACCATTGTGGGCTACTTCCATTTTTCCAAGTAGCTGATCCAAAGTACCTCGTTGGTTATGTCGGAAAACAATTAATCAGACGTTAGCGATCGGCAGCGCAGGGTTAACGATTAATTTTGTAAAAAAAAACACTCTAATGGTTTCGCAGGTCGTTTATCACTGCCTTACATTTAGGGTTGCTACGAACCGGTTCAAAGATAACGCTTTTATTAATTTTAAGTGCTTTTTCTCTAATGGGATTCTTATTTTGTTCTTAAAGATTGTTGATTTCAGGTGATGGTACTTTATAACCTGAAATTATATAATGATTATAAAACACATCGACGTTGTTACTTAACCTAATCCGTTTCTCGACGCCCTACCCCCAATGGGGGATAAAAAGCAGGAGACAACGGGAATAGACCCTTAGACATATTTATTGCAGAAAGGAATAGGCGTAAAAGCGTTGTGGGCTTGTGAGAGTTAATTACTTGCTGTACATGAAATATTTCGGATATATTCTAAGGGAAACGCCCTGACAGCCCTATAGTGTTGTTAAATAGACACGTCGCGTCGTAAAGTTTGCTATCAATTAGCCTGTTTCCCACAGTTTGACACACATATTGCTTCTGAAACAGTTTTCAACGTTGCCTATTTTTATTCTAATGACATTTGTTCTTTTGAGATAACATTTTATTTGTGTGTTTGAGGAATTTTCGGTTTTCTGCTAAATTACTAAATACATCATAGATAGTTAAAAAAAATTAAGACTGAAATAAGATTTGTTGGATCTTTATTTTTAATTCATTTTGTATACCCTTAGATAATCTGTGGATTTCATAATACTTTTTTACTCAGTCTGTTCATATCTGAATCTTATTTATCAGTTTGCCCTGGCAATGTTTCTAATGCCAATTTTATGAAAGGAATCTCTATTTTGGTAAATAATTATGTGACATTTCACCAGATGGTCCGGCTGTAGTAAACATTAACTTGTTCGTCAGAAGTATAACGACCATAAGCGATATAAAAATGGTTAGTAATAGTTTAGGAGCAGCTTGTAACCTTTAGTTATGGTGCATTCCCTTTTCGAATTTTTAACGGCTTTCAAGATGGCGACGGACGAAGTTATGCCAATTAGAATTAGATGAAGAAAGTGGTTTGTTTTGTGAAGTATTGTGTCAACACATTTGGTAATAAATGTGAATACAATAAAGATATTTTTTGTGTCTTAAAACATCGGACTTTCTAACATAACTTCGTCCACCAAAATTATTTCTTCATACTTTAATAAGACGTCTTTGAGTTTAGTATCTATTTTTTTGGCTAAAATATGTTATATTTAATGCAGTGTTTATAATATTTGATTTCGAAACACCCAATAAGATACCTCTCACATTTGAAACCCATCTTGAAAGTTTAGGTTTTCGTATTTTTACAGCTGTAATACTAGTTTTCCGTAAATAGTGATGTGACATGTTTATTACGTTTCTTAATTGATTCTAGCTGGAAGCTATTATTACAGCATTTATATTTTGCCGCACGGAGGCGGGTGTTACAGATGCCCAGAGCAGACTCTCTAATACAGTAATCAGTAAAAAAATATAAACAAAGAAATAACATTTTCTTTTTAAATACTTAAAATAGACGCTTTGCCATATTTTAAAAGTATGTGTAAAAAATAATCTATTCGTAAAACAGTTATTTTATTCTGATTGAAAAAGAAAATGTCTATTACATTTAACTTTTGCTTATCTGATTGGGGTGGAGGATTTTCTATAATTTGGTTTTGTTTTGCGTTTCATGTCAATCTGCGGGTGTCGGTGGATGTTATGCAGGGCTATTAAACAATCGATAAACCTGACACGCGATTACGGCAATTTGGCTTTGGTTACAACGATAAAAAAGCTTTTTACCGTCGTAAATATTCAATTTTGTTGATTTAACCACTTTCACGATAGTTGCTATTAGGAAGTATTTGCAGTTTATTTGAATTTTAAAAGGTGAATTCATACTGTATTTCCTTTTTTATCGGTGTTATGACAGATTTTATCGAATTCAGTCTGGAACGTAAATTGTAACCATAGTGTTTCTCTCTCTATAACTCTACAAAAATATGTTGAACGTGAATGTTGCTTGCTAATTCTTCGTCAATTTCTCCATCGACTACTTGTTTTGAACTTATAACAGAATGATTTATGGTATGGTATTACCGTATTTAATCCGCCATGCCGTCCTCGTTTTAGTATCCAATATTATAAATGAAACTCATAGTGACGTATACACTTTGTAGTCGAGTTATTTCTGAAAGCAAAATGTTAATTTCCGGCTTACGTCAGCCCATTCATGTCCGATCGTGCCTTACCGTGACTCTCGCTTATTCACAGTGTAGCATCTTACCACTCCACAAGAATAAATAAGTGAAACAAACAAATCGATTAATGAAACAACACATTCTATCGATTCTTATTCTATTATAGGTCAGACTCCACTAGGCCGTGTTTTAAAATACAAGTACATTTTATTTATGTTTCTAAACTTTCAATTCTGTCATTATCTATTTCTAAAACACTATGTTCTGAATTAAAATAGTTAAAGTTAAATTCCTCTTTACACTTCAAGATTGGGTTAGTGTTTATATTTCTTCTATAAAGTTTACTATAAACAAGCTCTTCTATATTTTGTTTTTAATTATTATATGTATTAAAGTACTGCTCTGTATACACTAACACAAATTCAAGTAAAAAGGTCAGTTTCATATGTTTTCAATGAGTTTGTTATACCCCCAGAACGTTCTGTCATTATTTTGGATCACGTTTAGTTTGTTATTTGATTTAAATTATTTTGACCATACTTGATCATCCATTGGGCTAGGTTTATTTTGCAGGTTGTCAGGTGAGTGGACCGGAGGCGGTCGGCTCGAGTTAGCTCTCCTACAGTACAGTCCTACTGTCCTACCGAATTACTAGTTAGGGCTGCTGTTGTGTTTACACGTTGTTTCACAAGTAATTTTGCTTGGTACTTAGATGGGCCGGCGGTAGTGAGCGTCAATATATTTGTCCGAAGTATATCAAAGATCGATGACGTCACAATGGTAAGTCGACATAAGGACAGGCTAGACCGCATCTAGTCCAACGCTCTCTGGTTACGTACACACGTACATACTCGTACGAACATACGCGTTTAACAAGTCAAATGAATGGGCACATCCCTCCTGTTCATCTAGAAGGAGTGATTTACCCGTATTATGTGTAATGTTTTATACTTTTTTTAATTTTTCATTTTTATATTACTCTCCAGTTCCCGTTTGGTGTTGACGACCAAAATCGTTTTTAGACGCGCGGTTTCGTTTTTTCGTTTATTTGTGATAAACAAAAATTTTAGAGCCAGAATGGTACTATCCTAAGCTTTATTTAACAATTAAGAAACAATTGAATAGATTTATTTTGTATTTTTTCTTAGATGATCTAGATTTATTTTTTGGTTTTCACTTTTAGACTGGCTGGTTGTCCTTATAATTTCATCGGGAGGGGCATTGGCTTTCTGTAATCTAATGGACTGACGCGGATGACTGAGTTTGCCAGTGGAGTAAGCGGTCGATCAGTTCCATTTCATTACAAACTTTTGGCATCTAACATTATCATCAATCTGTATACATGGTTAACTCTCATACGGGTAACGGGTACGGGGAGTGGGCTGTGGTTTGTGTGCGACTGCGCCCGCGGACTCTACTAGTTAGGGTTGTATCATGTGAAGCGGTTTAATATTATAAATATTGTTTGTTTGTCATAAAGGCGATGCGCCAACGTTAGTACGTGTCAACATGTATCTCCGATCCATCAGCAAAATAGATGATTACAAAATGGTGAGTGGTTGCACAAACTCCAGACGGATGTGACCTGTGTGACTCTTTTATTATAAACCAAAGTTTTTTACATTACTATTTCCACTGTTCCATACATTCGTACGAGAAAAACTTTGTTTATAATAAAATTGGCCATTACCAAGTGGATATTTGGCGATATTTGCACTATGCTAAACATTCTCAAGCTATTGTAACCGATTATGTGTTTGTGGTTTAGTTTTATTATTTTCTTTATTTTTTTAATTCCCTTATCGTTTGTGCACTGTTATATTGTTTATATCATTTGTTTATATGTTCATTTAACACCTACTCTAACGATGAGACTAAATCTAACAATTTAATTTTCTGTGGTGCGGTGCCGCGCACACCTAACCCAATACTGTTCTTTTCTAAATCTCATACTATCTAATTAATAAATTATATTGATAAAACATGGTAAAATTTATTTAAAAACAACTTTACTTTACTTTTCTTTATTTTTTTTATGATTTTGATTTTAATTTTGGTATTATTTTCGATATTGAGATCACGGAGGGGATCGATACTCGACAAATTGGCACTAAAGTAGACAGCACAACGAACGAGCAATACAACCGCTTCGACATTGCACATTCTAAGAGGAGTTGGGCCCGATTGGCTTCGCACAACGGCACAACTATTACGACAATAACAATCGTAAAAATAGCAACTAGCGAGGGACCGACGATCACGCTTCCCGTAGGCTCACTGGGTACAGCGGCCCGCACCATTATCATCGTTTTAAGTTTGTTTCTGTAAATTTCCTTTGTGATATCATGCTTTGTATTATTTCGACGCATTTATGTATCATTTTGATGGGGAGTACTTATAAAAACTATTTTGGTCGTGTACGTTGACGTTATCACTGTTGACATTGTCTTGTTTATTTGAATTTGTGTTGTGTATCGGGGTGTGACGTGCCGCCCGCACGCCGCACGCGGCTTTCCGCTTCGGTGGCACTCCTGCAATGTGACACCCGACCCCGAAACTTCGGCTAGATACCGTAGATCTAGTTAACGTGGCAGTTATGCCTGCATGCAGGTAACCAAAGCATTCCATCAACGAGTGCTGTGACATGACGGTGAGTGCGGTAGGCTTTGCTGTGCATGCGTTTGACCACGTCTCTCGACGGAGCTGACTTTTGGATGTCAGGGTGGATCCAGGAGTCTTCGGACCCAACGCTCCCGTTGTAAATAATGCTATTAATACTTATCTAGCATTCACACTGTAGCTAATATGTCAATATTAGCATCATTATTCATTTACTTACACTTTTCCAGCAATTAATTAATGATTATTAATTTCATTACAATCACAAGGAAATTGAATTATGTTATTATAATAGAAATATTTTAATTTGTAAGAAGTATCTACTAATTATGTTTTACATGTAAATATCCATTACAGCTGCGCAGACGCGTCGCGGGGATACTCCTGGGACAGCGAATTTGGGCTCCAAATCTCCTGGATCCGCCTTACGAGCGTGAAATATTTAACTAACGTCTTCCCCCGTTGGCTAATAGCCAATCCATCTAATAATTGGTTGTCATCATCTATCATAGTCTTAATCAATCTCGGACTATTATTATCAAAATCGACTTCCAAAAGCTATCTTCGGGGCATGGCACCTAGCATCCGCTAGCTTTAAATGTATATATAATTCATTTGACTTGCTCTGTGGTGTCGCCGGTTCGATTCCTTGTTATTAGTTTTGATGTTTAAAAAGAATGAACCGTCGACAACAAATTTTAGAATAATTGTTTAGATTTGTGTCGGTCGACCCACTAGGTTGATGTTGGTGTAATCGTGTAGTGCACTCAATATTGGCACAAATATTCTAATTAGCTTTATAGCAAATAATCAAAATGTAGAGGATAGCTTTTTTCATAATTACATTAAGAAAGTTAATAAACAAGAAAATAATAAAAGAGAAGAATTGCTTAAATTTAGAATGTGCACATAAATGCTAAAGTTATAGTTATTTTAAAGAAAAATCAAATAGCAATAGAGAAATTCATTTGCAATGTAAGTGTCAATCACTGCAATGCTATAGAAAGATTTCACAATATTGCTTTTAATTAAAACGAAGTGTACATTGATTGTGATGTTTTCAGGAATACTCTGTACAGCTAACGTTCAGGGAACAATGGTTAGATGAGAGGCTCAAATTCAACAATTTGGGAGGTAAGTAACATATAAGCAAACATAAATAATGCAATTACAAGATTTTTTTAACAATTTCAAGATATTTACATTTTTGACAAATTATTGTTACATCACCACTTTTTTGTAAAACATTAATACATCTATGACATTACCTATGTTAAATTCGATTACTGTCTGGGATTTTTATATTCCTAACATCAATTACTTTATAAAAACTTAACATATCACCTATTTATTTTCTATCTAGGTAGGTACCATAGGTAATTTTAATTCTATCTTGTCTTTTTTCGCCGATTACCTTCATTTTATTTATAACGGACGTTTTAGCTCTTCCATTAATTTTATCTTTATCTTACATTACCGTTTCCAGTTTCTCTATATGTAAATTGAGAAATTAGCTATATATATATTGATCTAAATATTTCCACAGGTCGTCTAAAATACCTGACCCTGACGGAAGCGAACAGGGTATGGATGCCGGACCTGTTCTTCTCCAACGAGAAGGAGGGCCACTTCCACAACATCATCATGCCGAATGTGTACATCAGGATCTTCCCCAATGGCACGGTGCTGTACAGCATCCGTATCTCCCTCACGCTGTCCTGCCCCATGAACCTCAAGTTGTACCCCCTGGATAAGCAGACCTGCTCGTTGAGGATGGCCAGTTGTGAGTATTGAATATTCTTAAATATTTAATCCCACTTAAACTTTCAAGTACTACAGTATGTTTAGCTCAGAATATTTTAGTCTTAAACTTAATTTAGTTACTAATATTAATAGGTATTTCTTACGATTGTTTAATGGAATCAGTCCTAATAGCTACAGACATGAAATTAGAATTAAATATATTTTTTAAATTTGTTTTTGATGTAATAAACATAATAAACGAATATCGGGCAGTTACGATTCTAGAAATATTTTATTACGCCATAATTCATGCACGAGATCTTCGTAAAGGCAAAGTCACTGAACTAATTCAGTTCCCCAAGTTCATATAGGCAAAGATTCAAGGATTTTTAAAGGCAATTGTTGTTGATAAAAATTATAAAATAAAAAAATCAGTAGGGAGTAGGCACATCTGGGGATTACTACAACGCCGGTTTTTTTTTTGTTTTTTTTTATAGCAGAGATTGGCAAACGAGCAGATAGGTCACCTGATGGTAAGTGATCTCCACCGCCCATAGACACCCAAGACACAAAAAAAAATCATGGATGCGTTGCCAATCTAAAAGGAGGAAATGGAAGGGGAGGGAAGGGGAGTGGGGAAATGGGCCACCGGAAATCTCACTCACCGAACGAAACGCGACAGCAAGCTGCCACTTTACGTCGGTTTTCTGTGAGACAGTGGTATCTAACCGGTCGAGCCGCCCATTCGTGCTACAGACGTTACTGTCTACAGCGTGGCTCAACCACTTGAAATTATAATATATGAATATTATTTTCCCATACAAAAAAGGAAAGTAAGATTATAATAATACTGCTATAAGACGTAGTGGTAACCCGCCTGTAGGACGTTGGACACCAACACATACGACTTCAACAGAAGCAGGTGGATACGGAGACTCTTGAATAAAGCCTAACATATTTGTTCAAAAATTGTTCAATATATATTTATTGTCGTGTACGTGTAAGCATAGATGACCATATTACGGAACCATTCACTGAGTATGACGTACAGGAGATTTTTAAAAAACAAACGACATTAATTAAACAATTACTAGAGTTATTGTTTTATCAGTTTTTCTTTCTTGTATAGGAGGTTCTGTTCTTCCCTAAGGAAATATTGACCTCAGACTACTCATGCGTAATCGTAACAATAAAGGAACAATCTAAACGAATCACATTACTGGAATGGTAGTCGTGGGTGCTAGTGATAAACACAAAACGTTTCCTACAATAGATACTATGAACTATCCACCTACTCCTATTGTCAAATTATTTCTTACTTTCTCGTTCTGGAAGGCATAGTTGCTAGCATAATGAATTGCATTTTGTTGGCAGCGTGTGGTAGCAAGATGCTTGATAGAATTTTCTCTGTACTTCTCTCTTTGTAGTACGTACCAAATAATTTGAACTCTTGCTTCATGAATCGGAATTTTCCACAATCTATTTTATAAAGGAGCCAGCTTCATTTACTGAATTAAATAGATAAACGTTGAACTTTAAGATCCAAATAAAGAAATACATTAAATGAAATAAATATTTATTCCGAAACAAAAATGGAAATCTTTTACTTACTTATAAACAAAGTTTATTGTTTCTATACGTGGGAACATCGTAAACAGTTTTAAGAGAGTTCTCCGCATATAAAACAATATAGATATCTTCGGTTGTATATTAACGGTAGTAATGTGAAAACGAGTCATTATTACCAATTCTATGAAGATGTATCGCCTATTGTATTGTTGGAAAAATCTTATTCAGATTATCATCACTTCTTTTAAACAGACTATGTCATTCACATTTGTAATCATTTCCTCCGTCCGATTCTAATATTGACTCTTTTCAAACTTTTCCTCTGAAATCATCGTCGCGATATCTTTATACCCATCTGTTTCACAGTTTTCCTCGCTGAGATTTATCGTTTACGTTTTCATTACAAAATTATATTGTTTACGTAGCATTCGCACTATACAAACAGCCGATTAGCATTGCTTTGAATAAACAAAGTCGACCTTGAATATGGAAATAATTCTTTCCGCGATTTATGACCATCAGCAATTCATGTTACGGGATATCTACATTCTAATGTTATTTGAGTTTGAAGATCCATGATTTCATAACTTTTAAAGTAGGTACTCTCAGACTTAGCATTTTTGAAGTAACAGTTAAAATGTGTTTAACCCCCGAACACTTAAACACTTAAACACTTGAGTTTGTATTATTTAAGGTCGCCTTATCTGTCATAATTGTATGGCGAAAGACAATGTAAGAAGCCGTTAAAGTGGAGTAGCGCTCCAGTTTTCGAGCGTCAATGTACCGGAGTATAAAAGGACTAAGAGATCTTGAACTATTTAAAAATATTTTATTTGAATTCCATATTGTGAGCTTAAGCAGGTGTTAATCTATAGTAGATTAAGATATCATAAGTGCATCGTCTACTGTAGAATTAACTGCCACAAAAATTATGTTTCCGACTACCAAAACCACATAATTATATTACAATACAAACGGTTCTTTATATTTTATTCCACGAATATCATAAATGTATATTAAAATATTTTACACCATCTTAAAATAACAACGCAAACACCGGTAGATGCCATGAGGGCATGATGTATGGTGGGCTGTGACCTTGTTTGCAACTGAAAGATCCTCTACTACAGTAGGCGAGTAGCCAGCAAGAGCGGCCGCGGGTTCGATCCTCGTATCAACATAAATATAATCGCAAATATTTGTTTCCGCATTGTGAAACTGAATACTTTTAGGCTGACATCTATAGAGCGAACTTCAACTGAGTTAAAGTCAAAGAAACGAACTCAGTGAGGATTTGGAATTTTTAAATAAACATTGACTTTGTCCGAGACATTTTTACAAAAAAATCTTTGGTTGGTCTGTCTGTCAGTCTTTTTATCTTATAAAAAATTACTCGGACTAAGTCAAAGTTCGATTTAAAAATTCCAAATCTCCACTGAGTTCGTTTCTTTGACTTAGACTTAGTCGAAAATCTCAGAACTCTATAGATCTCAGCCTTAATCAAAGAAACGAACTCCGCGAGTATTAGGAATTTTTAAATCAAACTTCGTCTTAGTCCGAGCCATTTTTTAGAAGAAAAACAGACTGACAACAGACTAAGCAAAGATTTTCTTGTAAACTAAGTCAAAGTTCGATTTAAAAATTCCAAATCCTTGCTGAGATCGTTTCTTTGACTTAGACTTAGTCGCAGTTCGCTCTATAGATCTCAGCCGTAGTGTCTAAACACAAATTCGGTTTTTTAGGCAGATGGATCACCTACTAGTAAGTGATCATCATCATCATCATTATCAGCCATAAGATGTCTACGTCCAATTGATCTTCCCCACCTTCATTATACCAAAGTGGCAGCTTGCTGTTGCGTTTCGTTCAGTAAGTGAATTTCGGGTGGCCCAATTCCTCCCTCCTTGTCCCAATCCCTATTCCCATCCATTAGTAACACACCTATGATAAATATATGTCTTGGGTGTCTATGGAAGTTGGAGATCAAGTCAGGTGGACCACCTGCTCGTTTACCAATTACTGCTATTAAAAAAATACCAATTGAATCATGGGTGTGCTGCCAACTTTAAAGAAATAGGGATTTTTGGACCATCACCTCTCACTCACCGACCGAAATCTAAGAGTTGTCGCTACATCAATTTTCTACAAGACAATGGTACCAAACCGGTCCAGCCATTCATGCTGTAGACTTTACTGTCTACAGCGTGGCTCTACCACTCATATTCTTTACACATAAGCTTACGCCTGCATCCCTGAAGGAGTTGCATGAGGTGCACTAGCGAACTAGAACACGCACATTTCGCCGAGCTTAGTTCCGTCCCAGATGTGATAGGGGGTGAGCCCAGCGCCATATCGCGCACAAATTCCAGACTCCGATCTGATATGGAAAAATCCAAAATCACTTTGCCCGACCCGGGGATCGAACCCGAGACCTCAGTACGGTAGTCGTACCGAAATACAACCACGCCACCGAGACAGTATACTCTTAATATAGGGCTCATTGTATACGGTTATGTCTGTGTGAAATATTTATTTATATCATGTTCCGTTTTATGAATTAGCTATCCTAGTTGGCAACAGTAACAGACAGCAATTAGTGGACGGCAAAGACATTCAACATGTAAATACAATTGTTATTAGAATTGATCCCACAGTCAAACTGATTGTACAGTTTTGTGGGACATTGTGTTAGCTTATAAGTTTGTATTGTATGATTAAATAAATAAATAAATAAATAAATAAATAAATAAATAAATAAATAACAGTACATAGACGGGATAACAACACAAAACTTGATTCAAAAGTTGTGACCTCGTGGTCATAAGTCCCTCAGTCGTATTTAAAACATACGCGTGCAAGGTCGTGCTAGCGTAATAGTATAAAAATAAATAATAAATAAATAAATACACAGCCACACACCTAGTCCTGACCCCACACTAGGTTATAACCTGCATCGTGAGTATCAGAGACTATGAGAGACTTTCGGTCTGAACAAATATCTGTGGGCCACACAAACATTGGTCTCAATGCGGGAATCGAACTGCGACCTCTCGCTTCACAGCCGGCTGTTCGCCCGCTGTGCCACGGAGACTGTCTATATAAACAATAAGATTGTCCTACGTGATTCTTGAACATTCACAAAACATGCTATAATGTAAATTGTAATTAGCACCCTCGCATTGTAATAGTGGTAGATAAGGTTATAGACGTTTGAGATCATTTTTTTTGTTTCATTTGCTTCATAGCCCCTCTTTTTCTTTCTTTGTGCCTGGCGTTATCCCAGCCATCTGCCAGGGTCCGCCTTCCTACTTAAACTCTTCCACTTCGCCCGATCTTGAGCATCCTCTATAGTGAGACCATTGGCTCTCATTTCCTCCTCCAGAACGTCCAGCCAGCTTCATAGCCCTTCTACAATTAGTAATATTTAATCTCTTTGGTGGACGGTAAAGTTCACGTGCTACTCATCAGTAATATACATATGTGGGATTGTCAAAACGTCCACTTATATTTATTTGGATGCGTTACTACGTTGGACAATTTATGCGTTTGTTGCACATGGCAAGATAATGAAGCAAAAACTTGGCGACGACTCTTGCTGATCTACAGAGCGATTTTCGACTAAGTCTGATTCAAAGAAACAAACTCAGTGAGGATTTGGAATTTTTAAATCTTACTTCGACTTAGTCCGAGTCATTTTTTACAAGAGAATCTTTGCTTAGTCTGTCAGTCTGCTTTTCTTGTAAAAAATTACTCGGACTAAATCAAGTCTATTTAGAAATTCCAAATACTCACTGATTTCATTTCTTTAACTTAGACTTAGTCGAAGTTCGCTCTATTGATCTCAGCTTAATGTTCTATGTAGACGCTTAAATCGTACAATAAATTGTGGTCGTTTATTTTCTATTTCAAGTATACGGAAAATGAGAAAATATTTGCCAAATCCGGTAGACTCTTTTGAGGATAATTATTCTTTCCATCATCCTGCCCTTATCCTGCCATGAGGGGGTTCAGAGATGTGGTAGAAAGAATTCGGCTTAGTTTTTATCACTAGCTGTTCCAAGTTCCAGTCCCGAGCCAAACAAATTAGAAAAATCGTTTTACTTGACCTGGGCATTGAACTCTGCACCTACTGGCCCACAGCCCATATATGCTGCCACTAGACCAAAGAGGTGTCTAAATTCCAGATAATTAATCAAGAAGATATTCAGGACTGCTTCGGTGGCGCAGTTGTTTCGGTACGACTGCCGTCTTGAAGTCTCGGTTCGATCCCCGGGTCGGGCAAAGTGAATTTGGTTTTTGGGTCAATATCAGCCCGGTGTCTGTTTGTGCCAGATGAGATGATGGGATTGCCCCCTATCACATCTGGGACGGAAATAGGCTCGGTGAAGTGATATCTTGGTTCGCTAGTGCCACAGCCTACTCCTTCAATTATGCAGGCGTGGGCTTATATTATGCTTTAATATTCAGGCATACCAAACATCTTAATTTTATCTTTGAAGGGGATATAAACAGTCTGCCTCGATGGCGTGGTGGTATTTCGGTATGACTATGGTTCGAGGTCTCAGGTTCAATCCCCGGGTCGGGCAAAGTGATATTGGATTTTTCCATATCAGCCCGGAGTCTGGAATTTGTGCCCGATATGGCGATAGGCTTGCCCCCTATCACATCTGGGACTGAACTAATCTCGGCGAAATGTGTTCTAGTTAGCTAGTGCGCCTCTGCCTACCCCTTCGGGGATACAGGCGTGAGCTTATGTTATGTGTTATTAACAATCTTTAATAAATAATATGTTTTTACCAGACGGGTGGACTACCGACGACTTGGTGTTCTTGTGGAAGGAAGGTGACCCCGTACAGGTTGTGAAGAACCTTCATCTGCCTCGCTTCACCTTAGAGAAGTTCCGAACTGATTATTGCAATAGTAAGACAAATACAGGTAAGCATCACGTGCTTCTCTTTTAATTTTATAATATTTTCTATCGACTTTCGGTAGTTTATCGGTCGCCTCCTTGGTCTAGTGGCAGCAACGTTGCTCGTGCTCGTTTGCCCCCTCTTCTATAAAAAAAAAAAAACATGTATAGGCTGTGGACCAGGGTTCGATTCCCAGGTCGGGCAAAGCAAATTTTCTAATTTAATTTGCCTGGGACTGGATCCCTCATAGGGGGTTGACGTCAGTCAGGCGGCCGGTCGTAAAACTAAGCCAAATCCTATTTGCAGCATGCTTGAAAAAGTATGTTGCGCCGAGCCCACATTAAGGTGGGATAAGGGCAGGTAGAAAAAGAAGATTTTCTATCGACTTTAAAAAAGGAGAAGGTCCTCAATTCGTCTGTATTATTTTTTTCGCGATAGCTTCGTCAAAAGTGGACCGATTTTCAAAATTCTTTTGTGTTCGAAAGAGCTTATTTCAAGGGTAGTCCCATATAAATTTGGTCATGATCGGATCTGAAGCTTGTGATTATTTAGAATTTGTATCAGGGCCGTCTTAAGGCATGCATGGATACCTGGGCACACAAGAATTCGGGACCCCTAAGAGAGTCAAAATAATTGATTATGTAAGAGAAGGTAGGTATGTACTAATAAGCTTTTTGGGGGGGCCGTGAGGTGGAAGCCCCGAGCATGGACCCTTGTGCCATTTTGGTAAAGACGGTACTGATATGTACCTGTGTAAACAAGGAACAATGATCAACAGAAAAACAGATCAAAAGATTCAAAAAGCATTTTTTTTATTTCTATTTGAGCACAGCAAAGTTAAGCGGAGTGCATCCCAAAAAAAACAGCGACCATCGACAAACAAAGGATTTAGCGGTGATCACCAGAATCATTCCGGCTTATTTATGCTTCTTCACACTTCGAAGAGGAAAGAAGTAAATCGAGGGGCTTGCGACATACATACATAAGCTCACGCCTGTATCCCCGAAGGGGTAGGCAGAGGCGTACTAGCGAACTAGAACACCCACATTTCGCCGAGCTTAGTTCGGTCCCAGATGTGATAGTGGGCAAGCCTATCGCCATATCGGGCACAAATTCCAGACTCCGGGCTGATATGGAAAAATCCAATATCACTTTGCCCGACCCGGGGATCGAACCCGAGACCTCAGAACCGTAGTCGTACCGAGATACCACCACGCCACGGAGGCAGGCTTGAGACAAGACAAACGGATTACCAATGCAGACACAGGGATGTACCCATAACCACCCAACTATCAAGTCATATCGCAACTCACAAGTCCTTCAAGACAACTGGATAAATAAAATAAACACAAGTTTAAACACTTAACAGACCGATTTCAAATCCGATCGTGACCAAATTTATATGGGATCGCCCTTGAAATAAGCTCTATCGAACAAAAAAAGAATTTTGAAAAAAAAATACAGACTAATTGGGGACCTCCTCGTTTTTGAAAGTCGGGCGATAAAAATGTTCATTCGTCAAGTATGCATATAAAAGCACTTACGATAGGTCACAACAAACAAGATCTAGGTCTTAGACAAAAGAAGATAGACAGGGCATAACCATGAAAAATGAAGCATTTATAATGTATGGAATGAAACCAAAATGGCGACTATGCGAAAAAAAGATCCCAATAATATAATAATTGCGCATCTTTTTCATATTCCGATATTAGTATTATCGTAAATAAAATACCGTATTTACAATGAAATGATTAAGTATTTATACGTTATTTAATTCGACTGCCTCGGTGGCGTGGTGGTATTTCGGTACGACTACGGTTCTGAGGTCTCGGGTTCGATTCCCGGCTCGGGCACAGTGATATTGGACTTTTCCATATCAGCCCGGAGTCTGGAATTTGTGCCCGATATGGCGATAGGCTCGCCTCCTATCACATCTGGGACGGAACTAATCTCGGCGAAATGTTGCTGTTCTAGTTCGCTAGTGCGCCTCTGCCTACCCCTTCGGGGATACAGGCGTGAGCTTATGTTAATTCTTATGACATGGTGACAACTCACATGTAAATAGATCGCGAAACTAAAATGGCGAAACCGGCTTCATAATAAGCACGTGTTTTTTGTAGTTATGCCGGGTCCTCTTATTATTTCTTAAGTCATTGGTCTAGGTACATTTAATTAATAAATTTGTTATAACACTATCAATTTAGGAAACAAGCGGGCTGGTATGGACACAATAACAAGGATGGGGCTTAGATAAGGAGTTGTGATTTGTAGGAAAGGGATCGTGATATGGCAGGAATGCTAGACTATTATTAATAACACATTTTATATATTAACCAATAGAAACAAGTACCTATGACATATTTATCCGATCTATCTTGAAATAAACTTGATAGTTAACATTTTTGGTGTTGAAATAAAACTATTTTTACGGATTCTATCACGATTAGGTTTTAATTATTATTCCCGAAGGCTTTGCAGTCTTCGTTGTCGTGATAGAATCCGTAAAAATAGTTTTATTTCAATGTATAATATTCGCGAAAACTTAAGAAATCAGTATTTTTGGTGTTATTAATTTTGTCGTGTTGAGAATTGAGAAAGTATAGAATTGTTACTGTATATTAGCCTTACCTAGTTTTACTGCACTGATGCAAGTACAAACCATGATAAAAATCAAATTCCTCTTTCCAGGTGAATACAGTTGCCTGAAGGTGGACCTGCTGTTCAAACGCGAGTTCAGTTACTACCTGATCCAGATCTACATTCCATGCTGCATGCTCGTCATCGTGTCCTGGGTCTCCTTCTGGCTCGACCAGGGCGCGGTACCCGCCAGGGTCTCGCTTGGTATGTCATCAGCTTTTGGAAATTCATTCAGAATAATACATTCACATTCAAATACGATATATTCGTTTTACATCTCAATTATATTCGTTTTAAAATAATGACGTCGGTATTTTGCTATCCCTGCGAAGAAATGCCGAAACAAACAAAATCACTTAAAATCCTGATAATCTTGATAAATTGTTGAAGTTGAGATATGCAAGGAGCAGTAATGCCTTTTATGAAACTATTCATAGCAGTCAAATTTTATTTCAATAGACAAGGCGTCAAGGCCTCTTTGGTCTAGTGACAGCATATATGGGCTGTGAACCTGGAGGTCCTGGGTTCGATTCTCGGGTCGGGTAAAACAAATTTTCTAATTTAAATTAACGAAAATAACGGGACTGGATCCCTCAGAGGGGGTTGACGTTAGGCAGGCAGTCGGTCTTAAAAACTAAGTCAAATCCTTTCGGCAACATGCTTGAAAAAGTGAGTTGCGGCGAGCCCACATTAAGGTGGGATAAGAGCAGGTAGAAAGAAAGAAAGACAAGAGGTCGAGGAAATCTGATGGAACCGTCATAGAAGAAATAGGAAGAACCAACGATTAAAAAACATATTAATATGTTTTATAATTCAATAGTCTCCTAGAAGGCAGATCGAAGAGTAACTCAATCATAAACCAACTTAAAGTAAGTTCTCAATTAATCAAAATTTTTTATATATGTTAAGCGATATCTCCGGTAAACATAAATTTTCAAGATAAATAATGTGTCCGATAGAGCTTATACCAAGGGGTTTTCCGCATAATATCAAGGTAAATTTGGTCAAGACTTAATAGTTTTTGAAGGTTTTAACATGGTGACCACGTAGTACCACTACCCAGGTTAGGAGCCTGACAGCATAGATATTACATGATCCGTTTCTCTCCCCAGGAGTGACCACACTCCTCACCATGGCCACCCAATCATCAGGCATCAACGCGTCCCTCCCCCCCGTGTCGTACACCAAAGCCATCGACGTGTGGACCGGCGTGTGCCTGACATTTGTGTTCGGGGCGCTTCTGGAGTTCGCCCTGGTGAACTATGCCTCTCGCTCTGACATGCACAGGGAGAACATGAAGAAAACGAGACGGGAGATGGAGGCCGCCAGCATGGACGCAGCGTCGGATCTCCTGGACACGGATAGTAACGCCACCTTCGCGATGGTGAGCTCGTATATTATTTGAACTTGGCTTTATATAGCATGCATTATAGTGTATGATCTGCAAAGCCTCCATATAGCCTCTGTACCGCAGCAGGCGATTCATCATCGTCAGCATCATTAGCCATAGGACGTCTACTGCTGTAAAGCAAAAAGCCGAGGGTTCGATCCGTACCGTGACAAATATTTGTTCCGCCCCCAGATATTTGTTTCGGGTTTGGGTGTTGAGACCGAAAGTCTCCTAGTAGTTCTTGATTCCACCACCCAAAACTCGTAACTTAGGTTTAGGACTATATTTGCGACTGTTGGGTGTTATTTATATATCTATTTTTACAAATATAGTGCTAGCCTACTACTGACAATAGTTTTTTTAGGTAGTATGATTAATTTAATTTTGGGATTTAAGAGATTGGTGTCATTATACGTTTTTCTGATTTACAGTGCTAATACAATTTTGGATTTTCCGTTTGTTATCTTTAAATTGCAAATGGATTTATTTTCCTTAAAACCAAATTACTTGATATAATAATATTTCATGTAGGTCAAAGACATTAAAAAGTAGTATGAGTAGATTGTAGGTATAAACAAAACCACAGACATAAATTTAAACTCATTATTAATTCGAAAGTTTTAATTTATAAAAACTTTGTTTTCGTCTTCTTTTATTCGATATATCGTCATTGTATTCATTAATAACAATTCAGAGGTTTGAATTCCATTAGCTAGCTTAATCTTTAGGTGCATTTTGTTTCTCTGTTTTAATATAATTGTAAAGTATATAGTATTCTTAAACTTCACCTGCTATTTGTTACTTGGCTACATTACACCCGAATAAATTGAGTATATGTGAAACTAGAAATATCTACCTAATTTCTGGCTCCTATATTATTGACGAAATTAAGGCCGTACTTCGTTACGCTGCCCTAATAATATCTAATCTCTTATTAACAGAATGAATACTGAATTTTTCGTAATACATTTTGATAATCAATATTTGTTGAAAAATTCTTTGACATTTTTTTACCTCACACACAATTTCTTCAAAGCATCAGGCTTAAAATGTTTTAACAATCTTATTTAAAAAGTGGCGCTTTGCTATTTTCTTGACTAAGGGCTAATTCTTCAATAGCCAGATAATTCGTATCTGGGGAATCATTTTGACGTTTTGACAGTTCGGTTTCAAGACAGACAGGCCGGTTTCAATAAACGATCTCAGTTTAGAGCGCAGATAGATCGCGATTATGAACCAATCAAATCAAGTCATTTGACGGAGTCATGATCAAACTGTGTTATTATTGGCTAATTTTTGTAATCTATCTGCACATTCGAACTGAGATTGTTTATTGGAACCGGGCGTAAGTGGCGTAGTTGTATTGCCTACGAGGAACGACTGCCAATTCTGAGATCTCGGGTTCTATCTCCAGGTCAGCCCATCGTCTGGAATTTTTGCCCGATATGGCGATTATTCGCCCCTACCAATATGAACGGCAATGAGCTCGGCGAAATGTGGGTGTTCTAGTTCTCTAGTTTGCCTGTGCCTACCTCTTCTGGGATAAAGGCGTGGGGTTATGTTGTCCATGTAATTGTTATTAACAGAAAATGTTTAGAGTATTGGTCAAAAATTCAAAATGATCATCCAGAAAGTTATTTGACTTGAAAAATCAGTCCTAAAGGACGCGCCTTTAGAACTCCTTCATATGTTTTTCTCGAAACGAAACGCAAGAACAATGTTTTTCTTAAGACCCACATCTCTTATGAATCAATGGACCATAGAAAAAAAATGTGTTCCGAAAGCATGTTTTGTGTAGTTTTTCGAGAAATGACATGTGTAGAAGACGCGTCTTAGGTGACAAAGGCTACAACAGCTTTCTTAAGATATTGTGTCTGAAATGGAGTGTGTCCGTCGCCCCTGACTGGTCTGCAACTGCAGAAACCGCTGGTGCGCGGTGCCATGGATTCCAAGATGCGACAGTGCGAGATCCACATCAACCAACCACGCAAGAACTGCTGCCGGCTGTGGATGTCCAAGTTCCCCACCAGGTCCAAGAGGATAGACGTCATCTCGAGGATCACCTTCCCGCTCGTGTTCGCCATTTTCAACCTGGCTTACTGGTGAGATTTGACGTATTAGAATCTTAAAATTTTTAATATTTCAAACGTGTAGCTTCTTTGCATCCTATAATCGCACTTAAAGCTTCCCCAATTTCCATCCAGCTATGATAGGTGGTGAACTATGAAGTCATATTCAGCATAAAACTCTGTGTAGCTCATTGAAAAATCCATTAAAATCTCATCTTTAGTTTGAACTTAGGTCTTTCCGGTTAGGTAGACTAATGATAGATGGCTCATATACCTTGTATAATTTATATCTGATCAGCGGTCTCAGGAGGAATAATTTTGACAGTCGAATTAGATCGAACTCATTGCGTGCTTTTGATATGTATATGATTTTTTTAACAAACGCCATTAGCGTCCGATATGGCGATAGGCTCGCCCCATATCACATCTGGGACGGAACTAAGCTCGGCGAAACGTGGGTGTTCTAGTTCGCTAGTGCGCATCTGCCTACCCCTTCGGGGATACAGACGTGAGTTTATGTTATGTTATGCCATTAGTACGCAACGAGATCGATAGTATTTTCATTTTCAAAATGATTCCTGTTCGGGCCGCAGGTCAACATACCTATTCCGAGACGAGGAGGAGGAGAAGTGATTCTCCGAGAGTCCGGAGTCGGGAGCGTGGCAGGTGGCGAAGCTGGCCGTGGCGGTGATGGCGCCCTACGTGGTGTTCGGCGTCGCGTACTGGCTGTTCCTGCGGCGCTCGGAGCCCGCGCCCCCCGGCTACGCCACCAGAGTGCGCCCCTGACGCACCCCCGCCGCCGCCGGACGACCCCCCGCGGAACACACGGAGCGGCCCGCGAGCGACGCTCAGTCGGCACAGGCGGAGTGAAGTCATTCCAACACGTCGCGGATGCGACCTGCAAGCCGACTGCGCATCGACCGCGACCGCCCCGTTCACTGTGATTAGGACCTGTAGTGCGCTCGATACCCCGGTGTGAATGTGAGTATATCTTTTACTGAAATTTTCGATAATTTTTACCCAAACGATATCCTTGTATGATCGCTCGTAAGTGTAGTATGTAAGCCCACGTGACGTTTCAAAAAATAGTGGCTCAAATGTCGTAGCCTAATTCAAATTGTTAGATGTAAACTATAACAGTGTAATGAACTATCAGTTAGTGAAATAGAGCTCAATATTCTAACTCGTTAGTTTTTAGTTAGTTATGGAACTTTGACAGCTCATGTCAAGTCGACTAAGACGGGTGTGGGGTCACAATTCAAACTTAAGTCGGTATAAATAATCCATTATTACCCCCAACTATCGTTCCTGATTGCGGGCCTGCGCGAACTGGCCTAGTCGTATACCTAGACGATATATTGGAATAAAATTGGTCTATAAGACAAAAAGGAATTTATAATACACATATACATAAATTTTAACATTAATGTAAAAGTGGCCGTGGGTATTCTCATTGAAAACGCACAAAAGGAGCCAGTGTCTTTATTTACGACTAAAATAATAAATGTTTTATTCACAAATATTAATTTTATTAGTATTGAATACTAAATTCGCTAAATATTTACAAACACGTTAATCGCTTATACTTTTTCAATACACCCTGGCTTCTTCCAGCTCAAAGTCGTTATAATTCAATGAGATATTATGTAAATAGTCGGCCAACGTTTTTTTACACCTGTGTCGCTCATTGTATAGCAAACTTAAATAGAATTTTATTATAATAATCAATTTCCCTTGTAAATATATTTTAAACTGTCCGGTCTGTTCATCACTAGCTTCTAAAGTGTATTTATATTCCAAAAATGTAAAGAAATATCTATTTGATCCTCCGTGGCGCAGCGAATAGTTTTCTGTGAAAATTCCGCGGGTCCGATCCTGCACAAAGAAATATTTGTGTCGCCTATACATATTTTTACCGAAAATCTCATAGTTCCTGATACCCACGAATCAAGATTCGTACCTCAGTGTGCGGTCAGAACTATTTGTGTTATTCTTAGGAGCTACTTATTTTATTTATTCATTTATTAGTTAATGTATTTGTTATTATAATATTTATTAATTAAGTCTAATATATTTGATGTAATTCGATGATGACGTTGTGGCATAATTCAGTGCAGATGTAACTTTAATACTATACCAGTGTGATTTGTTTGTTTCTTGGTATTACCACACATAGGTTTCAGTTATCTTACTTATGAGGTCAGAATTAACATGTTCTGTTTTACATACTGATTTCTTAAGTTTACGCGAATATTATACATTGAAATAAAACTATTCTTACGGCTTCTATCACGATTATGTTTTAATTATTATTCCCGACGTTTCCAAATCCCACGTCGCCGTCACAGAAACCGAATGAAACCAGCCACCGTCGAACGCGTCCCGGTCGTATTACCTTATGTAAGAGGAGTCACTGACAAGATTGGCTATATCCTGAGGCGTGCTTCTATCAAAACTTACTTCAAGCCGCCCAAGAAGATTAGTCAATTTTTACCATCTGTCAAGTGTCACATACCTCTGCAAGAACCAGGCGTGTATAAAATTGATTGCGACTGTGGTCTCTCTTACATCGGACATACAAAACGGAATATAGGGACCCGCGTAAAAGAACATATAGCTGACGTAAAACACCGACGCTCTACGAAGTCTGCAGTTGCTGAACATTCAGATGAAGGCTCCAAACATTATCTTAGATTTGATCAACCACAAATCCTCGCCAAAGAACACCGATTCCTCCCTAGGATGATACGCGAGGCTATTGAAATTAAAAAACATCCTAATTTCAATAGAGAAGATGGTTGGAAGCTTGCACAAACCTGGGATCCAATTATACATCTTATTAAATCGGAACCCAAAAGACCAGCTGCCAGAACTCAAGACACCGTGAGCTCGTACTGCATAGATCGAAACACAAATAATTAACCTTTTTTGATTTTGTATATTTTTAATGATGGTAGATATTGTAACACTAACCTTTTTTGGACAAATGACACCTCAGTCTGACCCGTGACAACGAAGACTGCAAAGCCTTCGAAACGTCGGGAATAATAATTAAAACATAATTGTGATAGAAGCCGTAAGAATAGTTTTATTTCAATGTTCTGTTTTCTTTCGATCTACTCACCCTTATCGCACTATTCATCATCATCATTATGATCATCGGTCACTGCTGGATCATAAATAGGTTCTTATAATTATAATTTAAAAGGAGGTAGATATTTGTTTACATTTCTGGCATAAGTATCGTGAATAAACTATAATGGTTGCCACATCCACCGATTTTACAATTTATGGCAATTTTATGTAAAGGTGCTATTCCGTAGTCGACCGATAGCGATATTGAATATAATTTCTTAGGCGTATTTTATTAAATATCGTTTCATTGAATTGGTTTAGTATATTCAAGTACACTGGTCTAGCGTGCACACACCAACCGAACGAACGTTCGCGAATCTACGCCTGTTGCGTTCATAGAAACAAACTTTCACTATTGTGTAATTGCAACAGGCATAGATTAATAGATTGATTCGGCAGTCTGTGCCTATTAAAATAATATAAGTGGCTATTAAAATAATATACGTCGTTTGCATCGGCTTGGGTCACAAAACATCTGATGTTTCTGTCTCATAACACTATTCATGTGTATCTTTTACACGTTTTGACGCACGTTTGACGCACGTCTAAGTTAATAAAGGTAGATAATGGTGGAAAAGTCAACGCATTCTCAAGAACATACTTGTATGTTTTTTTTATATTGAGCATGCTTGTGTGAGCATAGTAGTCGTTACTTACTTAAAAACTAAAGGAGTAAACCATTTTAAAATGCTATAAACTAACCTTAATAACTGCATACATATTTGCCGTTGTAGCTAATCAAAAATACGGGAATTAATTACACAATACAATGTAAAAGTACCTACTCAGTATAAAACCTCACAATTAGTGCATGCCAGCTGTAGACAGAGCTATTAATATTTTGAACGCATCACTGCAATCGATGTGCTACAGTCAGCTACGGAACAGCTACTTAATAGTTAGTAAAGTCAAATATTAAGTGTTTCCAAATGATTTAAAACTCATCTAGAATAATATAGAATAGTATTTACAGTTGAACCAATTAGTGACTGTTTTTAAACGTATGGAATGATGGATGGTTTAAACTTTTAAAGTAACATACAATTCCATAGGTTGAATATATTGAACTGGCATTGGACGCGTATATTCATAATATCTAGCTATGTATTTATTCAAAGTGTCAACATTTTAATGGATTTTGCGATCATTCGCACGGGTGATTTAATTAAACACGCGCAAAAAAACCGCAGTAGGGATATTATCTCAATTCTAGGCGCTGCACTTTTATTTAAAAGTGCTATTTAGGAAACACGAGATCAGAAATAACTTCATGTATCTTTAAACGAGAGATAAAAACTGTTAAAGTTAATAGGGGTTTAGCCTATAATTTATCTACTATAGGCGCAGGCTACAATAGACATAATCTGCATCGTTTATTTCTGCCTGGCATTCATCATCTTCAGCCAGAGGAAGTCCACTGCTAAAGATAGGCATCTCCAGCTCAAATATCCAGATCCACATGCTGTTTTGGACAACTGACACCTCAGTACGACCCGTAACAATGATGGCTGTGAAGCTTTCTAAATGTCGCGCGTCGGGACTAAAAATAAAAAACTAGTTTTATTATTTCTAATTTCGTCCAATGCTAGTTGATATTCATATTATTAAGAATTTCTGGAAGGAGGTTATACGTAAATACAGGGCATAAGATTCTATCAAGCAGTAGGTAAGTTCCGATGAACAGACTATTTCATGTTCATACATATATCACTACCGATGTGTTCGATATTTTAATACTAGTTTTCGACCGACTTTCAATAATCACAAGTTTAAAAACTTAACAGACCGACTTCAAATCCGATCGTGACCAAACTTATATGGGACCACCCTTGAAATAAGTTCTATCGAACACAAAAATAATTTTGAAAATCGGTCCACATTTGGCGGAGATATCGCGTAACATACATAAAAAAACGACGAATTGAGGACCTCCTCCTTTTTGGAAAGTAGGTCGAAAAAGGTGGTACTCATTATGTTACGCGATATCTCCGCCAAATATAGAGGTAGACCGATTTTGAATTTGTGTTCGATAGAGTTTATTCCAAGGGTGGTACCGTATTAATTTGGTCACGATCGGATAAATTTGTAAGTCGGTCAGTTAAGTTTTTAACTTGTGACTATAATATTATCTTCCAACGTTTATTTTTGCGTCTAACTACTAATAGACATTGATGTCGCTGGACTTTATCAGACAGACACGGGATGTACCTACCTACGCATATTTATTTTGTTAATTGTCTTAAGATTAATTATTGCTACTTTCGCTGTGACATATACCGTTCGCAGTTTGTTCATTATTCAGTTCCTTGGATTTTTTTATAAGAAATAAAGTTAAAACAGTGGACACAAAGTCCTCAAAACTTTTGTTGTTTTTTTTGTAAGGAACAGCCCCCTGGCTCAAGAGTCAGGTACAGTGTTCGAGAGTCAAGACACACGATTCGAATTCGACTTCGATTCGATTTCATTTATATACTTAAAATTCCACCGAAATCGAGTTAAATAGTTCACTAATATCGCATAAAAAATTACCAAATTACAAATTCTCGAATCCAATGCAACATTAGCGCACTTTTAACTCTATTTCGGTGCAATTTTAAGTCACTAAATGAAATTGAATCTTATCAAAATCGGATCGAGTGTCAAAAGGTACCCTACTGATCTAGTTTTAGGCTGAGATTTATAGAGCGAACTTCGATTAAGTCTAAGTCAAAGTCACGAACTCAGTGAGGATTTTTACTAAGTCCGAGTCATTTTTTACAAGAAAATCTTTGCTTAGTCTGTCTGTCAGCCTTTTTTGCTTGTAAAAAATGACCGGCTGCCCTATTACGTAAAATTCAGCAATCGACGAAACCATCGCAAAGCAAAAGCAAAGCCGTAGCGATCGATCGCAAATTGTTTAAAATTTTGGTATCACGTAATATTTTTTTTTTATCGCTCGCTGTCCGGTTTTATGCAGTTATTGCTACGACACTAGCACCAAAAACAATCCCGGACTAAGTCAAAGTTCGATTTAACAATTACAAATCCACCCTGAGTTCGTGATTTTGACTTAGACTTAATCGAAGTTCGCTCTATAGATCTCAGCCTAGTCTGATTGAATCTCAATCGTTTCAATATTTGCTCATTTTCTTACATCCGTCCTATGATTTTGTGACACTTTAGGTTTATTACAATAGATTTAGACCCTTTTATATAATTTATGACTGCCTGCCCTGTCAAAATTGTATGACGCAATGACACAACCCGTTGGAGGCGGCCCATATATGTGTAACATAAGCGTATGGGCCACTGGAGGCCGAGACGCACGTGAGACAGAGATGATAATCACGATGATGGTGCCGCAAGAGCGTAGCGTTCAGTATTTCGGGGGTAAGGAATAATATGCCCGTCTATGACATTTGTATGAAATATTAACTAAACGTCATCGGCGTACACGAGCTCGGTACGAATATGATTGTCGAAAATATATAAGCTCGGGCCGTAGATACTTGATTTTCAAGATTGTTTTTGTGCTCAATACAGCTTATTACCAATTAAAAAATGTCTATTGCTATAAGAAAATACACAGCTTCACATTACAGAAGTATATAAAAATATGTGAAAAAAAATGTAGTTCAGTTATTTAAACATGGAAAGGTTGTATAAAAAGACTTATGTTTAAGTTCTAACCAGAGTCCTGTGTCTGAGATTCCATCGATAAGACGCTTTCTAAACGGTAACGTCTCTATTTGTAAAACTTCAATTTCAATACAAATCCGCTAGTGTAAGTACATTACCCACTCCCGCGCATGTAGTAGTGATGTTACAGATTTGACATTCGCATATCGATATTGTGAGTTCGTTGTCAATTAGGTTGTAAATACTAGTTTTATTATGTTGTTTATATTTATGTCTGTATCCGCGGATGTCAAGGCCTCTGTAACATGCGCCTATACGTTTATTATAATAAGTACTGGATCGGTAAATGTATCAATATGAAAAGGGACTTAAATAAATATGTGCCCAACTCTATTTGTTTTTTCTTGTTATCCCACAAAATATCCATTTATACTCATTATGGACTCAATAACTGCCTCGGTGGCGTGGTGGTATTTCGGTACGACTACGGTTCTGAGGTCTCGGGTTCGATCCCCGGGTCGAGCAAAGTGATATTGTATTTTTCCATATCAGCCCGGAGTCTGGAATTTGTGCCCGATATGGCGATAGGCTCGCCCCCTATCACATCTTGGACGGAACTAAGCTCGGCGAAACGTGGGTGTTCTAGTTCGCTAGTACGCCTCTACCTACCCCTTTCGGGGATACAGGCGTGAGCTTATGTTATGGACTCAGTAATAAAACGGTTTTGATTTAAAACTACTGTGTCCCTTTTATTCTAGAGTCAAATTGTTTGAGAGTGAAAGAAACAGTACTATAATGAGGTTAGTTTTTTTGACGGTACAGTTTTTCATTTTGACGGTACAATTTTGTTTCCAAAGATGATTTATTTCTACCTGCCATTATCACACCTTAATGTGAAGTCGGCGCAACACATTTTTTCAAGTATGTTGCAGAAAGGATTTGGCTAAGTTTTTACGACCGGCTGCCTGCCTGACGTCAACTCTCTCTGAAGGATTCAGTGACGGGCAAATTAAATTAGAAAGTTCGCTTTGCTCGACCTGGGAATCGAACCCACGACCTCCCGGTTCACAGCCCATACATGTTGCCACTAGACCAAGGAGGCGAAATGTTCGATTTGTATCCAAAGTTACATAAATAAAATCCATCACAAAACTCAATGTTCTATATTATTTTTCCATACAAATATATTAAAAAGAAGTAGTTATAACAATGGCACATAAACAAAATATTATTTTTATACAATAAATAATACACATGGTTCCTTCGGACTCAAATCACGAGACAATTTCAAAATAATTAATTCTTTATATCTCCCTGACACACCACTAGCTTTTCTGCTACGCCCTGTAACAAGCGAAAATATAATTAACATTTATATCAAAATGAAAGATTAAAGGAATGAAGAATATTTTTATCAAAATAAAATTAAATTGTTAATAGAGTCGATAGAGATTTCTTAAGTTTACGCGAATGTTATACATTGAAATAAAAAATATTTTTACGGATTTTATCACGATTAGGTTTTTAATTTTTATTCCCAAAAAAATAAAAACAAATTAAAATTAAATAAATAAAAATTAAAAACCCAATCGTGATAAAATCCGTAAAAATATTTTTATTTCATAGTCGATAGAGATTATCGAATAATTAAAATGTAACACTGCCTCGGTGGCGTATTTGTATTTCGATACGACTACCGTCCCGAGGTCTCGGGTTCGATTCCCAGGTCGGACTAAGTGGTATTGGATTTTCCATATCAGCCCGGAGTCTGGAATTTGTGCCCGATATGGCTATAGGCTCGCCCCCTATCACATCTGGGACGGAACTAAGCTCGGCGAAATGTGGGTGTACTAGTTCGCTAGGGCACCTATGCCTACCCCTTCGGGGATACAGGGGTGAGCTTATGTTATGTTATGTTTTTGTATTGTAAAAAAATCAAATAATTTATTCTGCAAATAGGACATTATATATCACTTTTACGTCATTTACATGTATAAATAATAAAGACTTCGGCATTTTGTGGCTATCCCTGAGAAGAAATGCCGAAAAAATTCAAGGATTATCGCCAGTAGGAGTAGGCAGAGGCGCACTAGTCAACTAGTACACCCACATTTCGTCGAGCTTAGTTCCGTCCCAGATGTCATAGGGGACGAGCCGATCGCCATATCGGGCAGACTCCGGGCTGGTATGGAAAATTCCAATATCACTTTGCCCGACCTCGGGATCGAGCCCGAGACCTCAGAACGATAGTCGTACCGAAATACAACCACGCCACCGAAACAGTGAATACAAAAATTCACCTCAATAAGTTTGTAGATGGCGTACACAGTTTCGTCCGCAGAGCAGTCGTCACTTTTCATGTCGTTGTTGACCGATCTCTTCCCCTGGCCCCAGCCAGAGCTGAACGTCAGTTGGGCTTCTGTGAGCAGGCAAACCGCGGCGATCACAAGTAGAGCAATCACGAAGCGAACCATCTTGTGTGCTGTTTTACACTGAATGACTTCTACCGACGACAAACAGCTTTTATACCAGAAGAATAGTAATTAGCAAGTTTTTCTTTGACGGTATTCAGCAAATCAAATGAAGCCGTTGTAGTTTAATGAAATGATAAAGTTTGTAGGCGTCGGCGGACAACGACGGTGGCTGTTTTCTTAGAATGTATGCGAAAAGTTGAGTTGCTTGTAGGTAATAATTTATTTAATTAATATAGTAATTTGGTGGACATAGGCCTCCGCCAAAGATTTCCAGAGGGACTGTTGGAAGCAGCCTGCATCCAACGACTTCCTGCGTACAGAAGTGGACATCCTGTGGCTGATGATGAGAAGTAATCCCCTCAATTAAATCACGGCTCTACGCCTTAAGTTCAAGTTGCAAGCAAATCGAAAACTGAAACCAAGAATATAGGAGAATAGTGGAATTATATACCTACAAGTTTTGTTACTATCGAAATATGCTAGAGGTTTTACAAAACGAGATAATATAAATAATAGAAAGGTACAGATAATACCAAGAACATACAAACACTGTACACTGTACAGTGATGTAAAAACACAATTCCTTCCAGCTGCAAATGAAAACTTATAGAGCTTCAATTAATCAACTGATGAAATACTCAATGGGGTATAAAAGCGTCTTCGCACTCGATCACAGCATCACTGTTAGCGTTCTCTCTGTAGCGTAATCCAGTCCAGTCATCATGTACAAGGGTATCGTGGTGTTGCTGGTGGTGTGCCTCTGTCTCATGGCGCAGGCGCAGCTCACGTTCACGTCCAGCTGGGGCGGCAAGAGAGCCGCCGTCACCGGGTCACTCTCCTGCAAGAACGACGACGTGCTACAGGCTATTTATAGAATGATTCAGGTGATGAAATGTTGATAGACAGCCTCCGTGGCCCAGAGGGCGGTAGCTGGTTATGAAAGGCCGTGGGTTCGATTCCCGCACCAAGACATCGTTATGGGGTCGTAAGTCCTCGATACCCATAGGGTCAGGACTATGTTTCTGACTGTTACGTGTATTTGTTTATTATTTGTTAAGGTTTAAGGATAATTAAGGGTTAAGCCATGGACCAAAGGTTAAGCCCTTCCTAGATAGTCTCATATTAGATATAGGCAAGATTATAATGAAAAAACGTATTACATTAAATAATATTAGCCCTGTAATATTACTGTCCCACTGCTGGACACGGGCCTAATGCGGGTTGGTAGACTACTCATTCCTTTGAAATTTTTGTGTAGAAATTTTCGAGTATGCAGGCTTCCTCACGATGTTTTCCTTCACCGTTATAGCAACCGATAATTCTCAAAGAAAACAGTACCCACTTAACATAGAAAAGTCAGAGGTGTATGCTCGATTTTGGGGTTGGTCTCGAACCTCCGACACTTGTCTCGGCAGTCCGTACCATTCCATAACATAAGCTCACGCCTGTATCACCGAAGGGGTAGGCAGAGGCGCACTAGCGAACTAGAACACCCACATTTCGCCGAGCTTAGTTGCGTCCCAGATGTGATAGGGGGCGAGCCTATCGCCTTATCGGGCACAAATTCCAGACTCCGGGCTGATATGGAAAAATCCAATCTCATTTTGCCCGACCCGGGGATCGAACCCGAGACCTCAGAACCGTAGTCGTACCGAAATACCACCACGCCACCGAGGCAGTCCGTACCATTCCCAACTGAGCTATCGCTGCTGTGTATTAGATTACATTATATTATTAATTATTATATTTTCCAACTGTATCACTCAAAATCAGATAATTCACAAAATAGAGAGATAATAAAGTAATAATAAGGGTATTTGTATAACAAGGTCTGCAAAATACCTTTACCTATACCTAATTATAATAGTTGATACTGGTCTTCTTTTAACCGACGATCCTGTTTTCAGAATGAAGCCGAAAAATTCATCGTTTGCCAGAAGTCTTAAAGCCAAAATCATCTGAATGGATGGAAGAAAGCGCTGCGGTTTTAATACCATCATGATTATAAATATATCTGTTTATCGTTTATCTATATGCTACGGAACCGATGTATTTCCGATTTATAATCAGTATTAAATAAAAAGTAATTTTAATCAGCAACTGTATTTTATTACGGCAAAGTCACACTAAACCTGATGGTAAACGCAGTGCAATCCCAAAAAACCAGCGGCCACCGACAAAGAATGAGCTTATGTTCATCAAAATCATACCGGCCTATTTATGCTTTTTCGCGCTTCGAAGAGGGAAGAAGCAAATCGCAGGGCTTGCGTTAACCAATGTGTTGCACTGATACCAGATCGAGGGGCAAAAGGGCAGGTGAAAAATAGTGATAAGCTAAAGGCGCGTCTCCTGCACTAAAACATTACACAAAACTCCTACGCACAACAGTTTCGCTAAATAAGTGTCCACAGTTCTACGAACAGCGGCCTGAGCAGGGAAATTTCTGACAACCGTAAATGTATTCGAACTCGATGCGCGTCTATGAAATTTGTATGAAATATTAACCAAACGTCATCAGTGCGCAGCGAACTCGAATACATTTACATTTACATTAGTTTTTCGTGCTCGGGCTACAGGAGACAGGGAAAAATCATTGTTTTGCGTATATATTTTGTGTTTTGTTTCGAGAAAAACAGGCGCAGGAGACGCGGCTAAGTTACTCTTCTTAAAATAATGCGTAACAGGATTTAAACAACATGTATTAACATGGACATAATCTATTATAACCTTATGTAATACTTGGTCGCTTCCTTGGTTTAGTGGCAGCATTACAGCATATATGGACACCGGGAGGTCGTGGATTCGATTCCCAAGACGTAATAAATATAATATTTTCCGTACCCTATTTAAGAGAGTGTAGGCCTCGTGGAGAGAATAAGGCCAAGTGCACACTTTCTTTTAAAGTGATGAAAAGATCTCTTGGCTGAAACCTTTGCCTCAAACTGGACTTTGGATGATGGGGGAGCCACCCCACCGGTAATTCCGCTATATGAGTGCTCCATGCCTGAAATCCGCATTACGCAGCGTGCGGTCAGGCGGGAGCTCAGGCTCCTTGACGTCTATAAGTCGAGCGGACCAGACTGTATCCCCGCAGTGGTTCTTAAGACGTGCGCCCCTGAGTTGACTCCCATTCTCACGCGTCTCTACCGTCTTTCTTACAAGATCAACCGGGTTCCAGCTTCGTGGAAGACTGCACGTGTCCATCCAATCCCCAAAAAGGGTGACATGTCGGATCCTTCCAACTACAGGGCGATAGCTGTCACGTCCTTGCTTTCCAAAGTCATGGAGAAAATTATTAATACTCAGCTCCTAAGGTACCTCGAGGATCACCAGCTGATTAGCGATCGTCAGTACGGTTTCCGTAGCGGTCGTTCGGCTGGTGATCTCTTTGTGTACCTCACACACCGCTTGGCGGAGACTTTGGAGAGTGGGGGCGAGGCTATCGCCGTCGGCCTGGATGTTGCGAAGGCATTCGATAAGGTATGGCATCGAGCCCTTCTGTCGAAGCTACAAACGTATGAAATCCCCGAGGGACTCTGTAAGTGGATTGCCAGCTTTCGGGATAGCCGGAGCATAGCCGTCGTGGTAGACGGCTGTACCTCCGCAACCAAGACTATTAATGCTGGTGTTCCACAAGGCTCGGTGTTATCGCCGACATTATTCATCCTGCATATCAATGATATGCTGTCCATAGATGGCATGCATTGTTATGCAGATGATAGTACGTGTTATGCGCGATACATCGGCCAACAGAATGTCCCTCGGTGTACCGTGGAGGAAAGACGGTCCCAACTTGTGTCTGAAGTCGAGAGCTCTCTGGGGCGAGCCTCCGAATGGGGTGAAAAGAACTTAGTTCAGTTCAACCCATTGAAGACACAAGTTTGCGCGTTCACTGCAAAGAGGGACCCGTTCGTCATGGCGCCACAGTTCCAAGGAGTCACTCTTTGTATCTCCGAGAGTATTGGTATGGGGCCGTTCAAGTATTACGTAAGCACTATAGGGGGGTGGGGGGGTCTTTGTTTTGCTTATTTTGGATGACATGGGGGGTAGGGGAGTCCAGATGATGATTACGTCATCGATAGTTATTTACTTTTTTACACGAATGGCAACCCTCACATTGTCTATGCTTGAAAACGAAACGCATTTTCGGGGATTTCCGCAAATATACACGCATACGTTTAGGCACTCGCTTTAGAATCGATTCGGGGAATTACCGCGCGCTGTTCACTTGTCTAAATTTCTTCTGTCAGTGTATTGTTTTGTTCGGATACTATAGCGAGTAGACGTATTGTAAGCATAGCAAAGCAATTCAACATTTGTGTTACCGTTGATTCCATTAGCCAAAGTTTAACGTTTAAATAAGATGTCGTTTCAAATAGACAAATCCAAGTTATACCAAAAATTGTTTGAAAGTTTTAAAAAATCTCATACAAGTACGAAAGTACAAAATGTACAAAAGTTAGTTAACGAAGTGTGGCGAAATTATAAATTACAAGCAAAGTCCGACAAGGAACTAGATATCATTGTATGTAAGAGAATTGAAGAAGAATTGCAAGCGGCGACTAAGAATAAATCCAATCTACTACATTTTTTTTCCAAGGTGAGTGACGAAGTTGCCAAATGACGGGCTATGGCTTTAAATAATTTTTAAATGCAGTTTTTATTGCATACTTTGTATTTATGTAGTTTAATAAGAGAATCTTTAGCAGAATCAATAGAAAGTTTTTACTTTTAGGCAACGACTACCTGTAAACCTGCAGAAAAAACACAAATTATACAGCCAGCTTCAAATATTAAAAAACAGGAAGAAGATAAAATAAAACCCGGTAATGAATCACAACAGCAACGCGAAAATAATGAAAATGCAGATAAACAGAGAGCAAAACCTTCTCAGGAAGCTATGAAAAATAAGATTGCTCTACTCGAAAAAAATCTGAACGCTTTGTATTCTGCCAGAGATACTATGCCAAGCCGTGCTGAAGTTGATAAACAGATCATTAAGTTGCGTGAGGAAATAAAAACAGCAAAACAGTCTTTAAACAGGAAGATTCAAAACGCAGTTGCCCAGAAAAAACACAGGGATGGTATGAAAAGAAAGTTAGAAGATATTTGTCATGAAAATCCAGAAATAAAAAAAAGACTATCTCTGAGGGATTCAGTGGGACGTCCTAATCTTGAAAGCAATCAACCATCACTATTGAAAACAATTGCGGATATAGCTTTATTTGGGAGTGCAGCAGATGATAGAAGACGAACGGAATCTATTCGCAGCGTAAAAACTCTTGATGAACTCACACAAGAATTACGTAAAATAGGATTTGACATTAGTCGCAGTGGGACATATCTTCGTTTGATTCCCAGAAAATCTAATTCTGCAGAGGGACGAAGACATGTATCGACAGTCCCTGTTAAGCTCATTCGGGCTCAAACTGATCACCACAAGAGCCACTTAGATAGCAAGTTCGCTGAAACATCAATCCATTATTTAGAGAACATAGCATCCATACTTGGACCAGATCAAGTATTTTTCATATCTCAAGATGATAAAGCTCGAGTCCCTATAGGCGTAACTGCGGCAAATAAGCAAGCACCTCTTCTAATGCACATGGAATATAGAATCAAATTACCTGACCACGATTGGGTAATCGCTGAGCGTCATAAATTAATACCATCTGTTTATGCTGGTATCAAAATCACTTCTAGTATGCTAGGACAACCGCAAGCCGTTGGATATTCTGGACCAACATACATCGCTATTCGAAGTGGAAAGCATAGTTCATCTACTGCTAATACTCATGCTCAGGATTTCGAGACGCTTCTCGAACTTGAAGAGTTTCGACCATTAGCTAAAACTGACCATGGACTAGTAAAACCAGTGGTAATCATGACGGTTGATGGAGGGCCAGATGAAAATCCGCGTTATGAAAAAGTCATAGGGCTTGCTATACAACACTTTAAGCGACATGATCTCGATGCATTGTTTTTAGCTACCAATGCTCCTGGAAGAAGTGCGTACAACAGAGTAGAGCGCAGAATGGCTCCTCTTAGTCGGGAACTGGCTGGTTTAATATTGCCTCATGACCATTTTGGGTCTCATTTGGATGAACGTGGCGTTACAATTGATGAACATTTAGAAAGATCTAATTTCGAATTTGCAGGAAATGTATTAGCTGAAGTATGGAGTTCAATGGAAATTGATGGCTATAATGTTACTGCAAAATATGTTGGGGCAGGTCAACAAGATGTTCCTGTATTTCCAGACATTAAATGGTATTCAGAACATGTGCGTGAAAGCCAATACTTGCTTCAAATTGTAAAATGTAAAAATACAGAATGCTGTCGTCCAAGAAGTGGTCTATTCAGATTACTAGATAACAGGTTTCTTCCACCACCTGTAAAAGTAAAACAAACAGTTGATGACTTGGTTTTGGATGAAGGAGGGAAATTTCTTGATCTTCCAGTCAATTTAGCTCTACGCTTAAGTGCTTCACTCAAAGATTTCCTGCAAATGCCCTACGATTATTTTTGTCCGACGGTAAAATTGAGGCTATCAAGTCGAACATGCAAAACGTGTGGTCTTTATCATGCTTCCATCAAGTCACTAAATCGTCACATCGAGAAGATCCATAAAAAAGTAAACACGCACACTGATAGGAAAGTTAGACCTGTAAGAGTCGCTGCTCGTCGTGCTAATGAACTGATGTGCATTATTCAAAATTTAGAGCACCATGATGTTGAATGGCTCGATGAGAACGACGTAGACATTCCAAAATCGGATGAAAGTGAGCAGACTCACAACACTGAGCAGCAATCCAAGCAATCCAATGTCATCGAAAACTTAGAATCATGGATTCGGGTTTCATGGACTGAAGACTGTTAATTTGAATTTAATATGTGTACCAAAAATTTAAAATAAGTTTGTTATGTTCGTAAGATTATAATATTTTTGTCCCTTACTCTAATGTTGATTACTACATTAGTAAAATCTCATCTCTATTCTAAATCAATTTTCTTATTTTTAAAATTATAATTATAACATTATAATTATAATATAAAAAAAATACATTTTTAATTGAAAAATGTTTACGTAAGCATGGGGGGAGGGGGTAAAAGCTTTGCTTACTTTTGCTGACAAGGGGGATGGGGGGGTAAATAATTGTAATAAATCTGCTTACGTAATATTTGAACGGCCCCTATCCTCGGTGTAGAAATCTCGAATAAGGTGCAGTTTAGGAGTCATTTGGAGGACAAAGCCAAACTGGCTAGCAGGAAATTGGGTATCCTGAACAGGGCTAGGCAATGCTTCACGCGCCCACGTGGAGGCCAGGCCCCAAAATACTTGCTAAACCCACTTGACTCCTTACAAAGGCGCGCTTTTCGAATTGTCGACGATCCCAATCTCACGGATAAAGTGGATGCGCTGGGACTGCGGAGACTTTTTTTTTTTTTTTTTTCATCGACATCGCAGTAGAGTTCATCCTTATCACCTGGAAACAATCCGCAGCAGTACGGTGCGTTTCCAGCGGTCTTTTTTACCACGTACGTGCAAGCTTTAGAATGAACTTCCTGCGTCGGTGTTCCCCGAGCGCTATGACCTATCCCTCTTTAAACGAGGTTTAAAAAGAGTATTCACCCAACGGTAGGCAGCGGCTGACTGTGCCCCTGGCATTGCTCAAGTCTATGGGCGGCGGTTACCGCTTACCAACAGGGGGACCGCTAGCTCGTCTGCCACGACGGCAATAAAAAAAAAGTATATACTATATACATATATAGATAATGATGAAAAGGATTAATAAATTGATAGAGCTACTGTAATCAAATTCATATATTTCTTATCAGTCACAATATAATAAGTCAATAAAGAGCACTATACCATCTATAATTACTACATAATCTTATATTACAAATACCATTACAAAGTTACAAAAAGATCAATCATACTACCAAGAGATGTAAAGGAGCAAGATTTGATAAATTGGTTTGACAAACCTCCCATATTGTATAAGTAAATATAATAAACCAGACTGCCTCGGTGGCGTGGTGGTATTTCGGTACTACGGTTCTGAGGTCTCGGGTTCGATCCCCGGGTCGGGCAAAGTGATATTGGATTTTTCCATATCAGCCCGGAGTCTGGAATTTGTGCCCGATATGGCGATAGGCTCGCCCCTATCACATCTGGGACGGAACTAAGCTCGGCGAAATGTGGGTGTTCTAGTTCGCTAGTGCGCCTCTGGCTACCCCTTCGGGGATACAGGCGTGAGCTTATGTTATGTTATAAACCAGTGACGTATTTAGCCGTCGGTGAAGCGGGCCCTCATCCACGGCTACACACTTAACGGGCCTCGTGAAGCCTGTATTAATACAATGCTCTTAGGCTGAGATCCATAGAGCAAACATCGACAACATAACATACATAAGCTCACGCCTGAGTCCCCGAAGAGGTAAGCAAAGGCGCACTAGAGAACTAGAACAACATTTAGCCAAGCTTAGTTCTGTCTCAGGGGGCGTCCCTATCGCAATTTGGAAGTCTATGGTTGATATGGATAAAACCAATATCACTTTGCCCGACCCGGGATCGAACCCGGATCAGGATGGTAGTTGTACCGAAATACAACCACGCCACTAAGGCAGTCTAAGTCTGTCATTATTACAAGAGAAACAGACTAAGCAATGATATTCCTGTAAAATATAACTCAGACTTACTCAGTTTGATTTAAATATTTCAAACCTTCACCTAGTTCGTTCTTCGACTTAACTTAATCGAAGTTCACTCTGTAGATATCAACCTTAGACTTAGCCATAGATAACTAATTGATGCTCGAAAAAGAACACTTTAAAAGAGTGTTTGTTTGAGGCCAGTGACGTGCATAGACATTCTGATCAGTGGCGGTTACCACAACCTCTTAAAGCAGTATTATTATAATTTTAATGTACCGATTCCCATACAAAACAAGCGGAGAACGATTATAATAATACTGCTATAAGAGGTGGTGGTAACCCTGCAGAATAGACAAATATTACACAGTTATTATATTCAACTCTTGCGCCACCATCATAGTGATTATCATCTCTGTGTCGATTTAAAACATAATCCAAGCATTGCTATTTTGAAAAATCTACTGGTAGAATATTCATATCCGACTGGATGGCGACCACCATACACATGGTGCTAAAACCTGCCATAGTGACCCACACTCTGTGTGGTTCACATTCCAGGATCAGCCAGTGTACTTCCAGTTCTCTCAAAGGGCTTGCGGCATGACTTGATGGTGAACAGGTATGGGGGTATTCCTGTATCTGCATCAGTCATCCGCCTGTCGTGTCACAAGCCCCTCAATTTGCTTCTTCCCTCTTCAAATATGGAGTGTGAAGAAGCATAAATAGGCCAGCATGATTCTGACGACCACTGATAAACCCATTGTTTGTCAGTAGTGGCTAGTTTTTTTTGGACTGCACTACTCTTACCATCAGTGCAGTGTAATCACTTTGCCATGCCCGGATAAAAAAAATATTTATTTATGGCAATAACAAATTGTTAGGGTAGACAGTGTCTTTTTGTCTTTATGGACTGCACGCCACTGTTTGAGGCCTAACAAGAAGCCCCTTTTATTGGGTAGTTCTTGGAAACAAACAAAAAGCATTGCTGAGGCAACTTCATCCATGTCTATATAAATCCATTCTATGCCACTGTAATAAACATATTTTATTGCATAATTTTTCACCAGTAGTCAATGATTTGATTTTATAAGTGTTTTATGTATAAATAGTGTAGTGCTGTTTTATTATAGTCCTTAAATCTATGACGCTGAAGGTGACAGCACCTGAGTCACCCCACTAGTATCCAGAGACATCCTATTTGATCCCATATGCGGCATGTCATCCTCGTCCAAAAGTTCCCGCATCCTACGCTTATAAATCTCACTGTCAGGGTTATTCTCCTGGTTCCTACACCTATCCAGCTTCTTCTCTATGACCCTGACTCGCTCCCTTGCTGGACTCTCCACCATCTTCACTAAAGAACGTATTTTACGTACTGCTTCAATGAGTATAGCTAATTTGTCAGGGCCTGCATCTCGAAATAGCATTTCGGTTACATAACTGTCAAGGTTTTCTTGTTCTTTACTTGCTGCATGGAGGACTGCAGCCAAAGCTATCTGAGATGGGGCGTAAAGCAAACAGGCGTCAGTTAAGAACACTTTTTCTAGAAACTCGTCAATGCCTGAACGAAGGCGTTCTGGATTAGCTAAAGAGCAGCGCGTTTTTATGTCAATGAGAAAACCTTCCACTGGCCTGAAAGGGTTGTGGATCGTCAAATGATAGTTTAGTTGTTGCATTAATAGTAATTCATTATTCAATATTATGTCTGACGCTTTATCCCTATCACCTTTAATGTTAGCGACGAACTGGCCAATAGACACGTTGAACTCTTCGACCTTGCACGCCAGGTACACACAAGTAGCCAATATCTCCTTAGGATGGTAGTCCATCGAGGAATTGTATAGGTAAAATCGTTTGAAATAATGAAACGCTGTCCCGACCACGCTTTTAGGCATTGGAGGGTTGAATCTCTTGCAAAACTCCTTCAGGTGCAATTCGTATTGTTTGAGAAGCAATCGTTCCTCGTCCGGTGATAGGAAGAAGTTATACCGTTGATATTCGTCGATGTGAGCTCCGTGTTTGGATATATAGTTTAGGTTGTGTTTTTCCCGAAGCCGCGCCAGTTCCCCTTCGTCGCTAAAGGTCCAGAATTTTCTTTGAGAGCTTGTGGAAAACATCCTGTGTTAGATTGGCTACAAATATTTTATTTTAATTTAAACGGTAAATCTTAAATGATCACCATTGACTTTTGTTTGACATTTAATTTTTAGAGATGGGCGACGGGCGTTTAAACGAAAATAGATAACAAGCGTTCTTTTTAAAAATAAGCACGCTAAATATGGTAAGTACTGAACGTTAAAACGTAAAGCGATAAATGAGAAATTGATAAATAGGAAAAACATTCGTAGAATTAGAACCTTCAAAAAAAAATGTCGCCAGCGCACAGCTACGCTTTGCATACATCAAGGAGGAGCGAGGACCTGAAAAAAAGGGTCGCTAGGCTATACAGTACTTGAACGAATGTGTTAATGAAGTAACCAAGTTATTAATCAAACTAGCAATTAAAAAAGATGCTTATTTTAATAAGCATAACGTTTCAACTTGTTATTCATTTTAAGCAAATAAGCCCACCTAAATATGTACAACTGTAACTACACTATTGTAACTACACATGCTCTTTGGATGTAATTTATGTAATAAAAATTCAAAATTCCTGCTAACGTCTAATTCAGTTTTATAATTCTTTGCAAACCTTGTTATTGGCAGAAGCCACCTTTTAAAGAAAGAAAGAAGAAGAAGTTAATTATGACTTGGCAGCATGGTTTCACACCCTATCCGGTTTCCTGGGAACAAAAAATATTTGAGCATTTAATTTCTTTTGATGTCACATAGGACGAGGCTGTATAGGCTAGAATTCTTTGCCTTTGACATTGAAAAAAAAATTGAATTTTGAGGTTATGTTCGTTATGTTGTTATTACCATTTACCAGTGATTGAAATTCACACAAACAAATATTACAAATAGACTTGCAGTCTCATAAGAATGATTTCCCACAACGTCATACTTAAGCGCACCATCCCCATATTAGTTCAAACGGCGAGTGCACACAGAAAACCTCGATGGTTACCAGTAGCGAAGAGCAAGATCTATCGAATTCCCAAACGCCCTGTGATATCGGATGACGAGAAAAAAGAATTACTACGTCTCCACAATAACTACAGGACTCAAATGAGGGCGATAAGGAGGTTTTACTTTGATGAAATGGTTAAAGAAATGTTCACCAAAGAGAGTGCAACTTCGGAAATGTCGTTGCGTTTGGAGGCAGAGGAATGGACGCGTTGTGTAGAGCTGAATGAGCAATGGAACACGCAGGTGGCCCTCGAGCGTGAGGAGAGGAGGAAACAAATCGTAGCTGCTATGGAGGAGCACACGCTCGCGCGAATGGAAGCTAAGGACAAAGAGTTGCGAGCAAGAATAGAAAAGGCTTCAGAAGAAATTAGAAAACAGAAGGTTTGTATGTCAGTTAACAAGTTTATGACCATAGGACTGGATCCCTCACAGGGGGTTGACGTCAGGCAGGCGGCCGGTCGTAAAAACTAAGCCAAATCTTCTTTGCAGCATGCTTGAAAAAGTGTGTTGCGCCGACCCCACATTAAGGTGGGATAAGGGCAGGTAGAAAGAAGAAAGAAAGAAAGTTCTAGAGACAGCATGTGGGCTGTGGACCGGGAGTTCCTGGATTCGATTCCCAGGTCGGGCAAAATTAATTTTCAAGTTTAATTTTCTCGGGACTAGATTCCTCAGAAGGGGTTGATGTCGGGCAGGCAGCCGGCCTTAAAAAGTAAATTAAATCCTTTCTGCAGCTTGCTTGTAAAAGTGTTGGGTCGACCCCACAATAAGGTGGGAAGGTAAGTGCAAGCAGAAAATAAAAGTTAAAACCTCCATCCATCCAAACTTTTTTTGTTGCATACAAAATCCACACTTTGTAAGGGTTCTGTTCATCATCATAAGCCACAGAAAGTCTACTGCTGAACATAGGCCTCTCACAAAGGTTACAGGAAGTAGCTGGATGCAGGCTGCATCAAACAGGTCTGAAAATCTTAATTCTAATTTTCCGCATTTGAAACAGATCTGATTTTAAGGACATTTTCCAGTGTGAATACTAAGCATTATGAGACTTGGGGCCATGTACAACTTCATGATAAATCTCTATCCCAAATCTTGATTTAAAGATAGGAATGAGCTGTAGGATAAATGTTATTTGTATTTTGTTGCAGGAACTAAGTAAATCATTCATCACACCAGAGACCATAGATGCGGCCATAGACCATGCTCTAGCCAACCCTACCGACTACAACTTTGCTATAGACCTTAATGGCAACAAATATTTGGGACGGGACACACCCATAGTACCACCTAAGAATGAGGAAAAAGTTGCTACAGCTGTATGAAATTAACATTTTGTAAAGTAGGCTATTGTAATGTTATTTAAATATTATATTTTATTGTTTAAAATTGTTAGTGTTCCTGCCTCTTACATTCTTACCTCCTCCTGAACAATTTACAATAAACAATACATAGAACATTAAAAGTTGTTATTTATGGTTGGGACATCTATACTGGCTCTAACAAGTGATCAGCTCATATATTAGAACTATTTCACCCCAAAATAAGGTTAAGTGACTAAACCTATGGGTCAAAAACATGGAAGAGTCTCTAGCAAGCCTCAATTAGAACTGCACTTGGGTCTTGCAGCTTTGTCTCCCAACATCTGAGAACGTCGTCGTTTTAGTTAAATAAACGTAACACAAGTACCCATGTCATAAAAATAATTTAACTTCATGGAATACACTTGACAAGTTTTTAACCGACTTCCAAAAAGGAGGAGGTTAACAATTCCTCGGTATCTTTTTTTTTATGTATGTTCCCCGATTGTATTTCCCCCAAGGCCTAACCCCTCTCATTAGTAGAGGAGGCCCGTGCCCAGCAGTGGGACAGTAATATTACAGGGCTATTATTATATGTTCCCCAATTACTCGAAGCCGTCTGGGCCGATTCGAGAAATTCTTTTTTTGTTTAAAAGGGTATACTTCCGAGGTGGTCCCATTAGCGCCAAGTCAGAATCTGATGATGGGATCCTAGAAATATCGAGGGCAAACTCAAATTTTATAAGGACCCATAGTGCGTTTTATATATTTTATAAAACTATTCAGGTATTTGCGTCTGGTACTCATCATCTTATGCTGCTGAGCTGATGATGGAAAATATAACTCCTTAACTATTAGGAGTTGGTGGATAATTCTTTCAATATTACAGGCTACTGAACACTAAAAATAGATAAATAATAATTAAATTTTACCAAAAACTGAAAACCAACTTAAAAAACGAACACTTACTTTTAGTAAAAATAACAATTTCTAACTCTCTTTGGAGTCGGTGCTGAGGCCGAAGCAGATCATATTATGAAAAGGCACCGACTCCAAAGAGAGTAAGAAACTGTTGTTATTTTTTACTTTTAAGTGTTCGTTTTTGAAGTCGGTTTTCAGTTTTTGTTAAACTTTAATTATACATAATAAGTTAGATAATTATTATATTATAGTCACCTCCTTGGTCTAGTGGCAACAAATATGGGCTGTGGACCGTCGAACCGACCGTCGACCGTCGTGTCGAACCCAGGACCTCCAGGGTTCGATTCTCAGTTCGGGCAAAGCGAATTTTCTCCTTTAATTTGCCCGGAACTGGATCCCTCACAGGAGGATTGACGTCAGGCAGGCAGCCGGTCGCAAAAACTAAAGCAAAATTTTGCATACACTTTCTGTCATGTTATAACCAGTTTTCCCTATTTGTCCTCGATTAATTTCCAACAATATTGTAGATATGTAAAGAAAATCTCTCCGGTCAGTCAAAATATACCGTGAAATACATGCCATAGAAAAAGGCGAAATATGTTTAGAAGCAAGGGGATAGAGTCCCTTCCCCACAGCTAGTATGTAGCTTCATTTCATAATTTATTTCTTATTAGTGACACTACTACTACTACGAGGACTGCCTCGGTGGCGTGGCTGTATTTCGATACGACTACCGTCCCGAGGTCTCGGGTTCGATCCCCAGGTCGGGCAGTGATATTGGATTTTACCATATCAACCCAGTCTCGAATTTGTGCTGATATGGCGATAGACTCGCCCCCTATCACATCTGGGATCGAACTAAAATCAGCGAAATGTTGGTGTTCTAGTTCGCTAGTGCGCCTCTGCCTACCCCTTTGGGGATACCGGCGTAAACTTATTTTATGTGTTAAGTAGCGACAAAAACGAACAGTGCATTTTATAATCATTGTATTATAATTTATTCCAGCCTGAAATTATTAACTTTACAGCATTATTTTGTTACATATCACTTATCACGTTTATTTACATGAAAATCGCAAGTATATTTTAAATTATAATTTTTATAATCGGAAAAAGTGATAAGACATTTAGATACCTAAATATTATTATCGTGTAACGACCTCTTCATGGTAGGTATACTGAGTACTGACTATTGCATATACACGTATACGACACAAACTAGTTGATTATGTCATGTTATGGCATTATGTGCCCATAATCAACTATATCTGCTAATAATTAAATTTATGTTATGTTGCCTCTAATTTCTCTAAGACTAATCATCATCAAGAACTATAACTTCGTCTGTAGTGATTATTTTTGGCCTCTCCGGGACACTAAACGGCAACGTTTTCTTCACGTCTTGTTTCTTTCCTTGCGTACTTTTAGTCACTGAAGTCTTAGTAATAGTCAAGGAACTTGGCAACTTACTAATAGAAGCATTGATTTCCTGCGCAGACTTCGACAGAGGCAGATGCTTTTGCCTTTCAGCAAGTTTCTCCTGCAATGTCTTGCCGGGACTGACTTGCTGATGCGGCATCGGCGGCTTTGTGTGTATGGCTGCACTCACAGACGACGTGCTGGCCATATGAGCTTGTACAGGCAAAGAGTGTCCACTTGCAAGCGCCGAATTGCCACTTGTATGCGAAGAATGCCCAGTCCTGTGCGAAGAATGGTCAGTGAAAGATGTTAAATTGGCCGACATAGATGCTGGCAAAGTTGACAGCACTGTTCCCATACTAGGTGCCAATGATGTAGAAGACTTTGGCATGTTGGAGACAGTAGAAGCAGCCTTCGATGCAGTGGATGAATAAGGTTTCCCTGGATTTGATTTCACTTGAATATTCATAGGTCTAACTTGCGAATGCTGCGGCTTCGGGCCACGTTTCTGCTTCTTCGCAGGTGGCATGTAAGATGTCAAGCTCTTTTCTAAAAACTGACGGTAAAACTCGGCCTGGAATGAATTTTGTAGGGTACTTTGGAGAGACGTCTGCAACGTGCTTTGGAAAGGTGCATAACCTGCTAAAGCCATATTACTTAAATATGACAACGCAGCAGCCGTTTGTGAAGACACCATAGGATCGTTAAGCATAGGTAAGTATGTTTGGAAAGCTGCCGCCATTTCGTTAGCCGAAATCTTCGGGAGCCCTGAAGCAGAGGCCGTGGCCGGGGGTGCTTTGTACTCTGCCTTTGTTGTAGGTACTGTGGAAACAGCCGGTTTGACTGCCTCAACTGTTTTCGCCGCTTGCTTTTTTTGAGCGTTCTGGCTCTTTTCCAAGCTTGCCATCGTCACTTCGTGCTTTACCTTCAGGTTGAGCTTCTGACAGTACTTTAAACTGACGTCTGTAAGATTCATAGCTTCAGTTATCGTCTCGGGGGCTACCAGTTTATATGCCTCTACTATTAAGTTCGTAAATTGCTTTAAGTTGTGTATTTGTATAGACTGCTTTTGAGCTTTTTGGTAACCTTTGAAGATATCCAACATAAAACTTTTTAAAGCTTGCCGCTCCACATCATTGCTCTGTAAGTCTGCTTGTTGACTAAATTGGGTTAGTTGTCCTTTCAAAGACTGAATGCATAAAGATAATGCCTGTTGTGCTAGTTCTTCCCTCTCAGAGTCTCGCAAATATTTTTTATCAGGCGCTGGTATCGTCTGAAGTTGTAAACTCAAATCTAATAATGTTTTATGATCATCAATCTCTTTTAGTATCTCCATAGTAAGTTGGACACAACGACTGATGTGGAAAGAGAAGCTGCCTCCCCTGTCTACTTCATTTATTGGAATTTTCCATATATTGTTGAAAAAGTTTGATGATTTTCTTTCGCTGAATAATCCAACCAACTTCTGTCCTGATCTAGATATAAAATTAGACAGCATAAGATCTCTACATCTTTCGATATCTTTACCCCTTTTACTATAAAAATGGTAGTGTGCCAGTCGGTAAATAGCTTTATAATGTTGGGGATACCGACTAGTACAGTCCTCTAGAGCATCGAGGCATCCAGATATAATTTTCAGGATTTCTTCTTCTGATATAGGTTTAGAGTCGATGTCGGACTTAACAGAACCTTCACTGTCCTTACTAGATTCGCTGCTGCTATCAGAAGAGTCACTAGAGCTGGAATCTGAGGACGATGACGAAGACGACGTACTCGAACTATCTTCCTTTTTCTCTGTATCTGCTTCTTGACTCTTTTTATCAACTTTCGCAGTTTTTACTTGAAGTATTTCTTCTGGGTTATTTCGTTGAAACTCAGCTTTAGGTTCAGACTCTGGTTGTGACAATCGTTCTGATGTTTTCTCTACTGCAGATATATCAAACTTGGGTTCTGCTTGTACAGTTAATCCTTCATTATTTATTACAGGTGATTGTTTATTAAGACGCTCTGTATCATAAGAAGCGGACCGCCGGACTTTAGCTGCCGCAGCTTCCAACTTTAATCGCTTTACTTCATGTGTATCATCCTCACCTGAATCACTGACAGACCGCTTAAGTATATTTGCCGCTTGAAAACAAGGTTCTTTAGGCTTATTAGGATCATTCTCGGATTCACTCACACCATCTTTTTTGGACTTTTTAGAAAATGGCCCTTCCTTCCACTCTTCTATACATTGCATAAATACTTTTGCAACTGAAACAGGTATAGGCTTATTTTCATGCTGTTCAATAAACTTGAGGATTGATGCGTGAATTCTGTAATGTAGTTCTAAAACCTCAAATCCCATATGAGTTGGAGAGCTGTAGTTAATTTTCAGTGGATACACGGCACCTGCTTCCTTTAAGCTTTTAACGCCTTTCATGTAGTAATCCATATATACAGATGCGTGTTTGTTGCGCTTCTCCGAAACCTTCCCGAGCATGTAACAGTGGAGCCAAATCTCATCAGTTTCTTTCTCCATATCATTGCTACTGTTGACATCATTCCATATGCTCATGAAACATTTTTGTGTCGTATCCAACATTTCCTCCCTTTGTTTTTCCAGTGCATCGAAATCTTCCATACTGAAAGATTCACTGGCCTGTTTCAACAACCTCGAACAGAATGAATGCACTGTGTATACGAACACGCCATATTCGGTCCACAACGTGCAGTGCGTGGGGTCTAACTCTAATGCTCGTTTAAAGCACCTTATTATTGATTTAGCTGGATTAAGAAATTCCCTTTCATTGATTATATTTTTACAAGAGTTCAACAATCTCTCCATATTGACGGCCTTTGACAGTGATATAACTGCCCATGATTCTAATCTATCATTATTAACGACCAGATCTAACATACTGTACTTTACAGCATTTTTATAATCTTCTCTTTTAAAATAATGTTCACCCAGTAAATGAAAAATATCCCTTAATTTATATGGCAACGTCGGTCTAATTGCTGGAAGGCGTTCCTCAACACCTTTTATGTATTTTTCGATTTCAGGCACATACTTTTCAGGATTGCATTCTGGAGGCAATAAATCTAGTATACGACGGAAAAGTTGCTCAGTGTCTACACTTATACCGGGATTTTTTCCCACCAAAGCAAATGGTAGCATTGGTGGCTTAAATATTTCATATAATTGCTGGGCTCGCGTCCAATCTAACGTGAACGGATTGACATTGTGTTCGGCTAAATATTTTAATTTGTTTTTTTTAACAGGATGACCAAACAAACAATACACACATTGTTCCAAGTACTGTATAATTTGCTCCAAACTTTTGGCAAGTGCTGGCGATCTCAGCCTTGGTACCACTGTGTCTAATATGAAGTAAAGAAGTTTGCCTTCAGAATTGCAACACCAATCTCTGTTTCCCAGTTTTTCATGGCCAATAAATAAAATCATCAATGGGTTTGGTATCTCATCACATGTTACCTTATCTTTATCAAATGGCCGACTCCTGCCCTGATCCTCTTCTCTTTGAATAATATAATGCATTATAATCCACGGCACAACAGTGTTAAATGGCATCTCTGAAGAATTAGTCTCAATTTGATGACCAATGATCCTGATGATGTCTTCTAGACCTTGACTGAGCTCTTTTTGTGAGATGCTATCCAAACAAGATAGGCCTTCATTTGACAATATATGTTCCATGCAACAAAGAATTTTTACAACCGTCAGAGTCCACTTTTCATAATCTTGAGAACCTGAAGTAACTCTGAAGTAATGTTTCAGTGCTTCATGCAAACAGATTAGAGCCCATCTGAAACATTCATCTACTTTGCCTAAAGCCCAGTAAGTGTCTAATATGAGAAAGAGTTGTACAGCAAAATCTAGAGACATCTCATCTTTTTCCTTGCATGCAATAGTCTTGCAATGTTCAAAGGAATCTATAACAATTGACAAAACTTCCTCATAGTTTCCTTTTTCATAAAGCTCCATGACAGTTGACAACTTCTTATTTCTTTCTAAAACCTTAATATTAGCCAACACTTCAGTCTCATTGATGGCAGGTTTGAAAGTAAAATTTGGTACAATTAGACTGAAAATGTCATGTAGTTCTCCCATACACTCAAATTCATATAATAAGTGGTACAAGTTATCCAATGCAAATTCCTCACATTTATTTAACATATAAGAGTATATCTTAACTCTGTAATAACGTAATGTGAGTTCTAAGCAATCAGTCCCTGGAAAAATATGGGGTGTCAAAGAAATAATCATGCCAATTGACTCAATAACTGATAAATCGTGCTCTTTTTTGGGAGTCTTTTCAGACATTAGTTTTTCATTAACAGAAAATTCTTCTACCAATATATTAACTATGGTGTAATGGAGCAATTCTTCTTTATTGTCATCATTGTATGCTGGGATATCTATATGATTATTATAGCATTTATTAGCTTCTATAAAAATGTTTGAATAACCATCTGGCCATTTTAATTTCCATTTCTGGCTCATGATATTTAGAAAATCTTTCAACAAATCAATCACATCTTTTCTATTCTCTGTATATTTATTAATGAACTCTTTGACATCTTTATGTTCTGCTTCTGTACCAAAATATTGTTCCGTTAAATTTTGTTCTTGTTCTGTTTCATTGAAAAGTCTATTCATATATGATGTGTCTGGTGAAGTTGCCCTTTCATTTTCGTTATTTTGGACTGTGTCAGGTGACATCACTGGGGCCATTTTCCTAAGTGTATCATAGATGCTTTCTTGTTTAGGTTTTTTACGGCCAGATTTGCGTTTACACCACTCCCACTGCTGAAGGTTACTAAGATCACTGATTCTTCTTCGAACTGGTACCTTCTTCTGTACCTTTGGTTCTAATTGAACTTCTGCTAATGGATCTACATTGATGATTTCAACATCACTCTCAACTTTTTCATTATCTGTTACTACTTTTTCATTATCGGTTGCTGCTTTATCTGACATATCATTATTTTCATTTTCTGATATATTGTCATCTTTTTGTTTAGGTTCTGTGTGGACATCTTCCTGATTAACTTCAAGTGTTTCTTCGTCCTTCGGGTCTTCGCACACCTCCATTGGTTGCTCTTTGTCGTCTTTATTAAACACCAAATCTATGAAGCAAGCATGGCTGAAATAGTTATCTGACATATAATTGTGCATATGCACTAGAGATTCACCAACAGACCTCCAAGTTAATTCTGATATGGGCTTCTTTAGTTTTAGATGTGGCTGTGTATATTTGAACTTATTTGCCCGCACTTGTTCTAAATATGTTTCATGTATGTCTTCAGCTTCCTTCACTAGTTTAGCCGCTCTCGCTTCATCTATTGGTTCATCATTTGTCTCATCCCATTTGTATATTGGATTCAAATATTCCATGTAATCTTTTATATGAGGAAAAGTTTTGTAAATGTGTTTCCTGTATGCTAATCCTCTAAGATAGTCTGGATCCAGTTGCAAGGCCTCATGTATAGTGACAATACATTCTTCTTTACACTCTAAGCCTAAGAGAAGTGTGATAATTTTGTCTAAACAAGGCCAGTAGCGTGGATTTTGTTCGGTTCCGCGTTGAAACGCATGCAGGGCCATTCCGTAACGTTTCATCTGCATCAAAAGCTGTCCCAGCTTGTGCCATAGTGTGATATCTGTGTCATCGAGCTCCGAGGCTGAAAAGTATGCTTCTATAGCGGCCTCGATGTCACCGGCCGAACTCAACATAGCCGCTAAGTTTTTGTAACATAAGTATTTTAATTTTAATAACGGTCCGCTGATTTTCTCGCCTTGTGCCGGTGGTTTTATCTCATCCAACAGCTCAGTGTCGAGAAGATCTTTTAGTAACTGTGTTGCGTCTTTGGAATTACCTTTTCTCTGAAGTTCAAGAGCTTTAGCGTATTGCTGCAGCGCGATCTCTTCCAGAGTCTCTTTGTTAATAACTTCTTCTTCGGAACCGCTGTCTTCTTCCGAATCAGTATTTAGTGCGCTTATCTTTATCATTTTGGTCTAATAGCACATATTATTGGCAAAGAAGAATAAAACAATATATTTTTGTCTCAAAAACACAAAATAAAATCTTGTATGACATTTTTTGACAGGGAATTGGCTAAAGTCACAGGTAAGAGAGCCAAGGCAAATGTTTATTACTTTTTATGGTAGGCTTTAGAGCATTTATAACTGGAGACGCCATAATTGTTGTCGACGCCACTCATAGCATTTTCCCTCTGCAGAAGTCCTATAGGTAAATAATTGTGACACTGACTGGATCTATTCCATAAACAGTTTTTATAAACGTAGCGGATTTTTAAATCTGGTATCTCGGCAGCAAGGCTCGGCAATGCTATGAGTGGTTTTTCCATTCATAAATGCTTTAGGTTGGAAAGAAAAATAATAACTAATGACTTGGCAGCATGGTCTCCGACCTTAGCCGGTTCCCTGTGGAACATATGCAAAAAAAAGTTTATAAAGTTGATTTTGTTTATTTAAATAAGATAAATAATAATGTTTATTGAAATTTACATAGAAAATAAACTAAGTCTCGTAAGAATGATTTCCTATCACATTACACTAAAGCACACCATCCCAATATTAGTTGAAACGGCGAGAGCACACAGAAAACCACGATGGTTACCAGTGGTGAAGAGCAAGATCTATCGACTTCCCAAACGCCCTGTGATATCGGATGACGAGAAAAAATAATAAAATTTTTACGTCTTCACAATAACTATAAAACTCAATTGAGAGCGATAACGATATTTTACTTTGAGGAAATAGTTTTTGGCAGGTCTCAAACCATGTAATGGTTTCGGGCAAAGAATTTTCGGGTAATGACACGACTTGGGTGCAAAGTAAAAGTGCGATCAATGCTTATAGAATACTGAATATGTACTAATATTTCTAACACCGTATTTTAAGGAATAAGGCTGTAGACCACAGAACACATATACTCTAAAGAGCTGTAGACTGACATTGACTGACATTCTAACACCTTTACTACTCTATCCCATACAGGATCGCTGCGTCTCCCGCTCTCACACAAACATTTGTTATAATTACACACAAAATACAAAGTACAAAGCTTGCATAATAGACATATTGTAAATAGCAGACAAAACACAAAACAGAAAGTACAATGCACAAATAGGTAATCTAAGACAGATGTAAACAAATCAAAATTTAACATAACACATAAGCTCACGCCTGTATCCCCGAAAGGGCAGAGGCAAAGAAGAGAACTAGAACACCCACATTTCACCAAGCTTATTTCTGTCCCAGATATGATAGGGAGGAGCCTATCGCTTCATTGGGCACTCTGGACTGATATTTATTAGAGATCTCAATGTCACTTTACTCGACCCAGAGATCAAACCCAAGACCTCAGGGTGGTAAGTATGATAAGTACAGTATTTGTAATACAACTGTGCGAATGAAGCATTAAATATTTGTTTTGTATCTTATCTTATTTATGTTGATATCAAGTAAATCATTCATCACACCAAAAAGCATAGATGAGGCCATAGACCATGTTCTACCCAACCCTATAGACCACAACTTGAATTTGGGGTCCCCTTGGAAGGTAAAAAGATTGTGTATGACAGGGGTTCCGAAGCTTATGTTACCCAGCTATGATGTATGCAAATCTCAAACCTACTAGGTTGCCTGATAATGGTGACCTGCACCTAGGAATGAGGACAAACTTACTACAGGTGTATCAAATAAACATTTTGTGAAGTAGGTCATTGAATATAGTAGATCAATGTGTTTAACCCATTGGAGGCGGCACATATATATGTTACATATGCATGGCCACCGGACGCCGAGCTGCCCGTGACTATTTAAATATTACCTATATTATTTAAATTGTAAGGGTGATTTGCAGCACTATTACAATCCAGAGTTACACCATATCATGATTTATCCTGAAGCTCACTCCTATCTTTAACATACATAGACATAAGCTCACGCCTGTTTCCCCGAAGGGGTAGGCAGAGGTGCAGTAACGAACTAAACCACCCACATTTCGCCGAGCTTAGATCCGTCCCAGATGTGATAGGGGGCGAGCCTATCGCCATATCTGGCACAAATCCCAGACTCCGAACTGATATGGAAAAATCCAATATCACTTTGCGCGACCCGGGAATCGAACCCGAGACCTCAGGGTGGTAGTCGTACCGAAATACAACCACGCCACCGAGGCAGTGTCCTATCTTTAAATCTTAATAAATTTAACACGGAGCTGCAAGGGGCCCTATGTAATCCTCCTGTCTATGATCAGTGAATGTACACAATCAATAGAACATAATGTAGAAGGTCGTTAAATAATAAACTTAATTTTGGGATGTCGCCAAAAAACAAAAATATCGTCTCTAGAAAGCCTCAATTATTGTAACCGCACTTGAGTCTTGCAGCCTTGTCCCCAAAGCTGGCGGTTTTGGTTAAGTTTAGGTTTAACCTGTACTGTTGGTATTGGAAACTATAAAAGACTTTTGGTCTCAACACCCAGACACGAGACAAATATCTGTAGATAACAAAAACATTTGTCTCGGTGCGGTAATCGAAGCCGCGGCATCTCGCATCACAGCCGGCTGCGTAACGGAGGATGTCAGTAAGTAAAACAAACACAAATATTTGGTAAAAATAAATTTACTTATGAAACTTATAAAATACACTTGCTGTACATGAGTTAGATAATTATTTACACATGGGCAATGTTATTGGGCATATATTAAATGGGCATATCCCGGAACATGGTCTCCCAGTCAGGCAGGATGTTGAGCTTGTGATGCAGGGGACCGAGAGAGACCAGGTTAGCGGATCGGGAGGTCTCATTCACTGCCACAGAGACAGCTTCCTGGTGGAATGCTGCTTTCGTACCCATGGATACCTGAGCAAAGTTAAATACAATGTTATGTATCAGTGAATGAAGGGCAAATCCTTCGAAATCCGACGCCTAGTGACAGCGTATATATAGAGTGGCGCCAACCTAATGGCATTAAATTTGATAATGACTAACATAGATATTTTTCGACTGCCTCGGTGGCGTGGTTGTATTTCGGTACTACTCCCGTCTTGAGGTCTCAGGTTTGATCCCCGGGTCGGGCAAAGTGATATTGGATTTTTCCGTATCAGCCCGGAGTCTGGAATTTGTGCCCGATATGGCGATAGGCTCGCCCCCTATCACAAGTATAAAAACTTAACTGACCGACTTCCAATCTACCGATCGTGATCAAATTTATATGGGACCACCCTTGAAATAAGCTCTATCGAACACAAAAAGAATTTTGAAAATCGGTCCACATTTGGCGGAGATATCGAGTAACATAAATAAAAAAAAATACCGACGAATTGAGGACCTCCTCCTTTTTGGGAAGTCGGCCGATAAATGTGACACCATTTATACTGGATAAAAGCGGTATTATGCGCGGACAAACTACATGTAGGTAAACTTCAGTAGGTATGCGGCACGGTCTCGCTTCCGAGTCGCGCCAGACACGTCCATTCACGTGTGTTATCTACAAAACTCTGACCGCTAATTACTTTACTTCATTATAAGTACGACTGAAAGTCCTCTCTATTTTCACCCTCAGTTACTATCTGAGTGGTCAGATCTTTCCACACAGTGGATATTCAACAACAAAATGTAACATTGTCCTCGGTACCTCAAATATGGTGTCTCCGAGTGCGAGGGTGACCCGACCGGATCGATGCACCTGCAGCTTGCCGATACGACCTTCTTCCAAATCGGACAGTCGACATCTGTTGTCTGGCTGTTACAGAAAGTCACAAAAACTAAAATAAGACAAAGCAAGCACATGTCTGATCACACAGTCAAGGATTCCGTACATAGAATAGAATAGATGGTACCAAAATCATATTTTCTCAAAAGCTACTAAAAATAGACTGTGTAGTGGGTATTTGGTTCCAGTCTCCAAAATTTTAGAAGTACAAAGCACTGGTACTTATATGCCTTTCGTACAATGGAAAGCAATATATATTCAGAAGAGAATAGGAGATTTGGACATCTGAAAATCTTCATACGACACAAAAGCAAGCTGATAAGTAGAATTGTATGTAAGAGTCACGTGCCTGACCCGTGACAACGAAGACTGCAAAGCCTTCGAAACGTCGGGAATAAAAATTAAAACCTAATCGTGATAGAATTCGTAAAAATAGTTTTATTTCAATGTATAATATTCGCGTAAACTTAAGAAATCAGTAAATAAACATTTTTATTTTATTATTTAAAAAAATATATATCAATAAGAACCCTCATATATGATAGGATCCCTCATAGGGGGTTGACGTCAGGCAGGCGGCCGGTCGTAAAAACTAAGCCAAATCCTCTTTGCAACATGCTTGAAAAAGTGTTCTGTGCCGACCCCACATTAATGTGGGATAAGGGCAGGTAGAAAGAAAATATATCAATAAGAACAATAGTGAGGAGTTGGAAAATAAGTTTCAGCACTTGGTCTGGCGGCATACCTGCTTTTCTTCCTGGTCGGTGGGGGTGGACGTGGAAGGTTCACCGCTGGTCTTCCGTCGCGGCGCATCGTCGTCCACACTGCCGCCGCGACCGGGCAACGAGTCCGGAAGCTATGAACAAACCACAACTTGTAGACTCCAATGGCGCCCATCGCTGGGATTACATTAGTTTGTAGCTAACTGTAGTTTCCTTCACATCGTGATACATAATAACTGGTTACATACAAAGCTAAAGTCGCCATAATCCGAGCAGGACCTTGAGATCATCCACATCTGGGTGTCATGGCCATTGTGAAAACTAGGCCCCTTACTTATAAAAATATTTAAGCGCTGCTTATCTTTAACCATAGGTTGTCCCTTTCATTTTTAAACGATGTAACGCAAGGAAAAAAGTGGCAGGCTATTCTTAGCGAAAAGATAAGCGAAAATGTTTTTATAAGTAAGGCCCACATTTGCTCTATTTACCTTGACATTGGCTAAATCATCGCAAATGCGTGGAAGCCATTATTTTTAAAAGAAGATTGCTAAAGAATCAAATACTGGTTAGATACAAATCCATGTCTATGATCAACTGTAAGTTCTTAAAACAAGCAAAATTTATTTAAAAATACACAAAATAATGTTTTGGTGACATAAATACTGCGTGTCGGTGCGCGGTACGACTACCGTCGTGAGGTCTTGGGTTCGATCCCAAGTTGGGTAAAGTGATATTAGGTTTTTGTACTCAGTATCAGCCCGGAGTCTGGAATTTGTGCCCGATATAGCGATAGGCTCGCGGCCTATCACATCTGGGACGAAAATTAGCTCACCGAAATATGGGTGTTCTAATTCGCTTCTGCCTACCCTTTCCGAATGAAATCCTTTTGTCGCCTCCTTAGTCTAGTGGCAACATATATGGGCTCTGGACCGGGAGGTCCTGGGTTTGATTCCCAGGTCTTTTGCCCAGGACTGGATCCCTCAGAGGGGGTTGACGTCAGGCAGGCAGCCGGTCATAAAAACTAAGCCAAATCTATTCTGAAACATGCTTGAAAAAGTGTGTTGCGCCGACCCCATATTAATGTGGGATAGGGGCAGGTAGAAAGGAAAGATCTGTGGCCTGAACAGGAAAATTTCTGACAACCGTAAATGTATTCGAACTCGATGCGCGTCTATGAAATTTGTATGAAATATTAACCAAACGTCATCAGTGCGCAGCGAACTCGAATACATTTACATTAGTTTTTCGTGCTCAGGCTACTGTTATTAAAATCCCAGAGAAAAAAAAGTAACATAATAAAAATACTTCTCCAAATTATTAATATGGAAAATACCTGCAGTAATATAAGTGTTGATTTATCAGTCCTCAGCAGATTGACCACGTCCGTATTCTCGAACACTTCCTTCACGTCCGGTTTCTCTTCAACATGAGTAACTGAAAATAAAAACGCAATTTTAAATCAATATATGTGCAGCAGCACAGTGCATTTATGAACAATGACATTGACATCGAAAATATGCGTGGTCTAAACTTGGTTTGTTTATACCCGTGTCAATTACCTACTTGTGCAAGGTACTTAATATGATTTGTTAATGGGGAACTTGCATGAAAATTATAACGAGAAATTGTGTTGATAAATCAATAAACAAAACCTTGAAATGTGCTATGATGAAATTTGTAGTATAAAATAATTGATATTTTACAAAATATCTAATTTAGAAATGACGTGTAATGGAACGTTATTACAAAACCCAAGTGACGTCGTTGCATTAGGCAGTGTTTCCACGTTGGGGTATTTTTCCCAATTTTGCGGAAAACTGTTGTTATGTTTAGTATGGTACTTGATGAATGAGATTTCGGAGGTCCTCCTCTTTCCAAATTATTTTCTTCATGTAACTTTCCCACCTCTCCGCTCAGGATTCAAGGGTGCAACTTATTTTTACTTCGTTATTTAATGAAATAGCTTCAACATTTTTGGGGAAATTTTTGTGCGGCATGGGGAAATTTTAAACGATAGGCAATTATAGCGGTTCAAACGTAATTCCAGACAATGTCACTAGTCGTCAGTGTCAACTAAGATGTCAACAAAAAGGCATTTTTAAGCTGTGACGTCACGTCCTTTTTTAGCGCGGGGTTTTGTAAGTCATATTTAGACTTGCGATAATTAAATGATTTGTGCATATTTTTATGTTTTTGTTTCTGGTGTGTTTATTTGAGACGTAGTTCTTTGCAATGAACCAATAAAAAAATTACACGAAAGTTCCCTATTGTTTAGTCTGGTATTTACAACATTTTCTTTGTTCTCTATGCATTCCTTTGTTTTGTTATTTTAATAAATATTTGGTGAGAGCGACGTGAGAGAGAGTGACGCAGCGATCCTTTACGGGATAGAGCAGTACAGTGAATCAGACTAGCCACCTTAAATACGGTGTTAGAAAAATCAGTTTTCAGTATTCCATTTGCATTGATCGCACGAATAGGTTGCCTCTCTGAATCGCTCACACTTCACTGGCACCCAAGTACTGATTTCTTATTTTACTGATTTCTGATTTCTTAATTATTTCAATGGCACCCAAGTCTTTTCCTTAACAACCATCGTTACCTGGTTAGAGACACTACCAAATATGTATTTGACCTTGATCTAATTTATATGTAACTATCCTTGGAGCAAGTTCTTACAAAGATAAAAAAATTTGAAAAGGTCCTCATTGACAGAGATCACGGAACATACATAAAATGAATAGGCAGAGGCGCCGAGGCTAGTACACCCACATTTCGCCGAGCTTAGTTCCGTCCCAGATGTGATAGGGGGCGAACCTATCGTCATATCGGGCGCAAGTTCCAGACTCCGGGCTGATGTGGAAAAATTCAATATCACTAAGCCCGACCCGGGGATCGAACCCGAGACCTCAGGATGGTAGTCATATCAAAATACAACCACGCCACTGAGGCCGTAAAAATAAAATATTTGTATGACAAACATCCGAATGCCCTAGCAGTTACGTGAAGAATTGACGCTAGCGAGAAATGTCAAAAAATCACATCAAATAACTTGCACTAAACATACTCAGGAAAATCTGGAAATCTTTGGGGGAGGCGTATGTCCAGCAGTGGACGTCCTGTGGCTGATGATGATGAAACACACTAAGGCTCAATTGCACCACTATTATTAACCTAGAGTTAGTCCTAACCGCAAGTTAAGTTACATGTCATTCATACATTTTCTGTCAATTTAGCTTGCGGTTAGGACTAACTCTAGGTTAATAATAGTGGTGCAATTGAGCCTTAGTTGTTTAATGATTTCTTAGGTTTACGTGAATGTTATTCATTGTGTATATTGACTGCCTCGGTGGCGTGGTGGTATTTCGGTACGATTACGGTTCTGAGGTCTCGGGTTCGATCCCCGGGTCGGGCAGTGATATTGGATTTTTCCATATCAGCCCGGAGTCTGGAATTTGTGCCCGATATGGCGATAGGCTCGCCCCCTATCACATCTGGGACGGAACTAAGCTCGGCGAAACGTGGGTGTACTAGTTCGCTAGTGCGCCTCTGCCTACCCCTTCGGGGATACAGGCGTGAGCTTATGTTATGTTATTCATTGAAATTAAACTATTTTTACGGATTCTATCACGATTTGGTTTTAATTTCTATGCCCGACGTTTCGAAAACGCCTGACCCGTGACCACGAAGACTGCAAAGTTTTTCGAAACGTCGGGCATAAAAATTAAAACCAAATCGTGATAGAATCCGTAAAAAGTTTAATTTGAACACTTAGTTGTTACTTACTAGCGCAGTCCTCGTCGTCACCTGGTTCCTTCTTTACGAAGACCTCCTGCTTCACCTTCACTTTCGGCTTGCCAGTGCCGTTCGCCCAACCTGAATGAGTACAGTAATAATACACACTCCCAACAGTCATACACATAGTCCTGCCCCACGTAGGTTTAACCTGTTTTTTTATAGCAGAGACTGCCAAATGAGCATATGGGTCACCTGATGTTAAGTGACCTCCACTGCTCATAGACACCCAAGACTAAAAGGAGGTAAACAGGGATTGGGAAAGGGAGACAGGAGGAATTGACAACTGAGACAAATGTTTGTATGGCCTACAGATATTTGTTTCGGGTCTGGGTGTTGTGAGACCAAAAAGTCTCTCGTAGTTCCTGATACCCACGACACAAGACTCGATCTTAGTGTGGGGTCAGGACTATGTATGTGACTGTTGGGTGTTATTTATATTTATTGGCCCACCAGAAATCTCACAGAACGAAAAGCGACAGCAAGCTTCCACTTTATGCCAGTTTTCTGTGTGACAGTGGTATCAAACCAGTCGAGCCGGCCCATTCTTGCTGTAGAGGTAACTGTCTACACTGTCTGGCACAACTATTATTTCACTTAGGCTCAATTGCACCACTATTATTAACCTAGAGTTAGTCCTAACCACAAGTTAAGTTACATGTCATGCTTACATTTTCTGTCAATTTAGCTTGCGGGTAGGACTAACTCTAGGTTAATAATAGTGGTGCAATTGAGCCTTAATAGACGACTCCAACCTTGCATAGTTTCAACAAAATGTTGGTTTCTGAATAAAGATTTGTTTTTTATGCAGCATGGCTCTACCACTCAAAACTGTATTGTGGTTGGCAGGAACTTTGAGACTATGGTCCCACAACACGTGGACACGAAATAAATATTTTTGGTGACCATAAACCGACCATCAAATACAAAAAAAACAGCAACATTAACGAGGTATGGCGTAACAAACATGTAAGTATATATAAACAAATTGAAGACTTCCTTTTTGATGATACGGTAAATAATGATCACCCTCATTACAATTTGTCAAACAAAAAGCACTTACTACCATCATCCATGGGCAGTCTGATGGGAGCATCTTTGTCGAGGACATCCTTGAAGTCCATGCTTTCCTCATCAATACCATTGCTGGTCTCTCCCATCACTGACCTGATCTTCTGCTCTTCTAGCTCTTTGTCAATCTGTAATTGATAATAACAGTAAATCATTTATCTATTATCGGGAATCTAAGACCCAGAGACAGATACCTATTAACTATAAACTCAACAGACAGATTTCAAAACTTATCCAATCGCAACCAAGTTCATATAGGACCACCCTTGAAATAAGCTCTATCTTATTATACAGGAAATTAAACATGTGGGATACCTTGTATAAACATTAAAAGTTATTCATCAGGGAGTTCATAAGAGAGGGTTTGAGTAAATTAGGACCTACCTTAATAACATTTTTTACTCTTATGGTGGGTCTCTGCATAACAGGAGATGGATCCGAGTCTCTGCTGTACGAAGATCTTTCACTTTGTCTTCTAGTACTACTGCCCAGACCTGACATACAAAGAAAATATGTAAAGTTTATGCATGTCACAAAGACATGCAATTTCTGAATTCTGAGCTTCAGTTTGCTTATATCCCATATAGAAACAAAATTATGTAGAGAAAATCATGCATGTGTAATCAAGGGTGTGAACTTGTAACTTTACACTCAGGTTTGCAGCACTTAGATAAATCTCAATTTAAATTTATTTATTTTATTTATTTTTATTTTATTAGGAAAACAAACAGTACAATTATACCAGCAACATTAGAATAATAAAACTGATACATAGACCAGTAAAGTTTCCACAAATATTAATATTAGAAAAGCCGCATTGTTAAAGAAAGAGCAAAATTAGTACAGAAGATAAAACCAAAATAAAACATTAAGATTAGTAATAACAAAGTTATGTTAAATACATTTCAATATATTATTTTTAAACTTTAAGTGGGAGTCTGTAAATAAATCGACATGAGAAAGCTTTCTATTATACTCATTACAGACTCTGAAGATAAATGTGTTTTGAGCATAATTAGTTCTTACATGGGGCAAATTAAACAAGAACCTGCTAGAATTACGCGTACGTAAATTTGGACATCTGAACCTTAAACAACTTAAAAGATATGACGAGTCAATATTGTTTCTTAATAATTTAAACAAAAACAATTGGTCTCTCAGTGCTCGAAAATTAAAAAATATAAATATTAATTAAATATACAAATGAGATATAAGTTCAATTGAGTTTAGGACTAACTCTAGATTACCAATAGTGCTGCAAGTCACCAATAACTTGCTGGTATGTTGGATACAGTAAGTCACATTGCTGAAGAATAACGTAAAATAAGAACTAAACAACTAAAAAAAAAGAACTAAACACCATTTCGAGAATCATTCCTTTCCTTTCCACCACAATCAGTAGTACGAATAAAAGATAAATAACACTTTATTGAGATAATCGGTTTATCAAGATGTCTGACTAGCTATTTTTATTTTGAGTAACGGATTTATTAAACACTGTCGTTGGCAAAATCATCAAACTTTGATGGAGGCCATATTTTTTAAATAAAGAAGAAGACACTTTATTGAACACCAAAATTCCAAAACAGTAAACACAAGAATCCTAGACTATAAAATACAATAGTTACAATAGGCAGCTTTATCCCTTGAAGCAATCTTTTTCAGATAACATTCTGAACGATTTAAGAGGACAGCAAATAAGCAGAGGTGTAAAATAAAGGTTTTGTGGAGTATTCATTATAAGTATATGATTATTGTACCTGATTATGTACCTTTGGTGTTTAGATGCCCATGGAACTTTCTTTCTACCTGCCCTTATACCACATTAATGTGGGGTCAGCGCAACACACTTTTTCAAGCATGTTGCAGAATTTGGCTTGGTTTTTATAATCGGCTGCCTGTCTGACAGTGACGTGCATAAACATTTCGATCAGGGTAGACAAAAATCTTACAGAATTATTTTCTTCAACTCTTGCGTCATCATCACAGTGATTATCTTCTCTGTGACGATTTAAGACATATTCTGAGCATTGCTATTTTGAAAACCTGTATTTAGTCATAGTTTTATTCTTTATTTATGGAAATAGCGAATTGTTAGGGTAGATAGTGTATCTTTGTCTATATAGACTGCACGCCACTGCTGTCTGACATCGACCCCCTCTGAGGAGTCTAGTCCCAGGAAAATTTTAATTAGAAAATACGCTTTGCCCGACCTGCAAATAGAACCCAGGACCTCCCGGTTCACAGCCTGTGTATTCTGCCTCTAGACCAAAGAGGCGATAAGATGATGATTAGATGTCCATGGAACACAATAACAAAATTGGCCAGTAGCCATTTTAGGAGCTTAAAACGATCCTAAACTTCTACTCACATTATGAAATTCAATATAAACACACCTTCAGAAAACACTCCGCTTGACTTGATGATGTTAGATCCATTTTTGAAGTTCTTATTTCTGTCGTCTCTGCGATCTCGCCTCCCTCTCTCCTCTTTCTTCTGCTCCCTTGTGTTGGCAGTTGACGGACTGGAGAATAATGTTGAAAATCAATTGATACAATAGTTATTTTATATTTTTGTATTACAATCATCGATATATTATTTACCTAGATGCACAGTTGACGCTCAGAAAATGGGACAGCAAAGAAGTGCTTAAGCACTCATTTTGCCTACAGTGATGTCGATAGAATTCTAAATTTCAAAATTCTAATTAAAGAATGCTTGCTCATTTTGTTTAAAAACCTACTTTATAACATGTGCTTAGGGTTATATTTGTGTTGATTTAATTACAACTTGTGATCGTTTTCTTTGTTTTATTCCTAAGACCACTTTTTAGGAGGATATTTGCAAAGAACTGTGCATCTAGGGTATATTATATTGATGATTACAATAAATAATAATCAATGATGTCGCCTTCTTGGTCTAGGGGCAGCATATATGGGCTGTGAACCGGGAGGTCCTGGGTTCGAATCCCAGGTCAGGCAGTTAATTTTCTAATTTGCCTGGGACTGGCTTCCCGGAGGGAGTTAACGTCAGGTAGGCGGCCGGTCGTAAAAACTAAGCCAAATCCTTTCTGTAACATGCTTGAAAAGTGTATTGCGCCGACCCCGCATTAAGGTGGGATAAGGGCAGATAGAAAGAAAGAAAGATAGATAAACAATTATACATCTAGAACATACAGGAGATCAATAATGTAATATGAGCTTACCCTTTATTTTTATTTCTCGCTACATTTAAGTTAGGAGTGAAAACTTTTTTATTAGCTTTTCCTGCTCCAAGCATAAGATCGCGGGGCGCCTTCAACGACGCTAATCTCTGCATCGGATCACTGCCAAGTCCATTAGGTTTTGGATTTTTCTCTTCAGACATTTTATTATCCTACGTAAATTATTGTAGTTTGAAGAAATCTTGAAGATTCAACCTCGTGTGAGTTTTGTTTTGGAAATATGTCGAAATTGAAATGTCCTTGAAATGTCAGTTTGGTTTAACCTGTCACTTCAGCTGTTCTTTCAAATGTCGTCGTTATTACACTATGAACAAAGAAATTGAAATAAAAATGATTCAATTTTTTTTTAAATTCAAATAACACTAGCTACCTTTTGGTTATTCTTTATTGTTTCGATATTCAATGCCTAACTTTGCTTTATTAATTTTGGATAATTTTTATTATTAAATGGTTATATTCACATTGTTTACTATTTTCAGTATATTGCGTTCCAAGAATAATGCGCTTATTTGGAATGATTTGGAACGCGTTTCAAACTTCGACCAATCACTTCTCTTAGTACATACTCTGTGAAATCCCTAACCAATCACATACGAGAAAAATAACCGTCATTTTTAAATTGACATAACGGCCGCAAGCCGTTGTTTTTCATTGTGTTGAATTAAAACTTTTATTTTTGCTGCTTTTACCGACGTAATAATTGAATTATTGAAATGGCTGATTCACTGTTCGATATATTCGGTGACCATATAACAAGACACTCCATGAAGAATGTTGCCCGACAGCCATTATCTAACATCGGTAAGAAAAAACAAACCACTTTGCTTCTTGTTTCAATAGTTTAATAATTCTCTACATCAATGATATTTCATAATCTCTACATTGACAAATGTTTTTACTGTTCGTTTGCTTGTCGTATAACTATATAATTTGGGAGGAACTTATGATTTTATTAAAGACTTTTTAATTATGAAGGTAGCTATGCATTTGTAATTTGTAAATGATCCTTAGATATATCAATATAATTATCAAATTACGACTCCAAACTTTGTAGAAATATCCAAAAATCGGTCAAACATCAGAAATTCTGTCACTTGGCTATGTATGTACCTGTCACAGTAATAGAGCAAGAGCCCGTGCGTGCCAGACCTTCGGATTTTAATAAAAGATGTAAATTTTTCTATGTGTGTCCCTAGTACAGGTAAGAATGATCCCCACCCATGAAGCTGAGGCAACGGTGGCTTTGGCAGGTAACAGGTAACAAAGGTGTATAAAATTCCATCTCAAATTTATCATAGAATAAAACTTAATTTTTTTATATTTGATTCATAATAATATCAAAACTCGCGTTGCTCATTGCCAGACAGTTAGTATGGTTGCAACCCTCTGCCGGACACCCTTAAATTATTATAGTTTATAATTATACTTACGTTATATTATAAAACCTAAATTTTATATATAATTTTTTGGGGGCCTATTAATCTATGTTTACATAATAGCCGGACAGTTTCAACGGTTCTATCATCTTGCCAGACGCATTCAAAGTGAGCAGTAGTTCGGAGAGCAAGGAGCGTATACAGTAGTGTTGCCAGATCTATTGTGTGAAATATCGGAACACAAGGTTAAAATGATCGGTACATAGGTTTTCAAATCGTGACGTTTCCGGCTGAAGCCTGGGCGCTTCTCGCCTAGGGAAACCTGGAACGTCCTCAAGCGCCGAAAAGGGCCACCGCGGTGTTTTTAATCGGTATTGCCGGTGTAGGGTGTACATAGAGTTAGGGACTCAACCCAGTGTCGCCCGGATGTTTTCCATCTCTCCCGGGCATTATGGCGCTGGGTCGTAAGACCGGCGTTAATGTCGCTCTGATATAGTAGAGCATTGAGACAATCTTGCCCATTACATTGGCCACAAGTTAAAGAGCATTGCAAGCCCGCTTTCCTGCATCCGCATCGCGAACCACAACCACTCTTGCAGTTGCAGAAAATTGTATTTAGCAAATCTTATGGAGCAGGTGGTAAAACTGTCATGATAGGCTCCAGAAAATCGTTTCGTATTGTCCAACCCCATACCTGGGGTTCCAAATCATGCCCTAACCAAGTTTGAACTTGATAATATACACGTTTGAAATACTGATTTCTTAAGTTTACGCGAATGTTATTTTTTTTTTATAGCAGAGATTGGCAAACGAGCAGATGGGTCACCTGATGGTAAGTGATCTCCACCGCCCATAAACACCCAAGACAAAAAAATTATGGGTGCGTAATGAAGAAGGCGATATTGAAGACGATCAATCCACAGAATGGAATAATAGTGACGAGAAATATGGATGTATTGACGACGACGATGAAAATGATGAAAATGTTTAAAAATTTAATTAAAATAAGTGTATTTCACTCTAACTTTTTTATTTAAAAAAAAATTTTGCCATTTGATTAATCTATACTAATATTATAAAGCTGAAGAGTTTGTTTGTTTGTTTGATTGAACGCGCTAATCTCAGGAACTACTGGTTCGATTTGAAAAATTATTTTTGCGTTGGATAGCCCAATTATCGACGGTGGCTATAGGCTATATAACATCACGCTATGACCAATAGGAGCGGAGCAGAAATGAAAAATGTTTAAAACCGGGGAAGTTGATATCTTAGAAACTACTGGTTCGAATTGAAAAATTATTTTTGTGTTGGATAGCATATTTATCGAAGATGGCTATAGGCTATATAACATCACGCTTTGACCAATAGGAGCGGAACAGAAATGAAAAATGTTGCGAAATCGGGAAAATTTATATCTCGGACAGAAACTACTGGTTCGATTTGAAAAATTATTTTTGTGTTGGATAGCCCAATTATCGAGGGTGGCTATAGGATATATAACATTACGCTATGACCAATAGGAGCGGAGCAGAAATGAAAAATGTTGAAAAGACTATATTTCAGAAACTACTGGTTCGAATTGATTTTTTTTTTTTGTGGTGGATAGCCTATTTATCGAGGATGGCTATAGGCTATATAACATCACGCTTTGACCAATAGAAGCGGAGCAGAAGTGAAAAATGTTGCAAAATCGGGAAAATTTATATCTCGGACAGAAACTACTGGTTCGAATTGAAAAATTATTTTTGTGTTGGATAGCCCAATTATCGAGGGTGGCTATAGGCTATATAACATCACGCTATGCCCATTAGAAGCGGAGCAGAAATGAAAAATGCTGCTAGCGGGGAATTTTATATCTCAGAAATTACTGGTTCGATTTGAAAAAATATTTTAGTGTTGACCAAGGGGATGAATGGTAGGGTGACTAAGGGGTGACTGACGGAGTGATTGATGGGGTGACTTATGGGATGACTGACGGGGTGACGGACATGAGGAATGACGGGGTGACTGACAGGCTGACTGATGGGGTGGCGGACGGGGTGACTGACGAGGTGAATGACGGGGTTACAGACGGGGTGACAGATGGGGTGACAGATGAGGTGACCGACTGGGTGACAGACGGGGTGACAGACGGGGTGACAGACGGGGTGACAGACAGGGTGACGGACGGGGTGTCAGACGGGGTGACAGACGGGGTGACAGACGGGGTGACAGGCGGGGTGACAGACGGGTTGACCGACTGGGTGACAGACGAGGTGACAGACGAGGTGACAGACGAGTGACAGAAGGGGTGACAGACGGAGTGACGGACGTGATGACAGACGGGGTGATAGACGGTGTGACAGAGGGTGTGACTGACGGGGTAAGAGACGGGGTGACAGACGGTTTGGCAGACGGTGTGACTGACGGTGTGAGAGACGGGGTGACTGACGGCCGAAGTAGATCATCCCATTACCTCTTTTAGAATTATTGTGCTATAGGTGCCTACGACTCACTCTTTCAACCCTCTCTCTCATACGCAGACGAAGTTGCGCGGGTCAGCTAGTAAACAATAAAATTTGATTTACTTTAATTCATTGGCTTTACAATTTTGATAGAATTGAAAATACTAAACTTCGTAAAAATGAAAAATAATATAAATTAAATTATTAGAGTTTCGATATGATTGAAGTTGTATTAGAACAATTTTACTGAGTATTGTTTTAAATATTTGTTATTCAAACTGTAAAAATTTATTTAATGAAATTTTTCGATTAAGAAAAAAATAAACTGCACAATTTGAACTTAATAACAGTGGATGCGCAGTGAAGGGCTGCAATAGACCAAGCGCTCTGTCTCACTCGCACTAGTTACTGTATACGCTCCTTGCTCTCCGAACTACTGCTCACTTTGAATGCGTCTGGCAAGATGATAGAACCGTTGAAACTGTCCGGCTATTATGTAAACATAGATTAATAGGCCCCCAAAAAATTATATATAAAATTTAGGTTTTATAATATAACGTAAGTATAATTATAAATTATAATAATTTAAGGGTGTCCGGCAGAGGGTTGCAACCATACTAACTGTCTGGCAATGAGCAACGCGAGTTTTGATATCATTATGAATCAAATATAAAAAAATTAAGTTTTATTCTATGATAAATTTGAGATGGAATTTTATACACCTTTGTTACCTGTTACCTGCCAAAGCCACCGTTGCCTCAGCTTCATGGGTGGGGATCATTCTTACCTGTACTAGGGACACACATAGAAAGATTTTCAGCTTTTATTAAAATCCGAAGGTCTGGCACTCACGGGCTCTTGGACCATAACAACTTAAATAATAATACTGATTACGGTGTACTCCGAAATGCGTGCTAATTGTAACATATTTCCAGAAAACATGGGTAAGACGGTTGGAAAGACAGCGCTATCAGGCCCGTTCAAACCTACTGAGCCTGTGAAGAAGATTGGAGAAACTAAAAAGTCTTTCCTGTCCAACACTGGTAAAGCCCTGCAGAGCACTCCAGCGAGGCAGGCGTTCACTCCCCGAGCTATCAACATCGGCTCCATGATATACAGTGATGAGAATGCAGAAAATGAGATTAATATAGAGGAGTTGGAATTCACAAGGCCTACAAAGAAATATGGTATACAGTAAACAATAGTACAATAAGTAATAGCTCTATATTACTGCCTCACTACTGGGTATGGCACTCCACTAACAGTAGCCCGAGCACAAAAAACTAATGTAAATGTAAATGTATTCGAGTTCGCTGCACACTGATGACATTTGGTTAATATTTCATACAAATTTTATAGACGCGCATCGAGTTCGAATACATTTACGGTTGTCAGAAATTTTCCTGCTCAGGCCGCAGGGGTTATATAGTTACCACAATAGCCTAATTATCCAAGATCTCAAGTCCTATAGATGACATTTATATTCTAAGTAACGAAATATGTCATATATACCTGTTAAAGGTATATAAAACATTGGTAACATGAGTGTTTATTTAACCAGACAGTTTTAAAATTAACTCATTCACATTTTTTATTATCTCCATAAATTCACTAATATGTTAATCAAAATATTTTCCATTACATATTTATGATTATTCATGTTCCAGATAACTATCACAAGGACCTATTTGACTTCCTTCCCCTGCCAGAGCCAGTGGTGTGGAAGGACGAGTCACCACCTGGCACCCCACCTCCAGTCCAGAGGAAGCACACCATGGAGTTAGACTGCTCTTATCAGGATGAGTTCTTTACAGGTGAGTCAATACTCATTTTTTTTTATAAAAGCAGAAAATGGTGATCCAGCAAGTGGATCCTTTATGGTAATTGGTAGGTAAGTCCACTGTCAATATACATTCATGATACTAAAAGAAACATTGGTGAGTGGCCAAGATTGGAAGAATTTAATGTCAATTATTTTATAACAAAAACAATAAAAGAAAATCGAATCATTTATTATGCAAAATGGATTATTATACATATATCACGTTTTCATGTCAATTATATGTTTAATAATAAAGATTTTCGCAAATCATGGCTATCACTGAGAAAATGACGAAAAAAACTCGAGGGAAAGAAATCTTTGGTAATGGGATATCCATGGGAAGTGAAACCATCAATTGCCTTGTCTTCTAGTTTGCCTCCTATTCCATGTTCTGTTATTTAAGATATCTCTCGAAAAATTGTAGTCAAGAACTTAATGGATTGCTCTTAAAGATACATACTATGAATTGCTGTCACTTGAAAATTTGATTTTGCTAACCAAAACTGTCTAACTAAGCATATTTGAAAATGGGAGTGATGTTGTATGTCTTTTAAATATTGTATCCCTTGAGAAATTCCATTTAGTGTAAAAAAAGATTTCATGAATGAGGCGAAAGAGGTGTGTAAGGATCGTAGCAAATGGAAATCCGTTGTCTCTGCCTACCCCTATAGGAAAAAGGCGTGAGTATATGTATGTATGTAAAGATTTCATTGTAATTTTTTTTTCAGATGACTTCTCAAATGAAAGTATTCCTGATGAGGATTTAGAGCTACCAGCATTGTATTAAACAAGATCGGTACACTGTTAGTTAGGAGCCTTCCTAATTAATAAGTTGGCTATAATGACATCTCACAGTGACATCAACTGTATTATGATGAATGTCCAGTGATTAGATAATAGATTTAAGTTGAGGTAGGCTTGATCAACATAAAGCTGCATTTCCTGCACTAAATAATTACACAAAACATGGTATTTCATTTTTTTTTAGCTATGGTCCATTGTTCTTGAGCAGGAGATAGTAATATCGTTGTTTTGCGGATGTTTTTGTGTATTGTTTCGAGAAAAACAAGTGCAGAAGACGCGGCTTCAGTTACACTTGAATACTGAAATATTTACTTAATATTTGAGATAGAGCTGTATATTTGAAACATTAAGGTTCCAAATTGTCGTTTGTTACGAGTAGGTGTTAATTTGGATTACATTTATAAGTGTTTACAGTACTCGCATATTACTAAAGTTTACACTTGTAATTTAAAGCTTACATAATCTCATGTCATTTCAAGAAGACAATTTACAATACTTATTATACATAATTCATACATGAGTAAATATAAATGTAGTTCAAGATAAGTCAGGCAATAATTGGGTTGCATTTCAGTATTCAAGTAATGCAAACATTTTTTGTATGTGATTTTTTATCTAATAAAGGATTGATCAGGTATGCCTGGCTTATTAATTTATAATAGATTTAAATTATATGCTTTAATATGTGAGAAGTCTAAATAGATATACATACTTTTGGCTATAGCTCGTAAGTTTATTAACACAGATCTTACTGTGATATTGAGGCAGCATTCATGGGATGAAATATGGTCAAAGGTGCCTTTTAGAGTGATGTTGGTTTCTAAATTATTTGAGAATAAAGGTTTTGGTGCCTAGCCATCGATATATTATTTACCTAGATGCACAGTTGACGCTCGGAAAATGGGACAGCAAAGAAGTGCTCAAGCACTCGTTTTGCATACAGTCTACGTCGATAGAATGCTAAAATTCAAATTAAAGAACGCTTGCTAATTTCGTTTAAAAACCCACTTTATAACACGTGCTTAGGGTTATATTTGGGTTGATTTAATTACTTGTGATCGTTTTCTTTGTTTTATTCCTGAGACCACTTTTTAGGAGGATATTTGCAAAGAACTGTGCATCTAGGGTTTAATATATTGATGTGCCTAGCTTGTAAGTTTTGTTGATAAGTGCTACATTATTACATACTATCCAGTGGACCAATGGTGATTAGACTGGCTAATGTTATTTTCATCTATTGTAACGAAATACTGAGACGGAAATTAGGAAAATGCAATGAGTGACGGCAAAATATTTTCTATACCCATGTTCCTAAATAATAATTACTATCAAATATGTATATTGGATTACACAGTCATGTTAATACAGTTTTGTAAGTTTGTTGAATTTTGACAATAAAATTTAATTCAGTGATGACAGTTGAAAATTATTTTGAATAGACCTTATAAATATATATTTTGCAACTTAATTAATTATGAATCCCCTTAAAACTATCTCTATTTTGGTATCTGAATTAACTCTATAAGATGCCGTGTCCGTTAGTCAGGGCCGAATAGGGCACACATAACATAACATAAGCTCACGCCTGTATCCCCGAAGGGGTAGGCACCTAGGCAGAGGTGCACTAGCAAACTAGGACACCCACATTTCGCCGAGCTTAGTTCCGTCCCAGATGTGATAGGTGGCGAGCCTATCGCCATATCGGGCACAAATTACAGACTCCAGGCTGATATGGAAAAATCCAATATCACTGCCCGACCCGGGCATGGAACCCGAGACCTCAGGACGCTAGTAATACCGAAATACAACCACCCCACTGAGGCAGTCAAATAGGGCATAGACAGCGAGATAAACAGAGAAAAGCAATAAAAAGGGTAACAAAGGTTTGAATTTGTTAGAAACAGTATATTTGGAAAATACTGAGAAAATGAACAAATGTATCCAAGTTTAACTTCAAAGTTAATTTAGAAAACCTACTGAACTAAAAATTATAAGAACATCTAAAAAAAAAATAAAAAAACAGGGGTATATTTATCTGAATCCAGATATACTTTGTGTCCGAACTAATTGTTGTAAAGTGGTTCTATTTCTTAAAAAAGTATTGAATGTAAAATATTTTTAATAAAACAACACATTTGTATTAAATTATTTATTTGACTATATACACCTTATATTATACTAAAATAATTTCTTACATACCTTCAACAAACAAAGCTGGAGAAACAAACAAAGCCAATAATGGTGTTGTGGCATTGTCCCCATGAATGTATTTTTTTAAATCAAAAAGGCTGTGAATAGCAAACCTATTTTAGAGAAGGATCACTGCCCACAGACACACTTTGCTACATCTGCATCACCTAATTAGTTTGATTAAATGCATATTATAGATAACAAAATCATGTATACCACCTGAAAATACTTAAAATATTGCAGTCACAGATATAAATATTTTTAAACTTAAATTGCTAATGGATGCGGCTCTGTTATGTTAAATATTTTTTCCCTAGGAACTGTACTTTTTTCTCAAATGCAGGTAATGTGATTTGTGTGTTCTCCTTGTAGAATGGATTAAGCATTAGTTTAATGTATGCTTCATAGACATCTGTGAAGAAATTCTTAATTCCATCTTCGTTACGAGCGTCATGTACTATTATGAAACGCATCTGAAATTAAAAATATTTTCTCTTAACATACATACATATCTACTTAACTAACCTTTCTTACAAAAATTGGTTTTGATTAACTTTTAAAACTAGGATATTATGAAAATTAATGAAAATACTGACAACTTTTTGCAATGCTTCTCAATCTATAATTCTACATAATGATTTCTTAAACCTTTGGGCATAGAAATTAAAACCAAATCATGATAGAATACGTAAAAATATTTTTATTTCAATCTATTCTAGATTTTTATCATATTGATAAGTAAAAAAATTATAGTCACTTGGCCATGCTTGGGTAAAAAAATACATGCATTTCTTTGGCCATCTGGTTGACAAGACACTTGAGAAGGAAGTATATACGAATTTGAATGGTCAAGTAGATCATTATCAAGATAAAGATATTCAACAGAATATAGATGGGACAACACAAAACTTGTGATCCAAAAGTTATGAGCTTAATTTACCTGACTAGCCGTCACAAATGCAGACACAAACCACTGGTTAAACTTGTCAACAGATTTGAGATATGTGTTGGTCACTTTCCACATGTGCTCGTCCACCAGATCCAGAGCAGCGTGAGCTATGAACTGGTTCAAATGTCTGTTATCCTCCTTCTAAAACATACAAAAGTAGTTCCTTGCTGTGAAGTTATTTTGTTTTTCTTAACTAACATAACATAAACTCACTGTATCCCTGAAGGGGTAGGCTGAGGTGCACTTGCAAACTAGAACACCCCCATTTCTCCGAGCTTAGTTTCGTCCCAGATGTGATAGGGGACGAGCCTACTTATCTACTTTTATATTACGTGTCCGTTTGTCTAGTGATGTAAACCGTAGAAATATAAGTATGTGTTGTTACTCTAAGCGGTCTAAGCTTTAAGATTTGTTTTAAAATATTATCAACGTACATTTTGTAATTTCTAATTTCGTAAGTCAGCAAAATATTACCTTAACCTCCTTAGTTACTGGAATAAAGTCCATTTCGAAAATAGGATTATCGGAGTGTCCAACAATAACAAAATAATACGTGCCTGCCATTTTTTACTATTTAAACTTTTGTCTTGTAAAACACAAGACACCAAAATAAGCCCATTTGAAAACAAAAAGACGTCAGTCGTCAAGTAAAGACGTCAAGAAAATTCAATTTGACAAACGTGATACCATAAAGACCGGCTAAGGCTAGAAACCATACCGCCAAGCAGCGCCAAGTAATAATGTATGAAAACAACAATCAAATCCTTTTTAAACCTAAAAAAAAAACTGAAATAGGCGGGAGGGCGCGAGCGCGAAGAGTTATTTACAAAAATAACGATATGAATTGTAGGGCATTCGTTTTAAAGTAATAAATAAGAGGTAAATTTATAACGTGAAATACAGTTTTATATGTTGTTTTGATTTACAGTTTCGTGGCAAACATCCATTGACAAACTTATGTATTGGAGGGCCGGGTCATGGTCAAAATGTTCAACTAAAGCTAAACCAATTTTGCGAATTCACTATGATCAGTTGCTCTTAACAGCGGATAATAAAGTCTTGGAGTCTCTAAATATGCAAAGTAAAATGAAAGGGATATTTAAAGAAGACATTATTATTATAATAATCTGGACCAAAGAACAAGAAGTAAGTGGATTTGAAAACAGTTAGTTACGGCTACGGTTTACCGTACCATTTAAAAGTGGTAGTTACCCTCACCTTGCCCTCAGCCACGCCCACAGTAGGTACCTATACAAGGTATATATATTTAAGAATGGGTTTACAGTTACCCTTTGCGCCTATTGGTGACCTGCTCACTATAGTAGAACCATTTCACTCTTACGATATACCTACATACAAGGATCTTAATTCTTGATAGATTGAAAAATCAAACATTTCAGATCAAAAGCATGATTTAAGTTATTTCATGGGATTATCAGACAACGCACTTCCTTTTTTGAAATAAAAATACATTTAGGCATGATGGGTCTTCCTAATAAAAATAATCGCTTTAAAACAATTTCTTTCCTTGTAATACATAAGCTCACGCCTGTATCCCCGAAGGGATAGGCAGGGGCGCACTTGCGAACTAGAACACCCAAATTTCGCCGAGCTTAGTTCCGTCCCAGATATGATAGCGGCCGAGCCTATCGCAATATTGGGTACAAATTCGAGACTCCGGGCTGATACTAAAAAAACAAATATAACTTTGTCCGACCCGAGGATCGAATCCGAGAACTCAGGACGATAGTCGTATGGTGGCGTCGTAGGTACTTTGAAGTGTGCACTCGATACTAGCCACCAAGGCAACTTGTGTACGAGTATGTATATATGTTTTTTCCTTGTGTCACATTGAAATTAAACTATTTTTACGGATTATATCACGATTTGGTTTTAATTTTTAATTTTTATGCCCGACGTTTCGAAAGCTTTGCAGCCTTCGTGGTCACGGGACAGACGTAAAAATAGTTTAATTTCAATGAATAACATTCACGTAAACCTAAGAAATCATTGTGTCACATTGTTTGAAAATGAAATGGAAAAATTGAGGCGTTAGTCGACTGATAAATCTATGGGACCAACTATCTTAAAGATAAAAAGCACGTAAATACCTACTTTTATAAAGAGCGACATGTATACCTACGCATGTTGGCAGTTGGCCACACACACACATGGAATGGTATTTTATAGTCCATTTATGTTATTACTCTAGAGTCCATAGCAAAAATCAAAATATCCTTATTTTTTCTAGATTCGCAAAATTAAATTTCAAATAAAAACCAATGTGGGACAATGCCTTCAAAAACTTGGTGAACATTTTCCAGTCGTTAGTCACAATTCTAACCAATCCTCTAATAATATGAAGCCAAAGTATCGAAACTTAGAAGTTGTAATAAAACAAGCATTGGATACAAATGGTAAGAACAAAGACACAAATAAAGACATAACAGATGATAATCCCCAGGCCCCACCAGCCCCCACTTTGAAACGAGAGCCCTTGGGTTCGGTTTCTCCACCAAAAAGTTTCGGGTCTGAGAGTTGTGATTTCAAGTCTGGAAAATATGCGTTGTGATACTTACCATTTATGATAATGTTAAAAAATAAAATACGCTTACGTTTCATTAGTTTGTACAAAACAACAAAGGTTATAATATAGATCTAGAACTTCTGCTAACACGTTTTATTTATACACGTAATATTTTTTTTCCAGCTGGTGTCGAATTGTTGGAGGTACCATCTTCCTACAACAATTTCATGAAGTTATGTTTATTAGATCCGGCATTTCCTCAATTTGTTAGTGCAACTGAAAAAGTATTATCAAACTTTTTGAGCGTAGAAAAATAAGTCTTAAAATAATAATATTGAATAAAAATATATATATATATATATATATATATATATATATATATATATATATATATATTCTGCGTAAAAAGGTTTTATTTTATTATCTGTGTGCGACTGTAACGATTTGTCAAGCAAGGATACCAATGTGTCAAAAATTGTACAAACTTTGGGGAATTTCAAGTAAAGAGAAAAATATTGCAAAGGTTGATAGTGTCAGGAATTTTATCATTTCTATATTATAAAACAGGCATTATTTACCTTCAAAATAATAAAAAGAAACATTATTTTTAATAACACTAATATAATCAGAGAACACTGTTAATTTGGTCACCTTCTTAGAAACTGGTTATAAGAACCATTGTATATTGATTACAAAGATTATTATTTATTTATTCGATATTTTGAATTTTCTTCATAGTAAATCTATCAGCAATATTTATTGTAATATGTAATCAATGACATTTTTGTCCCATTTGGAGAATTTGAGGGTAACTTTAGGATCAGTACCATAATTACTGGCAACACTGTTATCAAGTGTCATTTCGAATTTGAATTTGCTTGAATTTCAACGGCGATACTGCGTTTTGAGATTTTAATTAGTAAAACATTGTTTTTGCTTGTTTTTCATTTATTTATAAATGTGTAGTGTGGAAAGTAATAGAATTATCTGTTAACCATGCTACCTTCAAGATATATTCCTGCCCAACAGTCCAGCATGAGAAAATCAAGGTTTGTTTGTTTGTTTTTTTTACATTTAGAATCTTTGAAAAATAAACATTTAAATGCAAATATTTGGACCACTTAAATGTACATGTACTGTAACATATTAAATTACCTTATTAGTTGACAATCCTCCATCTTGGGGGTAGTTCTTACAAAACGCAAAATATTTTACGATTTGATGAAATCGCCAATTTTCTCTTATGGCGATGTGGCATACCTTCGTTTTTATGCTAGACTGGAGGGCAAACCGTCGATGCTGCCAAAGCCCCGGCGTCCAGGGTCCACGGATCGCCTCTCGACTGAGACTCGCAGACCCAGCACGACAGGTCATCGGTCGAGCAGCGCGGAGCCCCCGCGAGCTACGTTTGCCGGCGGTCGCCTGAGTCGTGAAGCCTCGTCGACCAACCTTAATGGGGTAAATTATTACAGAATACTTGTGCTTTGTGATGTACCTTTCTATATTTTCCATCAATGACATGACTGTAAGATCAATACTGGCTAATCAAAACCATAACATGAATGTACTGTATCCATATGTGTGTGCACTACAAGGATTTGTGTGAAAGCCAAAACTACATACAAAAATACTTTAATAAAAAAACTACACATGAAACTATAAATATGGAAAAAAAACACAAAATACTACTACTTACATCACATTGTATAGAAGAAAGTTGCTTCCTGCTGTCAGTATTTCCCTATGTTCGCTTTTGAAACGGATTTTGATGCGGTTTCTTTTAACCTGTCGGAGGCGGCACATATATCTGTTACATAAGCAGATGGGCCACCAGAGGCCGAGCGCTGGTGACTATTTAATAGATAGAGTTATTCAAGAGGAAGGTTTGCATGTAAAAAACATGCATAAATTCATCTCCTATGTTGTCCAAGAATCTCACACAGGCGTAGCCGTGGGCAAAAGCTAGTAATTAATATTTATGTATTTAGTAAAAGCAAAGTAACATTTGAAGAAATAATATTCTAATAGGTATATAAAAGTGCATTTGCATTTCTAAGACAAAATGAATTTTATAAATTTTCAACATATTCATTTATTTCTGCCTTCATGGTGTAGTTATATTTTGGTAAGACTGCCATCCTGAGATTTTGGGGTTTTCCCTGGGTCAGGTCAGGATTTTTTCAATATCAGATCAGAGTCTGGAATTTGTGCCCGATACAGTGATAGGCTCGCCACCTATCACATCTGGGACGGAACTAAGCTCGGCGAAATGTGGCTGTTATCCCTTTGGGGATACAGGTGTGAGCTTAATATGTTGTCTTTTATTTATTTTGAAGGTACACCCACAGCACTACATATTGCAACATTACCAAGTCAACGTTAATGTAGGTACATTTCCGGATATGTGCACTAAATAGGCATATACAGCATTCATCAAAAGACAATGTACTAACAACATGTTAACTTTAAGGCTTTATGCCTCCTGCACATGTTTTTTTTCAACAACAAAACATAAAAACACCTACACAATACATGTATTTTGCTGTCTCCTGCTCCTGGATCAATGGACCATAGACAAAAATACCTGTTTATATTTTTATAAATGTATATTTGAAGATGTCTGACTAGCAATTTTTTTGAGTAATGGATTCATTTAACAATATCATTGGCAAAATCATTAACCTTTGATGGAGGTCATATTTTTAATGAAAAAGAAGAAGACAAAAATACGATGTTTTGTGTAATTTTTAGGGCAGGAGATGTGACGTAAAATTATTGAAAGTCTTACTTTAATAACCCAAATTCAATCAAGATCAATGTGTCAATCAATCAGTGCAGATCAATTAACAACTGATGCTTATTCTAATATCCACACACCATCATTGCATGAGAGTTAACTCCGTTGCACCAATATCATACAGCATGGGTATGTTTGGCACAGAGGTCTCGTTCACAACAAGCGGAGAGGTTCGGCCAGTCGTGCATGACGCCTCTACGTACCAGTCAGTATGCACGCACCACCACTACGCCAGTTGTGAGTATTAATTACATTGTCAATCATTTATCAACTGCTTCGGCGGCGTGGTTGTATTTCGATATGACTACCGTCCTTAGGTCTCGGGTTCGATCCCCGGGTCGGGCAGTGATATTGGATTTTTCCATATCATCCCGGAGTCTGGAATTTGTGCCCGATATGGCGATAGGTTCGCCCCCCATCACATCTGGGACGGAACTTTGCTCGGCGAAATGCGGGTGTAATAGTTCGCAAGTGCGCCTCTGTCTACCCCTTCGGGAATACAGGCGTGAACTTATGTTATTATGTCTTATGTCATTTATCAACTTTAATATGCAGGATGTTTATCAGAGGGAGAGTTTTCGTCAAAAAATCGTTTCCATTACTCAAAAGCTTTAGGAAATTGTAAACTGTACCCCTGACCCTACATTGAGGTAGGTTTGTTATTTCTTCACACTCAAACGGATGGACCAATTTTGATGAAATTTGGTATGGATGTAGCCGACACCTGTATTAACACATAGGTATTTTTTATCCCGGAAAATAAATTTCCACTGTAATGTAGTCTTGGGCAACAGGTAGTACGTTAATAAAAGAGATATTAAATACAGTGGCCTTACAGTTTTAGTTACAGATCACATTTGAAGTATTGTTGCATTTTCAGAGAACACCGTCGCAAGAACGCGCCAATCGCAGCTGGCAGACTTCACTAGAGAGAGCTTTAGCCTTTGTCACCGTCAAAGACCAGAGGTTAAATATTACCATATTACTATTTTTTAAATCTATTTAACAAATAAACAGCGATAACTCAGTTGGGAAACGTACGAACTGTTGAGACGAGTGTCGGAGGTTCGGGACCAACACCAAAAAAAAGAGCACACAAGTCTGACTTTTCCATGTTAATTGTGTTTTCATTGTGAATGATCACTTGCTTTAACAGTGAAGGAAAAGATCGTGAGGAAACCTGCATACCTAAGAAAATTCCTCGGAAGAATTTCGAAGATTGTGAAGTCTACCAACCCGCATTAGGCCAGGGTGGTAGACTAGGATCTAACCCCTCTCATTAGTAGAGGAGGCCCGTGCCCAGCAGTGGGACAGTAATATTACAGGGCTAATATATTTTTTTTCCTATTATATATGGGTATATTTTCAGACCTATATCGAACGTGGCATGGCAGCGCGCGGAGTGCGCGCGCGTGCAGGAGGCGCTCGCCAACAGGAATGGAGTGGCGGGGGGCGGAGCCCTCATCCGGCCCCTAACCATCGCGCGGTTCGTGGAGATCACGGGGGGCCTGCTCACCACACTCACTAGGGACGGCAAGCTCAATAATGACAACTATGTCGCTAAGGTAAGGAGACGTACCCATATTATGTGACCCATTATTAACAATTTTTATACACACTCCCCCACAATGACCACCCGTGGTACATGCCAAGAACGTCGCCCCCTCCCCCTCTAGTTTTCACGTAGTCATTTATAAATATGGTTATATATCATATTTTGTCGAAGAAAAGTTAAATAATCACTAGATTAAACACTTAACTGACCGACTTCCAATTTACCGATCGTGACCAAATTTATATGGGACCACCCTTGAAATAAGCCCTATCGAGCACAAAAATAATTTTGAAAATCGGTCCACATTTGGCGGAGATATCGCGTAACATACATAAAATAAAAAACGACGAATTGAGGACCTCCTCCTTTTTGGGAAGTCTGTCGAAAACAAAATATTATGATGTGTTGCTACCTGTGAGTTTAAAAAATGCTAACTGCTGCGCGCCATGTTTGAATATAGCTCGAAAAAGCACAAGATTCCCCTAAAGGATATTGAATACGTGACGAAAACCTAAGACCGCATACAGGTCCGCTAATAAAGCCAGTATAGCCAATAAAGCAAGAAATTATTCCACAAAAATTTCAATAAGTCTTTGGTACGTCCTCCCAAGTCTAGTGACAACCCATTGAATATCCTCCATTAAATTCACTTGATCTACAATGTAATACCATTTCCAATTATAGTTGCCGCACCTGTCCAAACGCCTGCTATATCCTGGCGCAGTCTCCAAGTCCTGGTTAAAGACTGTGAACACTCTGCACGCGTTCCCGCACGCTTTGGCGCTCATCTCTTACCTGCTGGATCTTACCAACCTTGTTGTAAGTTATGAATAAGTAAAAATACTCAATAGTGCTAAATTTCACGGAGCTATGGGAGGCTTTTGGCCTTAAAAATGTTTCTTTCAAACGTAACTTTCTTCTTTCTAACCATACACAGACCTGACAGCCTCCGTGGCGCAGCGCGCGAGTAGCCGGCTGTGAAGCGAGAGGCCGCGGGTTCGATTCCCGCATTGAGACAAATGTTTGTGTGACCCACAGATATTTTCAAGTCTGGATGTTGTGAGACCGTGCATCTCTCATAGTCTCTGACACCCATAATACAGGTTATACCTAGTGTGGGGTCAGGACTAAGTGTGTGACTGTTGGTTATATTTATTTAATTATATTATTTATGATAAAAAATAATCACATATATGAAAACATAAACCGACTTTGAATTTATCCGATCGTGTCTTAATTTATATGGGACCACAAAAATAATCGAAAATCGATCCACATTTGGCGGATATACTGCATAACCAGTACCGAACTTAGGTTTATCAAATTGGGGGCAAGCTGCCAAATTGCCCATTTTATCGCCTCCAAATCCTGCCGCCCGGTGCACGAGCACCCTCGCCCCCCCTCCGCTAGATCCGGCACTGCTGCGTAACATACAAAAACAGACTAACTGATTACCTCCTTCCTTTGTCAGTTGGTAAGACATGAAATACTTTATTTCAAGTCATTATGACATATTATATGTTTATAGGAACTCCCAGTATCAGACGAGTGGCTGTATGTGGATAAGGACGACCTGGCGAGACTCCGACGCGACTATACACACAAATGCTGGATCAGGTGAATATTATATAGTAGGGGTGGCCATTACTGGTGATTTAAATTACTGAAGCTTTTATTATTAGATTATGATGTTCATTGATTCTTACTGAATGGCTCACCTAGTGGTAAGTGGTTACCGGCACCCATGGACCCCACATCGTAATATCAGAGTCACAGCCAGGCTGCCACCCATCATAGGAAAGAATGGAGACTGGCTAAAGTTGTTTGTTCGCTCGGAAAATTAAAAAAATATGTTGTGTTCTCCATCACCTGCATTCTTTAACGGTGGAATAATATTCAGGTTCCAAGACCCTGGGAAGGAGTCTGAGGATCTTGATGAGGAATATTTGAACAACTTGAAGATACTTCTTGGCAATGATGAACAGAAGATCTTGGATTTACAAAAAGTTATAGAGAGTAAGTTCAATTACAAATGTTGCTTTTTTGTTGCAAAAAATTTACTCGCCTGAATGTTCAATTTTAGATTTCAGTTTATATGTTTCTTTTTTATAACGTCTTCAATTCATCTCATACCTGAATTATCCTATTTTGTATTTCTTTTAATCGCTGGATGCAGACTGCTTCCAACAGGTCGATCTGGAAATCTTTGGGGGAGGCCTATGTTCAGCAGTGGACGTCCTATGGTTGATGATGATGATGTATTTCTTTTAATCTATACTAATATTATAAAGCTGAAGAGTTTGTTTGATTGAACGCGCTAATCTCAGGAACTACTGGTTCGATTGGAAAAATTATTTTTGTGTTGGATAGCCCAATTATCGAGGGTGGCTATAGGCTATATAACATCACGCTATGACCAATAGGAGCGGAGCAAAAATTAAAAATGATTTAAAGCGTGACTGACGTGGTGACCGACGTGTGGAATGACGGGGTGACTGACAGGCTGACCGACGGGGTGACAGACGGGGTGACAGACGGGGTGACAGACGGGTGACAGACGGCGTGACTGACGGGGTGACAGAACATACTGTTGGATGTCTTTGGTTCTAGTTCGCATTTGCCTATGCGTGAGCTTATGTACATTTGTTCAGAGTACTCCGCGTGCCTCGAGGACGAGGTGGAGGCGGCGGCGCGGCAGCACGCGGCCCGCGTGGCGCAGCGCCGCGACGAGCTGCTGCACGCGCTGCGGGCCGAGCGGGCCGCGCGCGCGAGGGACTCCGCGCACGGGGAGGCGCTGCACGCGCGCGCGCACGACCAGCGGCACGAGATGCAACACCTGCACGCGGACATAGAACGCACCAGGTGTGTACAGTACAGTACAGTACACTAGCGGCACGAGATGCAACACCTGCACGCGGACATAGAACGCACCAGGTGTGTACAGTACAGTACAGTACACTAGCGGCACGAGATGCAACACCTGCACGCGGACATAGAACGCACCAGGTGTGTACAGTACAGTACAGTACACTAGCGGCACGAGATGCAACACCTGCACGCGGACATAGAACGCACCAGGTGTGTACAGTACAGTACAGTACACTAGCGGCACGAGATGCAACACCTGCACGCGGACATAGAACGCACCAGGTGTGTACAGTACAGTACAGTACACTAGCGGCACGAGATGCAACACCTGCACGCGGACATAGAACGCACCAGGTGTGTACAGTACAGTACAGTACACTAGCGGCACGAGATGCAACACCTGCACGCGGACATAGAACGCACCAGGTGTGTACAGTACAGTACAGTACACTAGCGGCACGAGATGCAACACCTGCACGCCGACATAGAACGCACCAGGTGTGTACAGTACAGTACAGTACACTAGCGGCACGAGATGCAACACCTGCACGCGGACATAGAACGCACCAGGTGTGTACAGTACAGTACAGTACACTAGCGGCACGAGATGCAACACCTGCACGCGGACATAGAACGCACCAGGTGTGTACAGTACAGTACAGTACACTAGCGGCACGAGATGCAACACCTGCACGCGGACATAGAACGCACCAGGTGTGTACAGTACAGTACAGTACACTAGCGGCACGAGATGCAACACCTGCACGCGGACATAGAACGCACCAGGTGTGTACAGTACAGTACAGTACACTAGCGGCACGAGATGCAACACCTGCACGCGGACATAGAACGCACCAGGTGTGTACAGTACAGTACAGTACACTAGCGGCACGAGATGCAACACCTGCACGCGGACATAGAACGCACCAGGTGTGTACAGTACAGTACAGTACACTAGCGGCACGAGATGCAACACCTGCACGCGGACATAGAACGCACCAGGTGTGTACAGTACAGTACAGTACACTAGCGGCACGAGATGCAACACCTGCACGCGGACATAGAACGCACCAGGTGTGTACAGTACAGTACAGTACACTAGCGGCACGAGATGCAACACCTGCACGCGGACATAGAACGCACCAGGTGTGTACAGTACAGTACAGTACACTAGCGGCACGAGATGCAACACCTGCACGCGGACATAGAACGCACCAGGTGTGTACAGTACAGTACAGTACACTAGCGGCACGAGATGCAACACCTGCACGCGGACATAGAACGCACCAGGTGTGTACAGTACAGTACAGTACACTAGCGGCACGAGATGCAACACCTGCACGCCGACATAGAACGCACCAGGTGTGTACAGCACATACATCACACACGCAGCTGCTCGACAGACAACATAAATAAATAGAGTTGAGTGCTAGAGCCACGCTGGAGACAGTTCCGTGTCCGTCTACAGCACGAATGGGCCGGCTCAACCAGGCAGATACCACTGTCTCACAGAAAATCTACGTAAAATAGCAACTTTCTGTCGCATTACGTTCGGTGAATAAGATTTCTGGTGGCCCATTTCCCCCTGCCTTTCCCGATCCCTATTCCCTTCCCTTCCATTCCCTCCTTTTAGGCTGGCAACATACCCTTGATTATTTTTGTGTCTTAGGTGTCTATGGGCGGTGGAGATCACTTACCATCAGGTGACCCATCTGCTCGTTTGCCAGTCTCTGCTGTAAAAAAATAATAATTAGAAACATAGAATGTACATTTGAGTACAAATACACAGTGAGTAATATAGTTACTGTTGTCATGTATCCGTCGGCAGCGTGCAGTGCCAGCAGCTGAAGCGCGAGGTGGAGGAGCAGACGATGTCGGTGGCGGAGCGCGCGCGGCTGCTCGACGACGTGGACTACTCCAGCAGGGTGTGCGACTCCAAGCGGGCGCTCGCGGAACAAATCGCCAAGGTGACACCGTCACACCCTCTTTACTGTACCGCTTCACCAATCATCAGGACAAGTATCCAGAGTGGTGCCAACATAACGACATAAAATTGGATAAGCGGTAACATTGGTATTTTTAAATTTCCAATTTTACCAATAAAAATACTGTAACGTCAATACTAACACAATAAATGTTAAGTTCAAACTAAATAGCAAAAGTTAGGTTAGTAAATGTCAGATCATTTATACTGTGTTAAACCGGCATAATGCACGAAAATCTACATGTAGGTAAACCTCAGTAGGTACGCGGCGCGTGAACCTCGCATCCAAGGCAGGCCGGTCAAGTACGTTAATGTTTGTTATCCACAAAGGTCCTTGACCGCTAATATCAGCTGTTTTAGGTCGTCCCGAACGTACATCATGTGCAAAAATTGACAAAACTAAAAAGTAATTCTGTGGCTAAACTATTTCACCTATGCGACTGATTTTTGGTACAAAGCCTTGCAACATTGTAAATGATATCTGGTATTATTTAATGTCGTTATGTCCGGCCACTCAGTATATGGAACCACTGTTGGAGTAAACTCTATGTAACACTAAAATAATTTTGAAAATTAGTCTACATTTACCGGAGATATCACATCGCATACATTAAAAATACAGACAAATGGAGAACCTCATCCTTCTGTAGTTGATCGGAAAACCATCTACAATAAAATATTTCTACATTAACATAAACCAATACTTACCTACTCTTAGATTGAATTCATCTGAAACAGCTTATTATATTTGGCTTTTGTAGGTCAATAAAGTAATATTTGTTCGCAGATGCTTCTAAGCAAGGAAACAGAGTTGGCACAGTGGCAGAAAAAGGCGTTAGACACATGCGTCGAGTATAAACAAGGACTCATACATCTGTCTGCACAGTTCCCAGACTTGGCTTCGCTTGCTATCGATGAAAAGTATGTATTTTTAGACATTCATGACTTGTTTTTGATATGGGTTGCATGAAATAGCTAGTCCAGCTATTTTAGGTGACACATGGTAATTTCAATTGCTTTTTAAGTCTCCCTACCTAAAAGTACCATCCTTGGCTACGCACCCATGATTCTTTTTGTGTCTTGGGTGTTTATGGGCGGTGGAGACTACTTACCTTCAAGCGACCCACAGTGGCGTAACTAGAGTTGGGGGCCCGTGGCAAATGCATTGGGTGGAGGTCTATTCGTTCCGAGACTCCCTATATGGTCGCGACTTTTTCGGCCCGAGGCCTCATTCCGATTACCGCTGGAGCCCCCTATAATCGGGGGCACGTGGCATTTTGCTGACATGCCACCCTGTAGCTCGTTTGCCAGTCTCTGCTATAAACTGTCTACAGAGTGACTATAAAATATGAATGTTATTTGTTTATTGTTTCAGCGAGTTAATGGATGCAGCGTGCGTCGGTCGCGTGACGCAAGCCATAGAGGCACTGCGCAGCAAGCAACAAGCACTCACCGAGGCCAGGAACGACCACGCCAGGAGCAAGGCGGCACTGCACAGGAAACGGAACGCGTTGCTTGTACGTATTTATCGACAGACTTCCTAAAAGGAGGAGGTCCTCAATTCCTCTGTTTTTTTATGTGTTACGCGATATCTCCACCAAATGTGGACCGATTTTCAAAATTGGTTGTTTTTGTATTCGATAGCTTATTTCAAGGGTGCTCCTAAAGGCCAAGCAGAGCAATTTTTGTTCGTGAATTTTTTTGGTTATATGAAAGAAAAGAAACAAGGTAGTGAAAAATTATAATGGATGGTATGTTATACAAGAGGCAGCAGTAATTCCTGATATTTACCACATAAGACTTGATATTCTTACAATGGGGTCAATAGTGTTGAGGACTCGGCCCGGCGGCCGCCTGGATGTTTCCATCATCCCCGGGCGGCTGAACGCTGGGTTCTAAGACCGGTGAGTCCAACATAACCATTTAACTTCCCCCTGGGGTAGAGTGGCAGCAATAAATCGATTTCCCCGCGAAAACAAAAAAAAGAGTGTGCTGTTTTTAATGATTTTGTTATATACAAATGCTTTTATTTTCAGGAGGAAACCCGGACCAAAGTATGTGAACTAAAAACGTCAGTGCAACGAGAGCAACAAGCACTCGATTCAGAGCTGGCCAAAGAGTCTACAGAAGCGTTGGCTTGGTCTACAGAACTACAGCAACTGTCCGCTAAGCTGGACGAACTGAGGGCCCAGCAAGATGAATATGTGAAGATACAGCGGGAATTTGAGTTCTGGGAGAAACGGAATGCAGAGTAAATATATTTGTTTATCTTAGTATAGTAAAGTAAGCCCAGAGCAGTCCAAGCGACCGCTGATAAACAATAGGTTTATCGGTTATGTAGAATGAATAATTACTCATACATTTATTGCAGTGCCTTTTACTGCAGGGCACAGCGGGCGAGTAGTCGGCTGTGAAGTGAGACTGCGGGTTCGATTCCCGCACCGAGACATATGTTTGTGTGGCCCAAAGATATTTATTTCGGGTCTGAATGTCGAGACCGAAAGAGTGCTTATTTTATAAAATGTTATCGGATGACCGATATCGGACTGATACTCCACCGCACAGACTAATATACATGCACGTGGACTGATTAAATGTCGAAACACCGAAGAGTGGGCTGTCAAACTGTTTACAGCATAGCATCCTCTGAAACAAAACTTATAGCACCGATATCGGTCGGACACGTGAGCCACATAGAATAGCAAAACGTCCGAAACGAAGTCCGCAACTGCGGATTTCGTTTTACCAACTAGGCCCCCAGGTTACCCTATGTGGGTTCAGTACCCTTAGTACGAGTTTTTCGCGATTCTGGAAATCGACGATAGTCTAGTTCCTCCATACATTTTTTAGTTCGTTGAAATTTCGCAAAGTGGCGCTGTTAGTGAAATCAAACGTCAAATGAAAAAAAACGTAAACTATCGTCGATTTCGAGAATCGAGAACTGTCAAAATAAACTCGTACTAGGGTACAGGACTATGTGTGTGAATGTTGGGTGTTAGTAGTTATTGATTTATTATTGCAGATGGCTTGAGAAGCTGTCGCTGCTACAGAAGTACATAGAAGGCAGGCGTGAAGAGGCAACGCGGTTGCTAGAAGTGGCGCGGGAGAAGAGACTCGCGCTAGTAAAGGACACGTTACGGGAGTGGAACGAAATGCTGAAGAACTCTTAATTATGTTTTGGAAATACCTGTATAAACTTTGATACCTAAAACGTCAATATAAGTAAATAAGTTAGTGTAGAGCAGCGGTCGGCGGACTTTTTGGCAGGCAGGAGCCACAAGATGGCAAAATACAGTAAAGGCGGGCCTCAACTCATATTTTCGATCTAGAACGTATAACATTTTACGGGTGCGTACCCGTGGACGGCTCAAAAAGCGCTGGCTGGACGTTTTGGAGGAAAATATGAGAGCCAATGGCCTCACTAGGGAGGATGCTCAAGACCGGGCGAAGTGGAAGCGTTTAAGTAGGAAGGCGGACCCTGGCAGAAGGCTGGGATAACGCCAGGCCGAAAGAAAGAAAGAATCTATAAAATTTTAGGTATTTGACTAATTTGTAAAACAATCACGGGACGCGAATAGGATATCCACGGGCCGCGTGTTGCCGACCGCTGGTGTAGGCCAGCTCGACCAATTTGATGCCACTGTCTCTAAAATATTGAGCAGCTCGTGAGATTTTCGGTGGCCCTAATTTTTTCCCTTTTCAGACATTTAATTATTTTGGTATTGTGGGTGTTTTCGCCGATTTATCATCAGGTGACCCACTTTCTCGTATACCAATATTTTCTCTACTATAAAAAACAAAAAACATGTAGAAATGGGCTGTGCAAGCATGTTCAGGGAACTTCTATAGAAATCCTTCGTTTTAAACTGTACTTGCGACCCGCCCTGGTTTCATATGGGTGCAATGCTGATATACATTATATTGATCTATCTCGTAGAGTTCAGCCAGAGTTGGCAATGTAAGCGCAGAAAAGTGTTTATTTACGTCATCACATAAGAAACCTCTAAAATTATGTGTTTCTCTACTATATTATGCATGTTTATACATATAAACTTTCCTCTTGAATCACTCTTGTCTATTTAAAAAACGCATCAAAATCCGTTGCGTAGTTTCAAAAGATCTAAGCATACATAGGGACAGACAGACAACGGGAAGCTACTTTGGTTTATACAATGTAGTGATTAATATAGAGTATTGAAATAAAACTATTTTTACGAATTCTGTTACGATTTGGTTTTTAATTTTTATTCCCGACGTTTCGAAGGCTTTGCAGTCTTCGTTGTCACGGTCAGACTGACTAATCGTGATAGAATTCGTAAAAATAGTTTTATTTCAATGTATAATATTCGCGTAAACTTAAGAAATCAGTAATATAGAGTAAATAAGGCTGGGTCTCCTGCACTAGCTTTTTCGAAACAAAACACTAAAAACACATACGCAAAATAACGATTTTAGCTGTCACCTGCTCGTAGAACAATGGACCATAGATAAAAAATGCATGTTTTGTGTAATGTTTTAGTGCAGGAGACCCGGCTTATATTTAGGGTTGATTTTGAGTAGCCGGTGGGACTTCCGCGCCCACTTTGAGAAGTTGTCGCCGAAATTGGTGCGGGCAGCGGGCGCGCTTGGGAGCCTGCTGCCGAACCTCGAAGGTCCCGGTAACCTTTGCCGGAGTCTGTACGCCGGAGTCGTGCGGTCCATGGCCCTGTACGGTTCACCCGTATGGGCCGGGTCCCTGAACGCCCGTTGCGTTACCTTGCTGCGCAAACCGCAGCGTCTGGTGGCGCAGCGGATAATCAGGGGCTACCGCACGGTCTCCCACGAGGCGGCCTGCTTGTTGGCCGGCACTCTCCCTTGGGACTTGGACGCCCGGTCGCTCTCGTCAGCATTCCACTGGCGGGAGGGGGCGTCCCAACAACGAGAGAGACTTGCCCCGAGGGAGATTGCGGCCAGGTTTCGCAGAGCCGCCGTGGAGGAGTGGCATGCCAGGCTGGAGAGCCCGAGTGCGGGCTTGAGGACCGTCGCGGCAGTGCGACCTGTCCTCGAACAGTGGCTGGACAGGCGCCACGGTGCGCCTACATTCCGGCTGACACAGGTACTGACGGGGCACGGGTGTTTTGGTGCGTACCTGTGTCGCATAGCCGGAAAAGAGGCGTCCGCCGTGTGCCACCATTGTGGCAACTGCCGCGAGGACACGGCCCAACACACTCTTGAGGAGTGCCCAGCCTGGGTGGAGGAGCGCAGCGCTCTCATAGCAGTCGTCGGAGGAGACCTCTCGCTGCCGGCCGTGGTGTCCGCCATGGTCGGCAGCCGGAGGTCATGGCGTGCGATCATCGATATAATAATATACCTAGATGCACAGTTCCATACAAATATCATTGTAAACAGTGTCCTCGACAGACAAAACAAATAAACATCACAAATTTAATTAAATTAACACAAATATGACCCTATAGACGCGGCATAAAGTAGCTTTTTAAATTGAATGTTCAAACGTTCCTATATTCGAAATTTTTGAATTTCTAATCGTGTTTGAATTTGACAATAATTTGACATTATTAAAAGAAACATTCTAGTCACTTGGACAAAGATTGAATGGAGTCGAATAATTCTTGTATTTATCTTTGAGAAATTTTGACCACGTGGCGTACAATGTAGATGAGAATGGCGATATCTCTATAATAATTTTACTTACATTAAGGGATAGATAGAGTATAAATGTTTAGAAGATAACAAAGCTTATGAGTTATGAATATGAAATATGCACTGTTTTGCCTTAGCGTGATTCATAAATAAATAAATAACACCCAACAGTCACATACATAGTCCTGGCCCCACACTAAGATCGTCCTTTGCTCTTTAGATTCTTAATAATTTCTTTTAGACTATCATTTCGTTTTCTTAATCTTTTGTTCTGCCTTTTTAAGTTTCGCACTAAATTAGATTTAAGTTTAAATTTTTGGTTGCGTTCTTTCAAATTATCTTTCAAAAATAACGTCTTAGGTGTGTTAAAGATTGATGAAAATTCTGATGGTATTGGTGATCCTTCATTATTTATTGGTTCAATTGCTGGTTCCTGGAAATTAATATGTTTTCAATAAATGATGACGCCACAATTACTGTTGTAGTAATTATGCCTAACGACCGGTTCTAATAAATGATCTCAATCCGAGAATCCAAGATAAAAATGAAAAATTAAAAAATGAAAAATCGCGAGAATGAACCATTAAAATTATTATTTGACAGCGGAATGTTCAACTTTGTTCATGTTGGCAATTTTTTACGATCTGCACACTTTGATTGAAAACATTTATTAGAATTAGCCGCAAATTATTAAATAGTCATTTTACATGGCAGTATGTACCTAGTATATGCTTGCTATTGATGAATTCTGTATCAAATATTTTTCAACTATTACACTTGTACTGCACCCTGCCTCATTTAAACTTGTAGTTACGACAATCTAAAATAAAGTCAATAAATGTGGCAATATTTATTTATTTATTTATACGTACACCAACAGCATACATATTGTTAAATTAAATAGTAAACATTAGTTAAGGACAATGTAGCTGATGACAATTTATCACCTTTATTTTTGGTACAGCATTCTTTTTAATTTTCCTAATCCCTTTTTCTGTATAATATCCATCGGAATCGGCAAAATGGTCTGAACAAACCACACTTGAGTAATTGGGTTTACAATTTTCTTCTCTCCTTTCTTCGGAAATAATTTTACGCCATTTATCTCTTACTATTTCATTTCATGGAAATCTGTAATTAATAAATAAAATTAATAAAAAAATCATAAATTTAAAATAAATATAATATATTTCCAAAAAAAAACGACTCCATATATTTCATTGTTCCAAACCATGATTTCAAAAGGGACAAAATATTTTATTAACCGAATTCGTTAAATTAATTATTTATACACGTTTAATACTTAATTTAACATGATTAAGGTTTTAAGAATCAAGTAAGGGAATTATACTTACTTAAAATATGAAATCCCATGTGTTTTGCGCTTTGTAAGAGTGTTATTTTTGCACTCTTTCACAGAGCATTTAGGCATCTTCACAGACGAACGGTCGGCGCCCGACTGACAGCCAACAAGTGCTTACTTACATTTTAAGCACTCGTTGGCTGTCCCACTTTCTAAGCGTCAACTGTGCATCTAGGTATATTATTATATCGATGCGTGCGATGGTCTCCTTCTGCGAGCGCGCCATCTCGCAGAAGGAGAGCGCCGAGCGGGATCGTGAGCAGAGCGATCCCGCCCGCCGCCAAAGGAGACGTAGGAGGCGCCGGGTGGACGACTGACCGGCGTCTCCCGCCCTGTGGAATGGGGGCGTTTGGAGAATTCCACCACGGTAACCCCTGCCTGTCGTAAGAGGCGACTAATAGGGGCCTTCCGGGGTCGCGGGCGTGCAGCGGGGGGCTGTGCGCCCCTTATAGTATTATTGTACTTGCGACCCCGGGACGGACGGCAGCACGGACGGTCGGCCTCGTGCTGCCGTAGACGCCGAGGGCGTCCTTCGGCGGCGGGGGCTTCTGAGCCCCCCCCAAATCGGAGACGGGCCGCAAGGCGGCACCGCGCAGGGGCGGTTCCGGTAGCAATCCGAGGCTATCTCAGGATACCCCGGGACCGCCCCACTCATGCGCCGAAGTAGGCCACCGCGGGGTTTTTAGTCGGTATTGCCGGTGTAGGGCATCTGTTAGGGACGCGGCCCAGCGTCGCCCGGATGTCGACCATCTCTCCCGGGCATCACGGCGCTGGGTCGTAAGGCCGGCGAACCCGACATACCCGCCGCGTCCACCCCCCCGGGCGCGACGGCAGTGGTAAAACACTTTTCCCCGCGACAAAAAAAAAAAAAAAAAAAAAAAAAAAAGGAGACCCGGCTTAAATTTAACAAGTTGCACAAGTTGTAACCCAAAAACTACCAATGAGCGTTATTAATGCCATAAATTAGCATGTCTAGATTATATTTACTAATAAAAATGTATTTCAAAAATGTATATTTAATTACAATCATGTAGTATCAATAACCATGGCGACATTACTTTCAACTGATTCACAAAACTCCTTGAATGATTTCTGTGACCACACGTGCTCTGTGGACCTGTTGGGCTTGGGGTCAGCGCGCTTGGGCGGCGGGATAGCGGGTTTGAACGCCATGCGAGAACCGTCGTATGACTCGTACACTTGCATCGGGGTTCTGGAATGGAAAATAATATCACAGAAAACCGACGTAAAGTGGCACTTTGCTGTCGCGTTTCGTTCAGTGAGTGAGATTTCCGGTGGCCCATTCCCTCCCTTTCCCAATGCCTCTCCCCTCTCCTTCCATTCCCTCCTTTTAGGTCGGCAACGCACCTATGATTTTTTTTGTCTTGGGTGTCTATGGGCGGTGGAGATCACTTACCATCAGGTGACCCATTTGTTTGTTTGCCAATGTCTGCTATATACAGAAAATAATTAATAAGTACATAATTTGGTCCTCGGTGGCGTGGTTGTATTTCGGTGCAAATACTGTCCTGAGGTTTCGAGTTCGATCCCCGGGTTGGGCGAAGTGATATTGGGATTTTTTAATTCAGTATCAGCTCGAAGTCTGCAATTTGTGCCCGATATGGCGACTATCGCATCTGGGACGGAAATAATCTCGGCGAAATGTGGGCGTTTTAGGTTCTCTAGTTCACTCTTACGGGGATACGGTAATGATTAAAGAAACAGAGGATTTGGCGTAGCTACGAAAAATACGTGTTCACTTTCAGTGCGTTCCACTAAGCGTTCACAACGATCAAAATGCTTCTTTAGCCGTTCCACATGACGACCGCGGTCGTTGTGGTCGCGGCGAAAACGTCACTTATGACGTCATGACTTACGCTCACGCGAAGCTCACGACGACCCATCTAAAAAGGTGGGTCGTCGTGATCGTTGAGAAAATTAGCGGCGTTTTCAAAACTCAATGCATCAAAAATGGCGACCGTTAAGCTTACGTTATTTCATGCGGAAAGATAATATATTTTAGTAGAAGTGAATGTTTCTGCGGTGGATACAAAAAAATAAATTATATTTTTTTTCAATATAAATCGATTTAGACAATAATTAAGTTTATTTTCAAGGCTTAGAGATTATAACCAAACCTGTTAAATATTTTGCATTATTTTTATTAGTTCGCCGTTTTTATTATTTACTTCCACGCTCAAAGCGCTCTATAATCCATTCCACTTGAGTTTGGGACAGTAACGCTCACAAGCAAGTGGAACGGGAAAAACTGCGGTCGTGAGCGTGATCGTTGTGAACGCTTAGTGGAACGCAGCCTTTGAAGCCGGCTCTGCCATTTTACTTTCGCGATATATTTACATGTCATATGTCATCATGTCATAAGATTTAATTAACGTATAAATACTTATTGATTTTATTATAAATACGGTGTTCTATTTACAATAATATTAATTTTCAGTGAACAAGATGCTTAACTGCTATATTAATGGGATCTTTTTTTCGCAGTCGCCATTTTGGTTTCACTCTATACATTATGGATGCTTAATTTTTCGACCGACTTCCAAAAAGAAGGTCCTCAATTCGTCGTTTTTTTATGTATGTTACGCGATATCTCCGCCAAATAAAGACTGCTTTTCAAGATTCTTTTTGTATTCGATAGAGCTTGTTTCAAGGGTGGTTCCAATTTGGTCACAATCGGATTTGAAGTCGGTCAGTAAAGTTTTTAAACTTGTGATGATTCGTAGTTATCGTCCTCATCCTTCTTTTGTCTACGGGATACATATCCCTGTTTCGAACGCGGACAATAAATAATGTGATAACTCACAGCTTGTTGAGTTCCTTTGGTAACGTCCCCTGTAGAACTGCTCTGGCGGCATCTCTAACCGTATGATGGTAATGTCGATGCAGGGTGCACAACTCGTACAGGGTCGCCGCCTGCGCGCCGCAGTGCTCGGGGGAGGGGGACAGGGGGTCGTACCGCCCGGACCCCCCACCCTCGGTGTCCGGCTCCAGCAGGGCTGATACTGATTTACTTTGCTGGAATTATATTTAGGTACAATTAGCAATGTGCCGTTGATCACCTTGGCACCAAAATCGCTTCGCAAAACGATCCACACCCTGCGTAAGCGCGCACACACATCTACGTTTTACGACCGATAGGCGGGGTTTGCTATTTATTTTGAGAATAATAATGATAAATTTATCTATTGAACACTTCTTATTTTGATATAGAGACAATCGGGCTTTCAAACTAGTAAAACCAACGCAAATCATAATTAAAATGTATATAACTTAGGGCATGGACTATTCTCGAGTACCGTTACATGTGCTAAATAGAGGAACTCTCAGATGAACAGTATTTATTTAAACATATTAAACTGGCTCGTTATCAACAAAAAGCTCTATCAGTTTTGAACACGATTATACTGTACACAGGCATTTTTCAAAATGTATAATTTAAAAAAAAATATGACAAAATAACCTCACGATTTAGTGTTAAATGAAATTTCCTGGAAACCAGCCCCATTGACTTGACACTCAATTAGATTTTTACTACAACTCTGTTTCATTTACTGATTTAAAATTCCACCGAAATCGAGTTAAAAAGTGCGATTAAATTCAGATATGATTCGAGAACTTGTCATTTGATAATTTTTAACACGATATTAGTGCACTTTTTACCTCGATTTCGGTGGAATTTTAAATCAATAAATGTAACCGTATCGTAGCCGCAATCGAATCGAGTGCCATAGATGGTGGTGCGTTTTTACAGAGTGGCGCCAACCTAACGACATTCAATTAGTGAGTAACATAGGCGTTTTTAAATTTTTCCGTTCCGGAAGAAAACAATTGTGACGTCAATATTGAAAAATCAAACTTTCAAACAAAATAAATATAAAAAGTTCGCTTACTAAATGTCACACCTATTTATACTGTATTAAAGCGGTATTATGCGCGGACAAACCTATATGTAGGTAAATTTTAGTAGGTACGCGGCGGGGTCCTCGCTTCCGAGTTGCGCCATACAAGTCCGTTCACGTTTGTTATATACAAGTCTTTGACTGCTAATATCAGTTGTTTTAGGTCACTTTAAATAAATAAATAAACGAATAAATAACACCCAACAGTCACATACATAGTCCTGACCCCACACTAAGATCGAGTCTTGTGTCGTGGGTATCAGGAACTACGAGAGACTTTTGGTCTCACAACACCCAGACCCGAAACAAATATCTGTAGGCCATACAAATATTTGCCTCAGTGCGGGGATCGAACCCGCGGCCTCTCGCTTCACAGCCTCAAATCAACATCATGTGAAAAAATTTAGAAAATTAAAAATCAATCCTGTGGCTTAACTATTGGAGTTGTTTGTGGAACGCAGCCTTGCAACGCCACTCGGTATATTGTCGGTGGGCAGTGTGAGCGGTCACCTGTGCGAGGTGGTGCAGCAGCACGAGCGCGGCGAGCGTCGCGTGGTGCTGCAGCTGCGCGGCGAGCGAGCCGGCGCGCTTGGCGAGCGCGGCGCACACTGCGCTGGAGACGCGGCGCGCACGCGACGTTATCTGCCACGCGCACTCCAGTATTATCTTTGCTTCATCTTGAGTTTTACCTGTAAACCACAAATGTAGTTAATTTTTTTTATTGAAAGAAAATCAGTTTCTTCCACATATAAAAACAGAAAGACTTAAAAAATAAAAATAAAAAAAGATTACTGAAAAAATAAACACTATGGCAAAAACCAAAAGACTCCTGTCCAGAGCTGACATGACCTTAAGAGAAAAAAAAATCGAATCCTCTTTGGTACATGTCAGCTTATCTGCAATCTTATTTTCTACTTGGCGTTATCTCGTCCTAGTGCCAGGGTCCGCCTTCCTACTTAAAAGCTTCCACTTCGCCCGGTCTTGAGCAGCGCCCATAGTGAAACCATTGGCTCTCATATCCTCCTCTGGGACGTCCAGCTAGCGCTTTTTAAAACTAGTATGTCTATAATTCATACATAATTTCAACCATAATGTCGAGCAGTGGACATCCTGTGGCTGATGATGATGGGATCCATAATAATATATTTATAGTGACCCCACATTGAAATAAACTACGAGCAATTTACGGTTTAATAGTCGGTTGCAAGACAAGTATCTCTGGGCCACAAAACATTTGTCTTGGTGTGAGAATTCCGCGTTTCGTGCACATGTTTTTCTCAAAACAAAATACACAAAACAATGTCTATCTCCTGCTTCTGGGACAATGGACCATAAACAAAAATGTTTAGCAGAACCAACTTTTGTACGTATTTTGTGTATCGTTTATTTTTTAAACACACGGTTTCTTACTTCAAATTTAGCTTAGTTTTTACGACCGGTTGCCTGCCTGACATCAACCCCTTGTTGGGGGGGGGGGGGGGGTTCCAGTCCCGGTCAAATAGAATTAGAAAAATTACTTTGCCCGACCTGCGAATCAAACCTAGGATCTCCCAGTCCACAGCCCATGTTTGCTGCCATTAGAGCAAAAAATGCGAGATGATGATGGCAAGGTTGACACAGGAATTGAAATTTTTTTTTTCAAATTGCAAGTTTCATGTTTCGTGACTTTCCAAATAGAAATAGTGGTGAATATCACTGCACCAACATGACAATATCAAAAAGCATCGCGTCCAGGATCAGCCAGTGTACTTCTGGTTCTCTCGATGGGCTTGCGGTATGACTTGATGGTTGGAATGGGTGTGTGGGTATCCCTGTGTCTGCATTGGTCATCCGCCTGTCTTGTCGCAAGCCCCTCTATTTGCTTCTTCCCACTTCGGATTCGGTGTGTGAAGAAGCATAAATAGGCCGTCATGATTCTGGCGACCACTGATAAACCCATTATTTGTCAACGGTCGCTAGTTTTTTTGGACTGCACGTTAACTATTAGCAGTGTAGTCACTTTGTCGTACCTAGATAGAAAAACAATTTTGATCACAAAGTACAGTGTTGTCTGCGGTAACTGGTACCTGCGTGCGCGTCCAGCATGTGCTCGTACAGGTAGTGGTGGAAGGTGGCGGGGTCCACGGCCAGCGCGTCGCCGCAGCCCGCGAGCACGGCCAGCACGGCGCGCACGCACAGCAGGCGCTCCGCCCCGCCCACCGCGGGCTCCCGCACCAGGCGCGACAGGATCGACACCAGGTCCGAGTAGTACTCCAGGTTGATCACGTGCGTGAACCTAACACACAATAGTACCTCGTATGAGTTTTTTTTTAAATTAACGACTACGTAAAATAATTTGTATGAAAAACGTCAGTTCCCCTCGTAACCGCTAGAAGCGTTCGAGTCTTTGTGATACAAATATTTTGCGGAGTCGTTAGCGAGTAATATACAAAAACTCATGGTTGGCCTACAGATATCTCAGTGTGACGTTTATGAATGGATTTGATCAATGCCAATACAATAATTTATGCCAATGCAGACGATATTACGGAAGATGAAATAGTGAATGCGTTAAAAGGAATGAAGTTGGGTAAGGCTGCAGGGTATGATAGGATTACCGTCGACATGTTGAAGAGCGGCAAAGGAATAGTGGTTAAATTGTTGTGGCTACTTTTTAATAGATGCTGGAGGGACAGCCGAGTGCCAGAGGACTGGTGCAAGGCTGTCATTGTTCCACTCTATAAAGGCAAAGGGTCACAGCAAGAATGCCGAAACTATCGAGGAATAAGCCTTCTAAGTGTCGTCGGTAAATTGTATGCAAAGGTTTTGATAAACAGAGTGATGAATGTTACGGAAGAAAAGATGTGGGATGTGCAAGCAGGATTTAGAAGAGGAATGGGGTGCATCGATCAGGTATTTTCTATAAGGTGCATTACTGAAAAATACTTGGCTAAGTCCGGAAAAGTGTTTTGCGCCTTCATAGATTTGGAAAAAGTCTATGATCGTGTGCGGAGGGATAAACTGTGGTCAACGCTGTCTCTAGTGTATGGGGTGGAGAGCCGCCTGGTGCAGGCTTTGAAATCTCTATATGAGAATTCCAAAGCTTGTGTCAGGGTGAATGGAGCGTACTCAGACTGGTTTAACATCTCTAGGGGTGTTAGACAGGGATGTGTCGCGTCTCCATGGCTCTTCAACCTTTACATGGATAGCTGTTTGACAGGTTTGAAAGAGATGGAATGTGGATTAAGAATGGATGAGTTACATGTCAAGTGTCTCCTTTACGCTGATGATCAAGTATTACTTGCGCCGTCGACGAAGGAGCTACAAGACATGCTAAATGTTGTGAACGACTCGTTTAAGGACAAGGGAATGAAAGTGAACGTAAATAAGACGAAAATTATGGTTATAGAAAGAGAGGACGATGTTACTGAGTGTAACATTAGTATAGATGGTGAAAGAGTGGAACAAGTGGATGAGTTTGTGTATCTGGGAAGTATGTTAACGAGAGATGGAAAGTGTGATGCGGATATTGAAAGAAGAGTGATGGCTGGTAATAAAGTGAATGGTGCCTTGCGCTCCATAGTGGGTAGCCAGGCAGTGTCGCAAAAGGCGCGAATGGCTGTCCACAATGGAGTGCTGATACCGACGCTTACATATGGAAGTGAGTGCTGGGTCTGGCAGAAGAAACATGAAAGTCGAGTGAATGCGGTGGAAATGCGTTCCCTGCGAAGTATGTGTGGAGTCACCCTTGCCGATCGTATGAGGAATAGCAAGATAAGGGATTGTTGTAAGTTGAAGAATGATGTGGTGACTAGGATTGAGAAAGGGATGCTGAGGTGGTTTGGACATGTAGAAAGGATGGATGAAAGGCGACTTACGAAAGGTATTTATCGTGCTAAAGTGAATGGTAGGGCCAGAAGAGGGCGCCCGACACGATCCTATATGGATCAAATAAGCGATCTCCTTCGTAAAGGGCAAGTTCGGAGTACCCTCAACCGGCGGAAATGTATGAAACGATGCATGAATGTGGATGAGGCAAAAGAGGTGTGTCAGGATCGTAGCTTGTGGCGCTCAATTGTCTCTGCCTACCCCTATGGGATACAGGCGTGAGTGTGTATGTATGTATGTATGTACAATAATTTAATACTTTTGTCCTGGTATCCTAATCAGGATCACCAAGATAACAAAAAAAATTAAATACGATTCACTGAAAATGAAGTCTCTGGTAAGACTGTAATTAGGTACTGATAATGCTTTGCACGACCTAAAAATGTAAAAATAACATAGTTTTAAAAAACAACACAATATTTGGCAAAGTAAACCCTTATAAATATTCACAATACTTTTCATGATTATCTACATAAAATTACATTATGAACGACATTCATATCGCTCCATTATTTATAACAAAATAAAACCTCGATCCAACCTCAATCCATCACAATACGCCGTTTCTTTGAGAAAATAATTATTACAGATTCAACTATATAATTTTTCATAAAATACAACAACTATTTTATGTATAACTAAAGCCAGGTCTCCTGCACTAAAACATTACATAAAACACCTACACAAAACGTGCATTTTTTATCTGTTGCCCTTTGTTCTATGAGCAAGTCACTAAAATCCTTGTTTTGCATATGTGTTTTTATTATTTTGTTTCGAAAAAGCTAGTGCGGAAGACCCGGCTTATTTATAACATGTAACAATATATCATCATCATCATAGGACGTCCACTGCTGAACATAGGCCTCCCCCAAAGATATACAAGATACAACATATACAAGATGTTATCCAAACCATATTTCACTCACTTGGCTAATCCGTTAAGAGCAGCAGCGAGCAGTTTGGACCGCGGCGAGTTCTTCAACAGCCTGAAGTATATGTGGAACACCGTCTTAGTAACTTCAGTGAGTTGTTTTTTCCTCGCCATCTCACTCTCTTGCGCTTCAGTCTCCATCAACTCTCTCTCAACTTCTTTTAACTTCTTGGCTCGCTGTAATTAATGTATATACTATAATTAATTCTAATGACTGCCTCGATGGCGTGGTGGTATTTCGGTACGACTACTGTTCTGAGGTCTCGGGTTTGATCCCCGGGTCGGGCAAAGTGATATTGGATTTTTCCATATCAGTCCGGAGTCTGGCATTTGTGCCCGATATGGCGATAGGCTCGCCCCCTATCACATCTGGGACGGAACTAAGCTCGGCGAAATGTGGGTGTTCTAGTTCGCTAGTGCGCCTCTGCCTACCCCTTCGGGGATACAGGCGTGAGCTTATGTATGTATGTATGTAATTCTAATGATGAAATGTTTAGAATTTAGATAATAAAATTGTCTTTATGGTTCTTTAACAATCACAGAACATTTTAGGATATAAATTATAATAAGCGCCCTCGCATTGTAACAAGGGTAGATGGCGTTCCTGACGTTTGAGATCAATTTTTTTGTATGGCAACTTGCTTAATAGCCTCTCTATAGTTAGTAACATTAAACCTCTTTGTTTACATAAACACAAGCTCACGCCTGTATCCCCGAAGGGGTAGGCAGAGGCGCACTAGCGAACTAGAACACCCACATTTCGCCGAACTTAGTTCCGTCCCAGATGTGATAGGGGGCGAGCCTATCGCCATATCGGGCACAAATTCCAGACTCCGGGCTGATATGGAAAAATCCAATATCACTTTGCCCGACCCGGGGATCGAACCCGAGACCTCAGAACCGTAGTCGTACCGAAATACCACCACGCCACCGAGGCAGTCAATGTCAATGTTTACAATGTAACAATAATAAGTTTGTAATCACCTACACACCTTTTTCTCCTTTTTAGACAAGTTGACGATCCGTTTCTTGTGCTTCTCCTCTTGTTTCTTCTTGAGTTTGATATCGGCTTCCTCGTCCATGTCGATGTCTCGTATCTTCAGCGACAGCAGACAGTCCAACGCTGTCGGGTGGAGGCGGTCACCGCGCTTCTTTACTAGCTGGTTTATTAGACGCACTATCTGCAATAATCTTAAAGTGGTAGAGCCACGCTGTCGACAGTAACGTCAATAGCACGAATGGGTCGGCTCGACCGGTTGGATACCACTGTCTCACAGAAAACCGACGTAAAGTTGCCACTTTGCTGCCGCTTGCTGTCGTGTTTCGTTCGGTGAGTGAGATTTCCGGTGGCCCATTTCCCCACTCCCTTTCCCAATCCCCTTCCCTCCCATTCCATTCCCTCCTTTTAGGTTGGCAACTCACCCATGATTCTTTTTGTGTCTTGGGTGTCTATGGGCGGTGGAGATCACTTACCATCAGGTGACCCATCTGCTCGTTTGCCAATCTCTGCTATAAAAAAAAATATCCCCCATTTAACGTAAGGCTGGCAGCCAGTTGTAAAAACTAAGTCTAATCCTTTCTGTAACGTGCTTGAAAATGTGTTGCGCCGACCCCACACTAAGGTGGGATAAGGGCAAGTAGAAAGAAGAAAGAAAGACTATCTGCAATAATAGGTACTTTGATAATTCTACATGCAGCAGCTGACAAACCGAAAGTGGCTTTATAGTGAAGAAAATTCTTCATTATAATGCATCACAAAACTGTTTTTTACGACCGACTTCCAAAAAGGAGAAGTTCCTCAATTCGTCTGTATTTTTTTATGTATGTTACGCGATATCTCCGCCAAATGTGGACGGATTTTCAAAATTCTTTTTGTGTTCGATAGAGCCTATTTCAAGGGTGGTCCCATATAAATTAGGTCACGATCGGATTTGAAGTCGGCATGTTAAGTTTTTAAACTTATGATTATTATTGATTGTTTCGTATTTGATGATGATACGCGCATTAAATTGGTTTTGCCAATGCACGTCTGCTGCCTAAATTAGTTTTGAAAATGTGGCTGTAACGTTCGAAAAACAATAACTCAGGGTTGTGCATAGTTGCACCGTGTATGAAATACTTATTATAACTTTCTACCTTTTGACTGCCTCGGTCGCGTAGTTGTATTTCGGTACGACTTTCGTTCTGAGGTATCGGCAGTGATATTGGATTTTTAATATCAGTCCCATGTCTGAAATTTGTCCGATATGGCGATAGGCTTGCCCCATATCATATCTGGGATGGAACTAAGCTCGGCGAAATATAGGTGTTTTAGTTCGCTAGTACGCCTCTGCCTACCCCTTCGGGGATAAACGTGAACTTATGTATGTGTATTTCTTGTCCATAGTAACGAACCAATAACTCACAGCTAATGTAATGTCTCCCCTCTTATCATCAGTGAACACACCGACGCAGCTCTCCGTGACTATCTGTCTCGCTCGCTCGTCCCTACAGTCGAGGTAGGGGATCACACTCTGCGCTATATTGGTCGCGTAGTTGAAGTAAGGTTTGGCCACTAATAGTCCACACATACATTGTAACGATATAAGAGCTAGGGATATTGCGGCTTCATCTGGTTTCCTGAAACAAGAGTCACTTTAGCTTAAGGCACAGAAAAATTCTTTTTTGCTGTAAAAGCCCCAGTCCTAAGACATCATCATCATCATCAGCCATAGGACGTCCACTGCTGAACATAGGCCTCCCCCAAAGATTTCCAGTTCACCCTGTTGGAAGCGGCCTGCATCCAGCGCCTTCCTGCTACCTTTATCAGGTCGTCAGTCCACCTACAAGGTGGACGTCTTACACTGTGCTTGCCGGTACGTGGTCTCCACGCGAGAACTTTTCTGCCCCATCGACTATCAGTTCTACGAGCTATGTGCCCTGCCCACTGCCACTTCAACTTGCTAATCCTCTGACAGTTCAGGGTCATTAAAGAAAGTATTAAAAATGTATGTTTATCTAATTTCTTTTTGTAACAAAACTCAAATTCAAATTCTCAACTAATGCCTGTATGATAAATGCAGAACTACTTATAGCAGTGACGTGCATGGGTATTCCGATCAGGGTAGACAAAAATCTTGCATAATTATTTTCTTCAACTCTTGCGCCACTATCACTATTATTATCTCCGCATCGATTTAAAACATAAGCTGACCATTACTACTTTGAAAATCTGTATTTAGTCATGATTTTTATTGTTTATTTATGGAAATAAGTTGTCAGCAGGGTAGACAATGTCTCTTTGTCTATATGGATTGCACGCCACTGATTTATAGGGTATTAGGTTTGGCAATTCTGAAGCTTCAGCAGGTCCTTAGATCTTTACATTACCGTGTATCTCCTTTCTTCTGCCGCAGCAAGCCAGCAACCTTCTCCAACCTTTGTAGGTATCTCTTGTAGAATTCCAATAGTTCTTTTTCATATTTGTATAGTGCTAATGTATCTTTTTTCACTGAAAGGCAAGTAAATAAAATGTTAATGTAAAGAATGCCAGGTTGTAGCAGTGTTCTTTCTATCTGCCTTTATCCTACTTTCATGCATGGTCTGAGCAACACACTTTTCAAGTATGTTGCAGAAAGGGTTTGGCTTAGTTTTTACGACCGGATGCCTGCCTGACCTTAACTCCCCTCTGGGGGAATGAAGGTTATTATTTGATTATACTTATCATACTTTTAAAGAAGCTATTTTATCCAATTACAGATATGGGCTAAATTCTGAATAGTATGTTACTGTAATAGAATAGACTATCTAGATTCGAGGTTTATCTTCAATTTTTAAACAGCATCTACAGATTGATCAGTCAAGGAACAAAATCACTTTGACAATTTTATAACACACCCTAACCCCTACCTAGCTTGCTGCTTGTCAAAGGGACGACAAAAGACACTTACATTTAACATTAGAGTAGTCCTGATGTCTAATTTGGTACTCAGGCAGTATATCCTTAAACACCTCGTAAGCAGACACAGTGGCCAGCTTCCTGATGGAGTGCAGATTCAATGCGCCATCTTTGAGACGCTCTTCCATTAGGTATAGGATTGGGAACAGATTTTTTAACTGAAACAATATAGTTGACCCATGCAATTTGGATTGCTTGAGGCTGTATGAATATATATTCGCCGCCTATGCAATATCATAACATAACATAATAACATAAGCTCACGCCTGTATCCCCGAAGGTGTAGGCAGAGGCGCACTAGCGAACTAGTACACCCACATTTCGCCGAGCTTAGTTCCGTCCCAGATGTGATAGGGGGCGAGCCTATCGCCATATCGATATGGCGCCTATGCAATATCTAGGGATGGAAAAAAGCTCAGTGGGTGTGAAAGTATGCTTTCAATCATCTTTAGCGAGGACGTAAAATATTTATATGGAAAACGTCAGTTAGCATAAAGGCATAAAATTACAATAAAATAAATTGCTATAAAACCCATAATGACTGAAAAAAAATGATATTGCAATGAATATGTAAGAATTAGTTTTATTTTAATTCCACAAACTCTGTAATAACTAGTTTTATTTCAATGCTATAAAATCTGTAAAAAATTGTTTTGTTTTAATATCATCATGCTTACTTTCTTTTCTGGACTCTCCAGCAATGAAGAGCACAGAGCTCCTATCCTCAGTTTATCATGGTTCAGCCTGTCCCTCCTCGCAGCCAGTAGTTCCACGGCACTGACCACATCACCCTCACCTTCCTCTGGAGTTTCCTCTTCCGCTGTGCCTTCCATGCCTGAATCAGTCTCAGAAACCGGGTCTTCTGTTTCTTGTTGTTTTTGTTTCTTTGGTGGAGGCTCATCATCTTCCGGCTTAGATTCTGTTAAAGAATTGAATTTAGAGCTGGGAACTGATACTCAATGCCCACCGATCAAAATGTGTTAGCAACACCCCTCATCACATAAAAAGACTGAAAGATAATGTTATAATGACTACTTTTCATAAAAATTTCGTTAAGTCAACATGAGTGCATTAGTGCGTGGGGTCGCTCAGTGAGCCATTGTATTGTATTTTTTGTATGTTTTTATTTGTATTTTTTATTTCATACAAAACAGGTTGCAGTCATTGATACACAATTATTACTACAAAAAATCATTTGTATGTATTTTCTTGGTGGTTTAGCTGCTCTAATTTATATATCTTTTTTGTATATGGTACTTTATAAGCATTTATTGTCAACTGGCATTTAAAAGAGCAACACCAGAGTTTCTTGCCTGTTCTTCTCTGGCGAAACGGCCTTCCGAACTGGCGGTAGAGGAACTTTGACAGAATCTAAATAATGTAGTAACATTTAATGGATTCAATAAATATTTTGATTTTGATTAAATATTTGTAATCTGTATGATCCTAGAGAATAAAGGCCCAGAAACCAATCATATATTCTCTATTCCTTTATACCACAATGGCTCTTGAGAGTAAAAGAAGCCTGGTTTTAGTTGTACATCACAAAACAACCTTATGGACAATATTTAGGCCAATTTTGTTTCATAACAAGTATTAACAATGATACTTCTTAAGAAACAAGGTTGTCCTAAATATTTTTCATATTGTCTTGTCCAAGCAAGAGACCTATAGAATTTTTCCGTTTTGGAATTACCCAAACCACTGTGATTAGTTTATTTACAAAGTTGAAAAGTTGATTAAAAATCTTTATTATTCAACTTATAATCTTTTGTACTTCAAAATATTCTGCATTAAATTAATGATTACAAATTCGAATTTAAAATTGTTTTCAACATCTTATCTTATCACTTGTGTACTTATTTTTTTTATACTGGAAAATAAATGTTATTGTGGAAAATAAATTTCCATATGAACAAATTTGCTGGCAACACCTAGTAAAGACTATAAGTACCTTCACACTCTTCAGTCCTTTCCATCAAACCCTCCTTAGTCTTGATTGGTAAAAGAGCCCGCACCTTCTTCACAGGCCTGTCAGCCAGTTCCTTTTCATACTTATCTTCTAGCTCACTGCCAGAGTCACTGTCACTTTCCGCACCACTGTCACTGCCAGGTACTGGCATTCTTGCTTTTGGCATTTTCCCCTTTTCTGGCTTTTTGCGTTTTCCTGATCTGAAATGTTAGTATTACATACTGCAGTCTGCATGATAGTGAGGTATTTGTAATTGTCCAGTTTAAATATTAGATACTAAATGAAGTTGATATATTCTACAATGACCAGTTATAAAAATTAAAGCCAAATCTATCTAGTGTGCTGTGCTGACCCCACATATGTGCAAGATAAAAGTTGGTAGAAAGATACTAAGATGAACTTGTAGTAAAGTTGAGTGACGATTGTATTAAGGTTGATTGTTGTTTGTCAAGATTTATTTGAAAGGAAATGCGTGCTTGCTTGATGAATGTTTTAATGCGACTACTTGAACACTAGTGTGCTAGTTCGCTAGTGCGCCTCTGCCTACCCCTTCGGGGATACAGGCGTGAGCTTATGTTTATGTACTTGAACACTGCAGTTTTGTGGTTCACAAACATTGGTATAGCTATACAACATATATGACACAACATTGAGTATTATATACATATACTTAGGAACTTCAAACAATTGTATGTAAATTCATATACCATATCCACTATCATAATAATTTCAATGTAACATGTAACGCCTCATAATTATCCCGTTTAAAGCAAAAATGAATAGAATATACTAAAATTCTAGTGGAAATAATGAATACAATACAAACCTTTGTTTCTCTTCATTCTCTGGTACATTGGAGAGCAGCTGTGGCTGTTTGGCCAGTCTGGTCATTATGTATTGCTGTTCCTCGTCGTCCAACATGTCCGCCCACTCGTCGCCGGACGCCGAGTCGCTCTCACTACTGTACTCAATCTGGGGCTGCGCTGGTTGGTTCTGCTTTTGAACTTTAGTCCTGTGCCTTTGTAGCCGCATTTTACCCTGTTTTCTCATCTTGTTGGTCGTCTGGTTGTTTCTCTTCACTTTACTGATTTTCGCCTTGCCTTTTTTCTGTAATTTAAGTCGAAATGGTGTTATTTTTTGTGATGGTGAGGTTAAGATTGGATTTTAACGAATTTTATAATGTTAACATATTGTTATCAGATTGATACTTACTGCCATTGTTGTAATTTATGATTTTCTTTTTTTTCAGTGAATTTAGTAATTATATATTGAGTTTTCTTATTACAAAAACAACGTGGATCACCACAACAATATAAAATTTGCTTTTGACAACTAACGTTTTATTTTTTGCTGGCATGGTGACAGCAAAAGTCCAAAGAATATAAAATGTAAATTAGTATATTTAGCATTATTGAAATAATAGTTATTTGTATTAAATTTAAGAAACCCATTTCATTATAGAAAAATTATTACTATTATTTAATTATTTCTTAGTTCTATTGTTTTCCCCCATTGAATATAATTTCAATTTCTTTATTTTCTTAAATCGTCAAGAAACGTTGTAGTAAATAAAATGAATGTGGTTGAATGTGGTTTTTGAACGAAATCAAACTTTCTAAACGTCAGTTACAAAAGGCCTCGAAACTTTTGTAAATTCTTGTTTTACTCGTTTTCAAACTGAAAAATCACGCCGTAGTCTTGTATTTAATAAAAAAGTTGTTTTTCTTATATGAATTTATCTTCTTTCCCATAAATAATGCCTTTCGTTTGAAGTTTTTGTCAAAAAAAGTTATTGCGATGGTACCACAACAGCAGCGAAGAAGACGAAGACGTGCAGCGATCGCTCGGACCACTGAGCGACGTGTTGTTGTGGCTAGAGGTGCCGGTGGTTTCGGGTTTACTATTGCGGGGCAAAGGCCGTGCGTGGTGTCTGCTGTGGCTTCAGGCGGGCCGGCGGAGAGAGCCGGTTTGAGAGCAGGTGACGCGTTGTTAGCGGTGGATGGCGCGAGTGTGGCGCGCGCTCCGCATGCGTCTGTGGCTCGGCTGGTAGCTGCTGCACCGGGTGCGATAGCCCTCAGTGTGTCCCCGAGGGAAGCACCGCCGACCGACACTGAGGACACAGAGCCTGACGAGCGAGCCAGGACACGGAGACGGCACCCTCCGCCGAGGCGCAGGCCTCAAGCCATGCTGCACCATCCTGGTAAGTATCCACCTATTTACATTGGCAAAACTACTAAAACTAACAATAGGGTGTTATGTTGACATTTTATTATCAGTTACAAAAATGTGTGTTCATGCAGTTGTATTAGTTTGTTATGTTTTATTGATGATTTATATTTAATGGTACTTCTGTCTGGTAACATATCTGTTACTTGCATATTCTATTGGTTGGACTGTGAGTGAATATTTCATGCAGATACTAATGAGGTGGGTTTAAATTAAAACTTTATTGCTATAATTTGTTTTCTAGTTTTCATATGATGAACACTTGACTGCCTCCGTGGCGTGGTGGTATTTCGGTACGACTGCCGTCCTGAGGTCTCGGGTTCGATCCCCGGGTCGGGCAAAGTGATATTGGATTTTTCCATATCAGCCCGGAGTCTGGAATTTGTGCCCGATATGGCGATAGGCTCGCCCCCTATCACATCTGGGACGGAACTAAGCTCGGCGAAATGTGGGTGTTCTAGTTCGCTAGTGCGCCTCTGCCTACCCCTTCGGGGATACAGGCGTGAGCTTATGTTATGTTATGTTACAGACATACTTACTTTTGCTTGGTATCCTCCAAGGACTAGGCAGAGGTGCAAGTAAAGTCACATCTCCTGCACTAAAATATTACACAAAACATGTATTTATTTATGGTTCATTGTTCTACAAGATGGAAAATCATTGGTTTGCTTATGTGTTTTTGTATAATGATTGAGAAAATCTTGTGCAGGACACCGCTTAATTTACACACTTTTCTCCACTTATTTTGTGTGTGTATACAACTATACTTGATGTTATGGTGTGCTTGTAGCCATGTTGGTCACAGACACCACACTCTAAAGTCTAAACCAGTCTTTCCCAAAGTGGGTGATAACACCCCTTTGTGTGCGCTGCATCCCTAAAGAGGTAAGAGACCCAGAAAAAAAGGGGATCTTTGCTGATGTAGCTCACAATCATTTATTTAATTTGAAGTTATGGTGGTTTTTAAGGAGGTAAAAAATAATTTATTTTACAAAGTGGGCAATAGAGAGTGGTCTAAACTGTCACATACACCCAGGTATGGTGGTAAAACACTTTTCACCACTATAACAAAAAAAAAGGGATTACCATTTTGTACTTATCATAAAGAATTGTTAAACTATGGAGTGCAATGAACTTGATTTGATTTATTGTTGCATAGTTATAAATGTATTTAAGAGCAGTGTTTTTGTTTCCAGATAGCTAGCGTAAGAGATGGGTATGTGAGAAATTCTCTTCATTGTGTTTGTGTTGTGATTGTGAATGTTGTCTGTTTTGCATATAACTAACAGAGTTTTTATGTCAAATACATATCTATTTGTGTATCATAACATAAGCTCACGCCTGTATCCCCGAAGGTGTAGGTAGAGGCGCACTAGCGAACTCGAACACCCACATTTCGCCGAGCTTAATTCCGTCCCATATGTGATAGGGGGCGAGCCTATCGCCATATCGGGCACAAATTCTAGACTCTGGGCTGATATGGAAAATCCAATATCACTTTGCCCAACCCGGGGATCGAACCCGAGACCTCAGAACCGTAGTCGTACCGAAATACCACCACGCCACCGAGGCAGTCTATAACTAACTAAGTGTTTATGTCAAATAATATTGATTTGTGTATCAATCTTTTATATTAACCTTTTGAATAATATCTATGATACAAAATATTATAATAAAGCTGCGTCTTCTGCACTAAAACATTACATACAACATCTACAGAAAATGTGCCTTTGCTACAAATTTTTCTGTGATCCATAATCCCATGAGCTTGAGACAGCAAAAATTACTGTTTTGTGTTTTGTTTCGAGAAAAACTAGTGCAGAAGACATGGCTTTACAGATTGTTTATATTCTATTGCAAAAATATTTGTGAATTGAACTAGATTTCTGTCTAGTAGTTAATCGAGTTTTTTTATTGTGTCATCACAAACTATAAAAAAACAATTGTTAAATGATTTAACAATTGTTTTTTTATCCCTTTATCATGAAAACGAATATTAATGCCATTGGCAGATGATATTATATGATATTCAGCCAACTGGCTGAATTTCTTCAATAACAAAAATGAACAATTTACGATCAATTTTGGACACGAATTATGCATTAGTTTATATATTGATCACTCCATTTGTATTATAATCACATTCAAAATCTTGTCTCTATTAACCTGCCAATTTCTATTCACCCTGTTTTACCACAACAAATGTTTTATATGTATCATTAATGTGTGTTTTATGGTGTAGTGAATAATAGTTTAATGCTAATTAAACAGTACATTTGCAATATAGTTGCAGTTCGATCCTAAATGAAAGTGTAATTGTCCTTTGTATGCATTCTAGATATTATAATATTGATACATAATATTAGCCTAGCCTTCATTCACACTTAAAGTTGTACTAAAACTTTTGTTTCAATTAATAATTTGATTCAGATGAAAGGTTCTTACATTCTAGTCAACATTGCTTTCAAATTTCCAGGTTGCCACGCTGCGCCCAGTACGTCAGGAGTCAACGAAATCCTACAAAACCTGAGTCGAGTGCAGCTGACGCCGAACCACGCCGCCCGTTTGGAATGCCGCGCAGTCGTCGGATACCTGGGCACTATAGAGACACCGCAAGCCGCATCTAGCACTGCACCAAATAATGTAAAGACAGCTGTGAGGAAACTGAGGCAAGAGCGACGCCCTGCAACTCCAGTTTTATTGTCCGTCCTACCTAATTCATTGTTCCTGCGGCGTCCCTCAGGCCAGATCTTAGCCCAATACCAACGCGAAAGAATAGTCTATGCTGGATGTGGATCTGATGCAGATCGAAGGTTCTTTGGACTCGTGACGTCAGCGGAGGCTGCGGAAACAGAAGCGTCACACAGTAGCCATGTATTCGCTGTAGACCCAAGAATGGCGGAACACGAAGCTCATATACCCAGAGCTAGGGAGTTCCAGATGGCTTGTACCAGAGACCCAGTCGCTGAAAGATGCCTAGAGTTTCCACCATCAGCTGAATATGTGGTGGGAGTTATCCGAGGAATGTATTCTTTACCATCAGAGGACTGTTCGAGCCCAAATCTCCAAGCAATCTCGAAATTAGCAGTCAAAGGCGACAGTCCAGCATTGGGCAACTTCTCAAGATGTAACCGGCCGGTATTCAGAGTGCCACGCGATAGACGACCCTGTAGACATGAAGAAGCGAGGATCGACGTTCAAGATTTTGTCGCAAACTCCCCGCAACCAAGCAATCACAGCGAAATAACTACTACGTCGAGTAACAGCGACTCTGGGATAGGCTTTCATAATGACTGTCGTAACATAGCAGACAGGATCCTAGTGGTCGATTTTGCACAACAAGCACCACCGAGTAAATTCCGCCAGGATATGCCACGACGACCTATAGGGCTGGTTGGATGTAGCAGCTTCGACACTGATGGATCCTTCCTGTCGAACACTACTCCAGTCGTCGACGGTTTCGGTGGACAAGGACGCCCTCTGAATCTCGATGACGTCATCCTCTCAAACGATCTGCAGACAGTAAGGCATCTCAGCCCTCACAAGGACAGCGATTACAACTACAATAATGTGTATGGAAATATTCCGTCAAGTTCGCGATACAATGGCGCGGTGTATGACCAAGTGTATACAGAAAACGAGGGTCATCACTACGAATTCATACCACCGCAGTTAGACATGGATCTAGAGATCGATCATGTCGCAGAGGCGTTTAATTCTGTGGAGATTTATGAGGAGAGATCCAGACACCCTCCGGATTGGCAGTCAAACGAGTCAGTGGAGAATGTGACGGTCATATCTGGTACCAGTAAAGCGAGTATGGATTCTGTTTCGGTGTACTCGTCTCGGAGCCACGAGGAAGCCCGGCCTTCGAGGAGGAAGCACCTCCAAGCGTCACTCGATGACATGCTGGTGTTGGGGTTCAGCCAGCCATCAGCGGTCCAGAATAAAGACGATGATAATTTTGTTCACCCAGCCAGTGTTAAATGCAAGGTAATTAACTTCTAAAGGTTTATACTAGATTTGATGTAATTTACATGTTCGTCGCTTAATTTAATGTTTATTTAATATTTCATATTTGTCTATATAATTTTGTTTCGTAGAGTAGAGGCGACGTAAATTACGTCGAATGTGGCGAGGTAATATTCATGATCCTCATAATATTTCAATGTATTTTTAATTATTAAATATCGTTACTTAAATTTATTTTTATTCAATATAATTTTATTATCTAAAGCGAATGTTAAGATACAAGGTTTGCTATACCAACATGAACTCCAAAGAATCATTATTTTTATATAACAGGTTCGAAAATCAATAAAACCCCTGAACATCTTGTCGAAGACGCGTCACATGTTATCTGGCAAGGACAAGGAGCGCGGCAACAAGAAGCAGGAGGAGCGACGCCGCGCGCTGAGCGCTAGTGCGGGTGACGTCACGACGGACAGGCCCGCCGACGAGACGCTGCCCGCGGCCGCCAGCGAGCCTGACTTGAGGGATACGCAGGTATGTGACGATGACTGAAGAAAAATAACGACTTGACATAATTACGAAACAATTGTGTACATGACTATAGTATTGAAATAAAACTATTTTTACGGATTTTATCACGATTAGGTTTTTAATTTTTATTCCCGACGTTTCGAAGGCTTTGCAGTCTTCGTTGTCACGGGTCAGACTGACTATAGTAACCAATATCAAGGAATTTCTGTAGGAACATAGATTTATCATCGAAATAACATGTGCAATAGGAATTGGACCGTGTTACGTAGAAATTATCCAACCCACAAAAAGGAAAAAAAATGATATTGATGCCAACATGTTCTAAACTATTAATATACCATATTGGCGCCAACAATTATTTTTGTATTCTTGTGGGTTGGATCATTTCTGCGTAACACGGTCCAATTTATTAAAAATACTCCTAGGATAATTTTATTTTAGTAATTTAAATACTTAATTTTTTATCTGTGAGTCAAGGGACTGTAAACACCAACCACGATGCATGATGTCACATTACTCATTTATCTTGCATATTTGTTCCACAAGGGCCTAAGACCTAAGATCCAAAGTCATACTGCCAGGTTATTTGGTATATTTTTTTCGTATTTTTGTTTAAAGCTCAATCTTTCTGAAAACTATCGCCTAAAACAAAAATTTCGTACTAAGGGTACAGATGGAGAAAACCATGGTCAGTCTAGCCATTACAAATATCTTCGATATCGTAATAGACGTGGATTAAGCGGGACTGTCCCTATGTGGTGTTTTGTCAAAATGCTTTTGTTAATGTATTTGCTTATTGATGTTACTCAAATATGTATAAATTTATTTTAAGAATAATTTAGCGACATCATTTTGCCACTTAACACCAAGCAAAATCGTGACCGAAAACGCGAATTAATTTTAATTTTTTTACACAACATGACTATTTTTTTGTAAAATATTTTCCTAAATATTATGAATAAGACTTCTTATTTAGTTACAACTCCAACATGTAAGATGATTTAAAATCACAGTTATATATTTTCACATTATGAATGATCTTTGTAAATGCTCTATACAATTTTGACTATAAATATCGATAATATATTGGTTATAATGTAATTGGATGACGTAATTATTTTATAATGGCTTTAAAATTGTCGAGTTGTCTCCTTGGTCCAGTGGCAGCATATATGGGCTGTGGACAGGGAGGTCCTGGTTTCGATTCCTAGGACAGGCAAAACGAATTTTCTAATTCAATTTGACTAGCACTGGATCCCCGGGGGTTGACGTCAGGTAGGCAGCCAGTGGTAAAAACTTAGCCAAATCCCTTCTGCAATATGCTTAAAAAAGTGTGTTGACGACCCCACATTAAGGTGGGATAAGGGCACGTAGAAAGAAAGGCTTTAAAATTGTCGTTAGAAAAAATCATTAAATTTGATATGATTATAATAATTGATAAGAAATATCGATAATACATCGTCATCGATATCGATATATCGAAGTAGTTCGATATTTTTACAGTATCATCCATAGATAATAGGATTTTTTCAAGATGTCAGACTAGTTATTGTTTTGAGTAATGGATTTATTAAACACTGTCGTTGGCAAAATCATCAAATTTTGATGGAGGCCATAATTTTTAAATAAAGAAGAAGTATCATCCATACAATGGGTTTTCCCACTGTTTATTTATTCGACAGATGCTTATTGTTATATGAAGTAAGATAAAATTCATTATCTTATTCGGATATTGTAATATATTTGAGTGGCATAGCTCCTTAGATACGTGCCCCAGTTTCATAGGTGCGTGTTATGTGATTACTGGGTGCTTTGGCACTAGTGAATGATCAGTCGCCAGGTCGACACGCGGCGGCTATCTTATCGACTAATACTAATGACGCAAATAAACCATTGCATTGTTATCATTAGGAGTTTGTCAAGATGTTTTTCAAATACAATAATACAAAATTAAAATACTGGTACACGATCCCCGGGTCGGGCAAAGTGTTATTGGATTTTTCCACATCAGCTCGGAGTCTGGAATTTGGAAATATTTATATTTTTTAATATTACTTCTTATTAACTACATTATTTAAACTTCGCCTACCTCGGTGGCGTGGTTGTATTTTGGTACGACTACCGTACTGAGGTCTCGGGTTTGATCCCCGGGTCGGGCAAAGTGATATTCGATTTTGCCATATCAGCCCGGGGTCTGGAATTTGTGCCCGATATGGCGATAAGCTCGCCCCCTATCACATCTGGGACGGAACTAAGCTCGGCGAAATGTGGGTGTTCTACTTTGCTAGTGCGCCTCTGCCTACCCCTTCGGGGATACAGGCGTGAGCTTATGTTATGTTATGGTACATGAATATATGTTTACATTTGACTAGTGGCGCGTCTTGCGGCTAAGTACAATGAACTTTTTATGAGTGGTAGAGCCACGCTGTAGACAGTAATGTCGACAGCACGAATGGTTATTTTGATTTGATATCACTGTCTCATAAAATCTGACGTAAAGTGGCAGTTTGCTGTCGCGTTTCGTTCAGATAGATTTCCGGTGGCCCATTTCCTCCCCTCTCTTTCCCAATCCCTTTTCCCTTCCCTTCCATGGAGGTGGAGATCACTTACCATCAGGTGACCTCGTTTGCTAGTCTCTGCTATAAAAAAAAATTAAATGTATGAAGATTTTACGTCAACAATCGTTAACGGGAAGCATTAACTTGCACTAGGGCTATTGGTCTAGCTCATCTCTGCTTACCGGGACAAGCATGATGCAAGAAGTATTTGGCTTCGTTATGCAGACCGGTTGCCTGCATGACATCAACCAAAAAGTCTTACTCAACCTTTGATTCGAACATACGTCCTCCCGACTCACAGCTCACATACTCTTCCGCTAAAATGAATATACGCCCGAATACTGGTACGCTACTCAACTGTAACGGCTTCTTACATTGTTTTTCTCAATACATTTTGACAGATAAAGCGGCCTTAAACGACATAAGGCGACGTTAAGCCCTCATTCGCACGGGAGCTTTTTCAACGCGCGTTAAGCGTCTTAACAAATCTGCTCATAATTATGATTGCTTGAAAATAATTCTTACCTTGTTTCTAATAAGGTATATTCTACATATTGCCCAAAATAAAAACGCCGCGTTTTAAAAGCGCCAGCGTGTGAACAACTATACTAGAACTCATTTGTTCCATTACAACGCTTTTTATCGCGCGTTGAAAAAGTGCTCGTGCGAATGAGGCCTAAGTGTATGAATATTCGGTGGATAGACTTAAAAAAACCGGCCAAGTGCGAGTCCGACTCGCGCACCGAGAGTTCCGTACAAACCTGTAGGTATATAATGAATTTCGCAGTTTTTCCTTTATCTGTGCTATATACCTCTATAAGACGTTGCTTCGTACCAAATTTCAAGAGAAGTACCCTGTAGGTTTTGATTACCTTTTGATTGCGTTAGCTTAGCTCCAAAGAACGGTAGGCTTGATCATTTGATATGAATTTCAGCTTGATACCCCCACGTGTTCCTGAGAAAAAGGGTCGTGACTCATGACAGACAGACAAACGGACAACAAAGTGATCCTATAAGGGTTCCGTTTTGTCCTTTTGAGGTACGGAACCCTAAAACGGACATTTCAATGTTTTTATACTGGCTGCAGATAGTATAATGTCTGTCATGCCGTCTCATGCGCTAAGTCTAAGACGCGCATGTCGCTCGTATGAATAAGCGTTGAGCACCCATTCATGTGACAAGGCATTCTTGGCTTATCGCTGCTTAAACGTGGCGCATATTTACGATTGCGACTGAACATTGATGACGATGCGATTATTTGTCGTGTGAATAGGACATATATGTGTGTAAAACATGTAAAATACCATTTAGCGCAATTAGAAATTCTTGTATTTATATTTGTTTGTGTGCTACTGATATGTTTTTATTATGCGTATACGCAACTATTGCTGGCAGAATGTTAGAATTTTCGAAACCTGTAAGGGTAACTCTGGACAATCGATTCGACCTGGACTTCGATTCGATTCCATTTAGTTACTTAAAATCACACCAAAATCGAGTTTAAAAGTGCGTTAATGTCGCATTAAAGTGCCAAATGACATTCTCGAATCTTTTACCACATTGCTACTTATCACATCGGGCACAAATTCTAGACTCCTAGCTGATACTGAAAAATCCAATATCACTTTGTCCGACCCGGGGATCGAAACCGAGACCTCAGGACGATAGTCTTACCGCGCATGCAATAACAATAGACCCCCAAGACAGTCTATTACCCTAAAGAAAATTACCCCAGGGGTAATATATGTATGTATGTCTACAACATCGCTGCATATTATAAATTCGTATCGCATACAAATTTATTAGTGCAATACCGTGATAATTGGGTACTTGATTATGTTTCATTTCATACACATTTTTATATGTAGTACAAATAAAACAAATAAGAAACCCTTCTCTAAAAACCGCATCGAAATTGGTTGAAAAATGAGGCAGTAATTCATATTTTAAATTCTGCAATGAGCAAGACTGGGGGCGTAGTGGGGATATCTTGCTATCCCTTTCCAACGCACGCACCGTTATGGCCGTGACGTTATTTTACCGATACTTCTCTTTCCCGCAGTTTGAAGGTTACACCAAATAACAAGGGCTTATAACTTTTTTGGGAGTATATCAATATTTCTTTCTGGGTTATGTTTTAATTACTTAAATTTCGTATAAAATCAGTAAAAAAAATTTAGTGAAGTACCCAATTGAAGGTGACTATTGACTACACCGTTCCCGATCATCTTTCGTCCACTCATCATGCGTATCACACGTCACTTACAACTCATCAGGAAATATGAGCACACGAGTCCTTTGTGATAGGAATAGTACTTGCCTAATTACAAGCTTGTTTCCTGCGTTATCCTGCGAGATGATGGGCGGCAAGACGGAATTTAAATAAATAATAACGTAACTAAGCTCACGCCTGTATCCCCCTGAGCTTATGTTTTATTTAATATATTGAACATTGAATTGAGTCACCTCCTTGGTCTAGTGGCAGCATATATGGGCTGTGGACCGGGTGGTCCTGGGTTCGATTCTGAGGTCGGGCAAAGCAAATTTTCTAATTTAATTTGCCCGCGACCGGATCCCTCATAGGGGGTTGAAGCCAGGCAGGCGGCCGGTCGTAAAAACTGAACCAAAATTCTCTGCAACATGCTTGAAAAAGTGTGTTGCGCCGATCCCACAAGGTGGGATAACGGCACGTAGGAACAATTGAATGTTATTCTCTATAAATAAATAAAATAAATAAAAATGTTTATTGGTCACGTAGGCACATCAAATGCACTTATGACAGGTCACAACAAGGTCTAGATACATTTATATAATAATAATAATCATGTTACAACACTATTAATTTAGAAAACAAGCAGGCAGGTATGGACACAAAACAAGGATGGGGCTTAGATAAATTGTGACTTGTAGTTGTGACTTGTAAGAAAGGGAACGAACGGGATATGGCAGGAATGCTAGCAGGGAATTGACGGGAAAATAAAATAGGAAGCTTGTAGGATTTGACTGGAAATGTGAATAAGGAAAATCACGCCGTGGACTATAATCAATGTAAATGTATAGTTTTAATCATTCATGAGTACTTTATCATATATTCATATATTTTTATCAATACAGCATTGTTTCGGTGTGTTTAGGTGTTTTTCAATTCTATAAATCGAGTACACTGGTGGTCCGACATATTTAATTAACGTATTTTTAGAACACAAGGATACATTGTAGGTAATATTGTTATTTCAATACAATTAGTTATAATGTAAGGAATTTTCCGCATACCTCGCCAATTAAATGTTGATAAACATTGTTGCCAGTATATTTTGGATTACACCCACTGCAGATCGTAAATTGCTGTACTGAGCAAAATTGTCTTTACTCCGCACCGAAATTAATCAGAAAGAACAAAAGGGAATGGAAAATAAGTTTTCAACTATAGGTGCAGTAGTCTGGACATGAAAATCATTAGTCACTTCCACGAACGTAAAAAAAAAAGATGGACGGAGCGCAAAGAATATTGAAAGCAGGGTTTACTGCCCATTCGATCTATTGACTGCCTCGGTGGCGTAGTTGTATTTCAGTACGACTACCGTCCTGAGGTCTCGGGATCGATTCCCGGGTCGGGCAAAGTGATATTGGATTTTTCCATATCAGCCCGGTGTCTGGAATTTGTGCCTGATATGGCGACAGGTTCTCCCCTATCACATATGGGACGGAACTAAGCTCGGCGAAATGTAGGTGTACTAGTTCGCTAGTGCGCCTCTGCCTACCCCTTCGGGGATACAGGCGTGAGCTTATGTTATGTTCGTTCTATTGACACGTAATGGCGGCGACTGAGCGTGTTCAGTGTTAATGTGTGCGTAAGCAACATTTGTACAGGCGCGTTTATGTGCGTGGCTTATCTTTGGCGTCCGTTTAAGTTTAACTATAGGCTAGATGGTGTCCTTCTTTATTATACGTCCGTAGTCATTTCATACCCGCGGGCTTAGCCAAGTTATTTATGTGCTTGTCGAATAGAATATAAAAACTATTCTATTCGACTAGCGCATAAGCCACTTGGATAAGCCCGCTAAAGTGGATTCCAACATGATGATGAGTAATTTTCCTCCTCCCATGTTACTCTGCGTGTCGTAGGAAACATTCCATAGTATTTTATGTGTAGTTTACAGTGTTGTTATCGTGGCTCGCTAACGCGTTGTACACGAGTTACACGACTCGTACACGTGTCTGTTTTTGGTGTAGATTGTCACGTTGGAAAGCATGTCCTTTTCTTTGTGATGGTAGTTAACTTGTATTAAGCTATTCGAGACTGGTAAACTTGGTAGATGATCTCCACCACCCATAGACACCTACGATACCAAAATAATGAAGAATGCTAACCTTACAAAGAAAGGAAATACAGATTGGGAAAACGAGCGATGATTTTGGTTACAGAAAATCTCACGCACCGAATGAAATATAATAGCGACCAGCTAAATCACGTCAGCTTTCTGTGATGGCGGGTACACACCAACCGAATGAAGGCGAAAGAACGTTCGCGAAGGCCCATCTTCGCTGTTGCGTTCAAACGACGCGAATGTTTGTTTATGTGAACGCGACAACGAAGATTCGCGAATGATCGGGAACGTTAGGTCCTCATCGCCGAGTATTGGGTACTTGACTATGTTTCATTTCATATATTTTTTATATGTAATGGCAAATAAAACAAAAATAAACCCTTCTCTAAAAACCGCATCGAAATTGGTTTAAAAATGAGGCAGTCATTCATATTTTAAATTCTGCAATGAGCAAGAGTGGGGGCGTAGTGGGGATATCTTGCTATCCCTTTCCAACGCACGCGCCGTTATGGCCGTGTCGTCATTTTACTGATACTTCTCTTTCCCGCTGTTTGAAAGTTACACCAAACTACAAAGGCTTATAACTTGTTTATTTTTGGGAGTATTTCAATATTTATTTCTGTGTTACGTTTGAGATGACGTAAATTTCGTATAAAATCAATTTAAGAAATTAGTACCCAATTATAGGGCTATCATAAATGTTGAAACGTTGACTAGGATATTAAAATTAAAAAACTGCACTGGCTCGGGGTACAATGATTGTGTCTAACAGGGAAAATTCTGTTTTGCTATGATTACACAAGGCTCCAAACCAGGACGTATAACAAGCAGCCCTACAGTGGTATCGAATCGGTCGAGCCGGCAATTCGTGCAGACATTACTGTCCACAGAGTACCTACTATAGTAGGATTGCTAATTAAATGGAGTTAACTGACATTTCGAATGTTGCCACTTTTTATGAAATTTAAATAGTGCTGCTATAAAAATATCAAGATTATTTAAACATTTCAATTCAGTGAACCATTTCATTCTTTTATTTTCTAGAGTCCCACTTAAAGTCGTAATTCCTGCCTGATGTGTGATTAGTACTGCATGTCTACTGAATTACAGTCGTAGTAAATTACTGCATGCTAAATTATGGCATGTCTATTGGAATTATAGTCATGGTTCATTATAAACAAAACTTACAAAAGCTATGAATGTGCGGAACGTAATTATTCTCAAATAATAAAAGTAATATTTGTAATTTTAATTGTTATAATTCCGCGTATCTGTTATGATTATTTAATCAAAATTATTTACACAGACATTTAGTAGAAGGGCTAAGCTTGAAATTTCTAAAATGAAATTCTAATTTTGCAAGGTAGTGCTGAGTTATTGTTTCTTTGAATGATAAAAATTGAACTAGATCAATCACTATGTTTTGAAATTATGCAACATTATTTTGAAAAGTGACATTTCGATCTGTCAGTTTACTCCGTTTAATTAGCAATCGGACTATAATACTCCACCATTTGACAAGCACCAGGCAACATAATTTATGTATGTGTGGTTAATTATCAGTTTGGCTTATTATAATTGTTCACGGTATGCGCGGGTTTTCCAGTATTCAGCCAATGTTAATGTTTACCGAAGTTGACCTTGAACTAGATGCTTCACCTCTGTTCTGGGTTTTGTTACAAAAGTCGTTTCAATCGACGCAATATCGTATGTATGTTAGAACGCGGTAACACATGATGTTTACGTAAAATACTATGGCTCTCTGAATTGGACGTTGTTATGCAGAAAGAGATTATCCAGCGTTGTTATCCAGCCTAGAAATAAACTCAAGTTTAAAAACTTGACCGACTTCAAATCCGATCGTGACCAAATTTATGTGGGACCACCCTTGAATTAAGCTCTATCGACAACAAAAAGAATTTTGAAGATCGGTCCACATTCGGCGGAGATATTGCGTAACATACATAAAAAAATTCGGACGAATTGAGGACCTTCTCCTTTTTGGGAGTCGGTGGATTATTATTATTATTCGGACATTCATTTAGTTCTGGGATTTTTTTGGTATTTTTAGCATCACTTTTGAAATTCGACTTTCGACGCCTCATTCCTTCTAATCAACCTCTGTGCGCCGGTCTGACGTCAACTCTCTATGCATGTAGTTAATATATACTAGCAATAAAATAAAAATAGTGTTTGAAATAGCTCTAGTAACAGTATTTGACCGCAGATGAGCCGTGGCGTCACCCATGCGGTTATAAACCGGCGTTATTGCCACAATAACGTTACGGTCACTGTTTTATCGCCTCTGTCTTTATACTCTGTGTCGATTGTTATTGCCACCGGATCTTGTCCAGACACCCGGACAGTGGACGTACCGCGTCTCATCGATTTATTACTGGCCATTGTGTTGTTTGAATTTAAATCAAAGATTATTGTCGATTGTCGTACAGAATCCGCTTCTTGGTGGAATGAAGCCGTTACAAAAACAAACAACCTATAAATACTTCTAGATTTGACAGCCTCAGTGAGACGGCTGTAAAATTACAGGCCGCGGGTTTGACTGCTGCACCAAATTGCAATGTTTCGGATGTGGGTATTATGAGATAATATGTTGGATGTATAGAATAATGTATTAAAACTATAATAATGCTTTAAATAATGATTACACGTAAGAAAAAGATGGACGGAGCGGCCCCTTTCGGCCCATTCGATCTATCGACACGAATGGTAGAGCCTTTTTGTACAAGCGCGTCTGTGTGCGTGGCTTCTCTGTGGCGTCTGTTTAACTAGGCGTGTTGGTGTCCTTTTTTTTTACGTCCGTGACTGATTACTTAATTTTCATATCAATTTCATAAACGTAACGTCAGAGACGGGTGGATACGTTACGTTGTTACGTTGTCTATGGACTTCATTGTACGTATTTCAAATGTATGTTATGTAGAAAAACCGTTGTCGTGCCGTCGAGTCGCAAGTTGCCATGAGAAAACATCTTACTGGCAGAACAATGCAGATATTCGCGTTTTTATTGGATTTCATCTATTCACGCGGCAGTATACTTTCCTACCGACAATTTCACTCGGCGACAATGAGTTTTGTTTGAATTCGCTCTGTTGATATCCTACATAGCGATCTTGTGTTGGAGCAAGATAGTGTTTTGCTTATCAAATCCCATCACGCCAAGCATATTTCCGCCCCAACTTGTGATAGATGGCGAGCATATCGCATATTGAAATAAAAAAAATCATGTGTGATTATTCAAATTGATTACAATTCGAATTGTTCGTCCTCTTGGGACAACAAAATATTATCGAAATTGCTAATATATAGGGCCCTATTATAGGGCCTTACTTATAAAAAACAGTTTAGCTGAGCAAATGGCTAAGAATAGCCTGTTACTTTTTTCCATGCGTTACATTGAAAATAAAATTGCCTCCGTGGCGCAGCGGGCGAGTAGCCGGCTGTGAAGCGAGAGGCCGCGGGTTCGATCCCCGCACCGAGACAAATGTTTGTATGGCCTACAGATATTTGTTTCGGGTCTGGGTGTTGTGAGACCGAAAGTCTCTCGTAGTTCCTGATACCCACGACACAAGACTCGATCTTATTGTGGGGTTGGGACTATGTATGTGACTGTTGGGTGTTATTTATTTATTTATTTATAAAAGGGGCAGGCTATTTTTTTACCATTTGCTCAGCTAAACTTGTTTTGTAAGTAAGGCCCATGAAGTTTAAACTTTTTTGTTTATCCGATGTTCACACAGATTTTCATAAAAAAAAATACTGGCTAGCGATAAATGTAACATAGATTATGGAATATAATTAGTATAGGATCATGCGATTGTTTCGAGAAATCTCGAATATACCGATTATAATTAATTACTACATATTTCTTCACTGTGAGTGAGAATGAAATGCGATAGTACTACTAGTTTATCAGGAGTTGATGATGAATTAGTAATTACCTTACGTTATAAAGGAAATAACGTTACTAATGTCATAGTCGATTGTTAAGTTTATTCATCGATATATGTTTCGTTTGTATCGATAATTTATGACCACTTACAGAAAACTATAGAAACAGTAGATTTTTAATTATTCTACAAAATACAGTTACAAAAGCCAAGTGACAATCCAATGAATGGTCTCTATTGAGACAAAAACATAAAATACAAACGTAGACAGACATCAATGAATCGTGTTTGAATTGATTGGGTCGTATAATATGATTGATTTGACGGGAGGCCAGCGGGCCGCGCGCCGCACCGAACTACCGAGGACGCTGCTCGACCTCATTGCTCCATATATCGGGACTGTGTTAGGTTTTATGTCTTCAGATGAGAAAGGAATGTGTTAGTTTTGAGTGTGAACCATTTTGTCGATAAATAGAAAGAAAGAAAGTAAGAAAGAAATGTTTATTCATGACATGGCATGTAAATGCATTATGTATATCTGAACTAAAATTAGCAAATAACATGATGATTTCTTAAGTTATGTGTACGCGAATGCTATTCATTGGAATAAAACTATTTTTACGGATTTTATCACGATTTAATTTGTTTAAATCAGTCCAACCCGTGACCACGAAGACTGCAAAGCCTTCGATACGTCGGGAATAAAATTAAAACCAAATCGTGATAAAATCCGTAAAAATAGTTTTATTTCAAATAACATGATGTTTTCATGCGCACGTCACAAAAACGACCCAAACTCAGCATATGCTGTTCAATTAGCCAGCGTTGATCTTCCGTTGGACCGTTTGGTGGAGTCACGGGCACCAATTTTGTGCGCCGAAAGAGAAAAGATTAAAATAAAATAAAAATAATGCTCTAAAACCGCGACTCCTGCGCTAACACATTAAACAAAATGCCCTTCCAAAACATGGTTTAGTTACTTATTTTTATATATGGACCATGAGCAGGAGAAAACGAAAATCATTGTTAAAAAAAAATTATAATAAAAAATAAGTAAAAAAAATGTAGCAGAAGACGCGCCAATAAAATAAGGTTGGTTAGCAAATTATTGTGTTCTATGGTGGGCTATTTGGAAAACCATTCCATGAAATATTATATCATGAATATGAAACACCATTGATTTTGGATACGTTATTGCGTTGTACTTATGTTTAGGACTGAGTTATTGCCTTATCAGTCGTAGTCTAAGTCCAGTAGCTAGTACTGTCTTATATAGTTTTCGCATCAGCCCTCATTTATCTAAGTTTTTTTTAATCTTGTTCGTAGCCATGGAAACTAAGTCCTTCAGCCGTATAATTTTTAATTTAAATATTATTTTTTCCTTAGTCTAATTCTACATCTTACTTTCACAAGAGCAATGAAAGCTGATGTGGTCGATTTCACGCTCCTGCTGGAGTTTGGCGTCAATTCCTTCTGCAGTTTGATGCTTTTTAGACGATTTTCTCGCAGCGTAGGAATTGAACATGGTTGACCCATTCACCCGACAAAAGCGTCCAAAATCACTTATATCAAAGCTTACATACACTGTCCATCCTCGTTAATGTTTATCGGATAAATTCACATCACATTTAAACAACAAGCGCAACTTTGGACTAGAATATAAAATCATTAAAAAAAGCGACCACCCCGTCAGAATTCCCGCCAAAATTCTCATTTAAGCTTTTAAAGTAAAGTTGCCAATGATGTAGGCGTTTTGTTCTTCGTACCTGTTTATTGATGTAAAATATGAATTTAGTTTATTTTGGAAACGTGGAATTTCACTTTACGAGAAGCGTGAGGAACGGAATACATTCATAAACAAAATAAACAAATCAGATAGTAGACGTTGGTATTCCAGTAGGATCGTAGTCTATCGTTACGTAATGAAGAGGTTTTAGTAATTCGTAACAAAATAAACTGGTTTAGTCTATGGTATCAAGTACTATCAGTTAATATGGACTACTAATCAGTAATTAATTGGCTCCAGAATGTTAATAGGAATGGAAATCTATATTGAAAATTGTATATAAATTTAAAATTTATAAAGCTGCGATTCAGAAAGGGCCGACTAGGTTTGCAAAGACCATTATGCTCATTGATACTTAGTGTTTCTCATATGTAATGCAAGTGTCTCATTCGTCTACTCTTTTATTACGAAACTAATTCGAGAACGTTTAGTAGTATTGGAAATTAAAAAGAAAACAATTTCAAATTTGAAATAGTTCCAATTTCAATTGAGTACAACGGCCAGTATCTGATGTAATGTAAATGATCTTTTTTTATAACCTGATAATTTTAGAAGCATCCGATTGATAATACTTGTGGTATAAGGAGACGTCTTCCGAGTTCGGCAAGGTTGCACCGAATCTCGTCCTCTTTTCGAGCGGGGTGTATGAGTGTATCTGATACGGCTGAGGTCAAGTCGCGGTGTTATCTGAACCGCGCGACTCGATGAATGGGTGCAGTTGTTATTTTTTATTCGAGTCCTTGTACTATAAAATGGAATACATTGGAGTTATTAGTGGCTGTTTATTTGGGTGTCCATTACTGGGTCATAGAGGTCTTGATAAGTAATGGGAAGAATTTTTATTTGAGTCGTATAAAATGTTGGGTTGTGTTTGAATATTATATTTCACATTGTGGTATTCAAAACATGAATTACAAATATCATCATACTATTGATGCCTTGGTGGCGGGGTGGTATTTCGGTACGACTACGGTTCTAAGGTATTATGTTATCATGCTATTAAAACAGGTAGACATTGATAAATCATTATTTAAGTTAAGTTAGCTAATTAATTTATGTCTCTTCTACGTGCCCTTTTCCCACTCCAATGTAGGGTCGATGCGAAACACTGTTAAGCATGTTGCAGAAAGGATTCGGCATAGTTTTTACGTCCGATCGCTGGCCACACTACTGCCTCTGAGGCGACATTCTATAAGTACGTACATACGTACATAGACTCACGCCTTTTTCCCATAGGGGTAGGCAGAGACAAGGGATTTCCATTTGCTACGATCCTTACACACCTCTTTCGCCTTTCTTATAAGTATTGTAAGTAAATGGTGTAATATACATAATATAATTGTGATCAATATTACGAGTGACCAATACAACTGCAGCCGTTATGTCTACCATTGTACTAGCAACAGTATTTTCGCACATACATTTTCCTGTTATAGTTTTTCATACCATATCAGTGTCCTTATAAAATGTATTAAGTGCAAAGTGCGTGAGTATTTATATTTGTGGTAATATACATTTATTACTGCCCTAGTAAAGCGTTATGAGCTTAGTATTTTATATTTTTTATCATTTTTTCAGACTGCCTCGGTGGCGTAGTTGTATTTCGGTACGACTACTATCCTGAGGTCTCGGGTTCGAACCCCGGGTCGGGCAAAGTGATATTGGATTTTTCCATATCAGCCCGGAGTCTGAAATTTGTGCCCGATATGGCGATAGGCTCGCCCCCTATCACATCTGGTACGGAACTAAACTCGGCGAAATGTGGGTGTTCTGGTTCGTTAGTGCACCTCTGCCTACCTCTTCGGGGATACAGGCGTGAAAAATGTTATGTTATAATTTTTTCATGGCAATAGGCTGGCCCCCCATCACAATTGGGACGGAACTAAGTTATGCAAAATGTGGATGTTCTAGTTCGCTAGTGCGCCTCTGTCTACCCCTTCGGGGATACAGGTGTGACATTATGTTATTTTTCAAACACAATAATGTCTTTTGTTTGCAAAATTGATAGAACTAAGTAAACCTCTTCATATAATAGTTTCAGTGTTAGATAATCACAAGTTTAAAAACTTAACGGACCGAGTTCAAATCCGATTGTGACCAAATTTATATGGGATCACCCTTGAAATAAGCTCTGTCGAACACAAAAATAATTTTGAAAATCGGTCCACATTTGGCGGGGATATCGCGTAACATACATAAAAAATACAGACGAATTGAGGACATACTCCTTTTTGGAAAAGTCGTGTTGCTTGATCTGAAATTAGAACCTATGACCGTAGTCTATGATCTGTTTGCGGTGCCAATAGACCAAGGAGGTGATTTATTGGTTTATGGTATAAGAAACTAATTCTAATATATAATTAGTAATTACTGCATTATGTACTATGTGATTGTATTCTTTGCCTCAAAAGAAACATCGCGATTGTTTATTAATTTCATTGAATTATTGAATTGATATCGACTTTATGATATAATTCTCCATAATTGATTTATCATTATTTGTGACTTTATTTCTATTAAATATATTCTTAAATTATTTGATCTACATACCACTGTAATCTTGTACGTTTCGCTCGAGTCCAGAGTATATGGAAACTTGGGATGCCCTCCCTCCATAACCATTCTCAGATCAGTCATGTACCAACCACAGTCGTTGACTGACGCGCGGCAAAATCAAGCCGGACCGTGAACCGTTTAGTACTGTTTAAAACAATGTCAACCTTACTCAAGAGGCAATAGGAGTGGTGTTACAACGTGTACCAACATTGTAAAAATAGCAACAGTTAATTGCAGTTTAATTGATAATTGTTTTCAATTTGAAATCGTGTAAGAATGTTTTTTTGATTATGATTTTTTTTGGGATTTTCTACGTTCAATTGTGTCGATTTTGAAGTTCAGTTTGTGTTGTACCGAATTTGTTTGTGTTGTGGAACTTAACTAAACCATCGTCTGTTGTGACTGTGATACTTTGTAAAGTTGAGTTTAATTATTGTTGTCACTTTGTCATAATTTGGTGTTGTGCGATTTAAAAGTTGGTGCGTGGTGTCACCATCGGGAAGTGGTGTTGCGTGTGCGTGAAGCTGATGAGTGATGGTGATTGATAACCATGGCGAATCGCGTGATGGGGTACGTGATATGCGGGTACAATTCTGTCGACAATCTTATGGTGAGTAGTATTTTAAATTTTACCGACCGTATAGTATAGTTCAATTTGTCTGTATTTTCGATGGACTTCCAAAATATCTCCGCCGAATGTGGACCGATTTTCAAAATTCTTTTTGTGTTCGATAGAGCTTATTTCAAGGGTGGTCCCATATAAATTCGTCACGATGGCACGATCGGATTTGAAGTAGGTCTGTTAAGTTTTTAAACTTGTGATTATTTTAATTATATTTTGCCGGTTCTCCGGAGGAGCGATTTGACTTGTTGATTGGGGCGGGTATGGGGGTACATACCTGTACGGGCAAGCACGTACACTAAAGCAAATTGTGTAGTCAGCATTATATGCCATAGCGCGTTATTTTAATTGCATGTTAATTCAGTTCGCATTCGGTCATCAATCAATCCGCGCGTACTCATTATATCATATCATCATAGCATAGAATGTCTCGAGAATATATCATTTTCATATCAAAAAGATGTTCTTTCAATTATCAACTATCATTCTAGCATAAAGAGACAGTACGCACCGTACAATACCTGTGTCTGCATCGGTCATTCTGTTCCGTTGTAGGGAACTTGATTTGCTTCTCTGTTTAGAGTGATATCTCATTTATGCGGCATGATTCTAGTGATCACCGATAAACTCAAGCCGCGTCTCCTGCACTAAAACATTACACAAAAAATGTATTTTTTATATATGGTCCATTGTTCTACGACCTGGTGACAGCTAAAATCGTTGTTTTGCGTATGTGTTTTTGTGTAATGTTTCGAGAAAAACTAGTGCAGGAGACTCGGCTTTATTGTTAGTCGGTGGCCGCTGGTTTGAGACTGCTTTGTTGTGATAAAAATAATATAGGGCCTTACTTATAAACACAGTTTAGTTGAGCAAATGGCTAAGAATAGCCTGTCACTTTTTTCCTTTGAAAATAAAAGGGTTCCAGCTATTCTTTACAATTTGTTCAGTTAAACTGTTTTTATAACCGCCGAATGTTCATACACTTAAGGTGGCCTTATGTCTTTTAAGGCCGCCTTATCTGTCAAAATTGTATGGCGAAAATCAATATAAGAAGTCGTTAAAGTTGAGCAGCGTTTGACTATTCGGGCGTTAGTTAGGCCCATAGTGTAGTCACGTTGTAAAAATACTAGAATGCACGTTATTTATAGCCTTATGTTTAATATTTGTATATGTACCCTGCGTTTGTGCTAATTGTCATATATGTCTCTGACAATTACCACGGTGAAGTCAGCGCACTAAGGCGTCAATTGCATATTTACTGCACTGTATTTAGTTGCATTTCTCAATTACCCTTCCCTTTCCCAATTCCTCTTTCCCTCCTTTTAGGTTGGCAACGCACCCATGATTTTCTTGTCTTGGGTGTCTATGGGGATGGAGATCACTTACCATGTGACCCATCTGCTCGTTTGCCAGTCTCTGCTATAAACAAAATGTATATTACATATAGTAGGATTGCTAAGTAGATAGTCACGGGCGGCTCGGCCTCCGGTGGCCCATACGCTTATGTAACATATATATGTACCGCCTCCGACGGGTTAAACGGAGTAATCTGACATTTCAGATGTTGCCACTTTTTTATGAAATTTAAATAGTGCTGCGGTAAAAAGATCAAGATTATATAAACATTTCTATTCAGTGAACCATTTCAATCTTTCATTTTCTAAAGTCCAACTTAAAGTCGTAATTCCTGCCTAATGTGTTATTAGTACTGCATGTCTATTGAATTATAGTCATAGTAAATTGCTTCATGCTAAGTTATGGCATGTCTACTAGAATTATAGTCATGGTTCATTATAAATAAAACTTACAAAAGCTATGAATGTCCTGAGCGTAATTTTTCTCAAATAATAAAAGTATTATTTGTAATTTTCATTGTTATCATTCCGCGTATCTGTTATGATTATTTACGTAAATTTATTGACACGGTCTTTTAATTGATGGGTTAAGCTGAAATTTCTAAAAATACGCAATAAAATTCTAATTCTGCAAACTAGTGCCGAGTTATTGTATCTTTGAATGACAAAAATTGAACTAGATCAATCACTATGTTTTGGAAGTAAGCAACATTATTTTGGAAAGTGACATTTCGATCTGTCAGTTTACTCCGTTTAATTAGCAATCGGACTATAGTATTCAGCTTTTCCTATTGCGAGTGAGAATTCTGGTGGCTCCTCCATCTGGTAGAAATAGAGATTGTTTATATATGAAGGGCATGTTATTAATCCCACAGCCCGGTATCCCACGAACCGGCATTGCTCATACATTAAAACATCCAACGTTATTAGTTCAATCATCAATTGAATCCAATAAACAGACAGACGGGCCGCGTCTGTCGGCCATTCATCCAGACGTGGAATGTTAAGCGTGTTTATAATATGCCTACCACTGGTTGTGGAGTAGTACCTAAGGTCTCGGGTTCGATCCCCGAGTTGGGAATGTGATATTAGGTTTTTAGTGTGATATTAGGTTAGTATCAGCCCGGAGTCGCCAATTAGTGCCCGGTATGGCGATAGCCTCGCGCCATGTCAGATCTGGGACAGAAATAAGCTCGGCGTGTTCTAATTGTCTAGTTCGCTTTGCCTACCCGCTTTGCCTACCCACTTTGGCATACAGATTACAGACGTGGGGTTATGTTATGTAATAAAACAGACCCACGACACAAGACGAGTAACTGTGTTTGTGGATTGTTGTTTGTATCTGGATTGGTTATGTGTGTGACTGTTTTCGGCCGACTTCCCAAAAAGGAGGAGGTCCTCAATTCGTCGGTATTTTTTTTTATTATTTTGTATGTTACGCGATATCTTTGCCAAATGTGGACCGATTTTCAAAATTCTTTTTGTGTTCGATAGAGATGATTTCAAGGGTGGTCCCATATAAATTTGGTCACGATCGGTAAATTGCAAGTCGGTCAGTTAAGTTTTTAAACTTGTGATTATCAACTCATAGGATTTTAATGGTCTCGTGTTCGTTATAAATTATATCTTTCTATGTTTCTACCTGCCCTTATTCCACCTTAATGTGGTGTCTGCGCAACACACTTTTTTAAGCATGTTGCAGAAATCATTTGTCTTAGTTTTACGACCGGCTGACCTGACGTCAACCCCCATCTATGGGGTCCAGTCCCAGGAAAATAATGTTAGAAAAACACCACGCCTGGCCTGGGAATCGAACACAGGCCGCCCGATCCACAGCCTATATACGCTGCCGTTAGAAAAAGGAGATGACAAAAATAAATTATACCTAGTATCAATGAATAAATTACATCAAAGATTTGAAAGGATGTCGGAATTGCCCCAATGTTGTTATCTTATGAGATAACACTTCAAATCATGGGAGGTCTTGTTTGTTTAATGATTAGTTTCCTTCGACAAACTTTCACTACCCTGCCCCCCACCCTCCAATGTGGGATCGGCACAGCACACCTTCACAAGCATGTTGTGCGATGGTTCCGGATTTGTTTTTACAATCACCCACCCGCCCGCTTGACTTCAACAGACGTTGAAAGTTTCAGCCCCAAGTCTGGAATTTGTGATAGGTTCGTCCCCGTATCATATCTGGGACGGATATAAGCTCTGTGATATGTAGGTAGTCTGGTTCTCTAGTTCGCCTCTGCATACCCACTGTACACAAGCGTGAGCTTATGAAAAAAATAATTAAAAATGAAAATGTCATTTATTATATACATATATGTGTATAACAATCGAGACTGCCTCGGTGGCGTGGTTGTATTTCGGTACGACTACCGTCCTGAGGGCTTGGGTTCAATCCCCGGGTCGGGCTAACTGATATTGGATGTTTCCATATCAGCCCGGTGTCTGGAATTTGTGCCCGATATGGCGATAGGTCCGCCCCCTATCACATCTGGGGCGGAACTAAGCTCGGCGAAATGTGGGTGTATTAGTTCGCTAGTGCGACTCTGCCTACCTCTTCGGGGATACTGGCGTGGGCTTATATTTGTGTGTTATGTGTATAAGAATTCGTTATTCTGCCTGTAACTGTGTTCCAATCTCTAATAATCTCTAATTCATAATATCTCATTTTAAGTGAAATATAAATTTCTTATGAGAATAAAGTTCTTTAAACCTAAACCTAATAGGGTTATGAACTGCCACGTCCTATATTTAACTATTTTAATATAAACAAGTTATTAACAGTCAAAATACCAATTAATGTAAACAAATACTTGGTCAGTGATAATTAACCCTAACGACGGTGTTATTAATTAACTTGTTTCCTGTTTGTACCTGATACTCAGGATGAGATCTATCGAACGAACTTCGACTAAATCTGGGTCAAAGAAACGAACTTGGTGAGGATTTGGAATTTTGAAATCGAACTTCGATTTAGTCGGAGCCATTTTTTACAAGAAAAACAGTCTGATAGACAGACTAAGCAAAGGTTTTCTTGTAAAAATGAATTGTACTAAGTCACAGTTCGATTTAAAAAATCCGATTCCTCACTGAGTTCGTTTCATTGACTAAGGCTGAAATCTATAGAGCGAATTTCGACTAAGTCTAAGTTAAAGTCACGAACTGGGGGATTTGTAATTGTTAAATCGAACTTTGACTTAGTCCGGGTCATTTTTTACAAGAAAAACAGTCTGATGACAAACTAAGCAAAGATTTTCTTGTCAAATGACTCGGATTTAGTAAAAATCCTCACTGAGTTCGTGACTTTGACTTAGACTTAGTCGAAGTTCGCTCTATAGATCTCAGCCTTATTCACTCTGATCATATCTGAACGCGCTACGCGGTCGCCTCAAGTTAATTTAATGATATTCGTTCGGAAATGTATTCTATTCTATGTCTTCTGTGAATTGTTAAAAAAAATATGCTTCGGAGTCCTCAACTAGTTCAATATCTTCGTTTATTGATTTTGTTTGGGTAACATGTACTTATGTAGTTAAAAGGGCCCTCCCATACAGTTAATAAACAGCTGTGCATATGCGGGCGTGAGTAATGGAATCAACGAAGGGAAATGATGCGTCTGCGAAGTCCATTAGGTTTTATATTAATGCTTTGGTTTATAATGTATACCGGGGATCTGTCAGCCCGCATCAGGCCAGCGCGTAGTGTGCCGTATTTCAGATTAAATTCTCATCTCTTGCACTAGTTTTTTCGAAACAAAACAAAGGCTGAATTCTATAGAGGGAACTTCGACTAAGTCTAAGTCAAAGAAACGAAATCAATGAGGATTTGGAATTTTTAAATCGAACTGTGACTTAGTCCGAGTCTTTTAATACAAGAAAAACTTTGCTGAGTCTGCCAGTCTGTTCTTAACATACATACATAAGCTCACACCTGTATCCCCGGAGGGTTAGGCAGAGGCGCACTAGCCAACTAGTAAACACACATTTTGCCGAGCTTAGGTCCGTCTCAGATGTGATAAGGGGCGAGCCTATCGCCATTTCGGGCATAAATTCCAGACTCCGGGCTGATATGGAAAAATCTAATAATACTTTGTCCGACCCGGGGATCGAACCCAAGCCTCAGGACGGCAGTCGTACCGAAATACAACCACGCTACCGAGGCAGACTGTTCTTGTAAAAAATGGCTCGGTTTAAGTCAAAGTTCGATTTAAAATTTCCGAATCCTCACAGAATTCGTTTCTATGACTTAGTCGCAGTTCGCTCTATAGATTTTAACCTAAAAGCCACACAATTTTCATTGTGTCCTGCTTATAAAAATGGATCATAGACAAAATTTGTAGAAATACCATGTTTTGTGTAATGTTTTAGTGCAGGAGACGCTGCTTTAGTTAAACAAAAACTGCGGAGGCTGTGGGTGAACATTACTGTCCCACTGCTGGGCACGGGCCTCCTCTACTAATGAGAGGGGTTAAGCCTTAGTCTACCACGCTGGCCTAATGCGGATTGGTAGACTCATACCTTCGAAATTCTTGTGTAGAAATTCTCGGGTATGCAGGTTTGCTCACGATGTTTTCCTTCACCGTTATAGCAAGCGATATTTCACAATGAAAATACACTTTACATAGAAAAGTCAGAGGCGAGTGCTCCATTTTTGCGTTGGTCTTGAACCTCCGACACTTGTCTCGGCAGTCCGCACTATTCCCAACTGAGCTATGGCTGCTATTTAATTAGACATACAATCTTAATAATATGAAATTATAGTCAGACCACCCTTGTAGTCATAATCTGTATGATTATAAACAGGTATAACGGAATAGTTAATGCAGTCGATTACATACCAATTCGATACAGTTATCTATTCGATACGTGCATTAAAATCGAGATCAAGCTCAAAAACTGCATTATGTGCAACCTTGTGCTGGTGTCTGGCGCATGAATGGGGCTAAATATAATTTTATTGCAGGTTTATGTATGTATATATGCTAACATTGAGATATTGAGTATAATTGTACCGCACTTGAGAATCAATTGAATTTTAAATCCGGTCTTAATCGATCCCCGTGATGCTGCGCTGTTGCTGGGAATGCACGATGACGAGTTTTTTTTTATTGGATTTATCATATTAAATCTAATTTAAGAAAGTTTAATATCTATACATATAAGTAGAATCACGCTTGCCCCTGACTGACGCTCGTTTCGATTTGACTACGATTCGGTTTCATTTATTAACTTAAAATTCCACCGAAATCGAGTTAAAAAGAGCGTGTAACGTGTCACATTAGATTCGAGAACTTATCATTGGTAATTTTTAACGCGAAAATCGCGAAATCGAATCGTAATCGAATCGAGTGTCAAAAGTTACCCTACGGTGAAGCAGGGGCGAGCTAGAGGACTAGAACACCCTCATTTCGCATATTAAAATAGTCATAGAGTTTTTTTTTTTAAATGCAGTGTATTCAATATTAAATTATAGAAACTTCGACTTCGAAATCGCAAAAAGTACAAGGGTTAACTGTCAAAACATTAAAATATGGACAAATCCTTTAATTCCCGCAAGTCAAAATATGAATTACGAAACCCCGCGCTAAAAATGTACCACGTAGTAATGTTAAAGCTATTTCTTTAAATAACGTGGTAAAAATTAGGAAGAAGGAAGAGAAGGACCTCCGAAATGGAATTCATTAATCACCATACTAAACACAACAACAATTTTGGGCAAAAATACCCCAACTTGGAAACACTGCTTTATGATTCTCTATGCAATGACGTCACTTGGCTTTTGCAGTTACGTTCCATTATACGTAATTTATAAGTAGGATATTTAGTAAAATATCAATTATTTTATACTACAAATTTCATGATAGCACATTCCATGGTTTTGTTTATTGATTTATCAACGCAATTTCTCGTTATAATTTAGGTGCAAGTTCCCCATTCAGAAAATAATTATCAAAGCTCCCAAGCGAGTATAATCAATTTATTATCTCTCTCTGCGGTATTTTACATGAATGGCGTATAAATATAGACCTAACAACCTTTCGGTAAGCTTACAGGCGATTTGTAAACAATGCGGGCCTTGAGTGAATGTAAACGATCTTCGATTCAATCGAATTCATCAGCATACATACATACATACATAGACTCACGCCTGTATCCCCGAAGGTGTTGGCAGAAGCGAACTAGAGAACTAGATCATCCACATTCCGCCGCGCTAATTTACGTCCCAGATCTGATAGGGGGCGAGCCTATCGCCATATCGGGTACAAATTCCAGACTTCGGGCTGATACTGAACAATACAATACCACGTTGCCCGACCCGGGGATCGAACCCGAGACCTCAGAATGGTAGTCATATCGTAATACCACTACGCCGCCGAGGCAGTCATTCATCAGCATATCGAGTGGAATCTATGGTAACGAATCATTTCATACTCGGAATGACGTCACAAACATATACAGTTTTAGTTTAGCGAATGAAATGTAAATATTTTAAAGTGTTGGTATTCGCATGTGAGTATCTGAATGAATTTGGGCGAATGGTTTTAGAATCTGTTTTGTTGAATTGATTAAATACTGGAACGTAAAGTGACGTAAATGGGAAATGGTTTGTTAGATATTTATTGTAGCACAATCACGAATTCAGAAACATATTACAAGTTACGATAGAAGGCGTACATGTAAGACTATGACAGCCTCCGTGGCGTAGTGAGCGAGAGGCCGCGGGTTCGATTCCCGCATTGAGACAAATGTTTGTGTGGTCCACAGATATTTGTTTCAAGTCTGGGTGTTGTGAGACCGTGCGTCTCTCATAGTCTCCGACACCCATGTTACAGGTTATACCTAGTGTGGGGTTAGGACTAGGTGTGTGACTGTTGGGTGTATTTATTATTATTATTATTCTTGACATTTGAAGAATGTATGAAAATAAAGATGGAAGTAAATAAACCGAAAGTACTATGACATAAACGTCCCAAGATGAAATTAATGATCTCTGCCTATGAAACAGTGGATAGATGGAACTAATCAAATATGAGAATTTGGTGAAACAACTTTTTGACTGACTGAAAATAGTCTACGTATTTGCTTATTTCCTACTTACTCAGTTTTGTTATAAACACATGATGTCATTCGTCATCGCTCTGGCTATTTATATATTTATTCAATTATCCCCAATTTAGACTTACGAGTACATAAGTAAACGCCGTTTTTGTGGACCGTTCGTGTTTACTAAAGACAAGGTGTTTTTCTAACATAAGCTCACGCCTGTATCCCCGAAGGGGTAGGCAGAGGCGCACTAGCGAACTAGAACACCCACATTTCGCCGAGCTTAGTTCAGTCCCAGATGTGATAGGGGGCGAGCCTATCGCCATATCGGGCACAAATTCCAGACTCCGGGCTGATATAGAAAAATCCAATATCACTTTGCCCGACCCGGGGATCGAACCCGAGACCTCAGAACCGTAGTCGTACCGAAATAACACCACGCCACCGAGGCAGTATTCTATCCTTAAAAAATATACCACATGTCTACTTCAAAGCGTGAACATGAATAAACCCATTGAGCAGTTTGTGTGATAACAAACATTCCAATGGACGGAGCGACGAAACGAAAACATGATGTATAATGTTTATAAGTACATGTTGAGGCGTAGGCGACGCAGCACAGCTTTAGGCTGCGCTTCCACCAGAGATGAGCGAGTTAGCAAGACTATGCGAGGATGCGTAGCAAACCTGTGAAACGGTGTGTAGCTGAGTGATGTGTGGAGCACTCTTGTGCGGTATTGTGGGGTGAGCGGGCCGAGCACACATTTCTCCCACAATTCCTTCACACCATTCCCTCGTACAGATTACTCGCACACATCTTTGATTTAAATGTATTAAAATCCCTTTTCCACTACCGCGCTGTGCAAGGCTAGTAAAAATAACAGTGGCGAAGGGTGACAATTTCTAAAAAGAAAGCCGATACTACTTTCCCTTTGATGTAATACCTATTTATTATACACATTATTAGTAGAAAATTTGGCGAAGGTAATCCGGAAGGAATCGTGTTGTATAGTCCCTCCGTCACTGAAAAAAAATAATCCTATTGTTAGATTTACTATGGATATTGCCTCGCTATCTCACACATACCTCTGGTAGCAAGGCAGCTTTACGTTGCACTCAGCAGTCAGCACTGTGCTTCGTCGCCTGCGCGCCACCACACGCACGATATTAACGAGTCGAACATGTACACATGTTTGTTATGTAACATAAAAAAATACGAAAATCTGGGGCACACAGCCTTTAATTAATTAATTTTAAAATGTTTTATAGGTTTTGATAGAGATCGAGGATGTTTATTACATTGATCTGTTGTTAGAAAAGGTATTTAGAAACGTTAAAGTGTTTGATAGTAATTTTCGCAAAAGATATGACGTCACTGGCTTCAATAATCCAAACCATGTACCGAGGAAGACATGATTCAAATAAGTGATCTCCGAAAAGGGCAAGTGAGAAGTACACTCAACCGACAGAAATGTATGAAAAGATGCATGAGTGGGGAAGAGCCAAAAAAGGTGTCAGGATCGTAGCTTCTGGCGCTCAATAGTTTCTGCCTACCCTCATGAGATACAGGCGTTAGTGTTCATGTATGTAAAAAACGGTACAAGCAGAGCAGATATGCAATATACCATCCGCAACATATTTCTTATTCAAGAGGACTATGATGATGTGGAAAGAACCATAAGCGAAAAAATGAAATGCTAAAATATGTCTCAAAATAAAAACGCGTTTATTCAATTAAATCATCCCGGATAAGCCAATTCATCGGAATATATCCGTAAACATGATATGCGGTGTTACTTCGGCTTTGTTGTTTTGGCACAGATCTGTCGGTCGATGAGTTCGATGACACGCCTCCAGGGGAAATGGGTCGGCTGTCAGTGTGTCCGTCACGCCGCGAATGATCTCGATCGATGACATGCACTGTTTTTAATATCATTTTGGGGATGGAGAGATGCAATATGTGCGCCCAAAGCTCGCTGATCCGTTCTGTGTCTTTTTATTTTTTATTTTATTATTTAGGAAAACATACAGCTATTATATTACAGTTTGTTACAAAAGTGTGATTTTAACAAAAGCCAATAACAGTTTTCACAATGAATTACATAAAAAAGTGAAGATAGTTACAAAAAGATTTTACAAGTAAAATGAGATTACATTAATGTTAATAGTGCTAAACAAAGTTTATTAATAACAGTTATAATAGTGTCGTTAAAACATTCTTTCTTTGCCTTTCATTTTCCTTATCCCACCTTAATGTGGGTTCGCCGCAACATGCTTGAGATTTGGCTAAGTTTTTACGACCGGATACCTGCCTGACGTCAACCCCCTCTGAGATTTCCAGTCCCTGGCAATACTCGATGGAGTCGGCACATATGTATGTTACATGCGTCTCGGCTTCCGGAGGCCCAGCTGTCTGTCACTATTTAAATTAGAAAATTCGCTTTGCCCGCCCTGGAAACCGAACCCAGGACCTATCGATCTACAGCCCCTATATGCTGCCACTAGATCAAGAAAACGACCATAAAATTAAAATTAGTATGGAAAAACATTATTTTATAGCTTTTGCTTTTGAGAGTCTTGACAAATATTCATCCCCCATTAGGGGATGAATTTATGAATGTATTATACATATAAACCTTCCTCTTGAATCACTCTATCTACTAAACTAAACTGCCTCGGTGGCGTGGTGGTATTTCGGTACGATACGGTTCTCGGGTTCGATCCTCGGGTCGGGCAAAGTTATATTGGATTTTTCCATATCAGCCCGGAGTCTGGAGTTTGTGCCCGATATGGCGATAGGCTCGCCCCCTATCACATCTGGGACGGAACTAAGCTCGGCGAAATGTGGGTGTTCTAGTTCGTTAGTGCGTCTCTGCCTACCCCTTCGGGGATACAGGCGTGAGCTTATGTTATGTTATGTTACTAAACTAAAGGAACAAAATCCGTAGCGTAGTTTTAAAGATCCTAAGCGAATGTAGGGACTGACAGACGGCGGGAAGCGACTTTATTTTTTACTATGTGATGCCTTTCATTAATTTGAATGATGTGTTGTCCTATTTGTATCGTAGTTCGAATATGATTTGGTTATTGTTCTAGATTTGGCAATTGGTTCGCCATTTATCAATTGTCCCATTGTATATTCATTATTGTATTTAGGTCATATTTCCGTGTCAACTGACTGCCTCGGTGGCGTGGTGGTATTTCGGTACGACTACGGTTCTGAGGTCCCGGGTTCGATCCCCGGGTCGGGCAAAGTGATATTGGATTTTTCCATATCAGCCCGGAGTCTGGAATTTGTGCCCGATATGGCGATAGGTTCGCCCCCTATCACATCTGTGACGGAACTAAGCTCGGCGAAATGTGGGTGTTCTAGTTCGCTAGTGCGCCTCTGCCTACCATTCGGGGATACAGGCGTGAGCTTATGTTATGTTCCGTGTCAAATCAATTGTGAAGTAAGTCGTGATTTGGTAAACCTTTCCAAAAAGTAGCAGTTTCCTGCTGCGTTTCATTCGGTGAGATTTCCGGTGGCACAATTCCTCCCTCCCTTTGCCAATCCCTCTCCCCCTTCTTTTAGGTTGGCAACGCATCCATGATTCTTTTTGTGTATATATACGCGGTGGAGATTACTTTCCAATAGATGACCCGCCTGCTCGTTTGCCATCCTCTGTTATAAGAAATATACAATTTATGCATATTACATTTTCTCTATGATTAATCAAACAAAGAAACTTAATTGTCCTTTGTAATATACCCCCCAAAGTTTGAATTAGTACTTTTCATCCCACACTTTATTCACATGAAAGATATATATTCGGAAAAACAGCACCCTTCCGAAGCAGTCGGGTAAATAAGCGCCGCTATTACAAAATGCTAGATCAGTCATCACACTCCATTCACCAGATGTTACAAAGGACAGACAAACGTTTGTTTTTATATAGTGATGCATGTGTTTTGGCGCCGCCTCTCACCGCCTCTGTCCCGGCGTTTGTCATGTAAATATTATTGTCTCAGACTGTAATAGCAAGAGCAAAACATTTTTACTTTTTTGGTGTGTTAAAATTGGTGTAGCCGTTTTTGATTAGTGTTTTTCCGCGGTATAATTTTGGATACAAATTCCAATGAGATCACTGGCTTCATCTGTCTAATTTAACTTTTTGAAATATATGGTTACTTAGAGTCTCCGTACTTGTACAACATGGGTTTTTGTTTAACACAAAAATGATTATCACCTTAATTGAATTTTGACTTAAGCTCAGGAATAATACAAAATAATAATAATCTGAACTCTCACTTGGTGACAGTTTTTTTTTTGTTATCTAAAAACTATTTTACCACTGCCGTCATGCCTGGGGGAATACGTAAAGGTAATGTCGGAGTCGCCGGTATTACGGTCCAGTGCCATAATGCCTGGGAGTAATGGAAAACATCAGGGCGACACTGGGCCGAGTGCCTACACCGGCAATACCGACTAAAAACCCCGTGTTTCCCTAGGCGTGAATGGCCAGGCTTTGCCTGGAAGCGCCCGTGTGCGTTGCCGCTTCGCGCCCCGTCTCCAATTGTGGGGGGAGGGCTCATAAACCCCAGCCATCGAAGAACGCCCTTGGCGTTAACGGCAGCACGAGACCGACCCCCGTGCTGAAACCCATCCCAGGGTCGCAAGTACACATGGTGACCGCCTACAAATATCCCCACGCGTTTTTTCGTGCTAACTGTATTGTGTCAGTAGCCTAGCAACTCGCGTTCAGCAATTTGAGTTTAGCTGATTTTATAATAGTAATAATAGGGTATCCTACTTTATGTTTTATTGATTAAATTGAAAATATGACTTTTTGTCAGTGTATGATTCGATTAATGTCTACATCTATGATTACAATAGAACGACCAACAGTTTCGAAAGGCGGATCGCTCTGATGATCTGGTGTCATGTGCTTTAACTAAAACCGTGGGGTCCTGGGTTCCAATGCCAGCATCGTTAATAGTAGTCCGTGTTACTTTATCGTTTCGTAAAGCTTGCTACTTATCAAGGTTAAAGCTTACAGTAACTTTACTATAGTTGTTTGTGTTCGGAATTGATGATCATTGTTGGACGGAAATAAACTGTGTGTTAGATGATTTACATAATCCACAATATTAATATTGATATGTAGTAACATCCGTGCATTTAAACACCTATTACAAAGAACGTTTCAATAATTGCCATTACAGAAACGAATCGTTATTGCGTGATGCCTAATAATTAGCATTGATGTAATAAGGTAGTTGACTCTTTTAGTACCTACCTTTAAGTAGATAATGCTCTAACGGCCGGTCTCAATAAACAATCTCAGTTCGAATGTGCAGTTAGATTACAAAAATTTGCCAATAAGAACACAGTTTGAACATGACTCCGTCAAATGACTTTTTTTTTTTTTATAGCAGAGATTGGCAAACGAGCAGATGGATCACCTGATGGTAAGTGATCTCCATCGCCCATAGACACCCAAGACAAAAAAAATCATGGGTGTGTTGCCGACCTAAAAGGAGGGAATGGAAGGGGAGGGAAGGGGATTGGGAAAGGGAGTGGGGAAATGGGCCACCGGAAATCTCACTCACCGAGCGAAACGCGACGGCAAGCTGCCACTTTACGTCGGTTTTCTGTGAGACAGTGGTATCTAACCGGTCGAGCCGGCCCATTCGTGCTATAGACGTTACTGTCTACAGCGTGGCTCTACCACCTGGACTTGATTTGATTGGTTCATAATCGCGATCTATCTGCGCTCTAAATTGAGATCGTTAATTGAAACCGGCCGTACATCTTAAACGAAAAAACATTTTACATAACTACTTGTTTAATGTCTGTCATGCTTAAACGTGATAGAAGACCAGCTGTCGTTATTGGTGAAATTGAATAAGGATTTTAAAAAAGCTTGCAAAAGCTATGAAGGCAGTTATACAATTTTCGTAAATAAAATAATACTTTCTTCTAATAAAACAGATTACAGTTATATTATATGATCAAACGAACTTACCAAGTGAAGTTCGATCGATATTATATGAGTACGCTTCATTCGAAGATATAAAAACATTGTAGTACTTTTATCCTACTGGCAACTCGCACTCTTTAGAAAAAAAAAATAAACAAGTTTATTTCTTGGAGAGGTGGAGAGGGTATCCGCAGGTGGTAGCTGCTCTGCAATATTTTATCATTCTTTAGAGGAGACTGACAAAATTTTCTTAATCGGGTATAGGGTGGGTGGGTGTTTATATCTTCGAATGAAGCGTACTCATATAATATCGATCGAACTTCACTTGGTAAGTTCGTTTGATCATATATTATATTTCGTCGCTTCATTCTTCAGATATAAAAACATTGTAGATGTTTAGAGCTGGAAAATTTTGTCAATGTATGTGTATAATAATCTATAATTATTATACATAATAAAAACCATTTCTAGACGTATTCAAACAAATCACTTTTATTTTATATAATTTCAACACTGTAGGTATATTTCCTTATAATATTATTATTATTTATATTTATTTATAATCAAGTTACAAAATTACCCATTATTTGGTAATAGAATAGATTTTGCAAAGTCTTCCTTAGTCAGTATCTGGCGATGGTAAAACTTTGCAAAGGTCTGGGACGTGTTAGTCCAGCCGGCAGTTTTCCTAATGGCATCCAATGATATACCTGATGCACGTGCTGCTGATGTGGCGGCGTGCCGCGTGCTGTGTGCACTAAACGTAGATACGTCTACTCCGCTCAATTCTAGCACTTGCTTAATCCATCTGCTAATAGTTTGAGCTGTTGCACACCTATGAGGGCGCTTGAATGTTAACAGAAGATTATTTATGCTTGGAGGTCTTATATCTTTGGTACAATACATATAGTCTTTGATCACTGTAGCGGGACAGATTGCTGTATTTTCAATAAAATATGGTAAGACTAGAACTGGTTGGTCGCGGCCTGCCGCAGAAGTCTTAAGTAGACTAGGTATACCTATCTTTATGCCATCGGAACTTATTATTATATTTTCTAATTTTATTGAAGCTAGTGTTTGGACTCTATGCGCTGTGCATAGCGCCAAAAGGATAACCAACTTCTTAGTCAGATATTCAATGGACACCTCTCTATTGGGTACCCATTTAGCCACAAAATTTAATACTATCTGTGGGTCCCATGTATAACTATATTTTGGCATAGCAGGTCTTAGTTTATAAGCTCCCTTGAGCAGACGTTTAATCTGCTCATCGGAAGTTATATTGCCCAATAAAAGGGAAAGAGCTGAGCGATGACTGTTCAAGGTGCCATAAGCAGCACCTTTATGAAATTGTTCAGTAAGAAATAACATGATGGTTGATAGAGTACCAACATGTGGGTTATAATTATTGGCATGAGAGAATCGCCACCATAGTTTATAAGTACCGTTGTACTGCGACAGAGTGTTCTTGGAGAGCGATGCCATGACTAGCTCGAGCGCTGTTACCGGTGTTCCTCTGGATTCGAAAGCGCTCCTGATAAGACTGCTGCAGCCAGGGTAAACTGTCTTGGCGGCGGATGAGGAGTCCTGAAAGATGACAGGTTTGAATTGGGAGTAAAATAAATAACATCAGAGTGTAACATTTTTTGAAGCAGGGGAAACCAAGGTTGAGACGGCCAATAAGGGAATATTAGGATACCAAAGGCTTTCTCTCTAATGATTTTTTGTAAACATCTCAAAATCATTGAAAAAGGGGGAAAGGCATAAAAATACATAGATTCCCAATTTATAGTAAAGGCATCTACAGTCATGGCATCTGGGTCCGGTCTCCATGAAACATATGTTTTGCATTTGGCATTCGTACGAGAAGCGAAAAGATCTATTACTGGTTTTCCAAATGCAGTTACCACATCTCTATATTCTGAATCAGAGAGGTACCATTCAATATCTGGATTTACTTTTCTAGACTCTTGGTCAGCTTCGACATTATCTTTTGTATTAATATAGGAGGCAAACAACCAGATGTTCCGCTCCTCACACCATTTCCATATAGTTCTCGTAAGCCTTGTCAAATGAGGAAATTGTATACCTCCCATCCTATTAACATAGCTCACGGCGGTTGTATTATCAATGCGTAACAAAATATTGCAATTTTTGTGTTCACGAGCAAAACACTTCAACCCAAAGGAGACTGCGAGCAATTCTAAGTAATTTATGTGGAAATTACTCTCGCTCTCCTTCCAACCTCCGTTTACGCGTTTGTTTTCACAAAACGCGCCCCAGCCCGTTCTAGATGCATCAGAGAAAATTTCTAAAGCAAAACTGGGGGCTATGAGGGAATTTGATGTGGAAAAGATATTCTGTCTCCACCAATATAAATCTGGTAATATAAAATCCGAAGGTCTAAACTTAGCTGCATATGATTTATATTTTGCAAGTGCTAAAAATTTCTGTCTCTCTAATATTTTTGTGTAAAGCCAGCCGTATCTTACGGCTGGGCATGCCGATGTAAGAACCCCTATTAATTGGGCGAAGTCTCTAATAGTGCATGATGGTAATCGTGAAAATTTTTCTACTAATTGTAGTATTTTGTTACGTTTATCTAATGGCAACGATATTGACATATCTACAGAATTGTACAAAAAACCGAGAAACCTACATTGTTGTTGTGGTTCTATATGGCTTTTTTCAAAATTAATGATGAAACCTAAACATTCGAGTAGTCTCAGGGTTTCCTGAACATTTTGTTTGCAATGATCATAAGTATCCCCTAGACATAACCAATCGTCAAGATAAATGACCGATTGAAATCCGCGACGCCTTTGATAAGATACTACTTCTTTCATAATCTTTGTGAAAGTGCGTGGCGCCGACGATAAACCATAAGGCATGGCATTAAATTCATATGTGTATTTTCTTAATTTTTGATCCACAAATTCAAATCTCAGATATTTGCGATGAGACCTGTCTATAGGTACTAGTAAATATGATTCTTTAAGATCTATGGTTGCCATAAAACTACCTTGTGTTATCATTTTTGATGCAGTTCTATGGTCCTCCATTTTAAAATGGGTATTTGTGATGTATTTATTAAGCTGTTTCAGGTTAAGTATAAATCTATGGCTACCATTAGGTTTCGGTGCCAAAAATATGTTAGAAATAAATTGGTCGGGTTTCGGGTTACATTTCGTAACGGCACCTAATTCTATTAAATTTTGAATAGCTATAGACATCGTCATTTTTTCTTTTACTGAAAGGTAATTGTGAGGAACAAAATGTTGTTCTACTTTACTAGCAAAAGGTATCTTATAACCATCACGAACCAAATTTAGAATAAATTGGTTCTTTGTTACTGCGAGCCAACATTTATAAAAATATTGTAATCTACCCGCGTGTACCTGGGTTACTGCCTCGCAGGGGCACGCTTGTTGGAGCTCGATCTTGTCGTAGAGCGCTTCGGGTGAGGCGGCGGTGGCGCTTGCGGCGGCGCCCGTTCTTAATGTTGTGGTGCCGGCGCTCTGTATGATGTGTGCCCCCCCCTTTTTGGCGGCGGGTAACGAGGGGGCGCTGACCAGTTTCCCTGGTTCTGGAAACGAGTGACTGTCGACGATAATCTTGGATTAGTGGCTTTTTTGATTTGGAGCCCTTGTTTTTCGATTGCTCTAGAAGCCCTAATTTTTTCTGGTAAGGTATTACCAAATAAGGTTTCATCTCTGTCTTGGTCTTGTATGACAGAGAGGAACGCTTTGTCTAGCCCTGGTGTGACTAGTTTTGTTCGCACCTGTGTTTCCGTGTAATGCAGATCAGAGAGTAGTCTGCAGCCGTCTGATAACATTTTTATAGGCTGAACCTTATCATCGCTTGTTAGAAGCAAAGACATAGCCCTGTTAATAGCCGCTATACCCAGGCCCAATTGGTCCTGTTTAACTTGAAGTTTTTTGTCACGATTTCTCACTAAATCTGTGACAGCCGCAGATATTTCTGCATTTAAGGATGGCGCTTTTAAAAGTTTACAATTCTCAGGAATCGTGTACTCTTTTAGAAGTTTTTCCTTAACCTCTACTTGAATGCCTCTCTTAAGGATTGGAAGCCATCGCTGCGCCAAATTGTTATGAATGTCTGGTCCGTACACCGGAGTATCATTAGATGCATCGCCTAACGCCTCTAACAATTCTGGGTCTAGCTCAGGAACTGGTAACACATCCACTTCTGGTGTAGCCAGCGAGGCTTCGTCAGATATCACAGGCGTTGCGCTTTCTTCGAGTGTAGCCTCCAGCGCATGCTGCGATGTTGTCTTGGATCGTCGATGATTTGCGCCTCGTTTTCTAGGCGAAAGAAAATAATATTATATTATTTTTCTTTTATGTTGGGGTAGTTTGAAATATACAATATTTCAATACTACTAAGTGATAAATCACTAGATTTCTAATGCAATAACCGAAGTTTATTGCTAATAATGCTTCGCATTAAGTAGTGCCTTCGTGTTGACCCGCAGTCAAACCTCCAGGCTGATTTTTCTTAGCGTCATGCTTACCCATCGTGATAACCCGCAGTTATCCTCCAAGGAAGCTTACAGACGCTGAACATATGTTTTTATAAATGTAATAACTCACCTGAGATTATATCTTCCGATGACGGCGAAGATTGGGTGTTATTACGTTTTTTACGTTGTAACTTGCGAATTTTTTCGTTATAATAATTTATTTTTTCGTCAGCACTACGCTTTGGCATTTTGAAGGGACGAGTGCTCGTTGCCGCGCACGAAAAAAGAATGATAAAATATTGCAGAGCAGCTACCACCTGCGGATACCCTCTCCACCTCTCCAAGAAATAAACTTGTTTATTTTTTTTTTCTAAAGAGTGCGAGTTGCCAGTAGGATAAAAGTACTACAATGTTTTTATATCTGAAGAATGAAGCGACGAAATATAATAAGGTATAGTCTGCCCGGTGTGGCATCGCCATGAGACAAATATTTTCGCCAAAGTCGCACATATTTTAATAATTATTCAATTCGAAAGATAAGTCGCCTCCTTGGTCTAGTGGCAGCATATATGGGCTGTGGACCGGGAGGTCGTGGTTTCGATTCCCAGGTCGGGAAAAGCGAATTTTATAAGTTAATCTGCCCGGGACTGGATCCCGCAGAAGGGGTTGACGTCAAGCAGGCAGCCGGTCGTAAAAATATAGCCAAATCCTTTCTGAAACATGCTTCAAAAAGTGTGTTGCGCCGACCCCACATTAAGAAAGATTGAATTCGAAACATACTTTGCGTAAAAATGTAGAAATCAAAACAGTCACACACACACACACACACCGGCCCATAAGCGCCAGTGTACAAACTATTAAAATTTTGTTAAATAAGACTTAGCAATTACAAATTCAATGTTACTACAATGTGGAAGAGCGGGGTCTTCTGACACAAGTATCTATGAATACTTAATAGAAGATCCTAATCATGTATCTATATTTGTAACAGAGAGTTAAATAAATATTTCATTTCATTTCATTTCAGTCAATTACCCTACAGTTATTATGTGGACTCGCGACGGTCGTCGTGAGTCGCGCCTCCATTGAATGTTCTATTAGTGTAACAGTTTCCGCTTGTTTGTTTGTTTCCTCACCATTCAATACATAGACACTCAATGGTGGGGACTGTCCCGATTGACATTTTATGGATTCAAAAAATGATTTGGTTTGTGCGGGCATGGGAAACGAATGGCAATGCAACATAGACGATTGGGATATTCAAATTCAAATCATTTATTCTGCAAATAGGATATTTTATACCACTTTCACATGCCAGTTACGAGTATATATTGATTTTAAGATATTGATAAAGTAATAAACGCGTCGGCATTTCGCGGCTATCCCTGAGAAGAAATGCCGAAACAAACTCAAGGGTTATGGCCTCTTAAAGTCCAGACAATGATATGATATATAAATGATATCATCATCATCATCATCATCATCAGCCATAGGACGTCCACTGCTGAACATAGGCCTCCCCCAAAGATTTCCAGATCGACCTGTTGGAAGCGGCCTGCATCCAGCGACTTCCCGCGACCTTTATCGACCTTTACCTTTATCGACCTTTAATGATATATAAAATTACAATTTAAAATGTCAACTTATTTCTTTCTTATTTATTTTTATTTGATGTTAACGTCTGTTCATTTAAATTGAGGTAACGCTTTCTAGGAAGGTAGCTTCTGACAGGTCGGTCTGGAATTACTTGAGCAGGCCTAACTATCCCACGTACACACCCGACACCGTAATTTCTGTAAGACAGGATCAAGAATGGCATGCATTATACAGACCAGTGAAGTTCAGTGAGTCTGAGGAAGTGAATCTGTCTTTATCCAACGAACAGCGACTATTGAATCATAGATACTCGTAGCTGATACTGCTGGAGATTAAAAAATTATACTTACAAAATCCTACTTGCGTTTAAGTTTCGATAGACTGCATTGTTATGTCCCTAGTGATGGATTATCTTTTTCTTTCTTTCGGGTGTTATCCCGGCCTAGTGCCAGGTTCCGTCTTCCTACTTAAACGCTTCCACTTCGCCCAGTCGTGAGCATCCTCCACAGTCAGACCATTGGTTCTCATATCATCCTCCAAAACGTCCAGCCAGCGATTTTGGGCCGTCCATGGAGACGCATCTCTGGCACTACATACGTAAGCTCACGCCTGTATCCCCGAAGGGGTAGGCAGAGGTGCAGTAGCGAATTAGTGCATCCTCATTTCGCCGAGCTTAGTTCCGTCCCAGATGTGATAGGGGGCGAGCCTATCGCCATATCGGGCACAAATTTCAGACTCCGGGCTGATATTGAAAAATCCAATATCATTTTGCCCGACCCGGGGATCGAAACCGAGACCTCAGGACGGTAGTCATACCGAAATACAACCATGCCACCTAGGCAGTCTGGTACTATCTGGGAATTAATAGGGAACTTGCGTGTAATTTTTTTATTGGTTCATTGTAAAGAACTACGTCTCAAATAAACACACCAGAAACAAAAACATAAAAATATGCACAAATCATTTAATTATCGCAAGTCTAAATATGACTTACAAAACCCCGCGCTAAAAAAGGACGTGACGTCACAGCTTAAAAATTGCTTTTTGTCGACATCTCAGTTGACACTAACGTCTAGTGACCTTGTCTGGAATGACGTTTGAACCGCTATAATTGCCTATCGTTTAAAATTTCCCCATGCCGAACAAAAATTTCCCCAAAAATTTTAAAGCTATTTCATTAACTAACGAAGTAAAAATAAGTTGCACTCTTGAATCTTGTGCGGAGAGGTGGGAAAGTTAGATTAAGAAAATAATTTGGAAAGAGGAGGACCCCCGAAATCTCATTCATCAAGCACCATACTAAACATAACAACAGTTTTCCGCAAAATTGGGAGAAATACCCCAACCTAGAAACACTGCCAAATGCAACGACGTCACTTGGGTTTTGCAATAACGTTCCATTACACGTAATTTATAGTTAAGATATTTTGTAAAATATCAATTATTTTATACTACAAATTTCATCATAGCACATTTCAAGGTTTTGTTTATTGATTTATCAACACAATTTCTTGTTATAATTTTCGTGCAAGTTCCCCATTATCTAATGGATTAACTATCTACGAATGTATAACAGCTTCTATAGTGATGTCCATAGGAAAGCTCGTTAACCAGCAGAGTGGTCCGTATCCGTTCATAGGCCCATTTCCGAGTGTTTTATTGCTCGTTTACCGCTCGCCTGTGATTCCGGACGTCCCGGTTTGATGGCTCTCCAGTTTTATGACTATATCCGTATATAGTATCAAAGTTATACTATAAAGTGGGGATGGCGTGGAAAATAAAAATAACTAGTCTCGACATTATTTGTTTCAGAAATCAGAATATTAAATTGTGAACTAACGAAATTATTTTTTTCCATTTAAATCCCGTAGTTAAAGTTGCTAAAACGATTTAACAATTTCACTAATGAATTACATGTCATTCATATATTTCTTTTTCAATTTAACTTACGCTACTATTGCGGAAACTACAATGGACTAAAATAAATCTGTAAAGAAAACGAAAAATATTATCGTTTTCGAGCGGTGTCAAACTCAAAGCTAATTAATATTTTAGGGGGATAGGGATAAGGGATTTTGGCTGCACTTGATAAATTAAGTACAGCGAATAAAAAAAATACTCTTGAGTGCACGGAGTCCCAGTTTTTAGATTAACATTAAAATATCAACTGACGTACGTTATCCATCAAAACGTAGACTTATCAAGACCCTCGCCCAAAACTACTTTGGTTTGTTTACAATTGTCGGGCAGGTGTTGCAGATAAGGTGGCAAACATCTCGCGTCTCCATCGCACACGCAGGTCGTGTATGTAGCTGTCTCGTTCTAGACATGCACCGTTGCAGGGGCTTTGCCCTCGCCACGTGCCAAGCGGTTTTGTGACTAGCGGTCACGGACTAACGCGATACGATACGAAATGATATTTTTTTCGAAGTATGAAAAGTTTACGCTATTTTAGTCTATTGTGTTCGAATCGTGACAGCTATTATAATTTTTTCTACAGTATGACCTCTAAAGCAACGATAGCTCAGAGTCAGCTGGGAATGGTATGAACTGCCAAGACGAGTGTCGATGGTTCAAGACCAACCCCAAATTGGTGCATATACCTTTGTCTTTTCTATGTTAAGTATGTTTTCTTAGTAAATTATAACGGTGAAGGAAAACATCGTGAAGAAACTTGCATACCCGAGAATTACTCCACAAGATTTTTTTCAGCTATGTGAAGTTTACCAACCCACATTAGGCCAGTGTGGTAGACTAAGGCCTAATTATATAATATAATAAAGGCCTTTCTCATTCAAATCAAATCAAAATATTTATTGAATATATGAAATGTTACTACATCATTTAGATTCCGTCAAGGTTCCTCTATCGCCAGTTCGGAAGGCCGTTTCGCCAAAGAAGAAAGGGGAAGAAATTCTGGCGTTGCTCTTATAGGCGCCCGTCAGAGGCGGCACATATATATGTTCCATAAGCGTATGGGCCACCGGAGGCCGAGCCGCCCGTGACTATTTAAAATTACTAATAATTATTTATTTATACGCATCTTAAGAAATGTAAGCGATTCCAGTACAAAAAAACGAAGTAATATTATAATAATACTGCTATAAGAGGTGGTGGTAACCCTCGTGACCGCTTTTAGACTATGTACACTAGTAGTAGATCAATAAGGGCTTTATGAGTGGTGAAATTATACTAAACATGTTATTATTTACACCTAATCTTAGAGTAATTACGTATAGAGATATAATATATAGATATACGTGTTACATTTCTATGCATCTAATACATGTATATTTTGAACGAAAATAGTCTACCAACCCAAACTACGCCAGCATGGTGAACTAATGCCCAAATCTCCCAAGTAGTTGAGGTTAGTACTCAGAAGAACATTAATAGCAGCAACAAAGTTTGATTAACTCCCCTACATTGTTAATAATGTTTACGTATTCAAATTCCATAGCTTTAACAAAGTGATAAATATACTTGGATATGCACTAGAAATCTATTTAATGATACATGATTTATGACATACAATCGATGGAAACGATTTAGTTGGGATTGTCTTTATTAGAGTTTGGATCAACGCCAGGACATGGATTGTGTTCCAGAATGTGATCTCTGTGTTTCATAAATAAGTAATAACACCAGTCACTTGTAACAGGAACTGAGAGATATTTACAGTCCTACTACCCCCTGACCAGAAACGTAGTGAACAGTACCTCTAGAAAAGTAGTGAACAAGACAGCGGGTTTAGCCACGTGGCTTATGCGCTAGTCGAATAGAATAGTCAAATAGAATACATGTATGGGAATGAGATTAGAGTATGATGAGATTATATGTAGCGTACTCTTATCTCATTCCCATACATTTACTATTCTATTCGACTAGCGCATAAGCCATTTGGCTGAGCCCACAGGTGTAGAAACAGAATTACAGCTGGCTATTTGGTCACTGCGTTATGGACTCTATAATACCTCTACATATAACCAATAACCACATGAACTTATCAAAATACCAAGTTTTTTTCCATATAGTTTCCTCAACTGCTAGGTTAAATCCAGTAGTGAGTTTTGTTAGAAACAATACATCGAATGCTGCCTTTTTAATTGGATTGACTGGAACGACTCGACGTCAATGTACACAGTTAGTACTTAATGACGCGGAAGTTTCCTTCCTGATCCTTGGTGTGAGTAGCCGTTGCTCAGTAATGTTATGAATGTCCACTGAAATAGTTTCAACTGAATTATTCATTTGTCTGTTTCTGGCTCTTTCACGGTTTAATGGCACGGTCCGGCTTCCTGATAGACGTTTCGCATTAAACCCCTCCTGATCATATTTCGTAGTCTTCTTCCACCTGCACCTTCTTTATCACTGTAATATCAAATCAAATCAAAATATTTATTGAATCCATAAAATGACTGCCTCGGTGGCATGGTGGTATCTCGGTACGACTACAGTTCTGAGGTCTCGGGTTCGATCCCTGGGTCGGGCAAAGTGATATTGGATTTTTCCATATCAGCCCGGAGTCTGGAATTTGTGCCCGATATAGCGATAGGCTCGCCCCCTATCACATCTGGGACGGAACTAAGCTCGGCGAAATGTGGGTGTTCTAGTTCGCTAGTGCGCCTCTGCCTACCCCTTCGGGGATACAGACGTGAGCTTATGTTATATATGATGTATAAAATGTTCAAACGTCATTTAGATTCCGTCAAATTTTAACTCTACCGCCTGTTCGGAAGGCTGTTTCGCCAGAGAAGAACGGGCAAGAAACTCTGACGTTGCTCTTTTTAACACCAATTTACAGTCAGTTACAACGGTCGGTCGGTCATTATGCGGTCGGTGCAACATTTTTTCAAAGATGCTACATAAATCTGTAGTATTATTAGGATTTGTAGTATAGGTAGTAATAGAAATTATGAATAACTTGACCAGCAAAGGCTTCAAGTGTGTTGGAACCATTTAATTACGTTGAATGGTTTTGCAGCTGTGTTTCTTGTTGTAGAAATGTAGTTTCAGTGCGTAATAATGTGTTAGATCTAAATATGGATATGAGTGAATAAGCATGTTGTAACAATAAGGGATAATTTAATTTTGTAACTGACATTTCTGAAAAAGTAACGTTGGAGTCAATAAGCATACAAATATCTCAATACATTCCTTAATATATGAGATGTTGCCATAGAAAAGAGAGACTGTTACAGTATACCACTACATTCGATGAATATCAGATTTTCAATTCAGTTATATTCTGTAGACAAACTAGATAGTCCTAGAGAAACTGCGAGATATTTATCAACTCTTGATACTTGTACTTGGACTACACCATCAGTAATATGTTATCGATCTCAGTTAATAAGATCATGAAAAATACGATCAACCTTTGTATCATGTCATCTACTTCGATCCAAATCCAATTATGCAGAGTGAAGATCATAATTTAACCTTCAGCACCGTGTTTTCAATTTCTATTTATTTTTAATATTATATAATATGTTACAAGAATTTTGTATGAGAAAATGACGTGTCATTTGGTGGATTCATTCAGATTAGCCAATAAGCCATTAGATAAGTCAATCAATTTGGATAGATAGTCTTTTCTCGTCTTTCATATCTCAGATGTGAAACTGCAATTCTACCATGAGTCGTATGATATTGATAGATGATGTACTTTGCACCAATAAACATTTAGGCCCTTATTTAGAAAAACATTTTCGCTTATCTTTTCGCTAAGATTAGCCTGTCACTTTTTCCTTGCGTTACATTGTTTAAAAATAAAAGGGACAACCTATAGTTAAAGATAAGCAGCGCTAAAATATTTTTATAAATAAGGGGCTTAGTATCCAGCTATAAGTTCAAAATATTGAAGAATGGTTGACATTTATTTAATTAAAATTGTAATATGCCATGGCATAATTATATATTTGGTTCTCCGGATAATCGAACATGAGATTATCGATCACCGTGTTTTTGGTACTTACCTATAGGTTTAATGGGACATAAGTATCATTTTAACAATCAATCACCAGAAATGCCGCCCATCACATTAGCTAATAGACACATCTTCATAGTTCTAGTCAATCAATAACGGTTATTAGAATCCTTGAACGGCCGGAAAGCCCCAATGTATTAGTGATTGCAGATATATTAATGTTTATAATCAAAGTGCAGACGCCCGCAAGCAGCATGCCTGTCTCGTGCATGAGTCAGCACCGCCGATGCGCTGTCTAAACAAAACAAGTGCATTATGACTTGCGATAGTTCATGGTGTATCATCATAGGGACTGCCAGGTTGATTCAGATTATGTGGATGTGAATAATACTGTTAATTCATATTTTAATTAACATTGATATCCCAATGATACGTATGGTGGTCAAGATAGTAGAAATCTTTTTTCAGCAGGCTTGCTTTCCAGAAGGGGTTGATGTCAGACAGACTACCATTCAAGTCCAATCTTTTCTGTAAAGTGCTCAAAAACCATTGTTACGCTGACATTACATTGAGTGGGATAAGGGCAGGAGGAGCAAAGTAGGCTAGATTTTTAATTACAATATGATGCCAGAAATATAAAGAAGTCTGGTGGTTAGATCTACAAGATCCCAGCTCTGTCCAGGCCGACTAAGCTTTCTCGTTTAGTACGCCTATGCTCATGATGACTAGGTCGCGTTATTTTAATGGCGATTTGACAGATTCTCATTTCCACATCAGCTAGAATGGATCGCATAGCGCACTCAAGGAGTAATATTGTTGGAATTCATCTCCCAGTAATCCACAGCGTTCGTCTTATGGGTGTTATTCAAGAACCAATAGATTTGTATAGTGTTGTATCTCGAAGACAAGTGCTAAAATCCCATAGGTGACAGGAATATAGAGGTATTGTAGTCTACGAAGTCGTGCGTTTATCGACTCCCATGGGTGCAGCATACAAATCAATTCTATTTATATTGATCGATTCTTAATCATGACTCCGTACGATATGTAAAGTCGTTGTATGCATGGTGCTACTTTGCAAGTTGCAAGAAACGTAAAAAATGAATTTTCCTAAATTGAACCAAGAGTTTCTTATATCTCCTTATGTAGACATAGTTTCAAACAGAAAAGTTATGCATCTAGTTACTACAACATGACGGTCTGAATCGTAGCCATATGCCCTCCTATTCCGCGTGTCGAATATCCTTGGCAATTGATTAGTGATTATCTTCGTGACAATGTTGGGTACTTTTAATTAATAATTAAAGTATAGCTTTGTTGTGAACACCCAAAGAGATTTAATATTACTAACTATAGAGGGGCTATCAAGCAAGTTTCTATACAAAAAAATTGATCTCAAACTTCAGTACCGCCATCAACTACTTATTACAATGCGAGCGCGATTATTACAATTTACACCCTAGAATGTTTTGTGAATGGTTAAGAATCACGTAAGATAAGTTTATTTTCTCAATATTATCAGATAAACTGAGCGACTTATGACAACTAGGCATCGATATATTATTTACCTAGATGCACAGTTGACGCTCGGAAAATGGGACATCAAAGGAGTGCTTAAGCACTCCTTTTGCATACAGTCGGACGCCGATAGAATTCTAAATTTCAAAATTCAAATTAAAGAACGCTTGCTCATTTCGTTTAAAAAGCTTCTTTACAACAAGTGCATAAGGTTATATTTGCGTTGATTTAATTAGAACTTGTGATATTTTTCTTTGTTTTATTCCTGAGACCACTTTTTAGGAGGATATTCGCAAAGAACTGTGCATCTAGGGTATATTATATTGATGCAACTAGGTCATAACTTTTGGATCACAAGTTTTGTGCTGTTGTCCCGTCTACATACTGTTGAATGTCTTTGTGAACAGCCTTCCTTACCTTTCTAGCAACGTCATGATATCCGTCGTCACTCAAGTCAGGTTTCTAGTAGCTAATAAGTGTTTACATACTGTTTCCACCCACCAACATATATGGTCATGGTATTTGGAACGGGTTTCATTTGCTTGCATGTCGTTGAACTGGTAGAAATTGTGTATCCTTTGTCGAAAGTGTTATGATCTACTTTCGGAGTGATAGTGGTCTGGACGTGAAGAAGAGACGTAGCGTCGATTCCCATAGACTCGACATGATTAGTAACAAAACTGACTGCCTCGGTGGTATTTCGGTACGACTAAGGTTCTGAGGTCTCGGTTTCGATCCTCGGGTCGGGAAAAGTGATATTGGATTATTCCATATCAGCCCGGAATCTGGAATTTGTGCCCGATATGGCGATAGGCTCGCCCCATATCACATCTAGGGACGAACTAAGCTCGGCGAAATGTGGGTGTTCTAGTTCGCTAGTGCGCCTCTGCCTACCCCTTCGGGGACACAGGCGTGAACTTATGTATATGTTATGTAGTAACAAAACGTTAAGGGTGACTTGCACCACTATTACTATCCTACAGTTAGTCCTAACCTCAAGTTAAATTGAAAAATAAATATATGAAGGACATGTAATTTAATATATGTAATTAATTAAATGTCATCATAATTATATTATCTGTAAATACATGTAGTACGTTAAATGTAAAGAATTACATGTCCTTCATATATTTATTTTTCAATTTAACTTGAGGTTAGGACTAACTGTAGGTTAGTAATAGTGGTGCAAGTCGCCCTAAGTTGTATAATTGACAGTACAGTCTGCAAGTGAGAAACCGTCGCGTTGGTTCGATTCTTGTGATTCGGATGTTATGGTCAGCCCCCTTACTCTTCACACTCGATTCGATTGTGATTTCGATTTGGTTTCATTTATTGACTTAAAATTCCACCGAAATCTACTTTTAAAGTGCGCTAATGTTGCATAATATTCCAGAACTTGCCATTTAGTAATTTTTAACGTGACATTATTGCACTTTTTAACTCGATTTCGGTGGAATTTTAAGTCGAATAAGGCTCAATTGCACCACTATTATTAACCTAGAGTTAGTCCTAACCGCAAGTTAAGTTACATGTCATTCATACATTTTCTGTCAATTTAGCTTGCGGTTAGGACTAACTCTAGGTTAATAATAGTGGTGCAATTGAGCCTAAATGAAACCGATTTCAAGTTCGAATCGAGCTTCTGGAGTTACCCCACAAGTCAGGTTAACCTAGTGTGGTTTAGTACCGTGTGACTGTTGGGCGTATTCGTTCATTTGATTATGTAGTCATTCGTTATCAACAACGTCATCTTTGTTCGGATTTGATCTCGATTGCATCATTTATTTCCTTAATAGAAAGAACTACCGTTGAAGCCCAACACGGTGCAGTAACAATCCCCCGTTGTGCCGGCGGGGTCGACAACCTGGCCGTGGGAGCGGACCCTAGCTGCTTAACGGTTGACAGAACTCTTCCTATTACCAGCCTATTGTTTTCATTGACGGTTTCTACGTCTAGTTACCTAGTAGTTTGGATGTACGCCTCCGCTTCAGAAATTAGTGGGTAAGCTTTGCCAGTCCAGCCCGCCTAGCATGCGCGGCACGAGATATCCCGATGATCGACTATCGAGATGTTGTCTATGTGTTGTCGACAATATTGTATGAAAATAAACGAGGACGCATGTTAGTGTCCGTGGACAAATAGAGAAAACCGGCTATAACAGGACAAAAAGCTTAGATAAATTTCTACGTGGCGCGCATGCTAGGCGGGCTGGAGGATGATAACGATTGTAAACTGCCTGCAATCGTATAAGAGTTCAATGATAGCCTCAGAATGCTTTTCATCTGAATACTATTAAGTTAACGAGTTACGCGTATATTCGGCCATAGTGAATGTTCTTAAAGTCTTATCTTCGTTTCCTACAATACCAATAATTGGATAAATGCATTGAAATAAAACTATTTTTACGGATTCTATCACGATTTGGTTTTAATTTTTATTCCAGACGTTTGGCTTTGCAGTCTTCGTGGTCACGGGTTGGACTGAAATGTCATTTGTCAAAGAATTTTTGTTTGTGTTACAATATATATCTTCATTTTAAAATTATACAAAATTAAAAAGTTAACCGTTTATGTTCCGATCTACGCAGTACGAGCTCACGGTGTCTTGAGGTTTAGCAGGTGGTCTTTTAAGTTCCGATTTGATTAAATGTATAATTGGATCCCAGGCTTGTGCAAGCTACCAACCATCTTCTCTATTGAAATTAGAATGTTAAACTTTAGAAAATGCGTAAACTTAAGAAAATCAGTATTAATGAATTCATTTAATAGAATATAGAATAGGGCCAGAAGAGGGCGCCCGACACGATCCTATATGGATCAAATAAGCGATCTCCTTCGTAAAGGGCAAGTTCGGAGTACCCTCAACCGGCGGATATGTATGAAACGATGCATGAATGTGGATGAGGCAAAAGAGGTGTGTCAGGATCGTAGCTTGTGGCGCTCAATTGTCTCTGCCTACCCCTATGGGATACAGGCGTAAGTGTGTATGTGTATGTATTAATAGAATATGGGTGTTCTAGTTCGCTAGTTCGCCTCTGCTTACCCTTTCGGGGCTACAGACATGAATATATGTGCGTATTTGATGAGTGTTGGGTGTTTGTTGTCCATCTCATTTGTGCCCAATGCCAGCTTCAGTTAGTTGGGTGCGGACTCGCCAATTGCCTGTATCCGGTGCGACAGTATCACCAGTCAACACCCACAGATGAACTGTTTCACGCAGCTCTTTTTATTTCTTGCCCGCTGTGATTGTTCACTTCTGATTGCTTCCTGTTTTGCGGGGATTGTGGTTTTGTAGTGAGATTGTTCATTTCTTCATTTCATAGCAAAAAATGGGAGATAAGCGGTTTTATTGTCGTGGTAATTGGATTGTTTTTACTGTGGCTTGAAATTGCGTAGTTACAATGAATTTAGATTTTTAGGATTTTAGTCCAACAGTAAGTTTTAAAATCCTGGAATATTATTACCAAGATATTATGATCCAATATACATATAGTCCCTCTAGAAACTAACTTATGTGTTTATTGCTTTTAACAAGTTTTGTTAAAAAAAACAATCAATGTATGACCAAATTATGTGACAATTTTGGTTAATAAGTGCATGTTTTCATCGCCTCCTTGGTCTAGTGGCAGCATGTATGGGCTGTGGACCGCGAGGTCCTGGGTTCGATTCCCAGGTCGGGAAAAGCAAATTTTGTAATTTAATTGCCCGGGACTGGTTCCCTCATAAGGGTTTGACGTCAGGCAGGCGGCCGGTCGTAAAAACTTAAGCCAAAACCTCTCGGCAACATGCTTGAAAAAGTATTTTGCGCCGACCCCACATTAAGGTGGGATAAGGGCAGGTAGAAATAAAGAAAGTGTATGTTTTCATCAAAATAATTCAGATGTATCTAATTCACCACCCATATTGCCTGAATATCCTTCCCACGCATGAAATCAGACCCAACAATAATTAAGATTAGAGAACCTCTTAACTAAATAAGCTGTTAAACACCCGTTTATTTACGTTTGGACAGAGCTCGGCGCTCGTCAGTTTTACTGCCGGATATAATATGCACTGGTACTTCTGTCCAGTTAATAGCTCTACTATTGGTGCGTGTTGGGTTGTCTCGATCGTGATTCGCTTTTAGTGAGTTAGGCGTGAGTATTGGTTGTGAGACAATGAGTGCGGACATGAATTCTTGATAAGTTTGCTTAATGTTATGGGCATTTCATAATCTAGTTATCTACTGAGGACATTTTGATGAATGATACTACAAAGTACGCCCCTTACTTATAAGAATATTTAAGCGCTGCTTATCTTTAACCATAGGTTGTCCCTTTCATTTTTAAACAATGTAACGCAAGGAAAAAAGTGACAGGCTATTCTAAATGAAAGTTGAGCGAAAATCTTTTTATAAGTAAGGCCCTTAATTTGTAAAAAGGGTTAGGTTATAGGTTAAATTCAGTATAAACTGAATAATATAATTGTCGAAGTTATTAAGTTATATCACTTTTCCATTTAATGTAACTTATGTTGAAGAGATATTTTAAATGGCTACCACAATGTCGTCATCAAGAAATTTTGTACAACACCCTGTTAATATTCAACTCACTAGAATATAAATTGTACAAAAATATAGTAGCCGTGTTGAAATACGACATAATAGAACAATTCTTAAGCGTTCGTCACGCGTAGCGCCTCACGAGACAATGTGGCGGTTATTTATACGCGTTCACGATTTCATACATTATTTATAACGTAATGAATATTTTATGTAATCGCTGCCTTTGTGTATACGAGTTATACGATTTTGAATGAATTTCTTTTTAGATTTTTATTTTTATTTTAGCTGAGCAAATGGCTAAGAATAGTCTGTCCCTTTTATTTTCAAATAATGTGAATCAAGGAAAAAGGGACAGAATATTCTTAGCCATTTGCTCAGCTAAAATAGTTTTATGAGTAAGGCACATTGTAATGTTTTTGTTTAATCATGTGCCTAAGAGCGACTTGCAGCACTAGAGTTAGTCCTAAACTCGATTTAACTTACACGTCATTCCTATATTTAAATAAAGATTTATGTAAGTAGGTACTGCAAGTCGCCCTAAAATATAGAATGACAGTCAATCAAAATATAATTTTGACGACTATAAAATATTTCCCCAGCTCACACGTATTAATACATGAATAATGTATTGAATTGAGCTATTCCCGTCATAATTTAATGAAGATCAGGTCAGAGGTGAGGTTATTAAAGTCCGATATCAATATTAACCCAATTATTTATTCTCAATACTCAATCATTTAATTTGTTTGTCGGTTTTTGTAGTTATCGTTTATTGGAATAATGAATTACCGCTTTATTATAAATACGTTGTATTTTTCTTTTCGGAGAAAGAACATATTATATTAATGTTTTATTTTAGTGTTATGGGAATAACATGTGATACACTTTAATTGTCTAGTGGGCTTATTGTATCAGTTTTATTATAATGTCTTCATTAAATGCCTCTATAAAGGTTTTAAAACTTTCTAATAGTATAATAATTTTCAAAATTGGTTCAGCGTGTCAAACAAACATATTTTTTTTATAATATTAGATAGACTGGCGTTTATTACTTTATAATCAACAAGTTTAATGATCTATTCAACCAATATACATATCAACTGAAAATATGTCCAGCAGTCGACAGCCTCCGTGGCGCAGTGGGCGAGTAGCCGGCTGTGAAACGAGAGGCTGCGGGTTAGTTTCCCGCATTGAGACAAATGTTTGTGTGGCCCACAAATATTTGTTTCAATTCTGGGTGTTGTGAGACCGAAAATCTCTCATAGTCTGACACCCACGATACAGGTTATACCTAGTGTGGGGTCAGGACTAGGCGTATTTATAAGTAGACGGATAGCGGCTGATGGATGATAGTTATGCCTAAAATCTCACAAGCGACAACCGTTCGAGAACACATAGTACCTTAAACAGTTTAGTGCGTCCGTTAATTGGCCACGATTAAAGTTTATTAACGTCCTTAATTGGATGGCAGCCGCCGCGAAGGATACAGCCAGCCGCGCCACGCAAATATGTCACAAACGGATTAACTCATGCCTCCGAGGGAAAATTGTGGATGTGAGAGCTCTACTGGACTCTAATTGGCCAGTTGTCACAACATACTCGAAGCTCGTTGTTTGATTATGAACCGTGGTAGAGGACGTTTCTTGTGATTATGTTTAGTGAAAGCTTATATTAGGGTATAATTAGTAAAGGGTAATTAGTAGGGTATAAGGCTTTTTATATAAAGGGTATGTGGAATTCGCAACTAATGAACAACTCGCTGCGCTTGTCGGTACGTGGTCTCCACTCGAAAACTTTTTTTTCCCATCGGTTCTAGGAGCTACATATGTGCCCTACGTAGTAGCTGGGTGTGAAACGTGAGGTCACGAGTTCGATTCCCGCACCGAGACAAATGTCTGTGTGACCCACATATTGTTTCGGGTCTGGGTGTTGTGAGACTAAAAGTCTCTCGTAGTTCCTGATACCCACGACATAAGACTCGAGCTTAGTGTGGGGTCAGGACTATGGGTGTGACGTTGGGGGATTTATTTATTATTATTAATTTTTTTATCGTTCGCAAGACCTTCACTATGATGTCTACTTATCTGATAATTGTGAATACTATGCAGACATGGAACTCGTGAAAGCTGAAGTAGATTAGCCAGACAATTTACAACCATTGTCATGTCAGGCCTCAGGAATGTTGTCTATGATCGTAAGCGACTCGCGACACATATGGCGTAATTGTGCCGACTCACAAATGAGTGACGTGATGTAGTGACACAGTTGATTGTGATACAGTTAGGTTACTCCGTTCTGTATGGCGGCTGAATACATACATAGATCACGCCTGTATCCTGGAAGAGATAGGCAAAGGCAAACTAGCGAACTAGAACACCCACATTTCGCCGGTCTTATTTCGGTCACAGATGTGAGCCTATTGCCATAACATAACATAAGCTCACGCCTGTATCCCCGAAGGGGTAGGCAGAGGTGCACTAGCGAACTAGAACACCCACATTTCGCCGAGCTTAGTTTCGTCCCAGATGTGATAGGGGGCGAGCCTATCGCCATATCGGGCACAAATTCCAGACTCCGGGCTGATATGGAAAAATCCAGTATCACTTTGCCCGACCCAGGGGTCGAACCCGAGACCTCAGGACCGTAGTCGTACCGAAATACAACTACGCCACCGAGGCACAAATTCCAGTCCCTGGGCTGATACTCTGTAAAATCCAAACATTTTGCCCGAGATCGAAACTGAGACCTCAGGATGAGCACATAATACAACTACTCCAGTGCCACGGAGGCAGGTGGCTCATTTAATTTTTTTTTTTTTGGCTTATGAAGGCTAATGAATCTAGGCGGCGCGGACTACCTGTTGGTGAGTTGTCACTTAAGTTGACTAAAATTTTAATATACTTTCACTATTAGAAAAGCTACATTTTTCGTAAGTTACATAGGTTATGCTTTCTTAGGTTTACGCGAATGTTATTGATTTAAATAAAACTAGTTGTTACGGATTTAACGCTATTTGTTTTGTAAAAATAAAATAAATACAAAAAAAATCGTGATAAAATCCGTAAAAGCTATGTTTTATTACACAGGTTATATTAATTACCAAGAATACACAGACTGGACCAGCAAGCCAATTAAGTATTCTAGAAAACTTTTGGTCTAAATCGGTCATTGTACTCACTGCATTAATAAAACATTAATGATACTTCACACGGTTAGTGTTGAGTTATTAATATGAGCTTGTTTATCTTGCGGGCGCGTACACTAATTATATGCAATGTGCACCCGCAATGTATGTTATTATGAATAATTGCGGTGATTATGTGATGTGTGTGATACTCTGGTTTTGTATGGTGCTAATAATTATGTTATTCTATGAGCAATTTTCACGTAATGTTACATTTGTGTTACTTGTTATGTGGCACTCAAAATTATAAGATACTTTTTGATGTTAACCTGTAACAACTTTACTATTATGTATCTGAATTGAATATAGTTTATTTATATATATATTTATTATGTGTATGTGCTTTATAAGCAATTATCGTCAACTGGCATTTAAAAGAGCAACGCCTGAGTTTCTTACACGTTCTTCTCTGGTGAAACGGCCTTCCGAACTGGCGGTAGAGGAACTTTGACGGGATCTAAATGATTAACATTTCATGGATTCAATAAATTTTGATTTAATTTATTAGACCACTAAAATCTCAACGCCCCCACTGAGGTCTATATCCAAAAACCTGTTATTTTAAAGTCCGTTGCCCTTTTACTTTCGCCTACACTGTGTCAAAGGGGAACCACAGGGCTCCGAAAATAGTGTAAATGGGTGGGGGAGCGCACGGTTGGGTTGCGCGCGCGCAGTTCCCGCCGACACGCGCGCGAGCACACGTCTTTGCTGTACAGTATATTGCGGGACCAAAATCGACCAAAGTTATTAGTGGGACCAAAGTGTAGTTTAGTGGACCAAAGTGATGCTGTGTGGTACTAACGGCGCGGTGGCGGCGATGGACCGCGCGTACATGTCGCTGCGCGCGCGCAAGCCGCTAACTAATAACAAAACGGTGAGATTTCTGCCGCAAGTCTGTCGGTCTGTTTATTGTTGTTCGGTTATAAAAAGATGCGGACTCAACTTGACCTCTGGTTGGGTTATTTTGTTTTAACGATGCGGATCTGATATCAGATAAATTCTTAAGCTGCAATGTGAGGTTTTAATAAATGTAAACAAACAATACTCAAATGCTTGAGGGTGGTATCAGAATTACATATGCATTGTTTAGTTTTGATATGTTTAATAAGTTTCTTTGTATTTCCTAAAGACAAATATTCTGTAGCTTTTTTAAACGCTCAAGACGATGTTTATGGTAGTTTGGTATTTGACCGTGCTATAACATAGTATATTACTAAAACTAATAAACACAATGTTCCTATTATAATCATCATCATCATCAGCCACAGGACGTCCACTGCTGGACATAGGCCTCCCCCAAATATTCCCAGATCGACCTGTTACGATCACGGACGTAAAAAAAAAGATGGACAGAGCGCTATGAACATTGAAAGTGAAGCAGGGTTTTACGGTCGGTTTTAATGAATGATCTCAGTTTAGAGCGCAGATAGATTGCGATTATGAACCAATCAAATCAAGTCATTTGACGGAGTCATGTTCAAACTGTGTTCTTATTGGCTAATTTTTGTAGTCTATCTGCACTTTCGAACTGAGATTGTTTATTGAAAGTTGAAACCGGCCCTTAATTGACCAGTATCCTTGAGGATGATACATATTTTATAATTTTATGTGACCAGGGGAATTCTTTATGATTCATGTATTGATATTTATTTATTGTTGCTATTGTGGCTTGTCAATATCATTTAATACTTGGTTTTGCTGTTGGCGTATTAGGTTCTTAGAACCGTTTTCTTCCTCATACAATACATGGCTGCTAGTTTCATAGTTCATTCTGACTACCCCCTGGGAGATATAGGCGTGATATTATGTAGATTTGGTGGTGCTAATTAGAGGCGAAGCGTTCTTATAACACGATTTCTACTGGTTTACGTTTACCAAATTATAGCCGACTAGTAAAACAGGTACCTATTTGAAGGATCTAGCACCGGCTTCCCTTTTAAATTTCCACCCTTCGCCGTTACTTCTTTACATTACTGAAAAGTTGCATTAACTTTTTATGTTTAAACGCATTAATATTATATTTCTTTCTACCTGCCCCTAACTCACATTCATGTGGGGTCGACGCAACACATTTTTTCAAGCATATTACAGAATAGATTTGGCTTGGTGTTTACAACCGTCTGCCTGACGTCAACCCCCTCTGCGGGATCCGGTCCCGGGCAAATTTAATGAGAAATTTTGCTTTACCCGACCTGGGAATCGAACCCTGGACCTCCCGGTCCACAGCCCATATTTGCTACCACTAGACCAAGGAGGCGGTTAAAAAATAAAAATAAAATAATATACTCTTCAAATCTATTTAAAGTTCTTCCAAGAACGTTACTCGTAAACTATGTGGTCTCATGAGTTCTTCTTCGAAAGTCTAATGAAAGGATTCGTTCAAAGAAATATGCGCATTGAGTCATAATAAGTAGCAATGATTGTTGTACTTGTTGGAGGTTACGTCATGGAAACAATGGTGTGAGTTGTGTGTGAGCAATGCTAGGGCGCGGGTTCAAACCCGGCACTTGGCTTGACATTTTTGTGGTTTTATAATATTTTTTTTGTGTTTTTTTAGTTCATGCTCATATTCATGTTGTATTTTGGCGAAAGCTCCACTTACGAGCATGATATATTTTAAGTTCGTGATTAGTGTAACTGGTTATATGTAAATCGTACTAATCATAACATAACATAAGCTCACGCCTGTATCCCCGAAGGGGTAGGCAGAGGCGCACTAGCGAACTAGAACACCCACATTTCGCCGAGCTTAGTTCCGTCCCAGATGTGATAGGGGGCGAGTCTATCGCCATATCGGGCACAAATTCCAGACTCCGGGCTGATATGGAAAAATCCAATATCACTTTGCTCGACCCGGGGATCGAACCCGAGACCTCAGAACCGTAGTCGCATCGAAATACCACCACGCCACCGAGGCAGTCAACTACTCTATTACTCTACTAGTCGTACTAATCAATTATTAATAAATGTTAGTTTAGTAAATCTCCTCCATACAGGGGTTGACGACAGGCCTACAACCGGTCGTATAAACTAAGCCAAATCTTTTATGCAACATGATATGATATATCAAAATATAATAAAGATAGTGGTGAAGAGTGAAAATTTTTAAAAGGGAAGCCGAGAAAAATCTAGCTTCGTTTTTCTTTGAATTAATAGGTATCTATTAGCAAACATTTTGACAAAGGTAAGCCAGAAGGAATCGTGTTGTACCATTCGCTACTGATAAAGAGGTTAGTAGATATTTTGGTGAGATGGCAAATAAAAATAATTTTAGGCTATCCGTAAAACGAAACAATTACTTTCAACTTTAACCGCAAGCTTTCATATAATATATTAAAAGACAGAATAATGTGACTGAATATGTCGCCTCTATAATTTTATATACCTACTTAGGTAAAAGTTTCTAGAGACGTTTACCGTCCAGAATGGCCAGTTTGTATGAACAATGGCCGCATATAATAATACCTGATTTTCCTGCTTGTAACAACACATACACTCAATTTATCACAATAGGTGAAGTTCACGTAATGTTTTTCAGTCAAAAATATATTCAACGTATGCGTATAACAGAGTCACGACTTTTCTGTCACGTTACACGTAGAACACATTGAGATCGTTAAAATAAGATTGAGATTATGGTAAGGCGCAGGTGATGCGACACATCGTAACATAAATATCGATCAAATTAGTTTCGGTCAAAGATTTTTGACATAAAATGCGACTTTTTAATTCACTTCAAATTACTCTAGCGTACTCTTATGTCATTCCCATACATTTATTCTATTCGACTAGCGCATAAGTCACTTGACTATGCACGCTGTTTACCTAGTAGAAGTTTATTTTGACAGTTCTCGATTCTCGAAATCGACAATAGTTTGCGTTTTGTCCATACATTTGACTAGCAGCGCCACTTTGTGGAAACTAAAACGAATTGAAAAATATATGGAGAAACTGTAAACTATTGTCGATTTCGAGAATCGAGAACAACTCGTACTAAGTGTACTGAGCATAAATGTTCATAGTCTGTTTCAATTTCAATATATCCTTTAAAATTTATAACCATTATTGTTTCAACTAAATTTTTACCTACTTTTTATTTTCCAGTATATTTCGTAACCTACGTCACGTTTTAAAATCCAACCGACTCCGGTGTACAATGATTTAGGCCTGGTTTCGGTTAACGACGCGTGGCGGCCGTTAAAACACCGATTTCAAACAAACGCACACAAGGCCCACTGATTCATGTGTAGAGTCACCATCTGGGAAGGATTTTGTTGGACATTTCATAATTTATGATATTTGGTTTTAAGTATGTAATCATCATCAATGTGGAAATTCATTGCATCTGCCTACCCTTATTGCAAAAAGGTATGAGTTTCCGTTTGTATGTATCGATATATTTTTTACATCTCTTCGCAAATCTATAAAATATTGATCACGATATGGCACGTGCCATATCGACAAATTGGAATGACATGACCGCCTAACATGCGCACCCCGAAAAAATGTTATCTAAGCTTTTTGTCGTGTTATAACCGATTTTCCCTATTTGTCTACGAACACTAAAATGCGTTAATTTTCATACAATATTGTCGACAACATCTCTCCAGTCGGTTATCGAGATATGTCGTCACACGCGTGCTAGCCGGGATGGACTTCGATTTTTATTACCGTAACGTTCGAAGATATTAAATAATGCTAAGTAATAATAATTCGTTTACGATTTCGATCTTGACAGGAATTAGTCTACATTTACTCCGAATTTATGGGTAACGTACACGAGGCGGATTCTCGAACAAGGCTGTATTTGTTTACGAATACATAATCCGCGTCAGTACAGCAGTGAGTAGATACAGTAACGCGTATCGGAAGTGCAGCGACATTATGATTTATTGCTTCCACATTATATCTGCAGTAACATCGGTTTTGTGTGTACTATGTTTATGTATTTTACGATTATGATCACCGGTGCTGTTATTTGGTACATATCCGTTTGGATTTTCGTATGTTTTGTTGGATTTTATTTTCATAAATGACGAAACGAATAAGATTGCTTGTGGGATGGTAATCGATATGCCCACCCATGAACAGTGACCATAACAATTCACAATCAAAGATTTAATTTTCAATAATGGGTGTTACGGCTTATTTGTGTAGTTTCTAGGGGCCGATTTGGATTTTTGAGATTCTTGGAAATAAAACTTCGATATCTGATGCAGGCCGCTTCCAACAGGTCGATCTGGAAATCTTTGGGGGAGTTCTATGTTCAGCAGTGGATCTCCTATGGCTGATGATCATGATGATGATATCGTAATAGATATTTGATTGTGCTTTAGATCTCAACGGTAGAAAGGTTAGACACGAACAACGACTGTCGAAAACAATAGGCTAAAGTTTTACATTAAAAGTAACGTACGTACGTAAAATTCGTGGACAACAAAGAAAAATTTTAAAAAATTACCAATCACAGCGCATCTCGGGCAGCACGTTAGTTCCTTGGTTCAGTAATTGTGTGATAGATGGCACCTACAATCTCCTAAATTGTAATCGTGATATCTGGGTATTTTGACAGACGACTCTAACGGCCGGTTTTAATAAACGATCTCAGTTTAGAGTGCAGATAGGTCGCGATTATGAACCAATCAAATCAAGTCATTTGACGGAGTCATGTTCAAACTGTGTTCTTATTGGCAAATTTTTTTAATCTATCTGCACATTCGAACTGAGATTGTTTATTGGAACCGGACGTAAGAAGAGTTTTTAACTAGGGTTCTGTTTCTCCACCTCCATATGTCATTCCCAATGATTTTACTGTCCTCAGGTTGATCATGTCCGGACACATCGTGTTACACAACCGTTTTGCCTAACCTAGGAATCGACCCCACTAACTTGCTGACATTATACATTACCGCTAGACTAAAGTGGGTCACCTTTATTCGTACCTCATTTCTATTTTATTTACTGTTAGCAGTATCTTTCACATGGATGGCGTGTATTACGAGTTACTACAGCATCATGTAAAAGAGGCCTCATTGAGTCTAGTCTCTCCGTCTCTCGTTCATACTACGTAACGGCCAATGGAATATTTACAGTGGTGATCGTTCATCTTTATCGCTTCATATCGCCATCAATCATCCCGTGTGAACATTCACTATTTATAACAAACCACTGCCGTACAGTAAACTTTTTATCACAACAATTTATAGACTTTGTCAGAGAATGTCTTGTTTATGTTCTGCTTGAAACATTTAGATGAAAAATTCTATGTTGACAATATCTTCTGGGTTCTTGACAAACATTTAATTTTGTTTGACACATGTTAGTTGAGTTCATACTACAGCGGATCTGAACTACATAACAGTTAAATTCTGGTATGGGATAAATAAAATAAATACACCCAACAGTCACACACCTAGTCCTGACCCCACACTAGGTATAACCTGTATAGTGGGTGTCGGAGACTATGAGAGACTTTCGGTCTCACAACACCCAGACTTGAAACGAATATCTGTGGGCCACACAAACATTTGTCTCAATGCGGGAAGCGAACCCGCGGCCTTGCTTCACAGCCGGCTACTCGCACACTGCGCCACGGAAGCTGGATGAATGTGTAATCCCTTTTTCATCTCTTTCTTTCTGCCTAACACTATCACGTTCTTCTTGCCAGGGTCCACCTTCCTACTTAAACGCTTTCTGTTCGCCTGGTCTTTAGCATCCTCCACAGTAACACCATAAGCTCTCATACATATCTCAAACAGCATGCTAACGCTTTTTCTGTCGTCCAAACGCCTGGTAGTTGGTGCGATCAAACAATCCGTTATCATCCCATCCCAAAAATAATGTAAATCGCAACTGCAAGACTATTTTTACTGGTTTAAGAAGGCAGACGAGCTGACGATTTAGCAATAAGTACCGTCCCCAAAGACTTCATGGAATCACCATGAACTTACCACATTTATGCATCTATAACTATTCTACATATTGAGTCGAACATTCTCGTAGTTCCAATATTAATTTCTCTTTTAATTCCGTTACGCGTTGTGGTGTGCACTGCACAGGTGATGCACACCTGCTAGTATATGAGTTCGAACCCCACCGTCACGGCAGGTGGACACCCCTCGTGTTTTGGACCGTCGACTTCCGAGTATTTCCGACCTATGCCATGAATGCCTTCGCTTTACCAGTTTTTATTATGTTTTATGTATTTGTCTTGCTCGTCGCCTCTTTGGGTTAGTGACGAATTTTCTGATTAAATTTCTAGACTAGAGATCCCTCAGAAGGGATTAACGTCAGGCAGGCGGCCCGGCGTGAAAACTAAGCCAAATTTATTTTCAAACAATGTGACACAAGGAAAAAAGTGACAGTCTATTCTTAGCCATTTGCTCAGCTAAAATAATTTTATAAGTAAGGCCTTATAATATGAATCTTTTGATTTACATACGTTTACGTAATGTTTTTACCGATTGAATTTATTTTCCGTGAATATGAATAGCGTTAGAGAATAATTTTACAGAAATTAAGTAGTTGATTGATGTACGCACACGTGTCTTTATAAAAAGCTTCCAGTTTTTTAAGTCTTCAAATAATATTATTGAATAATAAAGACCTGGGTTTAACCCAAAATGTAATGGATAAAACAGTTTTTCAATAATATTTTATTCAGTACTCGTTAGGTATATTTTTCCATTGAACCTTTGGGTTTTATATCCATAGTGTAAAGGGGATTGTATACAACTTTTTCATCAACTTCAACAATGCGGACAATGAAAACAAAGCCAAGTTTGTTGAAAGATAGCTCTTTCAACCAAACTTCGCGTCCAATGCTTTATATTTTTTGTGAATAGATACCTCGTGCATTCACAAAATATAAAGCGTATTGAAAAAGCTTGTAATGGTACTTTATAGGAGAATACATACGTTTCTTGATATCAGTTACAGTTTAATTGCTCTATTATTCGTTTTTGCATATTTTGGATAACTTTTCTAAAGTAGCTATATTCGTACCTTTCTACAAAATACATTTCGAAATCTATGCTAATGTAACAGATTTACCTATTTATGCGTTTATTTTATTCCAAGAAGACGTATAATTCTAACCTAAAATTGTGTAAGTTTAGTCCCTTACCTATAAACATTTTTATGCCTTAATTATCTTTAAAAGTTTATTCCTTTCTTCCTTACGTCGATTTTGAGAGTGATACGAGATAATTGATAATTTTTAATGATTATAATAAAACTATTTTTTACGGATTCTCTCACGATTTGTTTTTATTTTCGACCGACTTCCAAAAAGGAGAAGGTCCTCAATTCGTCTGTATTTTGTTTTTATGTATGTTACGCGGTATCGCCGCCAAATGTAAACTTTAACCGCCAAATTTTTTGTGTTCGAAAGAGCTTCTTTCAAATATAAATTAGGTCACGATCGGATTTGAAGTCGGTCTGTTAAGTTTTTATTAGGCCCAACGTTTCGAAGGCTTTGCAGCTTTTGTGGTCACGTGGTTCGTTTGATTAATTTTTTGTGCATTGCATTTTCCCAATGCAGAAACCAAACTCGCGACCTCTGATTCCAAACTTAACTCTACCATGAGGTCACGATAAATATGTTCAAAGGTGTCACATACTTATTATTCATATTACTATACATAGGTCCTATTTGTATGCTAGAACAGTAGCGTTTGACGCACGGGCGGGTATGATCAGTGATGTTTCGGCGATTGGAGCCGTTTGTATGCCACGATACTTGATAAGATGCCTGGGCGATAATTAATGCGTGTAGGCATTTGATTTCACTATTGTTTGCTACTATGATGATATTAAAGGAATTTTGTAGAACTTTTATTATTTTTTACTGATTTAGGACGACTTGCACCACTATTACTAACCTGCAGTTAGTCCTAACCTCAAGTTAAATTGAAAAAATATATGAATGACATGTAGTACATGTTGTTGCTTTAAATATGTATTTATTAACCTTCAGTTTCTTCATCGAAAGTGAAAGCCAAAGTGAAGATAATAAACATAACCATTCGTCAGGGGCAGTTGGAAAAACAACGATGTCGCTTTTATTGCTCCTTTTACCTCTAACCTTTGAACTGTCATTTACTAACATATCAGTAATGAATAAGTAAATGATTTTACTTTTACTTCACTTTGCTTCTTTAGTTATAAGCGAACTAACTATCATATCTAAGTCATTTATCGGTTCCAGACGATAAACTACAAGACAAACTCATCGAATAAACATTGTCTATCTGTTTGTTATGGAAGAAGACAATGATTGGCAATGTACCTAATACGTCAGTAGCAATGATTTATTTTATCGATTCAGTACAATTTGTCACATCGTGAGAATACATGAGATACTGTCCTTACCCACGGAATAATTGTGTCGTGTCCTGCGTCGCGCTGGCTGCCTTGTCACGTGATGTCGTTAGGGTTGTCAACTTGGACCAATTCCGATTCAACGATCTATGGTTAACGTATACGGGATTTTGTATACTGGGCTGGTGAATTCGCCTTATTCACCAGCACACCCTGGCTTACGACAGTAGCTGTCTGTGAAATAAGAGAACGATGTTTTGATTCTGTAGTGTGTATGTGTGATCCATGAATTTGTTTGAGATTTAGGTGTCATGAGACCTAAAATTAATGTCTTAGTTCTTTATACCTATGACATAGTACTAGCCTATTAACGTGGTGTTAGTGTCTGACTGGATGTCTTTATTATTCTTGCACGATTACGGTATGTTTGAATTGAAATCGCTTTAACTATTAATAGGATGATAGCTGATGTCACTGTCTTATAAATAAACAATAAACACATTATCAACAAGGTCACGAAAGATATGCAAAAACGAACCGATCTATTTATAACAAAGTGTCTCACAGTTATAAATCAGTAAACAGTGATAATTATAACAATGGTAATACGTCAGAAATACTGATTTACGTGATTGATTGTGAACTAATTTGTCACATCGTGAGAATATATGAGATATTGTCGTTACACATTGTCAGCTACATTATTACAGTTGTCAATAGTACTGTCCAATAAAGAGATGTACCGTGGATGCTACTAGACTATCACATTAATCTACTCCACCAACGGCCTCGCCGCTAATGAGAAATTGAGGTTTATTACTAAAACCAACATAAAGAAGAGTTTCAGTTTTCAATACGTACGTAATAAATTCACATTTTTGTCTTAAGATAATTAATTTTTTTTTGTTGACAATTTTACATCTTTATTTTAAGTAGCCAACCCTACATATGTTTTATATTTATTTATATCACGTAGGTCATCATTAACTCGCGCATTTGTTAAACGACTTTTAATGATATCATTTTTTGCATCACCATTGTCATCTGCTCTTAGAATTGCATTTGCGTCAATGTTTTTGGTATTACGAGTAGCTTCTCCGCTTGTTTGTTCAGATTAGATTATCAACATTGTTTCTGCATCCCGATTTAGAAATATATTACCCGAAATATGGTTATGCAGTATACTGTATAAGTACAATTTTGTCTACAAAATGAATGCATGGTCTTGCTCGGGTCATGTCTGGACAGCATCTGATTTTCGAAGACCTTATCGCAAGACACCTCACACGCGTGCACCGAAACACCACCTGAGAAAGCACCCCTAATTATAGTTATTTCGTTACATAATCATTGTATAGTGGGTTGTAGAATATAGGTCTACTTTTCATTTCATTTAATATAGTCCCAATAGTCCCCATGTAAAATGTTTCAGAAATCGCTAAAGCAGACGGACATTATATGACATGAAAGTTTCAGTTTTTTGCAATTAAGCTACAAAATCCTTATAAAACCAGCAACAGATTACAGAACTAAATTGGTCACAGCAAATGCAAATATAATTTAAATCGATGCAGCCAATGATGCAGCTTGCATTTATGACGTAGTTACGTTTGTTCGTCGATCCAATACTTTTTAATAGAACAATCATGTGATATGTTGTTTGCCATTCATTAGGCACAGGCCTCGTATGGCTCTGTTGACGTCAATCCGCGACAATGGACTGTTGTTTAGTTTGGCGAGGGTTTGTGATGCGGGGTCACGTAGGCCACTACAGTAGTGCTGAAGGTTGTGGTGTTTGTTTCTGACAAGATTGTATGGAAAATCTGATGATCAGATTCGTGTTTGTAACTGAAGATACTTTAGTTCCTGTATTGGTTTATTGGCATACTTTTTCCACACAAACTATTGCTCGTGAAATACTCACTTGTAAGATGGGCTTTGACGGGAAAGAACGATCGCGATAATATCCCAAGTAAAAATAGGTATTCGATTCTAAGTTCGCATACATGTGTATCAAATATCCAAATGGCCATTAAAACAATATTGCTTAACAACAGAATCAAATTGATAAACATATAATTATTTAGGGTGACTTGCAGCGATATTACTAATCTTGAGTTAAAGCTAATCTCGATTTATCCTATAGCTCACTCCTATCTAATCAAGATTTGGGATAACTAGAGATTATAAACATAAACATTAAAAATTATTGGAAGTATATACAGTTATGCCACTATGTATAATTCATATTCAACCACATTGTCTCATCTCCGCATCATCCACAGATAGACAGTAGACTAGTAGAGAATACCTCAGGAATTCAGTTCACCTTTATACTAGAAGAAATATTTAATTACTACTAATTTGGTACTTACATTAAGTGTTTTATACATCGAGTTTGTAAGAAATTATATTATTATCTTGCTGCTCTGATACAATTACTGTGACCTGTGCACCTCTGTTACCTAGAAACATCCATCATTATAAACAAATTCATATAGCGACGATTCGTAGAATCTCCGGAAGTGATGACATGCTTGGATATAAAGTTACAAGGGGTATGTGTAACCCTATTCATATTAGTATTCTGTACCTTCAGTATGAGTTTAAAAATTACTTTCTTCATTTTGTTATAATATGGATTAACTACGATTACGAGTCTACGAAGGAACTACTCTGATCCCCCACACTTGGATTTCATGTGACCTGTGATGTCTTCATTTTCTATCTTGTATTGTCGTCAGCCTAAGAGAAGTTCTTATATGATGTCTTTATTGTCAAGATGGATACCTTGAAAGCACTAAATTTTCGTTTTGCAGTTCCATCATCTCGTGGTCTAGGGCCCAATGTGCCCGTGAGATAAATACCTAAAAATAACATAATATTTTTCAACACCCTGTTATCGTAGACTTGTCGTGTTGTGTTAACTCTATGACGCATGTTCATTGTACAACCTGTTATATTTGTGTTACATAGATACTATCTATATCAATAAAAAAACTCACGTTTTTATCAATTATCTGGTTTGAACCAATTCTTACTGCCTCGTCCTTTGTTATCGAAGGGTCGGCCTTAGAATCGTGGTTTACACATAATCCTCATACAAATACTGTGGTTAAACCAAATTGTTTGAGTAAATACGTTTTAAGGTTGCTCGGTGATTCCACATCCGTGTTATCAATCCGATATTTGTTGATATTTTCTTTAAGGGGACCTTGTTGATGTCCTCGGTATTCGGATGAGCAATATCACGGATTTGGCTAGATTTGATAAAGTTGTTTGTATTATGAAAAATCTAGTATTAGTTTTGATTAATTATGTATATGTTTATTTCTCCAAATTATAAATATTATTTGCCTCGGTGGCGTGGTTGTATTTCATTCCGACTACCGCCCTGAGGTCTCGCGTTCGATCCCCTGGTCGAGCAAAGTGATATTGTTATTTTCCATATCAGCCCGGAGTCTAGAAATTGTACCCGATATGGTGATAGGCTCGCCCCCTATCACATCTGGGACGGGACTAAGCTCGCCGAAATGTGGGTTCTCCAGTTCGCTGGTCCACCTCTGTCTACCCCTTCGGGGATACAGGCGTAAACTTATGTATGTATGTACATATAAATCAATAATCTCATTATATAACATATAAATTTCCACAATTATCAAAACCTTTACTGGTTTCCACGACTCGAGTGATGTTAACTGCTGTTAATTGCTGATGTTAATTGCTACCGCACCAAATACCAATAGAAAATTGCATAGATTACGTGATAAAAGTATTTATATACTTGACATTATTAGTAAGCAGGTGACTTGTTTACGAAACATGTACTAATATGTGAAAGAGCGTTGTGTGTACAGTATCCATTAGTGGGCGATACGATCCGGTGATAACTGATAATTGATCGCGGTAGGGTTACGTAAAAAATATTTTAGATTTGGTTAGTTAGCGGCATGAGGTCGTTGTTGTGTTTTGTAATATTTTTACAAAGATTTTGGATAAAGATAGCCTCGCCTTTATAGCAGATGCAACTAATGCAAGCAAAGATCTCGAGAACAAAGAAGATCGAAGATTGGTGCTTTTCTGCAAACAAAAAAGTAATTACAATAATATTTACATCGTCTTATTTAATGTTAGCGTATATGATATGTGACTCCAAGGTCCTGGCTTGGAACTTCAGGTCTGGGAGCACGGTCTTTCTGACGTCACTTTGGCGTCAGACAGCCAGTCATAGATCATATCATAAATCTGATAAGGGCAGAAGCAAAAGATCGTTAAGGAGTGGGTTATTTAAATTATACATATCGCGGTGCTTTGCAACACCCGAGGTTATTCTATTTAGCAACTTCTTCACTTTTAGTTCTTTTTAGCGTTTAGGCAGGCATGACATATTACAATGACTAGTCATCTAAATCTGCTTGTTTGTCAACACGATCAATTGCATAATTTCTGAACTGTGGTAACAATTATCATGGTATAAATTTTGTCTCGCTAATTCAGTACCAGCAATAATCTCTAGTTTATTCTTGCGGAGCCACTTCATCCTAATGTACAGATAGTTCGTCGGCCGACGGCAAACAAATCAATTGTCACGGTGCATGTGCTAAGTTGGGGCACATCGCGGCGGAGCGGAGTGCTCGAGTCGTGACACGGTGCCGATGCTAATGTGATTGGCGTATGCTCGTTAATCGCTTACCGACCAGAGATTTGTGCGGTCTTTTCAATTTTACAATATGGATGTTTTACTTGAAAATCTGGTTCGAAGGACCAAAAAACTTTAAGTATTATCTATAAGTAGATATATAGTTTTATTGCTTTAAAATATCACATTATGAAGTTATAATAGACTTGGTAGTGCGTTAGAAATGTCGCAAGGTATCAAAAGCAAATAGGTAAGATAATTTTCATCCTAATTCATCCTCATCCTTCTTCTCATTCTTTAGTCTGATTTCTAAGATAAAAAAGTCAATTATTTTAAGTCGACGCAAGAGTACGTTTTTACATCTGCGTATTATCTCATATTTTCAGGAAGTTTTATCTAAAGCCAGCTCTATATTGTCTGTCAACACTTCATGTTTACATATCTCAATATGGAAACAGGAACTTTTTGAACCATCTGTAATTGCCTTTAATTCTAAAAATATAACTATACGACATGATGTTTTCGAATACGTTGAAATTTGGAGGCATGTTTTACGCTTATAGTTATTGTTGTTTGATAAAATTGGGCTTTAGAAAAGGATACTTTATGGAAATAAAGCGTCTCATATAAAAATATATCTCCGTATCCCCATATTTTTTGGTGAAATGAATATTGTAACCCAATGCTGTTAAATTTTTTTCTCAATTTTTTGTTTTTTCTTACGATAAAGTTTGTTGTCCTCAATTTTAAGTAACGGGTTGTTAAAGTTTCATAACGCAACCTATCTGTATCGGATGTAGCAACCGTTTATAATTGCAATAGTTTTGCCCGACGCTCGCCACGCGACCATCAATCGAGCGATGAACCGACACAGCGATACAATCTGCAACGGTGTAACAACTAACATCATCCAACGCACTACGGGCAACTGATGTGGTGTGAAATCTACTAGTTATCGTAAGGTACGCTTCCAAAGATCTGACTAGGCTGTGTGGCTCAGTCTAGTCGCACTAATAATACGCTCTAGTACCTACTATTTACATAAATTTACTTCAAATCTAGTGTCCTAAATTTTTCACGATCCTAGATGGTCTATCTGGAGTATTTGGTATCTGGAGTATTTGGAATTATATTTGGCATTACATTTCTTGTGTAAAACGTCTTGTAAATAACAAAAAGACAAAAACAATAGCGCCAATACTGTTTTGAAGATATGTAAATTGGGGTACATGATTAAAGTACTAATTAATGTAGTCATTTTTGGTTGTCCAGCAGTCCTCGAAATGGACCAGCAGTGAATGCACCTGAAAAGAGGTATTGTTACTTATTTTATTCGGGTACATCTGCTGTGATCTAATCAAATAATGTTTCACGATTTAGGCAATGTTTTTAATGGTTTATCGAATGAAATCTTTTATAATGATTTCTTAGGTTTACGTGAATGTTATTCATTGAAATTAAACTATTTTTACGGATTATATCACGATTTGGTTTTAATTTTTATGCCCGACGTTTTGAAAGCTTTGCAGCCTTCGTGGCTTCGTGCAGTCTGACCCGTGACCACGAAGGCTGCAAAGCTTTCGAAACGTCGGGCATAAAAATTAAAACCAAATCGTGATATAATCCGTAAAAATAGTATAATTTCAATGAAATCTTTTATGTTCAAGAAAGCCTTATAATTAGTGTAGTCGATGGTTCAAATATACTTACTACAGAATGCGATTGCCAATATTTTTTTTGCGGCAGCGTTCGGAAGCATACTTTTACTGATTTAATGTATCTTGCTTCATGAGTTTGCAATACGTAGTTCTAATTTATTTTACTCACGTAATGGTTGCGAATGTTTTGTTTTAGTTTAACGGTTATTTGTATATATAAAATGCTATATATTATCATTTTGAAATTGCTTTTTTTATTTCGGTTTGGTAAATTTTTACGATTCTTTACAAGGTCGTCATTCAAGACCAGTATGACGAAGTAGAGGTAGAAACTCAAACAAAACACCTAAATTCTTTCTTCTTTTTCTAAATAGTCGTAAATTAATTATGAATATAGAGCTATTCGTATTTTATACATTCTTCGAACAGGAGGTAGACAAACGATCAGTTATCTGATTGTGAGTGATGTATATCCACAGCGTCAGAGGAATTGGATACATTGGTGTTTTTTAACGAAAGGAATTGTTCGACAGTCCATCTGCGCTTCTTGCCATAAGTTTCAGTTGTGTCAAATTGCGCGGGGATAAAAATTCAGAAAAGATTGTTATAAACGAAAATTGTCTTCCCTATGACAGGCCACTCTCCCCTCTCATTAGAAGGCCGTTCATTGCTATCTACGCCATCAAGGAGGATTTCGGTCAAGTGTCGATGTCTAGTGGCTCCGGCTTCATTCTGACGCGCTGCTTATCATTCGGTGAATTAGTATACTCTGTGACGTCAATGAATACAACTAGCCAGTTGTCAGTGAATCGCCGCAAGGAGCGGACGCGTGTACTGACGCAAATAAAAATATGCAAATTAAAACTGATTTATGAATGTTCCGAGTGGTAATCAGTGAATTCAGTCTAAATTTATATTCATGTGATTAAAAATCAACCTAAACATGTACAGTTTGGGTAAATAGTTGAATGTCTGTGTGATTTTTGGTGTCAATGGATTAGTGTTTGTCTGGCACTTGGTTGACTTTTCTGCCTGGCATCATGGCACGTCTGGCTACAACGGCAGCACATTTCTGCCAGAGGTTGCAGGAGTTGTATCCGCAGAAGTTGAATTTCGCGGCCAAGCAGGTTTGTTTACATTTTGTTTACTGCCAGTTTCGGTATTATATTTTTATTGGAATTGGCATTCGAGTCAGAAGAGATGTAACCTGGTTGGATGGTACTTAATAACTGTTTATTAGATTCGATCATTACTACCAATAAAGCATGTGACCATTTTCATTCAGGAAAATCGTTTTGAACGACAAATGAGAGCAATTGGTCTCGAAAAAGACCTCGTTAAATTCACATTGTATTGTAAATTACGGATTTATTTGGATATCAGAAATATCCAAATAAATCCAAATAAAAAACTCGGCGACATGTGGGTATTCTAGTTAAGTAATCAACATTTGTCTACCCCTTCTGAGATGCAGGCGTGAGGTTAGGAACGTGTATCCAAAGGCCTCCACAGGTTTCATTATGATGGTGTCATTCAGAACACAGACTCGAAATTCAGACAGGTCTACGGTACAAATGGGTCGACTATAGTAGTTTTGTTCTCACAGAAAATTGATGTGAAGTGCAGCTCGCTGTTGCCTTACCCGATCCTTGTATTTTAAGATTAGCATCGTACGATTATTTTGATATCATGGATACGCATTGAGCGTTGATGCGCTAGGAGCGGTTCAACCATCTTCTTCAATAAATCTCACAAATAACAAAACCTGACATGAATAACATAGGCCGCGCTGACGTATCGTTATCGTATTACGTTTGAGGCCACAACACATCCTTGGCCCTGGCCGATATTAAAACTAAAGAGGCCAAAGTGCCAGATAAAATGATACCTTGATGCGGCAATATTTCAACATTACGTATGCAAGGCTGAGACAGTATAACGATGTGGCGATAAGGAGGAATGTTGATTGAATGAATGTATAAAATGTTATATAGCAGAGACTGGCAAAGAAAGCATAGGTGGATTATCACCTGAGGGTAGGTGATCGCCATCATTTATAGACACCTAGGGAAGCTTACAAATCGGCGATAAAACTCTATCCCAAATCTTGATTTAAAGATAGGAGTGAGTTGTAAAATAAATCGAGATAATATGTAACTATAGATTAGTAATAGCGCTGCCAGTCGCCCCTAGTATAGGCGATAGAGGAACTTTGACGGAATCTAAATGATGTAACATTTCATTGGAATTTGAGCCCGATATGGCGATAGGCTCGCCCCCTATCACATCTGGGACGGAACTAAGCTCGGCGAAATGTGGGTATACTAGTTAGCTAGTGCGCCTCTGCCTACCCCTTCGGAGATACAAGCATGAGCTTATGTTATGTTATGTGTAACATTTCATGGATTCAATGTATATTTTGATTTGATTTATATACCTCTAAAGTGTTGCCAACCTTAAAGAGATTAGATAGGCGTGAAGCGATTTGTCCCATCAGTTATTATAAAAAAAATATTATATTAGTAAGTTATACGCTATTCAGGGAATTAAGCAAATATGGTGCTCTCTCTTTCTCTCTCTCTCTCTCTCTCTCTCTCTTTCTCTCTCTCTCTCTCTTTCTCTCTGGCACAGTTTTATTAAAATGAAAAGGACGCTTATATGTACGTTTTGATTCAGCAAAGATTTAATAACCATTCGATGTCGTATTTGTATGTAACTCACATCACACATTTATTTTAAAATATGATCCATAAAAATCATTTTCCTTTACACTGGTGACTACGCAATTGAAGCATCAATTCCTTGTAAATGTAAAAATAAACCTACTATGATTGTCACTTCACAGTCAGAAATAAACGTAATTTCAATAACAAGAATTGGGAATATTTTGCGTCTACCAACTGAATCATGTTTGACAATAAACTGTTGAATTTGACGGAAAATGTGTAGGAACTTACGTATTCAAAACTTTTAACCGAATTAAAAATGGCAGATTCTCTATTCATCTACATATTATACGATATTTGTCTAGCAAATGTGCACCAATTTTCAAAAAGTCTTTTGTTCAATGCAAGGGTTTAAATTTTGGGTAAAGGATTTATTTGACGTTGTTAATTTATTGACTTAGGGCGACTTGCACCACTATTACTAACCTACAGTTAGTCCTAACCTCAAGTTAAATTGAAAAAGAAATATATGAAAGACATGTAATTCTTTACATGTAACGTACTGTATTTACAGATAATATATTTTATGATGACATTTAATTAATTACATATAATGAATTACATGCCCTTCATATATTTCATTTTCAATTTAACTTGAGGTTAGGACTAACTGTAGGTTAGTAATAGTGGTGCAAGTCGCCCTTAGAAGTGTTAATTTTTAAGTCCAATAAGTTTTGGTAATGAACGTTTATACGTTTATTAACTAGATTTATACGTTATACATTGAAATAAAAACTAGTTTCGAGATTTAAAAATGCAAATCACGATAGAATTCGTAAAAACTAGTTTGATTTCAAAGGTTTTGATATGTTTTTAGGGCCACTTGCAGCTCCGATAGGAGTAAGCTGTAAGTTAAATCGAGATAAGGTGTAACTCTAGATTAGTCATAGCAAAAGTCGCCCTCAAAATTGTAGTGTCCTGTTTCCGAGTGATTTAATCTAAAGCCCAACTGCAGTCAAACATTTCCATTTCATATTAATCAAATTTATTACAGAGATATAACTTAAGCAGTTATATCTTTATCTGGTTATATGTGGTTCGCCGTTTTATAACCTGATACACAATATTTACAACGTCGTATTGTTTCAAATCTTTATCATTCAACGATAACGGACGTGTTTGGGACGCGATGTCTACTGTTATGTCAACTTGAATGGCCTTCTTGCAAAGAGATTAAGGCTGAGATCTATAGAACGAACTTCGACTAAGTCCGAGTCAAAAAAACGAACTTAGTGAGGATTTGGAATTTATAAATCGAACTCAGACTTAGTCCAAGTCATTTTTCACAAGAAAAACTTTGCTAAGTTCAAGTCCACAAAACCTTGACTTCGGTCTGTCAGTTCGGCATGCAGTAATACCAGTATCGAAATACTGACATAAAATGTAGAAATTGTTTTATTCATTCTAACGTTTTTTAAATTAAAATACCAAAACTATTGTTAGAAAATGTTTAATAATTAAAGGTACGAGATTTTCTTATATTGCAGTACCGTTTATTATACTGTAAATCGATCTATTAATTATTAAAGTTTAACGAAAATAGACAATTTTGTTTGGAATAAACTTGTAACCCAGAAGATGCCAAAAAAATAGACAAATGTTTTGACAACTTCCAGTATTGTCCTGAATAATAATTAATATAACATTAAACCCGAAACCGTGCTCAGAATTAAAAAAATCGTTCTGCTGAGCCATTTGCAAAGCGCGAAAGGTGACCCGAGAACCAGTGGGAATGGACGGACGGCGGACTTCATCGCGGCGACCCACAATGCAACAGTGACCATCATGCTATTGCTCCAATAATATTATCATCATCATCAGCCACAGGACATCCACTACTGAACATAGGCCTCCCCCAAAGATTTCCAGATCGACCGGTTGGAAGCGGCCTGTAACCAGTGATTTCATGTGACCTTTGTCAGGTCGTCTGTCCACCTAGCAGTCATATTAAACAGACAGTGAATCAGTGAATCAGTGAAAGTACATATTATATTAATTATTATGTAGTCGGCCTAAATAATGTATAGATATTTTGAGAATGAATTGGTTACATGTTGTCAGGAAATTGATTTGCAGTAGGTAAATAAAATAATAATTATCATGAATAATATTTATTTATTACAATCTCTGATATTAACCTTTGTTATTTGAGTGAGCATACATACATACATACATAGACTCACGCCTTTTTCCCATAGGGGTAGGCAGAGACAACAGATTTCCATTTGCTACGATCCTTACACACCTCTTTCGCCTCATTCAGTCTCATTACATTCTTCATGCATGCACGTCGGTTTAGGGTACTTTTAACTTGACCTTTCTCGAGTAAATCTCTGACTTGGTCAGAGAATGTTCGATGAGGTCTTCCCCTTCCACCTCTACCATTCACACTTGCCATATATATTTGCTTTGTCAGCCTCCTTTCATCCATCCTTTCTACATGCCCAAACCACCGCAACATTCCTTTCTCAATCCTCGTTATTATTTCCTCTTTCAATTCACACAGTACATAAATGGTATTCTCAACTATTGTGCAATATACCTACTGCACAAACTACTGTAATATTGCTTGTGTTTGATAACTTGTTCCGCAGTTGGTTGCATGTGTGAAAATTTAATAACTTCAAAATGTTATTTCTGAAACAGAAGAAATAAATATCAGACAGAGTTTCCCTCAGATCTTTCATTATTAATCAGCAGATCACCACAATGGCAATTTGCATGGTCTAGCTGACAATAAGCTTGCCTGGCAGGTTAACCACTCAGATGGTACCCAGATGGTAATGCCTCAACAGTTTACCGCTGGCAGGAAATGTTAATAAGGCATGGTTTTGCTTTGGGCTTGCTGGCTGACTGAGATGCAATTTATACTCTACATGGGCTGCTAGTAAACAAACAGAGAGACAGACAATTTGCTAGTAAACAGTCTCCAAAATACAAAATCCCTGTTTTAACAATGTTGATAAATTAATAAAACTTTTGTCAATATATTAATATGAAATAATGGCAGTGGATTAGCTAGAGCTCTAGGAATAGGTATGACAGAGTCGATCACCTCACTCACTCACCTGATTGTGACTCCTGGCATATTTGAGCCCTTGTAATTCTCTTGGTGGTTTACACTTTACTTCATCATTTTAGAGCTTAGAATGCTTTTTTTATGTCATCATGTTTTCATCATCATCATCTTGTTTCTTCTTACTTTAAAAATTATGGCCTTCTTCAAAATATTAATGATTTTGCCAACAATAGTAATAAATAATAAATCCATGTTTTGACTATCAAATGATGACGATTCATGTTTATTCTTTCTTCTACCTGCCCTTATCCCACCTTAATGTGGGGTCGGCGTAGCAAACTTTTTCAAGCATGTTGCTGAAAGGATTATAAGACGATTTATGTATAATGCGGTTTGTTTTTCACTTGACATTTCAAAGAGCGTCAGCCATTTTGTCAGCTGTTAATTACGTAATACGTTCCTTTACAATCTACAAATATAAAGGCGCGTCTCCTGTAAATATATAAAAATCTTACGTTTCTTTTGTCAAAGGAACTGCGTGAAACCGATAACGTCTGAGTAGACTATGCAAAGACAAACTATGGCTAGCCTGAGTTCGAGTTCGAATTATAAATACGCAAAAGTTGACTTTCGCTTAGTTCACTCCAAAGACGACTACGCTGAGTCGACTTTGGTACAAGACTTAAGTAAGAACTATAGATTTCAGCCTTAAAAACTATAGAGCGGTCATTAGGAACATACACCCAAGAGTCACACATATTGTTCTCACTTTACAGTGTTCACATATCTGTATCTTGGGTATCAAGAACTATTAGGCCGCGGACACGAACTCAGCGGGCTTGGAGCGGCAGCGGCGGCGACGCGTTGCAAAGCATAGATTTAAATGGAACTGGGCTTGAAGGCAGCGGCGGCGCGGAGAGCGGCGTACGCGTACGACCGGTCTAGCGATATGTTGCCGCGCCACTCCTCGCGCTGCCGCAGTCGCCGCTGAGTTGGTGTCCGGAGCCGACTTACGGTCCCGCAACACCCAAACCCGAAACAAATATCTGTGGATCACAAAATTTGTCTCGGTGCGAGAATTGAATCCGCTGCTTCTCGTTTTACAGTCGAGGCTGTCAACACCTTTGATCTCAAGCAGTTTCGCTATCTATCATTGAGTAGCAAAAATCCTTTTTCGACCTGCCCTTATCGGTTGGGCGCAAGTCGCAACACACTTTTTCAAGCATCGCCGAATTGGCTGCCTGCCTGACGTCAACCCCTCTAGAGGATCCAGTCCCCGGCAAATCGTGTTAGCAAAACGTTTTGTCTGTACTGGGAATCGAACCCAGGACCTTCTAATACAGTATGCAATTTTACACTTTTGTAGAATATTTTACTAAAGTGCATGTCATACACAATAAATGTCATTGACTTACCCGCCAAAGTTATATTATTTTTGTTCACGGACATGTATAAACCACAGCTCATCTGGCATATTTGATACTGGATTTTCCCATAAGTACTTGCTAATTGAATTAAATTGCTCTAACTTACAACAATTGTACGATGTTCTATGGGGAAGGTGTCACATCGGGATATGTGAACAATCAAGAGCGTCATCCGAAAAAACAATTCAATTAATTACTGTTTTTATCTCCTTTTTTTCCTATAATATTGATATTATTCCTTAATACATACATACATACACACTCACGCCTGTATCCCTGGGGGTAGACAGAGACTATTGAGCGCCACAAGCTACGATCCTGACACACCTCTTTTGCCTCTTCCACACTCATGCATCTTTTCACACATTTCCGCCGGTTGAGGGTACTCCTGCCCACTTGCCCTTTTCGGAAATTATTATTATTATTAAATTATTCCTTAAGTATTCACTAATTTTAGTACTGAATCACTTGCTACAATTTACTCGACTGCTTTATTTGTCCCATTTTTAAATCCGGCAATTATTACGAAGTTCCTTATTGTCTGTTAGTCACAGGCGGCTCGGCCTCCGGTGGCCCATACGCTTATGTAACATATATACATATGTGCCGCGTCCAACGGGTTAAACGAATGAGAGAAATAACGCGTCTAACAGAGTGCGATAGAGATACAAGACTAAAATTGATGCATTTTTTAAATCCCTACTCATGACCGTAAACAAAACGATTCACAGTAGTTAAAGTTAATTAGACATGACATGAAATAATAATTCCTGGAACAGCAGTTTCGAATCATTGTTTTGACGTCTCGGTCTGTTGATTATTTATTTTTAAACGTTTTGTTCTAAAGTGTATGTTTGCGTTGTTGTTAAATATAGTTGTTATTAGAATAATTATAAATACATTGTAAGTCGAGTTAGTTTGTTGTTTTGTTATGATTTTACGTTACAGAATGCTGAAATAATAAATTATTACAGTTAAAACAAATTAATAATTGGTATAATAAGAAAGATACGGCCTTACTTAAAACATCATTTTTAGCTGAGCAAATGGTTACAAATAACCTGTCACTTTACATTGTTTAAAAATGAACGGAACAACCTATGGTATAAAGATAAGCAGCGCTCAAATATTTTTATAAGTAAGGGGCATATAATCACAAGTTTAAAAACTTAACTGACCGACTTCCAATTTACCGTCATCATGAGCAAGATTGAAACAAGCTCTATCGAACACAAAAAGAATTTTGAAAATCGGTGCACATTTGGCGGAGATATCGCGTAACATACATAAAAAAAATACAGACGAATTGAGGACCTCCTCCTTTTTGGAAGTCGGTCGAAAATGTAATTTGCAACGTATAAAATACGGTTGATACATTTAAATTTTATTAAAACAAAATAATTTAAAAATTGATGAGATCGTTTAATTCATTCGATATCGTATATTTACGCTCGAATGGTCAAATGCTACTCAATTTTAACGGCTTGTTACATAGATTTTTCGCCATACAATTTTGACAGATAAGGCGGTCTTAAACTACATAAGGCGACCTAAAATGTATGAGCATTTGGCGATTAATCCCATCATGAAGTCCAACGTAACTGTCCTAGAGTTAGGTTCTTCCCTTCCGTTCCGGTTTTACAAGAGCTTCATACAAATTATCTAATTTCGTTATTGAACAAATCGTTTATCTTATCAACAGAAGGCTAAATCAATTGTCATTTGCCGGCGATACAATCGAAACGAACGGCACTATGTATATCTAGATATCTATGTAGTATTTACAATATATGTAATTCGAATAATTCGCATCATGGGAATTGAATATGTTAGTGTGATCTTCATACATTTTTTTACTAGTTGTAAGTAGTATCTTAGACTGAAGTTTGGAGCTTACCGCCGAATGTTCATACACTTAAAGTCGCCTTATGTATAAGAAGCCGTTAAAGTTGAGCAGCGTTTGACCATTCGGGCATTATATCCGTACCGTTCGTGTTGGATACAGTATTACACTCGGGCATGTATCTAGATTTAAGCTGTTTTTTTTACACACGAAAATATTTGTGTTAAAAGAAAGAAAGAAGGAAGAAAGAAAAAACTACCTCTATATTAATATCTGAGTAAGGTTTGCTCAAACTCACACACTCACGCCTTTTTCCCATAAGGGTAGACAGAGAACGAATTTCTACTCGCTAATATTTTTGCACAAACTTATCATTATTTAATTTATTATAGATTTTGTATTTGAAAAAAATATTTATAAGCACAATGTTCATAACTGTTAATTTTTAATTTTAATTTATTTTATTTTTAGTCAACCCTGGACCTCCCGGTCCACTATACATGTGTGCTGCAACTAGACCATGAAGGCGTATAAGCAGGTGTTGATTGATTTATCTATTATTATAAATATAAATAATCAACAATTTACGCACAGAGCGTATCTTTATGATCTGTATCATAAGGATAGAATGTTAGGCATAACAACGCGGCCGAATTATCTAAATCCACGCAGTACTAAATCGTGGATGTCGACAGGAGCCCTGGCGACCGTCACCGACAGATTGTACTCGATTATCTATCTAGATACGCTGTTTATACGCTTGTTATGTAAAACTTTACATAGGTACTAAGTTTTGTGGATTGATAAAGTTACGCATTTTACACGGACGTGAAGAAAAAGAAGGACACCGTCTCGCCTTCCTCTTGTTTTACGTCCGTGACATTTTATAATGTTCTTTTACATATTTATTGTTTTAGTGTTCCGTAGCCAAATGATAAAAACAGATTCTTATAATTTCGTCATATTCGTATTTCTTACTTCGTTTTAATTCAGAAGTTGTGGAAGTGTTACTATTGGTTGCGTTATGCTTGGCTATTACTATCAAGGGCATATATTTTTAGTTTCGTTCTTTTTTTGTGTAAAAGAAGAAAAAAATATTTTTCATTTTTCTATATTCATAAAATAAATAACATTACACAAATATTTTTTTACTTCCTTAAAAACAATAAAACAACTAAAAACGTTTATCGGGCGTTGCAACTGAAAGTATTCATTGTTTTACTGAATGCCTTTGTATTTGGTAGTATTATCATTGTACTAATCCACGGTGACACACGTTCCCTTTTTCGTTTGATGAATCATTCGCTTATTTGAATTAGACGAATTATTGTAATCGCGGAAATTGACAATGTAGAAGCATTTTGTTTTTTCTAAGCACGGCATTGCTGATGTGAATAGCGTTCGAGGTTCAGTCATATCCTGTTCTTTCGAAGAACTTGCGACATTGATGGTTGCTTGAGGGTTAATACATCCATGAGTCCCTCTTGCATCATTCGCTTGTTCTGTCATAGGCCCCGTACGTCCCTTACCTCTTCAAGCTGTGAAGAACCATAATAAGCCGGCATGATTCTGATAAACATCGATAAACCCATTTATTGTTGGTGATGGCTGTTTTTTTGGAATGCAGTGCGATGAACGGCTGGTGTAGTGCAGTGAAGTGCTCGTATAAAAAATGGACGTCACTGAGGCTCAGATCTATAGAGCGAACTTTGACTGAGTCTGATTTCTTCTAAGTCTTCGAAGATTTGGAATTTTTATATCGAACTTCGGCTTAGTCCGTTTTTCTGGCTCGGTGGTACAAGAAAATCCAAAAAATGACTCGGACTAAGTCAAAGTTCGATTTAAAAATTCCAAATCCTCGAAGACTTAGAAGAAATCAGACTTAGTCGAAGTTAGCTGTATACATACATAGATCTCAGCCTAAAGTTGTCTAGTTAAACTACACTATCTCCAATCAACAATGAAACGATGCAGCCATTCGAACGTTATGTACACGACAAACAGCGCCGACAAAATAAACGCGACTATCGCCAAGTCAACAGTTGTGCATTGTTTGTCACTTGTTAGTTGTGATTTGTTTGTTTGCGTGGGGATTTTGGAGACAGGTCTGAATCAGATCTGAACGATGGTAAATAATAATATTTTTAACGATATTTCTAAGTTATTTCGGTCTGTTTGTGCTGCTGTGAAGGCCATGATGACACTGAGAGGTCTGATTTTTAAAGGTATGTTTTGAAAATTGGTTGCTTGTCTATGCTTTATGCGATTTCGCCTTCCTCAGACGCATCCACTTGGCCCGCTCTTGGCTCTTCTCTTATCAGGACGCATAATATAAAACTTCTTGATATTGGTGCATTTCAAAGTATCCTTTCAGAGCCTCATTCTGAAGCTGCTGGTTTTATATTCAAGAGTTTGAGTCTGTAAGGAAATAAAATAGGGTACGATGAGGCTGGCATGGTCCATGGAGACTAAACGCGTCTAAACAAATAAAGAAAAAAAAACATTCATTGTGATATACTATAGCTCTCGTATTATCTTCCTTCAAGACTTCTAACCTCCCCTTTTTTGTTCAATCCATGAGGAACGCACCTGTGAACGCTCCATACGGTTCACAGCCCATACACACTGCCACAAGACCAAGGAGGCGACGTTACACGATAATAATAAAAATTATTTACCAAGTTACTAATAAACCGTCCAGTCGCTTTGTTACCGTTTCGGTACATAGTGGTAACGGTACTATTGCCATACGGGAATGCACTTCGTACCGCTTTGTTTACAGAGCCGTCGAACCGCTAAATAACCACCCACGTAGAAAGGCAGTACTAAATAAACTTGCTGAAACTTGGAATAAATAAATACACCCAACAGTCACACACATAGTCCTGACCCCACACTAGGATACTAGTCTTGTTTCGTAGGTATCGGGAACTACGAGATACTTTCGACCTCATCACACCCTGACCCGAAACAAATATCATATAATAGGCCACACAAGCCTTTGTCTCGGTGCCGTAATCGAACCCGCGCCTCTCGTTTCACAGCCAGCTACTCGCCCACTGTACTGCTACAAAGTAATGTCAATTGTGTAACAAAGCATTCAGAAGTTTAACCACGATCACCGGTCACCACATGGCTCCCAAACATCGCCCCATAAGATTACTTTAGCACACAACATTCACGTGTTTGCTCTATTAATATAAACATCATAATTTGATATGTACAAACGACAACACAAGTTACGTCACAATATCGATAGTACTGTATGGAATACTGTATGGAAGACGTATGAAACTATAAACATGTGTTGCCGACTATACATCACGATTTATTAGAGACTTTTTACGAGCAGACGCCATTTCTTCGGGCCGTGATTGCCATTTGGGCGGCTCGTGATGAGATATAAATAGGCCTTTCAAGTAATGAATACTGTATAACAATATTATAACAACAATATTATAAAGCTGAACAGTATGACTGTTTAAACGTGCATATTATCTCTACTGCTGACCCGATTTGAAAATTCTTTCATCATTAGAAAGTTACACAATCCCTATGTTAATTTATATAAGCGAACAATAGCTGGTAATAAATAAAACGTGCGTTGAAAAGTAGAAATCAAATTAACAGGGATACAGATGGCCGTTAAAAAATTAAAGTAAAATAAATGAAGATAAAATTTTAAAAAGAGCAAGAGCAGTAACCACTATCCTGATAAATATACTTAAGAATTTTAAAGTATATTTTTTTTTATATAGTTAAGAAACTCTAGTGCTTTTATATCTGTATTTAAGACATTCGGCGTTTCTATTACAAACATGATTTATTCAATAGATTTGATAATTTCATGTTATCACATTAAATTCCTATAAGTAGGATTTGGAGATTAATGTGATACAGTATACTTCAATGGTAGCAATATTTTATATGATTTATTCATCGATATAATAATATACCTAGATGCACAGTTCCATACAAATATCATTGTAAACAGTGTCCTCGACAGACAAAACAAATAAACATCACAAATTTAATCAAATTAACACAAATATGACCTTATAGACGCGGCATAAAGTAGCTTTTTAAATTGAATGTTCAAACGTTCCTATATTCGAAATTTTTGAATTTGTAATCGTTTTTGAATTTGACAATAAATTGACATTATTAAAAGAAACATTCTAGTCACTTGGACAAAGATTGAATGGAGTCGAATAGTTCTTGTATTTATCTGTGAGAAATTTTGACCACGTGGCGTACAATGTAGATGAGAATGGCGATATCTCTATAATAATTTTACTTACATTAAGAGATAGATAGAGTATAAATGTTTAGAAGATAACAAAGCTTATGAGTTATGAATATGAAATAACCACTGTTTTGCCTTAGCGTGATTCATAAATAAATAAATAACACCCAACAGTCACATACATAGTCCTAGCCCCACACTAAGATCGTCCTTTGCTCTTTAGATTCTTAATAATTTCTTTTAGACTATCATTTCGTTTTCTTAATCTTTTGTTCTGCCTTTTTAAGTTTCGCACTAAATTAGATTTAAGTTTAAATTTTTGGTTGCGTTCTTTCAAATTATCTTTCAAAAATAACGTCTTAGGTGTGTTAAAGATTGATGAAAATTCTGATGGTATTGGTGATCCTTCATTATTTATTGGTTCAATTGCTGGTTCCTGGAAATGAATATGTTTCCAATAAATGATGACGCCACAATTACTGTTGTAGTAATTATGCCTATCGACCGGTTCCAATAAATGATCTCAATCCGAGAATCCAAGATAAAAATTAAAAATTAAAAAATGAAAAATCGCGAGAATGAACCATTAAAATTATTATTTGACAGCGGAATGTTCAACTTTGTTCATGTTGGCAATTTTTTATGATCTGCACACGTTGATTGAAAACATTTATTAGAATTAGCCGCAAATTATTAGTCATTTTACATGGCAGTATGTACCTAGTATATGCTTGCTATTGATGAATTCTGTATCAAATATTTTTCAACTATTACACTTGTACTGCACCCTGCCTCATTTAAACTTGTAGTTACGACAATCTAAAATAAAGTCAATAAATGTGGCAATATTTATTTATTTATTTATTTATAGGTACACCAACAGCATACATATCGACCTATCCAAAGAATAAAGTTACATATGATAATTAATCGAAATTGCTTTTATATTTTTCTGAGCTTAAATTAACCTATATATTTAACTAATACTAGTATTTTTTTAAATTTATGACATAATAACAAGTTAAATTATGACATAGCTTAAAAAAATATTCACTAGTTAAATATACAGGTCAATAAATAAGCTCAGAAAAATAAGAAAGCAATTTCGATTAATTATCATATGTAACTTTATTCTTTGGATAGGTCGATATTGTTAAATTAAATAGTAAACATTAGTTAAGGACAATGTAGCTGATGACAATTTATCACCTTTATTTTTGGTACAGCATTCTTTTTAATTTTCCTAATCCCTTTTTCTGTATAATATCCATCGGAATCGGCAAAATGGTCTGAACAAACCACACTTGAGTAATTGGGTTTAAAATTTTCTTCTCTCCTTTCTTCGGAAATAATTTTACGCCATTTATCTCTTACTATTTCAAAATATGTAATTAATAAAAAAAAACATAAATTTAAAATAAATATAATATATTTCCAAAAAAAAACGACTCCATATATTTCATTGTTCCAAATCATGATTTCAAAAGGGACAAAATATTTTATTAACTGAATTCGTTAAATTAATTATTTATAAACGTTTAATACTTAATTTAACATGATTAAGGTTTTAAGAATCAAGTAAGGGAATTATACTTACTTAAAATATGAAATCCCATGTGTTTTGCGCTTTGTAAGAGTGTTATTTTTGCACTCTTTCACAGAGCATTTAGGCATCTTCACAGACGAACGGTCGGCGCCCGACTGACAGCCAACAAGTGCTTACTTACATTTTAAGCACTCGTTGGCTGTCCCACTTTCTGAGCGTCAACTGTGCATCTAGGTATATTATTATATCGATGGATTTATTCGATAAACAAAATGACATAAAATAATGAAAACAAAATGGCGGTTATTGAATCGATATGTGACATTTTATGAATTGAACATTCCAATTGACTCAATATTGTGCATTAAAATTGAATTCATTGCTGGAAAAACACTAATTTGTTAAGCGGTGCTTAAATTAAATATAATTTTGTATATTTCTTTCTCAAACTATTTGGCGTAAGGAAGAAAGGGATTAAATAGTTTTAAGGTTAGTCATCGTCTAAAATTGTTGTAAATATGGAGCATAATGTATTGCCTGATATCATGTATCTGTGGACTTTGGACCAGGACAAATATACGCATGATTTACAAATATTTGAACAATATACAAATATTTGTTAGTGGCTGTCGTGAGACTGTATGGCATGCCAGAAGACGGTGCCATGATTTTGTGTGACTGTTAGCTTTTCTTTATACCTGTACCCCTAGCATGAACATTTTGTGCTATCGTATAGTTTTCGTGACAGTATAGTGTCCTTGAGCAAAATGTATGGAGAATTGGTACAGGGCTCAGTGAGCGTATTTGGAACTAAATTTTGCGAGCATGAACATTTTGCGTCAGCGATCGTGTTGTTATAGTATAGTTATACTACAGTAAAGCGAACAAATGATGAAAATTGCGAGCACGAATCTTTATTTGACATTAGCTATCGCCACTTTACGATAGCTGGCTATCGAGAAACACGGAAACTTTCTCACCGACAATTTTACAGTGAGAAGACTATCGTGAAGGATGAAAAAGTATTTTGATGCATATTTTGATGTTTCTTTACTCCTTTATCCCACCTTAACAGTGTGGGATAGCATAACAAATTTTCAAGCGGGTTCTGAAACGATTTGACTTAGTTTTTACGATCGCACTGCCTTCCTGACGTCAACCCCATCCTGGGGGATCCGGTCCCGGTCAAATCGTAACATAACATAAGCTCACGCCTGTAACCCCGAGGGGCTAGGTAGAGCAAGACCGTAGTCAGGTATTCACTTGGGTTCGAACTTTGTACTAAATATTTCATTTTTAACAGACTTCAAAAAAGAGGAGGTTCTTAATTCTCATGTAGGTATTGATTTCCATGATTCTTTTTTGTTTTAAAGAGTATTATTCTCCTTAGATCCTATATACGCCTACATTTGGAAAACCTACAAATAAAATTACGTTTAAAAGCAGACTTTAAAATCTCGAGGTCTCATCAAGGTCAAGGAATTTCGGGGGTTTGCGGTTTAATCTGCCTACGGCCTTGGGCAGAGCCGCACTAGCGAACTAGTTTTTTTAACACTCTATGCTTGTGACTGGATCACCCAAAAGCTTGATATTATCTAGGCAGCCAGCCGGTTGTAAAATCTAAGTCGAATCCTTTCTGCAACATGGTTAAAAAAGTGTGTTGCACCAACCCCATCTTAAGTGGGATAAGGGCAGATGGATTAAAAAATATTTTTCAAGCAGTGTAACTCAGGGTGTCCACATAAGAAAAATCAAAGATTCTATGGATATTTCAGTGTCTGACTTTTAATATTATTTAAAATCATTTGCCAGGAACTGCACTCTAATACTGACTTGAGGTTGAGTAAAACAATAAGTTTAAAGCATAAGGTATATTCAACTACTAATGGAGAGTATTTTTTTATTATTACTAGATTACAATCAATGTTTTTGCTATAGGTACTTTGTGCCTTATCCTTTTATGCAATGGGCTCTTAATAATGTTTAGCTGTCATGGGGCCACTTGAGGCAAACAAGTGTTAATATTTATGTGACTCAAGTAACAGAGGCACTTAATGACCCAAGATTTTTTCCCTGCATGATTTCCAATCTCTTGACTGTTCAGCAAATTGGCCAACTCCTTCCAATTAATGGCCCACTCGTTGGTTTAGGTATATCACGATACCTAGAAATAATAAATGAATTCTCATTAGTAAATCTGCCTTATTAATTTAACATGAAAAGTCCCACCTCCAAATAAATGAACATACTTTATTACGTATGTTGTATGTCAAGCTTGTATCCAAGGCATAAGATTGCATAATAGATACAGAGAGATATAATGGATCATTTCATATTTCTATCAATGTACATAAAACTAAAAATACATAAACCTTCTTTGATAAGGTTGGCTTTTTAAACATAACAAACACCTTTGTGTTTATTTTATAATACCCGTTTCGATCCATGTACCTATGTGTTAATGACTTTCTTTTTGCCTGGCGTTATCCCGGCCTAGTGCCAGGGTCCGCCTTCCTACTTAAACGCTTCCACTTCGCCCGGTCTTGAGCATTCTCCACATGTGTAAATGACTAATACGTTATAATATAATAATAAGCACTTGAAAAACCAAGACGTATATCGTAATTGTTTTGTGTAAGTACTTACTTTTCCATGAAATCCAACAGCAACAAAATTATATATGACCACCATGACGATGACGACTAGTTCTAGTAAACATTTTAATTAAAACTTGTTAGTTCAAGTTTTCACAAACAAATCAATATTTTTGAACTTATCAAACTCTTAATTACTTTGAAATTTAAAGGTAAAAACAAGAAACACTTATAAATTATAATAACAAAGCTGCGACTGTGACCTATGACGCTACATAAACAAAATAAAAAATGGCTGCGTTCGGAAATCAAACACCTTGGTCATATGGAGTTTAATATTTGTATGTTGGGGATTAATTGCAATATTAAAATCTTCGATGTATAATTATTCTATATCACTTTAAACGTAAGATTAACATATAATATTTGAGGTTTATTGCTTTTTAATCACTATAAATGATTTATCAAATAATGTGAAAACGATTTTCGCACGAATCATTCAGTATCATTCATTCAACCGCCTGTGTATTTTTAGCATTTCTTAACTATAGTAAAGTAATAGAATCGTGGGTACTTAAGGAGGTTTTAAGCGTTCGTGCTACCATTGGCTAAAATTACAGTAGCGAGTATTTTTACCTATAGTTAGCACGATTCTATTACTTGGCGAAATTATGAAATATTCGTGCTAGGGGTACTGGCAACTAGCGTTGTAACGACGCGGCGTTATACTGCTAATAGCGGCCTAATAGCTGCAACAGTTTAATACTAATGCAGTTATTATGGTGCACTATTTTAATGTCACAATTTTATGTAAAAGTTAAGAAATAATTTTTTAATATTATTATACCAATATTTTACAAATACATTCATTGAGGATTGTTGAGGATTGCAAGTTCTTGTGGAGCTCTGCGCCTTCGTATTCCAGGATGACAACCCGTCGTCCCCTACATGGGGGTTGTCGGTCATACCTATAGCATCATCATCATCATCATCATGGCCTGTTCGTGGTCCAGTCTTGGACATAGGCCTCTTCTCTTCTCTTCCATTCCCGGCGGTCTTGTGCCCGGATCATCCAGTCCTGTCCTCCGAATCGTCTGATGTCGTCTACCCAGCGTCGTGGTGGTCTTCCGCGCCCTCTGGTGTTGCCTCTAGGTGTCCACTCAAGTATTTTCCTAGCCCAGCGGCTCGAGTCCATTCTTGCAATGTGTCCCGCCCATGTCCACTTCTTCTTTGCTATTACAGCCATACCTATAGCATACATATAAATAATTGTTAAGTAGTTAAGAGATTTAATATTATTAACTATAGAGGATCTATCAAGCAAGTTTCCATACAAAACAATTGATCTTAAACTTCAGTACCGCCATCAATTACTTATTACAATGCGAAGGTGATTATAACAATTTACACCCTAGAATACATTTGTGAATGGTTAAGAATCACGTAAGACAAGTTTATTCTCTCAATATTATTTCGCTGACCGATCTGGCGCGCGTATATTTCAGATAAACTGAGCGACTTATGAGAACTAGGTCATTATGGATCACATTTGTGCTGTTATCCTGTCTATATACCTACTGTTGAATGTCTTTAAGTAGACATTGTTCAATGACGATACCTAGGACTCTATGTTATCGTTCGACTTTTAACAGTTTGCAAAAAATATTATGTTTTTGTTTTCCAATATTTGACTAGTAGCTTGAACTAAAATGTATGAAGAAAACGTAAATTATCATCACTGCAATTAGGATATCGAATTCGTAAGGGTCCAGGTACAATCTATGATAGGTGTTTACGAATAACTTCTGTAAGTTTTAAAAATGTGACCATCCCACCTTGACCTTTTTATCATCTTCATGCTAATGTACGTCGAGCGTATTTTTTCGAATATTAATGTCGACGTGGGCCCCCTATCGTGCCTCAAGTTCAATTGTTATACCGCGGAATGTTTGTGCAAGTGGTTTAGCATTGTGTCGTCTAGGCTCTGGCAAAAGTGGCGCGTGCGCGGAACACCTGTGCAAGCAATAATTTAACAAACATGTTTAGGCTTTATACAGACGAATTTTATAGAAAATAATAATAAGCTCAAGCCTGCATCCCCGAAGGGGTAGGCAGATGCACACTAGCCAACTAGTACACCCACATTTCGCCGAGGTTAGGTCCGTCCAAATGTGATAAGGGGGCGAGCCTATCGCCATATCGGGCACAAATTCGAGACTCCGGGCTTATATGGACCTCAGGACAGTAGTCAGTAGTATAGGGATTAACCGTACCTCCATAGTCTGCACCAGTGTCGGTCATAGGTACTGCCCGCGAATAAAGTTAATTAGGTCGCGAATTAACTTTATTGGACCGCGGATTAAATTAATTGGGCCGCGGATTAAATTAATTGAGTCGCGAAATAATCTTATTGGAGCGCGAAAAATGTGTTATTCTGCCGTGGGTTACTTTTATTGATTGACCACGGATTTCTTTAATCGTATCTAAAACTTATTATTTCCCATATAAATCTTATTGGATTATAAGGATATTGGTGTTACATTGTTATTGCACATCGGTTCATTGTATTGGTTCCACGGCATTGTTTTGTCACACCCCCATGGAAAAGTTGTTAGGTCCACGTGTTATAGGATCGCGGATAATCTTGATTACGTCGCGAATCTAAATCGCGGGTTTTATGTTATTACCTAGTGACTCAGTATGTTACGTTACTTTTCACCGGAACGCGATCACATACAGAACTTTATACTTTGAACATGCTTTTTGTATCACGTAATAATTGCGTCATCAATCAATTTAATCCAACCACCGACTACTTTATTACGACGTGAGTCGTTTAGGTAGCGTCCCAATTGCAAGACCTCGCAATATTCCGCGGGCTAGATACGGGCGGTGTTTCATTTGTGACAGGTTACTACATATAGGTAATAGGTATTGCATTGATTCGCAATACGATCGACATATTCTGCGTCCCTTGAAGGTGAATTAATCTTATATCAAGTTAGTACCTATTATTGATTACATTTATAAATATCCAATTAAATTTATACCTAGTGCAGATTAGTTTTATAATGGTCTTCATTTTAATTTATTCTTTCGACTCCACACGTGGCCTGCCGAGAGGCAATTTGTCCTTCTAAAAGGTTTATAATTCAAATATTCGAACAAAAGACACATTTTTGTATCACCCTTTTTATAAACAATTAACTGAAGTTTCTTATTGTTATAAGAGAAATCGGGTCTTCATTGTTTAAATGAACAAAGAATTCATGATGCATATTAACGTCGAGTCGTGTTTAAACGTGTTTGTCTGTTAAAATTAAACATACTCATGGAATTTTGTACCTGTTTTTATTGTGCAATTTATATTTATTACCTTCCAACTCCACATGTGGTCTCCTTAGAGGCAATTTGTCCTTCTAAATGGCTCATAATTCCAAGATTCAAACAAAAGATTGACACATTTTTGTATCGCTCTTTTTATAAACAATCAACCGAAGTTTCTCATTGTCATAAGAGAAATCGGGTCTTTTATTTAACCGAACAAAGAATTCATAACGCATCTTAACGTTTGAGTCATGTCTATACGTGTTTGTCTGGTAAAATAACCATTTCTTCCCCATATAAAAGACACACCGAAATTATTTTGCACCGTATTCCAAGCTGTGCTCTACACTACATAACATCTCCAAAGTTCCTGACCAGTGAAGTGTTAAAAGAGTGACGCTGCTATAAAATGAATGTAAGTAACTATTATACATGTTTCTTATACTGTTGATATTGTTTTGTACAAAGGACATCATATGTGTAATACTTAGTATTAAAATACTTCTGTTATCTGATTACTGTATTGATTGTAATTATTTTAACATACATTATTCCATGTTTATACTTATCTCTAAACTGTTATTTAATATACTGTTTTTTATTGTTTCAGTTCTCTGAAAACACCTTTAAGAATTATTATTATGAAGATAATGTCGACGAACCAAGTGATCAAGAGGAAGGAACTCTCGCTTTCAAAGTAAAAAAGGCGATAGCAAAAAGACCTAACAGCATTGACGAATTTTTTGAAAAACCCAAGAAGAAGAAACTTACAAAAAAGTCATCGAGTGTTGGTCGATCTACGAGTGGCGGGATATCGTATATAACGTCAAACAAAGACGACAGTGCTGACGCGTCGCATCTTATCAAAATTGAAGTTTATGATGTGAACAAAATAAAAAATGTCGCACAAACGGAACAATGGAAACACGCTGACGTGCGTGTTAAATTTTTTACGGAGAGTGAAGCCGACCGAAATTTGCAAAGTGTGAGAGACATTATATATAATATCACCAAACAATTGGCTACCCAAGAAGAGTGTAAAAAGTTTTTTATAGATACCGACAAATAAGCTAGCGTTATATTTTTATTTTAATATTCTTTGTAATCATTTTAATAGTGTATAGAGGTATAAGTATTGTTTTGTAATTAATTGATTTGTCTTTTTGCTATATGAAATAATTGTCTTATTGAAAAAGTTGTTGTACAGGATTATAATTTTTTAGAGTAAGGATATATGATCATTATCGTAATTTGTAAAGTAATATAAGATTTTTGAAATTTAATAAAAAGTTCAATAAACTCTATATATTTGGATTTCATTTATTTATTTCAAAACATGATTGAAACAAATCAGATAATAATACATCATTTAACATAGTATCATTACAAAATAAATGTTGAAAATCTTTCAAACTCATATCATGATATTTGTAATACAAATACATTACACAGTATTCACCACAAACTGTAGTCCAGTCATTTTGAATTCGATTAGTATTATAATTCCACATTCTTGAATTTCTTGTTAAAAACATCCTATGATATCCTTGAGGCGGTCGCCCATATGAATCAAAATACTGACCAAAACCATTCTTATCGATATGTATGGCGATCCAGTGGGATCCTGGTTTATTATCAGTATCCAAATTACTTACTATGTAAGTGGGATTTACAACATATATTGGCAAACGATTGGCTGCATATACGTTATATTCGATACTTGAATCGATTTTCTTTAAGCAGGTCTGTATTTCTAATGTATTCATGTTATTTCACGGAATTGTTGCAGAATTCTTATCCAGTTGAAAGACAAACAAGAAATGTCATCAATAATGTTAGCAACTGATTATAATAGTACTTTCTATTTTAAAATATGTATCTCAATTTGTGGGGTTACAAGGACTAATAACAGTAAAACAAATAACTTATTTAGTTTCGTATTTTATTAAACAGTTCAAAGTGAGTACAGGAAAGACCGTGGAGACAATTAATAAAAGCAATTTATACTTAATCTATAAACATTTCTTGCTTAACTACTATAGTCCACAGAAATATTACGGTTTTTATCTATTTCTATAACATTGTCAAACTCTGCATACACAATACAGTTAATGGTTTGTATCAAAGCTGTTTCAAAACGAACCTCTAATCGTACACTTCCATGTTTAATCAGATTCCAATGATTGGAAGAATTCGCTGATAAATCAGGTGTTAAGTCAAATGCTAACATACAATATCCATTAGCATATTGTTCTCGGGATATCCCATTACCTTCATTAAGAAAATGAATACCTGTACCAGAAAATAGTGTGTGATAGACCGTTGTATAAATATTGCTCCCAAATGATGGTTGTAAAGCTTTTGATGGTATTTGATTACCATCTATATATAAACAAAATGTATTAATATCATAATTTTCAAAGTTAAATGGGTTCTTAGTTAGGTTTCCATTGAAGGCTGCATTGTTTACAAATCCCACTATACACCTTTTGGGTACTTGTCCCAGAAAAATGTTGTCAAGAGTTTTTCCTTGAACACCTGATGGTATAGTTAAAACTTTTACTTCAGCCCGTGTGATTGGATATTTAGCTGTAGTAGATGCTAATACTTTTTGATGTGCAAGCAACACGGTTGGATTGATTCGAGCTCTACGAATAATAAGAGTTGCATCTGTAATCGATACTTTTAATTTAGTATCAGCTAAAGAAGCCATTAAATTGAAGTTTTCCCTAGAACGAACTAATTTAACACACATATCAACACCGTTAATTAAAAATTTTTCTTGGTTGAATAAATCACCATGTAAGTGTCCAATCATTTCTATTTCTTTACTTTCACTTGCCAATTCTTGTCTTTTTATAAATCCTTTGTTGGCTTCATCAGTAGAATCCATTTTTCCAGCTGTATCTTCATACCATAGTCCACAAGTAAGATGAGACTTTTTAGCTGCAGGAGCATAGTTCAGCAAATTTTCAATATATGCACGATAGGCATATGTATTATTGGGTGGCGATACAAGTTTTTGATTTAAATAAACATCAAGTTGACTGAACAGTGAATGCAACCAGTTATTAACTGGAGCCACAACTGTTGATGACATTAATTTAGTATTATCTTGATGCAATATCTTAGCTTTTACATGGATCAGTGTATGAGATAGATCTATATAGTCATCACCTGCTCCGGGCACTTGAAATTCTATGGGACCATCATCAGCAAGAGATGAAATAGGTTTGTAATGGATCCATATTCCACTTTCAATACTAGTTTGAGTAGATGGTAATGCAAACAAATCTAATTCTGACTTAATGCATTCACAAGAGTGACTATGTAAAAATGACATATTTGTTAATTAGAAAAAATATCTTTGATTTGTTTCGAGTTAAATTTTGATTTTTTGGTAGCTTTCAGTTTGGAAGTCAACGATGGACTGAATGCAGACAAACGTTTTCGTTTTGTTATATATCCCGATCCAGACATATTGATCCTGTCTATTTTTTCATCAGCTTTTCGTTTTAAATTTGAACCAGCTTCCTTTAAACGTGTCTTAATCGAATCTTCCATGGGTCGTGCACTAACCATATCTGTCAAAAGACCTACACCGGCACTTAATGCTTCTTTACCAATAGCTCGAACACCACCAGATAGTAGTGGTAAAACTGATCTAAATAATCCTCCAAGAAAACTACCAATTCCATGACCCTTTTGGTACGGTGCTCCTTTATAAACCACTCCTATACCAGAACCAGCTTGATGAGAATAATAGCGTTCATAAGGACAAGTAATATTATTATGTTGAGAATGCATTATAAATAATATTATTTGAAATGAAGTTTAACACACACTGTTCCAAATTGGAATGGTATCTTTTGACCCGTGTCTGATCTTATATCTATTTCGATGGTGTCAAATTGTCTACGCATTACAGATAAATAATGAGGCGGTGATAAAACATGCATTTTATTTGCACCATAGATGTAGTTTGAAAGATCTAATGGTATAATTCTTAGAAGGGGAGTCATTACGTCACCAACAATTTGTGGTTCCACTATATCACAGTAAACAAATAGTTGAGATGGTAAGCCCAAATGTAGATTTGCAGGACATGTTGCATAATTGTTTTCTACAAGGTCTCTATTTGGCTCAAATCCTAGTTGTAAACTTAATTTAGGTGATAATTTTAAAGACTTTATGGAGTCGTCTAACACAGAAACCGATACAAACTTAGAAAATTCATCATAATTAAAATCAATTTTTTCCTTAACGTTGTTCAATGCTGTTAGTAGATGGTGAATGTTATCATAGTTTGTGATAGGTATATACATCTGTTTGTGGCAGGATACTGTAGATTCTTGATTAGGTATTGTAGTCATTCTTGTAATGTACACAATGTTTTCATGATCTTGAACAGTAAGCATAGTACATGGATATTGAAATTCAACAATTCCTACGCACCATTCCCCCTCCAATATTATAGGTTTAGGTAATTTTGTTGAAAATCTTGCTGTTTTGTTATCAGGAAAATATTCCACTGAACTATTACTAAGTAAAGTTAAATAGAAATCTTTATTCATATTTGTTTTATACTAGAAGCTGAAATCCAACTATTAAACTTATTCGGATAACCTTTCCACTTAACTAACACTTCTCGTCTGTTACCAGTGTAACGAGAGCGAATTATTTTATCTATCTTATGTTCTATGGTGGGGTCATAAATTACGTTTTGTAACTCTCGTTCATAAAAGGTTCCTACTACCTCTTCTCCGTCTAAATCTTTAATAGTGTAAACAACCCAAGGTTTTCGTTCTATTACAGAAGATATTATAAATATTTCATCACTCCAATTAGATTCATAACCTTTTTGAAATATATGTTTATATTTGGTTATTCTTACATGATCACCAACATTCAACTTAGGTTGGATAGTTTCATATAATTTATAATTGTTTTTCCTATCATATAAATTTGTCCAAACTGTCATTATATTATTAAAATTAACATCACAAGGACACATTTTTATACTAGAATGGAAACTATGGTTGTAAGAGTGTATCAAATCCTGCAAAACATCAATATATTTATGAGTATTTTTATGCGTGAAATAACGCCACATCTTCATTTTAAGAGTTCTTTGAAATCTTTCTACAATACTTGCTTTAATATCAGGATTATTTGTTGTATAGTAATTTATATTTTTTGATTTAAAGTATCTCTGTACATCTTTTGAAATGAACTCAGTACCTTTATCGGATTGTATGTGTGTTGGAGTTGTATTCGCTTCTTTAAATATACTATCAAAACATTGTTTTATTGTTTCCGAATTTTTCTTCTTCATGGGTCTAGCAAATGCGTATTTACTGAATACATCAATAACACAAAGGATGTAATTAAAACCTTTATTATCGTTAGAATAAGTTCTCATATCACTTAAATCAGCTTGCCAAAGTTCATTTAAATTAGATAGAATGTATCTGTTACGAGGGAATTTTCTTTGTACTGGTTTATGAAGTGTATACGTTTCCTGCGTCTGTAACCATTTTTTAACATCTTCTTTATTCATTTTACCTTTCATTGCTTTTGATAATTTTTCAATACTGCCATATCCAGCCGGGTGTGATACATCATAGTACATGCGATTTATTTCTAATAAGGGGTCCATTTTTCCCAATCAATTTTTTTCTTAATTTTTTTTATATGCTTATCGTTGCCTCTTGGTGATAAAAATATATCTTTGTTTTTTGTAAGAGATTCTCCGATATCTTTTTGAATTTGAACAATGTATTCACGTCTTTTGGGGTTCCCAATATAGGTTAAGGGTATTTTTAAGTCTTTTAACGCTTTAGCAAATTTTTCCCAACCTACTGGATCATTTCTTTTTAATGGTCGTAGCATATCATTCACTAAATCTATAATATTACTGTCGGGGATTACTTCATTATCTATCATAACTGTACCATCATCATTCCAGAAAATTTTATTTTTACTTAATGACACGGAATCCAATAATAACTCACCTTTTTTCAAATATGATTTAGGTATCAAGCTTAGAATTTTATTTTTTGTATAAGGAGGGTTTCTATCTAGTAAAGTACTTTCTTCTTGATTATCTTCATTATTCAATGTCTGGACGGCAACTAGATCTTTATTTTTGATGTCATTGCTTATATTTGAATTTTTTGAAGTTTCAACCGTGGTTTCATCAAAATCATTATTTGAAATTACAGGAATCTCAAACGGTCGACGATTTTCTTCCATAAAGTGGAGATATCTTTGTAAAATTTGTAAGTACAATTTACATTTTTTTCTATCATCCATATCACTATCCAAAATATTTTGCATTTCCACGTCCAAGCGAGAGGAAGGATTTTCATTTCTTTTTTGATTTATTTTATCGATTAAGCCTGGTTCAACCAGCAGCATTTTTTTTGCGTGTTCCATTTTAAATCAATCCACTCACTAATCCACTCAATATGGAACCCAATATAATCGGTAGAAATGCACCACCCTTTTGGACTATTATAGTCTTGCGTATTTTATTTGTACTTTTACGTACTAACTTCCGTAATAAATTTTTAAACTTTTTTAGTTTATTCTTTGATTTTTCTTCGAGAATTATATTTCCTTGTAAAACGTTGTGTATACACTCACAGATAAAATTAATTTCGTTTTCGTTACAGGATTTTAAAAGAGCTTGTTGATGTTTTGGTTTGAGTTTATACAGAGCGGATAACAAATCTTTATGCGTCTTGAGGCGTCGATCCATCATTTGTAAATGATGGGTATTTCTTGGTTCTTGACGTATTTAAACTCTTTCTTGGGAATATATACTGTACAATAACCTTCAGAAGGAAATATTTTGGATTTAATTCGACACATATCAAAAGTGTCTTGTTTTAAATCAATCATCAAATATCCATGTGCTTCTTTAGTAGCATCTTTATATGCATCTTCGATGAATTTGCTGTTTTCAGGTGAAACTTGACGTGCTAAATAACGAATTTGAGTTTTATCTCGAGGGTTTTTGAAATAAATTATATAACTTGAATTTAAAGAAATGTCTCTTTGACCTTTACCCTGATGAAATAAATTTTGAGTAATGTAAAATACACTTAAGTTTCTATGATGACTACCTTTAGTAAATATATCGACAATGCGACCGTCAGATTCTCTCATAAGATCATCAATGATAATAAGATTTGCTTCGTTTCCATCGAACATGTTCAAATCTGGTATACCTTGAAAGTAGTTCACGTTCGGTAAATTATACAATGGTTGCATTTCATCAAAACACCAAGTTATTTGGTTGAAAGTTCTGTTACATAACTCTTTATTGTATTTAATGAAGTTTGTCACAAAATTAGACTTTCCACAACCACTCGGACCTGCGACTATTGCAGTAAAAGGATGAATAAAATGGAACATTTTATATACACGTGTAATCCTTTGGGGGATATTGGAATGAATAAAACACATTGGTGAAAATAATATCTTATATATGTATAATAATTTCTAAAATATTATCTAGGTGTACATATTTCAGTTGTTCACAAAATCGCATAAAAATTAAAACTATTATAAATCAATATAGACACATACGTAATGTTATAAATTTATTTTACCTGCTACGATATTATTTTATGCTACAAAAAATATTCACTATAACGGTTCCATACTTTATTTGTACAGAAAGTCATGATGAAATTAAATGTCCTTTATTTTGTAATGTCCCCATGCAAGTGTATCAGTAGAATTTTTTAATATATAACGTTTTGTATCATTATGAGATAACGATATTTTATTAATTTTTTGTGTATATATAACATGTTTTATTGATTTAAATCTTAACATTTCACTATACAACGTTTTGTTATCATATAGACAAGACCTATAATCAGAAAGACAAAAATTTTTCGTAACACTTTTATTGACACCCTTTGCTTTACATATACATTTATTTTGTACATCCATTGCATACATTTTTGAACGTAGGCCTACGAATTCCTTAAGAATATTTCCATTGTTTTCATCTTTGAAGAATCCTAACTTCTTTTTGTTAATTAATGGTATTCCATATTCATTATCATGAGGATAGTCAGATGTGTCAAAATAATTTTCTAAGTCAATTTTAATATCGTTATAGAAATTTTCTGTAAATATTTGATATATTAAGCTATCAGTGTCCGTATAGAGTAACTTGAGATTGTCTCGATATTTCGATTTCATGTAATCATAATGAAATTCGTACATTAATGTCTTTGATAGATCCAATATACAAAAACCGAGGTATATTGGTTTATTATATAAAACTTTTGTCTTCTTTAATTGAACAGCAACTAAATTTTCCGAAAATATTGTAAGACTATGGAATTCAGGTCTAGCTATTAAAGATTGAGCTCCTTGAGATTTCCCATGGTTTAACCAATGGTTAACTAATTTAACATTCACTCTTTTCATTACATTCTCCATTGTTTTACCAAAAACGGAATTGTTCATAAGTTTAAAAAAATCTTTTTCGAAGTCTGAAGTTGCTAACGAACGCATATGTGTGTTTAAATCTATATAGCATTTTAACCACGGAGATTGTTGAAATTTAAGAACTCTGTGAACTTTAAGTAATCGTAGACCATTTTTTATACATTGTTTAAGATTTCTATAATGGATAACATAGTTCTTTTTATTATTTAAATTGGGGATTAGTTTTCTATGTTTGCTATTTCCTAAACATATGTTTTCAGGACAAAAGGGAAAATCTGAGTGAATATCATGTAACAATTCGGGATACTCCAAATCTACTTCTAAAATATAACCATGTTCAGCATCATCAGGGACGTTAAAATCTGTTTTTACATCTACCCATTCAAATTTAGCAGTTGGAAGACACTGAGACATAGCCCACCCATAAAGATTGTTTGCATCTAGGTACATGAGAAAAGAGGATGGTTTATTACAATCATAATCTATCATAAATAAATTATTAGCCTTAGCATGTCTATTACTGCATTGTGAAATACCACCCCTAATATTATTCGCGATAAAAGTAATTTTATTGATATCTGTTAGGAGCTCTAAATTAATTTTAGTGTAAATTAACATAGCATCCCAACTCAATCCGGGAGCTGTAAAGTAATGAGCAGGATCTAAGCCATACGTTTTAAGACACACATTCCTAAAATTTTCAAATACGTCCGCCAGTAGTAATACATCAGTTTTTAAATAAAGGTTAGAATAATCACCCATATTTTTACAATTAAAGTGATTCCATACATCTTGAGCATGATTGTAATCAATTTCAGAAATGTTATTATCATTTAAAGAACTATAAAATTTATTGCGTGTAGGAAGGTAAGTTATGTTTAACGAATCAAATGAAGTCATGTACTCGTAGGGATAAACACCTTTCCGTATTAATCGTTTAAAGTCTTCATGAGATGGATATTGTAAGTGAAGTTCATGAAATTGTTCAGGCAGTAAGTTTTGAGCTAATTTATCAAGACTACTGGACATGAATTTATAAGAATCAAGAAATCGTAATTTTATAACTCTGTTATTAATATGCAAAACTTTAGAAAAAGAAATATATTTCTCCTTATTCTCTGGAATAAGTTCTATTTCACCACCCTCAAAATTGAGACCATGTACTATAAAATGAGCATCATAATTACTCAAATTATGAAAAAAGATTGGTACAAAATTAGGTGTCTTGTACTTCTCGGAACAAAGTTGATGAGCGACACCTTCATACATACCAGTATGCCAATTATAACAAATTGTGACATCTTCATTTAAATAATTGTTACAGATATAACATGTCTTGCTTTGTTTGATGTTCATTTTATTTTCATTGGTTAATGGTAGTGGTGATTTGTTAAATGAATTCTTTTTACATATATTTTCTAAATCTTCTTTAATTAATTTCATAAATGTTTGTGCGCACTCTCTTCCGGTATACGATCTATACACTGATAAATTATCATTGTACGAACACTTAACATAATAACCAAAACTATACATTTCATGTTTTTGTATACTAGCAGTTGAAGATTTATTTGGATTATTAGAACAACTTTGTATTGGGTTTAAAAAGGCTTCAAAGTCAGCATATATCACAAATGGAACTCTTAACTTACGTTCATAATTATTAAATGAGATTTGATTCGTTGGAATTAGTTCATTAAACCAATTTCTTTTCTTATCATTTTCCGATGGTAACTCTGTGCAAACGTTAAAACAATCATTTTCTTGATGGCGTTGTAAATTTTTGGATGATGTGAAATGTAACAAACAACCATCACAAATATGAACTGCATGTTCTGATGTTGATAATTGTTTAGATACTAATCTCGAAAGGTTTTTAATATAACAATAATGACCGTTACTCCCTTTAGTTATGTACAATAAGTTTAAATGAGTATTTCTCCTATGTTTTGTTAAATGTAATGGACCTACTACATTATTAATCTTTCTCTTTGAATCATAATGCAACCCAAAAACATTTATACTTATATTGTTTAGTTTCTCAAATTTATGAATTTCATTGATTTTTATAGGAAAAGATAAATTACCAAATTTTAACTTGTTTTTATGCAGTATATAAGATGATACCCTATTAGAGCTATGAGTGGCTGGGTATAAACCCGATAATACTGCCCAACGAAAACATTCATGATCAGTATTTTTTACATTGATTATAGCCTTCTTACGTTTAATATCTAAGGGTAAGTCTATATATGATGATCCACGTAATGGGTTAAATCTGTTAACATTTATATCCAAGTGATTTATTTTAACTAAACTCCACCCACTTCCTTTTTTTTCAAAATTTGATATTTTCTTAATTATTTCAGAAGCTATAAACGGAAAAATAATATCTTTATCATCTCCTTGACAAATAAGATAATTAGAAATCTGAAAGTCAAAATTATTAGATATATTTTTGGTTTCTTGTATAAAGTCTGCATTAAGAATGAAATTAACTTTCAAGACTAAGTGTTCTGAGATGGATCGTTCTAATAATTTATATATTAAATCTTTAGTCTTTTGTAAAAACAACTCGGGTGTTTCAAATGTTTGACCAGAAGTTCCGTTAGATTTTATTCTATACGTAAGAATTCTATTACCGAATGCACTATCAATTATTTGAACATTTGCGAATTCATTATCTCTCCTTATGAAATTATTTTTATGTGTATTACTTTTTAAATGATTCATCATATATTTTTTTGATACAAGTATATGACACTCAGGACATAGAACTTTATCACTGTTTTCTGTACTTACATTTTGTATGGAGCTAGCTGACGGTGATGATGATAAAGGAGCTTCAAGTTCAAGATTTATCCTCTTTCTTGCAGGTTCACCCTCAATCAATATCGATTGCGCTGGCCTCTTTATTGTACCTCCATTTTGTTTAGATCTAATAAGAAAATGAAACAAAAAAATTATCAAACCATACCATCCCATAATTCAGACATTATAAATAAATTGAATTTACTAACATTTTTTTATTTAAGTACATCGTGAACAATATGCTTGCATTGGCAAAACACCATCAATCTCATCTTCATTGAATCTACTAACACTTGCAGTTCTATGTCCTTTACATGGTGTGTAATACGGAATAATATCAGGATCGTCCAACATTGATTTCGGTAAAACATTTTGTAGATACCAAAGTCGTATAAATCGATTAAATTTTTTTAAAATAAGATTTTTATTTAAACTCGCAATGTCACTTTGGGATAAACTATTAATATCAAGGGTGTGATACATTTTTGGATAGTTTTAGAAAGAAATTGCTACTTGAAAAATTAAGAAATGACATTAAGATACGTCCTTGTCTTTTTAAATACTCAATAGACGTATCCCCTCCTGATACTACTAAAGCATGTAATAACAAGTTTACTTACGTCTCAGTATGATTTTGTTCTATTTCCACACAAAGCCCGTAGAGTTCAGCATCGAATAATGTTGACATCAGATCCATTGATTCGATGTTGTCAAGAAGGGCGACGAGATGCCAGTCGTAGAAATCACAGTTTAAATTATCCATGGTGATAATTGTTTGTTGTGCAGTTAATTTCGATTTTAGTTAATTTATAACCATTTGCAATTGCTCTACTATTCAAATTACGATAATGATCATATATCCTTACTCTAAAAAATTATAATCCTGTACAACAACTTTTTCAATAAGACAATTATTTCATATAGCAAAAAGACAAATCAATTAATTACAAAACAATACTTATACCTCTATACACTATTAAAATGATTACAAAGAATATTAAAATAAAAATATAACGCTAGCTTATTTGTCGGTATCTATAAAAAACTTTTTACACTCTTCTTGGGTAGCCAATTGTTTGGTGATATTATATATAATGTCTCTCACACTTTGCAAATTTCGGTCGGCTTCACTCTCCGTAAAAAATTTAACACGCACGTCAGCGTGTTTCCATTGTTCCGTTTGTGCGACATTTTTTATTTTGTTCACATCATAAACTTCAATTTTGATAAGATGCGACGCGTCAGCACTGTCGTCTTTGTTTGACGTTATATACGATATCCCGCCACTCGTAGATCGACCAACACTCGATGACTTTTTTGTAAGTTTCTTCTTCTTGGGTTTTTCAAAAAATTCGTCAATGCTGTTAGGTCTTTTTGCTATCGCCTTTTTTACTTTGAAAGCGAGAGTTCCTTCCTCTTGATCACTTGGTTCGTCGACATTATCTTCATAATAATAATTCTTAAAGGTGTTTTCAGAGAACTGAAACAATAAAAAACAGTATATTAAATAACAGTTTAGAGATAAGTATAAACATGGAATAATGTATGTTAAAATAATTACAATCAATACAGTAATCAGATAACAGAAGTATTTTAATACTAAGTATTACACATATGATGTCCTTTGTACAAAACAATATCAACAGTATAAGAAACATGTATAATAGTTACTTACATTCATTTTATAGCAGCGTCACTCTTTTAACACTTCACTGGTCAGGAACTTTGGAGATGTTATGTAGTGTAGAGCACAGCTTGGAATACGGTGCAAAATAATTTCGGTGTGTCTTTTATATGGGGAAGAAATGGTTATTTTACCAGACAAACACGTATAGACATGACTCAAACGTTAAGATGCGTTATGAATTCTTTGTTCGGTTAAATAAAAGACCCGATTTCTCTTATGACAATGAGAAACTTCGGTTGATTGTTTATAAAAAGAGCGATACAAAAATGTGTCAATCTTTTGTTTGAATCTTGGAATTATGAGCCATTTAGAAGGACAAATTGCCTATAAGGAGACCACATGTGGAGTTGGAAGGTAATAAATATAAATTGCACAATAAAAACAGGTACAAAATTCCATGAGTATGTTTAATTTTAACAGACAAACACGTTTAAACACGACTCGACGTTAATATGCATCATGAATTCTTTGTTCATTTAAACAATGAAGACCCGATTTCTCTTATAACAATAAGAAACTTCAGTTAATTGTTTATAAAAAGGGTGATACAAAAATGTGTCTTTTGTTCGAATATTTGAATTATAAACCTTTTAGAAGGACAAATTGCCTCTCGGCAGGCCACGTGTGGAGTCGAAAGAATAAATTAAAATGAAGACCATTATAAAACTAATCTGCACTAGGTATAAATTTAATTGGATATTTATAAATGTAATCAATAATAGGTACTAACTTGATATAAGATTAATTCACCTTCAAGGGACGCAGAATATGTCGATCGTATTGCGAATCAATGCAATACCTATTACCTATATGTAGTAACCTGTCACAAATGAAACACCGCCCGTATCTAGCCCGCGGAATATTGCGAGGTTTTGCAATTGGGACGCTACCTAAACGACTCACGTCGTAATAAAGTAGTCGGTGGTTGGATTAAATTGATTGATGACGCAATTATTACGTGATACAAAAAGCATGTTCAAAGTATAAAGTTCTGTATGTGATCGCGTTCCGGTGAAAAGTAACGTAACATACTGAGTCACTAGGTAATAACATAAAACCCGCGATTTAGATTCGCGACGTAATCAAGATTATCCGCGATCCTATAACACGTGGACCTAACAACTTTTCCATGGGGGTGTGACAAAACAATGCCGTGGAACCAATACAATGAACCGATGTGCAATAACAATGTAACACCAATATCCTTATAATCCAATAAGATTTATATGGGAAATAATAAGTTTTAGATACGATTAAAGAAATCCGTGGTCAATCAATAAAAGTAACCCACGGCAGAATAACACATTTTTCGCGCTCCAATAAGATTATTTCGCGACTCAATTAATTTAATCCGCGGCCCAATTAATTTAATCCGCGGTCCAATAAAGTTAATTCGCGACCTAATTAAGTTTATTCGCGGGCAGTACCTATGACCGACACTGGTGCAGACTATGGAGGTACCTCGTCCCATACATTCAAAGGTCTCCATACTTGCTCTGGGTACGGTTAATCCCTATACTACTGTAGTCGTACCGAAATACAACCACGCCACCGAGGCAGTCAATTTAAAAAACGATTTTATAACATATTTACTTTCACAGCCTCCGTAGTGCAGTCGGCGAGTAGACGGCTGTGAAGCGGGAGGCCGCGGGTTCGATTCCCGCATTGAGACAAATGTTTGTGTGGCCCACAGATATTTGTTTCAAGTTTGGATGTTGTGAGAGCGTGCGTCTCTCATAGTCTCTGACACCCACGATACAGGTTATACCTAGTGTGGGGTCAGGACTAGGTGTGTGACTGTTGGGTGTATTTATTATTTCACATGTTATGTTATTTTATGTAAGTTTTAAAATGTGAATGAGATTTACTGTTTACCATTATTGATATGCGGTTAATATATGTGCATGTTGTTATCAATTTATGGCTTAAATCCTCAGATAAAAAGTGTCAAAATATCAATAACTAGATTGCTATTGATAAACTTGTATGGTTAAGGACGCGCGCGCTGGTTTTTATTTTATTTTGTTTACTATCACCTCTATTTAAATTTTACTGGCTTTTATATTATGTAGAGCTTGGTTTTTGTTTTTTGTTTTTTCTTTTATATCCGTGATTGCCAAACGAGCAGATGGGTCACCTGATGGTAAGTGATCTCCACCGCCCATAGATACCCAAGACACAAAAAGAATCATGGGTGCGTTGCTAAAGGGCGGAAATGGAAGGGGAGGGAAAAAATAATTGGGAAAGGAAGGGGGGAAAAGGGCCTCCGGGAATCTCACTCACCGAACGAAACGCGACAGCAAGCTGCCACTTTACGTCGGTTTTCTGTGAGATAGTGGCTTAAACCGGTCGAGCCGGCCCATTCCTGCTTTAGACGTTACTGTCTACAGCGTGGCTCTACCAAGTCGCTGGATGCAGGCCGCTTCCAACAGGTCATCTGGAAATCTTTGGGGGAGGCCTATGTTCAGCAGTGGACGTCTTATGGCTGATGATGGTGATACTTTGAAATTAAATTAAACAGCCTCAGTGGCGCATCGGCGAGTAGCCGGCTGTGAAGCGAGAGGCCGCGGGTTCGATCCTCGCACCGAGATTAATGTTGGTGTGAGCCTCAGATATTTGTTTCGGATGCGGTTGTGGTGAGTCCAAATGTTTCGTAGTTTCTGATACTCACGTCACATGTGTATAAAATCAAACATAGTCAAGTTCCGAATTCCGTGGAAGTAAGGAAGTTAGCAAGCTCAATTATTACTCACTACTAATTTATAAGAGGCATCTTCAGCGAAGTTTATATCTTATTACACCAGCGGAATGCATTGTATAAACAATACAACGTCATTGTGATATAAACAGAGCCGTGAATCGTGATTGAGTCTAGTCTAGACATAACGAACGATCAAAGTTTACGAAGGTGATTACACTATGATTTTCGAGGTATTTCTGTTGGTTTTCATGGAATCTATGTTATGAATAGGTAACTTTCTATGTGTGCGCTTAGATAGTTTACGCCACGTAAATGAACAGCGGGTTTAGACAAGTGGTTCATGCGCTAATCGAATAGAACAATAAATGTTTTTTTTTTATATTAGAGACTGGCAAACGAACAGATGAGTCACCTGATGGTAAGTGATCTCCACCGACTATAGACACCCAAGACACAAAAGGAATCATGGGTGCGTTGCCAACCTTAAAGGATTAAATGGTAGGGGAGGCAACAGGGAATAGGAAAGGGGCCACCGGAAATCTCACTCACCGAACGAAACGCGACAGCAAGCTGACACTTTTTTCGGTTAAGAGTACGCTATATGCGGCGTACTGTTATGCCATTCCCATACATTTATTTTATTCGACTAGCACATAAGCCACTTGTCTAAACCCGCTGATCATTTGGTTACCCATGGTTACTGAACCATTAAGTTAGTTGCTTGCAAATATGTAGTTCCTTTAACTTGCAGATTTTTTTTTATCACCTATACATGTAGCATTATTAAGGTTCGTTTTTGAATGTAATCAAACAAACGCTTTGACCGCGCAGTTCGCGATTCGAGTATGTATTCGAATGTGAAGGCTCGTCAAAGTTCAAACACATATCGATAACAAAAGAATAGTTTGAAGCTTTAAATATCGATTGTTTGCGTAGCGCTTGAGAAATACGCTCGTAGTCATCGTAGTCAATAACAGTGCGTAGCAAATCTCGTAGCACACATAAAGCACACGTAGCAAACAAAGCGTTTAGAATAATTTCCCATTTGCTTATAATAGAGACATCTTGAGAGCTTGCTTTATATTAAATCAGTATGTTAAAGCTCCTGTTATAAGACTTTTCCCGGAACATAAAGCAGTCTATATCACTCAGTAATAATCAAACTTTCTGATAATAAAATTATTTTTAAAATCTGTCCACTAGTTACAGAAATTAACATGTTCAAACAATCTTTTATAATATTAGTGTGGATTACAGTTGTCGCCTCCTTCGTCTAGTGGTAGACCGACTGTAGACCGGGAGATCGTGGGTTCGATTCCCAGGTCGGGAAAATTGCGAATTTTCTAATTTAATTTGCCCGGAACTGGGTCCCTCATAGTGAGTTGACGACAGGCAGGCAGCCGGTCGTAAAAATTTAGCCAAATCATTTTTGCAACATGCTTGATAAAGTGTGTTGCGCTGACCCCACATTAAGGTGGGATAAGGACAGGTAGAAAGAAAGAAAGAGTGTGGGTTACAGTTAAAACAAACAAAATGGCGCATTACGACGGGGTGGACTACTGTTTCTATGAAATTGTTCAACCCCCGCAGGTATTTCCCACGGTTCTTCGAAATGTATGGCACTAACTATTAGTCTGAACCGTTTATTTACCACGTCCGTTCAAGTATAAATTTATCATGACGCGAATGTTATACATGTTATGTCTGACCCGTGACAACGAAGACTGCAAAGCCTTCGAAACGTCGGGAATAAAAATTAAAAACCAAATCGTGATAAAATCCGTAAAAATAGTTTTATTTCAAGGATGCCGTGTGTAAAATTTCACGTTCCTAGTTCTAAAAATTTTGGCTGTAGACTGATACGTAAATCAGTTTCTCCTTTTAGATTCTTGCTACCTGCCCTTATCCCACCTTAATGTGGGGTTCGCGCAACACACTATGAAGCAAGTTGCAGAAAGGATCTGCCTTAGTTCTTACGACCGGCAGCCTGCTATTTACTACTATTAACCTGCTGAACTATTGGTAAATATTAATAAGGAATAATCACAAGTTGAAAAACTTAAGGGACCGACTTCAAATCCGATCGTGACCAAATTTATATGGGACCACCCTTGAAATAAGCTCCTTCGAACACAAAAAGAATTTTGAAAATCGGTCCACATTTGGCGGAGCTATCGCGTAACATACATAAAGAAAACCGACGAATTGAGGACCTCCTCCTTGAAATAAAATTATTTTTACGGATTTTATCACGATTTGGTTTTAATTTTTATTCCCGACGTTTCGAAGGCTTTGCAGTCTTCGTGGTCACGGACCTCCTTAGTATCGGCTTCACTTTAAAACACTTCCAACCTTCGCCATTACCTTATTACCATAGTTTCCAAGAAACAACCATATCCCCATAGCTATCAATTAACGCTATGGTATTTAATTAAGTACACGGCAGCCACGCTATGGGACTGCACAGTTACCCGCAGTACGAGAGTGGCGCTCGTCGCGACACCATGCGGACAGTAACTGAACTAGTGAGTAGTGAGTGAAAGTTTATATCACCGGGGAAATTGAGATTTCTATTAAATATCAGGTAGGTTATGTTCTAGTCATGATTTTATAAGCGCCTTTAAAGAGTACACGAAGAATTTAGTTCGTGAAAGTGGGTATAGTGACTTCGGGGTAAGATCGGACGGTATGAAAGAGCGCTAAAATATTGCGAAGCTGGACACACTAAATGTTTCAACTTTTCTGTGGGTTCGTAGATGCACAGTTGACGCTCGGAAAATGGGACAGCCAACGAGTGCTTAAGCACTCCTTTTGCATACAGTCGGACGCCGATAGAATTTTAAATTTCATAATTCAAATTTAAGAACTCTGGTTTATTTTGTTTAAAAAGCTACTTTATAACACGTGCATAGGGTTATAATTGTATTGATTTAATTAGAACTTGTGATCTTTTTCTTTGTTTTATTCCTGAGACCACTTTTTAGGAGGATATTTGCAATGAACTGTGCATCTAGGGTAAATTATATCGATGGGGTTCGGACTCAACTTCTATGCTTCAAAATTCATTTAAAAACGTATCTAGTTTGGCAGTATTTTAGCCTTCTTACACACTGTATTTGTTTTCTGGATTGAGGATTCGAAACAATCTGAATGTTTTAAGTGGTAGAGTCACGATGTCGATAGTCATTTACAGTACGAACGGGCCGGCTCGACCGGTTTGATACCACTGTCTCACAGAAAAACGACGTGAAGTGGCAGCTCGCTGTCGCGTTTCGTTCAGTGAGTGAGATTTCGGGTGGCCCATTTACCCCCTCCCTTGCCCAATACCTTTTCCATTCTTTTCCATTCCTTCTAAGTTGACGACGCACCCATGATTCTTTGTGTCTTGGATGTCTATGGGCGATGGAGATCACTTACCATCAGGTGACCCAACAACTCGTTTGCCAGTCTCTACTACAAAACAAAAACCTTAAGCCTTAAGTGGAATAAGGGCAGGTAGAAAGAAAGTACGGCTATGTTCGTATTATGTAGGTACAAACAAGTAGTTGTATGTACGTTTAATGAATTTAAACCGGGACTCCAGCTTGCCGGGTTAATCTCGTATAATAAGGCTATGTCCGTTATCTATTTATTACCCCTGTTGGCTATGTATGTATGTTGTCTACATTCTAAAACTGGTCTTATAAATAAACCTGCATCTATGATCTATAAAAGGGAAAGATTATACCGACTGCCTCGGTGGTGTGGTTGTATTTCGGATATTGGATTTTTCCATATCAGCCCGGAATTTGGAACTTGTGCCCGATATGGCGATAGGCTCGCCCCCTATCACATTTGGGACGGAACTAAGCTCGGCGAAATGTGGGTGTACTAGTTGGCTTGTGCGCCTCTGCGTACTCCCTCGGGAATACAGACGTGAGCTTATGTATGTCATGTTAAGGATTATTAAGGCATAGACAGAGGCGAGCTAGATAACTATAACACCCATATTTTGACGAGCTTATTTCCATGCCAGTTGTAATAGGGGGCGGGCCTATCACCTCTTGAACAGTAAAAGTTTAATCGATAAGTGAAATGCGGTGTGTTACGTAAAATAACAAGTAACTTGGCCCGCAACATGTCGCGTTTCATTCTAATAGTATGATTGTCACAACAACCAGACCCGAAACAAATATCTGTGGGCCACACAATCATTTGTCTCGGTGCCGGAATCGAACCCGCGGCCTCTCGCTTCACAGCCATGTAATGTAAATCAATCGTGTAGTAATATTTAAACCTACCTAAACTTGTCCATATTTCTTGAAGTAACCACCTGTATAAAATGTAATGATTCATTAGCTTCAAACAGGTTCGCTAGCATTGTGGTTTTAAAAGAAAGCTACTTTGAACGTAAAAGAAAGTCAATATTCCATGACACTGTAGAGCCATTTAATTATAAATTATATCATAAATCATAAGCAGCGATAGCTCAGTTGGGAATGGTATCGACTGCCGAGACAAGTGTCGGAGGTTCGAGACCAACCCCAAAATGGAGCATACACCTCTGACTTTTCTATGTTAAGTTTATTTTCATTGTGAACTATCTCTTGCTATAACGGTGAAGGAAACCTGCATACCCGAGAATTTCTCCACAAGAAATTCAAAGGTATGTGAAGTCTACCAACCCGCATTAGACCAGCGTGGTAGACTAAGGCCTAACCCCTCTCATTAGAAGAGGAGGCCCGTGCCCAGCAGTGGGACAGTAATATTACAGGGCTAATATTATTATTATTATCATAAATAATAGTTGTAAGTGTATAATCGAGGTGTTAATTTGAACATTACGAAGCGTGACGACCTTCAATTGAAAATAGCGAATGAATTAAATTAACACGTCTGGATGTGTTTAATATTGTAATCTCGGGCACGCAAGCCAATATAATAATGTTCTATAAAATCATATAAGCCCTGTAATATTACTGTCCCTCTGCTGGGCACGCTCCTCCTCTACTAATAAGAGGGTTTAGTAGGCCTTAGTCTACCACGCTGGCCTAATGCGGGTTTTTAGATTTCACATACCTTCGAAATTCTTGTGAAGAAATTCTAGGATATGCAGGTTTCTTCGTGATGTTTTCCTTTGCCGTTACAGCAACTGATAATTCACAATGAAAACATACTTAACATAGAAAAGTCAGAGGTGTGTGATCTTTTTTGGGGTTGGCCTCGAACTTCCGACACTTGTCTCGGCAGTCCATACCATATCCAACCGAGCTATCGCTGCTCTTTCTACTTATGATACTTTGTATCAAAAGTCTCATATACTTAGTACCTACCATCGGGTTATTAGTAACGTACCCCTAGTATCGGACTCGGCCCAGCGGTCTGGATGTTTATCATTTTTCCCAGCGGCTTTAATCGTAAGGCCAGCGAGTCCATCATAACAATTCCACTTCCCAGAGTGGATTGGTAGCGATAAATGGTTTTCTCCGCGAAAACCAAAAAAACGACGTGAGATGGCAGCTTGCTTTTGCATTTCATGTCATGAGATTTCCTGAGACACAAATATCGATATATTATACTCGTATAAGTTCAAATACAAGACCTCTATTTTAACACTCTGTTGTACCGTTGTACATTTTCCACCATTGTTCTATTGTATATTATTTGAACTATTTGATTGCATTTCGACTTTCTATTTGTAGTTAATATAATTATTGCTTTTGAATATTAACGTGTTTCTTTAGGAGGTCACAAATCGACGGTCCCTACGTACAAAGCGACATGTCAAAAACTGAGGTTTTCAGGAGAACGAAATGAAGTTCATTTATAGGTTTAATAATTATCATACTTGTTATCTTGTTCGATTAGTATTTAAAGTAGAATTATTAGAATACAAGATAATTAAAAAAATATATCTATATAGTTATGAGCGTATGGATAATCTAAAGCCATATATGCAATAAAAAATATGACATTTTGACTTGTCTTTATATACGTAGGGACCGTCGAAATACCCTTCAATAATGGAAACATAAGGCTTTAACATAAGTATAGCATAAGCTTGATGCACGCCGCTTCCAACAGGTCGATCTGGAAATCTTTGGGGTAGGCCTATGTCCGGCAGTGGACATCCTGTGGCTGATGATGATGATGAAGGCTTTAACAATACAATTCGACATACCCTTAATATGGGTATCAAACAGTATTTTGCAAAAATGATACAAATCAGTATAAAGTTATCGTAAGTATTTATTATATTTATAACTACTTATGGCGATCGGGATAGTCCCGCCACGTAATTACGATTGCGTAAAATAATCTATATGATACGATCAAAAGATACCCTAAAGTGATTTCTATGTACGATTGTAGACAACAAGAACATACAAATCAATGATACCATCTTGAAAGTTTTATCTTTACTAAAATCAAAGTCAAAGTAAAAATAACAATATCTGTAACGGTTTAAAATCCATATTACAAAAGCGAAAGTAACTGTCTGTTACGTTTTCACAGTAAACTGACCGGATTTTGGTAAAATTTTATTTGAATGATGCTTTAATTTCAGGGAAGACCATAGACTTCTTTTTTCTACCTACCTTTATCTCACCTTAATGTGGGATCGGCGCAACACTCTTTTTCAAGCAAGTTGCAGAAAGCTTTTGGCTTAGTTTTTACGACCGGCTGCCTGCCCTTCTGAGGCATCCCGGGCAAATTAAATTAAAAAATTCACTTTCTTCTACCTGGGAATCGAACCCAGGACAGCCCATATATGCTGCCACCAGACCAAGGAGACGACCGACTACATTCCTTTTTTAAAAACCTGTCAGGTATAATATAGCTCGTGGGCGAAGACACGACACGAGTAAATCCTAATATATCTACGTCAATATTACATTAATCGCATGTGACTGTATTAGCTATTCTAGTGTCACCGTTTGCTTTGAATTAAATCTTATTTTATATCTGTTATCTGCACTAGTTATCTGTATTTGCGTTGCTATTTCAGTACCTCTTGTTTGCACGGTAGGTTATTTTTGGACTTGTTGAACTAACATCGTTTATATGCTATTTGTTGTTGACTGTATTTGTTATTTGTACATATTTATATTTGATTTCAAATATTCTCCTTCAAGTTTTCTTTATCCCACTGTGGGGTTAGATAACACGAGTATCGACTTACGGCCGGTTTCAATAAACGATCTCAGTTTAGAGTGCAGATAGATGATTATGAACCAACCAAATCAAGTAATTTGACGGAGTCATGTTCAAACTGTGTTCTTATTGGCTAATTTTTGTTATCTATCTGCACATTCCAACTGAGTTTCTTTATTGAAACCGGCCGTTAATGGGTGAATGTATATCAGTCTATAAATATGTTCGTAACTTCCAGCGACGTGCATACACATTCCGATCAGGGTAGACAAAAACATTCCAAATTATTTTCTTCAACTACAATCACAATAAAAACCATGACCGTGTCAATCTATATTTATGATAATAAGTCATCAATAAAACAATTTAACACCGTCTTAACTCCAAGATAAGATTTATTAAACGATCGTATTTTAAAACTTTATCATTTTACGACCATCATTGTAAAGACGGGTTTATATTTACAATTCGCATGGTACACGCATGTTTTTCATTGTTTATCAATAGTGACATGTATACGAAATGTTTGATTCGGTTCAACGAACTGAAATTAAAGCGGGTTACATTAGGAATGTAGGTAAGCTGAGTTGGCGGTGGAATTCAAATGAAAGCTTATTTTTAGTGTACACACGTCCTAATATTGAAACCGGTTAATAATTAAGATCACGGGATATATCTAACTACTAGCTTTTGGCCGCGGTTATGTCCGCGTGAGTCTGTTCCGCCGTATTTCCATTTTCTCTATACAAATTTTCTTTCCCCGTTACACCCCATTAAGGAGTGAAATTAAAAAGAAACCATGTGTCGGATTTCACGTTACTACGTCAGTCAGATTCCTTTGAGAGAATTGACGTCAGAAAAACGACTGAACTGAAGCTAAATCCTGCTTGCAACATCTTAGAAAAAATTTGTCTTGTGCCGACCACAAATTGTGATAAGAGCAGCAAGATTTAAAGATTTTTGGTTCATTGAATAGGGTTTTCTAAGCCCAAAGTCTGGAATATGTGCCTGAAATAGCGAAAGAAGGAAAGAAATAAACTTTATTCAGCCAATGTCTAGCGTTAGGCTTGTCACCCATCACTTTAAGGATATAATGAGCTACGCGAAAGGTTATAGTTCGCTCGTTCGCCTCTGCTTACCCCTTCGAATACAGGCGTGAGCTTCTATATGTATCAATAGAGTTTTTTGTTTGGCCAAACCCTACGCATATAAGGATATCAGAAGCATGCTGGTATCGATAAAAATAGAATTCCCGCTAAATTACTGAAGCTCTTCTCACCGTCAATCAGCGATACCCCCACATTTTTTGCGTTACGTGCTCATGACGTTAACCACGAAACAATTGATCGGAGTTGGACCTGAGATGACGCTCATCGCCGTTCGAATTTGAATCTTATTGCGCAGATAATAGAGCGGTTGGGGATTGATGAGCTTGTTTTGGATTAGGCTGTACAGAGCATGGGCAAACAGCGTGACCTTTCTGACGTATGACAGTATGATACGGTACTGACGCGTGCCATCACCTATTGATAAGTGATATATATTATGGTGTGTTACTGTTATATGAGAAAATGGGGCATTGTGTAATAAATCTAGGATGTTAAGGTGTGATATGGGGGCGTCCATAAATTACGTGAGGTGTTTTTTTAAATTTTCTGCCCCTCCCTCCCCCCCTGGTGAGATGTCGTGAGATTTTATTCAACCCCCTCCCCCATACCCCAATCTCACGTGAGAGTTTTCAAAATGTGAGTTTCTTACGTAAACGCATGTACAATCTGGATTAAATGGACCAAAATAGTATATTTTTTTTTTGTTCCAATCAGAAAAAAAATTGCGTGATATTTGCCGAGACCCCCCTCCCTCCAACGTAAGATTAGATGAGATTTGACTCGACCCCCTCCCCCCCTTAAACACCTCACGTAATTTATGGACGCCCCCAATAGTAAATGTTAATATTCTCATTTACATAAATGAAATAAGTTTAAGAACTTAACAGACAGACTCCAGACACAGACCATCCTTGCCTTTATCGAACACAAAAATAATCTTAAAAATGAGTCCACATCTCTCGATGCGAGGGCCCGAATTCGAAACCCATATCAAACTATTACAACGTATGTCCTATTTATTTTGAACTATTCTTTGATCTACATGTAATAAGCCCGTAGTTTCTTTCTGCCGCTCTTCTTCGGGTCGTCATCCGTAGGTAGCTAGAGAAAGGCTGACCAACGGCTTCCAGTATTTCCAGCCAATCCCCTGCCACCATTCCTGCCATATGCCATTCCCATACAACCCATTCCCTTACACTCTATTCCTATCTCCCCTTATCACCCTATCTTAGCCATCCCATCGTTATATGTCCATACTTGCCTGCCTTCAAATTTATAGCGAGATAATGTAAACTATATTAATCTTAATTCAAAATTTGCTTGTGTTGACTTGCCATAAGTGCTTTACATGCCTACGTGATCAATTATTTTCTTTCTGTCTGGCGTTATCCCGGCCTTCTGCCAGGGTCCGCCTTCCTACTTAATCGCTTCCACTTCGCCCGGTCTTGAGTATCCTCTATGGTGAGACCATTGGTTCTCATATCTTCCTCCAGAACATCCAGCCAGCGCTTTTTGGGCCGTCCACGGGAACGCAACCCTGGCACGATCTGGGCCAGACACATGCGACCGACGTACTCCTGCGGTTTCCTCAAAACGTGGCCGTACCATCTCAAGCGACATTCCTGCATTTTATCTGCCACGTCCCGGACGCCAAGACTACCGCGGATGTGCACGTTACGTATACGATCTAGTCGTGTAACATTGCACATCCACCGCAGCATCTTCATTTCCGCGACGTGGATTTGCCTAACATGTCGCTTAAGGGCAGGCCAAGTCTCACATCCATACAGGAGTACCGGCCGAACGATGGTTTTATATATGAGACCTTTAAGTCTCACCGGCATCTTGCGGTCGCAGGTGACACCCGTGACCTGTCGCCATTTAGCCCATGCGGCGCCAATGCGTGCCGTAACGTCGGAGTCGATATCACCCGACTCGTGCAGTACAGACCCTAGGTACTTAAACTTGTCAGTTTTCACTGCAAGCTCGTTCCCTATCCGGATACTATCTGGGTCTGCACACCCGCAGCCCATGTACTCGGTCTTCGCCACATTTAGTTTTAGACCGCCGTTCTCAAGCGTCTCCTTCCACAGGTTTACCCTCTGCTCTAGGCGCTGTTTGTCCTCATCTATTAGTGCTATGTCATCGGCATACATGCCTACGTGATCAATAAAGATTTTAATTTCCTTATAATACCTATATGGCTGAAATTCAAATTAAATACTGTAAATCAAGCACCAAGTTTCGTATTTAAAAGTTTTCACACCGCAATTTTAATTTGTTTAAACCTTGAACTCTTATAACTGATATTATAAATAAACACATCACTTTGATCACGAGCATTCATTCGCATTTGATATTACCCGGATATATACCACGGTACGCCGATGACTGATTATAAAAACAGTTATCTTGAGATTAGGCAGTTGTGTGATACATCATAACCCTGGCGCCTGTCTGTTTGTTTATCTAGAAGACTACCCACAGGAAATGGATAACATGAATGATTTATTCATGAAATCCTGGTCTAACTTTTAATCAAATAGCCCCTTATAAAAATATTTAAGCGCTGCTTATCTTTAACCATAGGTTGTCCCTTTCATTTTTAAACAAGGTAACGCAAGGAAAATAGTGACAGGCTGTTCTTAGTGAAAGATTTTTTTACGACCGGCTCCAAGCCTGACGTCAACCCCCTCTGAGGGATCCAGTCCCGAGCAAATTAAAATAGAAAATTTGCATTGCCCGACCTGGGAATCGAACCCAGGACCTCCCGGTCCACAACCCAATTCATGCTGCCACTAGACCAAGGAGGCGAACATATTCTTATATTATTATACCATGGTAATCTTATCTAATAGAAGTATCTTAATACCACAACGAATGACAGTAATGACCTTTGGTGATCTTTTAATCTGGCCGGATCATTGTACCGCAGATTAAGTCATTAAAATTGATAAGCGATAAAGGCGCGGTTCCGAACATGACCGCTGTCGAAAGTCATAGACTGCTGCATAATTTATATTCGCATGCGACAGTGTCATGGCGTCGAGAAAATTCACATCCCTTACGATTTATAAGGTACTGTTATATTATGACTGTACTTTGCTGCTTTGGTATGGCGCGCCATTGTCGTAATGTTCGGAACTATACCTTTAACAGATTGTGTAAATTACTGCATAATTAAACAAGTATTTATTATGCATATAAATAGAGCGTTTCAAGCATGAAGCAAAAGTAATGTCTTTTAATGATGTGACTGACTCACTCATCTCTTCACTCTTGGTTTATCTTTTTTGGCACGGCAGTCATTATACATGCAGCTAACTTATGTTAAATACATTGTAATCCAATATAATATACCTAGACCATGTATAATACGTTTCTAGGTTTGCTAATTTTTTCGGTCTGAATTTGCTCGACCTGCAATAACTGTGCAATAAGTCCTATCTTATAATGACATAGAATTTCATAGCTTTATTGTCGTAGGAGTAAGTTTTTAAAAATCACAAGTTTAGAAAATTAACGGACCGACTTGTAATCCGATCGTGACGAAATTTATATGGGACCACCCTTAAAATAAGCTCTATCGAACACAAATTTTGAAAATCGGCCCACATTCGGCGGAGATACAGGTGAATTGAGGAACTTCCCTTTTTGGAAGTATGTCGAAAAAAGAAAAGTTTTAAAATCCCTACTTCCAAAGAACTGTCATATAGCTAAACTTTCGGTAGAGCCATAAATTCGACACCAACATTTCCATCAGATTTGCTCGGTTATATCACAGTTCACCCATATTTATAGTTAAACTGCGGCAGATAATGCGATATGCGATAACAGCCACTAATTATTACACCTCGGCGTTGTCAGTCGCCAGTCGCCATTATTGCGCTTCAGTTTTAGAGAAACCGTCGCGCTGTGCGCACGCGTCTTGTGTTGTAACAGTTTTAAAGTGGAATTAAAAAATGCCGACAGATGCACTGGAGAGGTTCGTTGCTAAGCTATTGAGGATTGTGAGTATTTTTGTATTTTTTTTTCGTTAACTAATTTTTGTATTTAGTTTTATATTTATAAAAGCAATTGCGGTATTCTTAAAAATGCCGACAGATGCACTGGAGAGGTTCGTTGCTAAGCTATTAAGGATTGTGAGTATTTTTGTATTTTTTTTTTCTTAACGATTTTTTGTATTTAGTTTTCCATTTATAAAAGCCATTGTGGTATTCTTTCTTTATTCCCCCTGAGAGTGGTGTCGGCTCTGTATACTTTTTCTTTAGAATATTTCAGAAAAGCTTTTGTTTATTTTTCTTGAGGTTTCTTTACTTAAGCCCACTTATGTGAGCACACAATATACATTTTTTAAGAATGTTGCAGAGAGGATTAGGTTATAATGCGTATAGGTATTTACAAGAAAGAAAGAAGAAAGAAAGAAATAGTTTATTTGTGAAAGCACATACAATATTAGATTATATAAAAAAAAAATAATAAAACAACGATTTTTATTATGTGCAAATCACAAAAACGGCCCAACAACGGTACAACGAGCCGCCTATCTGGCGTCAACCCCCTAGGGAAAGTGGTTACATTCGTTTTAAATAATACTTTATGTGTTTTTTTTAACATATATCATGAACAATACTCGTGGTAATTCTAATCCGAATATATATAAATTGTTGACCTTAAAAAAGGAGGTCCTCAATTCGTCTATGTTACGTGATATCTGCGCCAAATATGGACCGATTTTAAGGTTCTTTTTGTGTTCGATAGAGCTTATTTCAAAGGTGTTTCCATATATTTAATCATGATCGGATAACTATTGAGGTCGGTCCGTAAGGTTTTAAACTTGTGATTTGGCGTTATCAAGTGTATTTTTTTTTTCCAAACCCACATACCACGTGTAGTAAGTCGTTAATTTTTTTTATGGCAGAGAGTGGCAAACGAGCAGATGGCTCACCTGATGATTAAGTGATATCTACAGCCCATAGACACCCAAGACACTAAGAGAATCATGAGTGCGTTGTCAACCAGGAAAGGAGAGAAATGGGCCACCGGAAATCTCACTCACCGAACGAAACTCGACAGCTAGCTGCCACTTTACGTCGGTTTTCTGTGAGACAGTGGTATCAAACCGGTCGATCCGGCCCATTCGTGCTGTAGACGTTACTGTCTATAGCGTAGCTCTACCACTCAATGTGTACATACCGCTGAATGTTTTAATTTTGGTTACGTACATTTTTGGTAATACACACGCGTTGCCGACGTTATTTTTATCATGTCGGTAGAGCTTTTTTCTAGCACGTTGTAATAAAAAGCTTTAGTGTATACAGTAAACATCACTTGTAAAAAAAATGGGCGGAATGCAACGGCATGTTTATTTTATTATTTGTGTAAGTCTGGATGATTCACGAGATTTATATTTTCGTTTAAATTACCACGGACGTAAAAAAAGAGGGACGGAGCGCTAGGAACATTGAAAGTGAAGCAGGGTTTTCGGCCCATTCGATCTATCGACACGTAATGAAGTGTGTGTGCGTATGACACTTTTGTACAGGCGCGTTTGTCTGTGGCGTCCGTTTAACTATAGGCGAGATGGTGTCCTTCTTTTTCTTTACGTCCGTGACATCAACGTATTCTTTTACCCATAGCTTATGTTTGTCAAATGGCCTACTAATACAAGTAATCGTCATTATCAGTCACAGGACGTCCACTGCTGTACATAGGCCTCCGCCAAAGATTTCCAGATCGACCTGTTGGGAGCGGCCTGAATATAATAGTATACAAGTATTAATTAGTAGCCATTTTAAAAGAAATTACCATCGGGTTCCTTGTTAAAAATAATCACAAGTTTAAAAACTTAACGGACCGAATTGAAATCCGATCGTAACCAAATTTATATGGGACCACCCTTGAAAGAAGCTCTATCGAACACAAAAATAATTTTGAAAATCGGTCCACATTTGGCGGAGATATCGCGTAACATACATCAAAATACAGACGAATTGAGGACCTTCTCCTTTTTGGGAGTCGGTCCAAAATCATCTTTACTGACTATGCAGTAGTAATATATCGTGTGTATTTTTTTATTTCAGTTTGTGGTTGACCCTTTTTTACGAGAAACCAAGTGACTTTTTGCGAAATTATTAATCAACGCCGTCTTACGTATCACGTAATATGTGACGATACAGTATGTAAAAATATCCTTTGTATATGTAACAGGCGTTTTGATCTGCACTATTTCAATCAAATTTTTTATCGTGTCGATAAGTAATCTTGAATGACCTTTCGTCCACTTATCTCTCAAGATTAAAAACAAAGGTGATAGACCTCTGCCAAGGTTATCCTTTTCATCTTTTGGAGATCGACTCACAATTTCAAATAAATTATAATATATTCGCATTTGCATATTGCAATTTGCATAGATTTTGCATGAAAATTATGTTTTGTTTATTGTGAGAATAATTAATAGATACATGCATGTGCAAAGGATTTTTCACTTAAATTGTTAAAATTTTAAAATTCTGCATTTATCTGTTCCTTGCGTACATTATCTGCGTCTAAGGGTGACCGCACACTTGCGTTTTCACTTCACAACAAGAGCGAAATCATGGCTTGGCGTGACTAAACCAAGGCCCTTATTATCAGTTTGACAGTTAACAAACGATAATAATTTATTTTTATTAGATTTTACTAGAAGCGCCTCTTACGGAAACCACAATGAACTAAAGTAATGCGTAGAGAATACGAAAGCAATAATATCATTTTTAAAAAGTATGCACTGTCAAAAGTATTCTCGTACTGGGGCTTAGACTATCTATCTACATATGTCATCGACTAAGTTGCGAAGGTTGCGATTCATTAAAGTTGTTTATTTAGAATACTAGCTTTTGCTCGCTGCTACGCCTACGTCAGAGTCTGCCTCGTCGTAGGCGGTCTTAGGGGATGAATTTCCAAAAAAAATTCTTGGTGCTCGCTGACGTCATAAAAGGAAGCCTTGTGAATAATTTAATTTTCCTACCTCCAATCGTTTCGGCTGTATGTTGATACGTCAGTCAGTCAGTCAGTTTCTCTTTTTATTTACACAGATATAGATAGATATAGATGAAGCAAACAAGAAGACAGGTCAGCTGATCGTACGCAATTTTGTGTATACTAGTATAAATTGACTGCCTCAGTGGCGTGGTGGTATTTCGGTACGACTGCGGTTCTGAGGTCTCGGGTTCGATCCCCGGGTCGGGCAAAGTGATATTGGATTTTTCTATATCAGCCCGGAGTCTGGAATTTGTGCCCGATATGGCGATAGGCTCGCCCCCTATCGCATTTGGGACGGAAATAAGCTCGGCGAAATGACCCACATTTCGCCGAGCTTATTTCCGTCCCAGTTCTAGTTCGCTAGTGCACCTCTGCCTACCCCTTCGGGGATACAGGCGTGAGCTTAAGTAGTAGAAAATATATGCACTTAGTGACAGTTTGTATGTAGAGCGGTGATAAGGTTTTATTTCTTAGAAATGTACCCACAATCTACATTGTATTGTGATAAGGAAGGACAAATGTTTTGAATGTGATTATCCAATGGTTAAACAATGTTTATTTGAGCGGGAATTTTCGGTTAGTCATTTGTTGTCATTTTCGAATAACTTCCAAAAAGGAGAAGGTCCTCAATTCGTCTGTTTTTTTATGTAACGCAATATCTCCGCCAAATGTGGACGAATCTTTAAAATTCTTTTTGTGTTCGATAGAGCTTATTTCAATGGTGGTCCCATATAAATTTGGTCACGATCGAATCTGAAGTCGGTCCGTTAAGTTTTTAAACTTGTGGTTATAAGTAAAGTCACTCTGTGGACTGATTTAGTCTACAGCATTAATTGGCCACATCGACAGGATTATTAGTATTAATTTATTACCACTGTCTCACCACACCGATGTGAAGTTACAACTTCCTGCTGTACTTTTTGCGTTAAAGATTTTTTCGCATAACCCCAATTCGCCTTTCCATATTGATGCTATAATATGGTGACAAAACATTACCCTCTTTCCCGAGCAGTTGGGTAATGAATGAAAACCCTTTTTCCTCCCCCTTCCATTCCGTCCTTTTAGGTTGGCAACGCACCCACGATTCTTTTTGTGTCTTGGACAATGGGCGGTGGAGATCACTTACCATCAGGTGACCCATCTGCTCGTTTCCCAGTCTCTGCTATAAAAAAATGAACAATGCGAAGAGCTGTACACAATGGCCATACCAAAATGACAGAAATATCCAAATATTTACAATATGCAAAGCATTTTCACACGCAGATGTAAAAATTCCGAAACTCAGCGAACGTAAATCACGGTTATTTCAAGAACAGCTTGCATTCGAGTGAAGTCGAAGAACCGTGGTCGTGGGTGTCTATGTAAACATTCCTAGAGTATTTTTAATAGACACTACAATAATGAAGAAAAGGGATCTTCAGACGTTGGCAAAGGGATTTTGACGGGAAGTCTGACAGGGTGTGTTTGTTGGTTTTTAAGTGATGTGGCTTAATGCATCAATCTGCAGTGAAGATGGACAGTATAATGTGGAAAAAATTTTATCCGGTGATCTTTGATGAGTTTTGCTTGGTACGTTGGCTGGCTTTGTTCGGTCGTTTCGCCGAGTGAAGGTCATCCGAGGGGCACCGCGCTGGAAAGAATTACCGCATTAATCCTAGTAGGACCTTGAGATCATCCTCATCTGGGTCTCATGGTCATTGTGAAAACATAATTGCCATATTTACCTTGATATTGGCTAAATCATCGCAAATGCGTGGAAGCCATTATTTTTTAAAAGAAGAATACGTTGGCAAAGCACCAATGATACCTCTCATAATGTAGATGACTCACCGTCATGAGATGTAGATTGAAAATTGATTTTAGGAGACAAGGTAATAACAGCTTGCCTTCTAAAACAAATGTTGAGAAACTCCTTTAAAGCTAATTATACATTATTTGAAACAACAGTTTTTTTAGAAAAGGGCCAAATAAGGAGTTCTCGTAACCGACGAGCGTGCATGAAAAGACTGATGACTGTGGAAGAAGCGAAAGAGGTGTGTTTGAACCGAGGCAATTGGCGCTCCTTAGTCTCTGCCTACCCCAACGGAAAACAGGCGTGAGTTTGTGTATGTATGTATGTATGTGAAACAACAGTTCTTATAAGTAATCTTCGTCTATAATCTATAAGGTTTGTGAGGCCTATTTGTCTAGTAGCGACAGATAAAAATTAGTACATTGATCATTGTGTTCGATGTAATTCAGTACTAATGGATCTTTGCTAAGTTATGTGATAGGAAAAAAGTCAATTATATTAAAAATGCTTATTAGTCTCATAGGCTAGATTGTAATAAATAATATAGAACTTAGATAGACATAAGCTCACGCCTGTATCCCCGAAGGGGTAGGCATAGGCGCACTAGCGAACTAGAACACCCACATTTCGCCTAGCTTAGTTCAGAACCACATGTGATAGGGGGCGAGCCTATCGCCATATCGGGCACAAATTCTAGACTCCGGGCTGATATGGAAAAATCCAATATCACGTTGCCTGACCTGGGGATCGAACCCGAGACCTCAGAACCGTAGTCGTACCGAAATACAACCACGCCACCGAGGCAGTCACTCACATCAGAACTTAGATAATAATGCACTTTATTTTACGAAAATAATTAGGAACCAAAATCTAAAACTGTTGACATGAAATATCACGTTGATTCGGGAAAATATTTATTTATAATCACAGAGGAGTTATACATACCGAAGTATTCTTTAGAGTAACTTTACACAGTATTCTGTGACATACGAGTTGTGGTTTCTGCCCATGATCCGATTGTGGTCTATGTGTTCACCGCAAAACTTGTCAATGCTATAAAAATAGATGAACAGACGCTGTGTCTCCCTGGTACTGTTAATTACTGTGAATTGTAGAGTTAAAGGCGTTATATGTAGAGGAAAAATGTTGCAAAAAATATTTGTTGTAATTTAAATAACAAATATAACCGTCGAATGCTTGTACACTTTAAGGTCTGTTTATATCGTTTAAGGCCGCCTTATCTGACAAAATTGTATAACTTTTTTTTATTTATAAAACAGAGACAAACGAGCAGATGGGTCACCTGATGGTAAGTGATCTCCACCGCCCATAGACACCCAAGACATAAAAAGAATCATGGATGCGTTGCCAACCTAAAGGGAGGGAAATAGGAATTGGGAACGGGAAAGGGGGAATCGGGCCACCGGAACTCTCACTCACCGATCGAAACGAGACAGCAAGCTGCCACTTTACGTCGGTTTTCTGTGAGACAGTGGTATCAAACCGGTCGAGCCGGCCCATTCGTGTTGTAGACGTAATTGTCTACAGCGTGGTTCTACCACTCAAGCACTCAGCGTGGTTCTTGTATGGCGAAAATTAATGTAAGGAGTCGTAAACGTTGAATAGCGTTTGACCATTCGGGTTGAAATCTTTGAACCACGCTGAAAAGGAGCTATAAAAACCTTTAAGTTGTGATATAAATTACATTTTCCATTATAATGGAAAATAGTGGGAAATAAGGGGGCAGCGTGCCAAACCGCACCTTTCCTATGCCCTTTATCGTTTATTTGACTGTGCTGATCTGGTGCTGAGTTGTTATAATAGATGATGAACCATTATGTTAGTTTGCTAGGGGTTCGATTAATGATTATATCCTTGTGCCTGTGTCAGGCCCCCTCGAGTTGCATTTTTCCTTTTCGGTGTGTGAATCATTTAAGCAGGCTGGCATGATTCTGATGACCATCGATAAACAAATTGTTTGTCAGTCTATGCTATTGAGTTTTGGACTGCATTCCGCTTATCATCAAGTGTAGTAGTCACTTTGCCGTGCTCATCATCATCATCATCAGCCACAGGATGTCCACAAGACATAGACCTCGCTCAAAGATTTCCAGATCAACCTGTTGGTAGCGGCCTGCATCCAGCGACTTCCTCCGACATCCGAATAAAAAAATCTTAATATTTCATATTTTTCGACCGACTTGCAAAAAGGAGGAGGTCCTCAATTCGTCTGTACTTTTTTTAATGTATGTTACGCGATATCTCCGCCAAATGTGGACCGATTTACAAAATTCCTTTGTGTTCGATAGAGCTTATTTCAAGGGTGGTCCATATTAATCTGGCCTCGGTGGCGTGGTGGTATTTCGGTACGACTACGGTTCTGAGGTCTCGGGTTCGATCCCCGGGTCGGGCAATGTGATATTGGATTTTTCCATATCAGCCCGGAGTCTGGAATTTGTGCCCGATATGGCGATAGGCTCGCCCCCTATCAAATCTGGGACGGAACTAAGCTCGGCGAAATGTGGGTGTTCTAGTTCGCTAGTGCGCCTCTGCCTACCCCTTCGGGGATACAGGCGTGAGCTTATGTATGTATGTACGATCGGATTTGAAGTCGGTCTCTGATCGTGTGATGTTTTCTGAGAATGATACGCGGAAAACATAAACGATATCCACAATTATTATTTCCAATGTTTTGTTTATCACTAATTATAACTATACACATAAACATATTAGTAGGAAAACATTTGGCACAGTTAGTTCAAAGGGTGTTCGTGGAAACGACACGATTCTTGTAATATCATTGTTTACTAATTGGAGGAATTATATAAACTGTTTATGTAATTTTTTAATATTTACCGACTACTCTTTGTTGTGGTTTCTATGGAAATTAGGTCGTTGGAGGATGTTGTGGTTTGGTCGTTTGTAAATCGAGAATTTGATCGTTCTGAGTGTCATTATGGGACTTAAATGAAACCAATGTCACTCTTTTTTTTTGTAAACCTGTTTTATTCTTTGACAGCCTCCGTGGCGCAGCTAGCGAATAGCCGGCTGTGAAACGTGAGGTCGCGGGTTCGATTCCCGCACCGAGACAAATTTCTGTGTGGCCCATAGATATTTGTTTCGGGTCTGGGTGTTGTGAGATCGAAAATCTCTCGTAGTTTCTGATACCCACGATACAGGTTACACCTAGTGTGGGGTCAGGACTATGTATGTAACTGTTGGGTGTATTTATTTATTTATTTATTTATTTATTTATTTATTTATTTATTTATTTATTTATTATTTATTTATTCTGTGGGGGTGAAATGTGTCGCTGTTTAGTGTTATGTTGTCGCTGGTGGGTTTCCGGCAAGGAGACTGGACTTCGCTATTTGATACGGTAGTGCGTTCCTTGCCGGTTGTACTAAACATGTTATATTTGTTGTGTGTGATTTGTGTAATGTGATTGTAGCAGCAAAAGTAACTGCTTATACCGTGGGCTATGTCACTCTTGTTGACAGCAAATTATCTTAGGATTGGTTATATAGAAGATTAGTTGTTGCAAGCACAAAGCACCAAGAATTCCGAAAAGCAATACCAGACAACTGTAAATTTTCCCGAAATAAACAGTAGCCTATGTGCTATATCAAAACTGTAACCTATCTCGAAGCCAAATTTCATCCAGATCCGTTCAGCCGTTCTACCGTGATGGGTTACAAACATTTACCCACCCAAACTTTCGCATTTATAATAATATTAAACATTATTTAACAGTCAGACTGCCTAGGTGCAGTGGCGTGGTTGTATTTCGGTACGACTATCGTGCTGAGGTCTCATATGGCCATGGGCTTGTCCCCTATCACATCTGGGACGGAACTAAGCTCGGCGAAATGTGGGTGTTCTAGTTCGCCAGTACGCCTCTGCTTACCCCTTCGTATACAGGTGTGAGCGTATGTTATGCTTATTATATAACAGTATCTGAGCTAACACATTTTGTGTCTTATGTTAATAGTTAATGATCAACAAACACAACGATAAAATGATTACAAAACAATCAATTAGATAGGCAGAGTTCATTGATAGCGAATGACCTGGTCGTCTACTCCTACAACTGAAGGCCGTTCATTCATTTAGAAATGTGGGCGTGCTTAGAAATCTTCCACGCTTTCTTTTCATCTTTATGGCTTTATTGTATTGAATTTAGCGTGGACTTTATACATATTTTGAATGGTATTGTTGGTTGTTTATGTAATATAAGAGGCATTTTATTAGGTTATGGTTTTGAGTGGTAAGAGCCTCGAATGGGCCGGCTCGACCGGTTTGATACCACTGTCTCACAGAAAACCGACGTAAAGTGGCAGTTTGCTGTCGCGTTTCGTTCGGTGAGTGAGATTTCCGGTGGCCCAATTCCCCCCCTCCCTTTCCCAATCCCTATTTCCCTTTTTTTAGGTTGGTAACGCAGTCATGATTCTTTTGGTGTCTTGGGCGTGGAGATCACGTAACATCTGGTGACCCATCTGCTCGTTTGCCAGCCTCTGCAATACTAAAAAATAATACACACGAATTGACGTTTTATCCTTCTTTTAATTACATTTCGTGTGTAATAAGATTTTGGCTTTTCAGAAATCATTTTCTTAATTAACCATAATTGCTATTTACAGTTTTCTGTGACACATATGACAATAATACTGTCTCAACGGCCCTACTGACGCATCGCAATCACGCCTATGAATAAACAAACAGACAAAATATGTGTCACTTGCATATCGCTCCCACACTGAGTCATCCCATTCATAATCTGAAACGGGAGCACTGAATGTGTAAAGCCAGCGACGCCGGCGCATGCGTGGGCGCCGATGAAAATACGCGTCCGTGAAACTTTTTTTAAAGCCGGATGTACGACGCCAATGTAGGTAGTGGTTGATTGATTACATGAGATAAGCTTTAATAATTATAGACTCGTCTTAACTAGAGCAGCTGACTCTACATAGATTTAAAGCTAACATAACATTGGTTTAATATTGGTATCGGTTGTGGGCTCCTTTTACCGCACTTAGTTCGTTAAAATAATCGAACCATTGTGCGTGTCTTTAATGCCAGCTAGAGATCTAGCCAGCCTAGCTCCGACCAGAAGCGCAGGATCCTCCTGGTGGCTCCACAGGTTTCTCGGAACGACCTCGGTGTGTTGAGGATAGCTAACATAACCTAAGCTCACGTCTGTATCCCCGAAGCGGTAGGCGCACTAACGAACTAGAACACTCACATTTCGCCGAGCTTAGTTCCGTCCCGCCTACCCCTTCGGGGATACAGGCGTGAGCTTATGTTATCTACAAACTAAAATCTTGTTTGAAAACTGAATTAATGTCTGAATATAAACTCCAGCAGTGGTGAAAGGTAAAAAGTTAAAGTGAGTTCGATATTCATCTTTTTTATATTATAACCTATTTTTCACAATATCTATTAGAAAATTTGGTAAACGTAAGCCGGAATAGAACCATAAAAAAATCTCTTAATATCTGTCCTGCACAGATGCTTACATTAAATATAATATGTTTTATGCCGGTCCATGCTTTTTCTCTACACAAGTTATTTTCTTCGTTAAAACAAGTTATACAGGTATCTTAACAGGTATAAAAGATTTCTAAACTCACACGACAACTATAAAACTGGATATATTACACTTTCACTTAAATGAATTTAATTCATATTTAAATTTGTGCACTATATCTATCGGTTTAAAATTAAGTAAATATAGCACTAAGGGCAACTTACAGCGGTCCTATGACCAGCAGTAGACGTCCTGTGGCTGATGATGTTGATGAAACTCGAATTTTCCTACAGCTCACTCCTATCGCTGAATCAAGATTTGGGATAAATAGAGATTTATCGCGGAGTTGCAAGTGGCCCTAAGAACTATAGCAACACGTTGAGATCCATCCTTAACCAATCCATAACCTTGAATAGTGGTAATTTTGTTACATGAAAAAGCCTTGCCTAATAGTACTTGTATGGTACGAGCGCAGGTAAGAGTACCTGGATATCGACCACCTTACATAGGGTGAAAACCCGTGAGTCATATCCGAGTGTTATGGTATAGGACCAGTCAGTCTATTCAGATACTTCAGAATCTAAAGTTTAGAGTATTAATTAAAGTACATTGTGATGAGTTTTCGTGCTTGTGTTAGAAATAAAGTTCATTAGACATTTTATATAATCACAATTTACAAACTTTTTCGCCTTCTTGGTTTAGTGGTAGCACATATGGGCTGTGGACCGGGAGGTCGTGGGTTGGATTCCCAGATCGGGCAAAGCGAATTTTCAAATTTAATTTGCCCGGGACTGGATCCTCCAGAGGGGGTTGACGTCGGCAGGCACAGTCCGTCGTAAAAACTTTGCTAAACCCTTTCTGCTACATGCTTGGAAAAGTATGTTGCGCCGACCCCACATTAAGGTGGGATAAGGGCAGGTGGAAAGAAAGAAAGACAATTTATAAACTTAAAAACCAACTTCATACTACGTTTCATAAATAAGTACTAACATTCGTAGCAACAATACAGAGAGATGTACATTATTTGTACATAGTGTATAATGTCTTTGAAACAATACAACATACATAACGTGTTACATTTCAATTCACAATTCGGTAATGAATCTGATTCACTATTTTGTGGAACAATAGTGTTTATTATTATTTCCTTCATATTTTTCACATCCGTAGTAATTTCTACTGAATAGATCCGTTTGAGGAAAGTGTGTCCCAAACCATTTGTTTGTGAATATTATTGTTTGTAATTCGCGTAGTATTGTGATTTTAGTGTGTACTATATTTCAGTATAATCTATACCCAGAATTGTATAATGTATAAACGAAACACATTTTCCCTAAAAACATTAATTTTGTATTGATATATGCACCGGTTTCGATATCTGAGTCGCCCCGTGGTTCTGAATGACAGAACCGGTGTCAAAACTATCAAAAGTGACCGCCATTTAGTATTCCTTTGTTTTTGGGCCGATTAACTTCAAAATCGATATCTGAGTCGGCCCGTAGTTCCGAACGACGGAACCGATGTCAAAACTGTCAAAAGACCCGTTTCGTCTTTTTCAACGTTTTGTTTTTCCTTAAGTAATTTCACGTAAGGAAAAAGGAAAAACGAGTAATTTGGTCACCTGATTGCCACTGATATCAAAAGAATCATTGGTGCGTTGGATTGACACGGTAAGGGGCCACTTGAGCCATAGGAAATACGAAACGCAACAGCGAGCTGCAACTCCATAGAAAGCCGAATAGACCGATCGAGCCGATCCATTCGTACTCTAAACATAACGGTCTACAGCATGGCTTTATATCTCAAAAAAAGTACATTTTCATTGCCAACACTGTCACCCGATGGTAAGTGGTCTCCACCGTCCACGGACGTCCACGATAAAAATATCATTGGATACGTTGTCAACCTCAAGGGAAGGGAATAGGGATTGGGAACTGGAGGGGGGAATTTTGTCCACCAAAAATCTCACTCAACTCAACTCGAACGAACCGTTATACTCGAGGTTACGAGCCGCATTTTTAAACAAAAAATAATGAAAATGTTTTATTAGCATTAATACTATTTCACAAATGGAAGGATGGAAGGCGACTGACTGGAGGAATAGAGTCACGGCCTCTGTGGCGCAGCGAGCAAGTAGCTGGCTGTGAAACGAGAGACCGCGGGCTCGATTCCTGCACCGAAACAAATGTTTGGCCCAATGTTTGTGATACCGAAAGTCTCTCGGAGTTCTTGATACCCACGAAACAAAACTCGATTTTAGTTTGGGGTCAGGACTATATGACTGTTGGGTGTTATTTATTATGTAAATCTTAACACTTGCCTCTGTATTATCTGTCCACTTCCACATCACCGCTTGCATGAGTTGCATCATATAGTATCTACTTTATTGTGAATGTTGCACAAGATGATCTATTGTTAATAAATCAGTCGCTTCCTATCCGAGGCGTGGTTCTACACGTGACGCCGTTTCGTAATAGATCATTGACTAGATCAATGGTCTAGAGGTGAGATAGGAATTGTGAGGTCATGGCCGTCACAGGTTCAAATCCCAGGTCGAAATCACAATTTGTTTTACAGTTGTAGTGGAGAGTGTATAAATCTGTTACCAATTTTGATTTTGCTTTATATTTAGTAGATCAAATACGTACTCGAAACTTATTCGTGCTACAGCCTCTGATATCTATGTTTTCTTTTAGAGTTCTATAATCAAATAGAGAGACCTTTGTAATTTAATATCCGTACTATTTATGTTCCGACTTCCAAAAACGAGAAGGTCCTGAATTCGTCTGTATTTTTTATGTTACGCGATATCTCCGCCAAAAGTGGACCGATCAGAATTCTTTTTGTGTTCGATAGAGCTTATTTCAAGGGTGGTCCCATATAAATCTGATGACGATCGGATTTGATTTGATTTTATTTCAATGGATTAGAAGTCGTTCCGTTAATTTTTTAAAAGAATTTGTTCAAGATTCTATAGCGACTTGACTCTCGAAATCTCTACATTTGTACCATCGATCGCCTTATCAAGAACAATACAGTCACCTAGCAACCTTAATGGTGTTGATTAGCCATAGACAAGTTATGGTCAGTGGCGTACGTGCCTCAGTTGACGTCAGTGCGCCCTGAATGTAGTCCCGCGTCCTCTAGACAATTCCACAGAAACCGGTGGACGATAGCCAGAAATGATACCGTCCTATTACGGGTTTGTGGCATAACATGTGACGCGTCGCCAATGGTGTGGTGTTGGTTGGAGGAGGTGGCGGGAGCGGGTTGTGTTCCGCTTGTGGCTAAGTACAAGCGTTTGCTTCCACTACACTACTCGCGAAGTTGACTCGACGAAGTTACGTAGTGTGGCCACACATACCTCGGGTCCTTTGACACGGGCGCATAAACCGATAATTGGAAGTTGCTTGAGGCGAAGCAAGGTTACACGAAGTTAATCGAAGTGCCCCTCCACACTCTCGTCCTCACTTAACTTCGACTAACTTCGCGAGTAGTGTAGTGGACGTATTATTGGTCTTTTGTGAGTTCTGAATTTTTAACATATTTCGTTTTCTTACATTTAACTTTAGCAGCGCCTCGAAAACTATTATACAAGAAGCTAGTTACATATATGAAGAAAATGAAAATTATCAACGTTTTCGTCAAGTGAGAACTGTCAAAACTAACTTTTGCTGGACGCGCTGTCTTCAAACTTAACTACAGTGCCGATTACACGACTCTAACCGACTTACCTTTGCAAACTTGTATCATAAAAAATATAAACTATGAAGCAATCAAGTCTAAACGTTAAAAAAGTTTGAAACCTAGTGTAGGCATTCTTTTTTAAATATTTTCGCCACTGTTAGACTATCGCACATTTTCTGCTTAGCATTACCAGCGAGCTAAGCTCCATTACTCGACGTTTACAAATATCATTGTTGTTCCTGGCTTACAGGAGTTAAAGTGGCGGGTGTATAAGAATTAGGTTTATTCATATTAGATTGCTTGCTAGATAATATGATTCTTTTGGTTCTAGTATATTTGAAATAGAGTCAGCCAGAGTCCTTCTAAAGTGTATTCATAACAATATTGTAAGAAAATTGATTCCGATGCTACTTAAAATCAAATTGTTAATTTACGTACCAATTAGTTAAACCGATATCGAAATGGTGCATAGTCCGCAAGTGTATTTTATATAGTGCCCAATCGCTATGATTGTTTTATGCATAATCTTTAAATATACAAAATGACCTAAGAGCTATAAAGATATATAATGTACTGTGACAGAAAGAGATAGAAAGTGATAGCTTATTTAATTCAGATTTAACCGAAACGCGATGTTTGCATATTTTCTTATCTAGGTGTATGTACGTATTAAGGCAGTCGTTGGTAAAAACTAAGCTAAATCATTTCTGCAACATGCTTGAAAAAGTGTGTTGCGCCGACCCCACATTAAGGTAGCATAACCTGCCCGTAGAAAGAAAAAAGATAATATCACTATATTCTATAATATATTCTATTATATTATTCTATATATTCTATATTAGAACATAAATTCGTCTATTCATCTACGCACATACATACTACAGTAATCGTTTTTCCTGAAAATTGATCAAGAATGTTTTCATAGTTTTCAAGGACCGATTAATAACCCGCGAATTCCCAGTAACTTGGACCATTTCCAAGTCCGCCGGAAACTGTTTAGTTAACGTTGTGTATTGTTATTATAATTTCGCATTGTGTGTGTGAGGATGACTGGGCCTCTGTACTAGGGAATGCACAGTCTGTTGACGCCGCTTGTAGAGGGAACACCTCTCGTTTGAAAAAAGAACATTTTTTTAAATATTTTTTTACGTTGAGTGATTTGTTTGTACTATTTATCGAACTTTTTCAAATCGCTTATCGCTTGTGTTTTAAAAGTGGGTTTTTTGGACCAGTGGTTTTTAGAAATTAGTGATAATAACCTTGATAAAATGTGTTGTTAATTTGTTTACGGTGAAAATGGTTGTATGGTATCTGGCTGACATTAAAGAGGAGGTAAATTTTGAACCGTTTTTATACAAATGTTCATATTAATAGTTAATGTAATAGTTGATTAATAAAAAGATTACGCGACGTAGGAAAATGACCTTCATCTTTTAGTCGGATAATTACACAAAGACATTAATCCCCCAGATGGAGGTTGACGTCAGGCAGGGAGCCGGTCGTAAAAACCAAGCCAAAGCCTTTCTGCAACATACTTTTTCAAATGTGTTAGGCCGACCACATTAAGGTGGGATAAGGGCAGGTAGAAAAAAGAATTACATAAAGACATTCCATACTCAATATTTTAAATTTCTTACCGTCACAGTTTAGTTGTATGGGCTTCCCAGATTGAGTCAAACAGAAAAAAAAGTGTAAATACCATCCGGATTTGTTTCCTTTTTGAGACACGTACACTGGAATCATGACTCGTTTCAGTAGAAAGGTCTTCAACGTCATACACATATTAAGGCTTGTTTTAACCGATCGTGCCAAAGTGACTATACTATTTGATTGTAAGCGCAATTCAGTCCAAAAACCAGTGGTCACTGAGAAACAATTCGTTTATTGGTGTTGCGTAGTCGCCTCCTTGGTCTAGTGGCAGCATGTATGGGCTGTGGACCGGGAGGTCCTGGGTTCGATTCCCAGGTCGGGCAATGCAAATTTAATTTGCCTGGGACTGGATCCCTCATAGGGGGTTGACGTCAGGCAGGTGGCCGGGCGTAAAAACTATGCCAAATCCTCTCTGCAACATACTTGAAAAAGTGAAAAATAAGTCGAAACATTTCTACACAATCATCATCATCATAAGCCACAGGACGTCCACTGCTGGACATACCTCCCTTAAAGATCTCCAGGTGGTCCTGTTGGAAGCGGCCTGCACCCAGCGACTTCCTGCGACCTTTATACCTTTTACCTTTTCTACACAATCGTTGAAAATAAAAGTGTACGCCAACTCGAAATTAGAGTGAGATACAGTGGAAGAGAAATGATAAGGGAAGCTTGTGGATGTTCTGTGGCTGATGTTAATGAAGGTGGAAGATATAGATACGATAACCCGCATTAGGCCAGCGTGGTAGACTAAGTCCTAAGCCCTCTTATTAGTAGAGGAGGCCCGTGACCAGCAGTGGGACATTAATATTACAGGGCTAATATTATTATTATATATGTTTACATGCGACAATGTTTTGACATAGAGGAAGGAAAATGTTAACTAATTACACGTTAATTAAGGCACGTTCCGTTAATTTAATCATTGTTTACGTAGTTTGTTAGGTACCTAGTTTAAATGTAAAATATAATTATTGACCATTTTCCCTTTAAGTCAGACCCACGCGTGAATCAAAACTGATAAGGGAGTACGTTTCGTTAATTACTTTTATATGTACGTTCACTGTTTGCTGCTTTTACTAATGATGGGATTCTTCTCGGATAAAAACCCAACGGCGAGTAAATATCCATAAACACTCGTTTCTACTGAGTATTCACTGCGCATTTCTTTAGAGTTTTTTTTTGCAATGTTGTGATTGTTTGAAATTTTAAACTAAATCAAACATTAAATTAAGCTTATGCATAATTTATACTTATAACGCAACAACAAAGAAATTAGTTTTCGCGTGTTTCTACATAGCTTTTATACATATGAAAAAAGTTATTGTTACTGTTATAGTATAAAACTTCAATCACAACATTGCTAAAAAACCTATAAAGAAATGCGCAGTAAATACTCAGTAGAAACGGATGTTTATGGATATTTACTCGCGCTTGGATATTTATCCGAGAAGAATCCCATCACTAGCTTTTACTCATAAAGTTTAAGGAAAATTATTTACGTATGAATTCATAACGTTTTGTCCTTATTTTTCAAATGCCTTTATCGAATGTAAAACGGTTAATAAATATTCTTAGTACTTTGTGGTGTGGCCAAATTTGGTAATAACTCGTTTAATTATCCACTAGTTTATTATCATTGTAGATTCTCCTCAAACATTTAATGATTCTAGAAACCGGTTTTAAAAAAAGCGGTTGATTTTGTTTAAATTAAAAGCGGTTAATGGTTGAGTGGTATAGCCACGCTGTAGACAGTAATTTCTACAGCACGAATGGGCCGGCTCGACCGGTTTGATACCACTGTCTCACAGAAAACCGTCGCTTACGTTTCGATCGGTGAGTGAGATTTCCTGTGGCCCTATTCCTTTAGACTGGCAACGCACCCATGATTATTTTTGTGTTTTGCGTGTCTATGGGCGGTAGAGTTCACTGACCATCAAGTGACCCACCTGCTCGTTTGCCAGAGTCTGCAAAAAATATCGGTAAAATTAAAATAAAGCTGTTTAAAGAACCCCCTTATACCTCATAGTAAATTATACCATATTCCTATCAACCCGATCAGTTGATAATATAAAAAAAATAATAAGTAAAAACTAAAACTATGTGTCCTACTGAAAAGCTCACCCTTTTCTAAAATCAGTTAATAATCACAAGTTTAAAAACTTAACAGACCGACTTCAAATCCGATCGTGACGAAATCTATATGAGACCACCCTTGAATCTCTATCGAACACAAAAATAATTTTGAAAATCGGTCCACATTTGGCGGAGATATCGCGTAACATACATAGAATACGACGAATTGAGTACCTCCTCCTTTTGTGGAAGCCAGATCACGCGGTCACATGTCTATGGAGACCTGGCTTTTCCCGCTGTAAACACGCTGTCCGTCAAGATTTAACAATTTCACACAGCTTCCGACGTGATCACACACAAATATGTGTTCATTCAGGCACACACAATACGCACGTAGATATTTGCACACCGTTGAATAAGCATTGTTCAAACACCGACGTTTGCGTAGTTTTTCCTGTGACCGCGTTAATGTGGAATCTTTTTGTCGTTAACCTGTTTTACATTTGTTTAATTAAGCAAATTTGTGGAAGAATATCGTAAGTGCATTAAGCCAGCGGTTATAAGAGAGAGTCTTAGCAGGAAGGCGTACCCTGGCATTTAGCCGGGATTACATTACGAAGCTAAGCGCCAAACAGAAAAGCAAAGCTAACCCGAGACATAAATAAAGCATAGACTAGAGACACGAAACATTGACATTTGACAGTATCTTGTCTTTATCTGAATTCATGGATTTCTTAGCATATTTTAAAACTGTACAAAATTGTTTAAGCAGTACATCTAACTGCTGGACACATGTGAAGTTTTATACGTTTGTACTATCAGCCATCACGGTTATATGTATAATGTAGACATCACATTCGAGACTGACTCGGTGGCGTAGTGGTATTTCGGTACAACTACGGTTCTGAGGTCTCGGGTTCGATTTCCGGGTCGGGCAGTGATATTGGATTTTTCCATATCAGCCCGGAATCTGGAATTTGTGCCCGATATAGCGATAGGCTCGCCCCCTATCACATCTGGAACGGAACTAAGCTCGGCGAAATGTGGGTGTTCTAGTTCGCTAGTGCGCCTCTGCCTACACCTTCGGGGATACAGGCGTGAGCTTATGTTATGTATGTATGTTATCACATTTGAGTTTCTTATACTGACCTGTTACATGGAATTAAAATACTGATGTTGTTTGTATGTTTGTCCACAGAGTGAACAGTCATCGCCATTCCGCCGCTGGACGACCGGCAGCGGCACCGGCAGCTCCTACCGCCACCACGACCACCGCACCATGTATAACAAGGTAAGAATGTTAACAGAGATATTACTGTCCCAGTGCTGGGCACTGCCTCCTTTACTAATGAGAGGGGTATAGGTAACTAAATCCTGTAGTTACGACATCAGACATCAGCTTAGTGTATAGAGACTCGTCCAGGATTGTTCACATTGCTCTACAGGAGTTACGGATTCGCATACCTCATTGAAAGTTATGCCTACTACACAAATCGGCTAGCACGTCCGGTTAAATACAACTGTCTTAAAGAAAACCGATGCAAACAGCTCGCTGTTGCATTGCGATCAGTAAGTGAGATTTCCAATGGTCGAAATGCCGCTTCACTTTCCAATTCCATAGGGATTTTTAACTTTTGGCGACACACCTATTATTTTTATTGGTTTGGTTATGGATTATATTGGTTTGATGGCTGTGTCGCAAGTGACCCCACTTTTTCGTTTGCCAGTCTGTACTATAAAAAAACTGGTGGCAAGTGGCAGCAGATATACATATACGACGATTGAAAGTAATTTCGTATTGGACACAATGAAGGACAACAACACAACACGTGTAAATACTATAGAAAATTATGTCGCAATAGCTCTGAAAATATCATATGACCTACGAAATACGGTGAAGTAAAAGACGTAGTACCAGAAGTATGTCAGTAACTTAATTTATACGGTTGCGGTTAATCATACCACCTCGTAGTTTGTACCTATAGGGCCTTACTTATAAAAACAGTTTAGCTGAGCAAATAGCTAAGAATAGTCTATCACTTTTTTCCTTGTGTCACATTGTTTGAAAATAAAAGGGACAGAATATTTTTTACCATTTGCTTACTTAAACTGTTTTATAAGTAAGGCCCATTTTGTGTGAACGACAAGCGATGAAGTAAGGCATTGGTTGGATATTCAATAAACTCTTTAATGCCGTGTAGATCACCTGACGGTTCGTGGTCTCCACGGCATATAAACAACCACAATTAAAGAACAATGAAAGTGCTGCCAATAGTCTTTTAACCTTAAAGAAAGAAAACAAGGATTAAGAAAGGGGAAAGGATGTGGATAATCTTAAATCTTACTCACCGAACGAAACTCAACAACAAGCTAACACTTTACGTCAGTCTGTAGACATAACTGTCCACACTCTACAGCGGAGATTTACAACGATTAATTGAATTGTCTTCATAAAATAATGTTTAAGCACAGCTGTGTTACAATTTGAATATCTTCAAGCTAGTGAAATCGTTGGACATGATGAATATTAACATTATATCTTTTGAAATGATGTCGAATACCATACAAACATTATTTAAGTTAACACAGCTTACTGTTTTTAGATTTAAGACCCGTCCAGTCAATTAAGTCAAAGTTCCGAGTGGTGTTGCTACTGTTTATGAGCAAGTACACGAGATACTTGAGTAAATACTAAGCAATAATGATCTGCCACAAATTGGTGACTACGATGTTTGACTGCGTCGTGGTCAGTTGTTGAAAGGGCTACAGTAAAACGGCACATGGTGTCTAAGAATAAGTCAAGCCATTACCACTGTAGATAAGTGACTGCTGGCTTAATTATTCTTACAACATATAACTTAAAATGAAAAGGATAGAAATTCGTGGGTGAATAGAAATCGACAAATCATAGCAAAATATAAAACAACGTAATAAATAATAGACGAAGAATTATTTATAATGGAGATTATGTTACTAAATATAAATGTATATTAAATAGTAAATGTTGAAACAATGAACCTAGTAATCTTAAAGTATATAGAGACGGAGCGGTCGTAACTGGATATACTATTAATAGCAAAGATTAGGTGTTTGCTGAAGAGTTAATAGAAGTAAACCAAGTTAAACATACATCAATAACTGTAACGATAGCTTAAGAAGTTAACTTTATTTAAAACATCATAAAAATATGCCATTTAAGGCAATAGGACCTGAATCACTTCCTAATATGTCGAGATACATTGATGATATTACTGAAAAAAGTATGATAATTTTCTACATTAAAGGTGCTCTTGAAAGCAATGGTAATGAAGAAACTGTTCCTACGAATAACAATCTACACGTTGCCAGTTGCATTCATTTTGCATATCACGATGAAACTTGATTAGAGGTGTTGTTTGCACTACGTGCGGTGTCGTTTTGTAAGAGTAAACCTGACGGAACTGTTTGAATAGAAAATGTACATGTTGATCTAGAATAGTAGATGAAAATATTTATTGTAGATGGAAATAGATTTGAAATAGACGCCATTAAAAATATCTAAAGCAGACAATGACAAAATAAAATGGAATAATAATTGAAGTTCAGTGTTAAGAATGTAATAATACATACATAAACTCACGCCTGTATCTCCGAAGGTGTAGGCAGCGGCACACTCCGCCGAGCTTAGTTCAGTTCCAGATGTAATAGGGGGCGAGCCTATCGCTATATTGGGTATAAATTCCAGACTTCGGGCTGATATGGAAAAATCCAATATAATTTTGCCCGACCCGGGGATCGATCCCGAGACAAGTTGTAAATTTATTGAAAATCTGTCATAATTTAATTGCCAGCCCAACTTTACTCGTGTTTCAAATTTTCAGCTTGTGTATTTTCAAGTTTTAGACATAACTCCAAAATCTTCATTATTTCCTCTATTTTTGTCGAAGGATCTTTCGATTTTATTTATATTTCTGTGCGTTCAGAGTTCTACTACCAGTTAGAATTTCCGATGTATTAACCATGGTTGTTGGATGTGTGTGCAGCAAATGAGTGAGGGTTCGAGTCCGGTGGCGGGCACGGGCGGCGGCGGGTCGTCGAGCGTGGCGCGCTGGTCGCTGGGCCTGGAACAGCTGCTGGCGGACCCTGCTGGAGCGGCTGCATTCGCACACTTCCTCGCCAAGGAGTTCGCTGCTGAGAACATACGGTAAGTCATGTCATATGTACTCTTGTCTTTCTAATTAAATCTGTTTTGAAGTATTGTCAAATTACACTGACTCTTGAGAAAAGAGGCCTATGTTCAGTGGACAAGGAGGGACTGATGTTGATGAAGAGTGAAACTATTATTTTTTTATTGAATGAAACTATTAATTTTTGAAATATATCATAAGTACGGGGGGTTACCACCACGTCTTATCATTCTTTCTGCATGGCGTTATCCCGGCCTTCTGCCAGGGTCCCCCTTCCTACTTAAACGCTTCCACTTCGTCCGGTCTTGAAGCCATTGGCTGTCATATTTTCCTCCAGAACGTATAACCAGCGCTTTTTGGGCCCTCCACGGGAACGCACTCCTGGTACGATTTGGGCCAGATACATGCGACCGACGATAATAATATATAAGAATAATATTGATGTAATACATAATGTTGATGTATATTTTAAACTTTCAGTTTTTCGATGCTATAAGTCTACTCTATTAAATCGAGATTTTATGTTGTCGATAGTTTCTGGTGGTCGTGCGAGCAGTACAGCTCGATGGAGTCTGGCGCGGCCCGCGTGGCGCTCGCCAACGAGATCTGGCAGCGGCACCTCGCCGAGGGAGCCTCCGAGCCCGTGAACGTGGACGCGGCCGCCAGGAGAGCCGCCGCGCTGCTGCTCTACCACGACCCGCCGCCGCCGGACCTCTTCCAGCAGGTACTCACCTTCGGACATGTCAGTCTGCTCCTCGAAGACGCCTTTCTAGATTTAACATCATGGTTTGGGCATGCGTCCAGTGTCATCTGTCGCGATCCACTGCCGCCGAAACTCTTCCAGCAAGAGCTTCGGCCATGTCAGCCTGCCCCTCGAAAACCTGCCACCCTCATCATGTTATGATGACGACGCGCGCTGTGCTACTGCCTAGATCTCATCCAGTTGATATTCAAACCGCGTCATCCTGACTGCATCATGATATTCTGAAGTGGACATCACAAAGCTCTGGTCCTTGAACACGTTATTCTTCTTCATTTATCACATTACGATATGGGCGTGCGGTAGGACCGATGTATCAAGACCCGCCGTCGCTGGACCTTTTCCAGCAGGTACAGGACCTCGACTACATCACCCTCCCGCCATCACAACTAACTGGTCACAGGTCTTCGTAACTGCAGAAATCCCATCAGTAATACAAATACACTGAATAAAGCTGACTGGGTTATACTTGTATACCTTGATTCTGATGATGTTTAATATCTACAATCAAGTGGAGCAGCTGTTAATTTGTAATGTGGTTGTCTATCGCAGGCCCAGAAGCAGATCTTCAACGTGATGAAGTTCGACAGCTACCCGCGGTTCCTGCGCTCGGCGGTGCACGCGGAGTGCGCACGCGCAGACTTGCGAGGCCTGCCGCCCCCCTACCAGCCGCCCCCCTTCCAGCCGCAGCATCACGACGAACCGCGCTCGCCGAACAAGGTAATCCCCCCCACCTACCACCCTTCTCTCACATACGCATACTCTTGACCCTACACTATCATATGAGCCTTAGAAAATACTCAGAATAAATACTTTTTGATCATACTAAATGTTTGTCTTGATGTGGAGTAATACGTAGTTGGTTAGTTGACCAATTAGTATTTAAATAATGTTACTTAAAATTTACTTCATTTAAAATATAGCAGTCACTCTGTGACTGTTGTTATAGGTTTTAGATAATGGGTTCGTTTATTTGGCATTAAGTAGAAAAAAAAACAACATCATCATTCATTGAAATTAAACTATTTTTACGGATTATATCACGATTTGGTTTTAACTTTTCCGACTTATCTTTTTCTAACATAACATAACATGTTAGAAAAAAAAAGGTAAGTCGGAAAAATTAAAACCAAATCGTGATATAATCCGTAAAAAAAAATATATTATCTTTTTCTGATTTTTCTTTTTCTATCTTTCTGATCTGACCCGTGACCACGAAAGCTGCAAAGCTTTCGAAACGTCGGGCATAAAAATTAAAACCAAATCGTGATAGAATCCGTAAAAATAGTTTAATTTCAATGAATAACATTTACGTAAACCTAAGAAATCATTATCATCAGCCACAGGACGTTATAGAATAAAACATAGAAGATTATTAATGATCGTGTCAATAGTGCATTTATTTATGTGTTATGTGTGTGTTGCAGTTGAAGAAGTCGTCGAGCAACGCGTCTGAGCGTCGTCGCAGCGGCGGCGCGTCCCTGCTGCCGTGGAAGCTGCGCGCCGCCTCGCGGGACCGCGCCCTGCCCTCCCCACCACCACCACCCCCGCCGCCGCACCACGACACCCCCGCACCACTCACCGATGTGAGTACATTCTACCTGCCCTTATCCCACCTTAATGTGGGGTCCGCGCAACACACTTTTTCAAGCACGTTGCAGAAAGGATTTGGCTAAGTTTATACGACCAGCCGCTTGCCTAACGTCAACCCCCTATGAGGGATCTACATGGACAAATTAAATTTGATTTGCCCTACCTGGAAATCGAACCCAGAACGTCCCGGTCTACAGCCCATGCATGCTGCTACTAGACCAAGGAGACGACTACGGTATTACAGACAATATTCATCTTTATTTCTACTTCTTTTAAAAATAATGGCTTTATTTTCGCTGAATTTTGATATATAAAACCAAATCACATTAAACAACAAACACAACTCCAGACAATAATTTGAAATGATTTAACAAACGACGCCCACCTTGTCGGACTTCCCGTCAAAATCCCATCTTTATTTATACACTAGCTGTTGCGTGCACATTCATGCATCTTCTTGGTCTGGTGGCAGCATATATAAGCTGTGCACCGGAAAGACCTAGGTTCGATTGCCAGGTCGGACAAAGCTATTTCTCTCATTTGATTTACTCTGGACACAGATCACTCCAGATAGTGCTTAACGTCAAGCAGGTAACCGGTCGTAAAACTAAGCCAAATTCTTTCTGTAACATGCTTAAAAATGTGTAGCACCGACCCCACAACAAGATGGGATAAGGGCAAATAAAAAGGAAGTGTAATTCTTGAATAGGGTGTACCAAATAGATTTTTACTAAAATATCAAATTGATAAAGTGATAGTTCGTTTTCTGCTCAATGAACTCCTGAGAGTTTGTACCTGTGGCGTAAGGTCCGAACAACATGATTACTTCCGGCTTACCTCAGCTAGAATTTCTGCTAATAAATAGGTGTTAATTAAAATAGCAAATAGATTCGGCTTCCCTTTTAGAAATTTTACACCCTTCGCCATTGGTTTGTACCCAATACATATAACGATCCCATCAAAATTACAGACGCCAACTTATTGTATTATAATTATATTTTTTCATTATCGTCATACCGGACAATCATGATGGAAAAAAACTATTTCTATTATTATCACAAACAGTGCGCAAATACTGAATTTGCGTGTAAAAGTATAAAGTAACGCACCACGCTCATTGTTACGTGAATATAAATATTTGTGCGGGCGATAATGTGTTTTTGAATCGTAAAACACTCGTGTAATGGTGTAATAAATATAAATAGTTTTTGCCACTATTATAGTAGTATATAGTATAGCTGTCATGAAGGGTGTTTTGTATTAAACTATACATAATTACAGGTTGAAAACTCAAAAACCGAATTCATATTTTATCAGATCTTGACCAAAATATGGGACCACACTTGGTTCACAAAAAGAATCTTGAAAAGACTGTCGACATTCGCCAAAGATATCGGGTATACTTAAAAAAATATCGACGAATAAGGATATTTCTTTGAAGTCGTTTGAATATTGAACAATTCATTTCATCATCTAAAACAATTATATAACAGCAATAGACTGACTACAAAAGTTATCTGATCATGACCAAATTTATATGGCATCACCGTTGGAATAAGCTCTATGGATCCCAAAAATAATCTTGAAAATCGGCCCACATTTGGCGGAGATATCGCGTAACATACATTAAATACACAGACGAACTGAGTACCTCCTTTTTTCAAGTCGATCGAAATTTACAATAGATGTATTCATTTAAATCACCTTACTATCGATAAATATCGCTAAAGCGCAGCGCACACTAATATCACGGCCGACTTATCATATGTATACATTATGTGCACAACGCATTGTCCTCGATGTGAACGTGCTATTTCCGAGCCCCAGTGTACATATTATGTGTATTTTTAGATATGTTTGTGTGAATTATTTACTTTTGAATCAACATGTCATATCGCCAGTATTTGCACAAAAATGTAGGCGGGGTTTGTTAATCTGTGGAAGGCGTGTGCGTGTTGAAATATTTTTATTTATGACAAAATAATAAAACGCAATTAAAGTTGTAACAATTCTGTATATTATATTATGTGCCGTACAACTTGAATGATGATTTAAGATGAATTGGGGTGTCGATAAATAAATAAATAAATAACACCCAACAGTCACATACATAGTCCTGACCCCACACTAAGATCGAGTCTTGTCACTTGTGTCGTGGGTATCAGGAACTACGAGAGACTTTCGGTCTCACAACACCCAGACCCGAAACAAATATCTGTAGGCCATACAAACATTTGTTTCGGTGCGGGGATCGAACCCACGGCCTCTCGCTTCACAGCCGGCTACTCGCCCGCCGCGCCACGGAGGCTGTAAAATATAGTAGATAATGCGATGAATAGTAAGTGATTGATTTAATGGTGTGACTACATTATGTTTGTGCACATGATATGTGAGGGGTGTTATATGTCGATTTTAGTTAAATGTCCTATAAATTTTGGCAATCAAACACAGCTATTGTGTCTTATTTATATATTATGTAGAGCATGAATGAGTGGATTATGTAGTATTATCAAATTAAGAACTTAATTTAAAAAAAATATTTCTTGGGATATCATTAAGCATAATATGTTTAATATGTCGGTCAAAATACTTAAATCTTTTGAAATTCTCATCGTACATACTTGGAGTGACATAAAAACACATCAACATAAGCTTACGCCTGTATCTACGAAGGGGTAGACAGAGGCGCACTAGAACACCCACATTTCGCCGAATTTAGTTTCGTCCCAGATGTGATAGGGGGCGAGTCTATCGCCATATTGGACACAATTTCCTGACTCCGGGATGATATAGAAAATAATCAAATATCACTGCCCGACCCGGGGTTGAAACCCGGGATCGGGTTGTCGTATCGGAATCCTCGGAGCGAGTCCTATTTGATATAAAAAGAATCTTGAAAATATGTAACATATGCTGGACAACTGATTTCTTAAGTTTACGCGAATGCTATTCATTGAAATAAAACTTTTTTTACGGATTCTATCACGATTCGGTTTTAATTTCGCCTTCGAAACGTCGGGAGTAAAAATTCAAATGAAATTGTGATAGAATCCGTAAAAATTGTTTTATTTCAACATGCTGGACAAATGAAAAAAATATTCGCGAATTAACAATCGATTTAATAATCAATGTAATATTTGTTTTGAAATCGGTTATATATTGGAGCGAACGTGTCGTGCAGTATAAGGTTACTAGCTACTGTCGTATCGGTGCAGGTGGTGAAGTCGAGCCAGGCGTGCTCGCTGTGCCGCGTGGTGCTGCCGGACGGCGCCACGTCCGTGGTGGGCGTGGACGCGGCCGTGTCGGTGGGCCGGCTCGTGGACCGGCTGCTGCAGCGCAGGAACCTGCTCTGCACCGCATACGACGTGCTGCTCAAGGACGGCGCGCAGGTACCTACACGTTACTCATGCGGATAATTGGGTATTTGATTATGTTTGATTTTATACCCATGTTTATATGTAATAGCAAATAACTGCTGCTGACTGCCTCGGTAGCGTGGTGGTATTTCGGTACAACTACGGTTCTGAGGTCTCAGGTTCGAACCCCAGGTCAGGCAAAGTGATATTGGATTTTTCCATATCAGCCCGGAGTCTGGAATTTGTACCCGATATGGCGATAGGCTCGTCCCCTATCACATCTGGGATGGAACTAAGCTCGGCGAAATGTGGGTGTACTAGTTCGGTAGTGCGCCTCTGTCTATCCCTTCGGGGATACAGGCGTGAACTTATGTTATGTTATTCTAAACAGTTTTTTGATGTGTACATGTGTTTGTGTGTTGCAGTCAGGCGCGATAGAAGCTAGTGCTCCGTCCGTGGTGCTGTCCGGTCGCGAGGCGGTGGTGGAGCGGCGCGCCGTCGTGCGCGTGGTGCTGGGCGCGCGCTGCGTCGCCGTGCGCTGCCGACCCGCGCGCAGGCTCCGGCACGTGCTGCGCGTGCTGCTCGCGAGACTCGCACCCGCCGCCCCGCACGCGCCACACGCACCACACGCGCGCACCGCCGCCGTGCTGCGCGACGGACACGTGCTGCATCCCGACACGCTCATGCAGGTGATGCACCACACACTACACCCGACACCACACTACACTACATCTGACATTACACTACAACTGACATTACACTACACCTAACACTACACTACACCCGACACTACACCACACCTGACATTACACTACACTACATCTGACATTACATTACACTTGACACTACACTACAGCTGACATTACATTACACTTGACACTACACTCAGTGGTGTAACTATAGGATAACAGGCGAGGCAAAATACCACGAACTTTTGACTATAAAAGGCCCCCGCACCGACCGCCGTATCACATCTGGGATGGCACTAAGCTCGGCGAAATGTGGGTGTTCTAGTTCGATGGTGCGCCTCTACCTACCCCTTCGAGAATATAAACGAAACCCCATATATGTATGTTACACATGATGACAAATATTATTCAATTAACGTAAATTATTCAACATCCCTCTTCCACTTCCTATCATACTTTCTGTTGGATTTCTAATTCCTTCGGCATTAAGTCCGCCTTTATACATTTCATGTATATAAAGTTTAAATAAATATATAAAATAATTCCTTAATGGACGTTATAATCGCAATATTTCACTAGTATGAAATATAAATATTTTTGCCGGATATTATAAAATTCCCCACAACTTAAAAGTAGCCTATATCTCATCCATCACACTATACACAAAATTACCTTCTTAGGTCAAATAAAATCATTTATTGAATCAATGAAATGTTAATACACTTTTTAGGTTCCGATAAAAAAATCACTTTACCACTAGTTCGGAAAGCTGCTTCGCCAGAAATGAACGGACAAGAAACTCTTGTAGCGGCGTCCTGTCTAGACACCCTCTAACCTAACCCTATCTCCCTCAGGAGCTGGACGGAGCTCGCCTGCAAGTGGTGGACCTGGCTGAAGATGGCGAGCTCGAAGAAGTACGACTGGGGCTGAAGACGGAGACGCGGGACGATGACACCGACTCGCTCAGTGACCTCGCGGTGCGTCTGCATGACGAACAGGAAACACAGGTATGAACTTCATTACGTTCCTTTTTTTATTGCAGAAACTGGCAAACGAGCAGATGGGTCACCTGATGGTAAGTGATCTCCACCACCGATAGCGACCCAAGATCCAAAAAAAAAATCATGATTGCATTACCAACCTAAAAGGAGGGAAATAGGGATTGGGAAAGGGAGTGGGGCAATTGGGCCACCGGAAATCTCACTCACCGAATGAAACACGATAGCTAGCTGCCACTATACGTCGGTTTTCTATGAGACAGTGGTATCAAACCGGTCGAGCTGGCCCATTCGTGATGTAGACGTAACTGTCTACGGCGTGGCTCTACCACTTGAATAATGAATAAATAACACATAGTCCTAACACCACACCAAGATCGTCTTGTGTCCCGCGTATCAGGAACTACGAGAGACTTATGAAACCAAAATAATGTCATACTGTATCCCCATCGTCTGACAGCCTCCGTAGCGCAGTGCGCTAGTAGTCGGATGTGAAACGAGAGACCGCCTGTTCGATTCGAAACGAACGAAAGCGTGGCATTGTACTCAACTTATCGATAAAATTCCCGTCACTACCAAAAAAAACATACATGAAATACAACCGTTTATTTTTTAGAACGGCAGCACCCCATGCGACAGTCGGTCTACCAGCAACGGATCCACCGCAGCACTACCGGGGGGCAGAGTCCGAGCAGCGCTGCGGCCCGGACCGCCGCTACATCATCATCCACCTGGTTGGTACACTGGAACGTCACCATAAATTCTTTCTTAACTTTACGTTGTACTAGCCTATTTGATGTATTCGAAATTATAAAACGCCTTTTGAAGCCTTACTTATCGTTATCGAATTATTTCAACCTTAGCTAACTCCTTGCATATCCAGGGCTAATATTTTTAGAAATCTGATATGAAAATCTTTATAGTTGTCTTTTATTACAAAGTTTTCAAAATATAAATCGCCTAATGAGTAACAGTAATGTCGATTTGTAGATTTCCTTGAGAATCTCCGTGAGACGCAGCGTCAGCGGCTACAAGTCAAGCCGGAGCCCCCCGGCGCCCCGCTCACACCCCTCGCCCCCCTCACGCCCCCTCCGAGTGCAGCGCCCCCCCAGCGCACGCCTCCGCCCCTGCCGCCGAAACCAGCTCAGAGAACTGCACCCACTGTCGTCTGAAGGAACACATGGTATACCCTGGACTATGACTATACTGCCGAAAGCAAGTCGACGACGTAAGTCTTCAAGACTACGTCAAACGTAGCCAGAACCCAATCGAGCCGGACTATGGAAAGTCTCAAAGATTTCTTACAACACAGGATCTACCAGTAAGAAATCTTAGCAAAAGGACTCCCAGCCCAAGACACGACTCGCAGCGATCACTTGAGGCTTCGAAACACTAAGCTTTATCGATATTTGCACACCTCTATCGCTTGAAAATTGTGGATCATGATAATGTGTTGCTTTATGATGAAATAATTGACGCATTCAATACATAGCTACTTTTTTTGGAGAAAAGATCTTATCGATAAGTAGTGTTGTGCGGGTTACGTCGAGAGATGCGAATCTTGAATTTTTACGAACCTTCTACTGGATTCCGATTTAAGTCCTAACTTGTGGACACTGTAAGCTTTAATTTGGACCTAATTTAGTGTACGGAGGGTCTGTTATCGATTTTATTTTAAATCGTAGATTTATTGACTAAAGTTGTGTGTAAACTAATGAATGGTGAATTATTTACTGTTAAAGTGTATATTTGTAAATCGATTTTGATAGTAGATAGCACTTTAATTGCAATGTTTTTGTGTGGTTGTATTATCGATTATAATTTTAACTATTCTCAGTGATTGATTTAGAAAGTACCTATACTGTGGGTTGTTAAAGATATGTTAAATGGCAGCAGATTCTTTTGATTTTTGTTAAAATATTTTTTTGAATTGATAAGTATGTCTGGTAGTTTTTGTAAAATATTTCTTATCGATAAATAAGTCATTGAATTCACGCAAGCCCAGTGTAGTGATAGCTTAAATATTGTATAATCTAACGGAACTAATATAGCGCCTCAAATAATAATTAGCTACTATCAAAATATAGCACTGCTAATATTTTCAGGCTAAAGAAGTACCGGACGAGGGACTAAATTCGTCAGGTTATTTTCAACGAATTTAATATGTAAAATTATATTGCCAGTTTCGTTCTGCTGTTGGCGATACTGGATACACCGAATACGAGACGCTATCTTAGTTGCGTTAGACTATAAAGTGCATTTTACAAATCTCAATTTCGTACAAATCATTTGCCATGTTTACATCATTCCAGTAGACCGTACAAATGTGTGTTTGTTCATTTAGATTTATATGTAAATATTGTGTAACATTTGGTGCCTTCCATAGTTCTAAGACTGTGTTAGCAATGATAATAAAATTGTAATTCTTTCACTGTACGAGTGAGTGTGATGTCTACTTTGCCTCTTCTATTATTACGTAGATAACTGTCTACAAATTAAAATGTGCTAATATATGGCTAAGTTGACTAAAAATATTTTGTGAAAATGTATCGATCGATAGATAACACTGTTTTATTAATATCGATATAGATGCCGTAGGGAGTGACCATTAATAGACACGACATAATTTGCCTCGAATTTGTTGCCAGAACACAAACGGTATGAATTATGTATTTATTTATGTCGTTTACATTGTGTCCGACTCAAATTCCACGCCGATAAGTGTAGTCACTCCTTTATCGATAATCAACGTTGTAAAATTTAATAAATTGGCTCTTATTTCCAACAGTTTAAGGTGTAAATTAAAAAATATATTAATTTTTTTTTGTTTATGTGTAAAGTCACATTTGCTTTGGAACGGTGAAAGTGTGTGTTCATGATTGGATACTGAGTATTCACTCGCATCGAGAGTATTTTGTCTATGGTCAAATATAATTTAATGTTCTTTTCTACATAAACTATGCACTAACTCGATTTTGTATAAGACGTAGCTTTAGGTATTTATTCGTAATGAAATTGTGAAATGCACCCAGAGTATTGACATATAATATAAATATAATTATGATTGGTATGTGGGGTTTTATTTCGTTTATAGATCTAATTAATCTTGAACTATCACACTGATACACAATTTGGAATTCATTTCAGATGGTATTGCCTAATAGTGCTAAAAACAAATCGATAAAAAGACTGTCAGTTGGCTGTTTACCCCCATTTCACCTCTACCCTCCTTTCCCAACGCCTATTTTTTACCTACTTACGACCTACACTTCCGAATTACATAATATGTTTCCGAAAAGCATATCTATAATCACTATAGATAGTATAGTGTGTTTAGGTATGTGCATCCCCGATTTATAGCCCCTTACTTATAAAAATATTTAAGCGCTGCTTATCTTTAACCATAGGTTGTCCCTTTCATTTTTAAACAATGTAACGCAAGGAAAAAGTGACAGGCTATTCTTAGCGAAAATGTTTTTATAAGTAAGGCCCATATTGGTTATTATTTATTTTATACTAGCTTACATTCACGGCTCTGCCCGCATGAAAAGTTCATTCTGGAATCACCTTTCTATAGTCAAATTGTTAAGCGCAGACAAAATTCAGTTGATTTGCTTGAAAAAAGGTTTTGACAACTTTAACAACCATGTTAGTTTTTTTAGATTAAAAATGTAGGTTTAGTGGTTTAACCAAGCTTTTTCCGCATTTATATTAGTATGGTTTATTTGAAAATTACAGTGCCAAAGCGACAATAAATAAATAATAATAAATCGATAAATAAATACACCCAACAGTCACACACCTAGTCCTGACCCCCCACTAGGTTATAACCTGTGTCGTGGGTATCAGAAACTATGAGAGACTTTTGGTCTCACAACACCCAGACTTGAAACAAATATCTGTGGGCCACACAAACATTGGTCTCAATGCGGGAATCGAACCCACAGCCTTTCGCTATAGAGCTGGCTACTCGCCCACTGCGCCACGTAGGCTGTCAATGTAAACAAATAAAAACCAATGCTCTACCAACAACTTTATTACATTGCTATTTACACTACTTCTCCGCTACAGCCGGAGTTTCTTCTTTCTTGTCTGTTTCCGCCACAACTTCTACAGGCTCTGGCTCAGGGGCTACACGGGTCAACTTCGAAGGCTCCTTAGGCGGCGTCCATTCTGGGATGATTTTATCATGAATTCGCCAACTTCCATACAAGTTCGAGAGATGTTTCTCAAAGACTATGTACTCAAGGACGTCTTTAGCTAAAATCTCACTGCCGTGAAGTAATCTTCCAAATCTATCGTACACTGCCAACTGTTGGCGCGTGTGGAAACGAACCGTCACCTGGAAATAGAACGCTTTTAATTTTTATTAACATTGATTAGAGGGTTCATCCGTTTTTTATATTTACATTGGTTTTCACTCATACAATGCAGCCATTTAGTATGAAAATCTACAGTAGATAATATATTATGAAGATGTTTGGTTGTATTGTGATTAGTTCAAAATACATAAAATATATTGTACATACAAAAGTTAATGTACCTCTATACAACACAGTAAAGGTTTCATGTGGTCAATGGCCAAATCAAGAATGTCTACATTATTACCTCCATTAGAGACATGATATAAATTAGCAAAATTACAGACAGTAAAATTAGAATTTGTAAAGAAAGGAAATTCACAAAATAGAAAAGTATTATGTTATGTCACCTGCCCAAATATATTTTCTTTACTAATAACATCCGTGCAACGTGCATGCACCACTCTAGGAGGCTCCAATGAATCTAAGAATTTCCATCTGATCGTCTTCAAAGTAGTATTGTGCTTAAACTCCGAATATGCCTTCTCTGTTACGTATAATCGTAGAGCTCTTTTATCACCATTGGCTAAGCTTTCATGTGCCTTAATGTAAGTTTTCTGTGCTTCTTCACAAAATCCTTTAGTATCAAAATCTTCATCAAAAGATTTAATTTTACGTATGGCCATCATCGATTTGGATTTCTTTTCTAGCAATTGTACCGCTTGTTTGGCACGCGTTGTGGATACAATGGACGCTTTGCCGTCGCCCTCTGGTGGCACATACCCTTCAAATACTCCACCTGAAGTATAACCGGAAATACTGAAGTATTGATAAGCAAATTGATTTCTTAGGTTTACGCTAATGTTTTCATTATATTCATTAAAAGAAAACTATTTTTATGGATTCGATCATGATTCGGTTTTAATTTTAATGCCCGATGTGTCGAAAGCTTTGCAGCCTTTGTGGTCACGGGTCGGACTGCGGACACCAAATTGTGATAGAATCCATAAAAAATAGTTTTATTTCAATGTTGATAAGCACATTAAATGAAGCAATACAATTAAAAATGAATTTAATGTATCTAAAATATCTTCATTAATATCTATGATTTGGGAGCATTAAAATGTCCTACAGAGTTCTCCAGTTCAACTTAAAACTGATAGCAACCCATAATAACATTATTGGTACAAATAATAAAAACTAGCTGTTCTCTACATGTACATTTTTGGAAAATTAACAAATTGATCTCACAAGAATCATCCATTTTTGGAGATAAAAGGTGGCATATGTGCTTTACCAGACTATAATCAATATCTATACCTTTCTTTCTACCTGCCCTTATCCCACCTTAATGTGGGGTCGGCGCTACACACTTTATTAAGCATATTGCAGGAAGGATTTAGCTAAGTTTTTACAACTGGCTACCTGCCTCACGTCAACCCCCTCTGAGGGATATCTATATCTATACCAATGATACAAATCTGTTCAGCCATTCTAGTATGATAAATTAATAAACATCCATCCATCAAAACTTGAGCATTTATAATAGTAGTATGGTTTTCCATTACCAGTAGCGGATATATAAAACGGGCGCTCCATCCACGGGCGCGGGGGATCGATGCCGCGTTCTCTCATCTTCTGCCGCATCTTCTGAGTGGAGAACTTGCTGGAGTCCTCATTGAAGTCAGGAAGTTCAAACTTCAGAAACTTCGCAGCACGCTCCTTCTTGAACTTGGGGTTGTAATGCTTGCTGGTAGTGGTACGGCATTGTTGGTTACATACCAGAGCCGGCGTTAAACGGAGCGCTCCAAACTAAAAATATAGTATGGGGTATTGATTATTTGAAGGATTCTATTAATATAAAGACCAGATGTTAAGTATACGTGTGTGTATATATGCCGTGACATAGCTTAAAATCGTGTATAAATAATGCTTATGGTAGCATTCATAACATAACATAAGCTCACGCCTGTATCCCCGAAGGGGTAGGCAGAGGCGCACTAGCGAACTAGAACACCCACATTTCGCCGAGCTTAGTTCCGTCCCAGATGTGATAGGGGGCGAGCCTATCGCCATATCGGGCACAAATTCCAGACTCCGGGCTGATATGGAAAAATCCAATATCACTTTGCCCGACCCACTTTCATTGAAATAGGCTAAAGCAGTAGGATAAATAATATTTCTCAATCCATTGCATTATTTTATTAGCCACGATTATATTACCTTTGACAGTATGGGGCTCGACATTGTTTTCTCCTGAATTAATATATTTCACATATAAATACAATATTTATATAAAAACTTTTATATTTAGTTTCACTTTCATTTAATAAAAGTTAAAACCTTATTCTAACCTTCTAAAATTTTAGATTAGAAGTCAAATATTGAATATTCAATATAGGGCTGCCAGTAAATTGTTTCGAATTTTACCATTAGATGTTGTGGAAAAAAAGCAAGAATATGTAGCTCGGTTGGTAGTACGGACTGCCACGCCGACCGAGAAGGCGAGACGAGTGTCAGCAAATCGAACCCTAAGAAAGAGTATACACCTGACCTTTTTATGTTAAATGTGTATTTATTATGAATTATCATTTGATACAACGGTAAAGGAAAACATCGTGAGGAAACTTGGATACCTGAGAATTTCTCCACAATAATTTCTAGAGGCGGTATATAAAATCTATTGATCTGCATTAGCCCAGCATGGTAGACTAGGACCTAATCACACGATGATATAGTTACCAGTATATTCAAGTTACTCTATGGATACCTAAATCCTGCTCTACTTATAAGTTTTACCATAGTCTAGTTGAACTGACAAACTGGCTCATGTAATTTTAACTACCTCGTAACTGTGATTTCCCACGAACAAGCATAGCTTAGTGTGGGGATCATTGATATATTGTCTAATCTGCTACAGTAGTAGTACATACAATGTTACAATATTTTGTCAACCAATGAAAATTAGTATTTAAGAAATTCTAATGTAACACTGTTTTTGTCGAAATAAACTTTATTATTATTATTATGTTCAGTACACTTTATTTTTAAAGATATTTTTTACATTTTTAAATATATGCTATAAAAAAAAATACATTTAAAAATATAAAAATATTCCCCTCCGATGGCGAGGCTCGGGACCCAAGCCACCGGCGGTTAGGACCCCAGAGTGAGGAACCTCCTCACAATTCGTGCCGTATCCAGTAATACTGCCTTCTGCATCTGGCTCTTGACCCATACACCAACCGAGAGCCTCTTTAGGTGTTGGTCGAGGCTCAGTGGTATTAAACCATGGGCAGAAATGACTATCGGAACAATGATTGTTGAATCCACATCCCACATGCGAGTAACCTCATGTGCCAGGTCTAAATATTTCGACATTTTGTCTTTTTCGGCTTTCACAAGGTTCTCATCATGCGGAATCGTGACATCAACAAGCATCGCCCGGCGCGTCAATCGATCTACTACCACAATATCAGGCTTATTGGCCATAATAGTCCTGTCTGTGATAACAGATCGATCCCAATAGAGCGTTGCATGACTATTTTCGAGAACTGGTTGAGGGACATATTGATAATAAGGCACCTCAGAAGCCACAAGGCAATATCGAAGAGCAAGTTGCTGGTGTAGGATCTTGGCTACAAGGTTATGCCTATGCAAATACTCGCCGTTAGCAAGATACGAACAACCGGAAATAACATGCCTGATGGATTCTCCGGGACGGTGGCATGCTCGACAAATGTCGACCGTACCGTCCTTCATGATGTATTTCCTATAGTTGTTCGTCTTGATAACTTCGTCCATAATTGCAAAGACAAAACCCTCGGTCTCCCCAAAAAGGTTACCGAAACGTAGCCAAGCCACTGAGGCGGTCGGATCTACATCTGGCCCATGAAGGGCACGGTAGAACCGCCCATGTAGCTCTTTGCCCTTCCATATCTCCCTGCGCTCCCTAGTGCCCAATACAACAGGCCTCCGCCAATTCCCGTTCGCCAAGGAGAGCGGAGTGAATCCTTTGTCCACCATAACTACAACCCTATGCATATCCACATCACTGTGAAGGAAATAATCCCTGAGATTGCACATCTCACGGTTATGGAGGTCCTTAGCGTTAAGTAAGCCTCGGCCCCCACATCTCCGCGGGATATACAATATCATCACCGATGATCGTGGATGATGCATACGATGTGCAGTCATTAGGGTTCGGACCTTTCGATCCAGGGCATCTAACTCAGTCTGAGTCCATCTGAGTACGCCAAAGGTGTACATGAGTACAGGCATAACCCAACCGTTGAAAGCACGGATCTTGTTCCCACCTGACAAAAGACTATTAAGTACTTTTGTCAGGCGACTGAAAAAACGTACTTTCACCGATTGTTTTACGTCTGCAACCATTATACCTAAAGCCTCGGGCATACCCAGATATTTATAAGTTTCCGTCTCGGAGAGGGACCTGAGCCGTATAGTCTCTGAGAGCGATATGTCATCAGAGACTATAGATTCCCCACGTGCCACATGGATAACCGCACACTTATCCACACCAAATTCCATATTGATTGAGTTGCTAAAATTTTCAGTTAATTTTAACAAATCAATCAATTCAGATTTTTTTGATGCAAATAACTTGAGATATCATCCATGTAGAGCAAGTGAGATATAGGCTGACTCCCTCTGCGTAAACGGTATCCTAACCCTGAATGCAGCAAAAGAGTGCTGAGAGGGTTCAGGGCTAGGCAAAACCATAAAGGGCTCAAACTGTCACCCTGGAATATACCCCGCTTAATCCTAATTGGCTCATCACAATCACCGGGACCCGCACCACCTGGATACCTAAGGACAGTGGTCCACCGCCTCATACATGCCGCAAGAAAGGCACATAAATTTGTATCAATTTTATACAAATTCAGTACCCTCATGAGCCAAGTATGAGGCACCGAATCATAGGCCTTTTTATAATCGATCCAGGCAGCAGATAAGTTCCTACGATTATGACGAGCTTGTTGATAAATAGTCATGTCAATGAGAAGGAGTTCCTTTGTACCACGAGACCCTGTCTTGCACCCAGTTTGGCCGGGAAAAAGAATATTAAATGTGGTGATGTGTTCTGTAATTTTGTGTCTAATTATTGAGTTAAGTTTATATAGTGTGGGAAGGCATGTAATTGGCCTATAATTTTTTGGGTCTGTGGTACTTCCAGATTTATAGAGGAGATTTATTATTATTATTATTATATAGTTTTTGTACAGAAACTTATTTCTTGGCAGCCCTGATAAATAAATGTCATGAGAGTGTTCCGTATACTTCAAAGTTAATATGTGTAGCATATGTTGGTTGCCTCTTTAGTTGCCTCATACGCTATAATTCTAAAAACTTATTATTTTTTATATATAAATAACCAATGTTCAATAATTAATTATTGTTATTTATATCAAACATAACACTGAATTATATAAGAAAAACTAGGCTGTATAAAAATGTATCAATGTCAGCATATAGAGCTCTAAAGAAAAAATAATGTCTATGGTGTTTTGTTTTTCTGCCATTTTTAGTCAAATACATTTCCATCAAATTGTATTTTTATTATTAAGCATCACAAAATTTATCAAATTTATTGTGAGGTCTTTGAAAATATTTATTTTTTTATTGATGCTTATGTTGTGCACATTTTTTGTTCAAGAAAAATTTTATTGTTCTTTTTCTTTTAGTAACTTACGCCTTCTGAAGCTTTAAATCTAATTGTGATTTGACTCTTTTGACAATTATAAATATATTTGTTTTGTAAAGAGCTATTTATCTAAATCAGACAAGTTTAAAAGTTGATTTGAAATAACTTTTTCGAGATTTTTGAATTAATCATACCTACATCACCGGAAATCCGGCGACTCCATACACGTTGTCTCTAGCACAAGGGAATAGAGATCGTCGCAGCGTTTCTTTCTTTTCTGAACAGGCGCAGTCCTAGAGAACTCGCAAAAGGAGTAAAAGACTCCTACATAACCTGTCAATATGTAAGTACTAGTGCACGCTAAAAGTTGCATTGTAATTAGTCTCAAACGCGTCATTTATTGTTTGAAGTTTTGGAATCGAAATTTCTTGTTCATTGCTGAGTCATAGCGAGGTGAAGTCTTTTATAATAAATCACCAACTTGGTGGCTGCCTTCGGGGATTTTGTGATACCTGCCACATTTGCAGCGAGTGGAGGTAGGAATGCGTGCGGACGCCATAATAGGGCAAAGGGCCGAGCTGAGGCATCGTTGCGTGGCGCGCCAGCGGCCGATGACCTTACCATTACCCACCTTTTACTCTTTATTAATCGCCACGTGTTTTCTTTTCAGCAATATATTGTATGAGTCAGAAGGTAGAAAAACCAGTATTATCGGGTCAACGGATCAAGACCAGAAAAAGAGGTATGTTATTTTGTAAATTTGTTATTTGTTGTGAAATGTCGAAATTTGGCACGGCGGATGTTAATTGCGTTCACCTTGGCCGTGGGCCGACGGGGGAAGCTCCGCGGTTACGGACATGCTCTAGCACCGACCACCTCCATATGTAGGTCATGAGTTACCATTAGGCTCAGTGTGGGGGCAAGCAGTGTCTTGCACAAGCTATACATCCTCTATTCCGTAGTACAATGCATAATAACCCACACCTCTTTGACCCACTTTGACTGTTACTGCCTGATTTGAATCATTGATTCGGATTTCGCAAATCGGTTTCGTTACTTGCGTTTATAGAGCTCAAGATGTGTTTACTGTGCTTGTTTCTCTACACGCATTTAGAAACCTAAATAAATCATAGGCATTATTAAATAGTACTTATGATTTGTTTTAGGTTACCCTCATGTATTAATGTTAGTTCAAATTTTTCTCAAATTGTAAATGTTACAGACAAAGCAGTGTTTAGAACCACAAAAATATTTTCTAAGCATGACACAAAATACCATTTAATTTTAGTCCGTGTTTCAGAACAAACAAAACAAAGATAAACATTATTATTCATATGATTTCCTGTTGCAATTATGCAAACATAACAGGAAAATTACCATGTGTCCAATAATCCTTATTATTAGTAGGGGCGACCCCCCCCCTTTAGGGGTTGACGTCAGGCAGGCAGGCAGTCGTAAAAACGTAGCCAAGTTCTTTCTGCAACATGCTTGAAAAAGTATGTTGCGCCAATCCCACATTAAGGTGGTATAAGGGCAAGTAGAAAGTATTGCAAAGGAGACCCATATAGAAAGAAAAAAAGAAAAGGTTAATTTTTATCTTACCAATAATCACAAGTTTAAAAACTTAACTGACCAACTTCCAATTTACCGATCATGACCAAATTTATACAGGAATAAGCCTTGAAATAAGCTCTATAAAAAAAAAAATTATGAAAATCGGTCCGCATTTGGTGGAGATATCGAGTAACATACATAAAAAAATAGACGAATTGAGGACTTCCTCCTTTTGTGGAAGTCGGTCAAAAAGAACAGGCAACAACTTACATAAAATATACATTATTTCAGAAACGTAGGTACATGCCTTCATGGTGATAATAGTTTGCCAACTCAACATAATGTTGTTTTTTTAATTTGTTTCCATGCTACTAAAGCCCATAGATATATATCTTACAAACTAACATATAAAAAATTTTGTTATGGCGCGTACCATAACACAGCGAGAGAACACTAATATTATAACATAAGCTCACACCTGTATCCCCGAAGGGGTAGGCAGAGGCGTACTAACGAACTAGAACACCCACATTTCGCCGAGCACTAATATTATATTCTCGCAAAATTAGATAAATACCTACAGGTATCCTAATATTTGCTAGATTCTATATTTATTTATTATGATTTGTATTGAAAATGATTGTCAATATGGACTTTATCAAGTTTCAAATTGAGGAAAATCTATTAGATATAATGTAAATTGAAAGACCAGTATGGTAATTGTTACTGCACCTTACGAAGTTAATTAGATACCTAGTATTTCATTTATTGGTTTAGTTACAATTAATGTATAATAATAATATTGGCTGGCAGACATTTTTGCAACTTGGAAAAAGTATATTTGTTCTGGGTTTACTGACTACATTAACTGGGCATCTCCTATTCCAGTAGTCTTCATTGGATGGCATGTATTTGTCAGACATGTAAGAATTGTGCCAAAGGACAGCTGTATCGCCAAAAATATTGAAAAAGTGTGTTGCACTGACCACAAGTTACATTGTTGTCCTGCTGTCACACTGGTCTGTGTCCCAAATTTCATCCAGAACTGTTCAGCCATTGTGGTGTGATTGAGTAACTGTGCTGGGGCCGAAGTAGATAATTTGAAAAGGCAATTTCAGTTTGAAGTCAGATTTCAGTTTTTGTTAGACTTTAATTATATCATAACTAATCATAAGCCGCTTCCAACAGGTCGATCTGGAAATCTTTGGGGGAGGCCTATGTTCAGCAGTGGACATCCTATGGCTGATGATGATGATGAATCATAAGCATTGTTGAGTTATTATTACATTACATATCATATTCTCGTCTCTTCATATTATATGATTGCAATGCATTCTGTAAATGCATTATTGTTTTCATTTGTTATTTTTTAACGTGTATCTCAAGTTCAGCTTAGTTGCACGATTGATTTGATATTGTGATTTGATGAGACTGATAAAGGTGACCGTGTTTTGACCGATCATTGGCTTAGATTTGTAACAAAGCATTATGGTGTAAATAACACAACAAAGTCAATAAACATGAGATAAAAATGAGTAATGTACATATACTGTAGTGAACCTAAAATTAATCTCGCCAATGTAATTACTAAGCATTATGAGACTTCACAGCCATTGATGTGTGTGATACTCAGTCCTTTGATCTAAATTGCCGGTGGTGTTACTACTGTTCAATGTGTAATGTTCAGATATACACACGCCTGTATCTCATGGGGGTAGGCAGAGACTATTGAGCGCCACAAGCTACGATCCTGACACACCCCTTTTGCTTCTTCCACACTCATGCATTTTTTATATATTTCCGCCGGATGAGGGTACTCCTTACTTGCCCGTCTAATGTTCATAATATGTTGGCGTATTGCTTACTATGAGGTATTTATATTTTCCAAAATTGTGTGAAGGCGCTTTGGTTTGGAATATGTTTGGGCTAGTATATATCCGTAGGGATAAATGATAACTTATTTGTAAAATTGTAGGTACATGTAGCTATTCCGTGGGCAAATAAAAATATTTAAAAAACACCGAAACCTCAACTTTATGGCGTATTGGCAGCTATCTCCATCGAAAAATAACATTACCCCAAGGATATCTAATAAAATGTGTTGCAGTAAATGTTTGCTAGCTTTGGTACCGCCCTTGACATAATTCTCTCGACCCGACCGCGACACCGATATGTAGAGAATAGGGATTATGGGTTGTCTATCATCCCCCTGTGTATCCAACAGGGTGGGTATACGTAATATTATATTGTTTTTCAATGGTGATAATTCTGTTGACATCGCATACTTCTGTATACTCCAAGACGGGTATCATCCTCATCAGTCATAGGACGTCTACTGCTGAACATAGGCCTCCCACAAAGAGAACGGGTATAGCTGCAAATAAAGCACCCCAAAGTCCGCCTATATCCACTTATTCAGTGCTCGATGGGAACGGCTTTCGTAAAAAATGACTTCACAGAGATCCCTCCTTCTTCCGAAACGCATAGGGAAAATGCGTTCCTTCGTAAAAAAAGGAAATTTCGAGCACTCTACATACATCCCATTATTTGATAATAGACGAGTCTGTATCACCATATCACAGAGAACCGACTTGCTGTTCCGTTTTGTTCAGTGGTGGGATATCCGGACGCCCAAATACTCCTTTTCTCAATGTTCATTGCTTCCCGATTTAATGGCAGCAGTTTGACTCTGTCCCTAACTAGCAGATGTCAATGTCGTCGGTAAAGTTACTGTCGGGTGTGCCAAGGATTACTATTATAATAATAATATTAGCCCTGTAATATTACTGTCCTACTGCTGGGCACGGGCCTCCTCTACTAATAAGAGGAGTTAGGCCGTATTCTACCACGCTGGCCTAATGCGGGTTGGTAGACTTCACATACCTTCGAAATTCCTGTAAATAAATCATCGGGTATGCAGGTTTCCTCACTATGTTTTCCGTCACCGTTATAGTAAGCGATATTTCACAAAGAAAATACACTTACATACATACATAAGTCACGCCTATATCCCCGAAGGGGTAGGCAGAGGCGCACTAGCGAACTAGAACACCCACATTTCGCCGAGCTTAGTTCCGTCCCAGATGTGATAGGGGCAAGCCTATCGCCATATCGGGCACAAATTCCAGACTCCGGGCTGATATGGAGAAATCCAATATCACTTTGCCCGACCCGAGGATCGAACCCGAGACCTCAGAACCGTAGTCATACCGAAATACCACCACGCCACCGAGGCAGTCGAGAGCCGAAAATACACTTAACATAGAAAAGTCAGAGGTGTATGCTCCATTTTGGGCTTGGTCTCGAACCTCCCGACATTTGTCTCTGCAGTCCGTACCATTCCCAACTGAGCTATCGCTGCTATTTGATATATTGAATTACCATACCGGGTACAAATCCCATCTCGGGAAACATGTATCAAGATTCTAAACAGAAATGGTGATTACATTTGCGACTTTTCTGTCAAGTTATATTCCGGGGTTTCTTGGGACGTTTTATCATAGCTAGTGATAATCCGTAGGAGGCGTACACTTGGAAATTTCAAAGGGCATCTAGGGTTTCCTGATGTCCGGCTATTTACGATCGCATCCGATCTGTCCGGCTTTTGTTAAGCTTTTAGATATCCTGATCCACATGCACCAATACGCGGCTCGGTAAAGGTAACCGTCGATTATAACCACCTGTTTTATTATAAAAGTGTATATGTACGGATATAAAAAGGCATATTTGATGTTCAAGAAAGATACGTCGTGACTTTTTCGGTGAAATGTCCGGCCTAATACAATGTCCGTTCCGTCTTTCCGTAGCTGCATTGGCTGTTGGAATTAAACCAACAACTTTCAAATATTCTTAATTATAATATCGCCAAATAATTTGGAAGATGTCGGACTTTGAACTTCACTGTAAATGAGATGTGGATGAAACCAAACGGCGTAGCGTTAGCATTAGCGTGGTAACTGTAAAGCGACAGTTATAAGTGGGCCGAAAGTGGGACAAAGGCGATTCGTACGCAACGCCTTGAACGTGCGGTGTCATGTCGACCGTGTCTGGGGGGTTTTAATTGCGTTTGTATAGCCGCGGCTACTGCACATGTTTTTTCGAAACATAACACAAATAACATCTACACAAAACAATGAATACACCCAACAGTCATAAACCTAGTCCTGACCCCACACTAGGTATAACCTGTATCGTGGGTGTCAGAGACTATGAGAGACGCACGGTCTCACAACACCCAGACTTGAAACAAATATCTGTGGGCCACACAAACATTTGTCTCAATGCGGGAATCGAACCCGTGGCATCTCGTTTCACAGCCGGCTACTTGCCCGCTGCGCCACGGAGGCTGTTTCAAATTTGCTGAACTCTTCCAAATTTTTACATGCAATTACGGAAATCGTATCAATTGCTCTGAAATAGAGTTTCTTATTAACCCTAACAAAAGCTACTACATAAGCTCACGCCTGTATCCCCGAAGGGGTAGGCAGAAGCGCACTAGCGAACTAGAACACCCACATTTCGCCGAGCTTAGTTCAGTCCCAGATGTGATAGGGGGCGTGCCTATCGCCATATCGGTCACAAATTCCATACTCCGGGCTGATATGGAAAAATCCAATATCACTTTACCCGACCCGGGGATCGAACCCGAGACCTCACAACCGTAGTCGTACCGAAATACCACCACGCCACCGAGGCTACTGTCTTATATTAACAACTCAAAACTTATAAAACAAATTAGCAGATCACATGACATGCCATTTCAAACTAGGTGGGTGCTAACAAGCAGTTTTCAAGTAGGCTGTTAGCGATGAGTCATTATTTGTGCTGTATAGGCCTTCCTTATTGTTGTATAAACCTACTTAAATGATTACTGTGGAATTTTCCTTCAACACTGTAAACAAGATTTAATTAACTTCACAGCTCTGAGTCGGACACACCACCGAGGACACATTATGGGCCCTATAAAAACAGTTTAACTGAGCAAATGGTAAATAATAGTCTGTCCTTTTTATTTTCAAACGATGTGACACAAGGAAAAAAGTGACACAACTATTCTTAGCCATTTGGTCAGCTAAAATGTTTTATAAATACACCAAACAGTCACCTAGTCCTGACCCCACACTAGGTATAACCTGTATCGTGCGTGTCAGAGACTGCTTCATGTTCAATGTTCCTAGCGCTCAGTCCGTCTTTTCTTTACGTCCGTGGCAGATGCTTACTGGCGAAATACAACACCAATCACAATACTATCGCCATATCGGGTGCAAATACCCGACTCCGGGCTGACTGGAAAAAACCAATATCACTGCCCGACCCGCGGATATCGAACCCGAATCTCAAGACTGTAGTCGTATCGAAATAATAAATAACTACACTACGGGCTTCCGAAGCAGTCAAGTCGAGGCAGAATGTTAATAATCATGGACGTAAAAAAACTCTGCTTCAATTTGAATGTTCCTAGCGCTCCGTCCACCTTTTTTAACGTCCGTGGTTATAATGTAGAATTTGTCAATTTGATAGATTAGCAGTTCTTTAATTTTCATTTCGGTGGTAGTATTTAGGTATTTTATTGAGGTCCTAAATAGCCAGATTGCTTATTTGGAGGATACATACATCAGCCATGTTCGTCCCACTGCAGGACAAAGGCCTCTCTACCCTCTCCACTCTTCTCGGTTTGAATCCCTATGCGGCCAATCTCCAGTACGCGTCTAGTTCGTCTCGCCACCTCTTTCTGGTCCTGCCGCGAGGCCGCGTAACTTTTCTCGGACTCCACTCTGTGCTGAGTTTTGCCCAATACTCGTCTGTCAGGCGGCACACGTGGCCAGCCAAGGCCCAGGTCTGTGATCTGGGTAACTTTCAAAATTATAAAGTAAAGATGGGCAGTGTTAAATCGGTCCTAAGTGGTATAGCCACGCTGTAGACAGCATCAAAGGGCCGGATCGTTTGATACCACTGTTCCTAAAAAACAGACGTGGTGTGGCAGATCGTTATTAGTCCGGTGAGTGACATTTCCGGTAGCCCAAATCTTTATCCTTCCTAATTCCGTCGAAGGCCGCACATATATATGTCACACAAGCGTATGGGCCACCGGAGGTCGAACCGCCCGTGACTATCTACGGTTTTCAATGACCCTGATTTTTTTTAACATCGTGAGTGTTTATGGGTGGAGATCACATAATATCAGGTGACCGACTAGCACGTTTGCCAATCTTTCCTAAAAAGATTACCACAGTATTTATCTTGAGCGTGTACTCTAGTGCGTACATCGTTTTACATCTTGTATTATGGTGAAGCCATGTCTGTCTTAGGCCGCCATTTTGTTGAAATTTTTCGTGTCCTCCATTTTATAGGCAAAAAACTCGCGTGTGTTTCCGTTGTTCGAGTATAAATTGGACCGGATTTTAATGCTTGTTTCTACGGACTGTTTTTTGTTTGCTTTTTGGCGCCGAAATGGACTAACGGCATGTCTCAAACCTGCGCTGTGTATGCTGTTATAAGGCAATTGACAGACTGTCGTGCTTTGTGGACGCTTGTGATCTTTTGGTATACATAACATAAGCTCACGCCTGTATCCCCGAAGGGGTAGGCAGAGGCGCACTAGCGAACTAGCACATCCGCATCTCGCCGAGCTTAGTTCCGTCCCAGCTGTGATACGGGGCGAGCCTATCGCCATATCGACTCCGGGCTGATGTGGAAAATCCAATATCACTTTCACATCCCGGGGATCGAACTCGAGACCTTTATATAAAACTTTAAATTTTTTTCCGTATTTTGCAAAGATCATGTAATATGCATGGAAGAACAAAAACATAACCTCCTGCTTTTCGGAAGTTGGTTGATAAATCTCAAATCTCGCTTGTCGACCTTCTGGCTGTAATTTATATTATCAACGATGCCACACTCGTTATCATTTTATCATTACATGCGGTACGTACTAGGCACCTCATAATCCCGAATAGATGACAACCAGGTAGTGATTTTGTCAAGGTTTGTGATAAAAAGCTAAACTGTACTGTTATTATGTAACAGGAAATCTGACGCGTATAGAGGAACGACTGACAAAATATTCTTCTTATCTTCTATTACAATACAATAATAGTTACAATATAGCACTTGTGAGAAGTGTTGTTTTCCTATTACAAGTTATGTAAAACAATAGTCAATATAATTATGTACCGTGCACGACAACAAATGCACAACACGTGTCGCAAATAATAATAAATACATGATAAACATAGTCTCATAAACACAGCCGTCTTAAATAACTGTAGCTAGCTCGATACGATGTCTTGTGACGTAGGCTACCTTGCAACCTTCAAAAGGTTCCGACATTGAATAGCTAATGCTAAAAATAGCACGCTGTATGTACCCAAATGTTCCCTAAAATATGTACGGAAAGTTTCCATGGACGACATGCAAGGTTCTATAAATTAATTTACAGATTACCAAATCAAATCATTTATTAAATTCATAAAAATGAGTAGTTTTATCACTTTAATTCCAAAAAAAGGTTATTTTACAAAATACTTAATTCTAAACACTAGAATCTGACTAAGGCTAAGATCTATAGAGCCAACTTCGACTAAGTCTGAGTCAAAAAAACTGACTCAGTGATGATTTGGAATTTTTAAATATAACATCGTCTTAGTCCGAGCCATTTTTTACAAGAAAAACAGGTTGACAGACAGACTAAGCAAAGATTTTCTTGTAAAAACTAAGTTCGAATTAAGAAAATTAAAATCCTCAATTGAGTTTGTTTCTTTGACTTAGACTTGTCTTAGTCGAACTTAGTCTGACTTAGTCGAAGTTCGCACTATACATAGATCTCAGCTTGAGCTTTTGGCGGACTCCTTCACGTGACCCGCTTGTTCGTTTGTCCTCCGATAATAAACAGAAAGTCATTTCTAAATCTAATCAATTATGTAATGCAGTGTTTTCCTAGAAATTTTATCTAGTTAACGTAACTTAAATTTATATGGAAAATATAACGCCATCGACTTGAAACTATAAATCCATACAAGTTACAATGAACGTTAACGCTATCGAATGCGTAAAAAGTAACTTGAGTGGTAGAGCCACGCTGTAGACAGTAACGTCTATAGCACGAATGGGCCGGCTCGACCGGTTAGATACCACTGTCTCACAGAAAACTGACGTAAAGTGCCAGCTTGCTGTCGCGTTTCGTTCGGTGAGTGAGATTTCCGATGGCCCATTTCTCCACTCGCTTTCCCAATCCCTTTTTAATTTTTCCTTCCCTTCCATTCCTTTCTTTTAGGTTGGCAACCTACCCATGATTATTTTTGTGTCTTGGGTGTCTATGGGCGGTGGAGATCATTTACCATCAGGTGAACCATCTCGTTTGCCAATCTGTGCTATAAAAAAAAACACAAGGCAGTAAGCACACAGGAATGAGAAATCAATACGTTAGGGACAATCCGTGCCACAAACTTACTAGATAAATCTAATTGCGGGCTTACTCGGGTGGTCTGTAAATGGGTCAACATGCATCAGTAGTGGGGCATCGATTCAAATATAACCACGTGCCCATAAGAAGTTAAGACAGGTTCTATTTTCACTGCACTCCATTTTATCCGAAGTTGGAAGTTTAGCGTGACCTATAAAGCCGACTTTAGCGTTCTATAAAGTGACTTTGCAGTTATTAGAAAGGCTGGTTTCGTAGTGTTTTCTTGAAACGTAGGAGTGGGATGTGGGTTGGTGGAAGATATTTTGTTATTTGGAATTTCGTAATAATTATTGTGATGCGAATTCATAGGCAGCCAAGTCTGTAGTTTATTTTATGCATTCATGTTTTGCATTTGTATTTTTATTGTTGAGTGATATGTTACCTCTGAGGCCTGTGATATGTTAGAGCCACGCTGTAGACAGTACCGTTTACAGCACGAATGGGGCGGCTCCATCGGAGAGATACCACTGTCTCACAGAAAACCAACGTAAAGTGGCAGCTTGCTGTCGCGTTTCGTTCGGTGAGTGAGATTTCCGGTGGCCCATTTCTCCACTTCCTTTCTCAATCTTCTTCCCTCCCCTTCCATTCCGACCTTTTAGGTTGGCAACGCACCCATGATTCTTTTTGTGTCTTGGGTGTTTATGGGCGGTGGAGATCACTTACCATCAAGTGAACCATCTGCTCGTTTGCCAATCTGTGCTATAAAAAAAAAGCAGAATAATGAATTGTATAAACTCAGATGCAAAGCAAAAACCGTATAGGAAAGGTGTAAACGGCGCGGCAGATGAATCCTAAACTTGCAAGTTAATTCAAATGATTCATTTGAAGGATGTTTTTAAACTTCCGAGGACTGAGCCCGAGTATAAAAAATAATTTCCATTCTACGGAATTGTGCCCCGCTTTTATTTTGAAATTTGAAACAAAAGCCACAAGCACGCAGCGAGCTCGATAGTCGAAAGTTATTCGGGTGGTTTGTTATCACCTGACTATGTCGTCTGTCGTCACGAGACTGGCGACCTTGTCCGGTCACGTCATTATCATTGTTTTGATCAGACGCCTTCCTCATCGCGCGCTAATGCCTCATGCTAATTGTAATATCACGCTGTGTTAGAAAGCCGACTTGTAATATATAATATGACTTGTAATCCGGCGCCGGAGAGACTATCTCCGACCACCATAAAAAGGCGGTAGATAGCGGCAAGCAATATAGCTTGCGCTATTCTGCGCATTTAAGAGTCGCGTGTGTGTTCCGGGCATAATGGGCAAATTAGAGGCAACCTTTGAACTCGAGAGGCTAGAAAAGCCAACTCCTACGGGGGCTGTGGCTGCATGCATCCGCGTACCACGTAGCCCCCGGCACAACGGAGAGAGCGGAACATTGGGGGGTTTTAGTCGGTAGGACGGTTTAGACCGGTGAGTCCGACGTACGCGAATGAATTTCCCCGTATTGTATGTGACTGTTGGGGTGTTATTGTTATCATTTATTAGGGTTTTAAGTTTAAACATTGTTATTTGTTTGTTGTCAGATGAGAAAGAGAAGTACGACCCGAACGGGTTCCGCGACGCGCTGGTGCAGGGTCTGGAGCGCGCCGGCGGCGACCTGGACGCCGCGTACAAGTACCTAGACACGGCCGGCTCCAAGCTCGACTACCGCCGCTATGGCGAGGTCATATTCGACGTGCTCATCGCGGGCGGCTTGTTGCGTGAGTACTACATACTACATACTACATGCCACCACGGGGATCAGTTCCTAGACACGGCCGGCTCCAAGCTCGACTACCGCCGCTATGGCGAGGTCATATTCGACGTGCTCATCGCGGGCGGCTTGTTGCGTGAGTACTACATACTACATACTACATGCCACCACGGGGATCAGTTCCTAGACACGGCCGGCTCCAAGCTCGACTACCGCCGCTATGGCGAGGTCATATTCGACGTGCTCATCGCGGGCGGCTTGTTGCGTGAGTACTACATACTACTGCCTTATTACCCATCACCACGGAGATTGTTTATGGTTAGAGCGTCACCAGTCTATGAGACGAAGGAGGTCGACAAAAAGAAGGCACTGGTGGAAAAAAATCGACTCTGATTTTAGTGATGCCTGCGACCAAATTGGTCCAAATCTAGTTATAGCTAGTATTACTGTAACTAGATTTATATAAAGCGCTTAGGTTAAGTGGATCTTAATTTTATAATATCGATTTTTTTTTGTGTTCTTACTGAATAAAATCTTGATTATCACAAACTGTGAACTAACAATTTAAGTTTTAAAATGATGAAACAACTGGCTAGAGTCCTGATACACATGATCGACAACTTCGTTCGTTCAAACCTGATTTTATAATACCGTGTTACATCACTATATTTGTCGATATCGATGTTTGTAGCGTGTTGTGTTTGTGTGCAGTGCCCGGTGGGTCGGTGTCGATGGACGGTGACACGCCCAAGACCAATATGTGTATATTCGCCGCCAACGAGGACATGGACACTATGCGCAACTTCGAACAGGTTCGGTTTATCGATAATTTAATACACTAGGATCTAGTATAATAGCTTGGGATAGTAGTAACTAGACTATTATGTTAGGATTTCTTAGGTTTACGTGAATGTTATTCATTGAAATAAAACTATTTTTACGGATTCTATCATATCTACTACTTACGGACTCTAACAGACTCTGACCCGTGACCACGAAGGCTGCAAAGCTTTCGAAACGTCGGGCATAAAAATTAAAACTTAATCGTGATAGAATCCGTAAAAATAGTTTTATTTCAATAGACTATTATGTTGTAGAACAACTCTAGTGTCTGCATTACAGAATGACTCGGCCATGAATATAGATTAAAGCTAAACTTCCTTGGAAGGAGGGCTAATGTTACATATTTAAATCTTAATTAGATTAATGCCTGAATAACAGTAATATGGGTTAGTCCTGACCTCACAGTAAGATACGAATCTTGTACTACGAGATACTCGTAAAACCCAAATATTTGTCACACAAATACTTACGTCGGGATCGAACTCGCGGCTTATCGCTATGCAGCCAGCTACCCAGCCGCTGCGCCACCCACTATAACAACAAAACTTCATAAAAGAAACTTATGAAGGCCGAAAAAGCAATGTCCAAATATTTAGACCACATGAGGTTACTTGCATGTGGTGTTTGGATTCAACAATCATTGTTCCGATAGTCGGTCATCTCTGCCCATGGTTTGATACCAATGAGCCTCGACCAACACCTCAAGAGGCTCTCGGTTGATGCTTGGGTCAAGAGCCAAACACAAATGTACCACAAAAAGTAATAACCAACTTATGGGTCAAATTCCTACATCAAACCTATGCAAATTAGTAAAATATAGAATGATGAAAAAAACGGCTAGAGTCCTGAACACTTGGTGTTGAGAAACCCTTTCTCGTTCAATCTATACTGATGTAACTTGTAGTATACATGATAATATTACACGATCTGTATATTATACGTAATGAGGTTGTGTTTATTGCAGGTATTCGTGAAACTGATGCGTCGGTACAAATACCTGGAGAAGATGTTCGAGGAAGAAATGAAGAAGGTACATAAATAACATTATTTACACAGTGGTTCTTATACAGTACCCTTAGTACGAGTTTTCTCGATTTTCGAAATCGACGATGGTTTACAGTTTTTTCTATACATTTTTAGTACATTGTAGTTTCCGCAAAATGGCGTTGCTAGTTAAAATGTATGAACAAAACGCACACTATCGTCGATTTCGAGAATCGAGAACTGTCATAATTAACTTGTACTAGGGGTACTGGTCACTTATGGTCCCTGTAAGTACCTACACAAAGTTGTCAAAATGATCATGCGCTTGACGACAATACCCAATTTAAACAATGCACACGATTAGAGCCGGGCCAGGTATAATGCGTGGTTCGGTGTCGAAGTGTGCGACAGTACTGTGCGGAACATCCCCAGATGTGCAGCATCAGCCGCATCTGATCACACTGGCCGCACTACATACCATTTACTACATAAATACAGTAGATCAAGGGCCCATTTCTCAATAGTCATAATTATATTTTTGTGATGTTTCATACATAATAAGGGATTTTTAATACACACAGTCTAGTCTGGAATTTGTGCCCGATATGGCAATAGACAATATCAAATCTGAGACGGAAATAAGCTCAGCGAAATGTAGGTGTTCTAGTTCGCCTCGCCTATCCCTATGTGGATACAGGCATGAGCCTATGTATGTATCTAAATGATTTGTATGTTGTCGCAGGTCCTGGTATATCTGAAGGGCTTCGAGCCGCTACAGCGCATCAAACTGGCGCGCATGACCGCGCTTTGGATCGGTACGTACACTTTACTGTAATAATGATTATTTAATATTAGTATGTGAGAATTTTGACGGGAAGACTGTCAGGGTGGTAGTCACTTATTAAAATTATTTCCTAATATTGTTCAGAGTTGTGTTTGTTGTTTTAAACTGATGTGGACAGTGTAATGTGGAAACTTTTTAACCAGTGATATTTGATGAGTTTTGCTTGCTGCATTGGCTGGCTTTGTTCGGTATATTCGTTGAGGGAAGGTCATCTGAAGGGTAAGACATTGGAATGAATTGCCGTTACAATCCCAGCAGGACCTTGAGATCATCCACATTTGGGTCCCATGGTCATTACGAAAACTTGAATATTGCTCTATGATAGGGACATCTACAGCAGCACAAATGGATGATCATATCTCCTCTGGAACCATTTCACCTTTAATCCCAGTATTGGGTGGCCTTTCCTTTCACCATAGAGCAGCCTAGCTAGCTAGCCCACGAGAGGCACTCCACAGTGGAGTCTCCACCATTAGGTTTTGGCTGCAGCATTGATCAACCTTGCATTAGGGTATAATAATGATACTATCAGTCTTTCTTCTGAAGATTGAAGTAAAACAAGCCGGTTGTAAAATGTAAAGCCGAATCATTTCAACAGCACTCTATTAGAGCCGGACGACGCACGTTGCGTGGTTGGGTGTCGAAGTAGTGCTACATTACTCGAGTGGAACATATTCGTGTGACATACAATGTTTGTCACAAGAGCACATTTCCACACTACATGACAATATTAAGCTGTATTTCCTCACTCCTGGACTAAAACATTACACAAAACATGTATTTTGTATCTGTGGTCCATTGTTCTACGAGCAGGAGACTGCTAAAATCGTTGTTTTGCGTGTGTGTTTTTGTGTAAGTTTTCGAGAAAAACTAGCGTAAGAGACGCGGCTTTAGAGTACTAACATCGCGTGCGGTTATTTAGACTTCCTGACTACATTTCTAAAATCTCAGGTTCCATACTCGGGTCGGGTTAAATTTGGGTTTTGGGTTTGACTCTGGGATCGACCCGAGATACCTCAGGACGGTGGTCGTACCGAAATACAATTACGCCACCGAGGCAGTCAGGCAATTTTGGAATTTGAAAATGCGAAAAGAATTTGTCTTGAATTTTTACGACTGGCCACCTATCTGAGGTCAACCATTGGCTCGTAATGTTATACCAGTTTGTGGGAGAGACATCCAGATGATTGTATTGTGTATTATAGGCAACGGTTGCGTACCTCCCGCCGTGCTGCTGGTGCTGATCAACGAGCACCTGCTGAAGGACAACCTGGCGCTGGAGTTCGTGCTGGAAGTGTTCACGACCGTGAAGCAGGAGCGCGGCGTCGCCTCGCTCATCGCGGCGCTCAAGCGGGGGCAGCTCGAGGGCAGGTCGGTACTCTACACTACACCAGTATACTGTGAGGAACGGGTGCCGGTGTTCCTCCACTTGAGGGGAGATCTCCTTTGTCAGGCGGATGTCGTGCCTGACCGTCGCGGCCCCTCCGATGGTTAATCATCGGAGGTTGAACTGCCTCGGTGGCGTGGTTGTATTTCGGTACGACTACCGTCCTGAGGTCTCGGGTTCGATCCCCAAGTCGGGCAAAGTGATATTGGATTTTTCCATATCAGCCCGGAGTCTGGAATGTGTGCCCGATATGGCGATAGGCTCGCCCCCTATCACATCTGGGACGGAACTAAGGTCGGTGAAATATGGGTGTACCAGTTCGCTAGTGCGCCTCTGCCCACCCCTTCGGGGATACAGGTGTGAGCTTATGTTGTATATATCGACCGTAAGCCGCCAATACCTCCTAAGTGCTTTGAGATCAAGTTTATAGGAGACAATAAAAACTAAATATATTAAAAAATATAGATATTTATGCACCCTAAATTTAAGTTTATTAATTTTACAATAGTTTAATATTGCTAATAATAAAATATTTACATCATGTTCCATTAGGACTAACGGATAATGCAAAAACAATATTTTGGTAAAAATGTTAGTTAGGAGGTATTGGCAGCATACAGTCGATATGCTAAGTCCGCTGTTAACTTTGCCACCGTGATTCAGAGTAGATGCGTGGATTGGTGCCTCCATTTGTTGTCGTAGCTACTGCCGTTGTGCGCTGACGCTCGATGCTAGTAATTATTTCGGCGCGCATTGCAGAGATGTCACCACAACACTATAGAAAGAAACAGGCTCACGCCTGTATCAAGTATGTAGGCAGAGGCGTTGAATCGCTGGTTATCAGATGGTAACCAAACTCAAATAGGACAATGACAACCTAAAACAGCTTTCATTCTGAATGCCGCACGATCATGGGGAATGGTACGAGATTTAACACTTAAAAAACGATGATAGTTTTCGTTTTCTCCATTCGTTAATTTAGCATGTTAAGTACTAGAGACTCTGTAATCAAATGTACGGTGAAAACTGAATTATCAAATAATTTAAAATACAGATCTATTGAAAACTTCCCCATTTCAAAGTTAGTTGCCAACTTTCATCTTTTTTGCTATAAAAAATCATACTATGGGCACTCACGCTTAAGTGCTATATATGTTCCTCGGCACATCCTTTATAGGCTGTTTGTATAGAACAGTTTCAAAAGTGTCGAGGATACAAAAACGCGTCATGTACTGGCTCGTTGTGTTTCTCGCAGCGGTGTCATTAATGGCGCTACATTTATATCAAATCGCAGATCGACCGTTTCATTTCTATTTGATGCATGATACATGTAGATCATGATGTAATCTTGTACGCAGTGACGTGCACAGACATTTTCGACAGGGTAGACAAAAATTTCCCTATATGATGTACATTTAGTGGCTATTTGGAAACCGCACGTACTGTTGTAAGATATTTTAGAATTTTAATGTTAACTAGACTATGTATAAGCGTTGCCAGCTATAGGAATTAACTAATATTACATGTATGTGGCTAATACTAATAAGATCAAAGATATTTTTACATTTGTCGATATGCTATAGTGACATCTAGCGATTTATATTGAATCTTTTTTAAGATTGCCATCTATGGGAATTAACTAGAACTATGTATTTATTATGAATGATTATAAGTTGCCATGGTTAATGCAATTCAGCGAAAATGCACCGACCTCAAAGTGTTCCTGTGTTCTTTAATATTGTAATAAACAAAAATAATTACTAAGTCATTATTTAACGTTTACATACAAAATAGTGGTTACTTGATTATTGGCTCTCCACGATACTAGCGCCGTCTAGTGAATGTAAATTTACGTGGAGGGAATTCTTTAAAATAAGATTTTACGTTAATTAATTATTATTACAAAGTATAAAAGACAAATTAGTTACTATAGTGAATATTATAGATTTCAATATTGATCATAATATTTTTTATTTACATTTCAAGAAATTATTTTGTCCGTGGTAAAACGTCAGGATTTCACTGCATTATTGAATAAAATATTATTGCAATACCTACCTAAAATAAACTATTTTCGAGACAGATAAATCTGGTAAAATTATATTACGAGTAGTCCTTTAAGTTCCCTACGGATCTGCACCATCAGCGGAATCTGAAGAAATAATTCATCATCTTGATAACCCACCTGTAACGTGAAATCATGACTACTTGGCTGCATAGCTTTTGCTCTTCAATCGCGATAGAAGTCATAACATGCAGATTTATCAAAGCACTATTCACTGCAGTTAGTTTAGGTGAATATAACATAACATAACATAAGCTCACGCCTGTATTCCCGAAGGGGTAGGCAGAGGCGCACTAGCGAACTAGACCACCCACATTTCGCCGAGCTTAGTTCCGTCCCAGATGTGATAGGGGGCGAGCCTATCGCCATATCGGGCACAAATTCCAGACTCCGGGCTGATATGAAAAAATCCAATATCACTTTGCCCGACCCGGGGATCGAACCCGAGACCTCAGAACCGTAGTCATACCCAAATACCACCCCGCCACTGAGGCAGTTTAGGTGAATATACAGGGTGTTTCATAAAGTTGGTACCCATGAAAAGTCCACACATAGAGCCGGTGATTGGCAACTTTTTCGTGAAGTTAAAAACTCCATAGGCCTTATAGTTACTGAGCAATCAGACTTCGAAAATAATATGAAATCTTTCGTTGTGATGACCCTAGATCAGCTGGCAGCGGTCAACAACACATGGTTACAAAGACTAAATAAAACTAGATGTGTCTAAACCTGCACACAAAACTTTACTAACTTAACGAAATGAACGAATGGAACGATTTAGTTTTGTGCGCGATGACTAAAATTGAAGTATTTTACATACTTAAAATTTATACGAATATTTTTTTAAAGTAAATGCGTAAATTATAATATTACACTTGCTTAGTGACAACAAAATATTGATCAACTTTTCACTTCTTTCATTTTAAAGCACCTCTACATGTCTAAACTAATTAGGCATGTATCAAATCGCCCATATTTCACAACAAACATTCACTACTCTTTGTTAGTCGCGTGCGCAGAGGGGTAGGTCACTGTCTCTTGCTATACCTATGAAGTCCACGTGGACTGTCGCAAGAACTCAAAGAAAAGTCGGTAGTTTATCGCCAATCAGACTTTAGCGGCACATATTTCAAAAGCGGTAGCTGTGTCTTTTGAGTATTGCCTGTATTACCGCGCTAGGGATGGGCGGTTGATAATTATTAAATATGCAATGAATTGATTGATTCAATCGATTAGAATGATTCAATATTTAATACCAAAGTTAATTCATTATTCTAATTAAAATTTACATCCGTACTTATCGTAATTTTCGCTTTCTACAAATGAAGTACAACTTTTACTTGTATGAATATGATGCATTGTCTTAATCTTTACGAACTATTTTATTTTCTGAGCTGATACGAATAATGTGGTGATTGCAATAACTTTACCCAAAACCTGGACTTCGGTTAAGCATTCATACAGGGTTTTTTTCACCTACCTGAAGGTAGTATTAATTTCCATTAAAATTATTCGAATATTTAGTACTTAGTTCTAATGATTATCCGAATAGATCATACTAAAGCATCACTATGTTCGAACTGCCATATTTCCGCGGCACTTTTTTAACTCTTTGCCTATGCGCCGCTACGTGCGGCAATCCTTTGATAGGAAGCCGGCGCATTCCTTGTCGGCAAACTTTTCGCCGTCAATAAAAACACACTACACGACAGAACGCTAAAAAATTATGAAAATAGATAAAATGGTTCTGCATAATTTTGTAATTGTAGTTAATGTTGATTTTTATCCTATAATACTGACTTATTTTAATGATGCTTGATGCGGATAAATAAAAACGTATCAAGAAGTTTTTTTAAATTTCCGTTGGATGTTTTTTTTTTCTTCAGTTCATAGTAGCCTATCGGGGTTTCTTAATTATGCCTTGTTGAACTCTACCGCCATATTGAAAATTATGTACCTTCATTTCGGCAGTTGCTAACTAACCGTAAAGTTGTGAAGTCGCTCTCAACTTTTATAAAAATGTCGCGATCGAGTGTGTATTTGAATAGCGAGTACTATGAAATGATTTTATGTGTCGGTGCTGCTGGGGGTAGCTGTCGTAGGGGTCGGGAGCTGTATCGGTGGCGTTTCATCGAGACACGTTTCATCAAAATCCGCTTTTGAATCAGTAACCCCACAAATGTTAAGAAACACTAGGTCCTTGATATACCACAGAATAATTAAGTGTTTGGAAAAAGGAGGAGCTCATTTCGAACCCTATTTGTGAAGTAAGTGTTCATAGAAAAGTGTAGTGCAAAGTTCTTGCTGCACGAAACGCAACATGTGGTAAGTGGACAATTACACTACTAATCTTTTAATACATTGTTCAAACTCACTGACTGCCTTGGTGGCGTGGTGGTATTTCGGTACGACTACGGTTCTGAGGTCTCGGGTTCGATCCCCGGGTCGGGCAGAGTGATATTGGATTTTTCCATATCAGCCCGGAGTCTGGAATTTATGCCCGATATGGCGATAGGCTCGCCCCCTATCACATCTGGGACGGAACTAGGCTCGGCGAAATGTGGGTGTTCTAGTTCACTAGTTCACCTCTGCCTACCCCTTCGGGGATACAGGCGTGAGCTTATGTTAATGTTAATGTTCAAATTCAGTACATGACGATTCTTTTCTATTAAAGGAAATAAATTACATTTAATAAAAAAATAATCCTCATAGAAAGCCACCACGCTGCCGCGGCGTCACCGCCCGTGCTATCTGTTGGAGTACAAAGAGAATACCGCGCTCTGTGGTGTATGTACCTACACCGCGCGTCGCGTCGTCAATGAAGTCAGCTGATTAGGGTTGCACGATTTATTATTCCACAAATATTAAGTATGAAACGTATACAAATTCGAAATCGCGTGATAAATTTTTTTCTCTTCACTGATATGTTGTTAGACAGAACCTCAATCTGTGTACCTTTTATGGATACCAACTTTATGAAACACACTGTATAGTAACACACATATTCTGAGCAATATATCGGTGTTTTAAAAAAGCTCTTTCCGAAGACGACAAACGTAACACTCCACGAAACATGCCGCATGATAACAATGGAAATTAAGTAATTTTTAGGTTAAAATCAGACAAACATAAATAAACATCTCCATTTTTATAAGAACGAATAATTTTAGGGATGGAAAACTATGATAGATTAAAACTTCAATTCGATTATATCGTCGTGAAGTATCGAGTAAATTGTGAAGTATCGATTTCATTGATTAATATTAAAATCTCCTTTAATTACATAACATAACATAAGCTCACGCCTGTATCCCCGAAGGGATAGGAAGAGGTGCACTAGCGAACTAGAACATCCACATTTCGCCGAGCTTAGATGTGATAGGGGGCGAGCCTATCGCCATATCGGGCACAAATCCCAGACTCTGGGCTGATATGGAGAAATCCAATATCACTTTGCCCGACCCGGGAATCGAACCCGAGACCTCAGGACGGTAGTCATACTGAAATACAACTACGCCACCGAGGCAGTCACTACGCCACCGAGGCAGTCTACTAATTAGATTTTCTTAAATTGAAAATATGAAGTTAAATCGTTGAAAAGTTTATTTTGGTTTTACTCAAAGGGAAAGGATATAAGTTTAACAAAAACTATAAAACTTTATTCAAAATACAATCTAATCATTGATTTGAATCGATCAAAATATCGATATTTCATATGTCCACCTTCATGAGTTCCTTCTCTACGACATCTACGAATTATTTGAACAAATATTACACGAATGAATTAAAATGTAGTGTGACATTGAGAACGTTACAAGAATGAACGCATTTTCAAATCGGAACGTATTACATTTGATGTTGCCAATATTCAAAGCCAAAAGTCAACTTTCGTCAGAAAGCTACCAATATTATGCTTTACATGTGTGCGTCGTCTGAAGTAAAGACACCCACACTACTATTATCCAAATGTGTATATACGTAACGTTTTTAATTCGTGCATTGCGTATTTAGCTTTCGTTCGCAGTCATATTGCTGACGTCACTCGCCACTGCGCGACGGTCGACACGGTAGCCGCGCCACGATTTGAACTATAAGAGGCCGAAGCGCGCGCGTCGCGCGGCAATAGGGAACTTGCGTGTAATTTTTTTATTGGTTCATTGCAAAGAACTACGTCTCAAATAAACACTCCAGAAACAAAAACATAAAAATATGCACAAATCATTTAATTATCGCAAGTCTAAATATGACTTACAAAACCCCGCGCTAAAAAAGGACGTGACGTCACAGCTTAAAAATGCCTTTTTGTTGACATTTTAGTTGACACTGACGGCTAGTGACATTGTCTGGAATGACGTTTGAACCGTTATAATTGCCTATCGTTTAAAATTTCCCCATGCCGAACAAAAATTTCCCCAAAAATGTTGAAGCTATTTCATTAAATAATGAAGTAAAAATAAGTTGCACCCTTGAATCCTGAGCGGAGAGGTGGGAAAGTTACATAAAGAAAATAATTTGGAAAGAGGAGGACCTCCGAAATCTCATTCATCAAGTACCATACTAAACATAACAACAGTTTTCCGCAAAATTGGGAAAATTACCCCAACGTGGAAACACTGCCTAATGCAACGACGTCACTTGGGTTTTGTAATAACGTTCCATTACACGTAATTTCTAATTAAGATATTTTGTAAAATATCAATTATTTTATACTACAAATTTCATCATAGCACATTTCAAGGTTTTCTTAAATGAATTATCAACACAATTTCTCGTTATAATTTTCGTGCAAGTTCCCCATTTTTAAAATATATTACGTTGTGAATGTTATGGTCCTTTATTATTTTACTTTATTTAATTACTAAAATGTCAGGGTAGACAACGTCTTTTTGTCTATATCATATGCACGCCGCTGCTTGTACGAGTTTTTCTTGATACTCGAAATCTACGATAGTTAAAAAAAACATTTTTACGGATTCTATCACGATTTGGTTTTTAATTTTTATTCCCGACGTTTCAAAGGCTTTGCAGTCTTCTTGGTCACGGGTCGGACTGAGGTGTCATTTGTCCAATAGTTTTATTTCAATGTATAACATTCGCGTAAACTTAGAAATCAGTATCTACGATAGTTTACAGTATTTCTATATATTTTATACTTCGTTGTAGTTTCCGCAAAGTGGCGCTGCTAGTCAAATATATGGACAAAACGCAAACTATCGTTGATTTCGAGAATCGAGAACTGTTAAAATAAACTCTTACTAGAAGTACAGATTGTTGGAGTCTTACAAAACTTTTTTGTACTTGCGCAGCTGTTGGTTGTTCCGCTGAACTGTCCCCTTACTTAATAAACATTTTCGGTCAGTGCGTCAGGTTTTTCGAGTTCCGACCGCTGAACCGTCGTTGACTGAGTTCCTCATTCACGTTGCAAGTTACTCGAGTTCCTGCGGCTGAACCGTCGCTCACTGATCGTTTTTTTATTCTCGTCGCAACTCGCATGTCGCTCACTTATTGTTCTTCATATTCATCGTAGACTGCTCGAGTTCCTGCCGCTAAGCCGTCGCTCACTGATCGTTTATCATTCACGTCGCAACTCGCAAGTCGCTCACTTATCGTTTTGCATCATCGTCGCAGACTGCTCGAGTTCCTGCCGCTCACTGATCGTTGTTCATGTTGGTCGCAGACTGCTCGAGTTCCTGCCGCTCACTGATCGTCGTTCATGTTGGTCGCAGACTGCTCGAGTTCCTGCCGCTCACTGATCGTCGTTCATGTTGGTCGCAGACTGCTCGAGTTCCTGTCGCTCACTGATCGTCGTTCATGTTGGTCGCAGACTGCTCGAGTTCCTGCCGCTGAACCGGCGCAGCGAGGAGGTGCTGGCGGGTTCGTTCGGCGCGCGCGGGCTCGGCGAGCTGCTGCGGCTGCACCGCGCGCAGGCGTCGCAGGAGGCGCGGCGCGACCTCACCAGCGCGCTGCTGGACGACCTCGCGGACGACAAGCCCGTGCGCGACCTCATCCAGGACCTGCGCGACACGGCGCAGCGGCACTCGATACCGGAACACGAGGTCATCGCGATCGTGAGTACTATACATACAAATAAATCATACTAATCCTATCGTACTAATATTATAAACGTGACAGTTTAGGAATATGTTAACGCGACAGTTTCTTGCCCGAAATTTGACGGAATCTAAATAATGTTTAATTAAGTATTTTGATTTTTGATATGTGTATGTTACACTTTCACACAAAGAGTACTGAATGGATGTTGATGAAATTATACATTTATATAGATTATACATCAGAATAATGCACATGCACACTTTTCATACTAGAAATTAAATGTCTACGTAAACGGAGTCGCGGGAAGTAGAGGTGAAGTTATTCGACCATATCGCCTATTTTTCAACTAGCTTATTATAGCAAATATGTGGAATGTGGAAAACAAGCCATGTGCGTCTCCTTATAATGATCGCCACTGCCCACAATATCAAAATAAGATAAATATTGGGAAGGAGGATTTTAGGCCACCAGAAATCTCCCTCACTGAACGAAACTCAATAATGAGCTTTCAGTCAGTTTTTTGTAAGAAATCACACATAGAATAGTCACATCTCGTAATGCATGCCCTTTGGGCTAATTTCGAACATGTCATCGCCTTGACGTGGCAATCCTTAATTCCAATAGAATTATATCTGCTTCTTTCTTTCTTTCTACCTGCCCTTATCCCACCTTAATGTGGGGTCGGCGCAACACACTTTTTTCAAGTATGCTGCAGAGAGGATTTGGCTTAGTTTTTACGACCTGCCGCCTGCCTGACGTCAATCCCTATGAGGGATCCAGTCGCGGGCAAATTAAATTAGGAAATTTGCTTTGACTTTGCCCGACCTGGGAATAAAACCCAGGACCTCTCGGTCCACAGCACATACATGCTGCCATTAGACCAAGGAGGCGACTAAGTTCTGCTTCTAAGTTCAATTTAGCTAATTAAATATTTGATGATGATAACCGATGACGAGTCTTAGCGTCGCATATCAACTTTGCGAGCTCACTCCGGTCGAGTACTTCGACTGGCTTGAATATCGCTTCGTTCACGTGCGTACGCGATGTCGACACGGCAGCCTGAATAACCTCCCAAAAACTACCATAATGTACCATTTAAGAATTGTTCTAATATACCGTGTTTGTTCTAGATCTGGCAGTGCGTAATGTCTCGTAGTGAATGGAACAAGAAAGAGGAGCTGTTGGCCGAGCAGGCTGCAAAGCATTTGCGCCAGTATACGCCGCTTTTGGCCGCGTTTGCGCAATCTGCTAAGGCTGAATTGGCTCTCCTTACTAAGGTGAGATGGTGCTTACCTCAAATACTTTAAAGTTGTTTAGACATAATACGGACCAGTAGCACCGTTGATGTTAATTGCTAAATGTTTTTAAAATAAAAATACAATGGTCTGCCTGATTGTAAGTGGTACCATCATTCATAGACGCAATGCCAAAGACTTGTCTTAGCTACTGGCTTCTGTCACGTATCAACTGAAATGTGCGAGGATTAAACAGACAATGAGATTGAATCTCTGGAAAACTCGCTCGTCACATGAAAATTAACACCGAGCTGTCACTACGTCAGGTTTTTGTGAGACCGTAATAATAATTTAGTAGGGGCGGTCCAATTAATGCAGACATAATGCCACGCTAAAAATTAAGGGCGAATTTCAGCACTTAGATAAATCTCGACTTAAATATGCATAATACATACATACATACATAAGCTCACGCCTGTATCCCTGAAGGGGTAGGCAGAGGCGCACTAGCGAACTAGAACACCCACATTTCGCCGAGCTTAGTTCAGTCCCAGATGTGATAGGGGGCGAGCCTATCGCCATATCGGGCACAAATTCCAGACTCCGGGCTGATATGGAAAATTCCAATATCACTTTGCCCGACCCGGGGATCGAACCCGAGACCTCAGAACCGTAGTCGTACCGAAATACCACCACGCCACCGAGGCAGTCCAGTCCAGTCAGGCAGTCCAGTAAATATGCATAATATGCAAGTTAAATCGAGTTTAAGACTATTTCTAGATTTAGTAATAGTGCTGCAAGTCACCCTGATATGAGAGCTTATGTTCTTGCTGTGGAGGATGCTCAAGACCGGGCGCAGTGGAAGCATTTAAGTAGGAAGGGGGACCCTAGCACTAGGCTGGGATATGACCAGGCAGAAAGAAAGCTGCAAGTCACCTTCAATGTTTATTAAATGTCACCGTTCCGCTTGCCAGGTACAAGAGTACTGCTACGAGAACATGAACTTCATGCGCGCGTTCAGCAAGCTGGTGGTGATGCTGTACAAGACGAACGTGCTCTCCGAGGAGGTGATCCTCAAGTGGTACCGCGAGCCCAACTCCACCAAGGGCAAGATGATGTTCCTCGACCAGATGAAGAAGTTCGTCGAGTGGCTGCAGAGCGCTGAGGAAGGTTAGAACACATTTTCATCAGACTAAAAAAGCAGCCAGTCTCAATTTGTCAAATCTACATATTTTCAAGATTCTTTTTGTGTTAAGAAGCTTGTTCCATGAGTGATCCCTTATAAGTATTGTCAAGATCTGACGAAGTTTGAAGTCTGATTTTAAACTTTATTTTGGGTTTCTGGAAACCTCTCACCATACGATCAACTCATCAGTGGGGCGTCATACCACGTCTTTTTTTAGAAACAATGATAGAATTAGTACTTAGTCGCCTCCTTGGTCTAATGGTTCCTCCGGGAGTTCCTGGGTTCGATACCTAGATCGGGCAAAGCTAATTTTCTAATTTAATTTGTCCGGGACTAGATTCCTCAGGGGGGTTGACGTGACGCAGGCAGCCGGTCGTAAAAACTAAGCCAAATCCTTTCTGCAACATGCTTGAAAAAGTGTGTTGCGCCAACCCCACATTAAAATGGTATAAGGGCATATATAAAGAAAGAAAAGATAGTGTTAGTACTTATAAAATATGGTTATTATATTCACCTTTTCTAAAATAATGTTTAATTTCAGAGTCTGAGAGCGGTGAAGACGATGATTAGTTTAAGAGCAGCGAGTGAGACTGACAACACCCATGCATAATGTTCCCAAAACACATACAAATAGAACGAAATACACACAAGCAGACAGACACGCGTCGCAACAATAATGTATAATAATAATTGTTGAGCTGTGCACAGAGCGGCGCGTCGTGGTATACAACTAACTGTATGATATTCACAAAAATGTTGTAACAATTAATGAATTCAAACCTAAAATATTTTTTATTCAATTTTTTTAGTAAAATTCCAATAAATGGTGGTAACACGCAGATGTTTTATTGTTATTTGTACTTCATGTTGTGGTGTATTGCATCTTTTCTTTCTACCTGCCCTTATCCCACCTTAATGTGGGGTCGGCGCCACCCTTTTTCAAGCATGTTGCAGAGAGGATTTGGTTTAGTTTTTACGACCGGCCGCCTGCCTGACGTCAACCCTCTATGAGGGATCCAGCCCCAGGCAAATTAAATTAGAAAATTTGCATTGCCCGACCTGGGAATCGAATCCAGGACCTCCCGGTCCACAGCCCATACATGCTTCCATTAGACCAAGGAGGCGACATATTGTATATTGCATCCATGCAATAAATATTGTGTACAAGTTTATTCCTGTAGAATTTATTGAGGTACAAGACTTACAAGGTACAAGACTGAAAACTTGCCAACATGTTAACATAACATAACATAAGCTCACGCCTGCATCCCCGAAGGGGTAGGCAGAGGTGCACTAGCGAACTAGAACACCCACATTCCGCCGAGCTTAGTTCCGTCCCAGATGTGATAGGGGGCGAGCCTATCGCCATATCGGGCACAAATTCCAGACTCCGGGCTGATATGGAAAAATCCAATATCACTTTGGCCGACCTGGGGATCGAACCCGAGACCTCAGCACGGTAGTCATACCGAAATACAACCACGCCACCGAGGCAGTCAAAATGTTAGTTTTTGTATTTCACGAAGACTCGTCTCCTTTCAAATTTAATTTTGCATACACGCTCGTGCCTCTATCATACGCGCTTTTGCCATCGCTTCATGCGTATCTTCGTGGAAATCCATAATTTATATAGGCCAAAAAAAGTTTTCTCGGACTGCCTCGTTTCCATGGTTGTATTTCGGTACGACCTGCCCCCTGACTACACTCGATTCAAATTTGACTTCGATTCGATTTCATACAGTGACGAAATTCCACCAAAATCAAGTAAAAAAGTGCGCTAATGTTGCATTGGATTCCAGAACTTTTCATTGGTAATTTTTAACGTGACTATTCCACTTTTGAACTATTGGCTGGCATTTTAATTCACTAACGGCCGGTTTCAATAAACGATCTCAGTTTAGCGTGCAGATAGATCGCTATCATGAACCAATCAAATCAAGTCATTTGACAGTCATGTTCAAACTGTGTTCTTATTGGCTAATTTTTGTAATCTATCTGCACATTCACACTGAGATTGTTTATTGAAACCGGCCGTTAATGAAATCGAACATATGTCAAATTCTAATCGAGTGTCAAGAGTCTGCCCCCTGAAGTCTTGGGTTCGATCCCCGGGAATATCAGTCCTTACTCCTTACTACGGAGTCTGGAAATTGTGCCTGATATGGCGATAGGCTCGCCACCCTATCACATTTGGGATGGAACTAAGTTCTGCGGAATATGGATGTTCTAGTTCCCTAGTGCGCCTGCCTACCTCTTCGGAGATACAGGCGTAATACATGTGCTTATGTATGTAGAAAGATTTTCTGTAGTTTCCCAGCCTGACAATGAATTATCAGTAAATATTTTTTACTTGCTTGAAACAGACTAAAATTGGAGAGATTTCCTAATTATGTGTTATCGCCTTATTGGCCAAGTGATATCATCGAGCACATAAGTTGAGAATTGTTTGGGCTTTTGTTCAAATACCAGGAACGGCAGTTTTCGTATATTTCAGTTTAAATATGTACACTCAACAGACACATATTTATGTAGTTCTGACCCTATGCTCTGATACGAATCTTGTGTCGTGGGTATCAGAAACTCAGAAACGAGATTTTTCGGTCACATAACACTCAACCCCGAAACAAAATATATCCGTAAATGCGACCTACTGCCTGTAAAGCAGCGTCTCCTGTAGGTGTTTTTACATACATATATAAGCTCACACCTGTATCCCCGAAGGGGTAGGCAGAGGCGGACTAGCGAACTAGAACACCCACATTTCGATCCCCGGGGATGGAACCCGACACCTCAGAACCGTAGTCGTACCGAAATACCACCACGCCACCGAGGTAGTAGGTGTTTTTTTTTTTTATTCGATCACGGCAAAGTGACCACACAACACCTGATGGTAAGCGATGTGCGGTCCAATAATACCAGCCACCACCTATAGACCTTGTGTCCATCGGTGGCGACCAGTATCATGCCGGCCTGCATAAATGCTTCATCACAAAAACAAAAACACAAACCATTGATAAAAATGTTAGGGAAACCATGTTTTGCGTAGGTGTTTGTGTGATGTTTTAAGCCGCGTCTCATACAAAACATGTATTTTTTATATTCTATGGTGCATTGTTCTACGAGCAGGTGATAGCTAAAATTGTTTTGCGTATGTATGTAGTTTAGTGCCTGCACTAGATTTTCTCGAAACATTACACAAATATTCATACGCAAAACAACAATTTGTCGAAAAAACAGATGCGGCTTTAGTCACTCAAACATTTGTCTCGGTCAAAGAGATTTAATTCATCTAATATTACTAGTAGTAGTACCCTTAACCGACGCGAATGTATGAAGAGATTGATGAAAGTAGATGAAGCGAAAGTAGTGTGCCAGAATCTGGCGAAGTGGAAATCCATAGTCTCTGCCTACCCCTATGGGATACAGGCGTGAGTTTATGTATGTATGTACTCTTAGATTGAAATAATTCTAAACTAAAATGAAAGAAGATAATGGTAAGGCTGTAATGGGACTGAAAAATGCATGAGGAAGTATTGTTATAACTTGGAACGTGCCAGGGTTTCTCAATTTTAAAAAGTGGCGCTTGTATTACCTAGGCGTGTTTTACTTTTTAGGCCTTTTTATTTATTTAAATTCTAAGCATGGTATCCGTCGAATCCATTGTTTTAATACAAACAAAGACCAAGATACGTAGTTATTATTTCAAAGCCATGCAAAACGCACTCACCGTTATGTTTGCGTGAAGAAAATAATAAAATTAGATTGTCTATGATCAATCTTTATTCGTGTTCAACAACTTATTATGTTTTAATATCCCATTTTGACGGTAGTCTCACCTCCTTGGTCTAGTGGCAACGTGTATGGGTTATGGACCGGGAGGTCCTGGGTTCGATTCCCAGGTCGGGCAAAGCAAATTTTCTAATTTAATTTGCCCGGAACTGAATCCCTCATAGGGGGTTGACGTCAGGCAGGCGGCCGGTCGTAAAAACTAAGCCAAATCCTATCTGCAGCATGCTTGAAAAAGGGTGTTGCGCCGACCCCACATTAAGGTGGGATAAGGGCAGGTAGAAAGAAAGAAGAAAGATCACATTTTGACGGTATTTAGATAATATTTTATCGTCAAAAGTTATTTGAAGTGGGGAGATGTCGGATACCTACACTTTGAAATTGATTTTTGTATATTTACAAAAATCAATTTCAAAGTGTAGGTATCCGACATATAGCTAAATAAGGCACATAAAGCAGCTGATAAAGCTTTTCGCACTATATACTTATTAGTATATAGTGCAAAAAGCTTTATCAGCTTTATGTGCCATGATGTGGTAAATTGTAAGTCACGTGTATTTACGGATTGAAACGTAAATATTGATTTCCCGACCTGCGGATCGAACTGTGGACCTTGCGGGGATACGGCGGTTTCTCACTAGCACAGTGAGGCGGGAACCGCAGAAAAAATAAAGGCATTTATGAAATTGTTACATATTATTATGTATTCGTTATTATTTTAAAAATAATTAGTTATGTACTTAAGAATGTGAGATTCCGTTTAGCCGTTCCAACGTCATTGGAGATCCTTGAATATAGCCACGTAGACACTGTAGACAGTCATGGCTACGACACGAGTGAGTTGGTCGATTCGATACCACTGTCTCACAAAACCGATCTAAAGGGTGAAGACACGAGTGGGTTGGTCGGTTCGACCGGTTCGATACCACTGTCTCGTAGAAAAACGACGTACAGGGAGATTTCCTGAGCCATAAGTATCCTCGTTCCCCTTAAAATCCCCATTATTTTTTAACGTAGGCAGCGGCTTGATGGTAGGTACTCATAGGTTTTGGCTGAAAACCAGCGTCAGACATTAAAATTTATTATCTGGCATATGCTGAGCCCAAACCTTTTCGGCAGCATCGTGAGACGCAAAATTGTAATTATTATTGTGGGTTATGTACTCGTAGTTATTGTTATCAGTTTATTGTCTCCTTTTAAATATGTGTTTTATCGTGTTTTTGTTTATACCATTGTGTCGCATAATGCTGTGCCGAATAAATATTTTTTCTTTCTTTCTTTCTTTCTACCCTTGACATGTCCATAGACGACGGTAATCACTCTGTCTTCATAGTCCAATAAAAAATGTAGCAGAGTTATCAAATCGAAAATTCCCACCTTTCTCAAAACGGCGCAATGTGCTGATGATGTTAATATATTATTAGTGACATAATAAACTGAGTATCCTGTTACAATGAATAAATGTATGACACATTCATACATTTAAAATCATTCAATACCATTTATACGACTTTACATTTCATTAACGATCCAAACTCAAAAAGGAATACGAAATGGCGTTATAAAGTTGACTGGTTTACCCCTCGTTTCAAAGACGTTTGTTAATTTCCTTTTATAAACCGTCGTCCAGAATATTCGCGTAACTGTTCAATTTGCATGGCAACAAAGACATACAGTTCGTTTGATACATATTTCCGTTCGCCATCTGGTCACAGCTTTAGGACCTCGAGGACAATGCGTACCTTCACACAAAGCTAGTCTAGCGCAATGAAAGAATGAGATTATAATGTACTTTGGATGGAGTTATGCCATTTTTTAATTAAAACCATGTAAAAATACCAGCCCTGTTACTATCCCATTGCTGGGAATAGGGTTCTTTACTAGTAAGAAGAGATAAACCTTGATCCACCACGCTGGGCTAGTCCAGATTGGCAAACTTAAAACCGCAAAACGTTTATTTCGTTTTTTTTTTACTATTGTTCGGAAGGCTATTTTATATCATGTTCATGGTCTATCGCTTTGAAAAACGTCCAAATTGGTTTAGCAGCTATGGTGTGATTGATTCTAACAATTTTTTTTTTTTTTTTTTTTCATTTATTGAAAGAGTTTATTCGCTTAGCGAATATACCACCCTTATACAAATTTCTAAGTATAATGTACATATATTTACGAATTTCTGTTATTAATTGCAAATTTCACCATATGCAAAAGTGGTTTGATCGAATTAGCTAAAGGAAAAGCCAGTACAGCATTACATGCTCCGACGCCTAAAAAATTCAAACTGCTTCGTATGGCTTCGTTCCGGACACACTCCATTAGAACGTGATAAGCGTCCTCTGGGACTTTGCACGCTTCACAGTTAGGAGCAGTGGTTTTACCCATCAAGAACGCGAACTTGCTCAAAGGAATGTGACCAGTTCGAAGCCGCATAATCAAAACTATGTCCTCTCTTGGTAAAATACATTCATCGATCCAAGGTGAATTCAGTGGATGTGGCTGTATCGTCTTGTACCAAATCCCTTTTTCTTTCGATCTCAAGTCAAAGTACTCTTTCCACTTATTTAGACATACTTTTTTAAGAAAAGGAAAACAATCTGTATAAAAAGGATCCACATTATAAATAATGCCATCATTAAGTGCCTCTCTGGCTAGGGAGTCTGCCACTTCATTACCACGGATGCCCACATGCGAAGGTATCCATTGTATGTTTATAATTTTATTTCTCATTCTGAGTTTCAAAATCGACTCCATGATACTGTAGGCTATCGGTGTACCTCGAAGTGTCGAGGTACAACGAGCCAAGTGTAAAAGAGAACTCTTTGAATCAGTAAAGATTACAAATTTATCTTCATTAATTGAATCAATATAAGCTAACGCTTCAGAGATTGCAACTAATTCTGAATACATAATAGAAACATTAGCCGTAATTTTAAATTTCACATGAACATCTAATTTATCATCGTAAAAGGCTGCACCAATATATTGATCCTCTTTAGAACCATCAGTGTATATAACATAAAATTTTGAATGAATATACTTATTAATTGTTTTTTGACATTTCAAGAGGTCAACAGCATCAAAATCTCTTTTAGGTTTATCAATGGAATCGATCCCAAATCTCAGAACGTCGTCCAAATTAATATTCGTAACCCATGTACTTAAGGAAAACATTTCTAATTTGGCCGAAGAATGCATATTAGTATCTTTTAAACAGTCATGGATTGATACAAGCAGAGGACGTTTCTTATTTGACCAATATTGTGCATTATTACATAAATAAAGAAGTTCTTCTAATATATTGATAATATTCAAGTTGAGTGATTTGCCTTTTAACCAGAATTTACCTGCTAAATAATTTCTACGAATATCTAAGGGAGGAAGAGCTAATTCGGATTCCATGGTATGAATGGGAGTTGTTTTAATAAATCCGCCAACGATTCGCATGCATTGATTTTGAATTTTACTTAGCTTATATAAATGTGATTTACTACTATTATCAAAAAGAAAACTGCCGTAATCTAAACGACTACGTATTATCGCAATGTATAGCCGCCTAAGATGTTTAGGATGCACTCCCCAGCCAGGACCTGTTAGCACTTTAAAAAGATTTACAAATTTTAACACTTTTTGACATGTCTCACTTATATGCTTATTCCACCTCAAAGAACGATCCAGCCACATTCCCAAATATTTAAAGCTGTCAACTATTTGTAAAGGTGTAGAGTAAATTTGAAGTTGAAGTGGAGAATTAAACACTTTTCTAGATTTAGAGAATATACATATCTTACTCTTCGCAGGTGAGACTTCTAGACCAAGTTCTGTAAGTAATCTGGTTAATATTTTTAAAGCAGATTGAAGTTCTACGCAAAGATTGTTAATATTTTGTCCTGAATTGAAGATTACGAAATCATCTGCATATTGAGAAATGCATACGAACTGGCTTATCCTTTTACATATGTTCATGGTTGCGACATTGAATAATAAAGGAGACAATGGATCTCCTTGAGCCAACCCTATCCCAGTTCTTCTATATATATTGACATTAAAAGAATTTATATTTAGATGTCTTTCATGTAAAAAATTATATATATATTGACAAATATTTGAACCGAGTCCTAATTGATCAAGATATTTGACTAAAATATTAACATCCACATTATTGTAGGCATTGTGTATATCAACAAAGCAACAAACTGTATGAAGGTTCGTAGAGAATCCAGTTTGAATTTTAGAGACTAAAAAGCTTAAATTTTCTAGACACGACCTTGATTTTCTAAAGCCCAATGTGTATTCAGAGAACATGTTATTTTTCTCTAGATACCATTCTAAGCGTTTATTAATAATGGAGTGGAAAATTTTGCAAATGCAAGACATCAATGATATAGGTCTAAACGAGGGGGCACAGCCTGCATCTCTATTAGGCTTCGGGATAGGGATAATTAGAATCTGCCGCCACTGTTGTGGTATAAATCCAGTATGTAGAATTTGGTTATATAACCATACTAATATGTTTGTTCCACTATCAGGCAGATTTTTAATCATTGAAAAAGAAATCGTATCACAGCCTGGCGCAGTATCCGTGGATTTTAAACATTTAATAACTTCTTGTTTAGAAACAGATATGTCTAAATGAGGGTTAGAAGAACTGAAAACAGGTCGGTCATTAATTACATGCATCGGAGCAAGATTACACAATAGCTGTTCACAACATTCACTGTTTATATAATTTTTTTGGGATTTAAATCCTTTTAACCATTTCATTTGCAGCCACATTGTACTAGCGGAAGTAATATTGTCTATTCCAGAACAAAATTTATGCCACGATTCGGTTTTAGCCTTACGAATGAGCCTTTGGGAGTCTCGTATCTCATTTTGTAGAAGTATTAGATTAGCTGGAACTGGGTTGCGTCTAAATACGCCAAGAGCTTTCCTCCGCATAGCTACTGCTTTAGATATTTCTGTATTCCAATACGGTTTAGGAATAAACTTGCTTGTAGGGTTTTGATTAATTTTAATATAAGGTATATATTTATCACCAGCATTATTTATTTCACTTTCAAAATTATTATATGTTACTTGTAGGTCATTTTCCAAAGTTATAAAATTCTTGAATTGATTATCTAAGTGGTTTGTATATAGATCCCAATTAGCCTTTTTATAATTTCTTTTCTTTATAGGCTTAGTAAAAGAACAGATTGATGTTGTGATTTTTATAACCATATGATCACTCCCCAAAGACTCATTCGTTACGCTCCAATTGTATTTAATTGCAATATCTGTGGTGCATATAGATACATCTGGCGATGATTTTTGTAAAACACCATTTACTATTTTTATTCTCGTAGGGTCTCCATTATTTAGAGTCATTAAATTAAAGTTAATTAATGAATCAAATATTAGGTTTCCCCTCGGGTCAATTTTATGTGACCAACTAGGATGATGTCCGTTGACATCACCTAGAATCAGCGTCTTTGTTTCTACTAAGCTAAAAATATAGTCCCAATCATCTTGAGAAGTTCTTGTTGACGGAGGGCAATATATACACATGACCTTCTCTAAACCACTGCAGTTAGTAATACTCACTTTAATGATTTCGATTCCTCTATTGCGGCTCTGAATAGGAGAAATTTGAGCTTTAAGAGACGCATGAGTTAGGATTGCAACTCCTCCGTATCCATCCTCACGATCTTTACGATGTATATTATAGCCACTAATTCTAAAATCACACCTTGTGTCGAGCCAAGTTTCCACCAACGCGGCAATATGTACTTTCTCTATATTTAATAAATTTTCGAATAATAATCGCTTGTTGTTAATACTTTGTGAATTCCATTGTATAATATTAATATTCATGAAGTTATTGCTGTTAAGATCCATAATGGAGATTAAACAGTGGTTTTAGGCAAGGTAACTCTGAAATATATTTAAAGGCATAAGATGTGACCCAGTCGACAACTACTTTACAAATGAGTTTAATTAATTCAAATATCGATGTGGATTCTTTTCTCTCACTGATTATTTTTATAATTGTTTCCAGTAAATTAATAAATTCGTTACTTTTTCTAGCTTTTCTATTAAATTGTGTTGATTTTTGATTAGGTAAATCATCATTCCTATTAGAGTCCACTTCAGTATCGGAACAATAACATTCCCAGTCAAAAACAACATCTTCAGTAACTTTCGTTTTTTGTTTCTTCTTTTTTTTCTTCCTACTTTCTGAGTTCATATTCTCTTCGTTGTTCCGATTTTCGTCATTATTTTGTTTTGTAGCCGATGTAGTTGCTCCTGAATCACATGCTGGACTATATAATATACCAGATATATCATTATTTTTATGCGGAGTTGACGTTAATGTTGGTTCCAAAGTTGCTGGAAATTCGGGATCCTCGTGTATAGGGGTGATAGCTGGAACATACATAGTAGTAGCTTTCCTATATGTGCAGTTGAATTCAGACATTATTTGTCTGATTCTTTTTTCTTTTAAGTATATGGGACATGATTTATTTAATGCTGTATGACTGCCTGCGCAGTTTACGCATTTAAAAGTTGTAGCCTCACAGTTTTCATGTCTTTGTCCACATTTTAAACATTTAACTTTTGTAGAAGGACATGTCTTCTTAGTATGTCCAAATTTCCAGCATCTGGAGCACTGAGTTACGGGGAATGTGTATGCGTCAACTTTAACTCGAATACCGTGTAAATAAATATATGGAGGTAAGAGTGACCCTTTAAAACAAAGTCTTATTGTCTCGCTCTCCGTCCAACCAGATCCTTCTTGACTTCTTCTGTTGAGGCGTTTTAAGGAAATAAGGTTAGCTTCACAAGTTATACTTTTAAACAATTCATCATCTGCGCAGTCTAACTCCACGTTTTTAATAATTCCGTACGATATTCCGACCTCAAAAGTTCGCTGTATGATCCAACCTTTATCGTTCAACTGCTGACATAATATAAATTCCTCTATACTTGATTCGTCTTCAAAATCAATAAGAATTTTAAAAGGATTGATGTACTTTATTTTCAAAATCCCGGTTATATTATTAGACTTCAATAACTTTGCCATGGCAAATTGTTTCGGTAACGCCTCTTTGGATGACACGCTAAGCTGTATTTTATCTTCCGTAATTTCTTTTCGCGGACTACGCGCTAAACGTTTCCCTGATCTTGTTACTAAAGTCCATTCCTCATTTGAATCCCCTTCTCTTCGCCGTTTATTCCCCGTTCTGTTTGTTTCAGTTTCCATACTTATAGATGTTTGTGTACAGTCCTCTTGTTGTGTTAAGTTCTCTGTGTTTGTATTAATCATCTTGTTTGTTTCGCGATCAACGTAGTCTGCGCAGGTAACCGGGCACGGCGACCCACGCACACATATTCAAGCGTAAACAATAGACTAGATAAATGCACTAAATACCGATCTCGGCCGACAGACACAGTAAAAACACGTGTTACTCGGTCCGCTTCCGATTTCGCACTGGATTCTAACAATTAAACTCAAATGAATTTAAAGTTTTAAACATAACATTGGTTGATAACTGAAAGCTGATCGATTTTTTTGCAAATGTCACTGTGGCCAGAATGTATAGGTACGTTCCCGTGGACAAGTCAATAGTCTCACTTTGGATTATCAAGACTGGATGAAGTGGAGAAGTGGAATCGTTTGTGTATGGAGGCCGATCCTGGCACTGTTAGGCAGGGTATAACGCCAGGTAGAAAGAAAGATTACTAGGTACATTTTTATGCGTTGCTCCGCCGAGTTTTCTTACCTAAAAAGCAGTTCTAAATAACTTTCCCGCCCTTGTTATATGCAAAAGATACAATTAGTTGCTTCGTTGCAGCGTGAAAGGCCAGCGTCCGTGGTGCAGTGAGCAAGTCCGCTGTGACAGGCTACGACTTCGATTCCCGCAACGAAACAAATATTTTTGGTGATAGTTTTGTTGTGGGCTGAAAGTCCAATCTCGTGTGGGGTCCGGACTGTATGTGTGCCAGTTAATAGTTGTTTATTATTATTCAACTTGCATATTAACTAGTTATATCTGGATTAAAACGTTAAAATCCATAAACAGGCGTATAACAACATCCAACGCGTCCACTTAATGAGCTATGGAGTGTTAAACCGTCAGATCAGACCTTGGGGAGGTGAATTTCCTGAGCATTCATTGCGGACTTGTTTAACGGCTGCGATGGCGCTGTGGGGCTGTTTTGTGCGAGCTAGGGCATGCAAACCGGTTAACCGAAAACCGAAAAAACCGATTAACCGACCGTTTTTGAAGACCGGTTTTCTTCGTCTAAAAAACCGGTTATCTCGGCGTTTTCGGTTTTTTTCCTCCTTTCATCAATAGTGAGTAAATACGTAAAATTAAATACATACACAATGATAAGGAACGAGCTTGCTGTAAAAACGGACGAGTTTAAGTATCTAGTATCTATACTGCACGAGTCTGGAGACATCGACTCCAACGTCAAGCCCCGTAGTGGCGCCGATTGTGCTAAATTGCAAGAGGGAAAATCATTCGGCCTGTACTTTTATATGGATGTGAGACATAGCCTGTTCTGAAGCGTTATGTTAGGGAAATCCACGTCATGGATATGATGATGATGCGGAGGATGGGCAACGATACACGACTGCATCCAATACGTAACGTTTACATCTGAGGTAGTATTGATGTCTGCAACGTGGCAAATAAATTGCAGAAATATCTTGCAGAAGCATCTTGCAATGATATAGTCACGTTTTGAGAAAACCACAGGAGTACGTTGATCGCAAGTGTCTGGACCAGATTGTAACAGGAGTGCGTCCCCGTGGACGGCACAAAATGCGCTGGCTAGACGTTTTGAAAGAAGATATGAGAACCAGGTATCCCATTGTAAACGATACTCAAGACCGGACGAAGTAGAAGCGTTTAGGTATGAAGGCGAACCCTGATACTAGGCCATGATATTGCCAGACAGAAAACAAAATAAAGCAGCCACACTATTGTCATGTTAATGTAATAGCAAAAGTGTGGTCTATTTTTCATATCTTACATTGTACGTATTTATATATGTTTTTATATTATTTATTTAGGTTAGACGCACAACAGGATACAATAAAATACATTAATACAATTTTAAAGTTATGTATTACTTAAAATTATATTGTATCCAAAGCATGCGCCCTTAGGTAGAATATTGCATGGGGACTACAATAAATAAACTAATTCTTATTACAGATCCCCTATTTCAGTGATTGATTGAGGGCTGATTTAAAATAATAAAGTACGCTAGATTCGTCCGCAGAGTTAAAAGTTATCCTCATATGAAACATCAATATCGGCTCAACGGTTTCGCCGTTAAAACTCCACAGACTTTATTTTGCATTTATAATATTACTATGAATTAAACTGTAGCTTAACTAGGGTCACTGAAAAGTCGGATGAGAAATGATTGCATGCAGAAGAAATGAGAATGTTGAGATTGATGTGTGGAGTGATAAGGATGGACAGAGTTAGGATTAAGCACAGAGGAAGCTTTAAAGTAACACTTGTGGTAGGTAGATTAGAAGGAACCAGTTTGTCTTGGTATAGGCATGTTATGAGGAGAGAAGCGACATAATAAGTGGATAGGAAAGTGATGAATGTGAATGTTAATGGATGGGGAGGTAGAGGAAAACCAAAGAAAAGGTGGACAGAGTGTGCGAGGGAGAACATGAAAGATAAGAGGGTGAAGATGAGATGATCGTGTTTATGGAAGTCGAATACATGTTGCACCGACCCCAAATAAAATTGGGACAAGGGCACGAGAATGATGGTGGATTAACCTGTCGCGCCTTGGTCTAGTGGCAGCGTTTATAGGCTTTAGAGATGAAGGGCATAGCTGTTTACTATGTAATACGATTTACTCGAAGCTGGAGCCCCCAAAGAGGGTTGTCACTTGACATCAGAAAAATAGCCTAGCCGGTTGTCAAAATAACAGCCGAACCTTTTCTGCAACATGTCTGAAAAAGTGTTGGGCGGAGCATATAGTGAAATAGGATGAGGGCAGGTAGAAAAAGAAGAAGAATCAGTGTTCTTCCAGCTGGAGCCTGGACGCTCTAAGTGTAGGGCAACCCCGGGCCGTTCCGTTTCGTTAGTCGGTATTGCCGGTGTAGGGTACATAGTGTTAGGGACTCGACCTAAAGGTCGCCTAGATGCTGTCCATCTCTCCGGTGCGGCTTAACGTTGGGTCGTAGGACAGGCGAATCCGACAATCATCACGTCTCCCCCCAGGCGTGGCGGTAGCGGTAAAACACTTTTCCGCGCAAAAACAAAAAAAAAACGTGAGTTTATTTTTACCTTTCTCGCTAGCGACTAAGACTACCTATTTGTATGACAAACATCCGAAAACCCCTAGCAATTACGTTTGGAATTAATGTTTATCATATAACATAATATAAGCACACGCCTGTATTCCCGAAGGGGTAGGCAGAGGTGCACTAGCGAACTAGAACACCCACATTTCCCCGAGCTTAGTTCCGTCCCAGATATGACAGGGGGCAAGCCTATCGCCATATCGGGCACAAATTCCAGACTCCGGGCTGATATGGTAAAATCCAATATCACTTTGCCCGACCCGGGGACCGAACCAGAGACCTCAGGACGGTAGTCGTACCGAAATACAACCACGCCACCGAGGCAGTCGCCATGTCGGTCATCATATAAATTATATATTCTAGGTAGTCGCTAGCAAGAAATGCCAAAACTCACGTTAGAGCCTCTGAACTGAAAATAATTACGTGCAGAAATTCAACTTCATCTCGTTAATCAAGATTTAAACTAAAAAAACGAAAATATAGCCCAAAAACCGAATAACCCGAAAAAACCGGTTAACCGGTTTTTTAAAAATACAAAAACCGAAAAAACCGGTTTCCAAAACCATCCGGTTTTTGCATGCCCTAGTGCGAGCCCCTCGCGTTTCAAGGACATGCTGCCTCCCAAGGTCACAACATAACACGTGTTATTTTATGTAGTTTGTATTTAGGCCCGTTAATTTAGGAATAACGTTGGTCATGTTTGAGTATTGAAGTGTTTTGTGTCTACTGAGAACTAAGGAATGTTTTTATGCTTGCCTTGACTTCAACTTACTTAACTATTGTAATAATGCAGGATTACAGTTTTTTTTGTGATTTAATGTATGAACCTAGACCTTATACATATGAGGCTAATAGTATTGTAAAAAGTTTCGTGGATGTGTAAACAAAGGACGGATTTGAAACCTTAAGTGTAATATTTCTATGTTTGAGACAAGGAAATGAAAAGTTTCTATAATAAACATGAATGTAATAACTTCTGATAATATAATAACTTCTGATTCATATAACTTGGAGGACTGATTATGACTGTTTTTTTAATTCGTTATTAGAAATGGTACCTACCTACCAGGTATTATTTAATTTTTAGACAATATTTGTTACATACAAATACAGGTACTTATAAAGTGCCACACTGGTCACTGGCCACACAAAGAAAGCAAGGTTTGCTTTGCATGAGATAACGTTTGTAATATCTACCTACGTGAAAGTGCACTGTGCGATAAAAAGTAGCTTGCAGGGCGTCGTATCACATTTACCTATAGGAAAATACGTTTAACGAACGCTTTTGCATCTTTGTCTAACATTTCAATATCCTTCATCAGAAAGTATCTTGGAAAGATTTATAGAAAGAGCCACAATAGCGTAAAAGAGTTGTCAAAGTTGAATTGATTTTTGACCGACTTCAAAAAAGAAGGTCCTAAATTCATCTGTATTTTTTTCGAGCTTATTCCAAGGCTAGTCCCATATAATTTTGGTCACGATCATATAAGTTTTGAAGCCGGTCCGGAAAGTTTTTAAACTTGTGATTTTTTTACTACTTTCATTTCACTATTAACTTTCTCGAAAATTTAAGCATCCAGCCCTGAAAGGGTAGGTAGACGGATTACTGTAGACCGTTATTCGCCAAACCTTTTCGCCCTACTATTTACAAACCAATTGCTTACCTACCACAAACTCTACTCGACTTAGTCACAGACATTTGTCTCAATGCGGGAATCGAACCCGTGGCTGTCTTGTCCCACAAGCACTGCACCATGGAGCCCGTCAATACAATACTACCAGTGACGTGCATAGGCATCTCGATCAGGGTAGACAAAAATGTTACACAATTATTTTCTTCAACTCTTGCGGCACCATCATCACCACCATCACACTTATAAAAACATTTTTGCTTATCTTTTCGCTAAGAATAGCCTGTCACTTTTTTCCTTGCTTTACATTGTTTAAAAATGAAAGGGACAACCTATGGTTAAAGATAAGCAGCGCTTTAATATTTTTATAAGTAAGGGGCATAGTGATTAACATCTTTGTGTCGATTTAAAACATAATCCGAGCATTTATATTTTGAAAATCTGTATTTAGTTATAATTTTATTCTTCATTTACGGAGAGAGCAAATTTGCAGGGTAGACAGTTTTTCTTTGCCTATATGGACTGCACGCCACTGAATACTACTATACCAATGTAATTTGCATTGTATTATTACATAGACCTTTTACGCCTCATTCAATACAATTGAGAAAACTTACGGAACGATTTATTTGCGATTCAAATAAAAGTTAAAACTATTTATTGTGTTTTGTCACGCACAGCGGGTGATTTTTTGCTAATTCGCCCGAAATTTCACAAAAATTTGCGTTTCGGTGCCGAAATTGTGTTCATTATAAAAAATCTAAAAGACACCAACTGTGATGTCATTCGCCTGTAATGCAAATCGGACCGATTATCGATTATATAATAAGTACATTTTGTTATTCCCTTTATCGAAAATATATTATTTTGGAGAACTAATTCACAGCTTATTTCCGTCCCATGAGATGAGATATGAGACGAATGTAAAATTTCGGGAAGAGTATAATTGTAGGTTTTAGTACTGATAATAGTGATACAAAGTTTGATAATTATTTTACATTTTATTCGTATAGGTATATTAATAGATTTTATTATAAAATTGCGAATACAAACGTATAATACTTACACGTATACAAAACACCGAGGTTTTGAGATGCTTTTTCCCAAACTTTGTACTACGCATGCGCGCACTTTTTACTGTCGCTTTTTCGTTTCATCGACTTTCAAATCACAACGAAGCTAAAGAAGTTTTCCCTTCAACTTTAGAAATACCATATTTTATGTAATGTTTTAGTACAGGAGACGCGGTTCAAGACACACGGTAAGTCCCAACTCCCAACAGAAGCCATATTACAAAAAATCGCCATAATATTAGCACAAACATGAAAAAACAAAGATACAAGCGTACCGACAGCTGCGCGCATAGGAAATACGTTCAGCCCAAAAGAGGTCGCTCATTGTGATCACACACCTGCGGTATTGAAATGAGTTCTTACATCCCCAGAGATTCAATACGACAATCAACCGGGCACAAGGTAAGACGGGTATTCTGCCAGCGATACCTGAGAGCGAAAAAAATCTTAACAAGCTGGGCTTTGTTGCGCCCCTGTACTAAGCCGTCCTTCGCACGAGAGTTTTTTCAACGCGCGTTAAAACAGCGTTAAAATGGAACACAATATGAGTTCTAGCAGAGACGAGAGTTCTAGTAAAGTTATTCAAACGCCGGCACTTTTAAAACACTGCGTTTTTTAAACGACGGGAGTTGGGCAGTATGTAGAATATACCTTATTAGAAACGAGACAAGAATTATTTTCAAACACTTATATGTAGAGACATGTTGAGACGCTTTTTTAACGCGCGTTGAAAAAGCTCTCGTACGAATGAGGCCTTATGGAATGTCACTTAAATATGTTATTATTACGAGAATGTTACGTTGATTTTGTATTTTATGTTCAATCAGGCGTTTAATCTGTGCAACGTTGTATTAATATAGTTCCCTAAAGTATATTCCACAATTCGGTTTTATAGCTATTAAAAATGTAAATAAATAATGTTGATACAAAAATAATTGGGCCTAATCAGGCATGCGTAGTCATGCAAAATAAATTTGTTTTGGTTAGTTTAGTTCAATCTGTGTTCTAATAAATAATACATGACGTAATTTATGACTTAATAATCACAAGTTTCAAAACTTAACAGACCGACTTCAAATCCGATCGTGACCTAATTTATATAAAACACCCTTGAAATAAGCTCTATCGAACACAAAAAGAATTTTGAAAATTGGTCCACATTTGGCAGAGATATCGCGTAACATACATTAAAAAAATACAGACGAATTGAGGACCTTCTCCTTTTTGGAAGTCGGTAGAAAATACAAATTATGTACCTATTCTAAACGAAATCGAATTCTCGGAGAACAACAAGCTCCCTATTCCGATATGGGTTAGTACTTGGTGGTATTCGAACCTCACAAAATCTTCCTCAATATAAAACAATATGAAACCATTAACTTTATTTTTTAAACATTATTGTCGATGTTGCGTCGGACGCTTTTCTGGGAAACTGCAAAACTATCTGCAGAGTGATCGTAGAAATTAACTTAACTAGTTTGCATAAATGCCAAAAGCTTTTAATAATTCTGTGTAAATTAGGTATAAAAAGCGTTGAGTTCCTACCATTTTAGTCGAATTTACGAATTAAGTAAATACTAACGTTGGGTAAAAACGTTATATCGAGAGATAAGAACAAAAAAAAACAAAAGATGCACCGATAATGTGAGAGAGCGTTTGAAACTTTCCACTTTATTGTCATTGTTAAATTCAGTAAATCATAAAATTTGAAACCGACGCACAAATGACAATGGCTGGTACCTACCTGCAAGTACCCGCGTTCTAAGAAAGCACCCTTACATTACGGTACTCGGTCCTTTGTGCCGAATTTCCGGGGAGATGCTTTGTTAATAACTTTAGAAATATCTATAAAGGTATGGAATTATCCGCGCCTTGTTACTAACGTTTGGAAATTACTCGAACTATCGAGGTAAATACATATTCTACAGACTGGATGGTAATATGAAATATATTTGGAGGGACCACGGAAGTATAAAAAAGAAGGACACCATCTCGCCTATAGTTAAACGGACGCCACAGATAAGCCACGAACACAAACGCGCCTGTAGAAAAGTGCCCTACACACACAAGCTGTGTTCTAATAAAATAATACATGACGTAATTTATGACTTAATAATCACAAGTTTAAAAACTTAACAGACCGACTTCAAATCCGATCGTGACCTAATTTATATGGGACCACCCTTGAAATAAGCTCTATCGAACACAAAAATAATTTTGAAAATCGGTCCACATTTGGCGGAAATATCGCGTTACATACATAAAAAAATACAGACGAATTGAGGACCGCCTCCTTTTAGGAAGTCGATGAATCGAAAAGTTTAACAAAAACTTAAAATAGTCTTGAAATAGTTCAAAGTCAAAAATAACAATAATTAATTTCTAAGCTCTTTAAAGTAGGTGCCGGCCGCAACTCTTTTACCTGCAATAACATTCGCCCTGGAGAATAAGGGACCGAATTATATCTTTAACACTCAGGACGAAAATTCTCAATAATTCAGAAAAAAATCATAACTCGAAAACTATGAAAAATAGCTGAACATTGATGGGCGGGAATTGGGTTACCCCAAGAGGTGCTTCATCTCTGGACCTCGGCTTGACACTATTTTTTGGAACAGCCTGTAGTGTGCAATTTCAAATTCCAACTATATTATGGCGCGTGCACACCATCCGAACGAAGGCGAAAGAACGTTTGCGAAGGGCTATCGGCGATGAAGATCGAACGTTCCCGATCATTCGCGAATCTTCGCAGTTGCGTTCACACAACAGCGAAGGTTTGTTTGTGTACCATTTGCTCAGCTAAAATGTTTTTATAAGTACATACGGGTCGAATAGATAATCTTCTTTTTTGAAGTCGGCTACCGTTGCTTGCCAGCTGGTAACCATTTCGTGACAGACCAATGCTAGTTTTTATTTAGTGAATTCTATTCGGACATGGCCAATTAGTCGTGGTCATACAAAAGCTTTAGCGTTCATTCATTCCAGTTATTTATTCATTAATATTTGTGTTGTACGTTATGTTAACAGTATAAGCCATTTTTTATAATTTTATGGATGTGTAGAAATTTGAATGAAACTGCAACTATAAAGATTAATAAATCCACTTCAAAACTAGTCAACGAACATACATAAAAACACTGTATCCCCGAAAGGGTAGGCAGAGGCGCACTAGCGAACTAGAACACCCACATTTCGTCAAGATTAATTCCGTCTCAAATGTGATAGGGGGCGAGCCTATCGCCATATCGGGCACAAATTCCAGACATCAGGCTGATACTAAAAAACCTAATATCACGGACTCGGGGATCGAATCTGAGACCTCAGGACGATAGTCGTACCACGCACGCAATACCACCACGCCACCGAGGCAGTCATAAATGATAAAACTAGAAAAAATGATTTTTCTGCATTTTCATTTAATCTGCACTGGCACAGACTCCAGAGAGTAAAAAATTGTTGTTATTTTTTTACTTTTGAGTGTTTAAATTATTGGCTTTTTGAAGTCAGTTTTTCTTACCATCAGGAGTTCCACCATCTCGTTTGCCAGTCTGCTATAAAACTTAGCTTGCTAGTCCTTTGGTCTGCAATGAATTTATCAGCAAAACTTTTTTTTTAATGTTTTCTAACAAAATCAGCCAAAACTAAGAAATAACAAAATTTCTCACCTGTATCTTAGATAGGGTCAAAATTTAAATCTAAGGCGTACTAAGGCTACCCTTAGTACGCCTTAGATTTAAATTTTATTAAAAAACTAAGAAATAACTAAGAAATAACAAAATTTCTCACCTGTATCTAAGATACTAGTCGAAAAGGATTATAGTGTTTTTTATTTTTTTTATTATACTTTCTGCGCGAGGCGCTGCTAGTGAAATGTATGGTCAATGACAAAAATAACATCGTTTTTGCATTTATCAAAAGTCGTTAAACGCCCCAGGAATCGAACGCGTTCCGTCTACGGATATTATTGGTACCTATGTAGTTCCTCCCATCTCGTCGTCGTTGCGTCTACACTCTACAATCCATATCGTTAATATAAAGCCTTGTTTCCTGCACTAAAACATTACACAAAACACGGAATTTTCGTCTATGGTTTATTGTTCCATGAACAGGAGACAGCGAAATAGGTTGTTTTGTTTAAGTGTTTTTTGAGTGTTTAAGCAGCTTTAAGCCGCGCCTCCTGCACTTGTTTTTTCGAAATAAAAAACCTACTCAAAACAAGGACTGCCTCGGTGACGTAGTTGTATCGATGCTCTTTGGTATCGGTACGACTACTGTGTTGAGGTCTCAGGTTCGATCCCCGGGTCGAGCAGTGATATTGGATTTTCCCATATCAACCTGGAGTCAGGAATTTGTGCCTGATATGGCGATAGGCTCGCCCCCTATCACATCTGGGACGGAACTAAGCTCGGCGAAACGTGGGTGTACTAGTTCGCTAGTGCGCCTTTGCCTACCCCTCGGGGATACAGGCGTGAGCTTATGTCAAAACAAGGTATTTCATCCTGCTCATAAAACAATGGACCACAGACAAAAAAATGTAGAAATACCATGTTTTGTGTAGGTGTTTCGTGTAATGTTTTAGTGCAGGAGTCGTGGCTTAAGTTACTCTACTCATATTATGTTTACATAAGCGTTTTTGTGTCGCACAGTTATGTTTGAGTAACTCTTTAATTGGAGTGTTTAACTCCGCCACAGTGAAATGAATAACAGTACCGAAGCTACTGTTACTTATACAAACTGATGCAACTTGCCAAATGCAAATATATTCATAGCATCATTTGTATACTCTTATATATTACTTCTATTCCATATTGAACTTGATATTCGTCATGGTACAGTGGGTAAGTGTTTCACACTTCAGGGTTCGATTTCCGACGACGCGCACGACACATATTATACAATAGACTTCAAATTAAATTTAAATGTTGAAGTATTTTTTTAAGTTTATTATGATGTCTTGTGTTTAGACGAATATAATAAAATTACCATAACATTAAGGTAATTGATAAATGATAAGCATTCAATGACTAAGCAGAAATAATAGATTATAGAGCTAACTGCGCCTTCATAACAATTGAAAGAAAATATGTCAACTAAAACGTGCATTTTATCATCGTTCTTGTACTGAAGAACGTATTGTTTACTTTTTAATGACCGTTATTCAAGGCGATTTTTTTTTTTTGCTTAATTTTACACTAACTGTTGCCCACGGGTCCGCTAGTTATTCACTCACTTAACTGTCTATAGATGACAATATTTTTTAAAACGATCCAATAATTTTAGAGTTTGTCCAATCAAAATATCTATAATGGCACACACTGGCCGAACGAAAGCGAAATAATCTATAACTGTTGCGTTCACACAAACAAACTTTCTCTGTTGTGGGAATTAAACAGGCATGATTCGTTCGCCTTCGTTTGGCCCGATTTGTACGCACCATAATAGCTTATAGAAACTGCACATCGATATATTAATTGCCTAGATGCACAGTTGACGCTCGAAAAATGCGACAGCAAAGGAGTGCTTAGGCACTCGTTTTGCATACAGTCCGTCGCCGATGGAATTCTAAATTTCAAAATTCAAATTTAAGAACGCTTGCTCATTTCGTTTAAAAAGCTACTTTATTACACGTGCATAGGGTTATATTTGTGTTGATTTAATTAGAACTTGTGATCTTTTTCTTTGTTTTATTCCTGAGACCACTTTTTAGGAGGATATTTGCAAAGAACTGTGCATCTCGGGTATATTATATTGATGAAACTGCACGAGTTGTGTTACCGACACGTTGCCTCTGCGGCACTCGGCGGCTGTTGTCAGAGCGCTACACCGTGTGATATTTGACCCCAAGGAGCGAGTTCATAGTACCGCACTATTTGAATACTCTTCTAATAAATCACATTTATTCGTACCTTTGTTATAAACAGTTGTTACATACGAGTTATTGATACGGGTCAACGAAAAGGAAATTATAATGTCATCTATTAATTAGTTATATAGGTATTTAAAACGACTGTTATATAAATATAATGCATTGACACCTTTTTACAGTTAATAAGCAATAAACATCAATAAAATACAACATTTTGGTATCCAATTCTCGCTATTAGAATGTATTTGCATTAGAAAAAGATAAAAACATGGTTTTGATTATAAATATACGAGTTTACAAAGATTTCAACTGACATTTTGTCACGGAATACCTACCTACGTAGCTTTGGTTTTAACTAGATTTGTGGTTTGGTTCGTTTATAAAGATTAAACAGGGATGAAGAATATCTAGGTAGGCAAGTACCGTGGGTCTATTAAAAAGAATAGACAAGTATTTTAGGTCCATGACAAGAGTGTACCTTTTTAACTAGTATAAAAAATGTTTTGTTTTATTTTTCATACCTAGTTTATCTTCTAGGTTATTTTATATGTATATTGATTGTTACTTTACAGTTAGGTACTACCACCTGAATAGTTTAAGTACTTAAAAATGTCCTACAAAACCGTTCCCATGCTCCAAGAATGATCGTTAGCAGTCATTGACGAATCTTAAGGCAGGCAGTGATGACTGATGAGTGATAAAGTTGAAGTTGGTGGTTGGAGTGGCGGGCCGCGCATGCGCAGTGCGCTCGTCTGTCGGTGTGTCGGCCAGGCCCGGGCCGCGCGGCACGTGGGTTGACTAACGGTCGGCCTGTATGAGACCGGTCTGTGCGCGGCAGCCACAGCGTCGAGCGCGGACTTGTGTTCCGTAATGGAATTTCTGAATTTGATTTTACGGCGGTTACGTAATTTAAGATGTTTCTTTTTTTTTTTTTTTTAAAGCAGAGACTGGCAAACGAACAGATGGGTCACCTGATGGTAAGTGATCTCTACCGCCCATAGACACCCAAGACACAATAAGAATCATGCGTGCGTTGCCAAACTAAAAGGAGGGAATGGAAGGGGAGGGAATAGGGATTGGGAAAGAGGGGAGGGGGATGGGCCACCGGTTCTCCCTCCTGAATGGTTATTAATTACTACTTATGTCTTTGAGAGTAACATTTTGTTGGCCTTTTTATTATTCCAACACAGCGAGTAGGTACTTCGTCGCCATCCGTCGTGTTACATCATAATGCATCGCGTTTTTACTGGCATTCGAAGGCAGATGAGGAGAGAATATCGAACCCGAGACCACAGGACGATAGTCGTACCAAGGAAAAATAAATTAACTTCTTACTTGCTTTATTAACACTGCATCCATTATTATCTATTACTATACAGTAGTAATGACTATTGATAATGAAATATACATGATATGTAATGAGATATTAGTAAAATCAAATCGAAATAAAACGAAACAGCACGGGCGGCGCAGTGCGGCAAGAGGGATGCCAGCTTTTACTATTTCCTGGACGTCAGAGATTTTTGGAACTATTTCCCGTAGGTATTATAAAACGATACTCAGGCCCTAATCTGATTTTGAATCATGATTTTTGTATATATCTATGTAACAAGTTTAATAAAACATAATTTACATCAAATGACCCACTACCTCGTTTCCAAAAAACTTAAAAACCAATTTAAAAACTTATTCATTGATATTTAAAAACCTTTTAATTTTATTTCCATTGACCATGTCAACTGCCTGTCGTTATATTATACGTGTTCGTTTATTATGTTAAAAAAAATAATATTACTGTCCCACTGCTGGGCACGGGCCTCGTCTACTAATGAGACTGGTGAGGCCTTAGTCTACCACGCTGGCCTAATGCGGGTTGGTACCTTGTAAAAATCTTGTGCAGAAATACTCAGATGTTCCTCGCGATGTTTTCTTTCGATGATACAGAAACAATGCAGAAAGTCAGAGGTACATGCTCTTGGGGTTGGTCTCGAACCTCCGAAGTCCTAGTCTCTGATCTCGGTGGTCGGTGCTACTTTTGAGTTGCTAAAAACATACAGACATATATAATATAATTATTTTTTTAATCTAATTATGTTATTCAGCAACATCAATGCAACTGTAAATAACTTTTCTTTTTAGCCTCTAACCACACGCCTAGCCCTGACCCCATAGTAGGTATAACCTGTATCGTGGGTGTCAGAGACTATGAGAGACTTTCGGTCTTTTATATCATGCTCACGTCGGTATTCTGGAAGGGGTAAGCTGAAGCAAACAAAGAACTAGAACATCCACATATCGTCGAGGTTTTTTCCCTGATGTGATAGCGGTGAGCCTATCACCATAATCAGACACACATACATCATTTCTAAAAGTTTATAAATAAATAACTAGCAACCCCGGCAACAGGTCGGTGGCGGCGCAATCTGCGAGCTCGCAGCTGCTCTACGGCGACAGCTGTGCGCCTGCGCGATGCTCGGTGCACCTACCGAGTACCTAGTACCGACACACGGAGCCACTGTGAGCATGAGCATGTGGTAATCTTACATTGTTTTGTAATAAACATAGGCTTAACATTGGCCTAAGTAGATAAACACGAACTACCCCTAAATACTCAACTTTACGTTGTTACCACTTTGAGTGGTAGAGTCACGCTGTAGACAGTTACATCTACACCACGAATGGGCCAGCTCGACCGGTTTGATACCACTGTCTCACAGAAAACCGACGTAAAGTGGTAGCTTGCTGTCGCGATTCGTTCGGTGAGTGAGATTTCCGGTGGCCCACTTCCCGCCCTTCCTTTCCCAATCCCCTTTTCCCTCCCCTTCCATTTCCTCCTTTTAGGTTGGCAACGCACCCATGATTCCTTTTGTGTCTTGGGTGTCTATGGGCGGTGGAGATCACTTACCATCAGGTGACCCATCTGCTCGTGTGCCAGTCTCTGCTAATAAAAAAAGGCGCCATCAAACTTTGACAGATCAGCAGCCCGAGCAGGAAAATTTCTGACAACCGTAAATGTATTCGAACTCGATGCGCGTCTATGAAATTTGTATGAAATATTAACCAAACGTCATCAGTGCGCAGCGAACTCGAATACATTTACATTTACATTAATAGTTTTTCGTGCTCGGGCTACAGGTGGCCTCAAATGACGTAAGACGATCTATAATATTTCAATTGAATTTCGGTATTTGGGCACTAAAGACAAAAAAGGTGAGTAGTAACGATACGCTGTCGAATAGCCCGGCTCGACAGATTTGATTCATCTATATCGTATTTATACATTTATATTTTTTACATAAGTCGATGATATCGTGGTACATCCACGGTAGTCTTGGTCCGGGACGTGGCAGAAAAAATGCAGGAATGTCGCTTGAGATGGTATGGTCACGTTTTGAGGAAACCACAGGAGTACGTCGGCCGCAGTTGTCTGGCCCAGATCGTACCAGGGGTACGTTCCCGTGGACGGCCTAAAAAGCGGTGGCTGGACGTTCTGGAAGAAGATATGAGAACCAATGGCCTTACCATAAAGGATGCTCAAGACCGGGCGAAGTGGAAGCGTTAAGGTAGGAAGGCGGACCCTGCCAGAAGGCCGGGATAACGCCAGGCAGAAAGAAAGTAAGAAAGACATAAGTCGATGATATGGCAACGGATTTAGTAGATAACCTAAAGCAAAGACCATACTCATTAATACTTAATATATTCCAACAATAAATAACCATGACAGTCAAGTAAAATCTTCCTCATAGACACTTAAAAATCTCACCCATTTAATCAAAAACTGACAGATGGTCATGTTGATTAGGGCAAAGGTTCTAAATATAGCCCCGTAGAATACACCTGTTGTATGAATATTTAATATTTATGTTCTTTTTATATCTTGACACGGAAAATTGAGTGGTAGCCACGCTGTAGACAATTTCGTCTACTGCCTCACAGAAAACCGACGTAAAGTGGCAGCTTGCTGTCGCGTTTCGTTCGGTGAGTGAGATTTCCGGTAGCCCAACTCCCCCTGCCTTTCCCAATCCCTTTTCCCTCCCCTACCATTCCATCCTTTAGGTTTGCAACGCACCCATAATTCTTTTTGAGTCTCGGGTGTCTATGGGCTGTGGAGATCACTTGCCATCAGGTGACCCATCTGCTCCTTTGCCAGTCTCTGCTATAAAAAAAATAAAAATAAATACAGCACCTGATGGTGAGGCCAGAGTACGTCAAATTAATGATTGCTGGACTTGGTCTTTTAATGCTTATTTTTCAAACATCGATGAAAACCATTGTAAGAAAACCCATTCATTGCAAAGATTACCTAAAGCATTAAAAAGTTTTCGTATTTCTAATTCATGTTAAAATTAATGCGTCATGCGCGTGCGCAGCTGAGTAAGGATGGTGAGACGATGACGTGCGTAGACCTTACCTTACTGCGGGACCTTACAGAACTCATTGCAGAAAATCATAGAGTACACAGTATATGTAGTAGTTACATATAGAAAACAGAGGCATGCATGGATACTAATACCTATAAATTATTACGCTTTTGGGAAAATCCCTTTTTACGCCAATGCATTTTAGCAACCATTTGCTGCTACCAATGATATTTTATAGTATATCATTGACACAAACTTTCTGCGTTCAGTGCTACTTCATACTTCAGTGTGATGACGGTAAACCCTTAAAGTTTAGAAGCCTGTGTCCAAGGCAATGCAGGCCAGATGACGTTGACCGTCGAGGCCCGCGGGGGGAGGTGGGGTTCGGGCGGGGCGGTGGCAGATGCACCAACAGCTCACCAGCTGCTCGCGCACGTGCCGCGCACCTTTTGTTAAGTGCCACTTCTTTTTGTTCCATTGTACTGCATTGATACTTCGAGATTAATCTGATTGATTAGTGACGTATTTACTTTTGGATATTGAATTGTTTTTTTTATAGTAGAGTCTGGCAAACGAGCAATAACGTTATGATATGTGATCAGCCATAGGTACCCACGATACCAAAAAATTGAAATAGGGAAATGGCGGGAGAACCAAACGTAACAGCAGTTCCTTTACGTCGGTTTTATGTAATGGCGCGTACTCACCGGCCTAACGAAGGCGAACGAATCTATACCTGTTGCGTTCACACAAACAAACTTTCGCTGTTGTGGGAATGAAACAGGCATGATTCGTTCGCCTTTGTTTGGTCCGGTGTACGCGCTATAAGACAGTGGTATCAAACCGATCGAGCCGAACTTTTTATGCTGTGGACCGTGATTGCATAGACTGTGGATAGTATTGACATTTGACAGCCTCCGTGACGCAGCGGGCGAGTAGCCGGCCAGGAAGCGAGAGGATGCGAGTTTGAATCCTGCACGAAGACAAATGTGTGTGACTCTAGGGTGTTATTTATTTTTATGGACGCAAGACATACGATGTATTAAAGAATTATAAACTAAAATCACTCTCCCGCCCAATATCTATAAAATACGAGTATAACAATAGTTAAGTTATACATTCTATTTCTTTCATATCAGCGTGAAAGAAACATAAATGCAGATACTACTTCTAATTTTAACAACCAATATGGCATACATTGAATATTTTATTATTGCTACAGAACCCCATTGATGCGTGACCGACACGGTCTTGGCTCGTTCATTACAGCAATTGGATTATGTAATATTTATTCTGAAATGCGACAGGCACCGGAACGAATATAGGCAGAGCATATAAAAATATTTGGGGGAGGCCTATGTTCAGCAGTGGACGTCCTATGGCTGATGATGATGATGATAATATAAAAATATTAGAACAAAATACTTAGTCGCCTCCTTGGTCTAGTGGCAGCATGTATGGGCTGTGGACCGGGAGGTCGTGGGTTCGATTCCCAGGTCGGGCAAAGCGAATTTTCTAATTTAATTTGCCCGGGACTGGACCCTTCAGAAGGGGTTGGCGTCAGGCAGGCAGCCGGTCGTAAAAACGTAGCCAAATCATTTCTGCAACATGCTTGAAAAAGTGTGTTGCGCCGACCCCACATTAAAGTGGGATAAGGCCAGGTAGAAAAAAAAATAACAAAATACTTAGGGTACCGTTTGGTCATCATACGTGGGAAATCCGGGGTATGAAGTTGTGCAATTAAAAGAATGAATAAAAAAAATCATACATCATAATAACTGCTATGAGGATAGAAAAGCCATTTATAATATTTTTATAGCACAGCATAAAAGTAAGTGGATTACCTTGTGGTTAGTGATAATCGCCCATAGATGACGGTGGAAATCACTTACCATCAGGTGACCCACCTGCTCGTTTGCTAGTCTTTGCTATAAAAAAATCCACTTAATGAATCATGGGTCCGTTCCCAACCTTAAAGGGAGTAGGAATAAGAAGGTAATGGAGGATTTGGTACAATAATCACAAGTTTAAAAACTTCGACTTCAAAATGTATCCGATCGTGATATATTGGACCACCCTTGGAATAAGCTCTATCGAACTCGAGAATCTTAAAACTCGGTCCATATTTGGCGAAGAAATCGGGGAATATAGATAGAAAAATTAAGACGAATTGAGGACCATCTCCTTTTTGGAAGTCGTTCGGAAATCGGTCCACATTTGGCGGAGATATCAAGGAACATACACACAAAAAATACAGACGAATTGAGGACCATCTCCTTTTTGGAAGTCGTTCGGAAATCGGTCCACATTTGGCGGAGATATCAAGGAACATACACATAGTAAATACAGACGAATTGAGGACCATCTCCTTTTTGGAAGTCGTTCGGAAATCGGTCCACATTTGGCGGAGATTTCAAGGAACATACACACAAAAAATACAGACGAATTGAGGACCATCTCCTTTTTGGAAGTCGTTCGGAAATCGGTCCACATTTGGCGGAGATATCAAGGAACATACACACAAAAAATACAGACGAATTGAGGACCATCTCCTTTTTGGAAGTCGTTTGAAAATCGGTCCACATTTGGCGGAGATATCAAGGAACATACACACAAAAAATACAGACGAATTGAGGACCATCTCTTTTTTGGAAGTCGGTCGGAAATCGGTCCACATTTGGCGGAGATATCAAGGAACATACACACAAAAATACAGACGAATTGAGGACGTTCTCTTTTTGGAAGTCGAACGAAAATCTCACACCAAACGAAACGCAATTGAGTACTTGACAAATTTTTTTTTGTTATTTTATATGAAAACGCCATCTAAAATAGAATACTTAAAGAATTATTAAAATATTCTCAAAAATAAAAAAGTTATAGCATTTGAAATTTGGTGTAACCTTCAAACTGCGGGAAAGAAAAGTATTAGTAAAATCACATCAGGGCCATAACGGCACGCGCGTTAGAAAGGGTTAGCAAGATATCCTCACTACGTCCCCACTCTTGCTCATTGTAGAATTTAAAATATGAATTACTGACTCATTTTTCAACCAATTTCTATGCAGATTTTCCAGAAGAGTTTTCATTTTGTTTTATTTGCTAGTATATATAAAAATGTGTACAAAATCAAACATAGCCAAGTACCCAATTGCGAGCTTCCTATAAGCAAGTGGTATCGAACCGGTCGAGCCGGACCATTCGTGCTATAGACAAAGCTTAACAAACTATGGCTGTAATAGTAACACCCATGCCGATCCTTATTCTGGCATGAATTTATGTATTATTGAGGTTTGGTTTTGGAAATCAATTTTATTTTTTATATAGTGGGGTTATCAGAGGGGGTTGACGTCAGTCGGGCAGCTGATCCTAAAAACTAAGCCAAATCCTTTCTGCAACATGCTTGAATTGTGTTGCGCCAACCCTACATTAAGATGGGATAAGGGCATGTCGAAAGAAATACCTTGGTGTAGTGGGGTATACATGAGCTGAGATCCGAAAGTTCCCGGGTTGGATTCCAGATCGAGCGTGATGTTTTTCCAACTGGATCTCTCAGAGGGTGTTGATATCAGGCACGCATCGGTCTAAAAAATTAAGCCAAATTCTTTCAACAACTGTATACAATAATGTAGCCTCGAATATGACCCGTAATTGGATTGTAATTAGGTTGAAAACAATTCTCCGAACAGTATCTTTAAACAAATTCCATAATTCTTCCCATTACAGTTTGAGTTGCTATGTACAATAGTTCACATAAAATTACCTTCCTGAGAATCGAACCCACACAGTGTCGCATTACGCTTGCATCGCAAACGGCGGTGGCCGCTTATTCAGCGAGATATTAGTCTAAACATCCTGTTACATATCTGGGTAGATAAAGCTCTATGACGTGACGACCTTACGACTGCATCCCAGAAGGGGTAGGCTAAGGCGCAACACTGAAGAGTTCATTTCTATCAGTTCATGACCGCCATTACATGCAAAATCCCCAGCCGAACTTCTGTTTGATTTTAGAATGGAATTATTTTAGCCCGAAATGTTTTGGTTAAGTTTTTACGACAACGGCGAACAAAGATACGAAATGAAATATATACCTACAGACGAATTAAGAACCTCCGTCTTTTTCGAAGTCGATTAAATCAAATTGTGGCTTTGTAGCGTAAAAAGTTCACCCATTTTTTGCAATTCTTTTGCACGTGTTTTTCTTGAAACAAAACACAAAACAATGTTTTTCGCTGTCTCATGCTCATGCAACAATGGACTAAAGACAAAAATGTGTAGCGAAACCAAGTTTTGTGTAGGTGTTTTGTATAATGTTTTAGTGAGACTGAATACACTAATAATTCTTGTATAAACACAAAACATTTAGGTAGGTACTAATTTATCATAATTTACAATAAACGATTTTGATAAATAAAGGATTCTTAAAAACTCCAACGTGTTTAATCGTGCTGATAATAATAATAATATTAGCCCTGTAATATTACTGTCCCACTGTTGGGCACTAATATTACAAATTTACAAGTTACTAATACTACTAATGAGAGGGGCCAGGCTTTAGACCACGCTGGCCTAATGAGTGTTGGTAGACTTCACAAACCTTCGAATTTCTTGTGGAGAAATTCTCGGGTATGCAGGTTTCCTCACGATGTTTCCTTCACCGTTATAGCAAGCGATATTTCACTATTAAAACACACTTAACATAGAAAAGTCAGAGGTGTATGTTCCATTTTGGGGTTGGTCTCGAACCTCCGACACTCGTCTCGGCAGTCCGTACCACACCCAACTGAGCTATCGCTGCTATCTATTAAGGCTGAACTGATTAAAAATTATTTTGGTACACAAGTTACCACGGTTTCGATTAGGACATAAATTAGGGAGGTAGGTTATTATCCTGACAATACTGGGGGGGTTACCACCTCTTATAGCAGTTTTATTATAATCTTACTTGTACCGATTCCCATACAAAACAAACGAAGAACGATTATAATAATACTGCTATTAGAGGTGGTGGTAACCCTGCTGTTCCATGGGAAACCACTTAACGCGAGCGAAAGCAGGGTAAAATCACTGATTTACGATTTAAGGACGGTTTGCAACGCTATTACTAATCTAGAGTTACCTTATCTCGATTTATCCTACAGCTCACTCCTAAAACAAGATTTGGGATAAATAGAGAATTATTGCGGAGCTTAAAAAGTCCAAATAATTACCTTATAAACTTAAACACGATTGAAAATGGTAACAATAGCTAGGCTTCATAAGTTGTGCACAAAAATTTCAATGGAATGAGAATTTTTATGTTTTCCAAGAAACGACGCTCCGCGCTATACGAACTTGGTTAACGTATTATGTGCCTCGGTAAAACATTATAATCCTTATTTACTAAGCAATAAAGCTTAAAAGACTTCTAAGAACACTGTACGCACCGCTTCCTTTTGTCCTAACTAAACTAAAGCTATATTTGCAACCTCTGCGTATTGGCAAAAAATTAAGGATCAGAAAGGTAGGAAATTAGCCGCTTTGTTCTCTCATGTTTGCTATTTTATAACAATAGTTTGACTTTTAACAGAATAAAGTACAGTAATAAAGTAATATCTAAAGCCGCGTCTAGGCTCCTCCTTTTGTTTAAACAAAACACTAAAACACCTACACAAAACAATGTTTTTTATTGTCACCTGTTTATATATAACACACATAACATAAGCTCACGCCTGTATCCCCGAAGGGGTAGGCAGAGGTGCACTAGCGAACTAGAATATCCACATTTCGCCGAGTTTTGTTCCGTCCCAGGTGTGATAGGGTCCTAGGGAGCGAGCCTATCGCTATAACGGGCACAAATGCCAGACTCCGAGCTGATATGGAAAAATCAAATATCACTGCCCGACCCTGAAATCGAACCCGAGACCTCAGGACGGTAGTAGTACCGAAAAACAACCACGCCACCGAGGCAGTCTTATACATATATCAATGGACCATATACAAAAAAAAAATACTATGTTTTGTGTAGGTGTTTTTTGCAGGATATGCGGCTTAAAAATATTTGCATCGCCTCCTCGGCTGTTTATCGGGAGTTCGGGGCTTCGATTCCCAGGTCGGGCAAAGTAGTTTTTCCAACACCATTGGCCTGGGAATGGATCCCCAAAGTTGAAGTTGGACAGGCAGCCTGTCTTAAAAACTAAGCCGAATCTTTTCCGCATCCTACTTGAAATATGTAGTTTTGCGTTGCGATCCCACATTAAAGTGGTATAAAGGTAGGTATAAAGAAAGCCTAATGTCTATGTGAGTACGTGACTGCCTCGGTCGCGTGGTTGTATTTCTGTACGACTACGTTCTGAGGTCTCGGGTTCGATCCCCGGGTCGGGCAAAGTGATATTGGATTTTTTTCATAGCAGTCCGGAGTCTGGAATATATGCATGATATGGCAATAGGCTCGCCCCCTATCACATCTGGGACGGAACTAAGCGCGGCGAAATTCGGGTGTTCTAACTCGCTAGGGTGCCTGTGCCTACACCTTTGGAGATACAGGTGTGAGTTTATATATGTATGTATGTATTTCAATAGGTACCGATAAAGAATATTAAAAACAAACTTAAAAACGCGTTAATGACTATTTCCGAAGAGGTAGGTTGCAAGCACATCCGCATTTCGCCGGTCTTTCCGTCACATCGTGTGATAGGTGAGGTGACCGAGTGAAGACGGTGAGCCTATCGCAATACCGGAAAGAAATTCTGGTTCCGGCAAATCATGATTCATGTGTGATTTTTTCGTGATTGAAAACATAATATTATGTAGTTGTGTCTGGTGAACACCTCCGTGGCGCATCGGGCGAGTAGCCGGTTGTGAAGCGAAAGGCCGCGGGTTCGATCCCCGCACCGAGACAAATGTATGTATTGCCTACAGACATTTGTTTCGGGTCTGTGTTGTGAGACCGAAAGCCTCTCGTAGTTCCTGATACCCACGACACAAGATTCGATCTTAGTGTGGGGTCAAGACTATGTATGTGACTGTTGGGTGTTATTTATTTATTGGTCTGGGTTTGTACCTAAACACCCATGATACCATGAGACTAAGGTGAAAACTAAAACGAAAACCTCACTTGTTTAAATTTATACAGAAATAGCGGATTTTAACTATTCAAATAGAGAAAAAAATGAATAAAAAGCCATTGACAAGGATTCAATGGCATTTTTTGTGAAGTTTTGGCTGCACGTGGGATTTTCCTGGGTGAAATTGAAAAAAAAAACAACTGAATGCAACAATGCGTTTTGTTGCAATTTTTTACCTGAACCGATGATTTAAAGCATTTCTCTCAGGCTAAATAAAGCTCTTAGAAAACGACATACATTATTTAATCATATTCTTTAATTGTGTATAATTTGACATTGGCATTGTGTATTTCAATTGCCATTAAAAAAATGCGTATAACAACTGACGTATGTATGTATCGTTAATTTAGATTTGGTAATTCTTCTGTATATGATATTTTTATAATACGTACCTAGTAAATGAACCATAAAGTGTGTATTTTCTTGTAATATATCAGAAGAACTATGAACAACTTCCCAACATATTTTCTATTATGCTTTTATCTCAAAATCCTTTTTGATAGATCTGTATTTTAGATTAGGTAATATCGACTTCGAATAAGTATATAAGCTACAGAATATCGTAAATCTAGAGTTTCTTAAGTTTTCTCAATGATAATCCTAACGATTTAAAATAATACTAATGAGGTGATACTTGATATATAATTAATTCCGAGAAAGTTTACCAACCTAACAGATGGTTGTGAACTTATAAAAAGTAGGCAGAGGTACCTATGCAATGTTATAATCTATTGTACATAAAAATTCAATTATGTTCATTCTATTGTTTGAATTCATAACAGCCGATTGCCGAATACCTGATGTTATCAGCAAAATTCAAAAACGCCAAATATCAGAGAAAGTTGTTTCGAAATCGATACAGCTTTTCGCTTTTTAGTCGTAAACGCAAACAATATAATAAAAACGTTTTTAATTTTGTGAAATGGTTCATCCTCTTTATTAAATCTGCAATAAAATTGTGAAATAACTTGTATAGATTGTTACATTTTCGATCAGCAAGGGGTATTTGCAAAAAAAACCTGGAGGTAGTTTTATCATCTATCTGATCCCAAAATGACGGCATTATGTCCCATAAATTGAATTTATCACCACGTGGCGCGTGCGTGATCGATATAATATTTTTTCCTATCGATAATAATATCCCTCTATTTTGATGTTTAATCTATGGTCGATTGCAGCGCCGGCGCAGGTAGCGGACCCTGGATGGACGGTTTGAATGTCGAATATCTCGATGTTGCCAGCTTAGACGAAATATTTTACGTTTTTAACTTTAAAAGTTCGGGCTTTTTAAATCCATAACTTTTTTGGCATTGTAGGTACGAGATTTAATATTGTTTCAAAAAAATCAATGCTAAATTTTAGTTATGATGATTGGCGTAAGTCATAAAGACTAATTTTATACATAAGCAGAACGGTTACGTATGATCGGTAAAACCTTTTTTTCTTGTTTATAATAGTTCTAAAAGCGTAAACGCAATATGGACCTATTAGGGGTTTAAAATTTGTGGTTGCATTAGGTAGTCTAATTAATATAAATTGTGCCCGATAATAATACGGCGGTAGGCTCTATTACATCTGGAACGGAACTAAGCTCGGCGAAATGTGGATGTTATGGTTTGCTAGTGCACCTCTGTCTACCCTTTCGGGGATACAGGCGTGAGCTTATGTACCATCCTCATCATCATCAGACACAGGACGTCCACTGCTGGGCATAGGCCTCCCCCAAAGATTTCCAGATCGACCTGTTGTTGTTGTGCTGAATTTTTTACACTTAAATGTCTAGTAAGAAGATCGTTAGAAAGTAGTTTTGAACATATTTATATATATATATATTATATCTGTTGAATGAAACTTCCAATTTATAGATGGAGCGAAATTGTCATAAATTATCTACTATCTCGATCGCATGAACTTTATATTGACCAAAGCGAAAAGCTCGACTATGCGTCATGCAGCCGATACGTTGATCGCCATCATTAAACGTGTCAAGGATCTCAACTTTCAAATGCGGCGGCGACTCGTAGTTTCCCTACTAGTGATGTAAAGCTCTCACGTTGACAACACCGTCGGGAAGTTCAGGAACCACTTCCCAGAACGATAAAGGGCCGGAGGGTGTGAAACGGGTCGCGGGGGGAAGACGGCGCGACAGCTGCGCGCGCGTCGCTCTCCCCGCACCTTCGTCACGGCATTCAGCAGTCGGCGCTCATACGAGGCGCACGTTTGCGCCGATCGTGTCGCGAAATACGCGCGTAACATTTCCGTTGGAGTAGAGTGCGTGAGTTCAAACTTTCCATTTGACAAACGGAGCGTTCACGTGTGCCGGAGCCCGGAAGAAAGAAGATCGTCAGAGGCGTCGCGCCGGCGGAGGACGCGCGCGGGCGCGGCGCAGGAGCGGCCGTCGGCATCCTTTGTCCGGGAGGCCCGTTTGGCTGGGCGGTGACTGGCGCTATATTCGGTACGTTTGCGATATTGCACCAGTCCCGGCCTATCCGAGCGGGCCGGGTCGTCGGGGACCGCTAGCCGCCGCTCCGTCGCTCAGCATCCGCGGCGCGCGGTCCCGTTAGGCGGCCGGTCGGTCGTTCACTGCGGTGGCCACGCTTAGGTCGCGATTAGGTGTAAACGTTGTGTCTGTTAATCAAATTGCACCAATCCCGGCCTGCCTGTGGTCGCCATGCCGTGAGACCGCCGCCGAAGTCGTTGCACGTGCCGTCGCGACGTGGAACCGCTGCAACTTACCCTCTATGCAAAAAATTATAACCCACTTTTGTATTGGCTGAGGTAGGTCAACCTGTTTGGCCGATTTGCATTTGTCTAACATGTTGCATGTTTTATGTATTTTGTGTAATTCCCGGTAGAAAGTATTGTAAGACCGAAAATGATGCGTTTTTTTGTAAGAAAGTGGATCGTCGGGCGGTGAGTGCGACGTGAACCGCTCCGAGACCGGTTCGTTCGTCCATAAATCGTAATACATAAGTATATGCGGCAAATGACGAGTTGTGTTGCGCGCCGTGTCGAAGGACATCGCAGTGTTTTAGTCTACGTCAGTCTAGGAACAGCTGATTTCTCATTCATGTTTTATTTATCAAATGCTAAGTCATTCCGTCTCTTTCGGGGACGAAATACGTAAGTAGGTCAGCGTAGGACACTGGCCGCCGTGATCAGTTTAAAGTTCGAACCTTTGTTAAAAGTTCGTTACACCTTCGATTTTCAAATGACAATAGGTATCTACCTACCCTACGTCGGACAAATAAAGTGAATACATAGAGAAATACTGTTTTTCCTGTTGTCTATTGCCGTTTGAACAAAGTGTAACGGTATTTTCTGTTTATTTTAGAATTGTAGGTAGGTTATACCAATGTTAAAATATGGCTAAAACGGAATGTTTGAATAACGTGTCGGTAAATTAGGTCGCTTTACATAATAGGTAAATCATAAATAGATACCTACTTATCTACTACTAGATTTTGTTCGCGACTATGCCCGCGTGAGAGTGTCCCGCCATATTTCTATTTTCACCCCTTTAGGTGATGAATTTTCAAAAAACCTTTTCTTAGTGCTCGCCTACGTTTTAAAAGGAAGCCATATGTAAAATTTCAAATTCATAGTTCTATTAGTTTCAGCTGTACCTACGCAGATCACGTCAGTTTCTCCTTTTACACATAAATACAGATTATTTAATGCTAACTGTCGAATCAAGGAAACAGTCCTTTCTATCTAACCTACCTGCCCATTTCCCACCTTAATGAGGGATAAGCGCAACACACCCTTTCAAGCATGTTGCAAAAACGATTTGGCTTATTTTTTACGACCGTCTGCCTACCTAACGTCAATCCCCTCTGATCCAGTCCCGGGCAAATTAAATTAGAAAATTAGCTTTGTCCGCCCCTGGGAATCGAACCGCCAACCTCCCCGTCCACAAGCAAACAGACCATGGTACTTAATTTATTCTGGTTTTTTAAAACCAATCGCTATGGTTATGACTTATGACATATTCATGCATACTCACGCCTGTCTCTCGCTGAGGTAGGCCGAGACTAAGGAGTTTGTTCCACAGTCATCAGGAGGCTTACCACAACCTCTTAAAGCAGTATTATTATAATTTTACTCGTACCGATGCCCATACAAAACAAACGAAGAACGATTATAATAATGCTGCTATAAGAGGTGGTGTTAACCCCCCAGAATTTTCATACACATGTGTATGTCGCTTACGAGAACTCCTTATTTGGTCCTTTTCTAGGAGGTTCACCAATTTGTACCATAAAGGTATCTCCTATTAAACTTTCGATATTCTCTGTTCATCCATCCTTTCAATGTGGCCAAACCACCATTCGTTTTGAGTTTTAGTAGATATCTACTTTTTTAGTTCTCTCCGTTTTAGTTCATTATTCCAAGAAAGTCTAGTAAAATGTAAGGAGAAAATGAAAACTATAAACCTTTTTGCGAGCCTTTTTGTAAACCAGGATCTACAATGGTCGACATCTAGTAAGGGGGCGTCCATAAATTACGTGAGGTGTTTAAGGGGGGGAGGGGGTCGAGTCAAATCTCATCTAATCTTACGTTGGAGAGAGGGGGGGTCTCGGCAAATATCACGCAATTTTTTTTCTGATTGAAACAAAAAAAAATTATACCATTTTGGTCCATTTAATCCAGATTGTACATGCTTAAGATTGAATCTTAAGCGTAATCGTAATACGATTAAGATCATTTACTAATTCTTTCGAAAGAAAATAATTTCATTCATACTTCAACGTTATACATTTATTGACTGTCAAACCACCATATTTGTTTTATACCAAATAGCTCAATTTAATCTGAATTTACCTTAGACTAAATATAGACTGGACTATCCTCATTGACATATTGAAGAAACGGGATGGTGCTATACGCATTTAAGTGTGTTGAACAAAGATGCTAATCTAGTTCTTTGTCTCGCATCGAATACCCAGAAATTCTTGCTTTGCGCATTTGCTTTGAGCACAGAATTTGACAGCATATTTTATTCTGCAGTTTACGTGGATATAAATCACTTATAATTATTCAATTCTTATTATTGTATTGAAACAGTGAGTTTGCAGAGTCTCATAATGGTGGGATGTTGGATTCGCGGGTGTAAAAGCAATAACAGACGAAATGAAATTTGTGTTACATTTCACACGTAAGTAACGATGAAATCTTATTTTTGAACATTTTTACATTTTAGTCGTAAATAAAAGCACGAAGCAAATTTGTTTTTTTCTTTTTACAATAACAATCCAACGCGTTTACGTAAGAAACTTACATTTTGAAAAATCTCACGTGAGATTGGGGGATGGGGGAGGGGGTTGAATAATATCTCACGACATCTCACCAGGGGGGGAGGGAGGGGCAGAAAATTAAAAAAAACACCTCACGTAATTTATGGACGCCCCCTAATGAAGCTCGGAGATTCTCTGGGAATTCAACTTTATCCTGCAATTAAATAAATCAAATAGAAAGATGGTTTGAAAAATAGTTTCCACTTTCTTAGCAAAGCGGAAGGTAAAATAAGGAAATAAAGATATATCTACCCAGTCGCGTGCATTCTATATAGCCAAAGAGACACTATCTACCCTAACAATTGGGTACTTCTACTATTTTTTACAAAATATACAGGGCTATTTATTGGTTTATCCTATACATGTAAAAAAATATTTCGTAAATTATTTTCATATATTTAGTTTAAAAAATCAAACATTATTATGTCTATTTAATTTACCGCCAAAACGCTATTTGTTAACTGTAGATACGGGTGACGTCATCTTTCCTTACCATAGATACAAAATAGCTCATTAAAAAATATTGCGGAAATAACAAGTATAATTTCAACTAAAAAAAACGGGTCATATATTTCGTCGATCAGATATTGATTGTCGATCACATCCGCGTTGAAATTAGGTTGAGCTTTAAACAAAAATACGAAAAAATATACCAAATAATCTGGCAGTATGACTTTGGATCTTAGGTCTAGCCATAGTGGAACAAATTTATAAGTAATGTGACATCATGCGTCGTGATTGTTGTTTACAGTCACGTGATGCACAGATAAAAAAATAAGTATTTAAATTACTAAAATAAAATTATCCTTGGAGTATCTTTAATAAATTCCTATTACATACGTTATTTCGATGATAAATCTATGTTCCTACAGAAATTCATTGATATTGGTTACTATAGTCAAGTACCCAATTTCCTATTTACATAAATCGTAAGGAAAATTCCAAATTCAAATTGTTAAAGTAGCAAGCAGTGCCCTGATTACATTTTAACAGTAATTATGACAGTAATGGTGATGTAAGAGTTGAAGAAAATAATTTTACAAGTTTTTTGTCTATTCTGATCAATAAGTCTGTGCACGTCATTGTATTATACACATAATCTACCCTCATTTTAATTATTACAACTGGAGGATCCAGATGTAAGACACCATAGGTACAATATAAAGGATCATTTTATGTTAACTGTTTAACTCGATTTCATTAAAGGTATGCCAAAAAGGTACGCCGGAAATCGGAAATTCCCCCTTTTGGCCATAAGATTCATATAGTATACCTACAACTCCAGATGTTATTTGATTTATTTGCATACTATCTACCTCTATACTAATATAAGGAGGTAAAGTTTGTGAGTTTATTTGTAGGATATATAACATCAGCGATAGCTCAGTTGGGAATGGTACGGACTGCCGAGACGAGTGTCGGGAGGTTCGAGACCAACCAAAAAGAGCATACACCTCTGACTTTTCATGTTAAATGTGTTTTCATTGTGAAATATCGCTTGCTACAACGGTGAAGGAAAACATCGTGAGGAAACATGCATTCCCGAGAATTTCACCATATGAATTTCGAAGGCATGTGAAGTCTACCAACTCGCATTAGGCCAGCGTGGTAGACTAAGGCCTAACCCCGCTCACTAGTAGAGGAGGCCTGTGCCCAGCAGTGGGACAGTAATATTACAGGGTTAATATTATTATTATTGTTTGTAGGAAAAAATCTCTTGAACTACTGAGCCGATTTTTGAAACTTTTTCACCATTAGAAAGCTACATTATTTCGCAGTGACTAACGCCCGCATGGTCAAACGCTACTCAACTTTAACGGATTCTTACATTGTTTTTCGCTATTCAATTTTAGCTGATAAAGCCTTAAACGACATAAGGAGACCTTAAATGTATGAGCATTCGGCGGATAGGCTACTTTTTATCCCGGGAAAATGAACGCTTCCCGTTTTATACGCAAAATAAGTCACAGGCAACTGCTTATCTAACACAAATAATAAAACACCCAACAGTCACACACATAGTCCTGACCCCATACCAAGATCGAGTCTTGTATCGTGAGTATCAGGAATTACGAGAGACTTTCGGTCTCACTACACCCAGACCCGAAACAAATATTTGTGGGCCACAGAAATTACGAGGTGAAAAAAAACAGATAAAAATTCAGAGCACTACAGTTAAAAGAGTACTTTCAACGGAAATTGATTTAAAAGTAGTAGGGATGTTAAATAGTTTTTTGAGAAAATGTTATTTTGGTAACCTTCAGAATCCTTGTGCGTGGTTAAACTCGCATTTGCATTAAAACATCTTTATTGGGTAATAAACTCATTTCTTTTAGGTGCGCCCAATTTGCAGGGTCTCTCTTTACAAACATTCTCATCATTTTCGGTCAAATAAACCATAAATTACCTATTAATCCAAAATGAACTAGGCTATATTATGTAAGCACTAAAATGTATTATCACTTTATGCCGGGTCCACCCCAACCGAACGACAGAACAGCGAAAGTTTGTATGAATGCAATGGGCGTAGATTCGCGAACGTTCGTTCGGTTGGTATGTAGTTGGCATTACTGCCTCGTTAATAAGGTCCTACAGACAACCCTGCGGCTCTAGCAGGAATATTTTTCACAATCGAATTCGTATTCGTATCGAGCTCGATGCGGACTGATGACGTTAGTTAATATTTAATACAAATGCCGATACGAATTCGATTGTCATAAGTATTCCTGTTTAACATAACATAACATAAGCTCACGCCTGTATCCCCGAATGTGTAGGCAGAGGCGCACTAGCGAACTAGAACACCCACATTTCGCCGAGCTTAGTTCCGTCCCAGATGTGATAGGAGGCGAGCCTATCGCCATATCGGGCACAAATTCCAGACTCCGGGTTGATATGGAAAAATCCAATATCACTTCGCCCGACCCGGGGATCGAACCCGAGACCTCAGAACCGTAGTCGTACCGAAATACCACCACGCCACCGAGGCAGTTTACTCCTGTTTCCGCCACTGAGTGTTTATTACCTACTTTTATGCAAGTAGTGAATTTAACTTTATTTTAATCTTTTGTATCAAATAAACGGCTCTTTGTATGGTAGTCTTAATGCCTGCACGGTGTGACTGCTGTCCTAAGATCTCGGGTTCGATCCCCGGGTTGGGTAATGAATAGTGATATTGGGTTTTTCTATTCAGTATCAGTCCGGAGTCCAGAATTTGTGCCCGGTTGTCCTATCACATCTGGGACGGAAATGATTTCGGTAAAATACGTGTGTTCAAGTTCGCCTCTGCCTACCTTTTCGGGGATACAGGATGAGTATAGACTTTCTCAATGTATGTACCTACATTGCTTGATTCATTAAAATACTATGCAGTGCATACAATTTACCTTGATTGTCTTAAATAAACTAAATGGTAAAATTAATAATATACAATAAAATAACTATTGTTAGATTGGTGGTATAATAATACAAAAACTTGATTGTGTATTCTGTAGTGATGCGACAACCATAACCGGTTTTGTAACAATACAGTTTTTTATCGTTATTTTGTTACAATACTAATTTAAATAACCTCTTTTCTTTGCTTTCGTTGTGAATTAATTAAATCAACAATATTTTTTATGCTTACTACATTGCCATAATTATATCGTTATAGCCCGAGTCTTCGGAAATTCTATTAAATATTTAGTAGACGAGCTATTTCTAGAATTTTTAAGTAGGCAGCTTCAAGATAGCTAGTTTTTATGATCAGTGTCCTCCATTTTTTTGTAATCTAGGACGTCCGGTGACATACAGCCAAATAAAGCCAAAAAACTAAGCGATCAAGATTTGATTAATAAATAATATAGGCATCATTAAAATACAAAACAAAACATCAATTTGTTGTTTTAGGAATGATTAATTTAAATTCGGCTTTGATTTGTTTTAAATACATTAATAATATTTTTTTGTACATAATGAAAGATAGTGAAGTTGTACACGTGTTGTCATGACGAGTGGACTTCCCAATGCGTGATTTGATCATTTTTCTATATTTAATAAACTTACTCATATTTTGTTTAGTCATCGTACACGAATCATTCCGTTAAATCAATTTGGCGCTTAAAAATGTAGTTAACAGATAACAATTATTGATATAATAATATTATAATACATTTCTATGGTAAATAAATAATACGTCCTATGGAAAGAAAGAAAATATGTTTATTTATGACATGGCATGTAAATAAATTTACATATCTGAACTAAAATTATCAAATAAAATGATGTTTTCATGCGCACGTCACAAAAACGACCCAAACTCAGCATATGCTGGTCAATTGGCCAGCGCTGATGACTGATGATGATGATGAAATAATACTGTCTTGATTTGGATTATTTTTGTTTTGTTTTGTCCTATGTCTGATGATGATGATGATAATAGTATTAAGGGCGACTCGATTTTAATAATTTAATTGAAATGTAGGAATGAGCTGTAGGATAAAAAGAGTTAAGGCCTTACTCTAGATTAGTAATAAAACTGCAAGTGCCCATTAGTGTCTCGTTTCATTTTTGGTTTTAAGGTTCATCTACAGTAATTAACCATTGATAGCGTTGAAAAGCGATAAGTTTCTATGAATTCATTCGCTTTTAATATTTGTTCCATATTTTTTTCATACATAAACAAGAATGTAATCAAGGAATGAAGTTTTCGTTAGATATAAGAACGAACTAACTTAGATAAAACATAGTTACGACGTGGACTATAGTGCCGCGCCGTACAATGAATCAAGCGGAAAGATGATTCACGTCGAGAAATATAACCGTTATGATTTAAATTGCAACAGCTGTCATGGGGCACTCATGGATTGCGGTACCCACATACCTTGGCCGGGGTATAAACTTTCAACCGCTCGTACTTGGCCGTGTTGCGTCAAAAACCGGAAAATGTACACACCTCGTTTCTGTATATCAGTTTTTGAATTTAGCTATAATCTCACGATCGTTTTTTTCCTATAACCTAGATTTTATGATGTTTTTTGATTTAGTATAACTGTGTTTGATTGGTTTTCTAATTAGGTGTAATGAAAAGTGAATAAACTTTTTAATATTTCGTAAAATTTAAATAAAATTGAGATTTTTTTTTCCTAGTGTATTTGGAATAGCCTAATTTGGTAGGCCCACAGTAGGTGGCATGTTAATTTCAACAAAATAAAAATGATTTTTCATTTTCTTATGCGATGTTTGTATGTACCTATTAATATTTTTTTGCAGGTATCTTATGTTGTCTTGGTTAATAATCCAGGCCAGGCAGCCGGTCGTAAAAACTTAGCCAAATCCTTTCTGCAACATGATTGGAAAAGTGTGTTGTGCCGACCCCACATTAAGGTGGGATGAGGGCAGGTAAAAAATAAAGAAAAAGAGTATAATTTATTACTGGGAAAACAATTTCTTCATCAGAAGTCAGAACAAACTAAATCACATTTATGTAATGTTTGTAAAATGGCGCTCATCCCACTTTGGCCACAGACATCGGTATTATTGTGTAAACATGTTTTAATAACTGTTATGTTACAGATATCGTATAAAGCGGAAATATTTTCTTACTACGTGAAATCATTAATTAGGCCTTACGGTCTTGTTGTCTTAGCTTCACGAGACCGTGGTGTTTTTAAAAACAAGACCGTATCACGAATGGCGGGAACAAAAAGCGTGACGTGTGCAATTATTTTGTAATAATTCTGTGAAGTCGAGATGGATACGGCGCGTGATTTCAAAAGTGAGTGTATTACATAATTAATATCATAATTATTGTGAACGTGAATGTTTAAGTATGGTTTAATTTGTGGCCTCGAGTGTTTACGACCTATATGTAAGTTATGTAATTTACAAGGTATTTAACGTATTTATTGGTAAATATTACCTCAAATATTGTTTTGATAAGTTAGTTATTGATTTTAAATTTTATAATGACTGTGGCGTTGAATTACTAAAAGTAGATTGTAAAAGATTAATGTTAGTAAAAATGTGCGGGTAGTTGTAAAATAATAGGTTCTGTTCTCGTTTCCTTTTCCTACATTTTTGTAATAATTGACAAGTATTTTCGAGCGACTCCAGAGGAAGGATTTAATCAATCTATCGACCGACCTCCAAAAAGGAGAAGGTCCTCAATTCGTCTGTATTTTTTATTAGGTACGCGATAACTCCGCCTAATGTTTTTTTATCGATTTTCAAAATTCTTTTTGTATTTGATAGAGCTTATTTCAAGGGTCCTATATAAATTTGGTTACAATTGTGGTTACAATAATGGTTATAATTAAGTTTTCTATATTTCTTATTCGTCTCCCCCAAATTTGACCGATTTTCAAGTTTACTTCTCTGTCCTGCATACATTTGACCAAGATCTGATGATATTGAACTCGAATTTTAAGTTATTAAACTTATGATTATCTTAATAATGGTGACTAATGAAATTATTCGATAATTTAATTTTACAGCTCGAAACAATGACCGTACCAAATTGTCGAGTCAAATAACAGCAAATCTCTGCTTGTATTATTTCAGTGTGCATTTTCAATGAAAGCTTGTCTAATTTGATAGGTCATTATTTGTGGCCATTCAGTAGCCTAAGCACGAAAAACTAATGTAAATGTAAACTCGCTGCGCACTGATGACATTTGATTAATATTTCATACAAATTTCATAGACGCGCATCGAGCACGAATACATTTACGGTTGTCAGAAATTTTCCTGCTCGGGCTGCTGATGTATTTGCGAGTTTAAGTATGTTAGTCCGTAATATACAGTCATAAGTGAATTAATGATAGATTTTTTTAGCTTTTTATAGATTCATAACGAATGTGAATTGTCGCCTCCTTGGTCTAGTGGCAGCACACATGGGCTGTAGATCAGTCGTGGGTTCGATTCCCAGGTCGGGCAAAGTGAAGTTTCTAATTTAATTTGCCCGGGATTGGATCCCTCAGAGGGGGTTGACGTCAGGCCGTAAAAAAATTGCCGAATCCTTTTTGCAACATTCTTGAAAAAGTGTGTTGCGCTGATCTCACATTATGGTGGGATAAGGGCAGGTAGAAAGAAGAATAAAAGATCTAGTACCGGGCCTAGGGTGGCCGCCGGCCAGCACTGCAAATCTGCCACTGAGTACATACTACCTACTTTTTTTAAGTAAAAATGTTTTTGGTCACGTAGGCATATATAAAGCACTTATGACAGGTCACAACAAGGTCTAGGTACATTTTTATATATTAACTAGCTGACCCGCGCAACTTCGTCTGCGTAGGAGAGAGAGGGTTGAAAGAATGAGTTGTAGGCACCTATAATCCAATAATTCTAAAGGAGGTAATGAGATGATCTACTTTGGTCCGTTTTCGTCAGTCACCCCGTCAGTCACCCAGTCAGTACCCTCGTCAGTTACCCCGTCCATCACCCCATCAGTTACCCCGTCAGTCACCTCGTCCATCACCCTGTCGGTCAACCCGTCGGTCACCCCATCTATCTGCTCGATTGTCACCCCGTCTGTCACCTGTCTGTCACCCAGTCTGTCACCCCGTCTGTCACCCGTATGTCACCCGTCAGTCACCCTGTATGTAACCCATCTGTCACCCAGTCTGTCACCTGTAGACATCTGGCGGGGATAACTAATTAAATGACGATTGATCAGTTTTCGACCGGAGAGGAAAAATGATTAAATTACTAAAATGGCTATTAAAAAATAAGGGTTGACCGTAGAAGGGTGAAAATTGAGGATTGTATGTATTTTTATATGTTGTATCATAAAAAAATAGAAATTAAAAATTTTGTCTAAAAAATAAAAAAAAAATTTGCGGTGGACTACCCCTAACATTTAGGGGGATGAAAAATAGATGTTGGCCGATTCTCATAGATACCGGATAAGCACAAAAAATTTCATCAAAATCGGTCAAGCCGTTTCGGAGGAGTATGGCAACGAAAACTGTGACACGAGAATTTTATATATTAGATTATGTTATAACACTATCAATTTAGAAACATTTTGGGACAAACCTATAACGAACACAACAAGAATCTGGAACTTAACGGACCGACTTCAAATCCGATCGTGACCAAAATATGGGTCCCTTGAAATAATACTCGTTGTACATAAAATGTAAGATTTCCTGTCTCCAGTAAATACTCTTAAAAACCAATTAATTACATAATGGGTTTATAATTACAAGTTACTGACCGAACTTCCAACTTGATCCGACCGTGACTAAATTTATATGGGACTACCCTTGAAATAAGCGAACACAAATAATTTTGAAAATCGGCCCACATTTGGCGGAGATATCGCGTAAATTACATAAAAAAAACACGAATTCAGGACCTTCTCGTTTTTGGAAGTTGGTCGAAAATTAACACAAATGCACTAGGGAAATAAGAGGGGGATTTTATAAAGTGCAACAGAAATGCTAAAATCTACTGCGACCCGAATCGAGATGGATGCGCGTTTTTGAAACTTGTATGACATTTAAACCAATTTTTTTTTATCTTGTTCATAACCACGGATACAATGTCCTTCAGCCGTATACTTTTTATATATTTTTTATACTTTGTTTCCTATATCTAAGTTTTCGCAAGTGCAATGAAGTCGGATGTGTTCGATTTCAAGGTTCTGCTGGAGTTTTGGCGTCAATTCCTTCAAATCAGTGTTGTAAGCTCGATAATATTTCGATTGTCAAAATTATTCCTTTCGGGCCTCTGGGCCATCGAACCAGTCAACACTGGAAACAAACAAAATGCTATGGAAAAAGCCACTCCAAGTTCTTGACCTGAAATCGCATACCGATGGTAAATAAACACCAAAAAGGGTACCACTGTTTGTTATCGTGTGTTTGTAAACATTAATGGTAGATAAGTAGGAAATAAGTTGGGTCGTCACGCTGCGTTGTATCATCGACAAAAACCGTTGTTCGAAAGGTAACTGAGAGTGGTAGACACTGAAGACAGAAAGAAAGACAGAAATCAACTTTATTCAGCCAATGTCTCAGGCAAGAATGAGTGAGAGAGAACAAAAAGAATAAGACAGAATATATAGCACTAAGAGGTAACAAATTGGTTAATTAGGTACTAATTACGTGTTGAATATTACAGTAACGTCTACAGCACGAAAGTGCCGGCTCGACCAGTTTGATACCACTGTCTCACAGAAAACTGATGTAAAATGGCAGCTTGCCATCGCGTTTCGTTTGGTGAGTGAGATTTCCGGTGGCCCATTTCCCCCCATTCTTTTCCCAATCCATTTTTCCCACCCCTTTTCCTCCTTTTAGGTTGGCAACGCACCCATGATTCTTTTTGTATCTTGGGTGTCTATGTGTGGTGGAGATCACTTACCATCAGGTGAGCCATCTGCTCGTTTGCTAGTCTCTGCTATAAAGAAATCTCGATTTCGGTGGAATTTTAAGTCAATACATGAAATCGAATCGAATTCAAGTTCGAATCGAGCGTCAAAAATATTATTACAATCGTTCTTCGTTTGTTTTGTAATCGTTCGAAATCGGAACAAGTAAGATAATAATAATACTTCTATAAGAGGTGGTAATAACTAACCCCTCAGGAGTCTTTTTACTTTAGCATCAGGGGGGTCCCTGATGCTAAAGTGGTCTATGGTAACAAATTTACAATGTGAACATAAACAAAACATGTTTGAAGACAATACTTAAGCTTCATTTTGTATGTTTTATTTATGTTAAGCATTTGTATGGTAACATAATGTATGTACAACTAACTTGTACGTTTGAAAAAAAAATAATGATTTGACTGCGTTTTCCAGATGGCGTTCGAGTTTCTGCAACCAGCAACTAAAAACTACTTGTTTATGGCATCATCATCATCAGTCACAGGACGTCCGCTGGACATAGGTCTCCCCAAAGATTTCCAGAACGACCTACGATGTTGACATATTTTATGTTATTTCTAGAAACTGCACAGACGTTAGCGGTAACTTCATATTTCTATGCTGCAGTTATTGTCATAATAAACATCTTCAACGTTTGTTGTGGTTATGTTAAGTTGTCAGTTTCTTAAACCGACAACCGTCACGCGTTGAGCAACTTCCGCTTAATTAATAAAAATAAGAAATAAAAATAAATACACCCAACAGCCACACACCTAGTCTTGACCCCACACTAGGTATAACCTGTATCGTGGGTGTTAGATATTATGACAGACGCACGGTCTCGCAACACCCAGACTTGAAACAAATATCTGTGGGCCACACAAAAATTTGTCTCAATGTGGGAATCGCACCCGCGACCTCTTGCTTCACAGCCGGCTACTCCCCCACTGCGCCACGGAGGCTGCCTAGGCTCTAATTATGTTTATTTTCTAAAGTTCGGCTACCGTAAACATAATAATATACTTTGGCGGCTGGAACTGGTAACCGTCCATACAATATTTTGAATAGTTGACCGTTGCAGCAACTATAGTTGCTCGACTACATAGTGCAAAGCTGCAAAATTCACACCTTCGATTCCTATAAACAATAAATCCAAAATATTTCGATGTACCTAATTATAATGTTTACTCAACATCATTTCATGCGTAGGGTTGCCATGCTTAAAGCCGGACATATCTTTTCAACTGACTTCAAAAAAGAAAAAGAGGAATTTTTCCAATTTTAATCACTTATTCTGAAAATAGAATATTAATCACTTTTACATGTCATTTATGGGCCTTACTTATAAAAACAGTTTAGCTGAGCAAATGGCTAAGAATATGCTGTCACATTTTTCCTTGTGTCGCATCGTTTGAAAATAAAAAGGACAGGCTATTCTATACCATTTGCTCAGTTAAACTATTTTTTTTTAAATAAAGACGTCGCCATTTCGTGGCTATCCCTGAGAAGAAATTGCCGAAACAAACTCGAAAGTCCAGACAATAATTAACGTTAAAATACAAGTGTAATGCATAGAATGCCTTTTGTGAGAACGTTCATAGCAGTCAAGATTTCAAGTCGGTATTTCATTTATATTAACTCTATACCTCCGGCCAATATGGACCGACTTTCCAGATTGTTTTTGTGTTCTATAGATTTAGATCCAAGGACGGTCCATGTAAATTTGGTTATGTTTGATTTTTTTGAAATACATGCCCTTTTATCCGACTACCTTGGATGGAAATGAGCTCGGTGAAAGATTGTTTCTCTAGTCCGCCTCTGCTTACCTCATCGGGGATACAGATAAGTTAATGTAATATTATTTGTGCCCTGGCGATGCTGACCATGGCGGCACCGTAGATTAGCATATCCAAAATCCGGACACTACCGTAATGTTAATAAAGTTTAACAAAAACTGAAAACTAACTTCAAAACTGAACACTTTAAAATAATTCTTTTCTTTCTGCCTGCCCTTATCCCACTTTAATGTGGGGTCGGCGTAACACACTTTTTCAAGCGTGTTGCAGAAATGATTTGGCTAAGTTTTTACGACCGGCTGCCTGCCTGACGTCAACCCCCTCTGAGGGTCCAGTCCCGGGCAAATTAAATTAGATAATTCGCTTGGCCCCACCTGGGAATCGAACCCACGACCTCCCGGTCCACAGCCCATACATGCTGCCACTAGATCAAGGAGGCGACTAAAAGCAAGGAGCACTTTAAAGTAATTAAAGTAAAAAATATCAATTTCTTATTCTCTTTGGAGTCGGTGCTGGGACTGAAGCAGATAAAATGAAAAGGCACATTTGATAGCCTCCATTTTTTAAGTCTGTTAAAAACATGGACGTGTCCGGCTAAAAAGCTCGGTACATGGTACCCCTACTCATACATAGTCCGCACTCCGTATGTTATTGTTGATGGTCAACGGTCTGGTGGTTTCGGTGTCAAGGTCTCGCTCCCCTACCCTACCCTGCCGTCTGCAGGCTTGCTGCAAATGTTACCCACGTGCTTAACTGTTTTTGCATAATACGATAAATAGGTGTAAATAAACGTATAAATAATATTAGCCTGTAATACCGCCTCGGTGGCGTAGTTGTATTTCGGTATGACTACCATCCTGAGTCTCGGGTTCGATCTCCGGGTCGGGCGAAGTGATATTGTATTTTTCCATATCCGCCCGGAGTCTGGAATTTGTGGCTGATATGGCTATAGGCTCGCCCCCTATCACATCTGGGACGGAACTAAGCTCGGCGAAATCTGGGTGTACTAGTTGGCTAGGGCGCCTCTGCCTACCTCTTCGAGGATACAGGCGTGAGCTTATGTTAGATAAAACTTTATTTTTTCTAAAAAAAATCAATGTGGTCAGATACTTATCTACCTAAAGGAAAACCAAATACAGAAATATTATTTTATAATATGGTAACTTTGGTTCGGTTATGCGTGTTAGTTGAGAATGCCGAATTGATTTGAGAAATATTTTGATTTCGAGATCGAAATTGTCGTAAAAATATTCAAATTGGGGTAATTATTGTCGGTACATTCACTTTTATTAATATCAAGCCTACGTTGTAAATGAACCGTGAGAAAATAAATGTGTTCAGTTCATTGATGGCATAGACATTCAACAGTATAGACGGGACAACAGCACAAAACTTGTGATCCAAAAGTTATGACCTAGTGGTCATAAGTCGCTCAGTTTATATGAAATATTCGCGCGCCAGGTCGGCCAGCGAAATAATATTGAGAGAATAAACTTATCTTACGTGATTCTCAACCATTCACAAAATATTCTAGAGTGTAAATTGTAATAATCACTCTCGCATTGTAATTAGTAGTTGATGGCGGTACTGAAGTTTGAGATCAATTTCGTTGTATGGAAACTTGCTTGAAAGCCCCTCTATAGTTAGTAATATTAAATCTCTTTGATTGATGGACTTTCGTATGACTTACGACCATCAATATAATATACCCTAGATGCACAGTTCTTTGCAAATTTCCTTCTAAAAATGGTCTTAGAAATAAACAAAAGGAAAAGATCACAAGTTCTGATTCAATCAACACTAATATAACCCTATGCATGTGGTATAAAGTAGCTTTTTAATTGACATGAGCAAGCGTTCTTAAATTTGAATTTTGAAATTTAGAATTCTATCGGCGTCCGACTGTATGCAAAAGGAGTGCTTAAGCACTTCTTTGCTCTCTCATTTTCCGAGCGTCAACTGTGCATCTAGGTAAATAATATATCGATGCTTACGACTCATAGTATAAGATTACGTTTACATTTACGTAGGGATAGGCAGAGCTGAGGACTACATCACCCACACTTCGCAGAGCTTATTCCCATCCTTCCTGGAAAAATTACAACCCCGTGCAAATCTTATTAATCGTATGTGATTTTCGGACTGAAAAACTCCAGCAAATTGTTATTGTCGACGTGGGATTTGTACTCAAGACCTTCGGGTCTCAGCCCGAGTAAACATTTATCAAATCTAGAATTTGATATGGGACTACCGTGGCCGTTAAGAAAAAGAAGGACACCATCTCGCCTATAGTTAAACGGACGCCACAGAGAAGCCACACAAGCACGCCTGTAGAAAAGTGCCCTACACACACCCCATTACGTGTCGATAGATCGAATGGGTCAAAAACCCTGCTTTACTTTCAGTGTTCTAGCGCTCCGTCCCATCTTTTTCTATGTCCGTGGGGACTACCTTCGGAATAAGCTATCGAACACACAGCGATTGACAGCCTCCGTGGCGCAGCGGGCGAGTAGCCGGCTGTGAAGCGGGAGGCCGCAGGATCAATTCCCGCATTGAGACAAATGTTTGTGTGGCCTACAGATATTTGTTTCAAGTGTGGGTGTTGTGAGACCGAGAGTCTCAGAGTTTCTGATACCCACGATACAGGTTATACCTAGTGTGGGGTCGGGACTAGGTGTGTGACTGTTGGGTGTATTTATTTATTTAGATATCTGTGATCGAATACTAAAATAATCTTGAAAACCGGTCCCCGTTTTCCGGAGATATCGCGTAATACAAAAAAAAATACTGAATTGAGTACCGTCCTTTAGAAGTTGGTGAAAACAATGTTAAGTAGTAAGAAATAAAAGCGCGATGTTTAAGTGGGCGTGACTTTTGCGTTTAAGTATTGGAGGTGAGTGTCCCAGTTTACTTTGACCTTAGAGTCTAGACATCTGCCACTCGCCTACAAACGCAATTTTAAAGTGGTAGAGCCACGCTGTAGGTAGTTATGTCTGCAGCACGAATGGGCGGGCTCGACCGGCTTGATACCACTGTCTCACAGAAAACCAACGTAAAATGGCAGCTTGCTGTCGCGTTTCCAGTCCAAATAGACCTAAAGTTCGCAGGAAGTCGCTGGATACAAGCCGTTTCCCGTAGGTCGCTTTGATTTTTATTTTACACGCGTTATATTAGCTTCACCAGTATTTACCTAGGTATGTAATGATTTATATCCCTCTAGAACGGACTCTATACTGAAAAGTTGTTTTGCATTCTTTAGTGCGGTGTGTTATAAAATCGTTTTTTTTTACTTTTTTTAAAATCAGAAATGTAGTTTTAAATAGACATCAATATAATATTTGACAGCCTCCGTGGCGCAGCGGGCGAGTAGTCGGCTGTGAAGCGAAAGGCCGCGGGTTCGATTCCCGCATTGAGACAAATGTTTGTGTGGCCCATAGATATTTGTTTCAAGTCTGGGTGTTGTGAGACCGAAAGTCTCTCATAGTTTCTGACACCCACGATACAGGTTATACCTAGTGTGGGGTCAGGCCTAGGTGTGTGACTGTTGGATGTATTTATTTATTTAATATACCCTAGATGCACCGTTCTTTAAAAATATCCTAAAAAGTGGTATCAGGAATAAATTAAAGAAAAAGATCACAAGATCTAGTTACATCAACACAAATATAACCCTATGCACGCGTTATAAATTAGCTTTTTAAACAAAATGATCAAGCTTTCTTAAATTTGAATTTTGAAATTTAGAATTCTATCGGCGTCCGACTGTAGGGAAAAGGAGTGCTTAAGCACTTCTTTGCTGTCCCATTTTCCGAGCGTCAACTGTGCATCTAGGGAAATAATATATCGATGAAAATAGATTAAAATGAAAGTGACAACCTGCCCCTTGCTTATAAAAATATTTAAGCGCTGCTTATCTTTAACAACCCATAGGTTGTCCCTTTCATTTTTTAACAATGTAACACAAGAAAAAAAGTGACAGGCTATTCTTAACCATTTGCTCAGCTAAAAATGCTTTTATAAGTAAGGCCCATTATGATTCCATACATGAGTACCTCGGTGGCGCAATTATTTCGAGTACGCGATACGCTTCCTAGTGTCGGGTTTGATTTCGGCCTGGGGAAGTAGTTTTATATCTGCCCAGCAACACCCCCAAGTCTGACTGATATGGCGATAGGCTCACCCTTATCATTATGAAACAGAAACAAGCTCGGCGAAAACTAGGTGCATTTGTTGCGCCTCTACTTACTCCTACACGGTAGCAGGTCCATGTATGTATGATTTCATGCTTGTTATCAAAATACATAAGCAATATTTCGGCTTCTAATGTCTGGCTAGCGAATAAGTCTGGCCTTCCGAATGTCTATTAAAATATTTCTTAGAAACCAGAATCCTTTCGCGCTGACCATCTCCGGCAGGGTTGCCAGATTTCAAAATAGCTAGTAAAGTTTTGAGAGTTAATAGTGACGTTCAGGATCTATTACTAAAGAAAAATAAGAGGACGAGCATAACTACGGAAAAAATGAAGCATTCCTAATCTAGAGGTATAAATAAATACACCCAACAGTCACACACTTAGTCCTGACCCCACACTAGGTATAACCTGTATCGTGAGTGTCAGAGACTATGAGAGACGCGCGGTCTCACAACACCCAGACTTAAAACAAATATCTGTGGGCCACACAAATATTTGTCTCAAATGCGGGAATTGAACCCGCGGCCTCTCGTTTCACAGCCGGCTATTCGCCCGCTGCGCCACGGAAGCTGATCTATGGAACGAAACCAAAATGGCGACTTTGTGAAAGAACATAACATAACATAAGCTCACACCTGTATCCCCGAATACCCACATTTCGCCGAGCTTAGTTCCGTCCCAGATGTGATAGGGGCGAGCCTATCGCCATATTGGGCACAAATTCCAGACTACGGGCTGATACGGAAAAATCCAATATCACTGCCCGACCCGGGGATCGAACCCGAGACCTCAGGAGGTAGTCGTACCGAAATACAACCACGCCACCGAGGCAGTCAGTTGCGAAAGAATGATCTCATTAATAGCAGTTAGGTATCATTTTCATTGTATCTTAACTGTAGCGTCAGCCCTGATTTTTGACCCTCGTGTCTATCTAGCGACGCGACGCAACTAATTAACGACAAAACACACGAATTTAAAGTATTTTTCAATAGAATCAGTGAATATTCGATACGTTTTTAAGGGACCTTTACAATCTCTCAATAGGAGAGGAGGCCCGTGCCCAGCAGTGGGACAGTAATATACAGGGCTAATATATATTTAACAATAGTTTCATATCCATGTAGCTTTTTCTTTTTTCACAAGCCCTTATCCCAACTCAATTTTGGTACGCAAAGAAAATATCACGAAAAGGAATACATTTTCCACTGCGTTCCGGTTTTTTACCGACTTCAATTAGGAAGGAGACGCTGTATTTTTTTTAAATCAAACAGATCACGCCATCACTCCAGAACACACATAGCCCACGTCGGACAACATGCTGCCAAGCTCAAGTGGGATTGGGCGGGCCATGTCATCCGCGTGTCGGATGAGCTTTGGGCAAAAATAACGACAGTGTGGATCCCTAAAGACAGAAAAAGACGATGCGGACCGAAGCGAAGATGGAGATTTGAAGCGAATTCTCGGGTATGCAGGTATCTTCACGATGTTTTCTTTTACCGTTATAGCAAGCGATAGTATACAATGAAAATACACTTAACAGAGAAAAGTTAGAGGTGTATGCTCTTTTTTTGGGGTTGGTCTCGATCGCCGACATTCGCTCGCAAGTTCAAATAAAAGTTAATTAATGAGATCTTAAACATTCATGGAACATTCTAAGTTGTAAATTGTAATAAGCGCCCTCGCTTTGTTATAAGTGGTAGATGGCGTTACTTACGTTTGAGATCAACTTTTCTGTATGGAAACTTGCTTGATAACCGCTCTATTAGCAATATTAAATCTCTATGACCGGAGGTTAACATATTCAGTGTAATGTATATAATAATAAGACAAAATGTCGAAATATTTAGACCCTGGCACATGAGGTTACTCGCATGTGGTCGAGGTTACTCGGTCGTTTCTGCCCATGGTTTAATACCACTGAGCCTCGACCAACACCTCAAGAGGCTCTTGGTTGGTGTTTGGGTCAAGAGCCAAATGGAGAAGGCAGTATTACTGGATACGGCACGAATTGTGAGGAGGTTCCTCACTCTGGGGTCCTAACCGCCGGTGGCTTGGGTCCCGAGCCTCGCCATCGGAGGGGAATATTTTTATATTTTTAAATTTATTTTTTATAGCATATATTTAAAAATGTAGACAAATCTTTAAAAATAAAGAGTACTGAACATAATAATAATTAACACACCCAACAGTCACACACCTAGTCCTAACCCCACACTGAGTATATAACCTGTATCGTGGGTATCAGAAACTATAAGAGACTTTCGGTCTTCAAACAAATATCTGTGGGCCACACAAACATTTGTCTCAATACGGGAATCGAACCCGCGGCCTCGCTTTACAGCCGGCTACTCGCCCGCTGCGCCACGGAGGCTGACTCTAACCGGAGGTTAATATATTCAGTGCAGTGTAATGTATATCGGAGTTCATAAGTGGTAGGTAGTAGGACAACTATGTTACATGGTATCACACCGGATTTCAATGGCCAGCCAGCCGCCATCTCATACAAAATTCATTGGAATCCGATGAATACAGCATTGTTCTATATATAGTGTAGTGTAATTTTATTACATTGCGTAATTGTGCACCTACGTAACGTTTGTAATGAATTTTAATAACATTTCACATTTGGGTTGCATTGAATGCCTTTTGTTTACTTTTCGTCATCAATTGATGAATTAATATTGAAATACATAAGCTCACGTCTGTATCCTCAAAGGGGTAGGCATAAGCGCAAGTTAGCGAAGTAAACCACATTTCCCCGAGCTTATTTACTTCCCAGATGTGTTAGGGAGCCAGCACAAATTTCAGACTCCGGGGTGATACCGAAAAATCATCATTTTGCCCGACCCAGGGATCGAACCCGAGACCTCAGGATGATAGTCTTAGCGCGCATGCAATACCACTACGCCACCGAGGCAGTCAATCTTTATTTCCACCTGCCCGTATCCCACCTTAATGTGGGGTCGATGTAACACACTCATCAAGCATGTTGCAGAAAGGATCTGGCTTAGCTTTTTACGACCGGCTGCCTGCCTGACGCCAATTCCCTCCGAGGGATCCAGTGCCGGGAACATTCAATTAGTAAACTCGCTTTGCACGACCTGGGAATCGAATCCAGGACCAAGGAGGCGACACCGAGGCAGTCAATATAAAATAATATTGAAAAGTAGGTAGCATTCGCCTTAGAATCATAGAATGTGCAGAACCAGTAAATTTTTGATGAATCGTATCCCGTTTTGTTGCGATTCTTCTAATCTAATGTGATAGTTGAGGCGATAAAAGTAGAAAAATGATTAAAAACGCGATAATCTACTTCAAAATTAATCAAATCAAATCAAATTATATAAAATTTATTTGCAGGATTATGGTATGCATAGCGGGATCTTAAGGTTAATTAAAAAATCTATAATACATCCACGGACGAAAAAAAAAAGTTGGACGTATTGACAGCGACTGAGCGTGTTAATGTGTGCGTAGGGCACTTTTGTACAGGCGGGTTTGTGTGCGTGGCTTCTCTGTGGCGTCCGTTTAACTATAGGCGAGATGGTGTCCTTCTTTTTTACGTCCGTGAATACATTTGTTAATGGAGTATAATGTATATAATGACTGCCTCGGTGGCGTGGTGGTATTTCGGTACGACTACGGTTCTGAGGTCTCGGGTTCGATACCCGGGTCGGGCAGTGATATTGGATTTTTCCATATCAGCCCGGAGTCTGGAATTTATGCCCGATATGCGATAGGCTCGCCCCCTATCACATCTGGGACGGAACCAAGCTCGGTGAAATGTGGGTGTTCTAGTTCGCTAGTGCGCCTCTGCCTACCCTTTCGGGGATATAGGCGTGAGCTTATGTTATGTATGTATAATGTAATATTTTAGCTCAATAAACAGTTTTCAGCTAACCATGATGTCAGTTTTATTTTAAATAATGTGATCGGTAAATCTTTAAATATGTTTGAGAGTTTATTGTACACAATAATCGCGTTGATAAATTCATTTCTTTTGAACAATTCAAGCCTGCGTTGTGGAAGGTATAGCTTTTTATTTCTTGCCATCGCATTGCTTTTACTGTGTTTGCATGTGTACTAAAATATTTTGGGTGTTGTTTGATGGCGCGTACACACCGGGACGAATGAAGGCGAACGAATCATGCCTGTTTCATTCCCACTACAGCGAAAGTTTGTTTGTGTGAACGCAACAGGTATAGATTCGTTCGCCTTCGTTCCGTCGGTGTGTACCCGCCATCACAAAAATACACAACTGTTATACATACATCATCATCATCATCATCATCAGCCGTAGGACGTCCACTGCTGGACATAGGCCTCCCCCAAAGATTTCAAGGTGGACCGACGACCTGATAAAGGTCGCAGGTAGTCGCTGGATGCAGGTCGCTTTCAACAGGTACATACATATTTTAAATTAAATAGGGGTTGCAACTTTTAAAACGAAACCTTTTCGAGGAGTGTCATAATAATAAATAAAAGTATAATAGTAAATGTAGGAACAGATGTATATGTATGTGCATGTGAGTGCATGCATATGTATACGTATGTGTGTATATTCGCATGCACTTAAGTATAAACTTTTGATTTAAGTAATTAATATAAGTGAACAATGTAATTAGTCTGTAGGTTTAAAACGCAATAAACGGATTTTTATTTATTTATAATGTCCATTTTTGAGGTTTTTAATCTTTGTTTTGTGTGTTTCAGGAACTACAAGAAACTAGTACTTGAAACTTCCAGATCCGTTACAAGATTAGCAGAGGGCACAGATATTTCTCTCGATGCAGGACGTCGTCTTTCGTTTCACATCCTACTTACTCCGAAAGCAGGATTTTGGGCAATAAATGATTTTTTAAATGAATTGTCGTTTTCTTTAATTAAATTAATGAAAATAAATAGGTTATGCTTCTAAAGGATTTTTTAAAATCGATAGCACAATGTGAAATATCAAATAGTATTAAGTAAACGTACGCTCACGCCTGTATCCGAAGCGATAGAGACGAACTACGGAAATGGAATCCATGTATATCCTTGGTAGTTTTTACTTATTAGGAGCCCATAAATTAGTGAGGTCTGACAGAGAGAGGTTGATAGGTTCAGCTCAATTATTATTTTTTGAGTTATGTTCTCAGCTAAGCTTATAAGTTTAACATAACATAAGCTCACGCCTGTATCCCCGAAGGGGTAGGCAGAGGTGCACTAGCGAACTAGAACACCCACGTTTCGCCGAGCTTAGTTCCGTCCCAGATGTGATAGGGGGCGAGCCTATCGCCATTTTATTTTTTAGTACTAGGAGCCCATGAATAGTGGAGGTTATTCGGTTCAGCTCACGTAACCTAACTTTTTGAGGTATGTTCCTAAACCTAATAATATCGTAGCCAAGCTTAAATAAATAAATTCTAATATAAGATTGCGAAGTATGTTCTGTGGGCTTGGTAGATTTAATTTTTAAGTACTAGGAGCCCATGAAAGAGGTTAATCGGTTCAGCTCGTCTAACCTTACTTTTTGAAGTATATTCCTTGCGAGGTATATGTATTGTACTAGGAGCCCATGAATATTAAGGTTGTTCGATTCAACTCATATAACTTTTTGAAGCATGTATCCAAGTCACGAACAACCCTAGTTAGATAATCTAACGCCCGAATGGTCAAACGGTACTCAACTTTAATGGCTGCTCACATTGATTTTCGCCATACAATTTTGACAGATAAGGCGGCCTTAAACGACATAAAGCGACCTTAAGTGTATGAACATTCGGCGGTAAGCTTATAGTAAATGCTAACCTAACTTCGCGAAGTCCAAACCTAACCTTGTGAGATATGTTCTGCAGTCTTGGTAGTTTTAAAGTATTAGATCATAAATAGTGCAGAGGTAACGTCACGGCTAACCTAAACCTCATATTAGTATCCTCAAAAATTTAGAAATTTTGTTTTAAGGGACAGTGTAATAAAAAGTCAATTTTGCCATATTTTAGTATATTTCGTGATGTATACAGAGATCATTAAGATACACTTATTTGTAATAAAAATAACACAGAACTGTAAATAGACATATCAAAATTGTTAAAAATCTATCGATCACAAATTCGACAATCTGAGTGAGATGAAAGTTTAATAAAATCATGATTGTGTATACAAAATAACATGATATACAATGACTTGACCTTATATAAAATTCATGTTAAAATAATTTAGTCCTTACATTATAGTCGCATAAAAATTTTATGTCACTTAGGTTAGACACCGTTGCAAACTTAACGTGCATTACGTATTTAAAAACAACAAATATAACTTGTTTTATGATTTACACAAGGCTAACTGGACCGCGTTGAGCATAAACGAGCCAGCCCAAAAAAAAACGTGTGCAATAGGGAACTTGCATGTAATTTTCTTTTTAGTTCATTGTTAAGAACTAGGTCTCGAATTAACACACCAGAAAGAAAAACATAAAATTATGCACAAATAATTTAATTATCGCAAGTCAAAATATGACTTTCAAAACCCCGCGCCAAAAAAGGACGTGACGTCACCGCGTAAAAATTACTTTTTGTTGACATCTCAGTTGACACTGACGGCTACAATGACGTTTGAATATTGCCTACAATGACGTTTGAACCGCTATAATTGCCTATCGTTTAAAATTTCCCCAAAAGCTATTTCATTAAATAACGAAGTAAAAATAAGTTGCACTCTTGAATCTTCAGCGGAGCGATGGGAAAGTTACACGAAGAAAAGAATTTGGAAAGAGGAGGACCTTAGAAATATCATTCACCAATCACCATACTAAAAATAACAACTGTTTTTCGCAAAATTGGGAAAAATACCCCAACCTGGAAACACTGCCTAATGCAATGACGTCACTTGGGGGTTTGCAATAACGTTCCATTATACGTAATTTCTAATTAAGATATTTTGTAAAATATCAAGTATTTTATCCTACAAATTTCATCATACCATATTTCAAGGTTTTGTATATTGATTAATCAACACAATTGCTCGTTATAATTTTCGTGCAAGTTCCCCATTCACATGAGGTAGAAGTGAAACCTTAAAAATATTTGGCTACAATATAATAAGATGATTGTAAAATTTCGGGAAGAGGATTTCTGCATTCGTTTTGGGGATATTTGAAGAATTTTATTATAAAAATGAGGAAAAGACTACAAACGTATAATAGGTACACGTATACAAAACACCACGGTTGTTTGATGTCTTTTCCCAAGCTTTGTACTACGCATGCGCGCACATACACGTATTAATAATACATCTGAGAATCATGAATATAAGAAACACTGTATAATGTTTCCTATCTCATTTTCTTCCACGTTAAATCTTATGAATTTAAGTGTCTGTTTCTTTTTACTGTCGCTTTTTCGTTTCATCGACTTTCAAATCACAACGATGCTAAAGCAGTTTTCTCTTCAGTAATTTTATTGATGCTAACACGATCTAAATTCTAAACCATTAATAGACCATATTGATGTGAAAATCTCTTTTTCTCTTTTTTTGTGGGTTGGCTAATTTCTGCATAACACGGTCCAATTATAGGTACTATTTAAGTCCATAGTATAAATAGATACAGTTTACATAACATACGCTCACGCCTGTATCCCTGATGAAGTAGGCAGAGGCGCACTAGCGAACTAGAACAATAACATATTTCGCCGAGCTGTGATAGGGGGCCAGCTTATAGCCATATCAGGTACAAATTCCAGACTCCGTGCTGATATTGAAAAACCCAATGTCACTGCCCGACCCGGGGATCGAACCCAAGACTTCAGGACAGTAGTCGTACCGAAATCGAATTACGCCACCGAGGTAGTCTCTCCTTAGAATTATGTAATTTTCGGTAAAACGGGCAAATACTTAAAATACCTTAAACTATACGATATATCTCCTTATAGTCCTCATTCTAGCGCACGCGACACTATCAAACACCCATTTAGAACTCACTTGACCAGGTTCGACTCCAATTATAACATCAAAATCACCTGGCGCCTGTCCGCCATCTTCATTTCGACCGCCATTTTGAGTAACCTGAGTTTTGGCGGTAATTTGACTTTTCGCGCCGTTTGTTTTCGGTCCGCCATTTTGATTGTGGCCGCCATGTTGGTATCTCCCGCCGTCTATGACGAAGGCTCCGCAGAATGAGAGTAGTTGCATTGCAGCCTCTTTTTGTTGTGCATCGTTGGTTATTAACACTTTGGTGCCGCCGAAAACGTCGTAAGAGTAGTTTGCATGTTGTTGGCCGAGCGCTGTACGTTCTATTCGGGCTTTCTGTAAATTATTACGTTGACAGGATGATATTTTGAATCATAATTCATATTATTATATGTATGTATTCCACCTTCAGAGGGGGTGTGATGTTAGGCAGGCAGTCGATCTAAAACTAAAGCCAAATCTTTTCTGCGCCATGCTAGAAAGAGTGTGTTGCGCCGACCACCCCACAAGAGTGGGATAGGAGCAGGTGGAAAAAGAATGTTATATGTGTGCAATTTATGAGTGAACTACTTTTTAAATAATGAAAATGTTACCCAAATGATTTTTTATTATCGGCCTTCAAAAGCCAACGAGATGTCAGATGACGAGTTCGTCTGTTGGTAAGCGGGTATAATCGTGGACTATTCGAATTAAAAAAAATCTTTTTTTTCTATCGCATTTTGAATTTTTGGTCCTTCCAACCAGATATCAAAAATACTATGTTCAATTCTCCGCTCGACATGCTGTTTCATCGAACGTAATCTAAGATATTACTATTTGTTTTAACTTCTCGACATTCTCAATGTGGTGGTAAACATTTACAAATACATTTGTAGGCAGCCTATTTATATAGCAGGCAAACGAGCAACCAAATTAAAAAAAAAAAGAAAATTAAAGAAATAAACTGAGCACCTGCGATATTTTTTTCAAATGCTGCACTTCATACCCGACGTGGTGCAGCCAGATGTCCTGCGTCCTGCAGTCGAGCGCCCACTGCACGTGCAGGATCCTGCAGCCGCGCGCCGCCCCCAACAGTGCATTTAACGTCCGAGCCTTCTGTACCGCACGGGTGGGATGCACAATTGTGTCCACGCCGCTTTGGGCTGTCACACCTGGTAAATAACATAACATAAGCTCACGCCTATAGCAGCGATAGCACATTTGGGTGTGGTACCGACTGCCGAGACGAGTGTCGGAGTACTGATTTCTTAAGTTTACGCGAATGTTATGCATTGAAATAAGACTGCCTCGGTTGCGTGGTGGTATTTCGGTACGACTACGGTTCTGAGGTCTCGGGTTCGATCCCCGGGTCGGGCAAAGTGATATTGGATTTTCCCATATCAGCCCGGAGTCTGGAATTTGTGCCCGATATGGCGATAGGCTCGCCCCCTATCACATCTGGGACAGAACTAAGCTCGGTGAAACGTGGATGTTCTAGTTCGCTAGTGCGCCTCTGCCTACCCCTTCGGGGATACAGGCGTGAGCTTATGTATGAAATAAAACTATTTTTACGGATTCTATCACGATTTGGTTTTTAATTTTTATTCCCGACGTTTCGAAGGCTTTGCAGTCTTCATGGTCACGGGTCGGACTGCTGGTCAGACTGGACGGTTCGTGACCACGAATCGTGATAGAATCCGTAAAAATAGTTTTATTTCAACGAGTGTCGGAGGTTCGAGACCAACCCCATAATAGAGCTTACGCCTCTGCCTCTTCTATGTTAAGTGTATTTTCATTGTGAAATATCGCTTAACGGTGAAGGAAAACATCGTGAGGAAACCTGTATACCCGAGAATTTCTTCACAATAAATTCGTAGGTATGTGAAGTCTACCAACCCGCATTAGGCCAGCGTGGTAGACTAAGGCCTAACCCCTCTCATCAGTAGAGGAGGCCCGTGCCCAGCAGTGGGACAGTAATATTACAGAGCTAATATTATAAATAAAAACGAAAGTCCGGGGCAGTAACTGACCCGTGATGTCCTGGTTATCTTCCCTGCAGGAGCCGAGTAGTACATGCGTTGTTTTCTTGTTGACTGCAGTTTGTATTCTACCGCCGAGGGATTTGATAGCTGCCGATGCCGATTGTCGTTCCGTACGATTCATACCTGTTAACACCTGGAAATAATATTCAAGTTCAAAACATTTATTTATGAGATCGGATATAATTAGTCTTAAAATAATGACAGCCTCTGTGGCGCAGCGGGCGAGTAGCCGGTTGTGAAGCGAGAGGCCGCGAGTTCGATTCCCGCATTGAGACAAATGTTTGTGTGGCCCACAGATATTTGTTTCAAGTCTGGGTGTTGTGAGACCGCGCGTCTCTCTTAGTCTCTGACACCCACGATACAGGTTATACCTAGTGCGGGGTCAGGACTAGGAGTGTGACTGTTGGGTGTATTTATTATTATTATTATTTATTAATGTAAGTACAACCGAAATCTGCTACTAGCTTAAAACTAATCGATCATAAATTTAATTATGATACATATATTACAACAAATAATATAAAAAAATATATTACATGTTAAATTTCAAAACATGTAGGACCTTACTTATAAAACTATATTAGCTGAGCAAATGGTTAAGAATTAGTCTGACTTTTTCCTTATGTCACATTGTTTGAAAATAACAGGGAAAGACTATTCTTAACGAATTTTGACGGGAAGTCTGACAGTGTAGGCTTTGCTTGTTAAAATTATTTCATATAATTCTCTAGAACAGTGTTTATTGTTTTTAAGTGATGTGGTTTAATGCATCAAACTTCAGTGAAGATGGACAGTATAATGTGGAAACTTTTTAACTGGTGATCTTTGATGAGTTTTGCTTGGTGCGTTGGCTGGCTTTGTTCGGTCGATTCAGAAGGTCATCTGAGGGCCATGAGATCATCCACATTTGAGTCTCATGGTTATTGTGAAAACATAATTGCTCTATTTACCTTGACATTGGCTAAATCATCCCAAATGCGTGGAAGCCATTATTTTTAAAAGAAGAAGTACTCACTATCCTGGGTGCAGCATCAGACGCAGGAGGTGGTGCACGTGCAGTACAGGAGGCGAGGATCCTGCGCGCCATGCGTTCAGCTCTCACCAGGTCGCGACGGTCACGCTGCGTCAACTTCACACGGGATTTGGGAGCTTTCTTCGCATTCGTTGTTTCTGCTTCTAAAATATAAATAAAATAATCTTCCATAATTGTTTTTTAATACTTTATATCTGATTTTTTCATCATCAATTTTTTAAAGTTTTTTTTTCTTTCTTCCTGCCCTTATCCCACCAAATGTGAGGTCGGCGCAACACACTGTTTCAAGTAGGTTGCAGAAAGGATTTGTCTATGTTTTTACGACCGGCCGCCTGCCTGACATCAACCCTCTCTGAGGGATCCAGTCCCGGGCAAATTAAATTAGAAAATTTCCTTTGCCCAACCTGTGAATCGAACCCCGGATCTCTCAGTCCACAGCCCATACTGCCACTAGACCAAGGCAACTAACACATTTTTTAATGCTAAAACGTAAAATAATTTTGACCCGAAATAAAAGTAATCCTTTTTTCGACCAATTTCAAAAAAAGGAGAAGGCCTTCAATACGTTTATATATTTTTATGCATATTACGTGATATTTGCCAAATTTGGACGTCATCACAAGTTTAAAAACGGACGAACTTCAAATCCGACCGTGACCAAATTTATATGGGACCACCCTTGAAACAAGCTCTATCGAACACAAATAATTTAGAAAATCGGTCCACATTTGCCGGAGATATCGCGTAACACATAAAAAAATACAGACGAATTGAGAACCTTCTCCTTCTTGGAAGTCGGATCAAAATATCATGAGTGCTTTACCACCAATAGTTTGTAACTGAAGCTGGATGAAAGCAACTTGTACTAAGAGACTTGTCATCGAGATTCAATACATCAAGTAATGTTAGACTGCCTCGGTGGCGTGGTGGTATTTCGGTACGACTACGGTTCTGAGGTCTCGGGTTCGATCCCCGGGTCGGGCAAAGTGATATTGGATTTTTCCATATCAGCCCGGAGTCTGGAATTTATGCCCGATATAGGCTCGCCCCCTATCATCTGGGACGGAACGAAGCTCGGCGAAATGTGGGTGTTCTAGTTCGCTAGTGCGCCTCTGCCTACCCCTTCGGGGATACAGGCGTGAGCTTATGTTATGTTAAGTAATGTTACCAGACTCGTCGGTGGTGGTTCTGGTTTGGTCAGGCTCCTTCTGAGTGAAGAGTTTCCTCCTCGACTTCCTGGGTTGTGGACTGGTGGAGATCGACATCGGCAGGGCACGACGAGGCGCTGTGTTCACGCGACTCTCCACATCTGAAGATAAAATCAACATTAATGGTCTACTAATTGAATTGTGAATTTCGAAGGTATGTGAAGTCTACCAACCCGCATTAGGCCAGCGTGGTAGACTAAGGCCTAACGCCTCTCATTAGTAGAGGAGGCCCGTGCCCAGCAGTGGGACAGTAATATTACAGGGCTAATATTATTATTATTATTATAATGGTCTACTAAGGCTCAATTGCACCACTATTATTAACCTAGAGTTAGTCCTAACCGCAAGCTAAATTGACAGAAAATGTATGAATGACATGTAACTTAACTTGCGGTTAGGACTAACTCTAGGTTAATAATAGTGGTGCAATGGGGAACTTGCACGAAAATTATAACGAGCAATTGTGTTGATAAATCAGTAAACAAAACCTTGAAATGTGCTATGTTGAAATTTATAGATAAGTAAAATACTTTATATTTTACAAAATATCTTAATTAGAAATTACGTATAATGGAACGTTATTGCAAAACCCAAGTGACGTCGTTGCATTAGGCAGTGTTTCCAGGTTGGGGTATTTTTCCCAATTTTGCGGAAAACAGTTGTTATGTTTAGTATGGTGATTGATGAATGAGATTTCGAATGCCCTTCTCTTTCCAAATTCTTATCTTCGTGTAACTTTCCCATCGCTCCGCTCTAGATTCAAGAGTGCAACTTATTTTTACTTCGTTATTGAATGAAATAGCTTGTGGGGAATTTTTTGTTCGGTATGGGGAAATTTTAAACGATAGGCAATAATAGCGGTTCAAACGTCATTGTTGGCAATGTTCGAACGTCATTGTAGCCGTCAGTGTCAACTGAGATGTCAACAAAAAGCAAATTTAAAGCAGTGACGTCACGTCCTTTTTTGGCGCGGGGTTTTGAAAGTCATATTTTGGCTTGCGATAATTAAATGATTTGTGCATCTTTAAATGTTTTTGTTTCTGGTGTGTTTATTCGAGACATAGTTCTTAACAATGAACTAAAAAGAAAATTACATGCAAGTTCCCTATTGAGCCTAAATGGTCATCCAATCTTATCCCACATCACTGTGGGGTGGACGCTTTTGAAAAGATTTGACTAAGTTTTTGCGGCTGCCAGCCTGATGTTTACCCCCTTCAGCAGATACTTTTTTATAGTAAAGACTGGCAAACAAATAGATGGGTCACCTGATGGTAAGTGATCTCCACTGCCCATAGACACCCAATAAGGATATACGATATAAGGATATACCATATAAAGATCAGAGTGCGTTTCTAACCTAAAAGGAAGGAATGGAAGGGAAGGGGAAAGGCATTTGGAAATGGAGGGGGGAAATCTCGCTAACCGAATGAAACGTTAAACTTTATGTCGGTTTTCTGTGAGACAGTGGTATCTGCCCGGTCGAGCCGGCCCATTCGCGCTGTAGACGTTACTGTCTACAGCGTGGCTCTACCACTAAAAAAAATCCATATACACATAGTGACATACCAGTGACATCTGTAGACTTGTCCATGGTAGTGTCTCTCGTGGTGTTGGCGTCACTGCTGGTGTTTCGTTCCGTCTCACTCGATATGCGCAGCCGTAACTCTCGCATCTCCTTCTCTTCTTTACTGTCCGTCAGAACACCTAGCGGAATGTTTTCCATGTCTGCTTTTTTCTGGAAAATAAAATGGTACATTTATATCTCCAAGAAGGGGTGAGATCAATACACTAATTAAGAGAGGTCTGGGTTCGAGTCCCAGGTCGTGCAAAGCGATTTGATTTTCACGGGACTGGCTCCCCCTGAAGGGGGATTAAAGTTAAGGGCCACTTGCAGCTTAAATCTCTATTTATCCCAAATCTTGATTTAAAGATAGGAGTGAGCTGTAGGATAAATCGAGATAAGGTGTAACTCTAGTTTAGCAATAGCGCTGCAAGTCGCCCTTAGAAAAGTAGCGCCTCTAATCTGCAATGAATTAAACAAATGATCTCCATGCATTTTTAACGAAAATTGTAATAATTATCAAGATGTATTAACTCATACTGAGAGTACAGGCAGGCTGCCGGTCGTAAAAACTACACCGAATCACGCCTGTATCCCCGAAGGGGTAGGCAGAGGCGTACTAGCGAACTAGAACACCCACATTTCGCCGAGCTTAGTTCCGTCCCAGATGTGATAGGGGGCGAGCCTATCGCCATATCGGGCACAAATTCCAGACTCCGGGCTGATATGGAAAAATACAATATCACTTTGCCCGACCCGGGGATCGAACCCGAGACCTCAGAACCGTAGTCGTACCGAAATACCACCACGCCACGGAATCAGTCAACACCATGTTTAAAAAAGGATGTAGGTCTGACCCCACATTGGAGTGGAATAAGGGAAGGTGGAAGAATCCCATGAATAAGTTATTAAGACTAAAGTTTAAAGGCTAGAAATTACCTATTTTTATTAATTTATTTTTAAGTTTAACCTGGTTGGATAAGAATTTAAAGTTATAATACATATTTATGGATATGCTTACCAATCTTTCTTCCTTTTGTACAATGCGAAAAAATAAGGCTTTTTAATTTCATACATACATATACATAGGATAACGCATGTATCGCTGAAGGGGTGCATTGCAGCAGTTTTTACAGAAGGGTTTCTTTTTGTTTTATTTGCTTACATATGAATATGTGTAACATCAAACATAGTCAAGTACGCAATTCGGCACGAGGCCGTCCGAGCGAGGCGTGTGATCGTGACGTCACACCGATGTGAACACAGCGCGTTTGGCGAGTAAGCTACGCCTTCTATGACGAACGTCAAACCGTTGAGGCCCAATAATGTTAGTCGACGCAACAACGGTTGTTTTTTTTGTAATAGTTTAAGGATTATAAGATCAAATCTTTCTTTACTTTCATTACGAACACACGGTACTCAAAAGCAGCACTGACCAGCATCTGTCTCAAGGTCCTCGGTGATGGCAGGTCCGAGGGTCTGGCGGCGGCGGGGAAGGCATTCTCGGGTAGACGCCGAGCTGATGCTGCACAGGCCTCCACCCACAGCGGCGACACCAGCCTGCACGCTAAAGCTCGGGCCTTTGCACGGATCGAACGGTCCCCACCTGATAAACAAAAATATCTTTAGAGGCGTAGCATGAACTAATATAGACGTGGGCGAAGTCGCAAAAGCAACGCCCCTTTTCGTTTCCATGATTTACCTAATAAAAGAGTCTTTATGAGGCTCTAAACAAACATGCTTTTGTGACATTATTTTTCAAGCATAAAAGTAATCAAATTTATTAACTAGTCATCAGGTCGTCTGGGGGGCTTCGCGAGGCACCTTTAAGCACGAGGCTGAGGACCCACTTCGCTCACGTCTAGTTAAGCCACAATCTAAACTGCCTCGGGTTAATTCCTCAGCGAGGGTAAAGTGATATTAGTTTTCCTACACAGTATCAACAGAGTTTGAAATTAGTATTGATATAGCAATAGGCTCGTTCCCTATCACACTTGGGACTGGAATAAGCTTTGCGAGTATGGGTGTTCTAGTTCACTAGTGCGCCTCTGCCTAACCACCTTTTTTCTTTGACCTCATAAAAAATCTGGCATAAATTTCCTGAGGTTCTACCATATCAACGTCCTCTGATGATAATGATAGTTGATAGACATCTTACCTTCTGACCATACAAGATGTGTGACTAGCGGACTCCATTTGGGCACAATACTGGCCCCTAGTGCAGTGAGCGCTGCCCTCAGAGCAAGTGCCCTGGACTCTGACCCCACGTCCACCAGCGCCACTACTCCTCGCAGTATGTCGCTTGTCTGCGGCTTGTTGTTGATCAGCTGTTAAAAAAACAGATGTGCAGATAGATTACAAACATTAGCCAATAAGAACATAGTTTGAACATGACTCCATTAAATGACTTGATTTGATTGGTTCATAATCACAATCTATCTGCACTTTAAACCGAGATCGTTTATTGAGACCAGCCATAAATAGAGTGAGTAAAACTGTGGAGCCCAATGGGGGATTCGAAGTCTCCCAATCTACAAACACAAGCCCATACACACAAACAAGTATGTTGGTGTGTAAAATTCAATATTGTGAATTGAATTTCACTATAGGTAGAGAGTAAAAGCCAACTCTTTGGTCTAGTGGCAGCATATATTATGGGCTGTGGACCGGGAGGTCCTGGATTAGATACTCAGGTCAGGCAAATTTTTAAAATATTTAATTTGCATGGGACTTACTAGTTTTCACTTCTGGTAGATAGCTGGTGATAGAGCCAAATCCTTTCTGCAACATGCTTGTAAAAAAATTTGTGCAATATCTCACCTTTCTTGTATTCCGTACTGGTATAATATTCTTGGTAATATATGGTGCATTATTTAGGATTTGTCTCTTGTCATTTATTTCCTCACTTGCTTGCTTGTTAGTTGTGTTGGTTTGTTTATCAGCTGACGTATTGAGTATGTCAGCTTCCTTTAACCTTGACCATTCTTCTCTTATTCGCATTCTTGCTGAGCATCTCTGAGGGAATTAAAATAAGGGTGAATAGTAAAGTATCAAAGTTAATTATTGTAAGTCATATTGTATGACTGGTCGCCTCCTTGGTCTAGTGGCAGCATGTATGGGCTGTGGAACGGGGGGTCCTGGGTTCGATTCCCAGGTCGGGCAAAGCAAATTTTCTAATTTAATTTGCCCGGGACTGGATCCCTCATAGGGGGTTGACGTCAGGCAGGCGGCCGGTCGTGATAACTAAGCCAAATCCTCTTTGCAACATACTTGAAAAAGTGTGTTGCGCCGACACCACATTAAGGTGGGATAAGGGCAGGTAGAAAGAATATTGTATGACTGGTGAAATATTGACTGCTATGAATGTTCTTACAAAAGGCATTCTATTCCATGCATATCTCAACGTTAATTAACATAAGCTGTATCCCCGAAAGGGTAGGCAGAGGCGCACTAGAGAACTGAAACACCCACATTTCGCTCAGCTTTGTTCCATTCCAGATGTGATAGGAGGCGAGCATATCGGCATATCGGGCATAGATTCCAGACTCCAAGCTGATACTGAACTGAAAGAACTCAATATCACTTTTGGCATATTGGAAATATCTTGCTATCCCTTTCCAACGCACATACCGTTGTGGCGTGAGGTGATTATACTGATGCTTCTCTTTCCTGCAGTTTGCCTGAACTTCAAAGGCTTATAATTATTTACTTTTGAGAATATTTAAATATTTCTTTCTGTTTTATGTTTTGACTGCCTCGGTGGTGTAGTTGTATTTTAGTATGACTACCGTCCTGAGGTCTTGGGTTCGATCCCCGGGTCGGGTAAAGTTATATTTGATTTTTCCATATCAGCCCGGAGTCTGGAATTTGTGCCCGATATGGCGATAGGGTCGCCCCCTATCACATCTGGAACGGAACTAGGCTCGGCGAAATGTGGGTGTTCTAGTTTGCTAGTGCACCTCTCGAGGATACAGGTGTGAGCTTATTGTATGTTATATTTTAGACGTAAATTTCGTATCAAATAATATCAAATAATCAAATAATTTTATAAGTGGTAGAGCCATGCTGTAGACAGTAAAGTCTATAGCACGAATGGGCCGGCTCGACCGGTTAGATACCACTGTCTCACAGAAAACCGACGTAAAGTGCCAGCTTGCTGTCGCGTTTCGTTTGGTGAGTGAGATTTCCGGTGGTCCATTTCTCCACTCCCTTTCCCAATCCCCTTCCCTCCCCTTCCATTCCCTTCTTTTAGGTTGGTAACGCACCCATGATACTTTTTGTGTCGTGGGTGTCTATGGGCGGTGGAGATCACTTACCATCAGGTGACCCATCTGCTCGTTTGCCAATCTCTGCTATAAAAAAAAAAAAAAAAAAAAAAAAAAAAAAAAAAAAAAAAAATTATAAAAAAAACTTGTCAAGTACCCAATTGGTCAAGATTGGATAAATTTTGGAGGTTTATTAAGTTTTTAAACATGTGATTCTTTTTAAAGCAGTTATTGGCAAACTAGCAGGTGGGTCACCTGATGGTAAGTGATTTCCACTGCCCATTGACACAAATGGAAAGGAGGGGAATCAGGATTGGGACAGGTGGGGGAAAATGGGCCAGCAGAAATCTCTCACCAAATAAAACATATAAAACAACTACTAAACATACATACTCTAGTACCTAGGTACACATAACTCGGAATGTGCTATGACTCAAATGCTTAATAATATTGTGAAGACAACAAGATAATACCAAAAGGAGTTTCGTAATATGGTTTTACTAAGTCTGCCATATGACTAATGGATGTAAAGAAAGAATTTCGAGGTGTAGGTACTTTTTGTCTGTTTACAGGAAAACCAGAAGCTAAATAAGTATAATTTGACTATTGACCTACAAACAAGAAGCCAAATAAGGGTATTCATGAGTAAATATGGGTAAAATCACGGTTTCACAGAAATCATAACAAATTGCGAGGTTTTTTCGCTCTTTATGTGCCTTACTTATACAATGTGACACAAGGAAAAAGGTGACAGACTCTTTTCTTTCTACCTGACCTTATCCCACCTTAATGTGGGGTCGGCGCAACACACTTTTTCAAGCATGTTGCAAAGAGCATTTGGCTTAGTTTTTACGACCGGCCGCCTGCCTGACGTCAACCCCCTATGAGGATCTAGTCCTGGGCAAATTAAATTAGAAAATTTGCTTTGCCCGACGTGGGAATCGAACCCAGGACCTCCCGGTCCACAGCCCATACATGCTGCCACTAGACCAAGGAGGCGATAAAAAGGTGACAGACTATACTTAACAATATATATGGTTATGTTCTTAAGAATATATATGGTTATAATAATAATGGTTAACCATTTGCTCAGCTAAACTGTTTTTATAAGTGAAGCCCTAGACTTTTGATTATTAAAGATGTCTGACTAGCTATTTTTTGAGTAATGGATTTATTAAACACTGTCGTTGGCAAAATCATCAACCTTTAATGGAGGCCAATTTTTTTAAATAAAGAAGAAGAAGTAAGGCCCTATGTGTTTACATTCTTTGAAACATTGACTTTTAATAATACCACTCCGAGTTGCTCTATATGGGCTACATACATCACAATAATGGATTATTTGCTTATCATATGCACTTTGGAATTAAACGAGGATGCAGAAATTTTATGATTAGATTATTATTCAAAGAATAAAATGCATTTTTTTACTTACCAAACTTGACGCACTTATTATTTCTTTATTCATCGTGGCACCGAATGTATCAACTGAACTACAATTTAACTACAAAGCTTTACATTTACAAATGTCGATAAATATTAATAGACTTCAAAACTATTCATTATTACTCTAATAAAAAATATTTTAATTTATTACCTTTCCTTGAAACATGTCGCAACTCGCAAATCGCAACAAGTTTTGACAAATGTCAATCAAAATGACATTAGTGGGTGACATATGTCAATGACAACGTTCACGTAATCTTTTTAAACAAGTGAGCAAGAAAACTGTAGCATACTTTCGGAAACACAGTGTTTTTATCTATGGTTTCCAAAAAGATTCGATATGGTCAGGGAAATTGTAAATATGTTTATTATATTTACGTGAATATTACACATTGAAATAAAACAAGTGTTACGCATATTAAACACTTTTGGTAAGATTTTGATTCTTCATGGCTATCATGGGTCAGAGTGAGGATATTGTGGTGGGTGTAGGTCATCGTTTTTAATTCAACGTATCATCTAATATTATGAGCCGGTAAACATGATTATTATTTTATAATTTAAATACTTCATTCTGACGAACATTATGTATTAGTTTGTACTTCAAACAGGCTTTTGAGAGTAAATCCTTCCTTCAGAGGTTCTATTGCTAGTCCTAAATATGGACTGTACACTGGCATAGCTTCTGAATCTGTTTTGTTCTGTGTTAATTGTGATGCCAAATACAAGTTTGGTCCCATTTCACCTCGGGGCTCTCCTATTTCTTCCAGCTCTTCTATATCATCGGCAGGTGAGGTTGGGGTCTAAAAAAAATTAGTATTACCTATAACATAGAAAACATAAGCTTACGCCTGTATCCCCGATGAGGTAGGCAGAGACGCACTAGCGAACAACACCTGCATTTCGCCGAGCTTAGTCCGTCCCAGATGTGATAGGAGGGGGGGCGGGGGCGGGGGCAAACTTATCGCTATATTTTCGGGCACAAATTCCAGACTCCAGGCTGATATTGAAAAAAACATGATACCCGACCCTAAACCTGCCCGACCAGGGATCAAACCCGAGATCTCAGGATGGAAGTCGTACCAAAATGCAACAACGTTACAGAAAACATCACAGGAAACCTTTGGGTGTTTCTACTTTCTCTGATTGAAAACGTTAAATATTTTATGGAAGCCCAACCTACATAGATCTTTACCAACAAATTATTACTACGAAGCTAACGAAGCAATAAAAGGAAGTTTGTATCCTTACCTCGTTATGCCAGTTTATTTCAACGCCGAAAATCGGCTTGTCGTTATAGGCTTGGTGTAGAGCTTGGAGTTCAGTCAGCAAGGGGCGAAGTCGCTCGCGGGGATCAGCCCTAAATCCTAACACGTAACCACCGGACGACTGACGCACTACAAACACTAATGCTTCGCCGAATTTAGACTCGCGGATTGTTACCTGTAAAGTTTGAAGTCAGGGCGTTTTTGAAAATGATATGTCCTAAGTACGATAAAGGATGATTTGTAATGACTTTTAAACCTTTTCCATCGTGCGTTACAAAAAACCTACTATTTTAGAAGAATTTAGTAAATGTTGGCAATACCATACAAATTTTTAGAAGTGATTGGAACAAAACAGAAGCCGATGAATCCGTAATAGCCACATTAAAGTTGTAGTTTGAAGTTTGATTAAATATGACCAACCAAGATTTTTTCTGTAGGTGTGACTGTATTTTATTATGTTTTGTGAATTGTAACAAATAACATTTAAATAGTCACGGGCGAGTCGGCCTCTGGTGGCCCATACGCTTATGTAACATATTTATGTGACGCCGCCGACGGATTAAAAATATTATTCACAAAAACCAAACAATATTGAAAAAAAAAAATTGTTTTAGTGAATTTTATAAATTATTTTTAATGCTTATTTTTTAATTTAGGTACATTTAAGCAAAATAATTAGATACTTACACTTTCTATAGTAATATAAGGCATAGACACATTGAAGGCCTCATTTATATCGGCATACCAGATCACCCTTACATTAGTCACTACCATAGTGCCTAGATTCCCAGAATCACTTGACAAATTCCAAATACCATTTTCGTGAAGGCAGATCTGTAAATACCACAAAAGATTAATGGTTTTGAATACGGCGTTCAGACAATGTCTACATGTTTTCATGATGAATTAGTACAGTATATTCTATGGCATTTATATTATTTACAACACGAATGGACTGGCTCGACTACTTTGGTACCACAATCTCACAGAAAACCAACGTAAAGTGATAACTCGCTGTTGAATTCGTTAAGTGAGTGTAATTACCTGTAGCCCAAATACCTCCTCCCTTCGTGGGTATATCAGCATCCATCGGTAGCCCGTGATACCCTTACGGCCGGTTTCAATAAACAATCTCAGTTTAGAGTGCAGATAGATCGCGATTAGGAACCAATCAAATCATGTCATTTGAAGGAGTAATGTTCAAACTGTGTTCTTATTGGCTAATTTTTGTAATCTATCTGCACATTCGAACTGAGATTGTTTATTGAAACGGGGCGTTAGACAGGTATATCGGCAGTAGAGATCACTTTACTTAAGGTAACTAACCTTTTTGTCCAGTCTGATATAAAACATTTAAATAAAACCTAACAAGATCGTGGATCGTCTTATTGCAGGATTAATGACAGTACAAGTGAGTTGGATATTCAAATAGTTGTGTTTATTTAATTACAGAATTGTGAACTTCTTCCTTTTGAAGATGATTATAATTGGGTACTGGACTATGTTTGATTTTATAAACATATTTATGTAACAGCAAATAAAACAAAAATAAACACTTCTGTAAAAACAGCATCAAAATTGGTTGAAAAATGAGGCAGTAATTTTCATATTTTAAATTTTGGAGTGGGGGCATATCGGAGATATCTTGCTATCCCTTTCCAACGCAAGTATTGTTATGGCGATGACGTGATTATACTGATACTTCTTTTCCCCGCACTTTGAAGGTTACATCAAACTTTAAAGGCTTATTACTTATTTATTTTTGATATATGATATATATGATACTTTTTTATATTATATATTTCAATATTTCTTTCTGTTCTATACTTTTAGCGACATAAACATATAAAAGTAATTAAAAAAAATAGTCAAGTCCCAATTGGCTTACCTTTTCAAGTGGTAACATTCGTAACTGCTTGTTGTGTATGATAGCGCCTCTCAGTTTGAGGTCTCTGTACAGCCGCGAGCTAGTGTAAGCTCTGCAATAACAAAGGGAACTGAATTGTATTGCCTTATTGTTCTTGAAGGAAGATAAATTCCAATATTGTAAACCAAAGGTATCATTTATCACATATTTATTTTTAGGACATTCATATTATAAAGGGTTCAGCTAAGGCCGCGTCTCCTGCACCTGTTTTTTTTATTTATTTATGCAATGTTTTAGTACAGGAGATATGGCTTGGGACAATCTGATCACGCAAGCAAAGATGTGGGCAAAAGTTAGTCAGTATTAAAAATTGGTTACCATACTTACTTATGGACGCCAGATACCGAAGTGTAATGTCGGACGCAGTTAGGCGACAGATTCGTGAAGATGAACTCATATCTGCTAGTTCTGTAGGAGGCCAGCAAGTAGAGCGCTTGTGTGGTGCCTCGGAGACCAGAGTTTACTACCTGAGTGTTGGTTGTAGTTACACAGTTCAGTCCTAGAGCTGAAACCATTATAAATTAATCTGGATTATGAAATCTATCCGATGTTATTCTTTAAAATTGAAACTGTGACTTAACCATGAAACATTTGTATGACAAACACCGGAACGCCTCTAGCGGCTACGAGGCGTATTAATGTTTACGGCGTCGCTAGCGAGACCAAAAAAGTTCATGGTTGGCCTACATATATTGGAGTTTTTAAAAATTCTATTTCTTTTTATTTAATACTTTATTTTTAATACTTTCTTTTTATTTAATAAAAAATACTCAGTAGCTCTCTCATGGGAATGTTCCGATGAACTGTTTAACTTGGTGTCATTAGTAAATTTTACGATCGTACAATCCTACACCGCAGTGGAGTTCATCGATAATCTATATCATTTAGAAACATTATGAGTGGTAGAGCCACGCTGTAGACAGTAACGTCTACAGCACGAATGGGCCGGCTCGACCGGTTGGATACCACTGTCTCACAGGAAACTGACGTAAAGTGGCAGCTTGCTGTCGCGTTTCGTTCGGTGAGTGAGATTTCCGGTGGCCCGTCCCCCTCCCTCTTTCCCAATCCCTATTCCCTCCCCTTCCATGTCATCTTTTAGGTTGGCAACGCACCCATGATTCTTATTGTGTCTTGGGTGTCTATGGGCGGTAGAGATCACTTACCATCAGTTGACCCATCTGTTCGTTTGCCAGTCTCTGCTATAAAAAAAAAAACAATCATCACCAGTGAATAGTACGGTGCCTTTCCAATCATCTTTTCTTACACACATTGCAAGCTGAATGAACTCCCTGCTTTGGTATTCCTCAATCGCTATGACTTGTCGTTCTTTAAACGAGGCTTAAAAGGAGTGCTTACCATATGATAGGCAGCGGCTAGGTTTTCCTATGTATAATTAATAACTATTACCAAAACTTACACAGATTGATTCTAGGCGACGCCAAGGAGTGCCAAATAATCCGTAGATTAGTAACGACCATGCGTCCTTTGGTGCCGCTGTTGCCTTTCGTATCTTCAATAGGTTCGATTCTGTCGAATATCTTCTCCCCCGGTCTTAGTTTTAAATACCTGGAAAATCAATCATAACAAAATATTGTTTTTTTTTTTATCCGAGCATAGCAAAGTGACCACACAACACCTGATGGTAAGCGATGTGCGGTCCAAAAATACCAGCCCCCACCTATAGACAATGCTTCTTCACACTCCGTTTGAAGGACCCAGTGTTGTCGGAGGGAGGGAATACGTAATAATAATAATAATAATCGTCTTTTAAACCGAATGCGGGGTGCCCTTGCGTTGTGCAGTTGTTAATTTATACTTTTATCTATTGTTATAGCTTTGTCAAAATATAGTACTAGCTTTTCTTCGCCGCTATTCTTGCGAGGAAGTCTTTTCCGTTGTAATGCCATTGTATCCTTTTAACTCAAATCGGTAAAACGTCATAGGAAACTATCACAATTTATAATAATAGTAACTCATAAGAAAATCTATTTAGCAAAATAACCCAAGATGAAGGAATTGAATGGGACTATTTAGGTGTAGGAAATGAAACTTGTAGAAATATTATTTTCTAAGGAGCGTTGCTAAAATCGATTTGTATTGAAGGACTTTGAGAAATATTATATATTTTTGCGAAAAAGCCAACATGGAAAATAATCAGTAGGCCAACCATAAGTTTTTTTTTATAACTCGCTAGCGACCCCGTAAAATATTTGTGTGACAAACACCCGAACGCCTCTAGCGGTTACGCGGGGAACTGACGTTTTCCATCCAAACATTTTTAAGTCCTCGCTCGCGTAAATACGTGCAACAAACTCATAGTGGAGCTACAGTTCTAATATAGAATTATAAATAATAATAATAATAATAAAATACACACAATTTAGTCACCACACACACGGAAAAAATTGCCAAATACACAGAGCTTGCAATAGAAATTAAAACACAATGGCAAGTAAACCATGTCCGAACAATACCAATAATTGTTTCCACAGGGGTCAGGGGGGTACAGGGGTCATTCCCAAATCCCTCCACACGAGCCTCGACACCCTACATACCCTACATATCAGACCGTCTACATACCTGCTTCTGCAGAAAGCTGTAATACTAAACACCTGCCGCTTAACTCGCAATTTTTTTAATAATCAGAACTCAGAGTAATTATTATCAAAGCGTAACGCACTTGGCTTCGGCCCGTGCTTCATATACCCTCAATAGTAAGGAGAAACAGTAATGTTGACATAATAATAATAATAATAAAGCTTATATTCTGCAGGTGTAAACAGAAATAATTTAATTGAATGACATGAAAATAAAACCTATATAATTATGGATCATGTGTCTGATATAAATACATAAATAAAAATAAAAATATTACAGATTTACAGGGCTAATATTATTAATTATGAACTTCGCTTACATTTAACCCGTCAGAGGCGGCACATATATATGTTCCATAAGCGTATGGGCCACCGGAGGCCGAGCCGCCCGTGACTATTTAAAAACCTAATCTCCTACTTCGACTTTGGGATCGTATTAGATGCTAATACTTCCGTAATTAAGCATATCCCTAAAACAATTAGGGGTGGGTAGATAGGTTTCTTTTTATTTGTTATGGTCTAACTAAAACTACTGGACCGATTGAAAAATATGATTCACTAAGAGAATGCTTAATTTGACATTGGCAGAATCATTGCAAATGCGTGAAAGCCATTTATTGTGGTAAAAATAAGAAGAATGCTTAATTATCAGTAAAGACAAACAAGGCTTATCACGAGAGCTGGCCCGGACACGACTACTAGGTACAAATAAGTGGGTAGGTAACAGTTAACAATCTTACGCAAATGGTAAATCGAAGAGTACTTCACGATCTTCCCACACGGCACCCGATTTTGATTTCGACATTGTTTCAAATTATAAGTTTTGGAACGATGTTCTTTTGTTATTGTTCCGGTTGACATGGTAACGCTTGTTAACTTTGCCAGACTAATAAATATATGTATTACTACTTACACAGAAATAAATGGGCAATGTTTTATATTCTATAAAGTTATGGGTATAAGTGTAGGTGATCTGCATCACTAACAAAAACCCATGATACATTTATTTTTGTTCAGTGCTGTTTCCGCAAGTGGCGCTGCTCGTCAAATGTATCGAGAAAAGAAAACCATAATTGTTTTTGCGAACTATCAAAATACTAGGCCCGCAGCTCTATAATAAACAAAAAGTTCATAATGAGTGAAATTTCGGTGAAACATTTTACTTGCTGATTTATATTGAATCTTATAAATCCACCAAACTCTTAATAATGAAATCAAACAGCTAATTCGACACTAACAGACAAATCCGATAATATTCAAAGACATTTTGAGACGTTTCCATCAATTTAAATCATGCCATAAGCACTTAACAGCTTTTAAACTGGTTGACATTTAGCTAGTAATGAAGTTACGCGCCATTTTGTTTAAGAGGCAGTGTCAAACGCCACGCTTTTCATTAATTTAATGACCTGTATTTAATGGTTTGCTAAAAGATTTCTCATATTCTAACCAATCACCAACTAGGATTTTTTAGCTAGTGTTTTATGGTTAGTGTTGCCAACTGCGTCTTGTACTTTCTACTACCACCAAAGACATTGAACAGTAAGAAATCTCTTTGACTACCACCTAATTTATTTTTTTATTTACGTATGAGTTATTTAAAATTAGTGTATTTATAATTACCAGAATTATGCCGGCCCGCATGAATAGATACTTTTCCACACTCCAAGGAGGGTAGAAGGTAATCAAGGGAGACTCCTTGATTACCTTCTACCCTCTTCTCTTTCTCGGTCATCCATTTCTTCTGACGCGACAGGAGAAGCGGAGGACCGTTGCGAGCACATGGACACGAGGAAGTACCCGCACCAACCAACCGTTCAGTTCTGTCGCAAGCTCTTCGGGAGAACGCGACCCATACAATGAGTGCGGGTCACTATCATGGTAGGTTTAAATACCACGAACAAAAGTCACTTGTTAATAATTTAATCGTCATAATTATATTTAAACAACAAATATAAATTCTAACGATGACCCCGGCGTAGTGACGTTAATCATCGTCCACCGGAGTGGCCGGACGGTCCGGTCGCCGGCGCTCACTTCCGGCCATACCGCCAGTTCCGGCGCCTCCGGACGTACACACCAATTTCCGATACAGTTTGCTCCGGCCGCGTCCTACTTACTTGTCGTTCACTTATAAATCCATTTTTATTATAAATTTTCAAGTTAATAAAATATATTTAATACAGTATTGTTTTAATCAAAATTATTACTGCTGTCCCGCTGGCGTAGTTGTATTGCGGTACCACTACCGTCCTGAGGTCCCGGGGTCGATTCCCGTGTCGGGCATAGTGAAATTGGGTTTTTCTATTCAGTATAAGCCGGAGACTGGAATTTATGCCAAATATGGTGTCCTCTATCACATCTGGGACAGAAATGAGCTCGGCGAAATGTGGGTTTTCTATATCGCTGATTCGCCTCTGCCTATCCTTTCGGGGATACAGGCGTGAGTCTATGTTTAAATGTACGTATGCAATAAAAGTAAATAAAATATAATTCGCGTTAATGCAATGTTGTCTTCTTACATACTTGTTCATCCAATACCGCTTTAATAAGTGTGGCCACGTCCTTAGAAGATCCGCTCGAGCGTAAATCCTGTACAAAGTTAATTTATCTCATCTCGCAGGACGTTACGTTTTTACTCTTTTTGTTGATATTTTTTAGGAGTTCAAGGTTAGGGGAAAATAAAATGACATAAAAGAATTTGGCGGTAATGAAAACAAAAGAGAATCTAAAACATAACGCAATTTAAGCCAGGCATTGACTGCTCGTTCCTAAGTAAGCTCACGCCTATATCCGCGAAGGGGTAGGCAGAGGCGCACTAGCGAACTAGAACACCTACATTTCGCCGAGCCTAGTTCCGTCCCAGATATGATAGGGGGCGAGCCTATCGCCCTATCGGGCACAAATTCCAGACTCCTGGCTTATATGGAAAAAACCAATATCACTTTGCCCGACCCGGGGATCGAACCCGAGACCTCAGAACCGTAGTCCTACCGAAATACCACCACGCCACCGAGGCAGAGCAATTTATTATTACAAAATAAAATGTAAATGATTTAAATTGTGGCACCCAAATATAACCCATCGTATTTAGCACGTAGCTTACGCATAGCATCTGTAAGATGAATATCTCCTACATACCCATATTACGTTGCTTGAAAAATTATAGATGCGTTGAGTTCGACGGACTATAAATCGAAATGGAGGTTGCTATCTTCGCTAAGAATTGGGAGATAGGAGTGGGAATCGGCAGTTTGAGCCCCAAAAATCTCGGGTATTCTCAAACTAACCTATAAAACGCGACAGGAACCTCCCACGTGGCGTAAAGTCGGGAGTTTTGAGGGACTATTCTACCTCAGTACTGTAGACTGAACTGTCTGTGGCTTTGCCTTCCTTTATTGGAAGCTCTCTTTCTGTATTTTATTTTATTCATGAGGGACAGAAAACGTGTAATCATTAAGGGGCTTACTTATAAAAACATTTTCGCTTAACTTTTCGCTAAGAATAACCTGTCACTTTTTCCTTGCGTTACATTGTTTTAAAATGAAACGGACAACCTATGGTTAAAGATGAGCAGCGCTTAAATATTTTTATAAGTATGGCCCAAAGTTGGTAAATATGTAGGTAAACCACACCACTATCCACAAATTTACAATAGAGATAACTCACAAATTGACATACATGGTTATGCATGGGAAGTGTCTAGGGATATAATACTTAATTTAACAACATCTAGAATACATTCCTGTTAGTAAGAGAAGGTAAGTGGGGAGTGTATGTTAGAAATCATGTTTTTGAATTGAAAACTTTGAAAGAGAGAAGAATGTAAGAAAAATGAAGTCATTACCTAGCACAAACGCCACAAGGCCAAGTTTAAATTAAGAATATCCAAAGAATCAAACTCTCATTCCGCCGCCAAGCTGCGGCTAGACCAATAAAAACTAACCTCAAAATTCAAATACTTACCAAACTTTATTAAAAATTTCCTTGTTAAATACAGCGTGGCTAATTATCTTTGAACTCGTCAGAAATCATTCCGTTAATGCCAAACCCATTACAGTTCTGATTGCTTAATACGGGGTTATGGCTCTTGCAAATATTGTGCTGGAAGCTTCAACCTTATCTCTAAAGACCCTAAGGTTATATTTAGTTATTTTGGTGGAAATTAACTTTGCAGATGTCTCCTAATTAGGTCTTTTGTAATTAAATGAAACGAGTTTGAAGGTTCATGACTTTAGAGAATGTCCAGATGCGTAAGATTGTTGGTGAGAGTATACTTCAGATGAATTGATTCCATCTGTTTATTTGGTTTGTAATAGCTTAAACTGGTGTTTGACGCTGCCGAAATATGTAGGTTAGTTATTATTATTTATGTCTATATGGTAATTTCAACTAATTTTATTGTTCAAGCAATTGGTTTTATACAAAACTCTCTGATAAAATTATTGTTAGCGTAACACAGCAACGTACATATTAGATGGCTGTATGTTCTTAGATTCCTTTGCCCTCTACGAAAAAATATAACTATCCATAAACAAAGATGAAAGAAGAATTAATTTCCTATACGGCAGGTAGTTCGTATTCGTGGTGTGGGTAGTGGACGATGTAAAAGGGGGAGGGGAGGCGTTATTTTCACTTTACCACCTTTTATTGCCACAATAAATAACATTAGGTTTATGACGCGTATAAAAAAATACTCAGACGCGCATGCGAGGCTGAATTTTTAATTTTCCTTTACCACAACTGTAGTAAAAGAAAAAGGGAGTGTGAGATAAAATACTTACTTACGGAGAGACGTTTTATTTAGGAGTTTTGGGACAAAATAAAACTTCATTATCTGCTCACGCCATTTGTCAATATACACTTTATGTCTCAACTCTAGCTTTCGCTCGCAGTTCTGCCTGCATGGATTTTGACGCTTCGTATTTCATAGATAAAAATAGTATTTATATGTAACCTCGACCTAAGTATCTATGAGTGAAGTTATGTAGTATTGTCGCTCCGTTATTGTGTAGCAAAAGACGAAATCAACAAACACCTATGAAATGTAGTAATATGAAAGTTATGGTACAAACAAATATATTCAACAGTATTAAGAGTGGTAGAGCCACGCTGTAGTAACTACAGTACGAATGGGCCAGCTCGACCGGTTTGATACCGCTGTCTCAGAAAACCGATGTAAAGTGACAGCTTGCTGTCGCGTTTCGTTCGGTGAGTGAGATTTACGGTAGATTCCTTTCCCAATCACTTTTCTCTCTCCTTCCATTCCCTCGCGATAGAATCCGTAAAAACTTCTAAGAAGAAATCATTATGAAAACTTCCTTTTTAAAGAAGACCAAAATAAGTACGTAAAAGCACTTTATCATTTTGTCTGCTATTTATTAATTCACTACCATCGTCACCTGTCTTACGAGAAGCAGTTTTCACGAATTAAGGAACGGATGCATACATAAGTAATGACCCTGGCTTGTCTGTGAGGATCGCTGACTTGTGAATGTGGAAATTTTAGGTAATTCTTCATGACTTTATAAAGACTTCTATGTATTTACTAGACTAGCTGTTTCAAAGTAAAATTGTGGCACATGACGGAGAGTGTTTGACGTTTCACGGCTAAGAAAAAGAGCAGATTTCTTATAACGAGTTGAGGTCGATTAACAGAGACTTAGTACGCACATTCTATGTACCGAACAGCCACTCTAGTAGTATACATTGAAGTCTTTGTGACTTTAAGAGAGAATTGTTTGAGTGTCGAGCTTTATCGACATAGCAAAAAACATAACATCTAATGTGTTATGCCTACTGTATATAGCAGAGTTTGGCAAACAAGCAGGGGGGCCTAGTTGGTAAAACGAAATCCGCAGTTGCGGACTTCGTTTCGGACGTTTTGCTATTCTATGTGGCTCACGACCGATATCGGTGCTATAAGTTTCGTTTCGGAGAATGCTATGCTGTAAACCGTTTGACAGCCCACTCTTTGGTGTTTGACATTAATTTGACCCACGTGCATCTATATTAGTCTGTACGGTAGATTATCTGATATCGTTCATCTGATAACGTTTTATAGAATTGACACCCAGCCCGCCTATCCTACGCGCCACGAGAACATTTTGTCTACGCTTTTTGTCCAGTTATAAGCGGTTTTCTCTATTTGTCTATGGACACTAACATGCATCCTCGTTTATTTTTATGCAATGTTGTAGACAACACGTAGACAACATCTCGACAGTCGATCATCGGGATATCTCGTGGCATGCTATAGGCGGGCAGGTTATGAGTAGTAAACTCTACCGCCCATAGACACCCATGAGGGCCACGATACTAAAAGAATCATGCGTTTCTAATGTAAGAATGGGAATATAATATACCATATAATATTGGGAAAGGATGTTGAGATTTGGTCTACAGGAAATCTCACTCACCAAATGAAACGTAATTTGTCAGTTTGCATTCATCATGGCAAAAACTATAACAAATTTAATGGGATCCTTGAAGTTTGCAATACACAAATTCACATCAATAATCACAAAAATCGGCTCCCACATGCTGGAGATATCGCGCAGCATTTAAAAAAATATGAAAAAAAATAAAAAATATAGACGAATGAGACACCTTTAAACTCTGTTGGAGTTTTGGCGGGAATTCTGACGGTGCGGGTGGTCGCTTATTTTAATGATTTCATATTTTAGTCTAAAGTTGTGTTTGTGGTTTAAATGTGATGTGTATCTAAGCAATAAACATCAACGACAGTATGTGGAAGCTTTGAAATAAGTGATTTTGGATGCTTTTTGTCGGGTGGATGGGTCGACCATGTTCGATTCCTCCGCTGCGAGAAAATCGTCTAAAAAACATCAAACTGGAAGGAATTGACGCCAAAACTCCAGCATGGCCTTGAAATCGAATACATCCAACTTCATTGCACTTGCGAAAACTTAGATATCGGAAAACAATTTCCCTAACTTGACATTGGCATAATGTATTTCAATTGCCATAAAGAAAAATAAACTGTTGAAAATTCCAAGCAAACTAAATTACGGAAAGTAGAGCGTTTCTCTACATCTTCAACGACTCATTTAATAAATAAATTCCCGAATTTGTCGGAAACCTATGATTAATTGCCATTACATAAGTTTATAACAGAAATTCGAGTTCAGCCGTTTGTCGCGAGAACTGAGAACTTTTTTTTTAATAAAACGCAGAAAATTTGAATGGCTGCCCACCATCTGGCGGAGAGTTGTTTAAACTCCCCCTCCCGAGGGGGTGGGGTAGGTCTCCGAAGAAAATTATGGCACACCTTATAGGCAAAGTTGTGAATTTTTTTACGAGGCATGAAAGCGAAAGTGGGCCCCGCTTTTAAGATAATAGTTCGCGTTTGGGCGAGCACTTACAATTTCGACATCGTAATTAGGACTACTTCTTTAATGAAGTTTCTGTTTTGAAATAAAACTATTTTTACGGATTCTATCACGATTTGGTTTTTAATTTTTATTCCCATATGATGATGATATATATGATGATGATGATGATGATACCCGAGGCTATGAAATTAAACAACATCCTAATTTCAATGGAGAAGATGGTTGGAAGCTTGCACAAACCTGGGATCCAATTATACATCTTATTAAATCGGAACCCAAAAGATCAGTTGTCAGACCTCAAGACACCGCGAGCTCGTACTGCGTAGATCGGAACACAAATAATTAACTTTTTTAATTTTATATAATTTAAAAATGAAGGTAGATATTTTAACACTAACTTTTTTTGGACAAATGACACCTCAGTCCGACTCATGACCACGAAGACTGCAAAGCCTTCGAAACGTCGGGAATAAAAATTAAAAACCAAATCGTGATAGAATCCGTAAAAATAGTTTTATTTCAATGTATAACATTCGCGTAAAATTAAGAAATCAGTATGAAGCTTCTGTTTCTTTTTCGAGAAGTTTCACGTTATCTTTCTCCATCTTTCCACGTGCATATGTAATCAACTATTATTTTTTATATTATAATGTTTCATTACGCAGTGTCTTCCTTTTCGACCTACTTCAAAAAGGAGGATGTCCTTAATCCGTCTGTATTTATTTTATGTATATTACGCGATATCTCCGTCAAATGTGGACCGATTTTCAATATTCTTTTTGGGTTCGATAGTTGAAACTGACGTCAATTCCTCTCGGGAATCCCGTGCAACACAAAATGCTTGCTTTACATATCCTATAATATTAATAATAATTATTGTCCTAATGGAATTTGTGCCCGACATGGCGATAGGCTCGCCCTCTATCACATCTGGGACGGAACTAAGCTCGGTGAAATGTGGGTGTTCTAGTTCGCTAATGCGCCTTTGCCTACCCCTTCGGGGATACAGGCGTGAGCTTATAGTATATATGTAGAGAATTGTTACGTTTTCTTTATCTATCTTTCCACATGCCCCTAACCTACTTCAATGTGGGGTAACACAACACATTTTAAGCATGTTGCAGAAAGGATTCTACTTCGTTTTTACGATCATCAACCTGACGTCAAACCCTCTCAGAAATCCAGTCTCGTGCAACACAAAATACTTAAATATCCTTGCTTGCTTTAAATATCCTATAATATTATTAATAACAACAGTTAACAACGCGGGCAACAGCTAGTATTAAAATAAATACAAAACTACATAAAAAGCTCATACAGTAAACGTAAAGCAAAATAAACTAATCCAATACCAGAAAATCCGATTAAAAATGCCAACGAAAAATGGAGTTTTCGTTTTCTTTCTGTGAAATTGTTACATCAGCCGATATATCTCACTTTAAATTCTTCAGTAACATTGTTTCGCGAAGATCTACGAGTATTAGCAGTCAAGATAACTTGGCTAACGTCCGGTCCCAATAAACAATCTCAGTTCGAATGTGCAGATAGATTACAAAAATTAGCCAATAAGAACACAGTTTGAACATGACTCCGTCAAATGACTTTATTTGATTGGTTCATAATCGCGATCTATCTGCACTGTAAACTAAGATCGTTTATTGAAACCGACTGTAAATTATTAATGTTTTTCAACGATATTTTGAAATACACTTAGGTATGTGGTTAATGGCTAATTTATTTGGGCTATAGGACATGAGGGCGTGGTTCGACTCCTGTTTTTACACGATTTGCACGGGAATTTACGGCTATACCATCCAAAGACATTAAACAGTGCAGTAATAGACGGGGCTTCTCCACAAAACTCGTGATCCAAAAATTGTGACCAAGTACTTTTCATCCATGTTGCCATGGTAACATCTCATCATTTAGTATTACACCTAGCACCACTTACTGTGTTATAGCTGAAAATATGTCGCTAAAACAATATTGTGAATATTTTTATGCTACTCTATGAGAGACGGCGTTAATGACGTTTCAGATCAAACTTTTTGTATAGAAACTGGCTTGATAAACTCTCTATGTAGGTAACATATCTCTGATACCATCTAGAGGGTATAGACAACAGAAAGGCAGCCGGTCCTATCAGTAACGTCGAAATTGGTTACTTAACTCATCGATATAATAATATACCTAGATGCACAGTTCCATACAAATATCATTGTAAACAGTGTCCTCGACAGACAAAACAAATAAACATCACAAATTTAATTAAATTAACACAAATATGACCTTATAGACGCGGCATAAAGTAGCTTTTTAAATTGCATGTTCAAACGTTCTTATATTCGAAATTTTTGAATTTCCAATAGTTTTTGAATTTGACAATAATTTGACATTATTAAAAGAAACATTCTAATCACTTGGACAAAGATTGAATGGAGTCGAATAGTTCTTGTATTTATTTGTAGGAATGTTGACCACATGGCGTACAATGTAGATGAGAATGGCGATATCTGTATAATAATTTTACTTACATTAAGAGATAGATAGAGTATAAATGTTTAGAAGATAACAAAGCTTATTAGTTATAAATATGAAATAAGCACTGTTTTTCCTTAACGTGATTCATAAATAAATAAATAACATCCAACAGTCACATACATAGTCCTGGCCCCATACTAAGATCGTCCTTTGCTCTTTAGATTCTTAATAATTTCTTTTAGACTATCATTTCGTTTTCTTAATCTTTTGTTCTGCCTTTTTAAGTTTCGCACTAAATTAGATTTAAGTTTAAATTTTTGGTTGCGTTCTTTCAAATTAACTGTAAAAAATAACGTCTTAGGTGTGTTAAACATTGATGATTATTCTGATGGTATTGGTGATCCTTCATTATTTATTGGTTCAATTGCTGGTTCCTGGAAATGAATATGTTTCCAATAAATGATGACGCCACAATTACTGTTGTAGTATATATGCCTAACGACCGGTTCCAATAAATGATCTCAATCCGAGAATCAAAGATAAAAATGAAAAATCGCGAGAATGAACCATTAAAATTATTATTTGGCAGCGGAATGTTCAACTTTGTTCATGTTGGCAAATTTTTATGATCTGCACACTTTGATTGAAAACATTTATTAGAATTAGCCGCAAATTATTAAATAGTCATTTTACATGGCAGTATGTACCTATTATATGCTTGCTATTGATGAATTCTGTATCAAATATTTTTCAACTATTACACTTGTACTGCACCCTGCCTCATTTAAACTTGTAGTTACGACAATCTAAAATAAAGTCAATAAATGTGGCAATATTTATTTATTTATAGGTACACCAACAGCATACATATTGTTAAATTAAATAGTAAACATTAGTTAAGGACAATGTAGCTGATGACAATTTACCACCTTTATTTTTGGTACAGCATTATTTTTAATTTTCCTAATCCCTTTTTCTGTATAATATCCATCGGAATCGGCAAAATGGTCTGAACAAACCACACTTGAGTAATTGGGTTTAAAATTTTCTTCTCTCCTTTCTTCGGAAATAATTTTACGCCATGTATCTCTTAATATTTCATTTCATGGAAATCTGTAATTAATAAAAAAAATCATAAATTTAAAATAAATATAATATATTTAAAAAAAAAACGACTCCATATATTTCATTGTTCCAAATCATGATTTCAAAAGGGACAAAATATTATATTAACTTAATTCGTTAAATTAATTATTTATACACGTTTAATACTTAATTTAACATGATTAAGGTTTTAAGAATCAAGTAAGGGAATTATACTTACTTAAAATATGAAATCCCATGTGTTTTGCGCTTTGTAAGAGTGTTATTTTTGCACTCTTTCACAGAGCATTTAGGCATCTTCACAGACGAACGGTCGGCGCCCGACTGACAGCCAACAAGTGCTTACTTACATTTTAAGCACTCGTTGGCTGTCCCACTTTCTGAGCGTCAACTGTGCATCTAGGTATATTATTATATCGATGACTTAACTACATACCTATGTTTGATTTTATACACATATATATATGTAATAGCAAATAAACAAAACATAAACTCTTCTGTAAAAACTGCATCGTAATTAGTTGAAAAATGAGGCTGTAATTCATATTTTAAATTCTGGAGTGGGGATATATATATTGATATATTGTAGATATCTTACTATCCCTTTCCAACGCACGTACCGTTATGGCGTGACGTGATTTTACTGATACTTCTCTTTCCCGCAGTTTGACGGTTACACCAAACTTCAAAGGCTTATAACTTTTTTATTTTTGAGAATAATTTCAATATTTCTTTCCGTTTTATATTTTAGACGACGTAAATTTCATATAAAACTAATTTAAAAAAATTTTGCTAGATTTGCTAGAAACGAGGTATATTTTGACTAGCCTTATAAAAAGGGGAGGGGGAATGGAGTTGCCTACACCAGAGGGCCTAACTACTAAGTAGATGACCAACGAGAGACGTCCCACCACTCGAAAGTCATTGTCATGCCGCCGGCAAATATTTTACTTCCCAGCGAAGTCCTAAAGACTTCATTATCAAATCAAACAGAGCAAATTCAAGTACCTTTGTCTCTATTGAAACACAATATTTTTCTAAGAGTTTGGAAAATTAAATCATTCCTGTCCTAAATTATGGAGGGAAATCAAGTTTGCTGGCAACCTTGAGGTGTAATTCTGCGACGTTCGCTACGCCTTTTCGAGGAAAATAAATTATCATTTAGGAGGATTTTAAGAAACAATTGTATACGAGTCTCATATTTTTTCTTAGTGAATTTACATTTGTTTCGGCATTTTTATTTCTGTTAAGAATAAGAAATGATCTAGTTTCGTGATCAAAGGAAAGTCCTTTTAAACTTGATAATGCTTTTTACAATCGAAAAATAAGTCGAAGGTTATTTGTATATGGTATCACTACTTCCTTAGTCGCCTCCTTGGTCTAGTGGCAGCATATATTCGACCTATCCAAAGAATAAAGTTACATATGATAATGAATCGAAATTGCTTTTATATTTTTCGTAGCTTAAATTGACCTATATATATATATTTAATTAGTGATTTTTTTTAAAGTTATGATATAATAACAAGTTAAATTATGACATAGTTTACAAAAAATATAATATACTAGTTAAATATACAGGTCAATTTAAGCTCTGAAAAATAAGAAAGCAATTTCGATTCATTATCATATGTAACTTTATTCTTTGGATAGGTCGATGGGCTGTGGACCGGGTGGTCCTGGGTTCGATTCCCAGTCGGGTAAAGCGAATTTTCTAAATTAATTTGCCCCGGACTGGATCCCCCAGAAGAGATTGACGTCAGGCAGGCAACCGGTCTTAAAAACTAAGCCAAATCTTTTCTGCAACATGCTTGAAAAAGTGTGTTGCGCCTACCCCACATTACAGTGGGATAAGGGCAGGTAGAAAAAAAAGAAAATTATTAGTGATGTGGATAATCAATTACTTTTCAAAACAGATTAATTGATAATTTTCTGAAGGCGTAATCGATTAAGCGATTATTAATCGATTGATATACCAGCCCCCTTACTCTTCACAATCGATTCGATAGTGATTTCGATTTGGTTTAATTTATTGACTGAAAATTCCACCGAAATCAACTTTTAAAGTGCGCTATGTTGCATAATATTCGAGAACTTGTCATTTGGTAGTTTTTAACGTGACGTTAATGCACTTTTTAACTTGATTTCGGTGGAATTTCAGTCAATAAATGAAACCGAATCGAATTCAAGTTCGAATCGAGCGTCAGGAGTCACCCCCCCTGTTCTAAATGATATTTTTAATAATGCCATGTGAAACACGGTCATATATACTACAAAAAACGCGACGACTTGACAAGACTTGACACGACTTGACAAGACTTGACATGACTTGATACGACTTGACAAAACTTGACACGACTTGACACTTGACTTGATACGCAGTGACATGATTTGACACGACTTGACAAAACTTGACAAGACTTGAGACTTGACTTGACACGATTTGACAAGACTTGACATGACATGAAAGTGTTTTGTTAATTTACGCGAATACATTGAGAAATAAAGATTGCAAAGCCTTCGAAACGTCGAGCATAAAAATTAAAACAAATAGTGATAAAATCCGTAAAAATATCGATATCAGAGGAAAAGGCGATAAAGAAGAAGAGGGGATATTCCATCCTGCATTTTTTTTTTATTCCGGTCGAACATTCCGTGGGATGTAAAATTCCCGGTGGCGGAACCGCGGGAAACATCCAGTATATCATTTACATGCTAGATTCGGCCACAAAACAATGCTGTTACTTCCGAATATAATTCAAAATAAACGACACCGTCCGCCATATTTAATATCGTCGGCCATCTTTGTTTCTCGAATCCTCGGACCACGCATAATTGTCAGTCGTTTATTATTTTAATTCACTAGAATGGCGATTAAGTGCCGACCTCCCATCTTTATTTTACCTGCTTTCGGTATAATATTGCCATACTTAAATGTTTGAGTGGTAGAGCCACGCTGTAGACAGTTATGTCTACAGCACGAATGAGTCGGTTTGACGGGTTTGATACCACTGTCTCACAGAAAACCGACTTAGGGCGACTTGCACCACTATTACTAACCTACAGTTAGCCTTAATCTCAAGTTAAATTGAAATAGAAATATATGAAGGACATGTAATTCATTACATGTAATCAATTAAATGTCATCATTAATTATCTGTAATTGCATGTAGTACATTATATGTAATGAATTACATGCCCTTCATAATATATTTTATTTTAAATTTAACTTGAGCTTAGGACTAACTGTAGGTTAGTAATAGTGGTGCAAGTCTCCCTTAAAGCGGCAGCTCGCGGTCGCGTTTTGATCAGTGAGTGACATTTCTGGTGGCCCAATTACCCCCCTTCCTTTCTCAATCCCTCTTTCCCCTCCTTTTAGGTTGATAACGCACCCATTCATAGATATTTGTATAATTAAATATATGTTTCCATGTCTTTGTACCTGTACGCCACCACACTTGTGTCAATAAATAATTCTTTCTTTCTTTCATTCTTTTGGTGTCTTGGGTGTCTGTAAGCGGTAGAAATTACCATCAGATGACCCATATGCTCGTTTGCCAGTCTCTGCTATAAAAAAAAATACGAATGGAACGATTTTACAGGTTTGATGCCACTGTTTCACAGAATAATGACTTAAATTGGTATCTCGCTGTTACGTTTCGTTCTGTATAGCTACTCCTCTTTTTTATAGAAGGCAAACTGGCAAGTGGGTCACCTGATATTAAGTGACCACTGCGCCCATAAACATTCATTGACAGCCTCCGTAGCGCAGTGGGCGAGTAGCCAGCTGTGAAACGAGAGGCCGCGCGTTCGATTCCCGCATCGAGACAAATGTTTGTATGGCCCACAGATATTTGTTTCGGGTCTGGGTGTTCTGAGACCGAAAGTCTCTCGTAGTTCCTGATACCCACGACACAAGACTCGATCTTAGTGTGGGGTCAGGACTATGTGTGTGACTGTTGGGTGTTATTTATTATTTTCATTTATTTCAACAAATTTTTTTTTTTACATTTTTAAATATAAATAATATAAAAATAAATACATTTAAAAATATAAAAATAAATAAATATCACCCTCCCGATGACGAGGCTTGAGACCCAAGCCACCGGTGGTTAGGGGCTCAGAGTGAGGAACCGCCTCACAATGCGGGCCGTGTCCAATAACACTGCCTTCTGTATCTGGCTCTTGACCCAACGTCCGATTGAGAGCCTCTTAAGGTGTTGGTCGAGGCTCTTTGCTATCAACCCATTAGCGGTAACGACTATCGGGACAATGATTGTTGATTCCACATCCCACATGTCGGAAATCTCGTGTGCCAGATCCAAGTATTTGGACAGCTTGTCTTTTTCGGCCTTAACGAGATTTTCATCATGCGGAATGGTGACATCAACAAGTATTGCCCGGCGCGCCAATCGATCTACTACCACAATATCAGGCTTATTGGCAACAATAGTCCTGTCCGTAATAATAGATCGATCCCAATACAGTGTTGCATGTCCATTTTCAAGAACTGGCTGGGGCACATATTGGTAATATGGCACTTCAGAAGTCACAAGGTAGTATCGAAGAGCAAGTTGCTGGTGTATGATCTTGGCTACTAAGTTATGTCTATGCAAATACTCGCCGTTAGCAAGATACGAACAACCGGAAATAACATGCCTAATGGACTCTCCCGGTCGGTGACATGCTCGACAGATGTCGACCGTACCACGTGACCCAACTTTACAGCCTGTCTGACCTGAAAACATGATGTTATTATTGTTAATGTGGTTTGATATTTTTGATCGTATAATTGAAGACAGTAATTTGTATATGGTGGGTAAACAAGTTATAGGTCTATAATTTTTTGGGTCAGTGGTACAACCAGATTTAAAGAGGAGGTATGTGGCACCGGTTGTCATAAACGATGGGAGGGATCTGCTCTCAAGTGCATCCTGGAACTGTGTCGCTAAACGAGCATGCGTGCTAGGTAGCCATTTCAGCCAGAAATTGTGCAGACCGTCCGGACCAGGACTTTTCCAATTATGGGACGGACGGATTGCACTCAAAACATCTTCTGGGCTGATTGAAATGGCCTCCATTGTTGGTATTGATTCACAAGCTCGTTCCACGACACTGAGCCAGGCGCCCTCAGTGTGAGAGACCGGCGACGACCAAATGCTTGCCCAATATGTATGCATATCAAGCACATCCGGCGGCCGCCGATCTCCCAGAACATGAGAGCGCTCCCAACATCCATACACTCTTTTCTGGTCTCTTTGAAAAGTGCGATTTTGTTGGAATCTATCCCAGCGCGTCCTAAATCGTCGGATGCGGTTCGCCCACGCACAGACTTTTTGCTTCAGGAAATCTATGCGTTCTGTGACACAAACTCTATAATCTCGGGGCCTGATGTTGGTCCCAGAAAAGGCCTGTGTCACAAAACGCATCACTCTGGGCCTATCATTGCCTTCCCTGAAGCAAATTAATTTAGCGATTAGAGTGCGGGCCTTGCCGATACGCTCCTCGATCCTGCGCTGCCAGGCCGGGACAATCACGGCATCCCGCGTGACTCTGTTTTCACTGGGAAACTTTACGTTAGCCACACGACATACCGCGACGGCCGCGCAGTACAGGATCGAATGAGTGCCAACAAGGTCGCAACTAGACTCCATGTATGTGGAAAGTATGGAGTCCAGTGCCCCAACTAGCGCCAAATTACGTCTGTGCGTTGGCAAACGCGGTATCCGAGGTCTACTGGACGCAGAAACAGAATTAAATTCTAAAATTGCATCTTCCAAAGCCCTTCTCAAACACTGTATGTCCTGGGAACTTACTGTACTGTCCAAATTGTCCACCAACTCAGGTTCTGTGTCAGAAGTGCATATAGGTGCGTTGTCTGTTCTTTCTTCAACAGGAGCCGTGGTGACAGGAACTTGGACAATATTATGTAAGTTTGCGCGCAACCGCTCAAGTACGGCATCATCCAACAACTTACGTCGCTGGATGAACCTCACTTGATCCGATAAACGTTGAGTCGATACATCAAGCATTGGTTCAAGGGTCTGAAACAGAGCAAGCATTTTGGCACGGTACGCTGTGAGTTTGGTTCCTCCTTCTGTCGCCCCATAGTAGGCCCGCATGACATTTTCATTGATGCTAGATGTCCATCTCATGCGGCGCACTACTCCACCGGTAGCGGGGGCCGTAGGCGGGACACATGGCCCCGCTGGTCCCAAGCCCGCCGGAGGAGGGGGTCGCCGTCCTCTTCGCCGCGCAGGTGTTAGTGGCGGCGGGGACGACTGCAGCTCGTCTTGTAGGCTCGACGCGTCGTTACCCGGCGACGGCTCGAACACCTCCGAAGCCGACGCCCACGACGCGGAGCTCGACGAGCTGGTGGAAGATCTTCTGCGTGCGCGTGTCCTGGCTCGTAATATCATCTTGGTACATTTTGGATTGGAAATACATCATTTTGGTTCATTTTTAGGTCTTCTTTCCTTGTAAAACTGATCTAAAAAAATATTTAAATGACACTGTCACTGTCATTGTTCTGATTTTTGCACATTTTAAAGATTTCTTTTCAGAATTTCACTTAATTATTTTTCAAATAGGATGATTTTTCGAAAATACGCAATATAAAAATAAAATTATGAATACTATGTATCTTAAAATAGTTATTTTGTAAATGTTTTTAGATCTTGTACCAAATGACTCTTAGTGTTGCCAGTTATTATTTTTATTATTATTGTTTACAATACCTGAGGAATCATGGATGCGTTGCCTTAAGGTAAGAGTAGTATTTTTTCTTGAAGGTAATTCGTAACGGTCTGGAAAGAGCCGTCGAAAGCTGGTTCCACAAGCCCCTTCCCTTCCTTAAAAGTTGGTAACGCACCCCTGGTTCTATGAAATCGTGAGTGTCTATTGGCGGGGGAGATCACTTACCAACAGATATGAGGTGACCTATCTGCTCGTTTGATAGTCTGTGGTATAAAAAATACCCCACCTCATGCATATAGAATGAAGAGTAATCATAAAATATTTACCAAGACCGACAGTCGACTCGTTTTATTTTATAATCTCTGTGAACGATTAAAAAACCCGCGTGTATCTGTGGATTTTTGCGGCATTTTGTGTTGAAAATGAATTACAACCTAACTTCGAGGTAAATATGCTTTTAATTTGAAATGCATTTAGATTTGAGCATCATTTTAATTAGCTACAATATGAATGGAACAAGATAAAATTAATCTCTCATGGTAGTATTAATATTATTTAATTAATAAATTAGGACTGCTTCTGTGACGTGTATTGTAGTTATTTATCATTAAAATCTATATCGATGTTAAAATCACTGTATGTAAAAAAGGTTATTTCTGAATTAATAAACAGGTTTAAATAAGAACCATTTTCTATTGATAATTAAATAATAAGAAATAAATTTGAGTGCTACAGCCACGGTGTAGACAGTTACGTCTACGGCACGAAATGGTCGACCGGTTTGATACCATTGTCTCACAAAAAACCGACGTAAAGTGGCAGCTTACTGTTCGCGTTTCGTTCCGTGAGTGAGATTTTTGGTGGCCCAATCGACCTCCCTTCCTTTCCCAATCCCTTTCCCCCCAATCCAGTCCCTCCTTTTAGATTGGCAACGCACCCATGATTATTTTTGTCTGGGGTGTCTATGGGCGGTGGAGATCACTTACCACCAGGTGACCCGTCTGCTCGTTTGCCAGTCTCTGCAATAAAATAATCCAACAACATCTGACCTTACACTACGTATATCCTGAATCATGATTATCAGAAACTATAAGGCTCTCACAACACCCAGAAACAAATATCGGTAGATCGCACAAACATTTGAATCGGTGCGGGAATCGAACCCACGGCCTTTCGCTGTACAGTCGCCTATTCGCCCACTGCGCCTGGAAGACTTCGAATTCCACAGAATACATTTTATTTTAAACCGAGAAAAAACTGCGTAACAGAATGCTTAGATTTAACGAGTACTTAGCAACGTGAGCAGAACTTACCTGAAATTCAACCCAAGAATAATCAATTAGGTGAATACATCTGCCAACAAAACTTGCTTGCGAGTACATCAATTCTGTTTGGCTTATGGGCTGTATTTATAGTGGCGGTTTACAGAAAATATTTAATTTTCTCTTTATAAAAACGATGTTATAACAGAGCACTCGGTAGTAAATTATTAACATCGCCTGAATACATCCACCATATTAAAAGAATCCTGGGTGCATTGCTTATTAACATAATATAATATGACATAAGCTCACGCCTGTATCCTGAAGGAGTAGGCAGAGGTGCACTAGCGAACTAGAACACCCACTATTCGCTGAGCTTAGTTCCGTCCCAGATGTGATAGGGGGCAAGCCTATCGCCATATTGGGCACAAATTTCAGACTCCGGACTGATATGGAAAAATCCAATATCACTTTGCCCGACCTGGGGAACGATTCCGAGTCTTCAGGACGGTAGTCATATCGAAATACAACCACGCCACCGAGGCAGTCATTGCTTGGCACATTGCTTACTATAAAGGAAAGAATAGGGATTGGTATGATTTGGACCACCGAAAATCTAATTCACCGAATGTATCCATTAATACATAGCCCCTTACTTATAAAAATATTTAAGCGCTGCTTATCTTTAACCATAGGTTGTCCCTTTCATTTTTAAACAATGTAACTCAAGGAAAAAAGTAACAGATTATTCATAGTGAAAAGATAAGCGAAAATGTTTTTAGAAGGCCCATAGTGATTGATTAACAGCAAACTCTATATACAGTGCAAATCTTAACAGTTTTTTTTTTATATAGCAGAGATTGGCAAACGAGCAGATGGGATCACCTGATGGTAAGTGATCTCCACCGCCCATAGACACCCAAGACACAAAAAGAATCATGGGTGCGTTGCCAACCTAAAAGGAGGGAATGGAAGGGGAGGAAAAAGGGATTGGGAAAGGGAGTGGGGAAATGGGCCACCGGAAATCTCACTTACCGAACGAAACGCGACAGCAAGCTGCCACTTTAAGCCTCCGTGGCGCAGCGGGCGAGCAGCCAGCTGTGAAGCGAGAGGCCGCGGGTTCGATCCCCGCACCGAGACAAATGTTTGTATGGCCTACAGATATTTGTTTCGGGTCTGGGTGTTGTGAGACCGTGCGTCTCTCGTAGTTCCTGATACTCACGACACAAGACTCGATCTTAGTGTGGGGTCAGGACTATGTGTGTGACTGTTGGGTGTTATTTATTATTATTATTATTTACTTTACGTCGGTTGGTGGCTCGTTCAACGCAAGTATTGTTACGAAGTCTAGGGTATATCCAATTTTTACCAGCCGGATGAATTCTGCCGACTCTCAGGGTATGCAGTGCCTCTCGACAGTTAAATTTATATTTGACAACACTAGCAAAACACTTTACATCACTACCGCGAGGACTGCATTACATTAACGAAATTCTTAATTTTGACTTGGCTATGGACCTATTCTTAGGCTGAGATAGAGCGAACTTCGACTAAGTCTTAGTGAAAAAAACGAACTCATTGAGGATTTGGAATTTTTAAATCGAACTTTGTCTTAGTACGAGTCATTTTTTACAATAAAATTTGTGCTTAGTCTGTTTATAAAAAATCACCTTGATTAAGTCGAAGTTCGATTAAAAAATTCCAAATCCTCGCTGATGACTCAAATGACTCAGACTTAGTCGAAGTTCGATCTATAGGGCCTTACTTATAAAAACATTTTCGCTTATCTTTTCGTTAAGAATAGCCTGCCGCTTTTTACCTTGCGTTACATTGTTTAAACATGAAAGGGACAGCCTATGGTTAAAGATAAGCAGCGCTTAAATATTTTCATAAGTATCAGTCAAAAACTAAAAATACAAATTAATTGTCAGCTTAGGCTCCCAATGTTGGGAAAAGACCTCACACCATAAAGCGAATTACCATACTATGAATGCGGCAGTATCGCGCAGTTTCTCTCAGGCCGACAGATGGCGCGCGCGTGATTGATGGGACCCAACTTAATTATAATATCCACCGTTTATTCTTAAAAAATGTTTTACATAACTCCACTCTCGCTTTTTAATAGCGGTAATGTATGGAACCACGTAAAACCGGCGTGGCGCAGTAGACAGGTAGCAGGTTTTGAAATTAGTCACTGGTTCGATTCCTGCTGAGGCAAATAATAAATAAAATAAAATAAATAAATATATCCAACAGTCACACACCTAGTCCTGACCCCACACTAGGTATAACCTGTATCGTGGGTGTCAGAAACTATGAGAGACTTTCGGTCTCACAACACCCAGACTTGAAACAAATATCTGTGGGCTACACAAACATTTGTCTCAATGCGGGAATCGAACCCGCAGCCTCTCGCTTCACAGCCGGCTACACGCCCGCTGCGCCACGGAGACTGTAAATGTTTGTGTGATCTACAAATATGTATACATGGATAGACTCACGCCTTTCCCATCGGTTTTCCACCAATGGCGAAGGTGTCCATAGACGGTGGTAACCACTTACCACCTGGTGGGCAATCTGTAGGTCTACCTCCATAACTTACGGATTCTCATAATAAAAAACATTGTCGTAAGAAGAGTCTAGCAAAACCTATTTTTAAACTAGGTATAGCAGTATGTATACAAACCTCGACTTTGAATTGACATCTGTCGCCCAGCGCATGATGGGGTCTGTGATAAGGTATATCTGAGGATTTGTGGGCCATTAATGGGTTCGGCGAGCCGAGGGACTCATCTAACGGACCCTTACGTTTTATGAGACGGCGTTATTGCCCGCCGACCGAGTTTCGACACTATATGAAACTTTGAGATGATTTGTGAACTCATACGGTCTTGATTATTATTGAGAATCGATTTTCACGGCCGCAATGGCTAGACAGTTTTTTATCAACTTTGCATTATGGGCTGTCTCAGTGGCGTGGTTGTACTTCGGTACGACTACTGTACTGAGGTCTCGGATTCGATCCCGGGTCGGGTGAATTGATATTGGATTTTTCCATATAAGCCCAGAGTCTGGAATTTGTGCCCGATATGGCGATAGGCTCGCCCCCTATTACGTCTGGGACTGGGACGGAACTAAGCTCGGCGAAATGTGGGTGTTCGAGTTCGGTAGTGCGCCTCTGCCTACCCTTTCGGGGATACAGGCGTGAGCTTATGGGTGTTATGTGCATTATGTGCTGTGTCCTGGCTTATTCGCAGGTGCTGACTTTTTTTAGTTTTTATCATGAAAACTTTAAGAGGTCCTGGGGTCCTGGGTTCGATTCCCAGGTCGGGCAAAGTGAATTTTCTAATTTAATTTGCCCGGGACTGGGTCCTTCATAGGGGGTTGACGACAAGCAGGCGGCCGGTCGTCAAAACTTAGCCAAATCATTTCTCCAACATGCTTGAAAAAGTGTGTTGTGACCCCACATTAAGGTGGGATAAAGGCAGGTAGAAAAAAAACGTGGCTTGGCAAAATGCTTACAAAGGATAATTTTGTGCCCGATGTAGGTAAGCGACGCACACCTTAGTTTCGTTCAGTTCCATTGAAATTCATGCGGGATGCCACTAATGTATGCAGAACTGGGACCATCCCACAGATAAAACTCCACATGTTCCTACAATTGCATAATTCATTTTAAAACTGACGCTAGCTTATGGTTTACATAATTTAAGAGTAAAAATAAATAGTAAAGACGATGTTCGCGTCGTGTAACAATATAGTTACTAGGTATGTTATTCCTAAAAGAAATTTATTTTGGATAGGTAGGTAGGCAAATAAAGCAGCGATAGCTCAGTTGGGTGTGGTACGGACTACCGAGACAGGTGTCGGTGGTTCGAGACCAACCCCAAAATAGAGCATACACCTCTGTCTTTTCTATGTTAAGTGTGTTTTCATTGTGAAATATCGCTTGCTATAACGGTGAAGGAAAACGTCGTGAGGAAACCTGCATATCCGAGAATTTCTACACAAGAATTTCGAAGGTATGTGAAGTCTACCAACCCGCATTAGGCCAGCGTGGTAGACTAAGGCCTAACCTCTCTCATTAGTAGAGGAGGCCCGTGCCCAGCAGTGGGACAGTAATATTACAGGGCTAATATTATTTTATTATTATTATGCACGGACGTAAAAAAAAAGATGGACGGAGTGCTAGAACCCATTCGATCAGTCACCGGTCGCCGCCAATACGTGTCGGTAGATCTAATGAGCCGAAAACCCCGCTTCATTTTCAATGTTCCTAATGCTCCGTCCACCTTTTTTTACGTCCGTCATATATTACAATGTTGTTTTGTTGATGCTGTATGTGTATTGACTGCCTCGGTGGCGTAGTTGTATTTCGGTACGACTATCGTCCTGAGGTCTCGGTTTCGATCCCCGGGTCGGGCTAAGTGATATTGGATTTTTCCATTCTGGAATTTGAGCTCGATATCGCGATATCACATCTGGGACGGAATGTGCTCGACGAAATGTGAGTGTTCTAGTTTGCTAGTACGCCTCTGCCTACCCCTTCGGGCATACAGGCGTGAGTTTTGAGTACGTGTGTGTAGAAGATAACGACAGTCCCTACGTACAAAGCGACATGTCAAAAACTGAGGTTTTCAGGAGAACGAAATGAAGTTCATTTATAAGTTTAAGAATTATCATACTTGTTATATTGTTTGATTAGTATTTAAATTAGAATTTTTAGAATACAAAATAATTAAAAAATATATCTATATAGTTATGAGCGCATGGATAATCTAAAGCCATATATGCAATAAAAATATGACATTTTGACTTGTCTTTATATGCGTAGGGACCGTCGATGGTTTAAACCACCTTGGTAAAAATAGGATACATTGCGTCTTTGCTTCCTCATTCTATGTACACAAAATTGTTTATAGTGTTGATCAAAGAATTCTGTGTATTTACTAGACAAGCAGCAGGTCGATTCTCTAAGAAATGCCACAACGTTGCGATCGACGACAAGCTCCCACAGCTCACATCGTTGAGATCGACGGAGCGTTCAACGTTGTTGGGTCTTAGAGAATACCATTTTCCATACATTTATGTCAAACGCCTCGCTCAAAAGAGCTAGTTCGCATAAGCGCCGTCATCACGCATAGCGCTAGTGCGTGCGCTTTGTACCTTGCTGAATACAAAAATGTAAACATCGTTGCCGCAACGATGCCGCAACGTTGTTTTCATAAATGAAACCTTAGAGAATCGACCTGCTGTTTCGAAGTAAAATTGTGGCACATGACGGCGAGTGTTTGACGTTTCACGGCTAAGGAAAGAGCAGATTTGTATAGTGAGTTGAGGTTGATTAACAGAGACTTAGTGCGCACATTCTATGTACCGAACAGCCAGTCTAGTAGTATACATAGAAGTCTTTGGTGTTGATCGAAATTGGATGCATTTCTACAACAGTTAAACAGCAATTGCCAATTCGTAGAGCATTGTTTTCTACAAGTCTATATAGATTTTATCTAATTTCGTCGCTGCACGTCTGTTGTTTTCCGATGTTGCTAGTTTTCATTTGTTTTTGCGACGTTCTCCACTGACGGTATGTCTCCTAACTTTCATTTCACTGCAGAATGAATTCAATAAAATGTTTAGACAAAAGTCGAGGAATTCGTTTTTTTTGTAGTTAGACTTAGTAGACTTTCTCGAGGGGCTTGCGGCATAACATGATAGCTGGTTGAGACGGGTATGGGGGTATTCCTGTATCTGCATCGGTCATCCGCCTGTCCTGTGGCAAGCCCCTCGATTTGCTTCTTCCCTCTTCGTATTCGGAGTGTGAAGAAGCATAAATATTGAATGATTCTGACGACCACTGATAAAACCATTGATTGTTATTGCTAGTTTTTTTTGGACTGCACTATGCTTACCATCAGGTGCAGTGTAGTTACTTTGCCGTGCCCAGTTAAAAAAAAACTGGCAAACGAGTGGATGGGTCCCCTGATGGTAAATGATCTCCACCGCCCATAGACACCCAAGACACAAAAAGAATCATGAATGCGTTGCCAACCTAAAAGGAGGGAAATAGGGATTGGGAAAGGTAGGGGGGGGGGGGGGAAATCTAACTCACCGAACGAAACGCAACAGCGAGCTGCCAATTTACGTCAGTTTTCTGTGAGACAGTAATATCAAATTGGTCGAGCTGGCCGACTTGTTCTGTAGAAATACTACGAGACGCTTTTTTAACGCGCGAATGAGGCCTTAACCTGTCGGAGGCGTCACATAAATATATTACATAAGCGTATGGGCCACCGGAGGCCGAGCTGCCCGTGACTATTTAAAGCAAGAAGTGTCTAATGTAACTTACACTGCGCCTCAGGCTTGAATGATGGGCAGAATAACATACATAACGTTACAAATATAGAATAAAAATACACAATGCCTGCCTGAAGAAATATATTAGGAAAAACTTCGTATAAAAATCCAGACGAACCGAAGAATTTTACACGTCGCGGATCATCAAGATATTTCTAGTTTAACTTCACAGTTCTTTCACCGTTGCGCTATGCTTACAACAGCTCGGTCTAAGAGACCCTTCACACTAGCTGGATTAGACGTGCGAGTATCAAGTTATAAAGTATTTATAAAAAAAAGAAAAATCTAGAGTTTTAAGGCCTATTTTATATAAAAAATGTTTTAAACAATATGTAGCGGAGCTACTCGTTTAATATTTACTAATTGTTTACACGCGGTTGTAACAATTGGAAACCTAACACTAATCTTATATCTAAATACTTACAACTAAACTTACAGCTAAACTTATACCTAACCTTACAGCTAAATTTATATCTAGTAAACTTAAATCTAATACGTTAACTATTTTCTGTTATTCAAAATTGTATAAATATATTTAGTTAGTATTAAATAAATAATGTTCAACAAACAGCTGGACAACGTAATTATATATTCGTACTAGCTAATGCTGTCGTACAACCGGTTTGGAACTTCGGCTCGCCGCCGCGCCGTCGCCGCGCCGAGGGACACGCCCCCTGCCGTGCGGCGACCGGCGCGTGCGAACCAATTCAAAATTCAACGGCAGTCCGCTCCAAACCGCTTGTGACGCGAGACGCATGACACTCTGCTTTCTCACTCCGCTAACTATCAGCTGATCCGCGCTAGTTTAACGTATTTTATGTTGCCTGTGCTAAGACTATTGTGCTTTCTGCTTTCCGCTTTTGTCTTCACTCCTTCAGTATTTCCTGTGCCGTGTTAATAAACTTTTCGTGATCGTATTCTGGACTGATTTATTTACGACGACCCGGCATAGTTTAAAGGTACTTCGATTCATTCCTACATTTGGTGACCCTTCATTAAAGTGGGGACTTCCTACACTGGTTCCCACATTGGTGACACCCGAGAAGAGCACATTATTATGAGCGGGAACGACATGGACGCGCCAGGCATAGCTGCTCCACAAGATGGCGACCATGTCACCATGCGGCGCGTGAAGAAAATGCGCCCGTGCCAACCAGCTGTACGCAACGAGGCGGACGACGATGAGGATTCAGCGCCACCATCAATGCCCAGACGTAGGTTCAACCTAAAGGTGCCACCATTTTCACCGGATGACCCGGAGATATGGTTCGCACTGCTGGAGAGCCAATTCGCGAACTTCGGAATAACTGATGACACCACGAAGTTCACGCAAGTCACCATTAACCTCGACGTATTGCACGCGAAGGCGGTTAAGGACGTCATCGTCAACCCCCCAGCTCGGAACCGGTACGAGAAGATTAAGACGGAGCTGATTCGTCGACTATCCGCGTCGCACGAGAAAAAGGTGAGGCAGTTGCTGACACACGAGGAGTTGGGCGACCGGAAACCGTCGCAGTTTCTGCGCCACCTGCAGGACTTGGCTGGACCCTCGGTGCCATCAGATTTTATAAAGACCATCTGGTGCCAACGCCTGCCCAGCAACGTGCAGACGGTGTTGGCGTCACAACCAACACTCTCATTTGAGGAGCTCGCCGATCTCGCTGACAAAATCCAGGAGATTGTCACACCGTGCAGCGTTGCAGCGACTTCGTGCAACCCTTCCCAGAGCAGCGGCCCATCGAGTGAAATCGCCGAGTTGAGGAAGATGGTCGAACAACTGGCTCTGAAGCTCGACGAGACCAGCCGCGCGTTACAGCGGTATCCCGACAGATCCAGGCCTAGGCAGCATCCTTCTGCGAATTACCGTTCCCGATCCCACCAGCGGAGAAAATCCCGGTCAAACTCCAACTACCGAAAACACCCGCTGTGTTGGTTCCACTTTAAGTTCGGTGACGAAGCACGTAAATGCGTTAAACCGTGCAACTATTCGGGAAAAGTGTAGGGCAGTCGGTGATGGCGACCGACGGCTGCCCTCCTAGTGGTCGCTTATTCGTGACGGACAAACGGTCCAAAATAAATTTTCTAATTGACACGGGTAGTGATGTTTGTGTTTTCCCCCGTGCATTAGTTAAAGAGTCTCGTGCAAAAACTAATTTCGATTTGTGTGCTGCTAACGGCTCAGTTATAACTACCTACGGCTATATTAATTTTTTGTTAAATATAGGCTTACGCCGTGACTTCCCCTGGCGATTTATTGTAGCCGATGTAACCCGGGCGATAATAGGTGTGGATTTTTTATCTCACTACAATTTAATTGTAGATATCCGAAACCAACGGCTTGTCGACGGACATACAATGCTCGCTGCCGCGGTTTCACTTGCCAATTGTGTTGACGATGTTTCTTCGGTGAAGGTTGTATCTGGTGATTCGGTGTATCATGCCATACTAGCACAGTACCCCGAGATCACCCGACCTCCCGGCACTATTAATATTAAAAATGTTTCAGCGCACAAAACACTGCATTACATCCGCACCACACCGGGACCACCTGAATGCTGTACACCTCGAAGGCTCGCGCCTGATAGGCTAAAAATTGCAAGGGCCGAGTTCGAGGCAATGTTGCAGATGGGCACCTGCAGACCCTCACAGTCTCCGTGGGCATCCCCTTTGCATCTTGCCCCAAAGAAGGATGGTTGGCGTCCCTGTGGGGATTACCGCAGGTTAAATGCACGCACTATTCCGGACAAATACCCTATCCGCAATATTCAGGACTTTTCTCACAGTCTAGCTAACTGCACCATCTTCAGTACTCTAGACCTGACGAGAGCCTACAACCAAGTGCCCGTAAATCCAGCTGACATAGCCAAGACAGCCATCACAACACCTTTCGGCCTATACGAGTTTCCGTATATGACGTTTGGCCTTCGCAACGCTGGTCAGACGTTTCAGCGGTTTATCGATGAGGTGTTGCGAGGGCTAGACTTCATATACTGTTATATCGATGACATATTGATATTTTCAGCTGACCAAGAATCCCACGAAAAACATCTGCGTGAGGTATTCGGCAGATTACGAGATTTTGGCGTCGTGTTAAACCCCAGTAAGTGTGTATTCGGTGCTCCAGAAGTAAATTTTCTGGGGTACAGAATATCAGCGGATGGCACTCAACCCTTGCCAGAAAAGGTTGAGGTGATAAAGAACTTCCCACAGCCTAAAACCGTGAAGGAGTTGCGTAGGTTCTTGGGCATGTTGAATTTTTACCGCCGATTCATCCCGGAAGCAGCCCAACATCAAACTCCACTGAACGCACTCCTGACAGGCTCAGTAAAGGGCTCACATCCAGTCACCTTCGGGGAGAAGGAACTGGAGGCCTTCGAAGCGTGCAAGCAGGGTCTATGCCAAGCTGCCATGTTGGCACACCCCGATAGCAATGCTCAGCTGGCCCTTGTAACGGATGCTTCTGACTCATCCATAGGGGCAGTCTTACAGCAGCTGAAGTTGAATGCTTGGCAACCCCTCGCATTCTTTTCACGAAAGCTCAGCCCAACTCAGACCAAGTACTCGCCATATGACCGAGAATTGTTAGCCATATATGAGGCAATAAAACATTTTAGGCATATGGTCGAGGCTCGTGAGTTTGTGATTTACACCGATCACAAGCCGCTTACGTTCGCCTTCACATCCAGAAAGGACAATTGTTCGCCCAGGCAGTTTCACCACTTAGATTTCATTTCGCAGTTTTCGACAGACGTCCGACACATTTCAGGCAAGGACAATGTGGTTGCAGACCCGTTGTCCAGAGTAGAAGAGGTCATGCAGCCAATTGATCCCGAAACGTTGGCAACTGCTCAAGATGGTGATCCGGAGTTAAAACAACTGCTCGACGGATACACATCTTTGCAACTCAGCAAGGTAAAACTGCCTGGCACGAACACTGCGTTGTTTTGTGACGTAAGTGGCTCCGTTCCCAGACCTTACGTTGTCCAGATGTACAGGCGACAAATCTTTGACTCACTTCACAGCCTGTCACCCGGGAGCCAGAGCTTCCGTCAGGTTAGTGAGTGACCGGTACATCTGGCCAGGCATCCGCAAGGATTGCCGCGAATGGACTCGCAGCTGTCTAGCGTGCCAACGGTCCAAGGTTACGAGGCATGTCTCTGCCCCGTTAGGCACTTACGATTTACCAAAGGGCAGATTCCAGGTCATTCATATCGACCTGATCGGTCCGTTGCCACCTTCCCTAGGATATAGGTATTGTCTCACCGCCATCGACCGGTTTACTCGTTGGCCTGAGGCGATACCGATTGCGGACATATCCGCCGAAACTGTGGCAAAGTCTCTGTTGAGTGGGTGGATTTCCCGTTTCGGATGCCCCGTAAAAATCGTAACTGATAGAGGACGACAGTTCGAGTCTTCGCTATTTAAAGTGCTGTCCCAGACCATAGGCTTCGTTCACAGCCACACAACAGCTTATCATCCTGCGTCGAACGGCATGGTGGAAAGGTTCCACCGGCAGCTTAAAGCTGCCATAACCTGCCACGCAGATAGCTGTTGGGTTGAATCGCTCCCGTTAGTTTTGTTGGGGATAAGGACAGCCTTTAAGGAGGACCTTAACTCGTCCTCCGCTGAGTTAGTTTACGGGGAGACATTACGTCTTCCGGGAGACTTTTTTCTCCCACCTGAAAACGAGCCACATGACCTAACGGACTATGCAGCTCGTTTGCGCGCTCTAATTAATAAATTAAAGCCTCCTCCTGCATCACGACATGGGAATCATCGTTCCCCGTTTGTGTTTAAAGACCTGGCTACATCTTCACATGTCTTCCTCCGCGATGACACTGTAGCTGGTTCACTTAAACCTGCTTACACAGGACCTCATGAAGTCCTACAAAGGGGAGACAAAGTGTTTAAAATTGTGTACAACGGTAAAACAGTCACAGTGTCCATAGATAGGTTAAAACCTGCCTACTCGATACAAGACTCACCAAACACACAAACTAACACTCAACACTCACACACAAAAACAAACGCTCACACACCACATACACACAACCATACATCTAAACACACCCCTCATAAATGCACACCTGATGCCGAAGACAATATCGTCAAAACTACCAGGTCAGGGCGTAGGGTAAAATTTCCCAACTATTATCGCCCGTAAGTCGGTCTCAAGGGGGGGGGTGGTGTAGCGGAGCTACTCGTTTAATATTTACTAATTGTTTACACGCGGTTGTAACAATTGGAAACCTAACACTAATCTTATATCTAAATACTTACAACTAAACTTACAGCTAAACTTATACCTAACCTTACAGCTAAATTTATATCTAGTAAACTTAAATCTAATACGTTAACTATTTTCTGTTATTCAAAATTGTATAAATATATTTAGTTAGTATTAAATAAATAATGTTCAACAAACAGCTGGACAACGTAATTATATATTCGTACTAGCTAATGCTGTCGTACAACCGGTTTGGAACTTCGGCTCGCCGCCGCGCCGTCGCCGCGCCGAGGGACACGCCCCCTGCCGTGCGGCGACCGGCGCGTGCGAACCAATTCAAAATTCAACGGCAGTCCGCTCCAAACCGCTTGTGACGCGAGACGCATGACACTCTGCTTTCTCACTCCGCTAACTATCAGCTGATCCGCGCTAGTTTAACGTATTTTATGTTGCCTGTGCTAAGACTATTGTGCTTTCTGCTTTCCGCTTTTGTCTTCACTCCTTCTGTATTTCCTGTGCCGTGTTAATAAACTTTTCGTGATCGTATTCTGGACTGATTTATTTACGACGACCCGGCATAGTTTAAAGGTACTTCGATTCATTCCTACATTTGGTGACCCTTCATTAAAGTGGGGACTTCCTACACTGGTTCCCACAAATATGACGCATTTTTTAAGATACCTATGAGATATAATAATCATAATCTTGTTTAGCCGTGGAAGTCAATCCTCCTATGCGTCCCGCCCATTAAAGTGGGAATCTATTAATATTTAACATGCACTTGATGACTTTTAGCTGGCTGGCATTTAACATCCTGCTTAAAGGATTTAATTACTAGACACAGTTGATTCGTGTATCATAATAATACCTATATAACTATCCGCCAAGCGACGCGGCCACAGACTTTTGACGCTGATTTAGTTAAATCATCTTGGTCGCTCTTTAACGGTGCTCCGTATTGTACACATATTTAATGACTGATTTAACAGTATCAGCGCATACAGAAAGTAGAAAAACTAGACTGCCTCGGCGTGGACTGGCGTGGTGGTATATCGGTACGACTACGGTTCTGAGGTCTCGGGTTCGATCCCCGGGTCGGGCAAAGTGATATTGGATTTTTCCATATCAGCTCAGAGTCTGGAATTCGTGCCCGATATGGCGATAGGCTCGCCCCCTATCACATCTGGGACGGAACTAAGCTCGGCGAAATGTGGGTGTTCTAGTTCGCTAGTGCGCCTCTGCCTACCCTTTCGGGGATACAGGCGTTAGTTTATGTTATGTTATGTTAGAAAGTAGAAAAAAATTTTTTTGTCCAAATTATTAAAGACAGTTCCTAAGCTAGCCGCGCGTCTACAGCGCCTAGTGTGAAGTGTCCACGACGCCAGTTGATTCGCGCATCGCAATGAATTCAATAAGGAGCTCCCCAGCCACCAAGCTGGGCTCCAGTAAATTAGCCCCGGCGCTCTTTTTCCGCCGCTCTATCTAGTCACGTAACAACATTACCCACTCGGCGAGATTAAAACTTGCAAAACACTTTTTATCTGCGCCCCAGACTCTTGATTTATGTTATAAAACGAATGCACCGCGTTACCCTCAATTGGAAATTCTTGAATTTGTTTCTTGAAGCTTTTTGTTTTTGATTAACTTGGGAATTAGGTTTTGTAGTCATATGAATAAGTCTATGTCTAAGGTCGCCTCTTTGGTCTAGTGGCAGCATAAATGGGCTGTGGACCGGGAGGTCAACCGTTCGATTCCGAGGTCGGGCAAAGCGAATTTTCTAATTTTTTTACTTTGCCCGGGACTGGATCCCTCATAGGGGGTTGACGTCAGGCAGGCGGACGGTCGTAAAAACTAAGCCAAATCCTCTCTGCAACATGCTTGAAAGTGTGTTGCGCGACCCCACATTAAGGTGGGATAAGGGCAGGTAGAAAGAAAGTCATATGAATAAGTCTCGCTGGATTGAACTAGACGTAGTTTATAAAAAAATGTTACAAAGTAATACTTAAATAAGTGATATCCTATTATTGGCGAAAAGTCTTGTTTTCCACCGACTTCAAATAATCACAAGTTTAAAAACTTAACGGACCGACTTCAAATCCGATTGTGACCAAATTTATATGGGGCCACCCTTGAAATAAGCTCTATCGAACACGAAAAGAATTTTGAAAATCGGTCCACATTCGGCGGAGATATCGCGTTACATAAAAAAAAATACCGACGAATTGAGGACCTCCTTTTTGGAAGTCGACTGAAAACATACAGATGATTGAATAACTCATTTTTTGAAGTCCCTCGAAAAATAGTAAGATATGCAATCGTTACCATACAATAATTGACAGCCTCCGTGGCGTAGCGGGCTAATAGCCGGCTGTGAAGCGAGAGGCCGCGGGTTCGATCCCCGCACCGAGACAAATGTTTGTATGGCCTACAGATATTTGTTTCGGGTCTGGGTGTTGTGAGACCGTGCGTCTCTCGTAGTCTCTGATACCCACGACACAAGACACGATTTTAGTGTGGGGTCAGGACTATGTATGTGACTGTTGGGTGTTATTTTATTTAATAAAGACGTTACGACGTTGACTGCCTCGGTGGCGTGGTGGTATTTCGGTACGACTACGGTTCTGAGGTCTCGGGTTCTATCCCCGGGTCGGGCAAAGTGATATTGGATTTTTCCATATCAGCCCGGAGTCTGGAATTTGTGCCCGATATGGCGATAGGCTCGCCCCCTATCACATCTGGGACGGAACTAAGCTCGGCGAAATGTGGGTGTTCTAGTTGGCTAGTGCGCCTCTGCCTACCCCTTCGGGGATACAGGGGTGAGCTTATGTATGTATGTTATGTAAAGACGTTAATCCAAAATTCGTGTGTGCTGTACAGTACCACTGACCACTGTTACTGTGTTACGATAACAGGCCTGGCACGTGTTAACTGCTAATTGGACGCATCACACGTAACTGTTATTGTTGTTGAGGACATGCAGGGCGGGAGTTACCGACTATTCTTCAGTCTGAGTTATATTTGAAGTTTATTCTACCCAAGCAAATACCGTAAGGACGACTTTGACGTCGTAACGTGACGTTAAGTTGACGTTATATACAAAATGTGAAAAATCGAGGTTCGAAAGTACTCTCTTAACTTTTTTTTATAACACAGATTGGCAAAAGAGCAGGTCACGTGATGGTAAGTGATCTTCACCGCCCATAAACACCCAAGACACAAAAAGAATCATGTGTGAGTTGCCTACCTAAAAGGATGGGAATAGGGATTGGGAAAGGTAGGGGGGGAACTGGGCCACCGGAAATCTCCCACACTGAACGAAACGTAGTAGCGAGCTGCCATTTTACGTCGGTTTTCTGTGAGACAGCGGTATAAAACCGGTCGAGTCGACAGTAAAGTATTTTTAAATTTTTAGGCCCGACGTTTCAAAAGCTTTGCAACCTTGTCAAGGTTTTTTTCCCTTTGGTGAACAGCAGGGGTCCCTGCTAATGGGATACTGGAAACCCTTGCAGTATCTCACCATTGGGAAGGTGTGGGCGGGGAAAGGAGTGTTTTTTATGTGGAAGGGAGTTAAGGGGCTGCAAATGGGGATATTAAAGCAAAGATGGGGAGATTACGGGAGAAGGAAATTTAACCTAACCTAACAAGAAAGGCAGGATAAGGGGGAGTGGGAAAGGAAGGTTGGACTGAACCATGAATGCTGCAAAGCCGAGACGTCAAGCCAAAAAATAAAAATAAATTGCGATAGAATCCGTATATAGTTTTCAATCTAATCAGTATATTCCAACAAATCTTTAGTACTATATTGGTGCAAATTGCTATTAAAGGTCGTGCCCACAGCCCGACACATGCCGAGAGTCGAGACGAAGCGTACGTGACGTAGCATAGACAACAGTTTCCATTTCGTACACTTTAAACTTTAATTAAGAAACGGTGTTCCCTTTAAAGTCAAATGCTTTTATAGAAAATCGATTTTGTGCTGGATACTGCCAGTCAGATATCGACTATCGTAAAACGAAGAGTGAAATTTTCCGAAAGGCTAGCCGATGGTTTTCCTTTTAATTCCTACCGCCGAATGTTCATACACTTAAAGCCGCCTTATGTCATTTAAGGCCGCCTTATCTGTCAAAATTGTATGGCAAAAATCAATTTAAGAAGCCGTTAAAGTTGATTAGGGTTTCACCATTCGGGCGCTACTATGACAGCCTCCGTAGCGCAGCGGGCGAGTAGCCGGCTGCGAAGCGAGAGGCCGCGGGTTCGATTCCCGCATTGAGACAAATGTTTGTGTGGCCCACAGATATTTGTTTCAAGCCTGGGTGTTGTGAGACCGAGTCTCTCATAGTCTCTGACACCCACGATACAGGTTATACCTAGTGTGGGGTCAGGACTAGGTGTGTGACTGTTGGGTGTATTTATTATTATATATATATACTAGTATATACCTCTAATATATTGTATAGTATACTATAATACTATGGGTATGGGTGTACTAGTTCGCTAGTGCGCCTGTGCCTATCTTTTATGGGATACAGGCGTGAGCTTATGTGTGTATGTATAATACAAAAGTAAGACGTTTAAAATGGAGTTATATGGATCCTACGCCAATGTTAATTATATTTTATGTTAGTAGCATATCATCTAATCTCATTTCTGAGATTAGAAGCATCTTTTGTTCGACCTAAAGTTTCGACTTTTTTAATAACATGAAATTGCAACACAAATGACTGATTTGTAAACGACTAGTAGTAGTTTATGCATCCTTTATTTAAACAAAATCATTGTAGTGGTTTCGTCTAGACATTACACGATTTTCAAACACGTTGCCGAAAGGATTTGGCTAAGTTTATACGACCGACTGCCTGCCTGACGTCAATCCCCTCTGGAGGTTCTTGTCGCGAGCAAATCCAATTAGAAAAATCGTTTTGCCCGACCTGGGAATCGAACCCGCGACATTCCGCCCCACAGCCCATATATACTGCCACGGGACCAAGGAGGCGACAACTATTATTATATTTTCGACTGACTTCAAAAAAGGAGAAGGTCCTCAATTCGTCTTTTTTAATGTATGTTACGCGATATCTTCGCTAAATGTGGACCGATTCAAAATTATTTTTGTGTTCGATAGAGCTTATTTCAAGGGCCCATATAAATTTGGTCACGATCGGATTTGAAGTCGGTCCGTTAAGTTTTTAAACTTGCGATTATTTGGGGTTGGTCTCGAATCGCCAACACTCATCTCGGCAGTGCGTACGACTCCTAACTGGGGCCTGAGCAGGAAAATTTCTGACAACCGTAAATGTATTCGAACTCGATGCGCGTCTATGAAATTTGTATGAAATATTAACCAAACGTCATCAATGCGCAGCGAGCTCGAATACATTTACATTAGTTTTTCGTGCTCGGGCTACTGAGCTATCGCTGCTTGTCAAAAACATAACCCTCCTTTTTGCTTCGCCGTAGTCGGGTAAGAACTAAACATACATCTGATTTTACACACGAGAATAACAATGCTCGCGTCTAATCCCTACAACAATGGGGTGGCGGGACTGGCGGGCCACAATGTATTACATAAATTGTAAAAGGTGCGCTGAGTCGCCGTCGGAGGGCCCAGGTGTGTTCTACGTCTCGTACTTCGCCACACTTGGCGCAGGCAGGGCTGGCTCTGGGACCTATAGGGGGCCAAGAAATAATGCCCCTTGTAACATAAAAAAAAAAAAAAGTTATCGATTAGTTAAGACTACGTTGGCAGAACGACTCGTGTTCCTTGGGTAATTAAAAAAAAAAAAGAGTTCATTTGACATTATGTTTTGTCAGATTGACAGATGAGTTATTGAGTTATTTAGATGTCGATCGGTATGGTTAATCATGTTAATAATTGCGATTTGTGATTTGGACTTTTGTTTTGCGTCATGGAGTTTTGTCTATTGCCTGGCGCAAAGGTATAAAAAGCTCGGCCTCCCAATCGGGCGTTCCCTTTTTTCTTGAGAGCTTCGGTCTGCGAGCATCGATTTCGTTGGTGCCTCAAGGCGGGGGCCGCAGCAGAGACCGATCGACACCGACAGCGCTCTCATGCAGCGCTTCGGTACCAGCGGATAACGAGAAGGTCCTAAGGCTGAGGTCGGCAGCTTGGGACATCCATCTATAGGCATCCTTCGCGTTCCCTCAAGGTATGGACACGTGTATTTTCCTTTGTAGTCACCAATCACATGGTGATTTTGTGTTTCAAAGGTTATAACCTGGAATTTATTGGTTCCAGGGGCCTTCTTGGATATTACTATCCTTTCTGGATGGTCTCCTTGTTCTGGACTGCATTGCCTGGGTGAGGTGCGGTCCAGGGCCAGCTGCGTGGGTGACTGAGCGCGTGGCCGCGTCGTGTTGGTGTCCACGTGTTTGGTGGATCACCCCATTTTATATGAGGTTGTGCTCGGAGTTGGCTGCGAGTTCCACTCCGCAAACCCCTTTAGAAGGTACCTCCGTATTTTATTTCCAGTCTGTCCCGGAGGCTGGTGGCGCCCCTTTTAGTTTCCTTTGTATTTGAATTTGTGGTAACAGTTTACTATCATAACATCAAAATTAAATGTACTCGAGCATTGAACGATAGCAAAACCAGTAGGCTCACGACCCGCTCTGTAATTATTTTATACGACCCGCTCTGTAATTATTTTATAAGAATAAAAATAATATAATTGTAATACTGGTGATATTTTAATAATATATAGATTGTATGAGAACATCTCGGTCTTTGGTTTTTAATTTGTTTTAACCTGTACACTTGTTACATTACACTTTTACATGTTACAGTGGCGCCCAACGTGGGGCTTGCTTTCTTTCTTTTTAATACTGGAAGCATTTGCCATGTCATTCCGCTATGGTGAATAGTTCATTGCTCGTTTACTGATGTTTATGATTTTGTAACTAAAATAATTTGTTATACCACATGTTAATATATTTAAAAGTGAAATAACATCATTCACAATCATTTACACAGGTTGTGAATGATTGTGTATTGTCCTTGAATATTGTATGACCTTATTTTGTGCTTTTCTGAATCTAAAAATAATATTGATTTGTATTAATAAAATTAAATTTTAATTGTTATAATGCAAATCTAAATTAATAATTTTCAACTTAGAAATTTTGTACCAGAATTTTTTATAACTACCCTCAACTTAAAAAATAATTTTAAATTTTAATTTAATTATTTTATTTGAGGTTGTATTGTTTATTGTGTAACATATTTCAAATCAAGTGTATCAACATGTTGGAGGAACGTCCTATTTGTTTTAATCTTTTACTTAAGGATGAATTGCAGTATGAAGTCATGGTTCGGGATGTTGCCCCGGCCACTGATGTTAAAAGTTTAAGACTTCAAATTAGGCAATTAGCTAAGGAGTTACCTCCATGTTCTATTGATACATTTGAGGGTGATATTAAGGAGGAATTAAAAATTGTAAATGGAAAACTGGAAGAGCTATCTCGTTCAATTTTTGAACCTAAGCGTTCACAAACTTCAAAATTTTTAAACCGTGCCCAAGCGTTGTCACACCATTTATACCACCGTTTGTCACGTATTGTACCTATAGATTCTGAGGTTGCCACATATAGGGATTGTACCTTAAGGCTTAATAAAATCTTATCCTCACTTGACACTATGGTTGCTGGATTTCAGGCAGGTCCTGCCCAGTCTAAGAGTGCTGAGGCGTGTGCACCAGTTCCTGAGACTTCAGTGGTGAGACATAAGAGCCAAATGGTGAGTTCTCTGAATTTAAAATATGATGGCAAATCGTGTATTAAAGTTTTTCTGCAACGTCTTGAGGAACTTTGTGATGCTCGTACCATTTCAGTCGCTAACCGTTTCGCTTCTGCGGTCGAGTTATTTGATGGAGAAGCTTTAACGTGGTACAGAGGGATTAAGGATAGTATTTTTTCTTGGGAAGAATTGAAGCAGGCCTTGATAGACGAATTTTTGCCCTACGATTTTGATCGTCGTTTGCTGAAGGAGATTCGCAATCGTACCCAGGGTCGTACGGAGAAAATCTCTACCTATATAAGTGTCATGCAGAATTATTTCGGGCGACTTAGCACTCCGCTTCCTGAGGACGAAAGATTTGACATTATTGTTAATGGTATTCAACCCAAATATTCAGTGCCATTAGCTCTCCATACCGTTAAAGACTTGCCCGCACTGAAGAGAGTTTGCCGTTGCCTGGAAGATAGTTGGCAACGCTCGGATTCTTTTATTGAGCCTCCGAAACCCTCGTCTTGTTCCTTGGCTAGGGACTTATGTTACGCAGGGAGTTCAAAACCCCGAGTAGAAGTGGCTAGTGTTACAAATCCTTGTCTGCGTTGTAGGGTTAACACCCATAGTCTGAGGGATTGTCCCTCCCGAGAAAAAGTGTGTTTCCGTTGTGGCAAAAAGGGTTTCACAAGTCGCACTTGTCCGGAATGTTCTGTGAAGGGTTCTGATCTCAGAAAGACTTCTAATAAACCAAAAAACTAGATAACCGGTACCGTCACGATAAAAGACCAAATGGTTCTCATTGTGGTATTTCTGAGAATACCATCAATGCAGCTGAGAGTAGTGCGAATGTAACGAAGCTTAACGCTTTTGTCTCGCCGTGTGTTTCGTCGGTACCGCATGGTCAATTTTATAGGGATGAGCGTCCACATATATCCGTAGAAATCTATGATACGATATTTAATGGTTTATTAGATTCTGGTGCATCTATATCTATTTTGGGTTCAGAATTGTCTGATTTATTTTTATCATGGGGTTGTTCTCTTGAAGTTTGTGCCGATTGTACGCACATCGCTACCGCTAACAACTCCCAGGCTAAGGTTCTCGGTTGTTTGTTCTTACCGGTCAAAGTTCGAGACCAGACCCGAGTTATAAAATTTTATGCAGTACCGGATGTAACTTCCTCACTTATCTTGGGAGTCGACTTCTGGAAGGCTTTTAACATAGCTCCTCGCTTATTCCAGGAATTCTCTTTAAGCTCGCCAGGAGGTTGTGAAGTTACCGTGTCGGAAGTGCACTTGCTTTCGTTTAATAATTTAAGTTCGGATCAACGAGTGGTTGCCGATAATATTATTAGTCAATTTAATAGCATATCTTTTGAGGAAAAAGGTTTAGGGCGAACGCAGTTGGTTTCTCACACCATTGATACGGGTGACTGTCTGCCCATTAAACAGCGTTATTATCCTATTTCACCCCATCGCCTAGTGGAACTAAATAGGCAGTTAGATGAAATGCTGAAACAGGATGTGGTGGAACCTAGCACTAGTGCTTGGAATAACCCTACCCTTTTCACGCCTAAGTCGAACGGTGAACTTCGCTTTTGTATCGACAGTCGCAAATTGAATTCAGTGAGCAAGCATGACGCCTATCCTTTGCCTTACATTTCTAGTATTTTAGATCGCCTTAGAGACGCGAAATTTCTTTCATCAATTGATTTAAAAAGTGCATTTTGGCAAATACCACTAGATCCTTGTTCGAGAGAGCGCACCGCATTTACTGTACCAGGTCGCGGTCTCTTCCAATTCAAAGTTATGTGTTTTGGTTTGACAGGAGCACCTGCTACGCAGCAGCGTTTGATGGACAAATTGTTTGGCCCTGAATTTAATGGTCGCATTTTCGTTTATTTGGATGATATAGTAGTTGCCAGTTCGACGTTTGAGGATCACATTTCATTGCTTTCCCAGGTTTTGGACAGGTTAAGATCAGCCAATTTGACTGTAAATTTTTCAAAATCTCAGTTTTTTCGTAGCGAATTGAAATATTTGGGCTACGTGGTTGACGAAAGAGGCTTACGTACGGATCCAGCAAAGGTTAAATCTATTGTGGATTACCCGACTCCGTCCTGTCGTAGGGATGTGAAGATGTTTTTGGGGACCGCTTCATATTATCGTAGATTTATCAAGAATTTTAGTTCAATAGCTGCTCCGCTACACGCTTTAACTAGTACCCGAAAAAACGCTCCTCCTTTTGTTTGGTCTGAGGAAGCTGATCTATCGTTTCATGAATTAAAGTCTGCCTTGGTCTCTGCTCCTATTCTGGCTTGTCCAGATTTCACCAGAGCTTTTACTGTGCACTGTGATGCATCTGGGTATGGTATTGGGGGCACTTTAACCCAAGTTTTGGAGGATGGACTTGAACACCCTATTGCTTTTGCCAGCAGGTCTTTGAATAGGGCGGAACGCAATTATTCGGCTACCGAAAGAGAGGCGCTAGCAGTAGTGTTTGCAGTTGAACATTTTCGACCTTATTTGGAGGGAGGTCCACGTTTTAGGATAGTTACCGATCACTCTAGCTTAAAATGGTTTTTCAATTTAACTAATCCCACCGGTAGATTAGCTCGTTGGGGTTGTCGTTTGTCTCCTTACGATTTCGAAATTGTGCATCGCAAAGGGAAGGAAAACGTCGTACCCGACGCGTTATCGCGTATTGTTCCGGTATTGGAAATCCAGAAATGTGAATGGTATAACAACCTTTTTCAAAAATGTAAAAATTTTCCCACCTCTTGTCCAAATTATTGTATTGCCGATGGTAAACTCTATCGATATTCTAAAAGTAAGTTTCGTTGTCCTACTGATTTTGATTGGAAAGAAGTCATCCCTTCTGACCAACGATCAGACTTGGTGAGGTCGTGTCATTGTGATCAATTGTCACACTTGGGTGTTTACAAAACGTATAAACGACTGTCTCTACACTACTTTTGGCCAGGCATGTACCAAGATGTAATAAAATTTGTCAAGGAGTGTGATCAGTGTTCTGCGTACAAGCATTCGCAGAAACCACCTTCTGGTCCGATGGGTAACCCGAAGGTCTGCTCACGTCCATTTGAAACTGTAAGTATGGACCTGATAGGGCCTTTGCCGCGTTCCAGGTTAGGACATACGTTTATTTTGAGTGTGGTTTGTTGTTTTTCCAAATATGTCTTATTGTTTCCCCTTCGACGTGCTGTTGGTAAAAATATTGCACAGCGTCTTGAGGATGAAGTGTTTCTTAAACACGGCATTCCACGTACAGTAATTGCGGATAATGGAACGCAATTTACTGGTAGTGATTTGAAGGCTTTGTTTCAGAAGTACGACATTCCTCAAATTCATTTAACACCTCGTTATTGCCCTCAGGTTAACACCGTAGAGAGGTATAATAAGACCGTAATGACGGCTGTGTCAATTTTAGTCAAGGACGACCATCGTTCCTGGGATACCACGTTGTCTAAAGTTCAGTTCGCCTTAAACAACACTGTAAATGAATCTACGCGTTATACTCCCTACTATTTGGTGCATGGTCGTGAAGCGATCGCTTCAGGAAAGGTATACGGAGATCCTAAGAACTCTCAGGTGGGCCTAACCTGCGCTTCGCGTGACGATTATGCCACTAAATTGGGTAATCTGAACGATATTTTTACAAAGGTTGAATCTGCTTTGGAAAAGGCTCACGTCCGAAGTTCTAGAAACTACAATAAAGGTCGGAGTACTGCCGAACATCAGGTAGGCGATATTGTTTGGAAGAAAACTTTCCCTTTGAGTGATGCGGGGAAATTCTTCATGGCGAAATTAGCACCTCGTTATGAAAAATGTAGAGTTGTTTTCAAACACTCCCCCTTGGTTTATGAACTGGAGAGTGTTGCAACTGGTAAAAATTTGGGGTCCTGGCATATCCAGCACCTCAAGAAAGTTTAAAATACTTTCTTCTCTTTTTTCTCTGCTCATTGGACGCGCAACCCGATTTTCGTGGATATCTCGCTGCGCCGCCAATGTCTCAGTGCCTTTAGTAAGGAAGTCAGTACCTGACTGTTAGCATTTGCTCGTAGTATTTTTGCAAATGGCTAGCATAGTGTCTTAGGATTGGCTTGGAGAGTAGTAATGCGATACAGTCTCTGCTGCTTTAAAGCAAGTGACTGGCCGCAGTATCGTGTTTTTTTTTATTTGCCTTATTATGCTGAACTATTTTTGTTAGCATAGGGAATCTATCGACACATTGTCGTGGGTTCGATTTTGGTGGTTGTTTTGTGTCGAGTGTCACCTTTTATTGGTGTGGTAGCTAACCTACCACTCGATACAATTTTTTTTTTGTCCTTGTTGATTCTGTAGTTGTTGGACGCGCACCCCGGTTGATACTGTTCGCCTCGATGCGTCGCCAACGACTCAGTAGTAACGAGTTTTGTAATGTTGAGTGTGATATTTCATGTGAGTATGGTAATACACTCACTAACGCTCGGCAGTTTTTTGTTGTTTTAGTTCCGGTATCCTGTAGTAGCTGGACGCATAGCCCGATTGGTACGTATCATCTCGCTATGTCGCCAGCAACTCGGTCCGTTGATTTGTTTTTTTTTTTTGCTTGTTTTAGGTCAGAGTTGTGGTCTTGGGTTGTAGAGAGCTGGAGGACCAGCGTTAAATTTTGCAAGCAAAATTTCCCTAGGGAGGGGGGTACTGTAACATAAAAAAAAAAAAAAAAAAAGTTATCGATTAGTTAAGACTACGTTGGCAGAACGACTCGTGTTCCTTGGGTAATTAAAAAAAAAAAGAGTTCATTTGACATTATGTTTTGTCAGATTGACAGATGAGTTATTGAGTTATTTAGATGTCGATCGGTATGGTTAATCATGTTAATAATTGCGATTTGTGATTTGGACTTTTGTTTTGCGTCATGGAGTTTTGTCTATTGCCTGGCGCAAAGGTATAAAAAGCTCGGCCTCCCAATCGGGCGTTCCCTTTTTTCTTGAGAGCTTCGGTCTGCGAGCATCGATTTCGTTGGTGCCTCAAGGCGGGGGCCGCAGCAGAGACCGATCGACACCGACAGCGCTCTCATGCAGCGCTTCGGTACCAGCGGATAACGAGAAGGTCCTAAGGCTGAGGTCGGCAGCTTGGGACATCCATCTATAGGCATCCTTCGCGTTCCCTCAAGGTATGGACACGTGTATTTTCCTTTGTAGTCACCAATCACATGGTGATTTTGTGTTTCAAAGGTTATAACCTGGAATTTATTGGTTCCAGGGGCCTTCTTGGATATTACTATCCTTTCTGGATGGTCTCCTTGTTCTGGACTGCATTGCCTGGGTGAGGTGCGGTCCAGGGCCAGCTGCGTGGGTGACTGAGCGCGTGGCCGCGTCGTGTTGGTGTCCACGTGTTTGGTGGATCACCCCATTTTATATGAGGTTGTGCTCGGAGTTGGCTGCGAGTTCCACTCCGCAAACCCCTTTAGAAGGTACCTCCGTATTTTATTTCCAGTCTGTCCCGGAGGCTGGTGGCGCCCCTTTTAGTTTCCTTTGTATTTGAATTTGTGGTAACAGTTTACTATCATAACATCAAAATTAAATGTACTCGAGCATTGAACGATAGCAAAACCAGTAGGCTCACGACCCGCTCTGTAATTATTTTATACGACCCGCTCTGTAATTATTTTATAAGAATAAAAATAATATAATTGTAATACTGGTGATATTTTAATAATATATAGATTGTATGAGAACATCTCGGTCTTTGGTTTTTAATTTGTTTTAACCTGTACACTTGTTACATTACACTTTTACATGTTACACCCTTACTTAAATTATACTTACTTAAAAATAATGACTGCCCCGGTGGCGTGGTGGTATTTCGGTACGACTACGGTTCTGAGGTCTCGGGTTCGATCCCCGGGTCGGGCAAAGTGATATTGGATTTTTCCATATCAGCCCGGAGTCTGGAATTTGTGCCCGATATCGCGATAGGCTCGCCCCCTATCACATCTGGGACTGAACTAAGCTGCGCGAAATGTGGGTGTTCTAATTCGCTAGTGCGCCTCTGCCTACCCCTTCGGGGATACAGGCGTGAGCTTATGTTTAAACAAATATATCTTATAGAACCTTACTTATAAAAACATTTTCGCTTATCTTTTCGCTAAGAATAGGCTGTCACTTTTTCCTTGTTACATCGTTTAAAAATGAAAGGGACAACCTATGGTTAAAGATAAGCAACGCTTAATTATTTTTAACATAACATAACATAAGTTCACGCCTGTATCCCCGAAGGGGTAGGCAGAGACGCACTAGGGAATTAGAACACCCACATTTCGCGCAGCTTAGTTCAGTCCCAGATGTGATAGGGGGCGAGCCTATCGCGATATCGGGCACAAATTCCAGACTCCGGGCTGATATGGAAAAATCCAATATCACTTTGCCCGACTCGGGGATTGAACCCGAGACCTCAGGACGGTAGTTCTACCGAAATACAACCACGCCACCGTAGCAGTCGTGGGTACTTGACTATTTTTTTACATCAATTTATAGGAAATTTACGTCATCTAAAATATAACACAGATAGAGAAATATTGAAATACTCTCAAAAATAGAAAAGTTAAAAGCTTTTGAAGTTTGGTAACCTTGAAACTGCGGGTTAAGAGAAGTATCGGTATAATTACGTCACGGCCATAACGCTGCGTACGTTTGAAAAGGATAGCAAGATATCCCCACTCTTGTTCATTGCAAAAAACATGAACTGTCTCCTTTTTCAACCTATTTCGATGCAATTTTTACAGCAGGGTTTCTTTTTGTTTTATTTGCTATTACATATTAAAATGTGTATAAAATTAAACATAGTCAAGAACTCAATTCATTGTCACAAAATCCCACATAGAGCAACCCCAAAAATACAAAATATATTACAAACTTTAAAGCAAGTGAGCTCTTCCGACAGCCCTGATCTGTACAAAGCAGGTCCCCCACTAAATGTTACCGAGAACTGCCTTGATTTATACTCACCGGTGATATTTGGGGGTCACCCCACTGTAATGACCTATGAGGTTAGCTGATGCTTATGAAAAGCTTTTGGAGTGGTTTCAATAAAAACTATGGTGTTCTTTATTTAAAGATGATGGTATGATGGTTAACTTTAATGGTGTCGACTACAGTATGAGGTTTGATTTCCAAGTCGGGTAAATTTATATTGGATTTTTCAACACACTGATTTATTAAGTTTACGCGTATGTTATACATTGAAATAAAACTATTTTTACGGATTCTATCACTATTTGGTCCGACTGTCCGACCCGTGACCACGAAGACTGCAAAGCCTTCGAAACGACGGGAATAAAAATTAAAAACCAAATCGTGATAGAATCCGTAAAAATAGTTTTATTTCAATGGATGAACTCAGTACTAATTCGGTGTTTGGAATTCATGACCGAAATGGCGACAACAAAGAAAGAAGAAGAAAAATAGTTTGTCTTACCAAAAAGAAAGCAAGACAAGCTTGTCCTCTATCACATATGGGACGGAAATAAGCTTAGAGGAATGTGAATATTTTAGTTTTCTATATTTCCTATAAAATTGTGTTAGAAAATCAGCTTTGTCCGGCCTGGGATTTGAACCCAGGAAGCCGGGTCACAGCTCTTAAACGCTGCAACTAAACCAAGGTGACAAGTATTATACAATGTTATACCTATTGTAGACGACGCGAATGCAAAGAGGCCGTGTAGTATTTTTTAAATTTTGAAAAGGAATAAAGATGACGTATGTTTTTTGTAGTTCTTGACATCTCTCATCGGAATACATCGTTTTACTAAAATATCATCGTGATTTAATTTCGCAAGCTTTATAAAGTGGTCTTCGAGCCGGATCGTTTATGTTTCGGACGCCACCACAATCTGTAAAAATGGTAATCACGCGGAACACTGCGCGAAAGGAACGCGAAAACAATCCCGATGAACCATCGACCAGTCAATCGCCATTAGACCAGCCTACGTCACATGCAGCATCTTTAAAGAGAACTTCGAAGGCATCGGCATGCTCTTCAATGCACGCTCAGATCGCAAAACTAAAATTACAAGCTGCTGAGGAAAAGGCCAGGATTCAGATGGAACTAATTGATAAAAGACTGGCGGCCAATTTAGCGGATTTGGAAGACGAGATGAGTGATCGCCAAGACTCCCATGCACAAAGTATAGCCGATGTCGAGCAGTGGTTAGAATCTAGCCAGCCTGAACTGGAAAAGGCACAGTCCGTTCACGATTATGGTATTAAAAAGGGCGAACTATGTCAACCAGTGGCACCGTGCCCTGGTACTCAGGATGGTGCGCTTCAAGTATTGGCCAGCGCAATTAAAGATCTCGCAGCTGCTTCAGCTAACACTAATGCTAATCTGCTCAGCCGTATAAGTACACCGCGAGACTTACCTCTTTTCTCCGGTGACCCGATGGAGTGGCTGCAGTTGAAGCATGCGTATGAAGAGTCAACCGAATTATGCAAATTCAGCTTAAAGGAAAACTTATGGAGACTCCGGAAATGTCTTCGTGGACCTGCAAAGGATGCTGTCTCAGCTCTCTTAATTACTGCCACGGATTCTAAGATAGTAATGGCAGCTTTAGAGCTACGATTTGGGAACCCTGATAGCATCGTTATGAAGATTATTCAGGACTTAAAGAAGTTGCATCCGATGTCTCAAGATTATCAAAAGGATATTGTACCGTTCTCATTAAAAGTTCAGAACTTTATAGAAGCCGTAAGATCTGTTAAGCGCGATGAGTACTTACAAGGAATGAATATAGCGTCGCTGATATTGTCTAAATTACCTACAGTCCTCATATCGAAATGGTCAGACTACAGTTTCCCACTCATCACGGAGGGCAAGAAATCACGAATGGACATTTTAGCAGATTTCTTAAAAGATGAGGCGGTGAAAATCTCAACGACAGCAAATATTCATACATATAGTTCACACACGAGTGTCAAAGGAACTCACTCAAGCCGTGCACAAGATACTGTCTTATTAGCTACGGACACAAATGACTCGAAGTGTTTATATTGCCGCATATCAAAGCATAATTTAACTGAATGTAAACGCTTCAAAAAGTCACTACGGAAGGATCGCTGGCGACACGTCAAACGACACGGGGTCTGCTACAAATGCTTACTGTCGCGCCACGACCGAGACACGTGCCCAGCCGCCGTCTGTGATATAGACAATTGCGGACAATCGCATCATCCACTACTACACTATGTGTCTAAACATAACCGCCCGCAAACCGACGTTACCATAACGGATATCACCGAAAGTGAAACAGTGACGAACATTAACTTAACGCGTTGCAAGGTGTTACTAAAAACTGTGCCTATTGACATTCATGGCCCTGATGGTGTAGTGAGTACGAGCGCGCTTTTAGACGACGGGTCAACGGTGTCACTAATAAGCTATGAACTCGCAAAACAAATAGGTTTACATGGACAAAAACAAACAATTCGAGTGTGCGGTGCGTGGAACGACAATATATTAGAATGTGACAGTGAGATAGTGGACTTCAATATATCAAACAAGGACGGTTCTAAATTCGAAATCCGTGCGCGCATTATGAAGGACTTAAACTTACCTGTGCATGATTTAACGACGATTGACCCTTCACGCTATGAACATTCGGTGCCTGATATTAAAAACTATTTTTTTAACACAAAAATTTGTAAACCACAGTTGTTGATTGGGCAGGATAATTATAATTTAATGTTGCCTCTACAAACAATTAGGGACAAAGCTAATGGTCTGTTTATAACACGCACAGCTTTAGGTGTGAGCATTCATGGACGTTCACTTGATCATTCGCTGTCGTCCAAGCAACCGCTGTATACAACTTTGCTCATTGATGATGGCATGAATACGCAATCTGTTGAAGCAGAGCATCGATTACGGGAACTTGAAGAACAAATTCGCTTGTCCTTTGCTATTGAGTCTATGGGTGTTGATGTCAAACCGAGACAACATGCTGAAGATGTCCGAGCCATATCACATTTAGAAAAGACGGCTGTATTGAAAGATGGAAGATGGTATGTCGGCTTGCCCTGGAGGGATTTAAATTGCAAGCTGCCAAACTCTTACCCTCAAGCAGCATCACGATTGAAGGGCGTCGAGAGAAAACTCATGGCAGATAAAGGCTACGCTGAAAGGTATACCGAAAGGATACACCACTTACTGGACAACGACTTTGCTAGAAAACTTACCTGTTGCGAGTATACGCCGAAAACTTGGTATCTCCCGCATTTTGGGGTTGACAACCCCAACAAGAAAAAACTCCGGGTTGTCTTCGACGCAGCTTCAAGATCCTATGGCCACTGTTTAAATGATTACCTTCTGCAAGGACCAGACCTGCTTGTATCGCTCTTAGGAATAATGCTAAGATTCCGAGAGAACCGTGTAGCTATCAGCGGAGATATACGCGACATGTTTTTGAGGGTTAAAATTTTACCTGAAGACCAAGACGCTTTGAGATTTCTCTGGAGGGACGAACGTGACCAAAAGAGCCCCATCAGTACATTTGTTATGACTTCTCTAATTTTTGGTGCAAATTGTTCGCCTTTCGTAGCACAATTTATCAAAAACAAAAATGCGCAACAGTACGAGTCGTTTTCGCCAGCCGCTGTACATGCTATTCACAAACAACATTATATGGATGATTACATAGACAGTATAGAAAGTGAGTCTATGGCAATTAAAATAGTTCAAGATATTATATACATACATAAACAAGGTGGTTTTGAGATACGGAATTTTACCAGTAACAACCAGGCTGTATTGAACAGCGTGCCAAAAGAATCTCTTGGGCCAACTGCAGTTGAATTCCAAGTTGAACAACAAAACCAAAGCGAACGAACACTTGGTTTGATTTGGTATCCGCACGAGGACTTATTGGCATTCAATGTTTCATTCAAGAAAATTCCTGTACATATAATATCTGGAGAAACGCGACCCACCAAGAGACAAATGCTCAAGGTTCTGATGTCAATTTTCGACGTTTTTGGTTTTCTGTCACCATTCACTATTAAAGGAAAAATTATTTTACAAGATGTATGGCGTTTACAACTAGGATGGGATGACGAAATACCAGAAAATATTTTTGAAAAGTGGGTCAAATGGTTGCGTTTGATAAAGGACATCGATCAAATCCGCATACCTAGACATTATAGGATGTCTGCCGATGTAAATACACATTCGACAAAAAAACCGCCGGGAGCCGAGTGTGACCGCAGTCGAGCCTTGTATAGCGAAGAAATGTCATTGCTCTATACGAACTTACAGTTGCATATATTTTGTGACGCTTCAGCTAAAGCTATGAGTGCCGTAGCTTATTGGCGTTGGACGGAAAATGACCGGTATTATGTTTCGTTTGTTGCGAGCAAGTGCAGAGTTGCGCCTGTAAAGTACTTATCAATACCGCGACTTGAACTTTCGGCTGCTCTGCTTGCAGGAAGATTAGCGCACACAATAATAAAAGAGCACAGAATGACTGTGTATCAAAGATACTTTTGGTGCGACTCGAACGTGGTTTTACACTGGATAAGAAACGATATGCGAAATTATAGTACATTTATCGCTCATCGATTAGGAGAACTCGATGAACTAACAAAGCAAAATGAGTGGCGACACATACCTACCAAATTAAACGTCGCCGACATAGCTACTAGAGAAAACTGCGACTTCTCACAGTTGAATAATGAATGGTTGTGTGGTCCGGCATTCTTATATGAAAAGGAGAGCGAATGGCCGAGTGATAAATACCTTCCTGTTACATCATGTCTGGATCTAGAGTACGCTATGGTAGTTAAAGAAACTGAACAGTGCTTACCTACTGTCCCGGATCCTACTCGATTTTCGTCATGGATACGTCTGCTGAAGTCAACCTGCAACATATTATTATTTATAGATAAATGTAAGAAATTGGATTCCCAAGTCGACGGCAATATGATGGCTAGAGCTGAGACCTTGTTGATGCAATATTCTCAGTCACAATCGTTTTCCGAAGACCTCGTTAACCTGAAAAATAAAAAAGGTATAGACAAGAAAAGTAGATTACTTACCTTGACACCGTTTCTGGATCAACGTGGTATACTTCGAGTAGGCGGCCGCATCAATGCTGCTCCTGAAGTTCCACTGCAGGTGAAACAACCGGTAATATTAGACGGACGGAACCATGTGGCTAGGCTTATCGTAAGATATTATCACATCAAGATGGCACATGGTTTTAATGAGACTGTGGTGAACGAGATAAAACAAAAATTTTGGATAATTAAAATACGACCAACAGTAAGGACTATTGCTACTCAGTGTATGTATTGTAGGATAAGGAAGGCGCGGCCGCATCCACCCAGAATGGGCGACTTACCATCTGCTAGAATGGCGCACCGACATCGTCCTTTCACACATTGCGGCATAGATCTATTTGGTCCAATGAATATAACAGTGTTGAGGCGCAAAGAAAAAAGATATGGAGTCTTATTTACCTGTCTCACCGTAAGAGCAGTCCATATTGAATTAGTATCATCTCTGACCACTGATTTTTTGATTATGGCTGTCAGGCGAATGGCTGCACGTCGAGGGTGGCCTGAATATATATATTCGGATAACGGCACCAATTTGCGAGGTGCCGATAATAACCTTAAAAAGGCTGTGCTCGAATTAGACCAAAATGCTTTAAAAGCGGAGTCGCTTAATTATGGCACCACTTGGAACTTCATTCCGCCCGCTAGCCCTCACTGGGGTGGAGCTTGGGAAAGGCTCATCCGATCTGTAAAGCAATGCTTAAAGGTCGTGCTGAAGGAGCGAGCACCGCGTGAAGAGACCCTGATTACATTGCTAGCTGAAGTGGAGCAAATGGTGAACAGTCGACCTCTGACACACGTCAGTGTTGAGCCTAACACCGATGAAGCCATAACACCGAACCATTTCTTATTGGGCACGTCTTCCAACCTACCGATACTAGGATCTTTTAATGACACAGACTTATATCTGAGGAAGCAATGGAGGTTGTCTCAGAGACTAGCAGATTTGTATTGGAGACGCTGGGTTAAGGAAGTTCTACCTTCTATGCTTCCCAGACAAAGATGGCAACAAGAAACTGAGCCATTGCGTGTCGGCGATTTGGTAGTAACTACAGATCCCGATGCTCCGAGGAGTTCCTGGTCAAGAGGTATTATACAGCGAGTTATGCCTGGAAGAGATGGACGCGTAAGGCTAGTCGAGGTGAAGACAAAAAACGGCGTGCTACAACGATCTGCAACACGCGTCGCAAGGATACCTACAGACGTGGAGTGCTGACTGCTGACCCAGCACTGGGGTGGAGAATGTAGACGACGCGAATGCAAAGAGGCCGTGTAGTATTTTTTAAATTTTGAAAAGGAATATAGATGACGTATGTTTTTTGTAGTTCTTGACATCTCTCATCGGAATACATCGTTTTACTAAAATATCATCGTGATTTAATTTCGCAAGCTTTATACCTATACTACCATACGTATTGAAGTTAGAATTCCACAAATTACTTCACGTTCGCGTTAACTTCCGAACGCATCGTTTATTGTTAGTAACTTCGACATTTGCCGACTTGCACTTCCAAGACTTTATGAGTTTAAGTCGAAAGTCACGAAAACGACTCGGCAAAGGATATTGTTCGTTGAAATATGTCTAACTAGTAAAGAGGTTCAAAGCCATGTGCAAGCAATGTGGTGTTTCAGTATGAAGGATATTGTAGCCAGTGTAATTATTGGGCATTATGAGACTTAACAGTCAATGTCTCAGGGTAATGCAGTACCACTCATCATTATCATTTACCTTGATTTTTTTTATATCAGAGACTGGCAAGCAAGCAGATGGGTCACCTGATGGTAAGTGATCTTCACCGCCCATAGACACCCAAGACACAAAAAGAATCATGGGTGCGTTGCCAACCTAAAAGGAGAAAATGGATGGGGTGGGAAAAAGGGATTTGGATAGGAAGGGGGGAACCGAACGAAACGCAACAGCAAGCTGCCACTTTACGTCTGTTTTCTGTGAGACAGTCGTCGGTGGTATCAAACCGGTCGCGCTGGTCCATTCGTGCTGTAGCCGTTACTGTCTACAGCGTGGCTCTACCACTCAAATGGGTGTGGCTATTACATGTATTTATTTATTATTATTCTCCCTAGTGGTTCATTAAATTCGTCTCTGCCCGTATTTTTGCTCACAATGACTTCGTATGCTACAAATCGATAGTTAATTACGATTTGTACAGGTTCATTGTTGCTGAATTGACATACAACTGACGCTACGCAAATAATTGCGATTGTGTTGCCAAAGAAAATTTCTTTTTCGATTCGTGTGTGTGACTTATTAACATTGGATATATTTTTTATGTTTTAACTTTATTAATTTTTGCTGTTTGTTCCTTGCTTAGTCGCCTCCTTGGTCTGGTGGCAGTATATATGGGCTGTGGATTGAGAGGTCCCGGATTCGATTTCCAGTTGGGGCGTGGTGTTTTTTTAACACTATTTGCCCAAAACTAGATACCCCAGATGGTAGATGACGTCAGGAAGACAGGCGGTCGTAAAAACTAAGCCAAATCCTTTCTGCGACATGCTTGAAAAAGTGTGTTGCGCCGATCCCACATTAAGGTGGGATAAGGGCACGTAGAAAGAAATATTATATAGTATAGTTAGGTCAGATGTTTGAAGGAAGATATGAAAGCCAATGGTCTCACTGATGATCAAGAACTGGCAAAGTGGAAGAGTTAAAGTAGGAAGGATCTGGCACTAAGCTGGAATAACACCAGGTAGAAAGAGAGAAGTATAGTATAATAACGATCGTAGTTATAGTAAGAAGCAACACGAACTATCTAATTCAATAATAGAATAACAAATCCGTATCCAATTCTAGAAATCGATCGTATTATTTCTGAATGGAAACTTGTAGTTATTTGCACGCGATTCAACATTGCCTGTGGGGGTACGTATGTGATATAGATAACGATATACTTGTATCCGATGGCCTGGGTTCAACACGAAGCCGTAAATAAACCATGAACCGCGCGCACCTGTCCGACTGGGGTACGTCGAACGACAATTTGAACTGAGGCTTGGATTTAAATGAATACACCCAACAGTCACACATAATCCTGATTCCATACACGGTGTAACCAGTATCGTATCACAAACTACAAGATCGGTCTCACTAAAACCGGATCCGAATTAAATACCTGTGGATCATACAAACACTAACACCCGAATGGTCAAATGCTACTCAACTTTAACGGCTTCTTACATTGATTTTCGCTATACAATTTTGGCAGACAAGGCGGCCTTAAACGACATAAGGCTACATTAACTGTATGAGCATTCGGCGGTAAGTCATGGTATGGAAAACGTTGCGTCACAAAGCCTGACAAAGGTATGATGGTAGCCAGAATCATATATCTGTTTCTAATTTAATCTATTTCCAGAATACGTTTGTAACATATGTCTTATAGTAAGTAGATATATGGTAGATGATTATCGTTATAAAGCAATGAAAATAATAATAACCATTGCAATAGCACACCATTAAATTAAACACGAAATTAACAACAATTTGACGCTATTTAATATTTCAATAATGCTGTTGAGTATAACAACATGCCTATTATTCTGTGAGTATGGTATACAATAGCTGCTTATTGTAATTATATAACTTATTTTGGACAGTAATAATAATAGTAAGAAAAGCAGTAAGAGTTAGGAAATCTGTTGATTACCTGCTAAGGCTTATTCCCGAGTAGACCTTAACCCGTAAGGTCGATATTAACGTAAGTAGATATTTAAAAGACGATATTCCTTCAGGTGTTCCAGTATTCAGCCTAGATCTACCACCGATTTACGCTAAAATACTAGACGAACTCTCATGGACCTTAAAACTGAAGCTGCTTAAAGACTTCACAGATGCCACATCTACATCTGCAAGACCCACTACGACAACAATTAGTGCACGTCGCGTTGGTTTAGAAGCTTTAGTGATAGCCGAATCCGTAGTAACTGGTAATATCGTAGACGAAGCCAAGAAAACAAAAGAAAAATCAATTTATATTAATAATGCATTGGCTGAAAAAGATCCTTCAGAATATTTAGGTGGCTCAAGATTTAATGATATGAAAATTGACAATGAAGATGGTAGCTTTGATTCCATATACATTGAAAAATCACCAGAAAATGGGAGTATAATTAGTGCCACGGCACAAAAAGGTGATTCTCGACGATATTTTATGAACAGAAATAAGAATACCCATTTCATGAAGTCAAATAAAGATCCTAAATTTTTTGCCGTAAAAAGATTACACGGTGGAAAGGATATAAATGACAACTATTCAAAATTTGGCCGGCGTCAGGAAGAGGATGTGCCATATAATGTAGCTCCACCCACTGAGACGATAGATGATGAAAATAACATGAGAATGAAGCTTTTCCGCCTTATGTATGAGACTGTAAGAGACAGTGACTTGAAAGTGAAGAGAGCTGAGCTGATCAAGACCCACTATCATAACTCTTCTGCTTTTGACATAGGGTAAGTAGATTTGGTTAAAATTGCATGATGATTTCGAAATAAAATAAAATTTCGCTGACCAAGCGATCCAAAGTGGGCCTTGGCCTCCAAAATAGGAAATAATTTTAGAATAAATTCGATGAAGTTAGAACTCAAACCTAAATCTTTCAGATCATAGTTAATTTTAGTAGACGTAATGTAACGAAAGATCATTTAGTTGTTATTCAAGTGTGTTAATAAATGCAGTTTGAACTTACCACATCGATTATGATCTTCGTGCAATAAGATGTCGATGATGTCAAGTTCCTTAGATGTCATGTCACCAACCTAGTGTATGTAAATAAATAAATGTATTAGTAACAAATTTAGGGCTAGCTAGGTTTTATCTACTAAAACGAAGGAGGTTACGAACGGTATTAATGAGGTAGATAAAATAGAGACTTCAATAATTCCTAATTTTATTCAGGTATCTAATGGGCGATATAACAGACAAGTACAACATAATGCACGACATCGCCATGACTCTAGAGCGATTGTACCACGTGTGGAAGCCTTTGGAACACATCAACGCATATGAACAGATAGCCAATCAAGCGATACAGATTAACCATCTCATTGACATGGTGCGGCATATTAACAAGAGAAACGAGAGCAATTTTTAATTACGACATTGATATTATATTATTATATTCTAGATATTATATCTAAATCTTAACACACCTTCTCATTCTTCTTTTGAGATTGGTAACTCCCCCATGATTCTTGTTTCGTGGATATCTCTCGGCTGTGGAGATCACCTACTACCAGGTGATCCACCTTTTGTCATTCTCTGCTCTATAAAATAAAATATATATATATATATATATTATGTAACTTTATCTCTTGTTTTATTGTGTTGTATTTGTCTTCAAATCTGGTTGTTCGAGACACCATAGTCAAAATGTCAACACAAAGATGTGAAAGAAAACAAAGTTTGTGTAGGTTATTTGGACAAAATCTTTGGGGGAGGCCTATGTCCAGTAGTGGACGTCCTGTGGCTGGAGATGATGATGATGGTTATATGGGCAATATATGAGTTGTAAATTCTGGGAAGTTTTATACAGATCCAAACTATTAACTGTTTTTTTAATAAGATTTGACCCATCAAAGGGTAGCGTCAGGCAGACAGGTGATCATAAAATCGAAGTCGAATGTTTTCGGTAACATGGTTGAAAAAGTGTGTTGCGCCAATCCCACATTAAATTAGGATATTTCACGTGGAAGAAGAAAACAGACAGATGGACCTGTATCCAATCTATCACACATCGGTGCAATCGATCGGATCATTATGAGCGCATCGTAATCACCTACATTCAGCACGGTCGCTATCGCATAGACTCCCATTGGAAAACAAAGCAACGCGCCAATGGATCCATTAAAATAGCTCATAGCCTTTCATTCGTATATTATGGAACAGTTGTAGAAACAACTTCAGCTCGATTTAACAGAAAGGATTAAGTTTTTTGAATTTACTGGTTCACAATAGATGTTTCCCGGGAAATGTAACTTCTTATTGTTTAAAGACTTTTTAGAATTCCGTCTATAATTTCTTGATGTAAAGTAATTCACAAACTAATTTTCCTCTTAAACCGACTGAAGACAGGATTTTTTTGTTTTCTTTTTTTGTGTATTCGGATATCCATTGTGGACAAATTTCGATGAAAACAAAAATCAGATTTGTGGGGTGCCAAGATTTAAATAACTATTACAAATATTCTTTTGATTCGTTTTTTATAAAAACGAAGTAATTTTAATAATGTGAAAGCACCCCATATTGTTCTGAAACAAATTCTTTATCCTGAAAAACTATTTTTAACTTCTTAAGTTGTTTAAAAGTGTGTTTTTTATATTTAATTTTAAAGTAATTCCACCATAGAACTAAGTACTAAATTTACCGTTTCCAAAAAAACGACGGAGCTGTAAATATCCTGCAAAATACATGAGGTGAGATATCGAGTTAGGCAGGAGGATGAAAGTCGGCGAGTACTGCCGGAATACTGATTTGGGCAATGTACTTATCCCAAGATATTTCGCCGGGACCCACATTTCAGTTTATGGACAGGTTTATAATTAATAGCCGTAAGTAGCAAGACATTGTGTGACTTTGACGTTGTGAAGTTGTGAATTTTGTGAAGGACAGCCTCCGTGGCGCAGAGGACGAGTAGCCGGCTGTGAAGCGAGAGGCCGCTGGCTCGATCCCCGCACCGAGACTAATGTTTGTGTGGCCACTTCCCTTTCCCAATCCCTTTTCCCTCCCCTTCCCTTCCCTCTTTTAGGTTGGCAACGCACCCATGATTCCTTTTGTGTCTTGGGTGTCTATGGGCAGTGGTGATCACTTACCATCAGGTGACTCATCTGCTCGTTTGCCAGTCCCTGCCATTAAAAAAAAGATGGAATGAAGCTCGGCGAAACGTGACTATGTCATAAAGGTATAGAAAAATTTTGTGACTTCAGTTAGAACGATAACCAGTAACCTCTTCCTGCTTCCACCAAACTTCACAGGCTCAAAGCTTTTCGACCGACTTCCAAAAAGGAGGAGGTCCTCAATTCGTCTGTATTTTTTTTTGTATGTTACGCGATATCTCCGCCAAATGTGGCCCGATTTTCAAAATTCTTTTTGTGTACGATAGAGCTTATTTCAAATACATACATACATACATAGACTCACGCCTTTTTCCTATAGGGGTAGGCAGAGACAACGGATTTCCATTTGCTATGATCCTTACACACCTCTTTCGCCTCATTCAGTCTCATTACATTCTTCATGCATGCACGTCGGTTTAGGGTACTTTTAACTTGACCTTTCTCGAGTAAATCTCTGACTTGGTCAGAGGATGTTCGATGAGGTCTTCCCCTTCCAACTCTACCATTCACAAAGCTTATTTCAAAGGTGGTCCCATAATTTGGCCACGATCGAATTTGAAATCGGTCCGTTAAGTTTTTAAACTTGTGATTATTTATTTCTTTTTTCCTTGGTTTTGGATGACATTTTGAGACACATTATTAAAAATAAACTAATCAACTAGCCTAGCAATGATTCCGATATTGACTCTGATAGCTAACCTAGTTCCGACAATCGATGCCAGCCTCGGTGGAGCAGGTGCGAGCTATTTTACTATTTATTGCCACTGTAGCATCATTGCCCACCTAAATACCATTCATTATTTATTTATTGGCACCCTTCGATTCGTTTGAAGGTTTCCGTATGTTTTATTGTCTAAGTTGTGTTGTATTGACATTTTATTTTTATATGGTCGCCTCCTTGTTCTAATGGCAGCATATATGGGCTGTGGACCGGGAGATCCTGGGTTCACACTTTTTAAAGCATGTTGCAGAAATGATTTAGCTTAGTTTTTTACGACCGGCCGCCTAATTCCCTCCCTCCCTCAGTCCTAGGCAAATTAAATTAGAAATTTTACTTTGCCCGACCTGGGAATCGAACCCAGGACCTCCCGGTCCACAGCCCATACATGCTGCCTCTAGACGCGACATGATTTTTTCTGAACATTCAATTAAACATTTTATTGTGTTGTTTGATCTCTAAGGTACAGAAAAACTCATATAAAATACACCGTAAGCTTGTTTTACACGATCTGAAACAAAGTTTTTCCATTTCCAACAGTTTATAACCCACTACACCTAGCATGATGATCCGTGATAACACTCCAAGTGGATCCAGCTATTTATCAGCCGTTAGCGTTCTCTCTCTAGGGTAACACATGCGAAGCACTTCGTGTTTAGTCTATAAACACTTGGGCATACTTAGCTGACGTCGTGTCACGCCACAGCTGTGTTTTATCAACATCCGAAGCTATAAGAGTTTACATACATCCATACATACATAGACTCACGCCTTTTTCCCATAGGGGTAGGCAGAGACAACGGATTTCCACTTGCTAAGATCCTTACATACCTCTGCGTGACCACGAAGACTGCAAAACATTTGAAACGTCGGGCATAAATTTTTTTTTTTTAAATCATGATAGAATCCGTAAAAATAGTTTTATTTCAACTATACGAGTTTATTGAAGCGTAATTTCTAAAACCATCATTAGTCGCCACCTTGGTCTAGTGGCAGCATATATGGGCTGTGAACCGGGAGGTCCTGGGTTGGATTCCCAGGTCGGGCAAAGCAAATTTTCTAATTTAATTTGCCCGGGACTGGATCCCTCTTAGAGGGTTGACGTCAAGCAGGCGGTCGGTCGTAAAAACCAAGCCAAATCCTCTTTGCAACATGCTTGAAAACGTGTGTTGCGCAGACCCCACATTAAGGTGGGATAAGGGCAGGTAGAAAAAAGAATTTCTAAAAGAAAGAAATAAACTTTATTCAGCCAATGTCTCAGGCAACAATAAGTGGGAGAACACAAAAAAGACAGAATATGTAACACTAAGAGGTAAATTTGTAATTTGTAATTTGAGGTAAAAACCATCACTCGCTCGCCTTCTATGGTATAGTACTACTTCAGGCCGTCATAATTCTGCTAATCGTTGAGAGTCGCAATATTTGTTTACGGTTGACATTATATTCGAACAGAATTTATTAATTAAGGTTAGAATCAGAGTCACAATAAAATCAATCTAAACCAGTCTACTCCTTTTCTTTAAGGGTAAAGCAAATATGTTTGAACTCACAATTAGGCTTGTTCAGTGCGTGTTAAGTTAGTGGACCATGATATCATGTCCATTACTAATAACATACTTGAGTTAGCAATGTCAATGTTTCCAAAATCACATTTTAATTTAACGTCACACCACGTCGCGTGTAACAACTTTGCCCAATCCTCACTACTGCAAGTAAGGTCCAGCTATTATACATTTTGCCCGACCATAAAGAATATTTATGAAGCCCCTTCACACTGTAATTACCTAAGGCCCTGTTCGGACAATTTATATGTAAAGCAGGTATCGTATTCACCTGGAGGTTTCGACGTAAATATCGACTCCTGAGACAGATTATTTCGGCAATGTTGGCTGAACTTGTATGCGTAATTTCAAATGTGAGATTTATGAGGACATTGTTTGGGATTGCTGTTTTTTAGAGTGTGGTGTAAACGGTTGATATATTTGTTATTTTAACTGATGAATTTGGTATTTGAATTTAATTTTTTTATATTCTATTTACCATTTTATATACTTACTTACTTACTCCGATGGCTCAGCGACCCAAAGTGAGTCTTGGCCTCCGAAACGAGATTTCGCCACTTTTCACGATCGCCTACGGCTTCTTGCCAATCATTGGCTTGAAGATCACGGAGATCTGCTTCCACTGCGTCCTTCCAGCGATACCTGGGACGACCGACCGGGCGACGACCACTCGGTTGGCCCAAGTAGGCTTGCTTTACCCCCCGATCTTCTCCCATTCGTTCGACATGGCCAAGCCATCGGAGTCTATGCGCTTTTATCTCTCCAATGATGTTGGTGTCGGCCAGAAGTATTTCTATTTCGGCATTTTTTCGAACTCTCCAGCTTCCATCAGTGTTTTGGATGGGGCCCAAGATCTTTCGAAGTACTTTTTGGATGGGGCCCAAGATCTTTCGAAGTACCATTTTATATAACTGTGCGTAAATTAAGGCAAATAAATTAAGTGAGAGTTTTAGTATATCTTCGGGTGAGTATCTTTTTTTATTCTAGAGGCTGGCAAACGAGCAGATGGGTCACTTGATAGTAAGTGATCTCCACCGCCCATAGACACCCAAGACACAAAAATAATCATGGGTGCGTTGCCAACCTAAAAGGAGGGAATGGAAGGAGAGGGAAAAGGATCAGAATAGGAAAGGGGGGAAAAGACTACCGGAAATCTCACTCACCGAACGAAACGCGACAGCAAGCTGTTACTTTACGTCGGTTTTCTGCGAGACAGTGGTATCAACCCGGTCGAGCCGGCCCATTCGTGCTGTAGACAGTAATGCTGTAAACAAGAAATTGTTTCCCGTTACGGCATCTTTAGGACAAGAATTAAAAAAAAAGACATTTATGAAGCCGCATCGTAAATAAGAATCTTGTAATTTTTGGAAATAATAGATTTCTGTTATGAAACTACGTTCTTTACTACAATAATTTACACAGCAAGTACAGCAGCCCGAGCAGGAAAATTTCTGACAACCGTAAATGTATTCGTGCTCGATGCGCGTCTATGAAATTTGTATGAAATATTAACCAAACGTCATCAGTGCGCAGCGAACTCGAATACATTTACATTTACATTAGTTTTTCGTGCTCGGGCTACTGTACGCAGCGAGTTTACATTTACATTAGTTTTTCGTGCTTGGGCTATAGTACATACTTTACGATATTCATTACAAAATTACAATTCAATTTTACGGCCATAAAAACAGAAAGAAATTACGTTAAATTTACACGAGGAAATTGCGTTCGCATGGAAATACGAACTTTTATTCATGAAATTAAATTGTCAACAGTGAAGTAATTATTGAAAGGACTGATTGGACGTTGGCTTATGGCGCATCAATGATTTTTGAATGAAAGAAAGAAAGAAATTATATTTGTCCATATACAAGGCACAAGTACAATTTATTCGAGTTAATATACTGTTACTACAATTAATTACATAAATAAAAGGCCTAACGGGATATACCCAATTAATCATTGCGCCCTTGCAATGAACAAAAAGGCCACGGGCTCAGCATTCGCCAGGTAGGAATTTCCACCTGACACTGATATTCTGCCAGGGCCTGAATAATATTGGTTGATCAAGAGGTAAGTAGCATTAGCACCCACTACTTATGCATTCCATTGTAGAGAATAGCTTTTAACAGAAGGAAACCTCAGTCGCTTCTTTGGTCTAGTGGCAGCATATGTGGGCTGGACCAGGAGGTTCTGGGTTCGTTTCCCAGGCCAGGCAATAATGAGGCAGGCAGCAATGAATATTCTAATTTAAATTGCCCGGGACTGGATCCATTAATAATAATATTTAAAAAATAAAGAGTACTGAACATATTTAATATTAAGTAAGTAACACCCGACAGTCACATACATAGTCCTGACCCCACACTAAGATCGAGTCTTGTGTCGTGGGTATCAGGAACTACGAGAGACTTTTCGGTCTCAATTAGAGGAGGTTGACGTCATGTAGATCGTAAAAATTAAGCCAAATATCAAGTTTTTCTCGAAACAAATCACATACGCAAAACAATGATTTTAACTGTCTCCTGCTCGTAGAACAATGGGCCATAGATAAAAAATCACCAGTTTAAAAACTTAACAGACCGACTTCAAATCCGATCGTGACCAAATTTATATGGGACCACCCTTAAAATAAGCTCTATCGAATACAAGAATAATTTTGAAAATCAGTCCACATTTGGCGGAGTTATCGCGTAACATACATATTTTTTTATACAGACGAATTGAGGACCTTCTCCTTTTTGGAAGTTGGTCGAAAATACATGTTCTAACATAAATATAACATGAGCTCACGCCTGTATCTCTGAAGGGGGAGGCAGAGGCGCACTAGCGAACTAGAACACCCATATTTGCCGAGCGTAGTTCCGTCCCAGATGTGATAGGGGGCGAGTCTATCGCCATATTGCCTCGGTGGCGTGGTGATATTTCGATACGACTACGGTTCTGAGGTCTCGGGTTTGAACCCAAGGTCGGGTAAAGTGATATTGGATTTTTCCATATCAACCCGAAGTCTGGAATTTGTGCCCGATACATGTTCTGTGTACGTGTTTTGTGTAATGTTTTAATGCAGGAGACGAGGCTTTACTGTTATACCGTTCCTTAAGCTCAATATAGCACATAATGTCCAATACAAACATTGCTAAATTCTTTCACACATGACCGAGTGTGTTCATTCAGATGCATAGCAGTGTATTCATCCGCGATCGCTTCTATTATTGTTACATAATTATACGGGACGCGAGAACCAAAGTGAAATAACACTCATTATCATATTAACGGACTGACGTCAAAACTTATCAGTAGCCCGAGCACGAAGAACTAATGTCAATGTAAACTCGCTGCGCTCTGATGACATTTGTTTAATTTTCATACACATTTCATAGACGCGCATCGAGCACGAATACATTTACGGTTGTCAGACATTTTCCTGCTCGGGCTGCTGATCATGACCAAATTTATATAGGACCACACTTGAAATAATCTCTAGCGAACACAAAACTAATCTTGAACACTCCTCTTCACACTCGAATTTGAATTCGATTCGGTCTTATTTAATGACTTAAAACAAACCATCACTTAAAAACAACAAACACAGCTCTAAAGAATAATATGAAACAATTTTAACAAGCGACGCGCACCCTGTCAGACTTTCCGTCAAAAATGGAAATAAACTTGAAACGGCTTAAACGTTCGTGAAGATGATGTTGATGGTTTATGGTTTATTGCATCAAACTTCAGTGAAGATGGACAGTATAGTGTGGCAATTTTTAACTGGTGATCTTTATTGAGTTTTACTTGGTGCGTTGGCTGGCTTTGTTCGGTCGATTCGCCGAGTGAAGGTCATCTAAGGGGCACCGCGCTGCAAGGAATTACCGCCATAATCCCAGCAGGACCTTCAGGTCATCCACATCTGGGTCTTACTACTGTAATTGTGAAACTGAAAATATAATTGCTCTATTTACCTTGACATTGGCTAAATCATCGCATGCATGGAAGCAATTATTTTTAAAAGAAGAAGAAGTTTATTTTACACAAAGTACAAAGTACAGTACAAACAGCACTTATGTCACTTTCGTTCACGGCACCACGTGCAAATGCACCGTGCTTTGTTGGAAGCTAGGCGTATCGCAAACAACATCTGGTGTTATTATGTTAAACTGGGCTTATCGTGTTGTGGGTATAATTAATGATTCCTGCTTGGGTTTAGTAGTTGTTTGAAGTTCCAATATAGGAAACAAAACTGTGTTTAATGTCAATGCCACCAATCCAAACTGGTCAAAATACTGATTTCATAAGCTCACGCCTGTGTCCTCGAAGAGGTAGGCAGAGGCGTACTAGCGAACTAGAACACCCACATTTCGCCGAGCTTAGTTCCATCCTAGATGTGATTGATGGGGCGATGTCTGTCCCTGATGGATGATGGATGATGATGATTGGATGCCCCTGATGGATGGACAGGATGGGCGAGTCTATTGCCATATCTGGTACAAATTCCAGACTCCGGGCTTATATGGAAAAATCCAATATCACTTTTACACTAGTGCACCTCTGCCTACCTCTTCGGGGATACAGGTGTGAGCTTATGTTATGTATCTTTTAAGAAACCGGACCTTATATTAAATGTATTGAATAAGGAAGAAATATAAATGAGTACTTACAAGGCTCATTAAATATTGATTGAGGAAGACACTCCGAGTACCCGCGTCCTTGATCGTGGCTGTAAAGTCGAGTTGTACCGGCTCAGTTTACGACCGGAGTACTTCCTACCGGTCCTACCGGATTGATTTAAATGGATACACAGTAAAACTTCTCACTCAGCCTTTGAATACAAATGTGGTGTTAAGTTTTGAGCGCGGTTAAAAGGTGCGATCTTCTGGGGATTCTTCAACCGATTTAAAAAAAAGGGTACTCATTCGTCAGTATGTGTTTTTTGTACATTTTACATACGTAATTGCTGTGGTGGCCTACGTACTTGTATTTTTGTACGACTACCGTCCTGAGGTCTCGGGTTCGACCCCCGGTCGGGAAAAATGATATTATATTTTTACAATTCAATATCAGCCCGGAGTCTGGAATTTGTGCGTCACCTCCTTGGTCTAGTGGTAGCATATATGGGCTGTGGACCGGGAGGTCCTGGGATCGACTTCCAAGTCGGGCAAAGCGAATTTTCTAATTTAATTTGCCTGGGACTGGAACAGAGGGGTAAGATCAGGCAGGCAGCCGGTCGTAAAAATTGAGCCAAATTCTTTCTGCAACATCCTAGAAAAAGTGTGTTGCGCCGACCACACATTAAGGTGGGATGAGGGCAGGTAGAAAGAAAGTCTGGAATTTGAGCCAGAAATGTAGATAGGCTCACCCTAGTCAAACCTCGGACGGAAATGAGCTCGGCGGAAAGTGGACGTTCTAGTTCGCTGGTGCGTCGCTGCCCACCCCTAGTCCCCTACAACGTCCCCTAGTAACATGTAATACAGTCCGCTGCCTCCAGCCAACACTAACTATATGAACTGTCTGCTTCGGTGGCGTGGTTGTACTTCAGTACGACTACCGTCCTAAGGTCTCGGGTTCGATCCCCGGGTCGGGCAAATTGATATTGGATTTTCCCATATCAGCCCGGAGTCAATTTTTGCCCGCTATGACGATAGGCGCGCTCTATCACATCTGGCCCCCGGGTTGGGCAAAGTGATATTGGATTTTTCCATATCAGCCTGGAATTAGTGCCCGATATGGTGATAGGCTCGCTCTATCACATCTGGGACGGAACTAAGCTCGGCGAAATGTGGGTGTTCTAGTTCGCTATTGCGCCTCTGCCTACCCCTTCGGGTATACAGGCGTGAGCTAATGTTATGTTACTATTTGAAGTATTTAGTTTAATTAAACTTTATTTTTGGACTATTATTTCGAATGAACAACGTGATGTCGCGTGACAGTCTACCGCACTTCTGATGCAATTTCTACGTCTCTAACTTCAGGGCCGTCGAGAGTTTATGACAATTTTATACTTTATGTTAATGTAGGCGACATGACGCTCCAGCTTATGACTCCGAAGAAATAAAATGCATAGTTTAATATAAGCTAACGAGGTAGGTCAGGGGGTCACCATCACCTCTTATAGCAGTATTATTAAAATATTACGTGTACCAATTCCCGTACAAAAAAACAAAGTAAGATAATAATATTGCTATAAGAGGTGGTGTTAACCCCACAGTTGCTTATAACTGGAATTGATATTGATATTTGGACGCGGGAACGACCAATACTTACGGCCGGTTTCAATAATCAATCTCAGTTCGAATGTGCAGATAGATTACAAAAATTGTGATCTCCACCGCCCATAGACACCCAAGACACAAAGAGAATCATGAGTGCGTTGCCAATATAAAGGGAGTTGGGCGAATTGCCCACCGGTAATATCGTTCACCAAACAAAACGCAACAGCAAGCTATCATTGAAATTAAACTATTTTTACGGATTCTATCACGATTTGGTTTTAATTTTTATGCCCGACGTTTCGAAAGCTTTGCAGCCTTCGTAGTCACGGTCAGACAACTCGTGACAGAATCCGTAAACATAGTTTAATTTCAATGAATAACATTCACGTAAACCTAAGAAAGCAAGCTATCACTTTACGTCGAGTCGGCCCATTCATGCTGACACTTAACTTCGTTTGAACAGCATACGCGGAGTTGGGCCGTTTTTGTGATATGCACATAATAAAATTGTTTTGTTATTATTATTTTGTCTAATTTAATATTGTACACATAAACTATTTCTTTCTTTCTTTCTAGACGTTATAGTAGGGGAGCCCAAGCGGGGATTTCGGGATTTACTAAAGCGCGACAGATTAATATACAGGGGGATACCTTGTACCCGGTTAAGTACCTCCACAAAACATGAGGCCCATATATAAGGCCGCCCGTGAAGGATACAGGATCAGATTAGTAAAAAAAAATTGACCATCAGAAATTCTCGAGCGCGTCAGATTAAGGTAGGGTGAGTTAATTATATCCTAAAGTGTATATTCCACTAATCTGACAATTTGAGGGTGACGTAAAAAAAGGGGAGGGCAACAAAGTTGTAAAAAAAAAACGTCATCTCGACATTCTCGAGCGTAGCTAAATTTTTTTTATTTTGAAGGAAATAATTCAAGAATAATGAAAAATATATAATCTGACGATTTCCGCAAGCCGAAATAACAAAAATTCGTCGATAAAGTTAAATGCGTGCAGTTGCGTGATGCCTACATTTCTTTCTCCGCGCTTCTATTCCTCTCTCACTCTTTCTCTATCTATTACTCTCTCACTCCGTCCCCACTCTGGTTTCTGCTTCCTGAGCTTTTCAATTAATTAAGTTCAATGATTTAAAAAAATAAAAAAAAAATTTTTTTTGAAAGTGTTTTTTTTTGAATAACTTTTAACCGGCTTTATCGATCAACTTCAAAAACTAATCCGCCTTTGAGCTTGAAAAACCACGTCGATCGCCACTAAGCTGGTCAAAAGCGGTTGATTCGTTCGAGAGATATCGTGAACGAAAGAAACCCGAAAAAGTGTTTTTTCGGGATTACTCCGAAATTTGTGGTTCGATCAATTAAAATTGCAAAATTGAGGATGATAAAACTGCGTCGAATGCCGCCAACCGCGTGAATATCGGTTGATCCATAGTTATTGCGGTTTGAAAATTCCAAAAATAGTGTTCTATGAAACTTCTATCAGACTTTCGAGCTGGGAGAGCTCAAATGCATAGAAACATTATTTCTTTGAACTCAGCGAGCTCAAAATATCACATAAATTATATTTTGAGCTCAAAAATGTCATAAGTACAATTTTAAGAGCCCAAGAATGGAATTAGCGGGAAGTTGCAGGGATGGCCTTTAAGGTGAACCGTTTTTCTAATTTTTTTTTGTCAGATCAGGCCAATCCCTCTAGATAATCGTCAGATTATGAGACAGTACGTTTAGAACATAAAGATGAACCATATATATCTTAATCTGACGCGCTTGAGTATTTCAAAATGGCGAATTTTTTTTGCACATTATGAAAATGGCCGCGAGTTTGCGTCCCATCGAAATCGTCAGATTAGTGAATGAGAGCTTTTTTTTGGTGCACTTAACACTCCGTTAGAAAATCTGACGCGCTCGATAATTTTTTTTTTTTTTTCATTTTCAACCCTTAAGTACAACCACTCGCATCATGCAAACGATCAGATTAACATACGTACATTATTAAAAATACGTAGGGCATTGATGCTATCAATATCTGACGCGCTCGAGGATGTCCATGCAACAGTTTTTTTTTACATATTTAAAAATCTATAGCCGCTTCCCCCACCGATGTAAAGGTATATATCATATAACATTTTTTTCTTCATATCATCTAAGCTTTGCATCACAATAGGTCTCTACGACGCTCGAGTAAATCCCCATTTAGCATCGTGGGCTCCCCTACTATTACTTTACACGGCGTGGCTCTACCGCTCAAACCTTCCTACTTAAACGCTTCTGTCGGACGCGTTAAATTTAGTCTACAAATCGGAGGTGGAACGGGTGACTTCAACCCTGTAGACAAAATTGCCTACAAAATGTTTCTTCCACGAAATGATCCTGCGCAAGGTGAAATCTTACAACCCTTACCATTGAATTAAACAAATTGAGTTTCCTAACTCGCCCCTCAGCCTCGTGCCGGCAATAAGATTCCCCGAAGAAGTTTTACAGTTTTTTAATTGTGCCATTTCCTTTTACATGTTTATTTTTAAAATGGATTCGTAATTTTCCTTGAATTACCGTTCGTGAAGCTCACGCCTATCCGAAGGGGTAGGCAGAAGTTAACTAGTGAAATAGAGCCCACATCTTACTTATTTTCGACCTATGTAATAAGGGGGAACCTGACGCAATACTAGGCACAGATCCTAGCGTGGGCACCTCTGTGACTTCAATCGACTTCAAAAAAGGAGAAGGTCCTCAATTCGTCTGTATTTTTCGACCGACTTCCACAAAAGGAGGAGGTCTTCAATTCGTCGGTATTTTTTTATGTACATATATTATTACTCAATATCTCCACCGAATGTGGACCGATTTTCAAAATTCTTTTTGTGTTCAATAGAGCTTATTTCAAGGGTGGTCCCATATAAATTTGGTCACGATCGGTAAATTGGAAGTCGGTCAGTTTTTAAATTTGTGATTATTATGTATGTAGAGCTTATTGTAGAGTATGTATTATGTAGAGCTTATTTCAAGGGTGGTCCTTTAAATTCTTTGGGTGGTCCCCTATAAATTTGGTCACGATCGGATTCGAAGTGGGTCCGTTAAGTTTTTAAACTTGTGACTATTAATTTTCGATCGACTTCCAAAAAGGAGAAGGTGCTCAATTCGTCTGTATTTTTTATGTATGTTACGCGATATCTGCGCCAAATGTTTTTTTTTTCAAAATTCTTTGTGTTGACAGTTGACAGAACTACGGTTTTGACACCGCTGAAAACACTTCAAGATTGAAAGCTTTAGAAAGAAAGAAACTTTATTCAGCCAATGTCTCAGGCAACAATGACGACGCCCTATGACTTGAAATGAGTTTCCACTTTCCGGATATGTATTATTTTCCACATTGTTCAGTATTCGAATAACGGGCCATAAATGTAAGGAAATATTTGATATTATTCAGATGAGTTTAGCTTTATTTGGTTGCACAACATCATAGTTGTCATGTGTTATATCCAACGAGCCAAATTCAATATCATAGACTGGAAAAAGGAAATTGAAGATTCTATTACAAAGTGTGGTGTCAGTTGCAGCGGAGATCATATTGGCAGAGTATTTTACTTTTTTATTGTATTAGGAAGGCAAACGAGCAGAGAGCCCACTTGATGGTGAGTGATACCATCACCATGGATATCGGTAATGCCAGGGACACAGCTAAGGCGCTGTCTACCATGGAACGCCTGATTTGAAGGATATGTCATAGCACCGCAGAGATACTAAGGGACACAGATTTTGAAACTAGGAATACGAACTGTATAAGAAGTAGGTTGTTCTAGGCAGAATGGTTGAATTTTCCATCAATGCACCAATGGACAGTGATTTTTGCTTGGTCCGAATCCCCTAAAAGGGGTTCCCGTCAGGTACCTTATCGTGCTTGTAAGGGTATGTTGTGTCAATGCGTTACATAATCTTGGACTCTACTGTGCAGCGCAAAATATAAGAAAGGGAGCGACTAAACTATTGTGACCAAAAAATCTTACATTTGAACAGTTAATGTATGAAATACGTAGAATAGACTCGCCTCCTATATGACACGTGGGACTGAAATTAGCTCAGCGGAATGTGGGTGTTCTAGTTTTGTTTATTCTTGTTGACCGATTCCCTCCTACCCCCTTCAGGAATACAGACATAAGTCTATGTATGTATGTATGTAATGACAACGAAAAAAAAAGTGTATGCGACTGTGTAAATCGCTATAAGTGACACCACACGCGTAGGCATTTGTTTGTACGATTTTGCGGAGGAAATGAAACTGGGAAGGCTTGGCGGCCAATCGCTAGGATTGTGACGGCACCCGAGGCATTTAGTGAATCTACATGAGATTGGGCGATACTTTCGGTTTCGTACGCACGATCTGTGTAGAGGGAACAATTGTTTTTTGTTTCACTAACATGGTGTTTGTTTATATTATACATTCATTTTATAGCACTGATAATCAAGTCGGTGATAAAACTGAAATTGGTATTGTTATTTGAGTGGTAGAGCCACGCTGTAGGCAGTAACGTCTACAGCACGAATGGGCCGGCTCGACCGGTTTGACACCACTGTCTCACAGAAAACCGACGTAAAGTGGCAGCTCGCTGTCGCGTTTCGTTCGGTGAGTGAGATTTCCGGTGGCCCATTTCCCCCCTCCCTTGCCCAATCCCTTTTCCATCCCCTTCCATTCCCTCCTTTTAGGTTGGCAACGCACCCATGATTCTTTGAGTCTTGGGTGTCTATGGGCGGTGAAGATCACTTACCATGAGGTGACCCACCTGCTGGTTTGCCAATCTGTGCTATATAAAAAAAACGGTAATGCTTTTAAAGAGACTAATATAGTTGGTTAAAAGGTAAGAAAATAACTATAAAGATTCTAAATATTCGAAATGAATAAAGTGGTATAAAGATAATATAGAAAGCGAAGACAGTATAATATTTATCACGCATGTGTTCAGCAAATAAATAAAATGTAATGGAATACATATAACATCTAACATGGCCTGGCCCGGTAGGCACAGGAAAGAGAAGGCCGGTGTATCGGTGGGAAGACGTCATTACTAAGTTAGTGGAAAAAAAAATGGATGCAAAAAGCCAATGACAGAGACAGCTGGAAAAGTTTTTAAATCTGTATCATGGCAAGAAATAAAAGGCTTTTTTTATTTATTTTTATTTATTTAAATATATGTCGGATGGCCAACGCTAACGTTGTTTTTTTAAAAACGGTGACGCCAGCATGGCTGACGTCACTTTTGACAATAAGATGATTACTCATCTTATTTATCAACTGTGAACACTGAAATTCACAAACTCCCTTTATTAACGGTGTTTAATAGCACCGTCTAGTCAGGTATGTGGACAGTCCGAGTGCCGGAGCACGACTGTGTCGAATTTGCTCTGAACACTCCTTTTATAGGGTGCAATATTTGCAACTACCTACTCGATACCGAATATCGAATGTCAAAGAAATAATTATAACGATTATTTTAACTTTTTAGAATCTTTCAACGATTCAGCAGTTTAACAATTGTAAAATGAATTAATAACGTGAAATCACAACGGCTTTTTAAATAAGCTTGCGATTTTGCGCCGATATATAACATAACATAAGCTCACGCATGTATTCCGGAAGGGGTAGGTAGAGGCGCACTAGCGAACTAGTACACCCACATTTCGCGGTCCCAGATGTGATAGGGGGCAAGCCTATCGCCATTTCGGGCACAAATTCCAGAGTCCGGGCTGATATGAAAAAATCCTATATCACTTTGCCCACCCGGAGATCGCACCCGATACCTCAGGACGGTAGTCGCACCTAAATACAACCACGCCACCGAGGTAGTTAATTTAATACTTTTATTTTAATTTAATTTAACAATGTCAGCAAGTCACACAATAAATGTACCTTAATTAGTATCCGAATGCATTTATTCTGCAAGTTGTTAAATTAGATTAAAACCCTGGTTAGTCGAGACGACAGTTAAGCTCTGGCGAGTTTAATTAGTGATGTAAAAACTCCAGTTAACGTCGCACGTGACGAGTACTTAGTTACTTGTAATGAAGGGTTCTTCAGCAGTGGACAGTTAGTTTCGTTTGTTAAGCCCTTTTTAGACGGGGTTTATTTCACCAGAGGTTACAAACATAGTCGCCTCTTTGGTCTAGTGGCAGCGGGAATCCTCTATGAACCGGGAGGTCCTGGGTTCGATTCCGAGGTCGGGTGGTTTTTAACATGATTTGCCCGAGGGTCCCCCAGAGGTGGGTTGACGTCAGGCAGGCAGCCGGTCAAAAAAATTAAGCCAAATCCTTCTGCGACATGCTTGAAAAAGTATGTTGTGTCAACCCCACATTAAGGTGGGATAAGGACAGGTAGAAAGTAAATAATTTGTGCCCGATATGGCGATACGCTCACTAATCTATATCTGGGACGGAATTAAACTCGGCGTAATGTGGGTGTTCTTGTTAACTACTACGTCTCTGCCTACACCTTCGGGGATACAGGCGTGAGCTTATATTATGTATGCATCTAAAATTAGTGAGTTTTAAGTAGTAGAGTTACGCTGTAGACAGCAACGTCTACAGTATGAATGGGCCGGCTCGACCGGTTTGATACCATTGTCTCACAGAAAACCGACGTAAAGTGGCAGCTTGCTGTCGCGTTTCGTTCGGTGAGTGAGATTTCCGGTGACCCATTTCCCCCTCCCTTGCCCAATCCCTTTTCCATCCCCTTTCATTCCCTTCTTTTAGGTTGGCAACGCACCCATGATTCTTTGTCTATGTGCGATGGAGATCACTTACCATCAGGTGACTCATCTGCCCGTTTGCCAATCTCTGCTATAAAGAAAAGAAGTGTTATATGTATTATTTCTCATATGTACCTCTATTAGTTTTAAGTTTTATATGTTTGTTTTTGATAACGGCAGTGTGCCCAATTTCAAAGCAGTACGTCGACGTTTTGTGGAAGCGTGAATGTGTGCAAACCCGTGTACAAACATTAGTTAACGTAAGCAAATAGTTTACCGTCGCGACGCTGTTAATGTCACCGACGGAACCCCGCGGAACCCGGCGGGAGTTTCGAGCAATAGCGATAGTTGCCGAAATAGTTCACAGAGCTGGGATATTACATACCTAGATCAAGATAGATAAATCCTATAATGGCGGGTACACACCGGCCGAATGAAGGCGAACGAATCTATACCTGTTCCGTTCACACAAACAAACTTTCGTTGTTGTGCGAATGAAACAGGCATGATTCGTTCGCCTACGTTCGGCCCGGCGTGTATGAGCCATGACAGACTTCTTCGGTGGCGTGGTGGTATTGCGTGCGCGGTACGTCATCCTGAGGTCTCAGGTTCGATCCCCGGCAAGGGCAAAGTGATATTGAGTTTTTCTATTCATTCTGGTCAGTCTGCATTTTGTGCCCCATATGGCGATAGGCTCAGGGCGGAACTAAGCTTTTTTTTATAGCAGAGATTGGCAAACGAGCAGATGGGTCACCTGGTGGTAAGTGATCTCCACCGCCCATAGACACCCAAGACATAAAAATAATCAAGGGTGCGTTGCCAACCTAAAATGAGAGGAAAAGGGATTGAGAAAGACAGGGGGAAATAGGGCCACCGGAAATCTCATGCACCGAATAAAACGCAACAGCGAGCTGCCACTGCATTGGTTTTCTGTGAGACAGTGGTATCAAACTGGTCGAACCGGCCCATTTGTGCTGTAAACCTTAATGTCTCAGCGTGGCTCTAACACTCAATACTAATTACAACATACACATAAACTCACGCCTGTATCCCCGAAGGGGTAGGCAGAGGTGAACTAGCGAACTAGAACACCCACATCTCGCCGCGCTTAGTTTCGCCCAGATGTGATAGGAGGGGAGGCCAACGCCATATCGGGCATAAAGTCCAGACTCCGGGCTGATATGGTAAAATCCAATATCACTTATAAATACTAATTATAAAATAATAAATAATCGCTGCCTCCTATCACTTGCACCTCGTTGTAAGTAACTAGAGCGCGCGGCGAGCTCGCTCATCGATCATTTAGCGGACACCAACACGGTATGCCGGAATCATTGCTTAATTATTTGTATGCTCTACTCATAAACCTGATTAATATCAGCTTTTTGTTTCCAACGACTGCCTCGGTGCCGTGGTTATATTTCGGTACGACTACTGTCCTGAGGTTTCGGGTTCTATCCCCGAGTTGGGCAATGATATTTGATTTTTCAGTATCGGTACGGAGTCAGGAATTTGTGCCCGTTATGGCGATAGGTTCGCCCTCTATCACGTCAGGGAAATAAGCTCGGCGAAATGTGGGTGTTCTAGTTCGCTAGTGCGCCCCTGCATGCCTCTTCGGGGATACAGGCGTGACCATGGGATGTGATATATTATGTTTCAACCTTTTTTTGTTTTTATTGCCCTTGTGCCACCTCAAATTTGGGTCGGCGCAAATTTTTCAAGAATGTTGCAGAAATTATTCGGCTTAGTTTTTATGTCCGGATGCCTGCCTGACGTCAATTGTCCTCTAGAGGATCCAGTACCGGGAAAATCGCGTTAGAAAAAGAGAATGTAGAGGTAGAGTCATGGTAAAGTAGAATTAATAACACCCAACAGTCACACCATAGTCCTGACCCCACACTAAGATACGAGTCTTGTGTCGTAGGTATTAGGAATACGAGATACTGTCTCACAACACACAGACCCGAAACAAATGTCTGTGGGCCACACAAACATTTGTCGCTGTGCGGGAATTGAACCCGCGGCCTCTTGTTTCACAGTCAGCTACTCGCCCACATCGCCACGGAGGCTATGTTATTATTATTTTTGATATTGCAGAGACTGGCAAACTATTAGATGGGTCACTCGAGACACAAAAATAATCATGGGTGCGTTGCCAACCTAAAAGGAGGGAATGGAAGGGGAGGGAAAAGGGATTGGGAATTGGGCAATTACCTATATGAAAAACCGAAAAATCGTTTACCGGTTTCTGCTATAAAAACGTTGTTAGAATTGAAAATCTCTTGACGGGTGTTGCAAATAAACCACGTATGTATTGAAAAATAAACCATAGTACAGTTGATGATAGATCACACATTTCTTCAGTCTTCGACTGGCGATAAACACCACAATGAAGACATCAACAAAACTTAAGCCAAACATTACCAAACGTGAACGTAAACACTGCAAACACGAAACCGAAAACGTTCGAGAAATAAACAATAATCGGAAACAAGTTTGTTTTATCAGCAGCCTAAGCGTGAATAACTATCGAGCACGTATTCGAAAATGCAAACAGGCAAATGGCATGGAATAGGACATGCCTATACCTAGTAGTGGGATGAAAAAGGGATGTGAATGATAATGACGATGACGCATTCGAATCGAATTCATAACGCATTCCTGTCATTTGGTTATTTCATTTTAATATCTCATGCACTCAGAGTTCGATTGTCGAAAGTGTTTTCGAAAGTGATTCGATCTCGGCGCCATTCCCAAAATGGCGGCAGAGACAAGATGGCGGAGCACTGATTGTTTTCCAAATGTTTTATCGTTAGCGTTACTTTATAAATAGTTTTTGGTGTACAGTCGCGTGCAAAATTTGTGTAATTAAGTTGTTGTTAAATGTAGTTTTGTCGTACCTACAGGTATTTTCGTTAAAAATGAGTTCAATCATATTGAAGACTTTTACAGTAAATTGATTTTCAATAGATATCAGACATCACGATCGCACGATCCCCCAGAGGGGGTTGACATCAGGCAGGCAGCCAGTTGTAAACATTTTGTCAAATTCTTCCTGCTACATGCTTGAAAAGTGTGTTGTGCCGACCCCACATTAAGGTAGGATAAGAGCAGGTAGAAAGAAAAATGATCAGACACGCTCGACTCTTTAAGCAGAGACTGTTAACAACAAACACAGACACTGCAACAAATGTTACAAGTTACAACACCGAAACAACAGCAGTTTGTATACAATGAAATCTCGCTGTCGCCTAAGTCCAAACTCACGTTCTTTGAAGGAAAGAAAAATAAGCGAGACACTAAAAACATAAATAAGAATAAAACCTTATACGGACGAAATATAAGAGTCATATAAACCTCTGGTTTTATGTATTACAGTGAGAGACATATGAGAGCCATCCCACTTCTGATGTTGAAAACAGGGGAAAATTAAAACTCGATTAAATAAATAAATAATAATAAATAACACCCAACAGTTACATACATAGTGATTTCTTAAGTTTACGCGAATATTATACATTGAAATAAAACTATTTTTACGGATTCTATCACGATTAGGTTTTAATAATTAGAACTAAATCAGACTGACCCGTGACAACGAAGACTGCAAAGCCTTCGAAACGTCGGGAATAATTATTAAAACCTAATCGTGATAGAATCCGTAAAAATAGTTTTATTTCAATACATACATAGTCTTAACCTCACACTAAGATCAAATCTTGTGTCGTGGGTATCAGGAACTACGGAAGACTTTCGGTCTCACAACACCCAGACCCGAAACAAATATCTGTAGGCCATACAAACATTTGTCTCGGGATCGAACCAGCGGCCTCTCGCTTCACAGCCGGCTACTCGCCCGCTGCGCTACGGAGGCTGTGGAGGATTGCGCTAAAAAACGCAGGACTGTCTCATAGAAAGTTAGCTTAAGTATATTGAATTTTAATAGCAGACAGCTCATATATCGTTTAAAATACCTGGTAGCCTAAAGGACTCGTATTATAATGTAATATTTCGGCGTAATAAAAATGGGATTTATTAAGGCCCTTAGCAGTACTGCGATAACCTTGATGGCACTTACAAACTTGTTATTGGATGGTTTATTAACTTTTTAATTTAAAATATATTTAGTACTTTAAATTTTTTTTTTGGTAATACGATCGTGTTGATAGGTCACATTAGTGTATTAAAGTACGGTCAGGGGGGTTACCACCACTTCTTATAGCAGTATTACGACGAATGAAACTATCCAATATACACATCGATATACTATTTACCTAGATGCACAGTTGACGCTCGGAAAATGGGACAGCAAAGGAGTGCTTAAGCACTCGTTTTGCATACAGTTGGACGCCGATAGAATTCTAAATTTCAAAATTCGAATTTAAGAACGCTTGCTCATTTCGTTTAAAAAGCTACTTTATTACACGTGCATAGGGTTATTATTGTGTCTATTTAATTAGAACTTGTGATCTTTTTCTTTGTTTTATTCTTGAGACCACTTTTTAGGAGGATATTTGCAAAGAACTGTGCATCTAGGGTATATTATATTGATGAATATACATGTTAAAATTTGAAGAATTTGAGTATTTAAAAAAATATAGCGGCAGCCACGCCAAAAATATAGCCAAGTGCATGCAGCATTGACCACACAGTAAAGGGTTACGATGAAGGGGTAAATGCACGGACATAAAAAAAGGCGGACGCAGCGCTAGCAACATTGAAAGTGTAGCAAGGTTTTCGGCTCATTCGATGAGTCGTGACGTGTCGATAGATCGAATGAGTTGAAAACCCTGGTTTACGTTCAATGTTCCTAGCGCTCTGTCCATCTTTTTTTTACGTCCGTGGTTAAAGGTTACTGAAATATTTTATTAGGCATAATTTTAAGTACAGTGATTGCTGAATCCACATCCCACATGCGAGTAACCCCGTGTACCAGATCTAAATATATGGACATTTTACTATTTCAGCTTTCACGAAATTCTCATCATGCGGAATCGTAACATCAACAAGCATCGCCCGGCGCGCCAACCCATCTACTACCACAATATCATATTTATTATTATTAGGCTTATTGGCAACAAGAGTCCTGTCCGTGACAGCAGGACAATTAAATTAATTTTTAGTTTATCCGAGTCGGTACAGAGAACGGTAGCAGGCCTCTATTTCCGTAATCCGTTTACCCAACTCCTGTTTAACGGTGAAACCGTTTTCGACTGTACCGCGGTCAAAGAAACTGTATTTTTAACACATATTTTCTTAACCGTTCACTTCCTATTGAATTTAGTTACCGATGTTTTATTTCGATCTCGCTTTGTACGAATAGTTTGATTTTAAAACGATATGTTATGAATTTTACTGAACTGAAGTCACAAGTTTGGAGTTAACTTCAAGAACAACTTTAGATTGTTAATAGCTGATTGCCTCGGTGGCGTGGTTGTATTTCGGTACGACTACGGTTCTGAGGTTTCGGGTTCGATCCCCGGGTCGGGCAAAGTGATATTAGATTTTTCCATATTAGCCCGAAGTCTGGAATTTGTGCCCGATATGGCGATAGGCTCGCCCCCTATCACATCTGGGACGGAACTTAGCTCGTAAACTTAGCTAATAACTATGTGGGTGTTCTAGATCGCTAGTGCGCATCTGCCTACCCCTTCGGGGATACAGGCGTGAGCTGCAGCCCACAAAAAATTAAAAAAAACGTTATTGTTGCCATGTTCTAAACCATTAATAGACCATAATGGTGTCAACATTTTTTTAGTTTTTTTTTTGTGGTTTGGATAATTTCTGCGTAACACGGTCCAATGATGACAGGTTATATCTAGCTGGATACAATTGTGTAATAAGTGCCTCCCACTAGAAAAACTTTGATGAAAAATGTCACACAAGTTGACTTAAAACCCACGCTATCTACCAAACTTTATCCGTTTGCACCACTATTACTAACCTACAGTTAGTCGTAACCTCAAGTTAAATTGAAAAAATATATAAATGACATTTAATTAATTACATTTAGGGCGACTTGCACCACTATTACTAACCTACAGTTAGTCCTAACCTCAAGTTAAATTGAAAAATAAATATATGAAAGACATGTAATTCTTTACATGTAACGTACGACATGTATTTACAGATAATATATGATGACATTTAATTAATTACATATATTAAATTACATGTCCTTCATATATTTCTTTTTCAATTTAACTTGAGGTTAGGACTAAATGTAGTTTAGTAAAAGTGATGCAAGTCGCCCTTAGGCTAAAAACACAATAACTTAAACACACCTACTATCGACCCTTGAGGAATATAAGCAGACGTGTCCAATTTTAGCCTATATTTTTGTAACGCCCGACCCAAAAATAGGGGTGTTATAAGTTTAAGGTGTGTGTCTATGGCATTGGAGCTTTTAAACAGGTGAACCAATTTTGCATTACTTCTTATGTTTGAAATATAAATAAAACAATAAATAAATACACCCAACAGTCACACACCTAGTCCTGACCCCACACTAGGTATAACCTGTATCGTGGGTGTCAGAAACTATGAGAGACTTTCGGTCTCACAACACCCAGACTTGAAACAAATATCTGTGGGCCACACAAACATTTGTCTCAATGCGGGAATCGAACCCGCGGCCTGAGGCTGTCTATATGAAATATGACTTGACTGTCTCGGTGGCATGGTTGTATTTCAGTACGACTACTGTTCTGAGGTCTCGGGTTCGGTCCCCGGGTCGGGAAAAGTGATATTGGATTTTCGACCGACTTCCACAAAAAGAGGAAGGTCTTCAATTCGTCTGTTTTTTTTTATGTATCTTACTCGATATCTCCGCCAAATGTGGACCAATTTTCAAAATTATTTTTGTGTTCGATAGAGCTTATTTCAAGGGTGGTTCCATATAAATTTGGTCACGATCGGTAAATTGGAAGTCGGTCAGTTAAGTTTTTAAACTTGTGATTTTTCCATACAGAATACCCAACTCCTGACTAACTTATAGCAGAGGTACTGCATTAGAGCCCATCGGAATGATGTCAATGAATAGGTTATAGAAGATGAGGGTTTCATGGTGGAACAGAAAACAGTATGGGTATATTGGGAAGCAGAGATTGATACTTTTTTCGATCTAATTCCAAAAAGGAGAAGTTCCCCAATTCGTCTGTATTTTTTATGTATGTTACGCGATATCTCCGCCGAATGTGGACCGATCTTCAAAATTATTTTCGTGTTCGATAGAGCTTCTTTCAAGGGTGGTCCCATACAATTTGATCACGATCGGATTTGAAGTCGGTCCGTTAAGTTTTTAAACTTGTGATTGTATTTCCAGTTATCTCGTGTGTAAAGCTAAAAAATTCAAAGCTTGTTTACTTTACTTACTAACGAGCGACGGAAAACTTCCATTGGCTTTTCAGAACTCACCTATGTACGTTTATACTGCCAAATACCGAAGCCGTTCGGCTGAAGGATAGTGTGTGTGTATACAGGATGTTTTATTTAGCTGGGTAATACTACGGTACCGCCTAGAGGTGCTAGCTCGGTACTACAGTGCGCAATTGGTCGGCGTAGGGGGTGTACGTCGCGTCTTCATACCTCTAATATTACGAAATCGCGCGTGAACTTTGCAAAGTGGTATAAATTGTGCGAGTGCTAGTTTTGATTACACTTTCGTGGGATTTGATTTATTTTAATGTAAGTATAGATATGAATAATGTTTCATTTGTTGCATGTACTACTTTTATGTTTTTTTTTTTAAATAGGGGTTTTTACAAAAAGTCCCCATTATAATGTCATAAAATTATTGGAAAACCATGAAACACTTTTATATAGCATTTTCCGATTTTTCGTAGAATTTTTAAATCCCAGCAGAGTTTTTCCAGATGAATGTGCGAAAACATCGGAAAGTGGTCAGGAAACGGAATAGGTGTGGAAAAAAGGGAAAAATCTAAATGCCGACAGCTGTCTTTCTATATTTTGTGTTTTTAGAAAATAAAGTACGATGCATAAAAGTATTTTCAAAATAAGTGAGTTATTTTAATTTGTTAAAAGTGTGCTGGTCGCCTCCTTGGTCTAGTGGCAGCATATATGAGCTGTGGACCGGGAGGTCCTGGGTTCGATTCTCAGGTCGGGCAAAGCGAATTTTCTAATTTAATTTGCCCGAAACTGGATTCCTTAGTTGACGTCAGGCAGGCAGCCGGTTGTAAAACTAAGCCAAATCCTTTCTGCAACATGCTTGAAGTAGTGTGTTGCGCCGACCGTACATTAAGGTGGGATAAAAAAAGGTAGGATAAAAAAGTAAAGGCAGGTAGAAAGAAAGAAGAAAAGTGTGCTAGCGTCTTTCGGAGTTGATTTTCTTTGAATTCGATATTATGAAGGTGTAAAGGGTCATTTGAAATGGGTTGAGGGCTTCCGTTGAGACCGTCATTACCTTTTGAAAGGTGACTCGGCAAAAATATCACTAACCTAATATTTTTTGACACCCGAAATTATAGTTCTTTGAACATACTTTAAAATGTTCAATATAATTTCGATGGTAGAGCCACGATGTAGTCAGTAACGTCTACAGTACGAATGGGCCCATGGGGAGGTCCTGGTTTCCATTCCCAGGTCGGGTGGGATGTTTTTCTTACACTATCAGGCAGGCAGTCGGTTGTAAAACTAAGCTAAATCCTTTCTGCAACATGCTTAAAAAAGGGTGTTGCGCCGACCCCACATTGTTGGATAAGGGCAATTTGAAAGAAATAAGAAGAATAATAAATAATATTAGCCCTGTAATATTACTGTCCCACTGCTGGGCACGGGTCTCCTCTACTAATGAGAGGGGTTAGCCATTAGTCTACCACGCTGGCCTAATGCGGGTTGGTAGACTTCACATACCTTCGAAATTCTTGTGGAGAAATTCTCGGGTATGCAGGTTTCCTCACGATGTTTTCCTTCACTGTTATAGCAAGCGATATTTCACAATGAAAACATCAGAGGTGCTCTTTTTGAGGTTAGACTCGAACCTCCGACACTTGTCTCGGCAGTCCGTACCATTCCCAACTGAGCTATCGCATAACAAGAATTAATATTGTAAATATAACTTGAAGGCTAACGACCAGTAATAATTAATTTGAGAATAATTAAGTTGAAAAACTTAACAGACCGACTTCAAAATTTGTCTGATCATCACCAAATTTATATAAAATAAGCTCTAACGAACACAAAAATAATCTTTAAAATCGTGCCATATTTGGCGGAGATATCGCGTAACATAGTTACATTAAAATAACAGACGAATTGAGAACATCTCCTTTTTTGAAGGCGGTCTAAAAATTATTTTCTATACATTCCTAGCCTTTGTAAGCTTTATTGATATTTACTATAACTATAATTCAGTAAACGCGCAATAAATGGATGCGCTGTTCACCAGTATTATAACAAAATGACGATTTGCAATTTAGAATAATACAAGTTTAAAAACTCAACAGCCCGACTTCAAATCCGATCGCGACCAAATTAATATGGGACCACCTTTGAAATAAGCTCTATGGAGCACAAAAACAATTTTGAAAATCTGTCTACATTTGGCGGAGATATCGCGTAACATACATAAAAAAATACAGACGAATTGAGGACCTCCCTTTTGAAAGTCGGTCGAAAAACAGTAAAATCCGAATTTCATGGCTAGTGTTAAACGTTTGGCTTAAATAGGCGGCGTCAGTCCATCGAAATATGCTGAGGCTAAAGATATCAGATATTGGACGTGAAGAATCCTTGGAGAATAGAATCCTCGTCCAGACGTAGGTCGAATGCCAGCTGAATTCTAAGTGACCCCTGGATACTGGAGTTGCGAAATACTAGCTATTCACTTCGTGGCGAAATACGAGCTAAAATAGTATCAGAGAAAACGATTCGAGCCGCGCTGTAGACAGTGACGTCTACAGCACGAATGGGCCTTCACCGGCTTGATACCACTATCTCACAGAAAACGAATGTAAAGTTTGTATTTCTTTCGGTGAAAGATTTCCGGTGTCGCAGTTCCCCCTCCGTTTCCCAATGCTTCTTTTCCTATTTTTAGGTTGGCCACAAGTTTACAATAGAGATAGCTAACAAATAGACAGACATGGTTACGCATGGGAAATGTCTAGGGATAGCATGAATTTACATAATTTAAGAAAATCTAAGAAAATCTGTGTCTTTGGCGTCTATGGTCGGCGGAGATCAATTACCATCAGTAGCTCAACCACGAGTATGCACGTATTTACGCGAGCGAGGTAAAATATTTGTATGGAAAACGTCAGTTCCCCGCGTAACCGCTAGAGGCGTCCGGGTGTTTGTCATACAAATATTTTACGTAGTCGCTAGCGAGTAATGTCAAAAAAACTCATGGTTGGCCTACAGGTGACCCACCTGCTCATTTACTAATCTCTGCTTTAAAAAAGTCTCAATAACACTTTTCCCAACCGTTCGAACCACATACCTTAGTAAACACTATTTCAAGCATATTGCAGAAATGATTTGGCTTAGAAAAAACGACGAATCGACAACGTCCTCTTTTAAAGCCGGCTGAAAAAAGGTAAGGAAAACTGGCGTGGTTGTATTTCGGTACGACTACTGTCGTGAGGTCTCGGGTTCGATCCCCGGTCGGGCAAAGTGATATTGGATTTTTCCATATCAGCCCTGAGTCTGGAATTTGTGCCCGATATGGTGATAGGCTCGCCCCCTATCACATCTGGGACAGTACAAGCTCGTGGCTAGTGCACCTCTGCCTACCCCTTCGGGGATACAGGCGTGAGCTTATGTTATGAAAAACGGTAAGAGGTCGTACACTAAAGATAATAAGCCCTCATTTGTCCCACATTCCTGTACAGACAATTATACACGCGAAGAAAAAGCGCTTATGTGCAAAAACTGCGGTACCAAGCGAATGGTCCCATAAAAAGATCCGGCGATAAGGCGCGGGCTATACTGCGAGCGGGTGACGTCATAAACCCGCTGATTGCTACTAATTTGATGGACGGTGATTATTGCGTTGTTTTATTGTCCGGTGTAGTGGTATATAACTGGGTTTATAGGTGGAAATGGTGGAAATTGGGAGCTGCTTGTGGTATTTTACTTTATGGGGAATTGAGTAATTATTGTGCTTTAACCGACATCAAAAGAAAAAAGGTATAATCACAAGTTTATAACTTAACAGAACGACTTCAAAACTTATACGATCGTGATCAAATTTATATGGAACGACCCTTGAAATAAGCTATTGAATATCGATGGTCGAAAGCATACATGTAGTATCTCGAAAATACAACTTTACAGGAAAGCAAAAAAAATATTTTAAAAAATTATTATTTTTAAACCAAAAGAGATATTAATGCCATATTTGGAATGCGTAATGTTTGAATTAAAACTCATTTTTTGCAATAGGTTAAATAGTTCAAAAGTTAGTTTATCAACGACTTTTGATGAGATACAGCAATCGATATTTTAATCCTAAGCAAAAACGTTGTATCTCTGGGGTGAGTTCCATGGGGACATCAAATCACTCTGAATTAACGTGAAACAACGTTGTAACTAAATATATTCAACTACGTAGTTGAATACAGACATCGTATGTTGGATGTCTTTAGAAAATACTGAAAGCTTAGGCGTACCTGTAAAATTTTTAAAAGTGATTTTTTTTTCTATTTACAACGTTTTGAAGTATGTTTTTTAAACGTCTTATCAAAGTTTTTTTATTGAAAGAAGAAAAAGAGTGAATTCATTAGACGCGGTACTTTTTCTCTCTTCAATGATATAAGTCATTTTCGACTTTTTTCGAGATACGACAAGTATGTGTTCGAGCGTCGATATACAACCTCAAAATAACCTTATAACGAGATATAATAAAAGAGAAAAAACATCTAGCTACAACTGCGTTGCCTTTTAATTTATATCTGTTTGTTATGCCGTAGAAAGCTTTATTAATTAGATATCTTGAGTGCGTTACAATAACAATATTATTTATTAACGAATTTATCTTATGTCAAAGGTTGAGACAGTGCGTCTTGTCTCGTATCATATTATTTTTATTGTAATCGGTAATATTGTATGTATGTAATCGGTACCTATAATAACAACAACTTTATTGAACAGTGGAAAATGTCCACCTCGATTCCATATACTCGTATAACAAAACTCTCGTACTTGTAAATAGAAAGAAAAGAAAAACAAAGTCTTTATCCACGCATTCCTTAATCCTCCGACAGTCTGCGTGGCGCAGTGGGCGAGTAGCCGGCTGTGAAGCGAGAGACACGGGTTCGATTCCCGCATTGAGACAAATGTTTGTGTGGCCCACAGATAACAGATATTTGTTTCAAGTCTGGGTGTTGTGAGACCAAAAGTCTCTCAGAATCTCTGACACCCACGATACAGGTTATACCTACTGTGTTATACCAGGAGTAGGTGCGTGACTGTTATATATTGTATCTTTCTTTCTACCTGCCCTTATCCCACTTTAATGTGGGATCGGCGCAACACCCTTTTGTAAGCATGTTGCAGAAAAGATTTGGCTAAGTTTTTACGACCGGCTGCCTGCCTGACGTCAACCCCCTCTGAGGGATCCAGTTCCGGGGAAATTAAATTAGAAAATTCGCTTTGCCCGACCTGGGAATCGAGCCCACGACCTCCCGGTCCACAGCCCATATGTGCTGGTATTGTACCTCTATATATTTATTTATTATCCTATACAGTAAATCTTGTCTGATGGTACTATCACATTGATTCCTACTCAATTCTCAATTAGCTGTCAACAGCTGACCTTGGAGCCCTTCAAGTACCCAACCCGGTATCTTAATTACATTTAATCAATTTCCCATTATTTTCATTTGACAGTAGCCGTATTGTTTGAATATTATTTTTCTTTGAATATACAATAGGTATAATTGAATAAAATGTATTGTTCGAAGTTTTGTTACGATAAAGTAACTTTGATTCAACGTAAAATCAAATTACTTATAGCAGGGGAGACCGTGGTACATGGACCTTCGCTCACCTGATAACCAGATGAAACATATTTTTTATCAAATATCATTTATTTACAAAGACGCCTATAATAGCTTGCCTATCGAAATATATTCATAGCCATTTAATTAAATTAATTTTTTTTTTTTTTTTATAACCTTCCTTCTTTTGATAACCGGCAAAAAATTGAAATGGTAGTTTTTAACATGGAAATTATGTACTGATTTCTTAAGTTTACGTGAATATTATACATTGAAATAAAACTATTCTTACGGATTCTATCACGATTAGGTTTTAATTATATTGGGAATAATAATTAAAACCTAATCGTGATAGAATCCGTAAGAATAGTTTTATTTCAATGGAAATTATGCCTTCTTAGGCTTGCCTACTTATTTGGTCAGCGGGTATGAACAGGTATGTCAATATAAGTAACTACACCGATCTGATAACCAATAAAAATTTATATCAGAAGAAAGATAATTGTATTACAACATCAATCCTATAGACTTGCCTGCAAAAAAACCGTTATGAATAAAAATATTTAAAAAAACATGAACACTTTTTGATAGGCAAGCTATTATAGGCGTGTTTTAAAATAATTGATATTTAATAAAAAATATATCTCACCTGATTATCAGATTAGTGAAGATTGAGGTACCACGGTCTCTTAGACCAGTACGCTTTTGGGTGGCTAATGGTTTAATAATTAACTGAACAGTAGCGTGGACTGAGAAAATTGATTTATGGTGTAATTACCACCTGTCTTCGATATGTGACTGTTCAAAGGTAAAGTTTACTTGTAATGTGTAATCATCGTACTGAAAGGTCGTGCTTTCAGATCCCAAAATAGAACTTAAAAGCTTTGATATAATTCAACTATTAGACTAGTAATGGACTATTACAGTATTTTTTTGTTTTGAGAGTAGATAACGCCTTTTATTTGGTTAATATTTTTCACTTATATTAAATTATTTTAGGCGAATGAGGTTTCCTACAAATATGTATTCATGATCATAAAAACTGCATTATAATGGTATTACATAATAATCACAAAAAAAACTTCAAAATTTATCTAATCGTGACCAAATGTATATGGGACTACGCTTGAAATAAGCTCTATCGAACAATTGGTCGTTTGGCGGAGATATTGAGGAACATACATATAAAATACAGACGAATTGAGGACCTCCTCCTTTTTTGAAGTAGGTCGATAATTCAGCTTTGTATTTCTAGAGACTGCCTCGGTGGCGTGGTGGTATTTCGATACGACTACGGTTCTGAGGTCTTGGGTTCGATCCCCGGGTCGGGCAAAGTGATATTGGATTTTTCCATATCAGCCCGGAGTCTGGAATTTGTGCCCGATATGGCGATAGGCTCGCCCCCTATCACATCTGGGACGGAACTAAGCTGTGGAACGAAATGTGGTTGTTCTAGTTCGCTAGTGCGCCTCTGCCTACCCCTTCGGGGATACAGGCGTGAGCTTATGTTATGTTATGTATTTCTAGAGCCTAGGATACAAAAGATACTACATTACTCTAAGGCAACCTAGATCCTCTTAATCCTGTACTAAATTAGGATCATTTGAATTAATACGTAGACATTTAGAGCGTTCACTTAGTGAAATACTAAGTTCATAGCTGTCTTTATTTAATGTGCTGATATACCAAACATAATGAGATGATATACCTATATATATATTATACCTTACCAGATGTAGCGCGATTATATTGAGCTCACGTTATGCCGTCTATTACTGCAGGTCGATTCTCTAAGGTTTCATTTGTGAAAACAACGTTGCGGCATCGTTGCGGCAACGAAGTTTTCATTTTTGTATTCAGCAAGGTACAAAGCGCACGCACTAGCGCTTTGCGTGATGACGGCGCTTATGCGAGCTAGCTCTCTTAAGCGAGGCGTTTGTCATATATGTATGGCAAATGGTATTCTCTAAGACCCAACAACATTGAACGCTCCCTCGATCTCAACGAAGTGCGTTGCGGGAGCGAGGCGTCGATCGCAACGTTGTGGCATTTCTTAGAGGATCGACCTGCTGGGTTGACATCAGGTTTTCAAATTCCTTCTGCAACATGCTTGAAAAAGAGCGTTGCGCAGCCCCATATTGACGTGGATAAGCATCGATATATTATTTACCTAGATGTACAGTTGACGCTTGGAAAATGGGACAGCAAAGAAGTGCTTAAGCACTCCTTTTGCATACAGTCGGACGCCGATAGAGTTCTAAATTTCAAAATTGAAATTTCAGAACGCTTGATCTTTTCATTTAAAAAGCTACTTTATATCACATGTATAGGGTTCTATTTATGTTGATTAATTTAGAACTTGTGATATTTTCCTTTGTTTTATTCCTGAGCCCACATTTTATGAGGATATTTGCAAAGAACTGTGCATCTAGGGTATATTATATTGATGTGAATAAGGCTAGATATGATCCACCCGCTACTCGCTCTCACGTCAACCACCGCCTTTCCCAAGCGAATTCAATACAATGCAAATACCGCTCCGCTGTCGGCCAGTGATAGGCGGTATTAACATACATTGCGGGGTACGTTTGTCAGTTAATCTGTCGGTGAATGGGCGAGCAAAAATGTACGAACCGGGTCACTGTTTTTACAGCTCACTTCTGTAGGGTTGATGAGAATAAAAAATATAGATAATTACAGTCGTTACTCCTTAGACCGTTACTCAAATGGAGTCTACATTGAAATACAGAGTTATTTTTTCTATTTGTATGAGAAATTATTTTTTACATTCGTGGTCATGTGTTTCGTTTTTAATGAAGTTTTAAGTGTGTTTGCTTTGTGAATTATCGCTTGCTATAACGGTGAAGGTAAACATCGTGAGGAAACCTGCATACCCGTAAATTTCTCCACAAGAATTTCGAAGGTATGTGAAGTCTACCAACCCGCATTAGGCCAGCGTGGTAGACTAAGGCCTAACCCCTCTCATCAGTGGAGGAGGTCCGTGCCCAGCAGTGGGACAGTAATATTATAGGACTAATATTATTATACATAGAGGGGTTACAAAGCTAGTCTCCATACAAGAAAATTTATCTCAAACTTCAGTAACGTAATCTACCACTTATTACAATGCGAGGGCGCTTATGACAATTTACACCATAGAATAACTGCCTCGGTGGCGTGGTTGTATTTCGGGACAACTATTGTTCTGAGAACTGAGTATCGAACCCGAGACGGTTCGATCCCCGGGTCGGGCAAAGTGATATTAGATTTTTCAGTATCAACCCGGAGTCCGGAATTTGTGCCCGATATGGCGATAGGCTCGTTTATCACATCTGGGTTGGAACTAAGCTCGGTTAAATTTGGGTGTTCTAGTTCGCTAGTGCCCCTCTGCCTACTCATAGATACAGGCGTGAGCTTATGTGTTTAAAAAGAAAATAAATAAGGGAATTAATAAATGGATACTTCTACTTCTAATATTTATAATTTTTCCATGAAATTGAAAGAAAATAAAAGTATTAAAAATCTTAATCAGATTAGCTGTAGCTACCAATTAGTGTTAATGATTCTTGAAAATTATGTTTTTGTACCCAGATTTCTTTGTTTTTAACAGGGCCCGTAGCACGAATAACTTTCGACAACATTTTCGAATCGAGCTTGTTGCGCGGTCATGAATTGGAATGAAACTAACAACACACACACACACACACGCACGCACGCAAGCAGAATATAGAATTTTGAAAATTGGTCCACATTTGACGGAGATATCGCGTAACATACAGACGAAATGAGGACCTTCTCCTTTTTTGAAGTCGGTCGAAAACAAATGAAAAGTAAAACGTACTTAATTTACCTAAAGGCCGGCAACACATCCATGATTCCCCTGGTATTGTGGAAGTTTATGGGCGGCGGTGATCATTTAACATCAGTAGCCCGAGCACGAAAAACTAATGTAAATGTAAACTCGCTGCGCACTGATGACATTTGATTAATATTTCATACAAATTTCATAGACGCGCATCGGGCACGAATACATTTACGGTTGTCAGAAATTTTCCTGCTCAGGCCGCTGTAGCCCGAGCACGAACAACTAATGTAAATGTAAACTCGCTGCGCACTGATGACATTTGATTAATATTTCATACAAATTTCATAGACGCGCATCAAGAACGAATACATTTACGGTTGTCAGAAATTTTCCTGCTCGGCCCGCTGGTGACCCAGATGCTCGTTTGCTCCCTCTTCAATAAAATTTTATTTTTCGTGCTACAGACTTTTATAACATTCTCTTTACATTAAGTGAGACGAAAACAAATGGCAGTGACTTCAATAGCGAATTAGGCCACGGGCCACGAGGTCGTCTCAGCAAAACTCTTTTATTCATATTTTACACTATTTGTAAACACGATGCTATTTTTGTTTTAATAAAAGTTCTTCATTGGAGGCCTACTAACTAAAGGCAGTTATTACTTTCCCGCTTCGATATATTATTTACCTAGATGCACAGTTGACGGTCGGAAAATGGGACAGCAAAGAAGTGCTTAAGCATTTTTTTGCCTGCAGTCGGACGCCGATAGAATTCTTTTAAGAACGCTTGATCATTTCGTTTAAAAAGCTACTTTATAACACATGCATATTTGTGTTGATTTAATTATAACTTACGATCTTTTTCTTTGAGTTATTCCTGAGACCACTTTTTAGGAGGATATTTGCAAAGAACTGTGCATCTAAGGTATATTATATTGATGCTCACCCGCCATATATTTTGACATAAGAGACATTCACCCTTAAATACTGAAAGGCTACTCAATGCGCTAAAAATAATAAATAACACACATCAGTCACACTCATAGTCCTAACCCCACACTAAGATACGAGTCTTGGTTCGTGCGTTCACACAGGGCCTTCAAAATATCACCCAATGTACGAAACGCGACAGTATTATCACGTCACTGTACTGTTAGACAGTGATAATAAACCCAGTCGAGCCGACCGGAACCCAATCATGATGTAGACAAAATTGTTTAGCGTGGCTCTACCACTTACAATTTCAACTCAATTCTAACTACAAATAAATAGGCTATTTTTTTGTTTCAGGTAAAAAACTGTCTTACAAAAATCAGTGGGGAAAATGTAAGTGATGACAGTTGCTAAGTGAACAAGATGGCGGACGTGTTTGGCGGAAAAGTGGTTCGCGCGCTGATCGTCGTGGTTTTTGTCGACACAGTCGTATGCCAGCACACCTGGGCTGAGGAGAATGAGGATCTTGGTGAGTCCATCATCAAACTACTTTAGACAGCAGTGGCGTAACTAGGCATGGGGGTCGTGGGCCTCTCGCCCACGGCCTCGCACTTAAAGGGGTCTCGCGAAGCTAGCAGACATTACCACACTAAGGTGAATGTTGGTGTTCTAGTTCGCCTCTATCTACCCCTTCGGGGATACAGGCGTGAGCTTATTCATGTATTACCATAGATTACTAAATAATTTGATCACTTTTACGCTCGAAATGTGTTATCCCGACCTTTCACTTACCGTGGTCCCTTGAGAATCTTTCGGAAAGACCATTGGCTTTCCACGGACGTAAAAAAAAAGATGGACGGAGCGCTAGGAATATTGAGAGTGACGCAAGGTTTTCGGTTCATTCAATCAGTCGCCGTCATTACGTGTTGAATAGAATGGGCCGAAAATCCTTCTTCACTTTCAACGTTCCTAGTGCTCCGTCCAGCTTTTTTACGTCCATGTGGCTTTCTTATTACGTTTCTTTTTTTATAAATTATCCAAATAATGGAGACCGTAGTATACATTAGAATTTATTTCCACCTTCCCAATATAAATATGGGTGTTCTAGTTCGCTAGTGCACCTCTGCCTAACCCTGCGTGAGCTTATGTTATGTTCCTAATATAATGATACCAAACTAAGCATAACCTCAATTAGTTACAAATACGAGTTTATAATACGATATTCGAATAGCGGTGCTTAATAAAGCTGTAATTAACTACTAATTTAACCACTGTTATACGCGGTCCGTGCTGCACAAAATAATACGTTTAAGAATAGGATGACCATAACATTCAGACAAAATGCAGGATAATTTAGAAAATTTAAGGCCTATTTTCAACGATTTGTGGATCGCGTTCTAGGATTTGTTAGTAATATCAAGTTTTCTCAAGAAGCTTGAGATATGGTGGATGATCTTTGAGGTACTAAGGTTTGTGTGTCACAAGCCCCTCGATTTGCTTTCGTTTAAACTTGCAATTTAGTCGTAACTTGACATGATATTTGACAGTTAATATGAATCAGTCGCTAGACGCTGGCCGCTTCCACCAGGTCGATCTGGACATATTTTGGGGAGGCCTATGTTCAGCAGTGGACGTCCTATGGCTGATAATGATGACGATTCAGTTTTCGATAAACCAGCTGGAGCTGACGCTTGAAGCAAACGCATACCTCAGACCTAGTCCTAACTGATATAATAAATGCGAATGTGAAATTGTTTTTTGTTTGTTACGTTGCTAAAGCTACTCAACCAAGCTTCATGAAATACATACACATTGTCAGGGACATAGAAAAGGATATAAGGATGCAGAAAAAAATACTCTTTCCGAAGGATACGCAGATAAAGCAGTCTCCGAAAATAATGACCACAAGGTTGTGGGAGTAATTCTAGTTTATTAATCACAAGTTTAAAAACTTAAGGGACATAATTCAAATCTGATCGTGACCAAATTTATATGAGACCACCCTTGAAATGAGCTCTATCGAACACAAAAAGAATTTTGAAGATCGGTCCAAATTCGGCGGAGTAGTAGTAGTCCAATATCGCGTAACATACATTAAAAAATACAGACGAATTGAGGACCTTTTCCTTTTTGAAAGTCGGTGATAAAAGCCTATCAAGAGAGGTTTTTCTTTCGGTTTCTGGACCTCATTCTCCGAACTGTTATCGTTGCCCTAAAAGCTTTGATAATAAAACGCTAATAATACTAAATTATTTTACTTTATCTGAAGCGATAACTTGCTGGGGGAAATCCGGTGAAAATGTATACGTCGGTCTCACTAATTTCGAGGTCAGGGGTCAAGGTCCCACAATTACTGCATTAGGGTTAGGGAGGAAAAGATAAATGTACCCATTTGGACGTTTACTGGTTTCTTTTGGGGGTAAATTAGTTGGTTTGGTTAATGTGGGCTTGTAAATGTGTTTAAAGATTTTGGCGTGCCGTCTCTTTCTGTCTGTAGTTTTAGAAGACTACTAACAAAAACGATTTTATGATTATCATCTAAAATCAGTAGTATATTTAGTACATTCATATTAAAAAAAACGTTTTTTTTTTATAGCAGAGACTGGCAAACGAGCAGATGGGTCACCTGATGGTAAGTGATCTCCACCGCCCATAGACACCCAAAATACAAAAAGAATCATGGATGCGTTGCCAACCTTAATGGAGGAAATGGAAGGGGAGGGAAATTGGGATTGGAAAAGGAAGGGAAAATGGGCCAGCGCAAATCTCACTCACCGAACGAAACGCGACAGAAAGCTGCCACTTTACGTCGGTTTTCTGTGAGACAGTGGTATTAAACCGGTCGAGCCGGCCCATTCGTTCTGTAGACGTTACTGTCTACAGCGTGGCTCTACCACCCAAAGGGAGTTTATTTCATGGATAATACGTTGGTAATAAGTATATAACTTAGGCCTATCATGATGTAGGTAAATAAAATAGTCTTTCTTTCATTGTCATACGGTGCTTTCTGCGTTCGTAATTTTAATTTGGTGTCATTGATGCTCGTATGCCATCGCTGAGGTTTGGTGTACATAATTTAGTTAATCAAGATTTTATCTGATTCAGTATGCCAAAATTTAGCAATCAGTGTAGTTAATTAATGGTGATTTAATATTCTTAATTAGAGTTGCGTTCGTCATTTAAATTCTGAATCCCGAGGGATTGTAATAAATTAAACATCACATGAGTTATGTTGAACATAGCTTATTACATACGCTCACGCCTGTATCCCCGAAGGGGTAGGCAGAGGTAAACTAGCGAACTAGAATACCCACATTTCGCCGAGCTTAGTTCCGTCCCAGATGTGATAGGGGGCGAGCCTATCGCCACATCGGGCACAAATTCCAGACTCCGGGCTGATTTGGAAAAAAATAATATCATCCTTCCCTTCCATTTCTTCCTTTTGGGTTGGCAACGTACCCATGATTCCTTTTTTGTCTTGGGTGTCTATGGGCGGTGGAGATCACTTACCATCAGGTGACCCATCTGCTCGTGTGCCAGACTCTGCGAATAAAAAAAAAAAGAATTTTCCCGGATTCCCGGAGTTGATTGATATAATAGGAGAGTTGTTTAGGACTTGTATCGCTGTGAAGGCATTGGTGTTCTTTTTGATAGTGAATCTACCCGCGTTATTCCCGGTGAATAAATCCCGCGGATCCCGGGAGCGGGACACGACATTGCATTGCTATTAGCTGTTCCGCTTAGATTAGTTTGCGTGCCGTTATCTGGTTGAGATGGGTAACATTTTTACGGGATTTGCTTCGTTGATCGACTACATTATTTGGTGTTTTAGTTTAGTGGTAAGGACTGGAAAATGAAATGGATTCGATTCCCAGGTCGGGCAAAGCTAATTATCTAATTTGCCCGGGGGTTGACGTGAGGCAGGCAGCCGGTCGTAAAAACTAAGCCAAATCCTTTCTGTAACTTGCTTGAAAAAGTTTGTTGCGCCAACCCCACATTAAGGTGGGATAAGGGCAGAAAATATATGTACTGGAAATTTGTATGAGAGATGTTTTTATAGCACAGAGTGGAAAACGAATAGATGGGTCACATGATGGTAAATTATCTCAACCGCCCATAGACACCCAAGACTTAAAAAGAATCATGGGTACGTTGCCAATCTAGGTAAAAGGAGGGAAATAGGTATTGGAAAGGGTAGGGGGAAATTGGGCCACCGGAAATCTCATATGTCCCGTCACTGTATTTACACCGCCCATAGATACCTAAGTTGTGGAAGTGTTGCCAAGTTTAAAAGAACACACGTTTTCAAGGAGAAATGATTTGGCTTAGTTTTTACCGGTTATCTGTTTGACGTCATTCCTTTCTGGGAGGAAATAATAAATAGTGTGACAAGCACCCGCCCGTCTTGGAATCGAACCCAGGACCTTCGGGTTCACAGCCCATATATGCTGCCATTTGACCACGAGGGCGAAGCCTTCTAAAACTGCATGAGATTGAAATTTTATTAACCTTCTTCTACCTACCTTTATCCCACAATGTGGGGTCGGCGCAACACTTTGCTGCAACTCAAGCATGTTGCAGATAGGATTTGGCTTAGTTTTTACGACCGGTGGCCTGCCTGACGACAACCCCCTAAGAGATCCAGTCCCGGGCAAAATTAGAAAATTTGCTTTGCCCTACCTGGGAATCGAACTCAGGACCTCCCGGTCCACAGCCAATACAAGCTGCCACTAGACCAAGGAGGCGACTGACTGAAATTTTATTAACCATGCTAGCGTATTTTTTTGCCCCAATCCTGACATTATTAAACCCAAAATACGAGCTACTAAGCACATATCTGTATAAATTACAGTTTTCTTCAAGCCACAGATTGTAAATATATCATAGTTAATCCGTGTTTACGCAAGTTTTTGCCGAAAACATTTGGAGAAACATGTGTTCATGCGAAAACCCGAATTTAATCCGAATCAATGTGAGCAATAAAACGCTTATCCCTTTAAACGTCCCATTCTAAACTCCAGACATAAATAATTGTTATTGCTACTCCTTTATGTCTTGTGTTCGCAAATGTTGCACGAACGCGGCGGCTGTGTGTATCACTATTTAAATATTAAGGCTTTGTTTATGCGACAAAAGTTTATGTGATTTTGTATATAATGGTAGAGTCGAGCGTATTAATTGTATTAAATATAAACTAAGTTTGTTTTTCTTTAGTCATATAAAATATAACGGCTAGCCAAGGATATTACGAATACGAAGATATATACGATTGGAGAACCTTTTCCTTTATCTGTAGTCGGTTAAAAAGTTAAAGTGTAACTCAAACTCTCAACTTAGTGGAGCTTATAAACGTTCGATAGTAAAAACACGGCCGATTTGGATCAGGGGGGGTTACCACCACGTCTTATAGCAGTATTATTATAATCTTACTTGTACCGATTCCCATACAACACAAACGAAGAACGATTATAATAATACTGCTATAAGAGGTGGTGGTAATCTTGCAGCTGTTTCAAGTTTGAAGTTCTTTTTTATAGGCTTAAAATGCATTTTACATAATATAGGTTTATACTTTCAATAAGTTTACTAATCACTGATCTAATCTATGCCTAAAGATATGGCCCCTTACTTATATTATAAAAATATTTAATCGCTGCTTATCTTTAACCATAGGTTGTCCCTTTCATTTTTAAACAATGTAACGCAAGTAAAAAGGTGGCAGGCTATTCTTAGCGAAAAGATAAGCGAAAATGTTTTTATAAGTAAGGCCCATGGTGAGAAAAAACTACGCGCATACTGGTCACGCATTCAAATACCGGGCGACTTAGCAATGGGCAAATATAATTCAGCATTTAATGTTGGTCAAGCGACTAGCCCGTGTGTATCATGAAACATTAACCGTGGCGGGACATTAAAATAAAATATTATTCTCCTGAGAGAGAGTGTTGTCCGTTGTTGTAAACTGTGTGTCGCGGTCATGCTAACCTTATGTAATCATTTGAAGAATTGAGATTTGTTATTGTTGGTTTGTTGGGTGTTTTATATGATTTATTTTCTAAAAGATTTTAAAGCAAAAAGTAGCAATAGCTCATTTGAGTGTGGTACGGACTGTCGAGACGAGTGTCGGAGGTTCGAGACCAACCCCAAGAAGCACCTCTGACTTGTCAATGTTAAGTATATTTTCATTGTGAATTATCGCTTGCTATAACGGCGAAGGAAATCATCGTGAGGAAATCTGCATATCCTAGAATTTCTCTACAAGAATTTCAAAAGTATGTGAAGTCTACCAATCCGCATTAGTCTAGTGTCATACTAAGCCCTAACCCACTCATTAGTAGAGGAGGACCGTGCCCAGCAGTGGGACAGTAATATTACAGGGCTGATAGTACTAATGTCTGCTAGTACTAATGTAGAGTTAAACCTAAACTCGATTTAACTTACAGCTCACTCCTATCTTTAAATGAAGATTTGGGATTAATAGAGATTTATCGTGGAGCTGCTAATGGCCTTTAAGAATCGGCTTAATGATAACGGCACCCATGATGCTCTTGATCTTGTGGGTGGACTGTAGAGATCCCTCAGAATCAGGTGACCCACCTGCTCGTTTGCCAGTGCTTTAAAAATGTTTGATAACTTCATTGCAAATAATTGGAAGTCTTTTCAAAAGTTTGTCGAATGTAATACGATTGTCGAATGAACGAATGAAACAAACGAAATGAACGGCAGTTTAAAATGAATGAACTGTTTTATTTTAATTACTTTTCTGATAACCGGTCTCATTTAATTTGCACGTTACAGGTAGATTTTTGGTTGGTCAAAAGTAATTATGGCTAGTAAAGTTATCCGATTGCCTCGGTGGCGTGTTGGTATTTCGGTACGACTACGGTTCTGAGGTCTCGGGTTCGATCTCCGGTCGGACAAAGTGATATTGGATTTTTCCATATCAGCCCGGAGTCTGGAATTTGTGCCCGATATGGCGATAGGCTCGCCCCCTATCACATCTGGTACGGAACTAAGCTCGGCGAAATGTGGGTGTTCTAGTTCGCTAGTGCGCCTCTGCCTACCCTTTCGGGGATACAGGCGTGAGCTTATGTATGTGTGTAAAGTTTTCCTATCATGCTGCTACAAGTCATTGTTTATCGATCAAGACCTAAACTCTTTGTCATAAACCCATTCTTTGTCGATGGTCGCTGGTTTTTTGGATTGCATTGCGCTTACCATGAGGTGTAGTGTAGTCACTACGGCATGTCCGGATAATAAAAACACTTTTAGGCACGTTGCAGGGAAGACTTGTCTTCAGTTTATGATTAACCATCTACGTAACATTTAACTCGTTTGGGGGTTCCAGTCCCAGACAATTTGTGTTAAATACACGCGTTATTTGTTTTTGGATATAAAACTACTACACCAAGGGAATGTCAAAAACTACTATAAATACACCCAACAGTAATAGTAGTAACACATAGTCCTGACCCTACACTAAGGGCCTCGTTCACCAACTCCAAGTAAAGTGTTGATTAGTTACTTTCCGACTAGCGTTAATTGACAAGTAAGAGTTCCGAGTAACTTCTGTTAATTTCACAAGCAAAATTAGAGCTCTGAGTAGCAACTTACTGGTTAAGTGAATGATATCACAAATCCTGCGTCCCATTCGTTCAATATTACGTCGAAAGTATCTTATTTTGGCAAAAAAACACTCGTGACTCATCCCGGGTCCGCACCACATGACACAAAAACCTACCGGATCCTTTTTTTGCTATATAAATAGTTACACAGGTACTAAATCGTGTGTCCATAAGGTCGAGTTTTGCATGACCCCGTCCGGACATCGGTGTTCGCTTCGCCCGAATTGCAGTTTGTTTTTGTTGAAACTACTTGATTTTTTAAATGAAAGACTATTTTACAGTTAACACGTTCATTTAAAACGTTAAACATCGTTATTAAGGTATGACTACTATAATTTGATTTTATAGTTTATTTAACTACGATAAAATGTACAATTAACTGCCTACTTTAAACTTTAACCGTCAAGTAAACGCGCTACTTGGCAGACGACGTAGCAAGTAGCTTACTGGCCAGTTTAATCATAAGATGCATGCTACTCGAACGTCGTGAAATTCACACGTGCAGTTACGGGTGACTTTAACTGACGATTAGCCTACTTGACACTTTACTCGAGGGTGGTGAACGAGGCCCTTAGTATAACCTGTATCGTGGGGATCAGGAATAACGAGAGAATTTCGGTCTCACAACACCCAGACCCGAAACAAATATCTGTGGGCCACACAAATATTTTTCTCGGTGCGGGAATCGAACCCGCGTCCTCTCGCTTGACAGCCAGCTACTCGCTGTGCCATGAGGGGTCTGTCATACTATCTTATAAACTTAAGTTTTTAACTCATTCCTATTTGTTGCTTTCGAACGAAATTGTGGCATCTAAACATTTCCAAGTTAGCGCGCAGCTCTTGTTTTAACTACCTATGTTGTTTTTTCGTCAGTCAAATGTCCTATTGACTGGTTAAACTGTTTGCCTGTAACATAGAATTACAGGTAGTGCGCCTTCAAATTAAATGTTAAAAGTATGATGTGTGAGACTTTCACGATAAACATTTTAATTAATTTACTTTCATTTATATTGACTGATTGAGTTTGCTCGTTTTTATATTACATCTGGGACGCTGAGCTCGGTAAAAATAGGTGTGTAATATATGTGTGTGTATCGCATCTGCGTACTTCTTTGGGGATACAGGCGTGAGCTTATATTTGAAAAAGTATACTTAATCGTTGCACACCTGTCTATCTTTCCGAGAAAAGATGGTCGTGATCATTTCTGTTTCATAATTTATTAATACTAATAACTAAAAATTAAATGTATGAAGAGATTGATGAAAGTAGATGAAGCGAAAGTAGTGTGTCAGAATCGGGCGAAGTGGAAATCCATAGTCTCTGCCTACCCCTATGAGATACAGGCGTGATATAAATAATAAATACACCCAACAGTCACATACATAGTCCTGACCCCACACTAGGTGTAACCTGTATCGCGGGTATCAGAAACTACGAGAGACTTTCGGTCTCACAACACCCAGACCCGAAACAAATATCTATGGGCCACACAGACATTTGTCTCGGTGCGGGAATCGAACCCGCGACCTCACGTTTCACAGCCGGCTACTCGCCCACTGCGCCACGGAGGCTGTCAAATATTATGTAATAACTAAAAATAGTGGGAAATTTCTAAATAGTTGCCTCCTCGGTCTAGTGGCAGCATATATGGACTGTAAATCGGGAGGTCCTGGGTTCGATTTCCAGGTCGGGCAAAGTAATTTTTCTAATTTAATTTTCCCGGGACTGTAATCTCCAGAGGGGATTTACGTTAGGCAGACAGCCGGACGAAAAACTAAGCCGAATCCTTTCTGCAACATGCTTGTAATAGTGTGTTGCGCTGACCCCACATTGTGGGATAAGGGATAAGTTTAAAGAAAGAAAGTGAGAAATTTCGAAATCACATACCCGAGAATGATCCACAAGAATTTCGAAGGTGTTTGAAGTCTAGCAACCCGCATTACGCCAGCGTGGTGGACTAATGCCTAACCCCTCTCATTAGTAAAGGATGTCCGTGCCCAGCAGTGGGACAGTAGTATTACAGGGCTTATATTATATATGAAAGTGACTGCCTCGGTGGCGTGGTGGTATTTCGGTACGACCACGGTTCTGAGATCTAGGGTTCGATCCCCGGGTCGGGCAAAGTGATATTGGATTTTTCCATATCGGACGGAGTCTGGAATTTGTGCCCGATATGGCGATAGGCTCGCCCCCTATCACATCTGGGACGGAACTAAGTTCGGCGAAATGTGGGTGCTCTAGTTCGCTAGTGCGCCTCTGCCTACCCCTCCGGGGATACAGGCGTGAATTTATGTTATGTTCTAAGAAAGTATACATATATAAACATATTATATATTATATACGAAAGTATACATATATCATTATATTATATAATCCGCATACCAATATAGAAAACCACCGTTACGTACTTTATCTAGCTGCAAGAAGTGATAACGAAATTTCGAACCACCTTTATGCAGTCGGTTAAATTCCTTTCCATCGAAACAAAGGCGTAAACCAAACCATTTTGTCCAAGTTCTGTTAGTGTTTAGTATTCATAGCGGGAAGTGGTTGCGGGACGAGAATTCGGCAATACCCACGGGGACCTGCTTGATAAGCTATGTCGAGCCCGTTTGGGAATAGTGGATCGAATCTGGCGAAAGGCTATGGTTGTGAATGATATGAGATTTCGTCCACATTTGTTTGAAACAATATCGTAAATACAACAAGATAAATAAATAAATACACCCAACAGTCACACAGCTAGTCTTGACCCGACACTAGGTATAACTTGTATAGTGTGCTAAAGACTATGAGAGACTTTCGGTCGCATAATATCAAAATCATTTTTTTTTAATTTTCATTATCTAATTCAGTTATAACTGGAATTTTATAAATTAATTTATTTGGTTCACAAAAGAAAAGTTCTGAAAAGAACTGAAGAAAAAGACTGCCTCCGTGGGGTGGTGGTATTTCGGTGCGACTACGGTTCTGAGGTCTCGGGTTCGATCCCCGGGTCGGGCAAAGTGATTGGAATTTTCCATATCAGCCTGGAGTCTGGAATTTGTGTCCGATGGCGATAGGCTCACCCCCTATCACATCTGGGATGGAACTAAGCTCGGCGAAATGTGGGTGTTCTAGTTCGCTAGTGCGCCTCTGCCTATCCCTTCGGGGATACAGGCGTGAGCTTATGTTATGTGTTAGTGAGTGTTTTAATGATGATAATAACTGTAAACATCTCTTATACGCAGATGACAAAAAAGTTTTTATGAGTATTCGAACTGACGATGACTGTAAAGTACTTCAGCAAAATCTTAACAATCTTTATTCTTATTATACGCGTAACAGAATCTCAGTTAATATAGATAAATGTCAGTACATTAGTTTTACTCGAAAACTTAAACCGTTCAACTATAATTATCATTTTAATAACATTTGTATAAATAGGGTTACTCTAGTGCGCGATCTAGGAGTTTATATGGATAGTAAATTGTTGTTTTCCAATCATATTGATATAATTTCTAATAAGGCTTATCGTAATCTAGGTTTTGTTATGCGTACTACTCAACCGTTCAAAAGTCCCATTAGTCTCATAGTAGTTTATTGCGCTTATGTACGGAGCATATTAGAATATGCGAGTCCTATATGGTCTCCCATTTATGACAAGTATATAAACCGAATTGAGCAAATCCAAACCAAATTTCTAGACTTCTTAACATTTAAAAACAAGGCATCCTCAAAGATGACGCCTTGCGCTAATTGTCGATCTGGTAATTGTCTACTCACTTTGAAAGAACGTAGAATTATGTTAGATATGGGCTTTCTCCATGACATAATATCTGGACGTTTGGATTGTGCTGAATTATTGAAACGTATTACCTTTAACGTACATATGCGCCGTACTAGACATACACCACTTTTTAATGATCCCCATCACTCCACAAACTATGGTCAAAACGCTGTGTTTGCTAGATTAGTCAAAGCTTATAGTGCGCAAATAATAAAATTGGGGCAAATAATATCAACCACAAACCAAATGACAAAGGAAGTGAATAAGAGAATAGCAAATAGCTGGAAAAAATATTGGTCACTTAAGCATATAATGAAGAATAAAGAATTTCACATATCCACAAAACGCAAGGTTTTTAATACATGTATACTCCCATGCTTGACATATGGTTGTGAAACATGGGCCCTCACAGCATTCCACAGAAAGAAATTAAGTACATGTCAGTATTCCATGGAACGGAGTATGCTGGGACTCAAGAAGTCTGACAGAGTAAGAAACGAAGATATAAGAAACAAAACCAAAGTGTCTGATATTCTTCTGAAAATTGATAAGCTGAAATGGAGATGGACTGGCCACATGATGCGTGATAACCAAGACAAATGGAGCCAGAGAATCACAAACTGGTACCCCAAAGACTCAAAAAGAAGCAGAGGAAGGCAACATCTCAGATGGGAAGACGAAATTAAGTTAGCAGCCGGCAAAAACTGGAGGAGAGTAACGTGGGATAGGAAGCAATGGAAGCAGTTAGAGGAGGCCTTTGCCAACAGGCACACCGAGATGAGAGACATATTATAAAATATTTGTGTTTTAATTTTTTCTTTTCTGTTATCTTGGTAATAAAGGCTATAAATAAATAAATAAATATAGTGCGCAATGTGGTGATATTGATATCTTTCTATTAAACAAAACGTCTTTTAAGAAGGCTGTGACATCTACACTAAGTAGTACCTAAAAGTAACATCTGGAAATTAATGTAATGTGTGTATAGGATTAATTTTGTAAGTACTTTGTAGCAACAAACACACATGCAAGTAAACGAGCATGCACACCTTTATTCCATGTTAATGTGGGTTAGCGTAACACACTTTTTCAAGCATGTTGCGGAAAGGATTTGGCTTAGTTTTTACGACCGGATATCTAGGGGATCCAGTCTCAAGAAAATAGTGCTAGAAAAACAAAACGCCCGACCTGGGATTCGAACCCAAGACTCCCGGTTCACAATTTAAATACATTATCACTAGATTAAGGAGGTGAGATTATTCAGTTTTAATTGAAATACTTAAACACACTTTACTTGAGTAGTAGTGCCAAGCTGTAGACAGTTACGTCTACAGCACGAATGGGCCGGCTCGACCGGTTTGATACCACTGTCGTACAGAAAACCAACGTAAAGTGGCAGCTCGCTGTCGCGTTTCGTTCGATGAGTGAGGTTGCCGGTGGCCCCATTCCCCTCCCTTTTCCCTCCATTCCTTCCTTTTAGGTTGACAACGCACCCATGATTCCTTTTGTGTCTTGAGTGTCTATGGGAAATGGACATCACTTACCATTAGGTGAGCCATCTCGTTTGCCAGTCTCTGCAATAAAACGAAAACCCATTCAGCTGAATATATTTTAAAACTCTCATTTAATTATTTCGCTTAATGATTTCTTAGGTTTACGCGAATGTTATTCATCATTGAAATAAAAGTATTACTACAGATTCTATCACGATTTGGTTTTAATTTTTATGCCCGACGTTTCGAAAGCTTTGCAGCCTTCGTGGTCACGGGTCGGACTTTCAAACGCTTTCAAAACGTCGGGCATAAAAATTAAAACCAAATTGTGATAGAATCCGTAAAAATAGTTTTATTTCGCTTACTTTACGCACAGTTATATAATATGGTCATAACATAACATAAGTTCACGCCTGTATCCCCAAAGGAGTAGACAGAGGCGCACTAGCGAACTAGAACACGCACATTTCGCCGAGCTTAGTTCCGTCTCAGATGTGATAGGGGGCGAGCCTATCGCCATATCGGGCACAAATTACAGACTCCGGGCTGATATGGAAAAATCCAATATCACTTTGCCCGACCCGGGGATCGAACCCGAGACCTCAGACCCGTAGTCGTACCGAAATACCACCACGCCACCGAGGCAGTCATAATATGGTCAATAACTTAGTTAATTAGAACATCGTCTTAGCTGACTCGTATCTTCACTCAAAGCGGCCGACCTCACGACCTCTCCCGCGGGACCTCTCGAGTCCTCCGTTATACTGGCTGCTATGTGTCAAATGATATCAGGCAGTGCCGAGACCTTGGTAAACTCTTCTATGGATAGTGCTGTGCGTATTCCTTTAGCGTTTAAGACACTTTTGAGTGGTAGAGCTACGCTGTAGACAGTAACGTCTATAGCACGAATGGGCCGGCTCGACCGGTTATACCACTGTCTCACAAAAAACCGACGTAAAGAGGCAGCTTGCTGTCGCGTTTCGTTCGGTGAGTGAGGTTTTCGGTGGCCCATTTCCCCACTCCCTTTCCCAATACCTTTTCCCTCCCCTTACATTCCCTCGATTTAGGTTGGGAACGCACCCATGATTCGTTTTGTGTCTTGGGTGTCTATGGGCGGTGGAGATCACTTATCATCAAGTGACCCATCATCCCGTTTGCCAATCTCTGCTATAAAAAAAACATAACATAAGCTCACGCTTGGAGGCAGAGGCGTACCAGTGAACTAGAACACCCACATTTCACCGAGCTTAGTTCCGTCCACGGTGTAATAAATCGCGAGCCTATCGCCATATCGGGCACAAATTCCAGTCTCCGGGATGATACTGAAAAATCCAATATGAAAGAAAGAAAGAAATGAAAAGAAAGAAAAAAAGAAAATTATTTTTGTCTTACCAAAAAGACAGGCACTACTTAATAGATAGCAGAACTTATAAGGACTTTTTTGAAATATCACGCTTGTCTCTTTAGTTCAGCAACTCGCCTCTAGATGGCATTGGTTGTATCGGCGTTACTGCGCATGCGTAATCCCCCTCTTCGCCCCGCAATCTGGTGACTCATGCCTGCTTAGAGTTTCGGCGTTAGGGCACCTCCTCTTTATATTTACTTCATGGTACGACTCTACGAAGCTCGCCCGAATCTAGACGAGCTGCTCCGAAATCGGACGAATACGTAATCAGCTGTTTGTGAGAAAGTATATATATAGGTGTATTGATTTTGGATGCTATGCAATAGCTTTACCGCGGCAGTCTCCGAGTGCCACACGTTTGCTTTTTCTATCATTATTTTATAAAGGCTAACTTATAATAAAAATCATGAAAATTTGACATGACTACTTCTGCACAGGAGACTTCATGAATTTTAAAACCAAAAGCATTGTAATTTTTGGTAAATCCCCGACTATATTTATGTAATCAAGCGAAACCACTCGCACATATAGTGTAATAAATTAATATACAGTGTACTAGTACATAGTTTTAGAAATGTCAGTATTATGCAAATGGCAGCGTCCGTCCGTCCGTCCGGACATTTTCGGACGTCGTAGAATTATCTCCACGTTTGCCAGTTTAGAGGCCGTTTTGCATAAATTTAATACTGCCTGCTATTTGTGTTTTGTACTCGATACACCATTTTGCGCTATCGGGTAGTTATTGTATTGGAAATTCTGATGGAATCAGGTTTCAGATGATAAAGACACAGTATGAGTTTTGACGGGAATTCTGACCGGGCGGGAGTTGTTAAAATTATTTCATATTATTGTGTAAAGTTTTGTTTGTTGTTTGAAAGTGAAATGGTTTTATGCCCTAAGCTTCAGCTTAAGACTGTCGCGGTGGCGTGGTCTCACAACACCCAGACCCGAAACATACATCTGTAGGCCATACAAACATTTGTCTCGGTGAGAGGACCGAACCCGCGGCCTCGCGCTTTACAGTCGGCTACTCGCCTGCTGCGCCACGGAGGCTGTCGCGCAATTTGCGCAATTAGCGCCCTAAGTTTCCGTCAATTGTCGGCAACTCACTATCGGTCGGTTTCAATAAACGATCTCAGTTTAGACTGCAGATAGATCGCGATTATGAACCAATCATATCAAGTCATTTGACGGAATCATGTTCGAACTGTGTTCTTATTGGCTAATTTTTGTAATCTATCTGCACATTTGATCTGAGATTTTTTATTGAAACCGGCCGTAAATATAGAGATCTGCGCTTTTCCTTAGTCCTCAAACGTCAAACACACACAGTAATGTGACACAATTGGATACTTGATTATGTTTCATACTAAGCTCGGCGAAATGTGGGTATTCTAGTTCGCTAGTGCGCCTCTGCCTACCTCTTCAGGGATACAGGCGTGAGCTTATGTTATGTTATGCACCAACTCTAAAGACGTTCGATAAGGAGACATGGAAGACAATTGGGTACTTGACTATGTTTCATTTCATACAAATTTTTATATGTAATAGCAAATAAAACAAAAAAGAAACCTTTCTCTAAAAACCGCATCGAAATTAGTTGAAAAATGAGGCAGTCATTCATATTTTAAATTCTGCAATGAGCAAGAGTGGGGGCGTAGTGGAGATATCTTGCTATCCCTTTCCAACGCACGCACCGTTATGGCCGTGACGTGATTTTACTGATACTGGTCTTTCCCGGTGTTTTAAGGTTGCACCGAACTACAAAAGCTTACAACTTTTTTATTTTTGGGGGTATTTCAATATTTCCTTCTGTGTTACGTTTTAGATGACGTAAATTTCGTATAAAATGAATAAAAAAAATAGTCAAGTACCTAATTTTACATAAACAGCTTGTCTAGTGTACATAGAAGTCTGCAATAATCAGGCACGCTTTACTGACGCTACCATCTTTCCAAAAGGTGTTTGCGCAATATCGATAACGCAAAGGGAAGCTCGTATATTCGAATATCAGAACAGAATTATATCGATAAAAACCGAAAGGCTCTCTATTTTACAAGCGCTACATCAAACGATCGCGTTTGCTTTGACGTGGCCGTTTCCTTAGATTAGTTTTTGATTCATAAACTGGATGGAAATGACCGTGGATTTGAATGTTTGGGAAAAGTTGTTACTGGAATATAGACTTTTAGAACGGAGGTGTGTGTTGATGGATGAGTTTTGAAAAGCTAGGTTTTTGTTCAGAGGCGAATTTTTGTGACTTTGTCTCTATTTGTTGGGGATATCTTTCTTTCTACCAGCCTTTATTCCGCTTTAAAGTGGGATCGGCGCAACGTACTTATTTAAGTATATTGCAGAAAGGATTTGGCTTTGTTTTTACGACGGTCTGCCTACCTGACGTCAAGAGGATCCAGTCCCAGGCAAATGCAATTCATTATTTTTATATTACGGGTAGAGTAAAATTTTACGGAACCTTAATGATGTAATAAACATTTTAGGAATGAAAAGAAATGTATTTTGGTTAACTCTAGCGGAGCCGCGGGGTAACACTTGTACCATACTTTTTTATAGCAGAGATTGGTAAACAAACAAGGGGGTCACCTTCTGTGGTGGCTTTTCTGTGATGTCCGTTTACCTATAGGCGAGATGTTGTCCTTCTTTTTTTTACGTCCGTAATGTCGGTTACCTATAAGTCAGATGTAAGGATCCAGTCGAGCTGTAGATTGTTTTCAGCAGCCCTGCTACTCAATGAAGTAAAATTAGTCAATAAAAATACTGTCCTAAATCCCAATCTTCTTAAATTCAATGCATTTCAATAAAAAGACTTAATCACAAGTTTAAAAATTTTACGGACCGACTTCAAAACTTATCTAATCGTGACCAAATTTATATGAGACCACCCTTGAAATAAGCTCTATTGAACACAAAAAGAATTTTGAAAATCGGTCCACATTCGGCGGAGATATCGCGTAACATACAAAATACAGACGAATTGAGGACCTTCTCCTTTTTAGAACTCGGTCGAAAAGAAAACACATTTCCAACCGTTATAGGCCATGTTTCAATGAACTTACAATTTAATAGTTCTCAGAATTTGACCTTCCGAAGTGTTAATCAAGCCGTTACAATCCTTTCCAAAGTTAATGCAAAACTAAAATGGCGTCGTAAAAACGAATCACGCACCTAAGCTACATAATAAAGGCACTCCGCACACCGCGCGCTGTATGAAACTCTCATTATGTCATAAAGCAGCCGTCTGGGGAGGCAGTGTGCGGGAGCCTTACGTGCTCGATTGTCGACCAGTTTATGTGTTTAAAAAACATTTGTTCAGACGCTTTGGGTTCTTGTAGCCAGTGGTTCTGTGAGGTGGTTACGGGGCGTTGAAGTGTAAAGGGGGTTTTTGAACGATTCTGTGGACGTCAAACAATTGGGTACCTGACTATTTTTTTTTTAAATTTAAAATGAAATTTACGTCGTCTAAAATACAGAACAGAAAAAAATATTGAAATATCCTCGAAATAAAAAAGTTATAAGCCTTTGAAGTTAGGTGTAGCCTTCAAAATGCAGGAAAGAGAAGTATCAGTGTGATCACGTCACGCCATAACAGCACGGGCGTTGGAAAGAAAGAAAAAAAGTAAGAAAGTAAATTTAAAATATGAATAGCTGTCTAATAAGTTTTTACAGAAGGGTTTCTTTTTTGTTTGATTTGCTATTACATATATTAATGCATATAAAATCAAACATAGTCAAGTACCCAATTCTTGAGACGCTATCTTTTGTATAAAATGCCCAAAAAAGAAAAAAGAATCAAACCTACGAATGAACAATGTAAGTCGTTGCCTGTCCTATTTAGTATGACAATTAAACCTTTCTTTCTTTTTTCAAACATAATGATGTACTCATATCTATCAAAAACTTACGGTCATATTTATTTGAGTAGATGGTGAAAAGAGTAATGGTTTTTTTTATGGCAGAGATTGGCAAACGAGCAGATGGGTCACCTGATGGTAAGTGATCATGGGTGCGTTGCCAACCTAAAAGGAGGGAATGGAAGGGGAGGGAAGGGGATTGGGAAAGGGAGTGGGGAAATGGGCCACCGGAAATCTCACTCACCGAACGAAACGCGACAGCAAGCTGCCACTTTACGTCGGTTTTCTGTGAGACAGTGGTATCTAACCGGTCGAGCCGGCCCATTCGTACTATAGACGTTACTGTCTACAGCGTGGCTCTACCACTTTAAAAACTTTTTATTATTATTATAAATGCATTGTGGCAGAATTATATATTTTTGTCATTCCAAAATTATCTGGAATAATATTGGTCCTAGGTCCCCCTAGGTACTCCTTGGTGTAGTGGCAGCGTACATGGGTAGTGGACCACAAGGTCCTAGGTTCGATTCCCAAGTCAGGCAAAGCAATTTTCTAATTTGATTGACCCGGGAGTCGGGACTGGATCCTACAGAGGGAGGGCTGACGTCAGGCAGGCAGCCTGTCGTAAAAACTTAGCCAAATCATTTCTGCCACATACTTGAAAAAGTGTGTTGCGCCGGCCCACATTAAGGTGAGATAAGGGCATATAGAAAGAAATAAGCATTGTCACCAAAGGTAAAAGAATAAAAGGGGAACAGTAGTGTGGGGCAGGGGGGTTGTACGTCGCAAGTTTGGGAATCTCTGGACTAAACTTTACGGTTTTTTTCATGTTCCTCAATCCGCGGGGACGTACGTACAATTCTGGCGACCCAATCCTGATTGCGGTTTTACATTTTAATGCGTCTGAGGAATTACACTGGATGAAATTATGCAAACGCGTTGAGGATGTGTTGCGTAGTTATTTTGTTTTATTGAAGGACTTTGCAGCTTAGTTTAATAAAGATTTTTAACAGTCTGCTAGTTCTGACGTTCTGTTATATATTTTATGTGAAATATGACTACCTCGGTGGCGTGGTTGTATTTCGGTACGACTACTGTCCTGAGATCTCGGGTTCGATCCCCGGGTCGGGCAAAGTGATATTGGAATTTTCCATATCAGCCCGGAGTCTGGAATTTGTGCCCGATATGGCCGCCCTCGCCCTCTATCACATCTGGGACGGAATTAAGCTCGGCGAAATGTGGTTTTTCTAGTTTGCTAGGGCGCCTCTGCCTACCCCTTCGGGGATACAGGCGTAAGCTTGTGTCTAGATTTATCGCGGAGCTGCAAGTGGCCCTTGGAAATATATTAAAATCGTGGATTAAAAGCGACTGGAAATGCGCGCGTCAGCATAAATACACTAACTTTAAAGGTCATTTAGCCGAATATTTCTGAAGTTCAATACAAAAAACACTGTGTAAACACTTAATTACATCAAAGAAAGTGTAAAGGAATTATCCAAACACATTTTATATTAAGAGCCTCCGCTGTAAATCAGATTATGGTACGTGAGAAGCGGGAAAATACGTTTTTGTCCAATAGCATCGGAATAAAATAAATAATTCTGGAGCAGTAAGAGGACTTGTCGTTACCATCGTCGTCCCTCCTGAATACTAAATGTTTCATCACGCGCATTGTCCTGAGGGCCGGCAGGGATTTATGGGCTATTTTTTCGTCAAATAAAATGAGAAACACTGGCGGGGTAAATGCGACGATGTTTGAATGCGATAAAAGAGTGATGGCTGCCTCAGCGGGGTTGTATTCCGTGCACGGTACGACTACCGTCCCGAAGTTTCGGGTTCGACCTCCGGTTCGGGCGAAGTGATATTGGATTTTTCAGTATCTGTTTTCCGGTGCCCCTATTTCTCTCGACCTTTCCCAATCCCACTTTTCCTCCTTTTGGGTTGGCAACGTAGCCATGATTCTTTTAGTATCTTGGGCGTCTATTGGCGGTGGAAATCACTTACCATCAGATGATCCACCCGCTCGAATGTCACAGCTTTAAAAAAACTTTCAAAGTGGCTCTACAAGTTAACTCCTAAATAACTAAATAACACCCAAAAATAACATGTATAGTATTGTGTCGTTGGTATCAAGAACTACGAGAGACTTTCGGTCTCGCAAGACCCAGACCTTTCTTCTTCGTCCGTCCGTAGGTATGTAGTTAGAGAAAGGTTGGTAGGTTAGCTAGGATAGGGCCTTATAGTCCACGGCGTGATTTTCCTTATCCACATTTCCAATCAAATCCTACAAGCTTTTTTATTTTCCCGTCAATTCCCTGCTGGCATTCCTGCCATATCCCGTTCGTTCCCTTTCCTACAAATCACAACCCCTTGTCTGAGCCCCATCCTTGTTATTATGTCCATACCTACCTGCTTGTTTTCTAAGATGAAAGTGTTATGGCTTGACTATTATATAAATGTATCTAGACCTTGTTGTGCGCTGTCTTATGTGCATTTGATATGCCTACATGACCAATAAACATTTTTTATAATGATTTCTTAGGTTTACGCGAATGTTATTCATTGGAATAAAACTATTTTTACGGATTCTATCACGATTTGGTTTTAATTTTTATGCCCGACGTTTTAAGTCTGACTCGATGGTCTGACCCGTGACCACGAAGCCTGCAAAACTTTCGAAACGTCGGGCATAAACATTAAAACCAAATCGACATAGAATCCGTAAAAATAGTTTTATTCCAATAAACATTTTTATTTTATTTTATTATTTTATTTACACCGAAACCAATATCTATTGGCCAAACAGACATTTGTCTTAGTGCGGGGATCGAACCCGTGGCCTTTCACTTCACAGCCTACTCGCCGACTGCGCCACGGAGGCTTTCAATATACGTTTCCAGCTTAAATATTACCACAAAATGAATCTACGTATTCATTTCTTCTCCAAATTAAACCCTTCTTGAGTCAATGTATAATTTACAACGAAATTCACAGCGACATAAAAACTTCTTCACAAGTTTAGGACTCCTGCAAAATATAAACCTTGATATAAAGTCTCGTATTTATGATCTAGTTATATTAAAGGCACTCATTGCTTTAATGGTAGGTACTTAGGATGAGAAAACGGCGAGGTCGGGTTCAGTGGGCTAGCATACTCGATTGGATTAAAATAACATACTTAAGCGATACAAATAATTAACCTTTTTTTAATTTTGTATAATTTTATGACACCTCAGTCTGAACCGTGAAAACGAAGACTGTAAAGCCTTCGAAACGTCGGGAATAAAAATTAAAACCAAATCGTGATAGAATGAGTCAATCAATAAATTATTAGTAAATGCACTTGTCATTATTTAATTATATTTATTGATATTATTTTTTCTTTTCAGCGCGCCAGAACGATCACACAGCTCCTGACGGTATGTATCAGCAAGAATAAGGACCTTGTAGTTTTCCTGTGGCGAAGTATTCCTATAAGACGATTCCTTTCGGTTCATCTTAGCTAATTCCTCTACTTTGTCAATATTAATTAAGAAAGACACTACCTTAAACGGCTTACCAATGACGTCTTTGACATCATGAACTTTCCTCCTTCGTGTTCCTGTATCGCTATAAAAGAAAGAGTCATGTCCTTCTTCAAACGAGGCTTAAATAGAGTATTTACACGGTAGGCATTTGAGTGGTAGAGCCACGCTGTAGACATTTACGTCTACAGCACGAATGGGCCTGCTCGACCGGTACCACTGTCTCCCAGAAAACTGACGTAAAGTGGCAGACGGCGCGTTTCGTTCGGTGAGTGAGATTTCTGGTGATCCAATTCTCCCCTACTTTTCCTTTTCCGTTCCCTCCTTTTAGGTTGGCAATGCATCCATGATTATTTTCGTGTCTCGGGTGTCTATGGGCGGTGGAGATCACTTAATATCAGGTGACCCATCCGCTCGTTTGCCAATCTCTGGTATAAAAAAAAGCAGCGGATTGGCTGTGTCCCTAGCATTGCCAATGTCCATGGGCGACGGTGACCACTTACCATTAGGTGGGCCATCTGCTCGTACGTCAAGTACCGAGCAAATCGCGTAAAAAAAATGGGGTTGCCTGACCTAGGATTCGAATCCCCCGGTCGACAGCACGTATACGTTGCCATTAGGCGACATAAAGAGGCGACTTGACTCCCAAGACTATTCTAAGGGAAGCAGAGGTAGATATTGCTCATCAAGTCACCATAAACTTCAACTGCTATAAAACAGTTGCTAAGGGATACATCGACAACTCAAGGTATGTCTCAGTGTTGCCACATTATTGTCGGGCAAAGCGGGATTTTGAAATTTTTGAGTAGAATAGTTTATTTAATTCTGTTGTCGAGAGTTGAAAAATAACAAAAAAGCGGTTATTTTTTTATTTAACTACCGATTCCAAAAGGAGGATCTATACAATTCATTTGTGGGCGAATTTCCAAAATTCTTGTTGTTTTATTTATTTCAACCTACGCTTATTCCACAATGTGGGATCGTCACAACACATTTTTACAAGTATGTTGCAGATAGGATTCAGGTTAGCTTTTACGACCGTCTGAGTGCCTGACGTGAACCTCCTCTGGAGACTCCAGATCCGGGTATTTTTTTTTAAGTATTTTTTTTTCTTGGTCGTTCAATTCTTTGATCGACTTGAACACACAAATAATTTTAAACATAGACCCTCTCGCGATTATAATTTTGAAAAAAAAATCAGGATATCCCGCTAAAATCGGGATTTTTGACAACGCTGGTATCCCATAATTTAGGGCTGTTCAGCTACACGAGTTTCGGCTTTATGCCAAATCAGCACGTTTGCATGTTAATTCTAATGTACAGTTCGCAAGTTTGCTCATGTATTGTTGGGTTAGTTTAGGTGGTATTTGGCCGTTTGCTTGTGAAGTTAGTGCTGGATGTGCGGTTTAGGATGGTTTGTTTATATGAAAGAAAGAAAGAAATAAAGTTTATTTGTCAAACCAAAAAAGGACGGCATTAACTTACTCACATAAAATAAACATAATTTAAAAATAACTAATACTAATATGTTGCGTACCTTCATGGCGACAAATGTGGTCAGCTCAGCATTATGCTGTGTTATGATTCACACTATACCACGGCGCTGATTTTTAGCGGACCACCTAGTGACTGACGAATGCCACTATATGAACTATTTTTTTTTTAAACTATATGAACTATTTACTTATTGACTATATGAATTATTTAGCTGGATAATAACAGTTTGGTGGAAAGATTTTTTATTATCGTTAAAAACGGAAACGATTCAAGTCTTGTAGTAGACAAATAATGTTGCTAAAATCATATTTTTACAAAACATACACGGACTTATAAAAAAGATGGACGGGAGCGCTAGGAAGATTTACGCCCGGTTTCAATAAACAATCTAAACGCGCAGGCCGATGTATACGGTAGGTTGGTATTTGACCGTGGTATAACTAATAAACACAAAGTTCCTATTATAACCATCATCATCATCAGCCACAGGACGACCACTGCTGGACATAGGCCTCGCCAAAGATTTCCAGATCGACCTGTTGTAATGGTATTGACTAACGCCCGGTTCCAATAAACAATCTCAGTTCGAATGTGCAGATAGATTACAACAATTAGCCAATAAGAACACAGTTTGAACATGACTCCGTCAAATGATTTGATTGGTTCATAATCGCGATCTATCTCTCTAAACTGAGATCGTTTATTGAAATCGGCCGTTAACGTTTGTAACCAAGAGTTCAGTTTCTCGCCTTTATCACTGTAATCAGTTTATTATTTTGGACCTTGCCTAGAGCAAGAAAGTTTCCAGCCATATGGCTCTGTAGACAAATGACTCCCTTGAGGCAAAATATAAAATCTAACCAGTTGTTTCCACGTGAATGAACAACTTTTTAATATCGTTGTGACATACAACGTATTTGACTTTTGGAATGAATTTAATAAATATATACCATTTGTTCAAATCACAATAGTGCGCGTGCGAAGTAATAATTTCGAGGACAGAGGTAAATGCAAGGTCATAAGGGCACAAGTTCGAAATATGGAGATGTCGACCTTAGTTGATATTAGTAATTTCGATAAATGAAAAGTCTGTTTTGAAATAATTTCCAAAAAATATAAATATAAGTATACTACCTCGATAGCTTAGCTTATGCAGTGATAGCTCAGTTGGGAATGGTACGCACTGCCGAGACAAGTGTCGGAGGTTTGAGACCAACCCCAAAATGGAGCATACACCTCTGACTTTTCTATGTTAAGTGTATTTTCATTGTGAAATATCGCTTGCTATAACGGTGAAGGAAAACATCATGAGGAAACCTGCATACCTGAGAATTTCTTCACAGGAATTCCGAAGGTTACCTATGTGAAGTCTACCAACCCGCATTAGGCCAGCGTGGTAGACTAAGGCCTAAACCCCTCTCAATAGTAGAGGAGGCCCGTGCCCAGCAGTGGGACAGGAATATTACAGAGCTATAATTATTATTTTCATTTATTTCAATATTTTTTTTTTACATTTTTAAATATAAATTATATAAAAATAAATACATTTAAAAATATAAAAATAAATAAATATCACCCTCCCGATGACGAGGCTTGAGACCCAAGCCACCGGTGGTTAGGGGCTCAGAGTGAGGAACCGCCTCACAATGCGGGCCGTGTCCAATAACACTGCCTTCTGTATCTGGCTCTTGACCCAACGCCCGATTGAGAGCCTCTTAAGGTGTTGGTCGAGGCTCTTTGCTATCAACCCATTAGCGGTAACGACTATCGGGATAATGATTGTTGATTCTACATCCCACATGTCGGAAATCTCGTGTGCAAGATATTTGGACATTTTGTCTTTTTCGGCCTTAACGAGATTTTCATCATGCGGAATGGTGACATCAACAAGTATTGCCCGGCGCGCCAATCGATCTACTACCACAATATCAGGCTTATTGGCAACAATAGTCCTGTCCGTAATAATAGATCGATCCCAATACAGTGTTGCATGTCCATTTTCAAGAACTGGCTGGGGCACATATTGGTAATATGGCACTTCAGAAGTCACAAGGTAGTATCGAAGAGCAAGTTGCTGGTGTATGATCTTGGCTACTAAGTTATGTCTATGCAAATACTCGCCGTTAGCAAGATACGAACAACCGGAAATAACATGCCTAATGGACTCTCCCGGTCGGTGACATGCTCGACAGATATCGACCGTCCCGTCCTTTATGATGTATCTCCTATAGTTGTTCGTCTTGATAACTTCGTCCATAATTGCAAAGACAAAACCCTCGGTTTCCCCAAAGAGGTTACCGAAACGTAGCCAAGATACGGAACCAAGTAGGTCGACATAGGGCCCATTGAGAGCTCGATAGAACCGTCCGTGAAGCTCTTTGCTCTTCCATACCTCCCTGCGATCCCCGATGCTCAGCGCCACAGGAGCCCGCCAATTCTCATTTGCCTGTGAGAGTGGGGTGAACCCTTTGTCTACCAAGCCCATATCCTTATGCATCACCACTTCGCTGCGGAGGAAATAATTCCTGAGATTGCATACCTCGCGGTTATGCAGGTCCTTGGCATTAAGTATACCTCGGCCCCCGCATCTCCGCGGGATATACAATCTCATAACAGACGATCGTGGATGATGCATTCGGTGTGCAGTTAGTAGAGTCCGGACCTTTCGATCCAGGGTATCTAACTCGGTCTGAATCCATTTGAGTATGCCAAAAGAGTACATCAGTACAGGCATAACCCAACCATTAAAGGCTCGAATCTTGTTGCCACCTGACAAAAGACTGTTAAGTACTTTTGTCAAGCGACCAAAGAAACGTTCCTTTACTGATTGTTTTACATCTGCACTCGATATACCTAACGCTTCAGACATACCCAAATATTTGTAGGTTTCCATTTCGGAGAGAGATCTAAGCTGTATAGTCTCTGAGAGATGGATGTCATCAGAGACTATATTCCCACCTCTCTCTACATGGATAACCGCGCACTTATCCACACCAAACTCCATTTTGATAGAGTTGCTGAAACTTTTAGTTATTTTCAACAACTCCAAATCAGTTTTCTTGGATGCAAACAGCTTGAGGTCATCCATGTAAAGTAGGTGGGATATTGGCTCTCCCCCTCTACGAAGACGGTAGCCTAGTCCGGAATCCAGCAACAAAGTGCTAAGAGGATTCAGGGCCAGACAGAACCATAAGGGACTCAGACTGTCACCCTGGAATATACCCCGCTCAATCTTAATTGGTTCATCACAACCAGGAGTACCCGCACCACCTGGATAATTTAAAACCGTTCTCCACTGCCCCATACAAGTACCCAGAAAGGCGCTTAGATTTGTATCTATTTTATACAAATCCAGCACCCTCATGAGCCATGTATGAGGCACCGAATCGTAGGCTTTTTTTTAGTCAATCCAGGCAGCCGATAGATTCCTCCTATTGCGACGAACTTGCTGACATATGGACATGTCTACGAGAAGGAGTTCTTTTGTACCACGTGACCCAACTTTACAGCCTGTCTGACCTGAAAACATGATGTTACTATTGTTAATGTGGTTTGATATTTTTGATCGTATAATTGGAGACAGTAATTTGTATATGGTGGGTAAACAAGTTATAGGTCTATAATTTTTTGGGTCAGTGGTACAACCAGATTTAAAGAGGAGGTATGTGGCACCGGTTGTCATAAACGATGGGAGAGATCTGCTCTCAAGTGCATCCTGGAACTGTGTCGCTAAACGAGCATGCGTGCTAGGTAGCCATTTCAGCCAGAAATTGTGCAGACCGTCCGGACCAGGACTTTTCCAATTATGGGACGGACGGATTGCACTCAAAACATCTTCTGGGCTGATTGAAATGGCCTCCATTGTTGGTATTGATTCACAAGCTCGTTCCACGACACTGAGCCAGGCGCCCTCAGTGTGAGAGACCGGCGACGACCAAATGCTTGCCCAATAAGTATGCATATCAAGCACATCCGGCGGCCGCCGATCTCCCAGAACATGAGAGCGCTCCCTACATCCATACACTCTTTTCTGGTCTCTTTGAAAAGTGCGATTTTGTTGGAATCTATCCCAGCGCGTCCTAAATCGTCGGATGCGGTTCGCCCACGCACAGACTTTTTGCTTCAGGAAATCTATGCGTTCTGTGACACAAACTCTATAATCTCGGGGCCTGATGTTGGTTCCAGAAAAGGCCTGTGTCACAAAACGCATGACTCTGGGCCTATCATTGCCTTCCCTGAAGCAAATTAATTTAGCGATTAGAGTGCGGGCCTTGCCGATACGCTCCTCGATCCTGCGCTGCCAGGCCGGGACAATCACGGCATCCCGCGTGACTCTGTTTTCACTGTACATACCGCGACGACCGCGCAGTACAGGATCGAATGAGTGCCAACAAGGTCGCAACTAGACTCCATGTATGTGGAAAGTATGGAGTCCAGTGCCCCAACTAGCGCCAAATTACGTCTGTGCGTTGGCAAACGCGGTATCCGAGGTCTACTAGACGCAGAAACAGAATTAAATTCCAAAATCGCATCTTCCAAAGCCCTTCTCAAACACTGTATGTCCTGGGAACTTACTGTACTGTCCAAATTGTCCATCAACTCAGGTTCTGTGTCAGAAGTGCATATAGGTGCGTTGTCTGTTCTTTCTTCAACAGGAGCCGTGGTGATAGGAACTTGGACAATATTATGTAAGTTTGCGCGCAACCGCTCAAGTACGGCATCATCCAACAACTTACGTCGCTGGATGAACCTCACTTGATCCGATAAACGTTGAGTCGATACGTCAAGCGTTGGTTCAAGGGTCTGAAACAGAGCAAGCATTTTGGCACGGTACGCTGTGAGTTTGGTTCCTCCTTCTGTCGCCCCATAGTAGGCCCGCATGACATTTTCGTTGATGCTAGATGTCCATCTCATGCGGCGCACTACTCCACCGGTAGCGGGGGCCGTAGGCGGGACACATGGCCCCGCTGGTCCCAAGCCCGCCGGAGGAGGGGGTCGCCGTCCTCTTCGCCGCGCAGGTGTTAGTGGCGGCGGGGACGACTGCAGCTCGTCTTGTAGGCTCGACGCGTCGTTACCCGGCGACGGCTCGAACACCTCCGAAGCCGACGCCCACGACGCGGAGCTCGACGAGCTGGTGGAAGATCTTCTGCGTGCGCGTGCCCTGGCTCGTAATATCATCTTGGTACATTTTTGATTGGAAATACATCATTTTGGTTCATTTTTAGCTCTTCTTTCCTTGTAAAACTGATCTAAAATATATATTTAAATGACACTGTCACTGTCATTGTTCTGATTTTTGCACATTTTAAAGATTTCTTTTCAAAATTTCACTTAATTATTGTTCAAATAGGATGATTTTTCGAAAATACGCAATATAAAAATAAAATTATGAATACTATGTATCTTAAAATAGTTATTTTGTAAATGTTTTTAGATATTGTACCTACCAAATGACTATTAGTGTTGCCAGTTTTAATTATTATCCCTCATTTATTTCAATTAATTTTTTTTTTACATTTTTAAATATAAATTATATAAAAATAAATACATTTAAAAACATAAAATAAATAAATATCACCCTCCCGATGACGAGGCTTGAGACCCAAGCCACCGGTGGTTAGGGGCTCAGAGTGAGGAACCGCCTCACAATGCGGGCCGTGTCCAATAACACTGCCTTCTGTATCTGGCTCTTGACCCAACGCCCGATTGAGAGCCTCTTAAGGTGTTGGTCGAGGCTCTTTGCTATCAACCCATTAGCGGTAACGACTATCGGGACAATGATTGTTGATTCTACATCCCACATGTCGGAAATCTCGTGTGCCAGATCCAAGTATTTGGACAACTTGTCCTTTTCGGCCTTAACGAGATTTTCATCATGCGGAATGGTGACATCAACAAGTATTGCCCGGCGCGCCAATCGATCTACTACCACAATATCAGGCTTATTGGCAACAATAGTCCTGTCCGTAATAATAGATCGATCCCAATACAGTGTTGCATGTCCATTTTCAAGAACTGGCTGGGGCACATATTGGTAATATGGCACTTCAGAAGTCACAAGGTAGTATTATTATTATTGTTATTATACTACTTCGGTGGCGTAATATGTTGCGTGCGTGGTACGGCAGGTTAGTACCTGCCGTGTTAGGCGTGTTTGTAAATAAATGATATTTGACACAAAATATATCTCATCGGGTTATCAGACGAGTGAATGTCGATGTATTACGGTCTCCTCTACCAAGATATTTGTCGCAGAGTTGCAAGTGACCCATGACATGCGGAACCATGATTAAAAATTTAACAATTATTCTCTTGATTCTGTATTTTCTTTCAAAGGGCCAAGTTATTTCATCATGTCTAATTCAGATTAAAAGTACTTCACGTGAGGTGTCATTAAGTTTTTAATTACGAGCGTTAATTAAACAAATGTTAAACATCGGCGACATTAATTTGTTAACTTCCCGGAATAAGTAACAGTAATTCTTTAATTAAAATTGTTTTTGACACAGGTTTTGATTTACGTTATTGTAATTATCGTTTATTTAACCGACTAAAAAGGAGGGAGGTTTTCAATTTTCTTATTCTTTTCTCACTTGCATTAATGTGCTGACCCCACATTAAGTTGGGATACGGTCAGGTAGAAAAAGAAATGTGGGGTCATCGCAATACACTTTTTAGCATGCGAAAATAATTTGAGTAAACCTTCTCTGGGGACTTTAGGAAAATCACAGACAAACACATAAGCTCATGTCTATATCCCCGAAGTGGTAGGCAGAGGCGCACTAGCGAACTAGAACACCCAGATTTCGCAACGCTCAGTTCCGTCCCAGATGTGATAGGGGGCGAGCTTATCGCCATATCGGGCACATATTCCAGACTTCGAGCTGATACTGAAAATCCAATATTACTTCACAATTTCAGTTTCAAAATTTATATGGAACCACCCTTGAAATAAGCTCTATCGACCACAAAAACAATTTTAAAATCGACACATTTGGCGGAGATATCAGTAGCCCGAGCACGAAAAACTAATGTAAATGTAAATGTATTCGAGTTCGCTGCGCACTGATGACGTTTAGTTAATATTTCATACAAATTTCATAGACGCGCATCGAGTTCGAATACATTTACGGTTGTCAGAAATTTTCCTGCTCAGGCTGCTGGTAACATACATAAAAAAATACAGACAAATTGAGGACCTTCTCCTTTTTGAAAGTCCGTCGAAAAACCAACCACGGTTCGCCGAGCTTTCCAACAATTCATTTCAATCTTCCTGACTGTCCTTAGCTCAGCTTAATATGACTCAGCCCAACAAACTTTTTCAAGCATGCTGTAGTAAGGATTTGGCTTATTTTTAACGTCTGACATCAACTCCCATCTGGGAGATCCAGTTTCGGGCAAATGGTGGTAGAAGAACACCCTGCCGGAAAACACCCCGCCCGAGCTGGGAATCGAACCCAAGACCTCCCTTTCACTGCCCGTGACGTTGCCACTAGGCCAAGGAGTCGTCAATTCACTTCAATAAAACTCCATATTCGACAATAACTATGAAATTCGGAACCGTCGTGACTCCAATAAAGTGTGGCAGACGGGGCACATTTTAGCGCTGTTAGGGCTCAAACGAAACGTGAAGACAGCGGCCGAGCTCACGGTCGAACGATTTTATTGAACTACAAGTCGATACAAAACAATTGTGCCAAAAACCGTACTTAAAGTCTGGTTTCTGCAAGTAACAAGTATAACACCTAGCAACCAAAGGCCTGACCTAATTCTAAGATTGTGTCATGTCAGGAACTACGAGAGAGTTTCTGTCTCACAACTCTCAGACCCGAAACATATCTGTGGGCCACACAAACATTTGTCTCGGCGCGGGGATCGAACCCGAGGCCTCTCGTTCCACAGCTTGATACTCTCCCGCTGGTAAACTAAAACTACTAGAGACTTTTTATACCACAGACCCGAAGCAAATAATTCTGCTAGTCAAGACTTGCGGCCTCTTGTTTCATAGCCGAATCGCCGGTTGCGCCACGGTGGCTTTCAAATAAATAATATGCTATAATATGATCATTTTTCGCATCAGGCTCAAGAAATCTTTGGAGGAGGCCTATGTCCAGCAGTGGACGTCCTGCGTTCTGTGGCTGATGATTATATTTTTTCGACCGATTGACAAAAAAGAGGAGGCCCTGAATTCGTCTGTATTTTTTTTTCTTATGTATGTTACACGATATCTCCGCCAAATATGGGCCGATTTTGAAATTTATTTTTATGTTCGATAGCTTATTTCAAGGAGCCCATATAAATTGGTCACGATTAGTTAAGTTTGTAAACTTGTGATTATATTGCAATCCATTATGATGGCAAGCGATACGACTGCCCATGAATAGTAGCAACACACCGAACTTGAATGACAAAGCACAGGGGGGTTACCACCACATCTTATAGCAGTATTATTATAATTTTACTTGTACCGATTCCCATACAAAACAAACAAAGAACGATTATAATAATACTGCTATAAGAGGTGGTGGTAACCCTGCTGAATGTCATTGCACTGTCCTCGTCGCCCTGAGATGTCCAGTAGATGTCTCATAATGCCCAGTAATTATACTGGCTATAATACTTGCACCATGCTTGTTACAAATATACATTGCGGATACCATTCTCTAGAGGTAGTATGTGAGAAACAGTATATGTGCAAAAGAATTGCAGAAGACATTGGATACGGTGCAGGATCATTTATGCATGTTTCCAATACTCAACGTTTGTTCCTGAGGAAAAACAATATCGAAAGGTTCCCTCGGGAACGCAAGCTGATACGGTTATATTGAAGCAAACGCAAACTGGCTCCTGATTAAAACAGTATTGGATATTTTTAATACAATATCGATTGAAGTATACTTTTTTATTGGCTTATGGAAAACGTGCCTAGTAAATGGTATGTGACGATGATGACGATAACGTTGCCCATGCTCATAGAATTTGGCAACCAGGGGTGCAACCAAATCTCTAACTACTATCGGAAAACTTGAGGAAAGCAATAGGAATTGGGATGTGGTGGGATTTTAGGAAGAAACCATAGGAGTGCGTCAGCTGTAGGTATCTGATCAGATTTTAGCATGGGTGGGACCCCGTGGATGGACGAAAGAGCTCTGCTTAGACATTTTGGAGGAACACATGAGAGCCAATGGTTTAACTGTCGAGGATGCTCATTGCTCTAGACCGGGCAGTGGAAGCGTTTAAGTAGGAAGGCGGACGGACCGTCATAAGACCGGGAGAAAGAAGAAAAAATGGATTTTGGGGCAGCCTACATAGATGCTTCTTCATACTCAAGTAATTTACAGATCCAACAGAAGTGAGGCGGGAGATCGATGAGGGCATTATAACACAAGAATGGATCGTCATATCCGCTACACTCAAACGTCAAGTCATATCGTAAACCTTTCGGAAGAACCGGACCCTAGCTGATCCTGGAACGCACTCACTATGTCGAGTATTGAGACCATTACGGTGGTTGCTATCCAGACGGAGATGAATATCCTACCACCAGCAACTAATACCTTAAAGTACCTTTTAACAAGTTTTAAAACTTAACAGACCGACTTAAAATCCGATCGTAGCCAAATTGATATGGAACTACCCTTGAAATAAGCTCTATCGAGCACAAAAATAATTTTGAAAATAGGTCCACATTTGGCGGAGATATCGCGTAACATACATAAAAATACAGACGAATTGAGGAAGTTCTTTTTGGACGTCGGTCGAAAATTACAGCCTTTCAAATACTACAGCTTTCTTAACCATTTTTTTTTATTCTTAGCAGAGACTGGTACACGAGCAGATGGGTCACCTGATGGTAAGTGATCTCCACCGCCCATAGACACCCAAGACACAAAAAGAATCATGGGTGCGTTGCCAACCTGAAAGGAGGAAATGGAAGTGGAGGGAAAAAGGTATTGGGAAAGGAAGGGGGGGGGGAAGTGGGCCACCGGAAATCTCACTCACCGAACGAAACGCGACAGCAAGCTGCCACTTTACGTCGGTTTTCTGTGAGACAGTGGTATCAAACCGGTCGAGCCGGCCCATTCGTGCTGTAGATGTAACTACAGCGTAACTCTACCACTCACAACATTTTAATAAGTTTCATTCTTCTATTATAGTTAATTTTCCTAAATGGATCCAGGTTATTTACGATATACAAAAGAAGCACTTAAGGGACAAAGTCGAGTATAAATCCATATTTTACATTCGCCAGTCCTTACACAAAGAATGTGACCGAGTCTGCTTTGCCTTCCTGCCAATCATCTGTAAGGGATCGCCATTGTGCTCCCTCGACTTTGGGTCCGAGGTCGTACTCTATGTAAATTATGATTGTGCTATTGTCATAATTTATGGACGGTACAACAATTGTGGGATCTGGGTAAACTAACATAACATAACATAAGCTCACGTCTGTATCTCCGAAGGGGAAGGCAGAGGCGTACTAGTGAACTAGAACACCCACATTTCGCCGAGCTTAGTTCCGTCCCAGATGTGATAGGGGGCGAGCCTATCGCCATATCGGGCACAAATTCCAGACTCCGGGCTGATATGGAAAAATTCAATATCACTTTGCCCGACCCGGGGATCGAAACTGGGTAAACTAGAGGTACAACTTGTTGGCAAACGAGATACTAAGGCTTACCAGACCCTTATTTCCAGTTTCTTCGTGTATTGTTAAAGTAATAACAATATATAATATTTTTTTTATAGCAGAGACTGGCAAACGAGCAGATGGGTCACCTGATGGTAAGTGATCTCCACCGCCCAGACACCCAAGACACAAAATAATCATGGGTTTCCAACCTAAAAGGAGGGAAATAGGGATTGTAAAAGGGAAGGGGAGAATTGGGCGACCGGAAATCTCTCTTGGTGGGATCTGTTTGATAAATTTCGACTGACTTCCAAAAGGAGAAGATCCTGAATTCGTTTTTTGATGTATGTTACCCGATATCTCCACTAAATGTGGACGGATTGTCAAGATTCTTTTTGTGTTCGATAGAGCTTATTTGAAGGGGGACATAAAAAATTGTATCGGTGGGATATATTTTGAAGCCGGTCCGTAAAGTTTTAGTAAACCTTATCATAGGGATTTATAGATATGTTTCATCATCATCATCATCATCATCAGCCATAGGACGTCCACTGCTGAACATAGGCCTCCCCCAAAGATTTCCAGATCGACCTGTTGGAAGCGGCCTGCATCCAGCGATTTCCTGCAACCTTTATCAGGTCGTCGGTCCCCTTTGTAGGTGGACGTCCTACGCTGATATGTTTAGAGAGTATATAAAGAACGATTAACGTCTACTTACTTTATGGAAATTATCACCCCTCGCCACTACGGACGGAAGAACTACAAACTGTTTTAACTAAAACATTAGCCTTCTTCCGCGGCAGTCGGGTAAATACTGATTAAAATAAAACAAAATATAACATAAGCTCACGCCTGATCCCGAAGGGGTATGCAGAGGTGCACTAGCCAACTAGTACACCCACATTTCGCCGAACTAACTTCCGTCCCAGATGTGATGGGGGTGAGCCTATCGCCATATCGGGCACAAATTCCAGACTCCGGACTGATATGGAATAATCCAATATCACTGCCCGACCCGGGGATCGAACCCGAGACCTAAGGACAGTAGTCGTACTGAAATACAACCACGCCACCGAGGCAGTCAGAGCAAAAAATTCCAAAACCTCTTGTCCTCTTTACAAAATATGAAATTATGGTAATAAGGATAAAATAATACAATTTAATAAAAAAAAACTGTTTACATTGAATTTGCCAACATAATATTACGTTACCCAATCGAGGGCCGATAGAAAAATAATATTTACAATGGGGTATAAAATATTTTTCCCCAAACTAAATATGTTGGGACATATCAGATCCTTAAGTTTATTTTGATTGGCCTTATCGATTCATATCTTATTCCGATCACATACGGTTTATATTCGCGTGCCAGAGTATTCTTGTTAAGCCTTTAGCAATAAGGAAATATATGATAACCAATTTCCCGCTTTATCCAATATATTTTAGGACTAATAAAGGCGGAGATGATATTAAGATTATCCGGTTTGTACTAGAAATGCTAGGTTTTATTAAAATTAAATTGAGTTTCCAAAATTGTTTTGGAGAAGGCTAGTTTTTCCTCCCGACTCCGCCTAAGAAAGCTTGGTATATCCTTTATATCGTGCAAGTTTGCCGAATTGCGAAATTGCTTTAAATGTTATTTTGTCAGGTTTTTTTTGTCAGAGGATAGTCTTTGACCTTCCTTAGGGTTATTTTTGGTACCAAATTTCATCAAAATCAGTAGCCCGAGCACGAAAAACTAATGTAAATGTAAATGTATTCGAGTTCGCTGCGCACTGATGACGTTTGGTTAATATTTCATACAAATTTTATAGACGCGCATCGAGTTCAAATATATTTACGATTGTCAGAAATTTTCCTGCTCAGGCCGCAGTTCAGTGGTTAAACCGTAAAAAAGTAACAAACAGATGCAGTTACATTAGCATTTCTAATATTAGTATGGCTGTTATGTCAGCGCAACACACTTGTTCAAGCATGTTGCAGAAAATGATTTGGCTTAGTTATTACGACCGGCTGCCTACCTGACGTCAACCCCATCTTTGGGGGATCAAGTCCTAGAAAAATCAAATTAGAAAAATAGCTTTGCCCGACCTGGGAATCGGGCCCAGGACCTCCCGATTCACAGCCCATTAGTTCATGGAGGCGACTAAGTGTTGGGTATAAACATCCAGACAAATAAGCACTTTTTGAAGTCGCTTTTCATATACGTCATGGAATTGTGTGATCACAAATTCAATCAAATCAAATCCAATAATTTATTTAATCCATAAAATGTTCAAACATTATTTAGATTCCGTCAAATTTTAACTCTACCGCCTGTTCGGAAGGCTGTTTCACCAGAGAAGAACGGGCAAGAAACTCTGACGTTGCTCTTTTTAACACCAATTTACAGTCAGTTATTAATACAGTACAGCACCAGATACAGAAAGACCTTAAATTAGAGCAGCTAAACCATCATAACAATAGATACTCCATCACTTTAATGAGTATATGTATCCGCATGAATTATTAACGGTCTCTAGGGATGGCGTCCGAATCACTCGTGTCCGGCGCGTCCGGGTGTCCGCCATGTCCGGGTGTCCGGATGTCTGCTAAAATATTTAATACACCGCGGTCCAATTCAACGTTCATTCGTAGTACTGTGCTTTTCCATCGACTTCCAAAAAGGAGGTCCTTAATTCGCCTGTATTTTTTTATGTATGTAATACATCAATATAATATACTCTAGATGCACAGTTCTTTGCAAATATCCTCCTAAAAAGTGGTCTCAGGAATAAAACAAAGGAAAAGATCACAAGTTCTAATTAAATCAACACAAATAAACCCCATGCACGTGTAATAAAATAGCTTTTTAAACGAAATGAGCAAGCGTTCTTAAATTTGAATTTTGAAATTTAGAATTCCATCGGCGTCGGACTGTATGCAAAACGAGTGCTTAAGCACTCCTTTGCTGTCCCATTTTCCGAGCGTCAACTGTGTATCCAGGTAAATAATATATCGATGATGTAATATCATCGCGATATCTCTGCCAAATGTGGACCGATTTTCAAAATTATTTTTGTGTTCGATAGAGCTTATTTCAAGGGTGGTCTCATATAAATTTGGTCACGATCGGATTTGAAGTCGGTTAAGTTTTTAAACTTGTGATTATGGATACTATTTTCAGGTTAGATTAATTATCTATAATAATCATTTTTCCACTTTCCTCTATCCCACTCAATTGTTGGACAACAACACATTTTATCAAGCATGTTGCGGAAAAGATTCGGCTTAATTTTTGCTAGATCGTCTCAGCCGACTCTTTCGGGGTACAGGCGTGGGTATATATTATGGAAACATAGTAATAACTATACATTACATGGGCTTTTGTTGAAATGTCACGTCCAACGTACCACATAGCCGAAAATAAAAATACCTACCTCTATAAATAAGCTTAGTATAAAGGTCACAAGGGCTTGTGTTAAGGGATAATGCCGTATATAAACCTTGGATAAAATGTTACATGTCGCATTTTTTGGGAATTGCGCCCTACCTCCTCTATAACATAAGCTCACGCCTGTATCCCTGAAGGGGCAGGTGCACTAGCGAAATACAACACCCATATTTCGCCGAGCTTAGTTCAGTCCCAGATGTGATAGGGGGCGAGCCTATCGCCATATCGGACACAAATCCCAGACTTCGGGCTAATAATAATGATATTAGCCCTGTAATATTACTATCCCAGTGCTGGGCACGGGCCTGTTATAGCAAGCGATAATTCACAATGAAAATACACATAACATAGAAAAGTCAGAGGTGTATGCTCTCTTCGACGGACTTCCAAAAAGGAGAAGGTCCTCAATTCGTCTGTATTTTTGTATGTATGTTACGCGAAATCGACCATAAGCCGCCAATGCCTCCTAAGTGCTTTGAGATCAAGTTTATAGGAGACAATAAAAATTAAATATATTAAAAAATATAGATGATATTAATGCACCCAAAATCCAAGTTTATTAATTTTACAACAGCTTAATATTGATAATAAGAAAATATTTACATCATGTTCCATTAGGACTAACAGATAGCGAAAAAACAATATTTTGGTAAAAAGCCTCTCTCAGGCCTCAGGGTCAATCCTCTTTTTGGGGCCCTGTCCTGAATTATGCTTGCTTATACTTAATTTGGTAAAAATGTTAGTTAGGAGGTATTGGCAGCATACGGTCGATATGTCCGCCAAAAGTGGACCGATTTTCAAAATTCTTTTTGTGTTCGATAGAGCTTATTTCAAGGGTGGTCCCATATACGTTTGGTGGCTATCGGATTTGAAGTCGGTATGTTGTTTTTAAACTTGTGATTATTTTGGGGTTGGTCTCGAACCTCCGACACTTGTCTCGGCAGTCCGTACCACTCCCAACTGAGCTATCGCTGCTTTTTGTATAATAATTCCAAAGAGATTTAATATTACTAACAATAGAGACGCTATTAAACAAGTTTTCATACAAAGTACTTGATCTCAAGCTTCAGTACCGCCATCAACTACTTTATCGGCCGACTTCCCAAAAAGGAGGAGGTCCTCAATTCGTAGTTTTTTTTTATGTATGTTACGCGATATCTCCGCCAAATGTGGACCGATTTTCAAAATTCTTTTTGTGTTCGATAGAGATTATTTCAAGGGTGGTCCCATATAAATTTGGTCACGATCGGTAAATTGGAAGTCGGTCAGTTAAGTTTTTAAACTTGTGATTATTTAGAGCCTAGAATATTTTGTGAATAGCTAAGAATCACGTTAGATAAGTTTATTCCCTCAATATTATTTCGCTGTCCGCCCTTCGCTTATATTTAAAATAAACTAAGCGACTTATGACACTAGGTCATAACTTTTGGATCACAAGTTTTGTGCTGTTTTCCCGTCTATATATTGTTGAATGTTTTTGAAATTCCTACATATTCGCAAGGCCTGATATTTAATATTAACGTAGCATGTGAATCACGTTGAAACATATTTAATATTCGCTTTGTATAAGACAGTGATGTGCTCGTAATAGCGTGTCCGATGCACGACTAACACATTATGCGTGATTAGAATTTAATACATAATCTGATTGTGTCTACGCTGCAGCACGTTTTATGTATATACATGCCGTGGATTCTATTCCCGCATAGATTTAATATATTGGCTTACGTATAGAAGAGGCCTATCCCTTATAGGTGGTTGACGTCAGGCAGGCAGCCGGTTGTAAAAACGATGCCAAATTTTTTCTGCAACATGCCTGAAAAAGTGTGTTGCGCCGACCCCACACCCGATGCGGCACATATAGAGGTATACTAGCTGACCCGCGCAACTTCGTCTGCGTAGGAGAGAGAGGGTTGAAAGAATGAGTTGTAGGCACCTATAATCCAATAATTCTAAAGGAGGTAATGAGATGATCTACTTTGGTCCGTTTTCGTCAGTCACCCCGTCAGTCACCCAGTCAGTACCCTCGTCAGTTACCCTGTTCATCACCCCATCAGTTACCCCGTCAGTCACCCCGTCCATCACCCCGTCGGTCACCCCGACAGTCACCCTGTCGGTCAACCCGTCGGTCACCCCATCTATCTGCTCGATTGTCACCCCGTCTGTCACCCGTCTGTCACCCAGTCTGTCACCCCGTCTGTCACCCGTGTGTCACCCGTCAGTCACCCTGTATGTAACCCATCTGTCACCCAGTCTGTCACCTGTAGACATCTGGCGGGGATAACTAATTAAATGACGATTGATCAGTTTTCGACCGGAGAGGAAAAATGATTATATTACTAAAATGGCTATTAAAAAATAAGGGTTGATCGTAGAAGGGTGAAAATTGAGGATTGTATGTATTTTTGTATGTTGTATCATAAAAAAATAGAAATTATAAATTTTGGCTAAAAAATAAAAAAAAAAATTTAGGGGTGGACTACCCCTAACATTTAGGGGGATGAAAAATAGATGTTGGCCGATTCTCATAGATACCGGATAAGCACAACAAATTTCATCAAAATCGGTCAAGCCGTTTCGGAGGAGTATGGCAACGAAAACTGTGACACGAGAATTTTATATATTAGAAGATGTATGTTACATAAGCGTATGGGCCATGGGCCACCGGAGGCCGAGCCACCCGTGACTATTTAAGGTAGAAAGTAAAAAGTATAGAAGAAGCCTATAACCAGAAATAGGTCGATACGTGCTGCGGTTCGGGCAGGAAAATTTCTGAAAATATTTTTTTTTTTATAGTAGAGATTGGCAAAGGAGCAGATGGGTCACCTGATGGTAAGTGATCTCCACCGCCCATAGACACCCAAGACACAAAAAGAATCATGAGTGCGTTGCCAACCTAAAAGGAGGGAATGGAAGGGCAGGGGGGGAAATGGGCCACCGGAAATCTCACTCACCGAACGAAACGCGACAGCAAGCTGCCACTTTTCGTCGGTTTTCTGTGAGACAGTGGTATCTAACCAGTCGAGCCGGCCTATTCGTGCTGTAGACGTTAGAAAGTAACGGTCTTTCGGTCTCACAACACCCAGACTTGAAACAAATATCTGTGGGCCACGCAAACATTTGTTTCAATGCGGGAATCGAACCCGCGGCCTCTCGCTTTACAGCCGGCTACTCGCCCACTCCGCCACAGAGGCTGTCAATATTCTTAAACATTCCTTAAGTCCGATAAACTGGCTTCTTTAATTGATTCTGTAGCCGATTAAAAAGCAGCAGTTATGTGGCTTCTGTAATTGAGGCATCAGCAAGGGGCTTACGTATTTGACCGTTAAAAATATTTATTTTTATACAGTATTTTTAGTCCAGGGACATACTTAAATACACGGCAGTTCATGCTTGCATGAAACTGATAAAAATATACGCAAATAATCACAAGATTAAAAATTGAGACCGATCAAATCCGATCGTGACCAAATTTATATGGGATCACCATTGAAAGAAGGTTTAACGAACACAAAAAGAATCATGAAAATCGGTCCCCATTTGGCGGAGATATCGCGTAACATATATAAAAAAACATACAGACGAATTGAGGACCTCCTCCTTTTCGGAAGTCGGTCGAAAATATACGCAAATAATTTCAAGTTTGAAAACTTAACGGACCGACTTCAAATCCGATCGTGACAAAATTTATATGGGACCACCCTTGAAATAAGCTCTATTGAACACAAAAAGATTTTTTAAAATCGGTCCTTATTATTACTCCACGGTAGATAGATAGATAGATAGATAGATAGTAACTCTTTATTGTCGACACACAGAAAACAGGTAACATTAAACAACCACAAAAAAAAAGTGTCACAAGTGGCGGCCTTATTGCTAAAAGCAATCTCTTCCAGGCAACCAGTATTCTTCTAACTGTGTAACCTGCCTCCCTGATTCCAAATTCATAGCATTCTATAATATTACTAGCTGACCCGCGCAACTTCGTCTGCGTATGAGAGAGAGGGTTGAAAGAGTGAGTCGTAGGCACCTATAGCACAATAATTCTAAAAGAGGTAATGGGATGATCTACTTCGGCCGTCAGTCAACCCGTCTATTACACCGTCAGTCACACCATCTGTCACCCCGTCTGTCACCCGGTCTGTCACCCCGCCTGTCACCCCGTCCGTCAACCCTTCTGTCACCCGTCTGTCACCCCGAAATGATTAAATTACTAAAATGGCTATTAAAAAATAAGGGTTGATCGTAGAAGGGTGAAAATTGAGGATTGTATGTATTTTTGTATGTTGTATCATAAAAAAATAGAAATTAAAAATTACCCCTAACATTTAGGGGGATGAAAAATAGATGTTGGCCGATTCTCATAGATACCGGATAAGCACAAAATTTTCATCAAAATCGGTCAAGCCGTTTCGGAGGAGTATGGCAACGAAAACTGTGACACGAGAATTTTATATATTAAATAGGCAATACTTAAATCTAAATTATGCTTTTTTTGACATGTCACAAGTGCTTTTATATGCCTACGTGATTGATAAAGATTTTAATTTTATTTTATTTTATTTATCATTTGGCGGAGATATCGCGTTACATACATAAAAAAATACAGACGAATTGAGGACCTTCTCCTTTTCTGAATTCAGGTGAAAACTAGTGAAAAATAAAGAGATAATCAGAGGTCATCAGAGTTATGCCAGCTTGCATGGATGCTTCTTCACACTCCGAAGAGGGAAGAAGCAAACCGAGAAGACTGGTGAACCGATCGATATAGGCCACTGTGTCGCAGCGGGCGAGTAACCGGCTGTGAAACGTGAGGTCGCGGGTTCGATTCCCGTACCGAGACAAATGTCTGTGTGCCCACAGATGTTTGTTTCGAGGTCTGGGTGTTGTGAAACCGTGCGTCTCTCGTAGTTTCTGAGACCCACGACACAAGACTCGATCTTAGTGTGGGGTCAGGACTATGTGTGTGACTGTTGGGTGTATTTATTTAACACAAGGGTGTACTCCATAACCGCCCCAATTTTGCCAAATTTGATACCTAGACCAAGGGCGACTTGCAGCACACCAACAAATCTCGATTTATCCAAATTTTTAATATAGGACTAAGCTGTAGGATAAATCCAGTTTAGGACTAACTCTAGATTAGAAATGGCGCTGCAATTAGCCTATATACTTACACTTACATCGTATATACTTGGACTTGGTTACTTGGACTCTGGAGGTCCTCGGTTCAAATCCCAGGTGGGACATGCAGTTTCCATAACACGATTATTTCAGGACAGGGTCCTAAAAAGAGGGTTGACCCTGAGGCCTGAGAGAGGCTGTCGTAAAAACGAAATCAAATCCTTTCTGCGACATTCTTGAAAAGCGTTACCGATCTAACCTTCCTAATATTCCTTCAGCTTCCTTAATCCCACTCCAATTTGGTGGATCGTCTATTCTAAAAGGTAGGTCAACGTCCGTTTCACTATAATTTCACCTATATACTGCTTGGTAAAGCAGTCGACGAGGTCTCATCTGTCTGTGTGCTAAACACCTAACAAGTACCCAAAATTGCATTAACCACGCCGCAGCGGAATGTATTCAAAGATTAAACTTTACCTCTACCATTGTCGCAAAACAAAATCTATAATTATCTTAGAACACCACATTTTGCCGAGCTTATTTCCGTCCCAGATGTGATAGGGGGCGAGCCTATCGCCATATCGGGCACAAATTCCAGACTCCGGGGCGATACTGAATTATAAACCTTGTATAACTTTGCCCGACCCGGGATTGAACCGAGACCTCAGGATAGTAGTAGTGCAACTATGTCAATAAGGCAGGGACGGGAATAAGCTCGGCGAATTGTGAGTGTTTTAGTTCGCTTGTGCGCCTCTGCCTACTTTTCGGCGATACAGGCGTGAGCTTATATTATTATTATTAGCTTATATGCCTGTGGCCTTTTTAGTCATGTCTCGGGCACGGATGGTTTAGGATATGTGCACGTTCATGATGTTTTTTTTTGTGTGCTCTTTTTCTTTTTTTTTTTTTACTTTATAACTAACAAATTTGTTACCTATTAGTGTTACATATTTTGTCTTTTTTTTGTGTTCTCCCACTTATTGTTGCCCGAGGCATTGGCTGAATAAAGTTTATTTCTTTCTCTCTTTCTTTCTTTCTTTCTTTCTATGATTGTACTTTAGTGATAGTCGCTTCCTTGGTCTAGTGGCAGTGTATATTGGCCGTGAATCTGGAGGTCTTGTGTTGAATCCCAGGTGCTGTTTTAAGCCGATTTTCCCAAAACTGGTTCCGTCAGAGGGCGTTGACGAACGACTAGTTATAAGCCTGACATCATCCCCCCTCAAAGGGGGTCCAGTCCCTGGCAAATCAAATAGCTTTGCCCGACCAGGTAATCGAACGCAGGACCTCCCGGTCCACAGTCCATATATGCTGCAATTAGACTAAGGAGTCGACCGAAATTACCACACGCATTAATTAACGCACGCCCTCAGACACCCCAATTGAAACATATAAATACAATAATAATTCATAGACTGAAATGATTTTTACAACTAATACATACATACATAAGCTCACGCCTGTATTCCCGAAGGGGTAGGCAGAGGCGCACTAGCGAACTAGAACACCCACATTTCGCTGAGCTTAGTTCCGTCCCAGATGTGATAGGGGGCGAGCCATTTCGGGCACAAACTCCAGACTCCGTGCTGATATGGAAAAATCCAATATCACTTTGCCCGACCCGGGGATCGAACCCGAGACCTCAGAACCGTAGTCGTACCGAAATACCACCACGTCACTGAGGCAGTCTACAACTAATATTTGTTGTAAAAGTATGTGTTGTAATTTGGTTGTGAAGCGAGAGGCCACGGGTTCGATTCCCGCATTGATACAAATGTTTGTGTGGCCCACAGATATTTGTTTCAAGTCTGGGTGTTGTGAGACCAAAAGTCTCTCATAGTTTCTGACACCCACGATACAGGTTATACCTAGTGTGGGTCAGGACTAGGTGTGTGACTGTTGGGTGTATAAAAAAAACCTTTATTACTATCTGCGTAGAGTTCAGTGTTAGTTGTTATAGAATTTTGTTTACTATTTAACTTTATCGCATGACACTAGTACGTTCTATTTCACTTATTGGGAAGCTTATCACATGGTAACAATTATTTTCTTAGTGCTCATTAATTTTAGAAAAAAAAAACATTTAAAAAATACTGAATTCAGAAGCCTATGCTGCACAAACTACTATCAAGCTGTGCGTTATGACTTGCAACTAGCAAATGGCGTATTGTTTTTGTGTATCCTTATGCAAGAATGGTTGTCTTGACGTCCGTTCGTTACATTAGGGGACCACTGAAAACCAGTGCTGTGCTGTGGCTCACGTCACAACATAGCTTAATGCTTTAGATGGCCCCCTAGTTCTTACGGTATGGACATGCAACACCTCTCTTTTGTATTTAGTTTTAGTTTAAATTATGTATAATCTAATGTTAGTTAATGTTGCATGTTATATACTAGTTAGTGGCAATAAAAAAAATTCTTTCTTTCTTTATGTTACACGTTGTATTTATGATATTACAATAGAATATTTTGTTGAATACTGGTATCAGGTACAGTTATTGTTTTCTAAGTATACCTTTGAGTTTGTCATGAACTCTTTGTAGATTATGTTCTACACAAACAGTTCCTCGAATTCGTATTCTGTAGGAGTACGTAAAAATATATTTTTTGTAATTTCACATTATTCATTCGAGCTTTTCTATCGAAATTGATTACCAAGTATTGTATTTGACAAACATTTTTTTAGGTAGTTTCAGGAATTTTGAAAAAGTATTTTGAGTGGTAGAGCCACGCTGTAGACAGTAATGTCTACAGCATGAATGGGCCGGCTCGACCGAACCGGACTAGATACCACTGTCTCACAAAAAACCGACGTAACGTTTTGTTCCGCGAGTGAGATTTCCGGTGGTCCATTTCCCCCTCCCTTTCCCAATCCTTTTTCCCTCCCCTTCCATTCCTCTTTTAGGTTGCCAACGCATCCATGATTCTTTTTGTGTCTTGGGTGTCTTTGGGCGGTGAGGATCACTTACCATTAGGTGACCCATCTGCTCGTTTGCCAATCTCTGCTATATAAAAAAATATTAAATAACTATTTGGTTATATTTTGTTTTAATGACATCTGCCACATGTTTGTTTTTGTGAGTTTATAAATTTGTGAAAAACTATTGGCTTTTGAAAATAAAACAAAACATGAATTTAATAAAATAAAATGAAGAAATGAAAAAAAAAATTCGAATGTATGTAAAATTACGAGGGTATGTAGAGTCTACCAACTCGCATTAGGCCCACGTGGTAGACTAAGGCCTAACCCCTCTCATTAGTAGAGGAGGCCCGTGCCCAGCAGTGGGACGTTAAGATTACAGGGTTAATAATTTTTATTTTTAAATAAATTTTGGAAAAAACAAATTACGCTTGAGATTTTCTTGATTTAAATAATACAATTGTTTTTCTATTATATATTTAATAATCACAAGTTTAAAAACGTAACAGACCGACTTCAAATCCGATCGTGACCAAATTTATATGGGACCACCCTTGAAATAAGCTCTATCGAACACAAAAATAATTTTGAAAATCGGTCCACATTCGGCTGAGATATCGCGTTACATACATAAAAAAAATACAGACGAATTGAGGACCTCCTTTTTGGAAGGTCGAAAATGTATAAGAAAACTTATACAATAAAGAGTACTGAACATTTACATTTCAGATATCAATGCAGTTGCTTTTAGTATATATGGGCGCATCTGCATTACACCCTCAATTAAGAAACAAAAATATAACATTGTTCCTATCTGAAAAACTAAGATCATTGTAATTTTGGAGTGAATTACGTTCTATTAATCATTTAATATTATTTGCCGTTTTATCTGAATGTTTAGCTTGTTTTAAAGCTATGTTATAAAGTGACTTTCAGTAACCGGATATATGTTTGTGTAATAATTATTAAACTTATAAATGTCGTAAATTTGTTTTATCACTCTAAAGTGATTTTAATATTTATCTGATTTTAAGGTTTGGATTACAATTAACCAATATCATACTTTAAATTAATAATGCTTGGCGGATATCCGCCTACTGTAATTTTATGTTACATTGTTATAACGTTGTTTTAATTACACTGTGAATTAATAATAATTCATTATTTAAAGGCCTAGAGAACTCTAGTTTTTATAATAATTATTTGTCTTGTTTTAAATTCGTTTCAAAGAAAATCATTAATGTTATCGATTGTTAACAAAAACTCGGACGGTATTTCTATTATAAGTTTCCTATTTAAATCCATCGCTTTTCAGCGGCAGTGACAATAATTTCGTGTAAATGATGTTTGATACATGCAGTGCTACTTTGTGTAAATGTGTAATAATAAGTTTAGTTGTCAAAAAGTGCTATAAGTGGTGTTGTGAACTTCTGTGACTCGTTTTACTGACTTTTGGAAAATATAAAAGACATGAGTTTTTGTATTACGCCATGGATCTGGGTGGTTACTCCGATATGGCGCCGACATATACGTACTCGATATTTGTTCACGCTACACTCTCAGAATATTTCACCCGTAAGGAACGAATAGTAAATCAATACTGGAACTGCGGGCAGACCTTTTCAATCATGATTAAATTTTAAAATAGTACTTACGAACCTTTGAAGTAAGTTAATTTTTAATTTACCTCGTACTATTTATGATGCTCCGTTTCCTTTATAAATACCATTTAAAGATACCTTTGATATTGGTTAAAGTAATAGGGAAGTAACGTGCCTCGTAAGGTCTAGAAAGTCTATTCAAGAAATGTAGAGCAAGAAACTACATGAAGACTATTAATTGCTCTTTCCATTAGCTTATTCCATTTCAACGCAGAGTTGGTGAATTACATGTTTTCACAGTAACTTGACCATGAGTTTTTAGACATTTCACCCATTTTATTTTATTTTAGATATTTCAGTACATAAAATATTTCGTATGAAAAACGACAATTCCCCACGTACCCGCTAGGGGCGTTCGGGTTTTTGTCACACAAATATTTTGCGTAGTCGCTAGCGTGAACAGTAGCCCGAGCACGAAAAACTAATGTAAATGTAAATGTATTCGAGTTCGCTGCGCACTGATGACGTTTGGTTAATATTTCATACAAATTTCATAGACGCGCATCGAGTTCGAATACATTTACGGTTGTCAGAAATTTTCCTGCTCAGGCCGCTGTAGAAAAAAGTTTTTTCTAGCGATGGAAATAACGTTAAGTTGTCATTAGGTTATGTCGTTTAAACTTTTTTATAAAGCTATTTTTTTATAGCAATGACTGGCAAACGAGCAGATGGGTTACCTCATGATAAGAGATCTCCATCGTCCATAGACACCCAAGACAAGAAAATTATGGGTGCGTTGCCAACCTAAAAGGAGGGAAATAGGCATTGGGAAATGGAAGAGGGGAATTGTGCCCCCGGAAATCTCGCTCACCGAACGTAACGCGACAGCGAGCTGCAACTTTACGTGGGTTTTCTGCGACAGTGGTAACAAACCGGTCGAGTCGACCCAATCGTGTTGTAGACGTAGCTGTCTACAGCGTGGCTCTACCACTCACAAATTATTAAATTTACTCAGCTTACTTTAAGTCGCTATTTAAAGCTTCCGGCTATTTTTCGCCGCGCAGTTTTAGCAACGTTTGCACCGCAGCTATGTTGATAGCTGTAAGCTTGTTATTAAACGCGTTTTTCTCGTTGTAATATGGGTTTGTAAATCGCGGTACTTTTTGGCGTTTTGTCAATGTGGTTGTTATATAGTTTTAAGTTGTGTTTTTTAGTTTAGATTATGTTATGTTATATTACATTTATAAAAAGCTCTGAAAAATAACGTTACTAGCTATTTCAAAATCGCCACTAATTCGGCTTTAAAAATATTACTACTATTTAAACCGGTTTTGTTGTAACGCCCATGACTAGAAAAATTCATGGTCACTGTCCCACGAAGGCAGTCTATAGTATGACTGTTGGATGTATGTTTTATTGTTTAATAATAATATTAGCCATGTAATATTACTGTCACACGACTGGGCACGGGCCTCCTCTACTAATGAGAGGGGTTAGGCCTAAGTCTAACACGCTGACCTAATGCGGGTTGGTAGACTTCACATACCTTTGAAATTCTTGTGGAGAAATTCGCGGGGATGCAAGTTTCCTCACGATGTTTCCTTCACCGTCATTACAAGCGATATTTCACAATGAAAACATACTTAACATAGAAAAGTCAGAGGTGTGTATATGGGGTTGGTCTCGAATCTCCGACACTCGTCTCGGTAGTCCGTACCATTCCCAACTGAGCTATAGCCGTTATTATTATTGTTTACTTATTAAAAACTAGAATAGTAACGTAACTCGTAGTAGGGGCTTCACACAACGTTCAAACCATCACATTATACATATTCTAGTTGGATGCGGATTGTACAGCTCTACTCCAAATTACAAGAACAATTTTAACTTACGTTCGCAAACTATTCGCGTTCTGTGATCATGGTACATTTATGTAAATCATCGTTCTTTGTGACAAGCCTTTTGTCCAAAAACAAGTAAGGATAGAGGTGTACTGTGTAATAAAAAAATGATATATAGACACATACTTAGTAAAGTTATTGGATTTTTTGTAAAGTAGAGACTGGCTAACGAGTAGATGGATCACATGATGGTAAGTGATCTCCACCGTCCATAGACACAAAAAGAATAAGTCTTAGAAGGGGAGGGAAAATGGAAAAGTGGGTAGGGGGGGAGATTGGGCCATCGGAAATATCATTCACCGAACGAATCGGACAGTGATCTGCCTTTACTTTACGACGGTTCTCTGTGAGAAAGTGGTAAACTGGTCGAGCCGGCCCATCCAGTCAGACAGTTACGTCTACAGCGCGACTTCACTCAAATTTAGTGAAGGTAATGCGATTTGAATTATTCTGTAAACTGTCTTGGTGGTATTAATCCGGAGTCTGGAAGTAGTGCTCAATATGACGATAGGATCTCCCCATATCACATTTGGGACGAAAATAATCACATGTTTAAAAACTTAACTGACCGAATTCTAATTTACCGATCGTGACAATTTATATGGGACCACCCTTGAAATAAGCTCCATCGAACACGAAAAGAATTTTGAGAATCGGTCCACATTTGGCGGAGATATCGAGTAACATACATAAAAAAAAGAAAAAAACAGACGAATTGAGGACCTCCTTTTGTGGAAGTCGGTCGATAAACTCGGCGAAATGTGGGTCTTTTGTTTTGGTAGTTCGCCTCTGCCTCTTCGGGGATATAGGCGAAACATCTACAATTCTAGAAATGGACTGAGCCAAGTTATTCTAAATCGGCTAATTTGGTTCATCATCATCATCATCATCATCATCATCAGCGTCAGCTTCTGCTTGTCAGCAGTGGCTGGGCAAAGCCTCGTCTCCCTTGCGCCACTGATCTTTATTTTGCGTTAAATGAATTCAAGTTTTTCCTGCGATCACTTTAATATCGTTCTCCCATCGGGCTGCTGGTCTGCCAATCTTCTTCCCTCCATAGATGCCCACTTTGTCAGCATTCTGCTCCATCTGCCGTCACCCAGTCTGGCTACATGTCCATGTGTAATTTGGTACATGTTTATAATTAATACTTGCTCCATAGCAGTAGAATTGTACATTTGAAATTGCGGACAGTTGTTAGCCTCTTTATTTCAATGAAATTCATTTAGTAAGAATAAATGGAGCCATGTAAAAGCGCCGGAAATTCGCCACGGTCCGCTGCCCTCACACCGGAGCCCCAGTAACTGTTTCCAGTTAACATTCTCTGGTGTTATATTGTACTCTTTATATTTTTGAACGTCAGTGGCCAGAGCAGGAATGTTTTTGAAAATCGAATTCGTCCTGCTTTTAGGTTGGCAACGCACTCATATTTTTTTGTGTCTTGGGTGTCTATGGGTGTGTATTGAAAAGGAAAGACGGTTAGCTTGACAAGGATGGGTGTCTATGGGTTGTGGAGATAACTTACCATCAGGTGACGGAGCTGCTTATTTGCCAATAACATAACATAAGCTCACGCCTGTATCCCCAAAGAGATAGGCAGTGGTGCACTAGCGAACTAGTACACCCACATTTCACCGAGCTTAGTTCCGTCCCAGATGTGATAGGGGGCGAGCCTATCGCCATATCGGGCACAAATTCCAGACTCCGAGCTGATATGGAAAAATGTAATAACTTTGCCCGACCCGGGGATCGAACCCGAGACCTCAGGACGGTAGTCGTACCGAAATACAACCACGCCACCGAGGCAGTTTCTTCTATAAAAAAGATTTTCAAAGAAATTCGAAGGTATATGAAGTCTACCAACCCGCATAAGGCCAGCCTGGTAAGGCGCCTCTCGTTACTAGACTGCCCGTGCCCAGCAGTGGGACAATATTACAGGGTTATTACTATTTTTGTATCATTCTTCCTTTCTACCTGCCTTTATCCCACTTTAATGTAGGTTCGGCGCAACACACTTTTTAAAGCATGTTGCAGAAAGGTTTTGGCTTAATTTTTACGACCGGCTGCTTGGTTGACGTTAACCCCCTATGAAGGATCAAGTTCCGGGCAAATTAAATGAGAAAATTCCCTTGCTCGACCTGGGAATCGAACCCAGGAGCTCCCGGTCCATAGCCTATATATGCTGAAACTAGACTAACGTGGCGACTTATTGGCATGTAGTTCAGTAATTTAAAAAATCTACATTAATCAGGGGGGTTACCACCACCTCTTATAGCAGTATTATTATAATTTTACTTGTACTGATTCCCATACAAAACAAACGAAGAACGATTATAATAATACTGCTATAAGAGGTGGTGGTAACCCTTCTGATTAATGTATGGGCAGGTAAAAAGAAAGATTGATATTAAAAAGGCCCAGGCGGTAGAAACAAAACTGGGTTATTGCAACTTTTCAAAAATCAAAGACCATATTGCCCCCATCAGATACAAAACGATACCGAAGTGTGGGCTCGTTAAAAATATATATTAAGGAACATTTGCACTCGACGTTTTATCGAGTGCTCCAGTCATTTGGAGGTTGCTGCGGCGTCGTTACGTTTTACGAGGGACGAAATGTACCTCAGACTGGCATACTGGTATTTTTGAATTTACATCGCAAGTTTGGTAAAATAGTATGGATTTGAACGAATAGTAGGTCATTTGTCAGGTTTTAACCGATTTCGATAAGGAAGTAGTTCTTATATGTTTTTTTTTGTGTATAACGCAGTCATCATCATCATCAATCAATCAATACATATAATAAGAATGTAAATATCGCGCGTCTGTACATTGCTTAGATTTCCAAAAAAAAAACTAATTGAGGGGGTTTAGCAATAGTAAAAGAACACATTTTTATCATTTTTAGAATTTTTGTCTGACTGTCTGTATGTTTGACCACGTATCAAATGAAAACCACCAAAATAATTTTACGGAACTGGTTAGGAAATCGTAGACCACATCTTGGAATAACATTTAGGCTTTATTTTATTCAAATGATGTATCATTTAAAAGCCGTTTAGTGATAGGGGTCGAAATCTAAAAAAGTGACTACCATTTTGTTTTTCTTTGTTTCTGAGCCGATTGCCTTCAAAATCGATATCTGGGTCGCCTCGTGGTTCCAAATGACGGAACCGATGTCAAAACTGTCAAAAGTGGCCGCCATTTTGTTTTTCTTTGTTTTTGGGCCGATTTACTTCAAAATCAATATCTAAGTCGCCCCGTTGTAGAATATTTAGACTGAAATGACTGGGCGGATCGACAAATCAAAAGTTTTTACCATTGGCCCTACAAAATACGCGTGCGAAGCCGCGGGCAAAAGCTAGTAATTAATAATTAATGACCAAATTATTACGGGTCGATCTGGCAATCTTTGAGGGAGGATGACCAAATTATAGGACCATCCTCAAAATAAGCTCTATCATGAATCTTGAAAATATTTCTTGCAAGCCTTATTCTCGACGTTTAGCTTTTACCCTCTTTGCAATGATCAATGTTTCATGGAGCATTTACATTAGTTTTAACAAAAAATGAAATAAATAAATGCACCAACAGTCACACACATAATCCTGAACCCACACTAGGTTTAACCTGTATGGGTATCAAAAACTACGAGTCACTTTTTACTAGAGATTTAAAACAAGTATCTCTGGGTCAAGCAACATTTCTCCCGGTGCGGGAATCCAAACAGCGGCTTCTCGTTTCATAGCCAGCTCGCCCGCTGCGCCATGGAAGTTGTAAATTTTTTTTTTACATCCAACAGTCACACACCTAGTCCTGACCCCACACTAGGTATAACCTGTATCGTGGGTGGCAGAAACTATGAGAGACTTTCGGTCTCACAACACCCAGACATGAAACAAATATCTATGGGCCATACAAATATTTGTCTCAATGCGGGAATCGAACCCGTAGCCTCTCGCTTCACAGCTGGCTACGCCACGGAGGCTGTCCTGATATGGCGATAGGCTCGCCCCCTATCACATCTGGGACGGAACTAAGTTCTAGTTCGCTAGTACACCTCTGCCTACCCCTTCGGGGATACAGGCGTGAGCTTATGTATGTGTTATGTTACATACATACGGGTCGAATTTATAACCTCCTTTTTGAAGTTTGTTAAAAACAGTTTGTCAATTTTAATTTAATTTATCGTTTTATTTCGTGTTTCCTCAGAGTTGCACATGGTGTCGTGGGCAAAACCATGTGATTTATGGGTAAAAGTACAGCCCTGCGTATTACGAGGATGCGTACATCAATCAAGAGGGATGCGAGATACTTCCCACTCCATTCAGACAGTAAAATAACCCATGTTATATAAAAATAGAAATACCGAGTGGGGCCGACATAACGACATTAAATACCAGTTATACCTTACCACGTTGCAAGGCTGCGTACCAAATACCAGTCCAATAGGTGTAATCGTTTAAGGACAGTATTGATTTTTAGTTTTCTCAATTTTTGCACATTATGTACATTTGGAGCGATCTAAAACAGCTGATATTAGCGGTCAAAGACTTTTGTAGATAAGTAGATAAATGATATGTCTGGCGCGACTCGGAAGTGATGACCGCGCCGCGTACCTACTGAAGTTTACCTACATATGGTTTTGTCCGCGCATAATACTGTTTTTATACAGTATAAATGGTGTGCGCTTTTTCTATTTATTTTGTTTGAAAAATTTACTTTTTCAGTATCGATGTTACAGTTTTTTTTATTAGTGCGGCGAAATTAAAAAAAATCCTATGTTACTCATTATGATGTTATGTTGGTGCCACTCTGTATAAATACAATGGACTGCCTCGGTGGAAAAGTATTCCGTGCGACTACAGCCTTGGCGTCTCGGGTTTGATCTCCGGGTCGGGTAAAGTGGTATTTTTACTTAGTATCAGCCCGGAGTCTGGAATTTTTGACCTGAGCATAAAGTTAAAGTAAAAGTATTTAAGCGCTACTTATCTTTAACCATAGGTTGTCCCATTCATTTTTAAACAATGTAAGGTAAGGAAAAAAGTGACAGGATATTCTTAGCGAAAAGATAAGCGAATATGTTTTTATAAGTAAGGCCCAGTGTTATAAAAAGTTTTTTTTTAATAGCAGAGACTGGCAAACGAACAGATGGGTCACCTGATACTAAGTGATTTCCACCGCCCATAGACACTCAAGACACAAAAAGAATCATGGTTGCGTTGCCAACCTAAAAAGAGGAAATGGAAGGGGAGGGAAAAGGGATTGGGAAAGGGAGGGGGGGAAATGGGCCACCGGAAATCTCACTCACCGAACGAAACGCGACGGCAAGCTGCCACTTTACGTCGGTTTTCTGTGAGACAGTGGTATCAAACCGGTCGAGCCGACCCATATGTGCTGTAGACGTAACTGTCTACAGCGTGGCTCCACCACTCCAATATGTGTATACTCTAATATATGTAATAATAATGCCTAAAAAAAATTATGAAACTATAAATGATTTTTAATTATATTGTACTTTAGTTAAAAGACGTAGTTAGCGCGTATAAAGAACACGGTTTTCTTGAAGTCTGTTGAAAAAATTCAGTTTTAGCATCCAAGTAGTACAATATTACAGCAGCACGTCGCGTCGGTCGCATGCGCCAACTGAACCAAAAACTGATATTCCCGCTTGAGCACACCGCAATCCTTAAGGAACTGCGAGACCGAGCATTTTCCGTTTCGTGAGAATATTTCATTTGGTCGGGCGAAGAGGACAGATGGCCTGCAGGTCGATTATTTAAGGTTTCATTTGTAAAAACAACGTTGCGACATCGTTGCGGCAACGATGTTTTCATTTTTGTATTCAGCAAGATACAAAGCGCACGCACTAGGGCTATGCGTGATGACGGCGCTTATGCGAACTATCTCGAGCGGGGCGTTTGACATAAATGTATGGAAAATGGTATTCTCTAAGACCCAACAACGTTGAACGCTCCGTCGATCTCAACGATGTGCGCTGCGGGAGCGAGGCGTCTATCGCAACGTTGTGACGTTTCTTAGAGAAACGACCTGCGGCCTGAGCAGGAAAATTTCTGACAACCGTAAATGTATTCGAACTCGATGCGCGTCTATGAAATTTGTATGAATTATTAACCAAACGTCATCAGTGCGCAGCGAACTCGAATACATTTACATTTACATTAGTTTTTCGTGCTCGGGCTACTGCTGTATTTTAGAGTTTATTTTGATGCTTTATCAATCATGCTTTTTCTTCGAGCACGGCATAGTGACTACATTTAATAGTAAGCGTAGTGCAGTCCAAATAAACAGCGATCACTGATAAACATGGAGTTATCGGTGGTAGCCCAGAATCATGCTGGCCTCTTTATGGTTCTTCACACTTCGAAGAGGGAAGCTTAGTATTTACAACTTAGATCAACGGATGAAATCTACGCTGATGACTCTCTTTCCATATGAGTTATAGAGAATCCGACTCATCGACCGACTTCCAAAAAGGAGAAGGTCCTCAATTCGTCTGTATTTTTTAATGTATGTTACGCGATATCTCCGCCGAATGTGGACCGATTTTCACAATTCTTTTGGTGTTCGATAGAGCTTCTTTCAAGGATGGTCCCATATATGTCACGATCGGATTTGAAGTCGGTTATTATATAGTTTCCTAGATAGCAAAAACGGACCCTTTATAATAAAGACCCAAAAATATGTAACCAACATACATACATACATAAGCTCACGCCTGTATCCCCGAAGGGGTAGGTAGAGGTGCATTAGCGAACTAGAACATCCACATGTCGCCGAGCTTGTTTCCGTCCTGGATGTAATAGAGAGCGGGCCTATCGCCATTTCGGGGACAAATTCCAGACTCCGGACTGATATTTAATTGAAAAACCCAATCACTTGCCACGGGATGGAACCCCAGACCCCAGGATCGAAATCGTACCGAAATACAACTACGTCACCGAGGTAGTCCAAAAAATAGACAACGTTATTTATTTAAAAATAAATCCCCCGAATCCTCATAACCTTTATGATGTCGTACATATTTCATGGACGGTACGTTACCCCATGTTATGAGCTACGATTTAACCGAAGGGTAATTTTCGCTTTTTTCAACATATAAGGCTTTCTACACACGACGACTTTAAGCTGCGTTTTTGCAGAGATTAAAACGCATTATAAGAGCGGTATTATCACTCTGTAATAACTGTAACATGTAAAAGTGTAATGTAATGTAACAAGTGTACAGGTTAAAAACAAATTAAAAACCAAAGACCGAGATGTTCTCGTACAATCTATATATTATTAAAATATCACCATAATTACAATATTATTATTTTTATTCTTATAAAATAATTACAGAGCGGGTCGTATAAAATAATTACAGAGCGGGTCGTATAAAATAATTACAGAGCGGGTCGTATAAAATAATTACAGAGCGGGTCGTGAGCCTACTGGTTTTGCTATCGTTCAATTTTTGAGTACATTTAATTTTGATGTTATGATAGTAAACTGTTACCACAAATACAAATTTAAATAAAAAAACTAAAAGGGGCGCCACCAGCCTCCGGGACAGACTGGAAATAAAATACGGAGGTACCTTCTAAAGGGGTTTGCGGAGTGGAACTCGCAGCCAACTCCGAGCACAACCTCATATAAAATGGGGTGATCCACCAAACACGTGGACACCAACACGACGCGGCCACGCGCTCAGTCACCCACGCAGCTGGCCCTGGACCGCACCTCACCCAGGTAATGCAGTCCACACCATGGAGACCATCCAGAAAGGATAGTAATATCCAAGAATAGTTATATCCAAGAAGGCCCCTGGAACCAATAAATTCCAGGTTATAACCTTATAAACACAAAATCACCATGTGATTGGTGACTACAAAGGAAAATACACGTGTCCATACCTTGAGGGAACGCGAAGGATGCCTATAGATGGATGTCCCAAGCTGCCGACCTCAGCCTTAGGACCTTCTCGTTATCCGCTGGTACCGAAGCGCTGCATGAGAGCGCTGTCGGTGTCGATCGGTCTCTGCTGCGGCCCCCGCCTTGAGGCACCAACGAAATCGATGCTCGCAGATCGAAGCTCTCAAAAAAGGGAACGCCCGATTGGGAGGCCGAGCTTTTTATACCTTTGCGCCAGGCAATAGACAAAACTCCATGACGCAAAACAAAAGTCCAAATCACAAATCGCAATTACTAACATGATTAACCATACCGATCGACATCTAAATAACTCAATAACTCATCTGTCAATCTGACAAAACATAATGTCAAATGAACTCTTTTTTTTTTTAATTACCCAAGGAACACGAGTCGTTCTGCCAACGTAGTCTTAACTAATCGATAACATTTTTTTTTTTATGTTACAGTACCCCCCTCCCTAGGGAAATTTTGCTTGCAAAATTTAACGCTGGTCCTCCAGCTCTCTACAACCCAAGACCACAACTCTGACCTAAAACAAGCAAAAAAAAAAACACAAATCAACGGACCGAGTTGCTGGCGACATAGCGAGATGATACGTACCAATCGGGCTATGCGTCCAGCTACTACAGGATACCGGAACTAAAACAACAAAAAACTGCCGAGCGTTAGTGAGTGTATTACCATACTCACATGAAATATAACACTCAACATTACAAAACTCGTTACTACTGAGTCGTTGGCGACGCATCGAGGCGAACAGTATCAACCGGGGTGCGCGTCCAACAACTACAGAATCAACAAGAACAAAAAAAAATAATTGTATCGAGTGGTAGGTTAGCTACCACACCAATAAAAGGTGACACTCGACACAAAACAAACACCAAAATCGAACCCACGACAATGTGTCGATGGATTCCCTATGCTAACAAAAATAGTTCAGCATAATAAGGCAAATAAAAAAAACACGATACTGCGGCCAGTCACTTGCTTTAAAGCAGCAGAGACTGTATCGCATTACTACTCTCCAAGCCAATCCTAAGACACTATGCTAGCCATTTGCAAAAATACTACGAGCAAATGCTAACAGTCAGGTACTGACTTCCTTACTAAAGGCACTGAGACATTGGCGGCGCAGCGAGATATCCACGAAAATCGGGTTGCGCGTCCAATGACCAGAGAAAAAAGAGAAGAAAGTATTTTAAACTTTCTTGAGGTGCTGGATATGCCAGGACCCCAAATTTTTACCAGTTGCAACACTCTCCAGTTCATAAACCAAGGGGGAGTGTTTGAAAACAACTCTACATTTTTCATAACGAGGTGCTAATTTCGCCATGAAGAATTTATCTGCATCTGTCAAGGGGAAAGGTTTCTAAACAATATCACCTACCTGATGTTCGGCAGTACTCCAACCTTTATTGTGTTTTCTGGAACTTCGAACGTGAGCTTTTCCCAAAGCAAATTCACCCTTTGAAAAAGTCTCACTCGGGCCAGAAGGTGGTATCTGCGACTGCTTGTAAACAGAACACTGGTCACATCCCTTGACAAATTCCATCACATCTCGATACATGCCAGGCCAAAAGTAGTGTAAAGATAGTCGTTGATACGTTTTATAAGAACCCAAATGCGACAGTTCACCACAATGACAAGAACTCACTAAGTCTGGGCGTTGGTCAGAAGGGATAACTTCTTTCCAAACAAAACGACTAGAACAACGAAACTTACTTTTGGAATATCGAAAGAGTTTACCATCAACAATAGAAAAATTCGGACAAGAGGTGGGAAGAATTTTACAATTTTGGAAAATTTTGTTATACCAATCGCTTTTTTTGGTTCCTAAAACTGGGACAGGACGCGATAACGCGTCTGGCGAAACATTATCTGAATCTCGACGATTAGGTACAACAATTGATTTAATTCGAGGTGGATCATGAGTAAGTCCACATTGTCCTGAATTTGAAGGCAAACGCACTTCCGAGACGTTAACTGCACTATCCTTCGGAGAGTCTGCTGAAAAATTCTCAAATAATTGAGAGGCTATATTAAAAGCTTTCCAAAAATCAACTCCCAAAATAAGAGGTGTAGTAACGTCTGGTATGGCATAAAAGGTAACAACACGAGTCAAGTTCCGAACCTTGACCGGTAAAGAAAAACAACCAAGAACCTTAGCTTGGGAATTAGTAGCAGTAGTGATGTGCGTAAAGTCAGCACAAGGGTTAAGAGAACAACCCAAAGACAAAAATAAGTCAATTAATTCTGAACCCAAAATAGATATAGATGAACCAGAATCCAACAAACCATTAAATACCCTATCGTAGATTTCTACAGATAGATGAGGACGCTCATCTCTTTGACCTTTATGATGCGGTACCGACGAAATACTCGGAGAGACAAAAGCATTAGGCTTACTAACATCCGTAGTATTCTTTGCTGCATTGTTAGTATTCTCGGAGATACTACAATGAGAACGATTAGATCTTTTATGTTGGTACCGGTCATTATGTTTTTTCGGGTTTTTTGAAATCTTTTTGGGATCTGAACCCGCGACGGAGCAATCTGGACAAGTGCGAGCTGTAAAATCCTTCTTGCCACAGCGGAAGCAAACTTTTTCTCTGGAGGGGCAATCCCTCAGACTGTGTGTGTTAACCCTACAACGCGGACAAGGGTTCGCAAAACTAGCTACTTCCACTCGGGGTTTCGAACTCCCTGTGTAACATAAGTCCTTAGCCAAGGAACAAGATGAGGGTTTCGGAGGTTCTATAAAAGAATCAGAACGTTGCCAACTAGCTTCCAAACAACGACAAAGTTTCTTAAGCGTGGGCAAGTCCTCAATAATGTGGAGAGCCAACGGAACAGAGTACTTGGGTCGAATACCATTAAAGATGATGTCAAATTTTTCCTCCTCAGGAAGTGGAGTACTAAGTCGCCCGAAATAACTTTGCATGACGCTTATGTAGGTGGAAATTCTCTCCATACGACCCTGGGTACGATTGCGAATCTCCTTCAGCAAACGACGATCAAAATCGTAAGGCAAAAATTCGTCTAACAAGGCCTGCTTCAATTCTTCCCAAGAAAAAACACGATTCTTAATTCCTCTGTACCACGTTAAAGCTTCACCATCAAATAACTCAACCGCAGAAGCAAAACGGTTAGCGACTGAAATGGTACGAGCATCACAAAGTTCCTCAAGACGTTGCAGAAAAACTTTAATACACGATTTGCCATCATATTTTAAATTCAGAGAACTCACCATTTGGCTCTTATGTCTCACCACTGAAGCCTCAGGAACTGGTGCACACGCCTCAGCACTCTCAGACTGGGCAGGACCTGCCTGAAATCCAGCAACCATAGTGTCAAGTGAGGATAAGATTTTATTAAGCCTCAAGGTACAATCCCTATATGTGGCAACCTCAGAATCTATAGGTACAATACGTGACAAACGGTGGTATAAATGGTGTGACAACGCTTGGGCACGGTTTAAAAATTTTAAAGTTAATGAACGCTTAGGTTCAAAAATTGAACGAGATAGCTCTTCCAGTTTCCCATTTACAATCTTTAATTCCTCCTTAATATCACCCTCAAATGTATCAATAGAACATGGAGGTAACTCCTTAACTAATTGCCTAATTTGAAGTCTTAAACTTTTAACATCAGTGGCCGGGGCAACATCCCGAACCATGACTTCATACTGCAATTCATCCTTAAGTAAAAGATTAAAACAAATAGGACGTTCCTCCAACATGTTGATACAATTGATTTAAAATATGTTACACAATAAACAATACAAGCTCAAATAAAATAATTAAATTAAAATTTAAAATTATTTTTTAAGTTGAGGGTAGTTATAAAAAATTCTGGTACAAAATTTCTAAGTTGAAAATTATTAATTTAAATTTGCATTATAACAATTAAAATTTAATTTTATTAATACAAATCAATATTATTTTTAGATTCAGAAAAGCACAAAACAATGTCATACAATATTCAAGGTTAATACACAATCATTCACAACCTATGTAAATGTAAATGGTTGTGAATGATGTTATTTCACCTTTAAATACATTAACAAGTGGTATAACAAATTATTATAGTTACAAAATCATAAACATCAGTAAACGAGCAATGAACTATTCACCATAGCGGAATGACATGGCAAATGCTTCCAGTATTAAAAGAAAGAAAGCCAGCCCCTAAGTTGGGTAGCCACTGTAACATGTAAAAGTGTAATGTAATGTAACAAGTGTACAGGTTAAAAACAAATTAAAAACCAAAGACCGAGATGTTCTCGTACAATCTATATATTATTAAAATATCACCATAATTACAATATTATTATTTTTATTCTTATAAAATAATTACAGAGCGGGTCGTATAAAATAATTACAGAGCGGGTCGTATAAAATAATTACAGAGCGGGTCGTGAGCCTACTGGTTTTGCTATCGTTCAATTTTTGAGTACATTTAATTTTGATGTTATGATAGTAAACTGTTACCACAAATACAAATTTAAATAAAAAAACTAAAAGGGGCGCCACCAGCCTCCGGGACAGACTGGAAATAAAATACGGAGGTACCTTCTAAAGGGGTTTGCGGAGTGGAACTCGCAGCCAACTCCGAGCACAACCTCATATAAAATGGGGTGATCCACCAAACACGTGGACACCAACACGACGCGGCCACGCGCTCAGTCACCCACGCAGCTGGCCCTGGACCGCACCTCACCCAGGTAATGCAGTCCACACCATGGAGACCATCCAGAAAGGATAGTAATATCCAAGAATAGTTATATCCAAGAAGGCCCCTGGAACCAATAAATTCCAGGTTATAACCTTATAAACACAAAATCACCATGTGATTGGTGACTACAAAGGAAAATACACGTGTCCATACCTTGAGGGAACGCGAAGGATGCCTATAGATGGATGTCCCAAGCTGCCGACCTCAGCCTTAGGACCTTCTCGTTATCCGCTGGTACCGAAGCGCTGCATGAGAGCGCTGTCGGTGTCGATCGGTCTCTGCTGCGGCCCCCGCCTTGAGGCACCAACGAAATCGATGCTCGCAGATCGAAGCTCTCAAAAAAGGGAACGCCCGATTGGGAGGCCGAGCTTTTTATACCTTTGCGCCAGGCAATAGACAAAACTCCATGACGCAAAACAAAAGTCCAAATCACAAATCGCAATTACTAACATGATTAACCATACCGATCGACATCTAAATAACTCAATAACTCATCTGTCAATCTGACAAAACATAATGTCAAATGAACTCTTTTTTTTTTTAATTACCCAAGGAACACGAGTCGTTCTGCCAACGTAGTCTTAACTAATCGATAACATTTTTTTTTTTATGTTACATAACGACGAAATAAAGCAGCGATAGCTCTGTTGGGAATGGTACGGACTGTCGAGACAAGAGTCGGAGGTTCGAGACCAACCCCAAAATGGAGCATACGCCTCTGACTTTTCTATGTTAAGTGTATTTTCATTGTGAAATATCACTTGCTATAACGGTGAAGGAAAACATCTTGAGGAAACTTGCATACCCGAGAATTTATCCACAAGAAATTCGAAGGTATGTGAAGTCTACCAACCCGCATTAGGCCAGCGTGGTAGACTAAGGCCTAACCCCTCTCATTAGTAGAGGAGGCCCATGCCCAGCAGTGGGACAGTAATATTACAGGGCTAATATTATTATTATTTATTTTATTATAATAGGGAAGAAATTATTTTAAAGTATTAGAATTTCTAAGAATTTCTTTTTCTAGGCGTTAATCATTGAAAAGGGAGGGGCAGAAAAAAATAAAAATACCGACTTCCAATTTTATCAGATCTTGACCAAAATATGGTACTACTCTTGGAATAACCTCTATTAAACACAAAAAGAATCTTGAAAATCGGTCTATATTTGGCGGAGATATCGCGTAGCATAGATAAAAAAATACTAACGAACAAAGGACCTCCTCTTCTTTTAAAGTCGGTGCAAAATACCGATAAGTTGAGAACCTACTCCTTTTGAAATTTAAAATAAAGTGGTAATAGCACAGACGAGCTGTTATTTTCATGCCGTAGCTAAAGTTGTTGAGAAAACTCGATGCACTAGTTGCACCTCTGCCTACCCCCTCGGGGATATCAGGTGTGACTGTTTATGGATTGCGAACCGGGAGGTACTGGATACGATTTCCAGGTGGGTGGGTGGTTTGTTTAACACGATTTTCCTAGGAGTGGATCGTCAGTCAGTTGACGTCAAGCAGGCAGCCGGTCGTAAAAACTAAACATATTCCTTTGTACAACATTCTGGAAGTTTGCATGACCCTACATTAAGGTGGGATAAGTGGAAAGTGTGCATGTATGTAAAGTTGTTTACAGCGTGGTGCTACCACGTTATAAAACTCGCAGTGTGGAAAGGCCCTAAGACGCGTCGGTATAATCGCTCGCCGTCTAGCAGTGTTTGTCTTAACTACATAAAGAATGTGTTTTATGGGGTAAATTTCCCATGCAGAGCAAACAATGGGTAAGTTTTTGCGTTGTGGGCGAAAGGAGGTTAGGTTTATAGCCGATGCATGTTGTTATTTGTGTGCGTATGGGATATGATCGATAACTCAACATAACATAACATAAGCTCACGCCTGTATCCCCGAAGGGGTAGGCAGATGCGCACTAGCGAACTAGTACACCCATATTTCGCCGAGCTTACTTCCGTCCCAGATGTGATAGGGGGCGAGCCTATCGCCATATCGGGCACAAATTCCAGACTCCGAGCTGATATGGGAAAATCCAATATCACTTTGCCCGACCTGGGGATCGAATCCGAGACCTCAGGACGTTAGTCGTACTGAAATACAACCACTCCACCGAGACAGTCCGATAACTTACCATTTGTAAAACCATTGATACTCTTTATAAACGAAATTACAAGTTTAAAAACTTAACTGACCGACTTCAAATCCGATCGTGACCAAATTTATATAGGAACTCGCTGTATCGAACATAAAAAGAATTTTGAAAATCGGTCCACATTTATTTTTTATAGTAGAGACTGGCAAACGAGCAGATGGGTCACCTGATGTTAAGAGATCTCCACCGCCCATAGACACCCAAAAAGAATCATGGGTGCGTTGCCAACCTAAAAGGATGGGATTGAAGGGGAGGGAAGCGGGATTGAGAAAAGGGAAGGGGAATTGGGCTACCGGAAATCTCACTCACCGAACGAAACATGACAGCGAGCCGCCACTTTACGTCGGTTTTCTGTGAGACAGTGGTATCAAACCGGTCGAGCCGGCCCATTGGGGCTGTAGACGTAATTGTCTACAGCGTGGCTCTACCACTCAAACAAAATTTGGCGGAGATATCGCGTAACATACATTAAAAAAACTACAGACGAATACATTTTCTCCTTTAGGAAAATCGGCCGAAAATCTCTTTCAAATTTTTTAAGGTACACCTCAAATCTCAAATGCAATGGCATCTTATTACTATATAAAGATCTCTAAATACCTTACAATTCTAGAACTATAAAGTCTTAAGATGAAAAGACGTGTGCAATAAAACAGCGGATATCACAGTAAATCGCATTTGTAATGGCGGCGCATCGCAAATTGTTTCCATGTGTTGTGGATGCAATGCAGGTGATCGCTACGAGCGGTACATTACGATTTAGGTGGGAGCGTACGGGGGGAAGTTACGTCGAGCTTATTCACTGGTTTATTGTTGGCCTAAAGGCACGTGTCCTGCACTATTACATTACACAAAAACACATACGTAAATAAATGATAAATAAATACACCCAACGGTCACACACCTAGTCCTGACCCCACACTAGGTTATAACCTGTGTCGTGGGTATCAGAAACTATGAGAGACTTTCGGTCTCACAACACCCAGACTTGAAACAAATATCTGTGGGCCACACAAACATTTGTCTCAATGCGGGAATCGAACCCGCGGCCTCTCGCTTCACAACCGGCTACTCGCCTACTGCGCCACGGAGGCTGTCATATACGTAAAACAACGAATTTATCTATCTCCGTAAAACAATGGACCGTGCATAAAAAACATGTTTTGTGTAGGTGTTTTGTGTAATGTTCAATGCAGGAAATGCGGCTTAATATAATACAATGCAAGTTGTATTGGTCATATCACCGTTTTAATATTTTTTTCTTTTCCCGACCTCGAATTTAAACCAATTGCGAAGCAGGTAAAGGATTATACTGAATGTTTCAAAACTGCCTCGGTGGCGTGGTTGTATTTCGGTACGACTACTATCCAGAGGTCTCGGGTTCGATCCCCGCGTCGGGTAAAGTGATATTGGATTTTTCTATATCAGCCCGGAGTCTGGAATTTGTGCCCGATATGGCGATAGGCTCGCCCCCTATCACATCTGGGACGGAACTAAGCTCGGCTAAAATGTGGGTGTACTTCATGGCTAGTGCGCCTCTGCCTACCCCTTGGGGATACAGGCGTGAGCTTATGTTATGTGTTATGTTTTAAAAATGTAAACGCTCATAATATTGGATGTTACCTTAGTTTACAATATATTCGAATTTTCTTCAAATGAAAATATTAAGTGTGTGTTATTAATTGATAATTTAGATTTCTAATTTTTAAAATCAGTCCAGTAGTTTTACGGTTAAAAAATAAATATCCTTCGTAATATTAGTTTAGGTTCCACTAGTTTCATATAATAAGTTACGAGCTCTCGTCCCACTGAGATTTCATTGCGGTTATAGAAAGTTATAGCGCTTGGTCTCAGCCATTTTGTTTCATTAGTGTGATGTCCATATCCTGAAAATATACAGATATAGCCAATTTCTAGGGGATACAGTCATTTTAAAGTCCGTAAACAGCGTAAATTTTAGCTAATGGCGACCGACTTGATGGCGACCACCGTACAGCTGCCATAGTGGCCCACACTCCTGTGTGGTTCGCGTTCCAGAATCAGCCAGTAGATCCGATTTTCTCAAGGGGCTTGCGGCATGACTTGATGGTTGGTTAGGACGGGTGTGGGGGTATCCCTACTGCATCGGCCATCCGCCTGTCTTGTCGGCAAGCCCCTCGATTTGCTTCTTCGCTCTTCGGATTCGGAGTGTGAAGAAGCATTAATAGACCGGCATGATTGTGTTGACCACTGATAAACACAGTGTTTGTCAGTGGTCGCTAGTTTTTTTGGACTGCACTACACATACCATCAGGTGCAATGTAGTCTCTTTGCCGTGCCTAGCTAAAAAAAGAAAAACAGTTTTAATTAGAAAACCAGTTAGCTTGATTCTTAGTCGGGCAATGCCATTTCTGTGAACGCCGTCACTAGAAAATCAAGATTCGCTAATGATTGGAATTTGTGCTTAATGCTTAATTTATCTCCTATAGCAACATGGGACGAAAGTAAGCTCAGCAAACAGTTCTTTATCTTACTTCCTGTTCGTTGTACTTCCTCCCACTCCAATTTCATGTTGTAGTAAATGTTACAGTTCAAGCATGTAGAAAAGATTCATCATCAGAAAAGTTTCGGCAAAATTTTACCTGTCTCACATCAACCGCCCTGGGGAATCTAATCCTAACTAACGGCCGGTTTCAATAAACGATCTCAGTTTAGTATGCAGATAGATCGCAATTACGAACCAATCAAATCAAGTTATTTGACGGAGTCATGTTCAAAATGTGTTCTTATTGGTTAATTTTTATAATCTATCTGCACATTAGAACTCAGATTGTTAATTGAAACCGGCCGAATCGTGTTACCTTAAACTACTGGTTTTTATGAATAAAAATCATAGTTTACAACATGAAAAGAAAATTGCTCGACGGAATCAACAACAGTATGTAACCGCAATAACAAATAGATCTAACCTCTCCTTATTGGCAGGTATTTTAGGTCCAAGGTTTCGAGATTTCCAACCCTAATGCTTTGTCACTAGTCTTGTTTTCATTTGAATTGGGTTCGATTCCATTTGGCTATAGTTCTCAATTGTGAGACGTCGCGTGTGTAACGGTTATGTGATTTCGGATTTCAATTATTATGGGAAAGTGGTATTCAAATTGGTGGCTGCCTCTTTGGTCTAGTCGCAGGATATATAGGCTGTGGTGTTGGGTTCGATTCGAGGTCGGGCAAGGTGATTTTTTAAATTTGAGTTGCCCGGTACTGAAACTTCAGAGAGGATTGCGAAGCGGGTGAGTAGAGATGGCTGTGACATGAGAAGCCTTGGGTTCGATTCCCGCATCAAGACAAATCTTTGGCTTCTATATATTTTTAGGTCTGGGTGTTGTGAGAACGAAAGGGTCTCGTAGTTCCCGATACCCTCGACATACAACTCGTATCTTAGTGTATGACTGTTTGGTGTTGACAGTGACGTGCACATATATTTACATTAGGGTAGACAAAAATCTAGCATAATTATTTTCTTCAATTTATTCTTGATTTACTTTAACCATCATAATCATTCTCACGTTGACTTAAAATAATAAACCCAGCGCTGTTTGAAAAACTCTTTTTAGTGACCATTTTCATTATGTATTTTTAGCAAATTGTCAGGGTAGACAATGTCTCTTTGTCTATATGAAATGCACGCCACTGGATGTTAAAATAGGTAAATATTGTATTGTGTATTCAGAAAACTAACAGAATTTGTAAAATATATAACAGAATAATCGTATCAGTAATTGATTACAATATTAAATTGTAAAATTAATTACTAAGCTCGGCGAAATGTGGGTGTTCTAGTTCGCTAGTACGCTAGTTTGCTACGTAGTAGCTCACGCCTGTATCCCTGAAGGCGTGAGCTTATGTTATGTTATTAAATTGTAATTAATCTTAGTTTGTGTGTATCTTATTTATCTGCTTAGCTGTAACTGGCTTCCTGATAAATATTTGGGTTCCTCGTTAAACAAATTTAAACTTTGTTTCTGAATATTAAGATCAAAATTGATCAGATTTCTTCACCCTTTGATTGTATACTTTACTGACTTTTATACATTACACTTTTTCCCGCACAGTCGGGTAAAAAGGATCATCATCATACAGGACGTCTACTACCGAACATAGGTTGGAAGTTAGAAGCTGTTAGTTGGAAGCTGCCAGCATCCAGCGATGTTAACATAACATAACATAAGCTCACGCCTGTATCCCCGAAGGGGTAGGCATAGGCGCACTAGCCAACTACTACACCCACATTTCGCAGAGCTTAGTTCCGTCCCAGATGTGATAGGGGGCGAGCCTATCGCCATATCGGGCACAAATTCCAGACTCCGGGCCAATATGGAAAAATCCAATATCACATTGCCCGACCCGGGGATCGAACCCGAGACCTCAGGACGGAGGAAATATAACCACCCCACCGACGCAGCGATGTTATTGTACTTTGTTAGTTTACTCTAACTTTTAATTGACTACCTCGGTGGCGTAGTTGTATTCGGAACGACTACGGTTCTGAGGTCTCGGGTTCTATCCCCGGGTCGGGGAAAGTGATATTGGATTTTTCCATATCAGCCCGGAGTCTGGAATTTGTGCCCGATGTGGCGATAGTCTCGCTCCCTATCATATCTGGGACGGAACTAAGCTCGGCGAAATGTGGGTGTTCTAGTTCGTTAGTGCGCCTCTGCCTACCCCTTCAGGGATACAGTCAGGACATGTATGTACAATTTAACCGTTAACAAATAACATCAAGTAATCTTCCATCATAAAAAAGAATATTACAAACAGAAAAGTATCAACTGATCTCACCTCTGATTCTACGAAAAATAGGGACAACAGAAAATAAACATCCCTCGTTGCTGAATATTGTTAAATCCGATATCAAGGTAACAAACTTAGAGAATAAATATGATTCTATAAAAATATTATTTTGTAAGCACGTTAGTACGAGGAATTGTACATAGCAACATATTTTTGAGTGATAGAGCCATGGTAAACACAGCACGTATGGGCCGGCTCGACCGTTTTGATACCACTGTCTCACAGAAAACCGACGTGAAGTGGCAGCGCGCTGTTGTGTTTCGTTTAGTGAGTGAGATTACCCACCGGTAATTTTTTTTTTTAATAATACACCCAACAGTCACACACCTAGTCCTGACCCCACACTAGGTATAACCTGTATCGTGGGTGTCAGAGACTATGAGAGACGCGCGGTCTCACAACACTCAGACTTGAAACAAATATCTGTGGGCCACACAAACATTTGTCTCAATGCGGGAATCGAACCCGCGGCCTCTCGCTTCACAGGCGGCTACTCGCCCACTGCGCCACGGAGGCTGTCGAATTTGGAGGAATTGCGCCACCGCCCAATTCCTCCCTCCCCTTCTCAATACCTTTCCCCTATTTTAACTATTCTCACGCAGACGTGGCCCAAGTAAAAGCTAGTTTGCAACCGACTTCCAAAAAGGAGAAGGTCCTCAATTTATCTATATAGATATATTTTTGTGTACGATAGAGCTTATTTCAAGGGTGATCCCATATTTGGTCATGATCGGATCAAGTCGAAAGTCGGTCAGTAAAGTTTTTCAACTTGTGAATATTATATAAAGAAACGAAATACAAATTGCAATTGCTATTGCAATTGTATAACGCAATACAATTTCAGCTGCGGATTTTAGTCGTGAACATTTTCGACCGATTTCCAAAAGGAGGAGGTCCACAATTCATCTGTATTTTTTTATGTATGTTACGCGATATCTCCGCCGAATGTGGACCGATCGTCAAAATTCTTGTGTTCGATTGAGCTTGTTTCAAGGGTGGTCCCATATAAATTTCGTCACTATCGGGTTTGAAGGCGGTCTGTTAAGTTTTTAAACTTGTGATTTTTATGAGTAACTTTATACTTTGTCACTCGCATACTTCGAAAGTTATATTTCTGGTATTTAACTCTATAATTGTTGTCTCGACCTTAACTGCCTCAGTGGCGTGGTTGTATTTCGGTATGACTATCGTCCTGAGCTCTCGGGTTCGATCCCTAGGTCGAGGAAAGTGGTATTGGATTTTCGTCCGACTGCCAAAAAGAAGGAGGTCCTCAATTCGTCTGTATTTTTTTTAATGTACATGTTACGCGATATTTCCGCCATATGTGGACCGATTTTCAAAATTATTTTTGTGTTCGACAGAGCTTATTTCAGGTCCCATATAAATTCGATCGGATTTGAAGTCAGTCTGTTAAGTTTTTAAACTTGTGATTATTTCATATCAGCCCGGAGTCTAATTTGTGCCCGATATGGCGATAGGCTCGCCCCCTATCACATCTGGGACGGAACTAAACTCTGAAATGCGGGTGTTCTAGTTAGCTAGTGCGCCTCTGCCTACCCCTTCGGGGATACAGGCGTGGGATTATGTGATATAATTTACAATATCACAAACAGTTGTTGAAAGAGCTCACATCAATTCAGATGTAGTCGACTTTGTTCCAGTGTCGACGATGGACGTGGAGGCGGTGGTGGGGCGGACGGCCTCGCTGCCGTGCGACATCGAGCCTGACTCCAATGAGGACCGGGTCTACATGGTGCTCTGGTTCAGGCACTCGGGAGGGAAACCTCTTTACAGGTAAGGCATATGTTTCCGACCGAGTTCAAATAACGGACCAACTTCAAATCCGATCGTGACCAAATTTATATGGGACCATCCTTGAAATAAGCTCTATCGAACAGAAGAAGAATCTTGAAAATCGCTCCACATTTGGCGGAGATATCGCGTAACATACATAAACAAAAATACAGACGAATTGAGGACCTTCTCTTTTGTGGTAGCCGGTCGAAAAAGGAGGATATCTCCGCCAAATATGGACAGATTTTTGACCAACTTCAGAAGGAGAAAGTCCTGGATTCGTCTGTATTTTTTATATTTGTGACGCGATTATTGTCGCCTCCTTGATCTAGTGGCAGCATGTATGGGCTGCGGACCGGGAGGTCCTGGCTTCCTTTCCCAGGTCGGGCAAAGCGAATTTTCTAATTTAATTTACCCGGTACTCGATCCCTTAGAGGGGGTTGATGTTAGGCAGAAAGCCGGTTATAAAAACTAAGCCAAATCCTCTCTGCAACATACTTGAATGATTTGCGCCGACACCACATTAAGGAGGGATAAGGGCAGAAGCAAAAATGTATGTTACGTGATATCTCCGCAAAATGTGGACTGATTTTCAAAATTCTTTTTGTAATTGATAGAGCTTATTCCAAAGGTGGTCCCATTTTGGTCACGATCGGTTAAATTTTGAAGTCGGTCCGTTAAGTTTTTAAACTTGGGATTATCAAGATATTTTTGTGTTCGATAGAGCTTGTTTTAAGGGTTGTTCCATATAAATTTGGTCATGATTGGATACATTTTGAAGTCGGTCCGTTAATTTTTATAGCAAATACTGCAAGACGAGCAGGTGGGTCACCTGACGGTGAGTGGTCTTCGTCATAGCCATCCGTGATACCAAAAATGGGTGTGGTACCAACCTTAGAGGAAATAGGAATTAGGAAAGGGGGAGATTTGGGTCACCGGAAAACGTACTCACCGAACAAAACAACTAGCTGCCATTTTTTCAAGGATGCTGCACACAAGAATCGGATTTAGTTATTAACGGCTGTTTGTCAACACCAAATGGCAAAGCGTAAAAAACTATGCTCTACCTGAAAATCGAACCCAGGTCCTCCCGGTCCACGCCCATATGTGCTGCCACGCCAAAGAGACAAGAGCTATGTACACTTTCTTTCTTTCTACCTGCCCTTATCCCACCTTACCGTGGGTTCGGCGTAACACACTTTTTCAACCATGTTGCAGAAATGATTTGGCTAAGTTTTTACGACCACCTGCCTGCCTGACGTCAACCCCCTCTGAGGGATAAGAGCTATATACATTTTCTGGCCTTATCCCAACTTAATGGGGGGGTCGGCACAACACACTTTTCAAGCATGTTGCAGAAATGATTTGGCTAAGTTTTTACGACCGGCTGCCTGCCTGACGTCAACCCCCTATGAGGGATCTAGTCCCGGGAAAATTAAATTAAAAAAATCGCTTTGCCCGACCTGGGAATCGAACCCACGACATCCCGGTCTTCAGCCCATGTATACCACTAGACCAAAGAGGCGACGAAGAGCTATATACAATATACATGCAATATGGACTGCCTCGGTGGCGTGGTGGTATTTCGGTACGACTACGGTTCTGAGGTCTCGGGTTCGATCCCCGGGTCGGGCAAAGTGATATTGGATTTTTCCATATCAGCCGGGAGTCTGGAATTTGTGCCCGATATGGCGATAGGCTCGCCCCCTATCACATCTGGGACGGAACTAAGCTCGGCGAAATGTGGGTGTTCTAGTTCGCTAGTGCGCCTCTGCCTACCCTTTCGGGGATACTGGCGTGAGCATATGCAATATCTATAACTATATTAAGACAAAATGTTTAATCATCAACAACAGAAACTAATTTCGCGAAAATGATTAACACGAAGTTCCCGGATCACAATGACCTGTTCCCGGGTCCTTATTAAGCGTCCCGGGTAAATTGTTTCGCGTCATTGTCCCGGGTAATAACTCTGATATTATGTTCTACACGTTTAGCGTAATGGTGGGTAAAAATAACTCGACGACTGTTACCTGGAGGAACTGTGTTTTATTTACTGAGCTTTTTATGTAGAGAAATACTTCGGGTATTTTTCTTTATATAAATACATAAGTTCATGCCTGCATCCCCGAAGGGGTAGGCAGAGGCGCACTAGCGAAATAAAACACCCACATTTCGCCAAGCTTAGTTCCGTCATATACGTGACAGGGGGCGAGCCTATCGCCATATCAGGCACAAATTCCAGACTTTGGGATGATATGGAAAAATCCAATACAACTTTGCCCGACCCCGGGACCGAACCCGAGACCTCAGGACGAGGGTCGTACCGCGCACGCAATACCACCAAGCCACCTAGGCAGCACTAATAGAAAATTTTATCTTTCTTTCTACCTGCCCTTATCCCACTTTAATGTGGGGTCGGCGCAACACACTTTTTCAAGCATGTTGCAGAAATTATTTGGCTAAGTTTTTACGACCGGTTGCCTGCCTGACGTCAACCCCCTCTACGCGGTCTAGTCCCGGGCAAATTAAATTAGAAAATTTGCTTTGCCCGACCTGGGAATCGAACCCACGACCTCCCGGTCCACAGCCCATACATGCTGCCACTAGACCAAGGAGGCGACTAATAGAAAATTTTATACTATTTAAAAATAAAATCTAGGTTCCAAACTCCTCTAAAACTGAATTAGTATTTCAGAAGCAATTTCATACATTCAGTATTAGTTCTTTCAGACATGCCTGAAACAAATTCAGCTTCCTAATAAGTTTAGCTTAGAAATATATTTTAAAAAATATGAGCATAAAGAAGTGCTAATCAGCTTTTAATGATTTCATTCCTGTTGAAATATTGAAGAAAGGAATTTGACGTCAGGCAGCCGGTCGTGAAAATTAAGCCAAACCCTTTCTACAAAATATTTAATAACTACAAGTTTAAAAACTTAACGGGCTTCAAAAATAAATTTTGAAGCTAAATCTATAAATAACTTCCAAAAAGGAGAAGGTCTTCAATTCGTCTTTTTTTTTATATTAGAGATTGGCAAACGAGCAGATGGGTCACCTGATGGCAAGTGATCTCCACCGCCCATAGACACCCAAGACACAAAAAGAATCATGGGTGCGTTGCCAACCTAAAAGGAGGAAATGGAAGGGGAGGGAAAAGGGATTGCGAAAGGGAATGGGGAAAAGGGCCACCGGAAATCTCAGTCACCGAACGAAACGCGACAGTAAGCTGTCACTTTACGTCGGTTTTCTGTGAGACAGTGGTATCTAACCGGTCGAGCCGGCCCATTCGTGCTATAGACATTACTGCCTACAGCGTGGCTCTACCACGTTAAAACGTCATCCACGTACCACGTCGTCTGTTTTTGTTTTTTGTTTGTATTGTTTGTTTTATGTATACGCTAGACCTCCGCCAAATGTGGACCGATTTTCAAAATTCTTTTCTTTTTCACAAGATTTTGAAAAGCTTGTATTCGATATAGCTTATTGCAAGGGTGGTCCCATATAAATTTCATCACAATCGGATAAGTTTTGAAGTCGGCCCGTTAAGTTTTTTTGTATGGAAGCTGGATAGCATCTTTATACACATACATTAACATAAGCTCACGCCTGTATCCCCGAAGGGGTAGGCAGAGGCGCACTAGCGAACTAGAACACCCACATTTCGCCGAGCTTAGTTCCGTCCCAGATGTGATAGGGGGCGAGCCTATCGCCATATCGGGCACAAATTCCAAACTCCGGGTTGATATGGAAAAATCCAATATCACTTTGCCCGACCCGGGGATCGAACCCGAGACCTCAGAACCGTAGTCGTACCGAAATACCACCACGCCACCGAGGCAGGCACCTTTATAGTTAGTAATATCTATTTTTTGATCGTAACCATTATCGAACCATATTTCGAAAAATACCCCAATCATCATCCCATAAACCATCTTAAAACACGCCTATCTTCATAAAATTACCACCAAATCTTATCAACATTGATATTTGCAAATCGCGTCATCGTGTGACACACAAAATTAGCACATATCAGCGCGGCTCGTTAGGGCGCGAGTGGAGGGGATGGGGATGGCTAACGACCCGACCAACATGGATTATCGACACACCAGCGCATCCGACGCACCGATTAATGGCTGGCTGTTAAATTATTTACGCTTGCATTAGATTTTGTCGATAAGTGTACTTGACTTGGCTGCTTTAGGCTGAGCTAACAGCGACTAAGTCTAAGTCAAAGAAACGAACTGAGTGAGGATTTGGAATTCAATCGGTTGACTTAGTCCGAGTCATTTTTTGTAATAATCACAAGTTTAAAAACTTAACAAACCGACTTCAAATCCGATCGTGACCAAATGTATATAAGACCACCCTTGAAATAAACTATCGAATACAAAAATAATTTTGAAAATCGGGCCTCATTTGGCGGTGATATCGCGTAACATACCTAAAAAAAATACAGAATTGAGGACCTCCTCCTTTTTGGAAGTCGGTCGAAAACAGACTGACAGACAGACTAAGCAAAGATTTTGTTGTAAAAAATGTCTCGGAAGAAGTCAAAATTCGAAGTCAGAAGTCGAAGTGAAAGCTCTATAGATCTCAGCCAAGTCAAAGAAACGAACTCAGAGAGGATTTAGAATTTAAAATCTAAATTTGACTTAGTTCGAGTCATTTTTTACAAAAAAAAAATATCAATATATTATACCCTAGATGCACAGTTCATCGCAAACATCCTTCTAAAAAGTGGTCTCAGAAATAAAACAAAGGAAAAGATTACAAGTTCTAATTAAATCAACACAAATATAACCCTATGCATGTGTCATAAAGTAGCTTTTCAAACGAAATGAGCAAGCGTTCTTTAATTAGAATTTTGAAATTTAGAATTCTATCGACGTCCGACTGTAGGCAAAACGAGTGCTTAAGCACTTCTTTGCTGTCCCATTTTCTGAGCGTCAACTGAGCATCTAGGGAAATAATATATCGATGAAAAAAACCTTTACTTTTGTCAGTTTGGTTTTCTTTTAAAAATGACTTGTTCTAAGTCGAAGTTCGATTTAAAAATTCCAAATTCTCACTGAGTTCGTTTCTTTGACTCAGACTTAGTTGAAGTTCGCTATATAGATCTCGGACTAAGTAATGGATGGTTCAGTATCATGACGGTCTACTTAATCACAAGTTTAAAAACTTAACGGACCAACTTCAAATCCGATCGTGACTAAATTGATATGGGACCACCTTTGAAATAAGCTCTGTAACCACAAAAAGAATTTTTAAAATCTCGGTCCACATTTGGCAGAGATATCGCGTATAAAAACATACATAAAAACAGACGAATTCCTTTTTGGAAATCGGTCGAAAAGCTTCAGCAGGGTTACCACGACCTCTTATAGCAGTATTATTATAATCGTTCTTCGTTTGTTTTGTATAGGAATCGATACAAGTAAAATTATAATAATGTGGGATTTAGTTTGGCAAAAATCAAACACTTTGATTACTTTTCGTCGTTTATTCTTAAAAATCTCTAGTTGCGCACACTCACTCGTTAGCCGTTCGTCGTCTATCTCGCCATCTTACTTTTCTCTCCTTCCATCCGTCTCGCACACATACTGCTCTCTCATTTCTTTACTTTCACGTTCCATGTACACTGCGTTCCATTCCTAATTCCCACAATAATACTGCTATAAGAGGTGATGGTAGCCCCCCTGCATACTCCACTAAAACACCAAACTATAAATTCCTAATGAATAGTAATAACAGCTAAACTCATTAACGCATTCCCAAATAATTAAGAGCCACTTGCGTTAAATTTGGTTGCGTTGAATCATAATCAAATTTAATTATGTTAGTGTAACTATTTTAATGGTCTGTATTGATTAATATCATTCTAATAGTACTTGGTAACAGACATAACATAACATGTGTTATGTTATGTTATTTTAATAGTACTTGGTGTTTATAATTCAGGTTACTGTTTATTGTTAGCTTTTACTCGCGACCTACCTGGTAGTTTTTTTGGGACCTCCTTGTTTATATCGTGCGTAATTGCGGCTAAAATGTTCCAAGGCGCTTTTGAACAATATTCACCCCTATACCAACCTCGCCAGGGTTCAAGCTTTCTGCATACCAAATTTTATCAAAAAAATTAATATTAAGAAGCATTATTTTATTACAATTGGTTCAGTACTCTTTATTCTTAAAGTTTTTTTTTTACATTTTTAAATATATGCTATAAAAAATACATTTAAAAATATAAAAATATTCCCCTCCGATGGCGAGGCTCGAGACCCAAGCCACCGGCGGTTAGGACCCCAGAGTGAGGAACCTCCTCACAATTCGTGCCGTATCCAGTAATACTGCCTTCTGCATTTGGCTCTTGACCCAAACACCAACCGAGAGCCTCTTGAGGTGTTGGTCGAGGCTCAGTGGTATTAAACCATGGGCAGAAATGACTATCGGAACAATGATTGTTGAATCCACATCCCACATGCGAGTAACCTCATGTGCCAGGTCTAAATATTTCGACATTTTGTCTTTTTCGGCTTTCACAAGGTTCTCATCATGCGGAATCGTGACGTCAACAAGCATCGCCCGGCGCGTCAATCGATCTACTACCACAATATCAGGCTTATTGGCCACAATAGTCCTGTCTGTGATCACAGATCGATCCCAATAGAGCGTTGCATGACTATTTTCGAGAACTGGTTGAGGGACATATTGATAATAAGGCACCTCAGAAGCCACAAGGCAATATCGAAGAGCAAGTTGCTGGTGTAGGATCTTGGCTACTAGGTTATGCCTATGCAAATACTCGCCGTTAGCAAGATACGAACAACCGGAAATAACATGCCTGATAGATTCTCCGGGACGGTGGCATGCTCGACAAATGTCGACCGTGCCGTCCTTCATGATTACAATTATTACATGATTATTTACAATTGGTTATTATTACAATAATTTATTAGATGATCTAATAAGCAACTAAAACCTAACCTCTAACTAAACTAACTGTCAGTTACGTGTTTATTGTTATACTCCCTTATTTATTTATTTATATTTATTTACATGAAGAAATACCTTTATTTTTATTTATTTTATTTTATTTATTTATATGAAGAAATACCTCACATAAAACAGAACAAAATTTAATAAGTTACTTTTGTTCATCATACCTTAGAATTTTGAGATATTCTTAAATCGCTCAGCATTTCGTGATTCGGCCATAAATTCGTATTATTAGCTAAATATTTTTCAAAACTAATATTGGCCTTTAAATTCTAAAATATTAAAGGATTTCATTTGAAGTATTAAAGCGCTGACAATGCTGTTTGTTTTTAATTAAAATTTTCTATATCAATCCGTTTGGGAGTTTGCTATTTGTTCACTGGATCAGTGATCGGAAACTTTGCTTTGCATTAAATATTATACAACTTATTTAATAGAAGACTGCCTCGGTGGCGTTGTTGTATTTCGGTACGACTACCATCCTGAGGTCTCGGGTTCGATCCCTGGGTCGGGCAAAGTGATATTGGATTTTTCCATATCAGCCCGGAGTCTGGAATTTGTGCCCGATATAGCGATAGGGCACACAGCTCGTAGAACTGATAGCCGATGGGGCAGAAAAGTTGTCGAGTGGAGACCACGTACCGGCAAGTGCAGAGTACAAGGTGGACCGACGACCTGACAAAGGTCGCAGGAAGTCGCTGGATGCAGGCCGCTTCCAACAGGTCGATCTGGAAATCTTTGGGGGAGGCCTATGTTTAGCAGTGGACGTCCTATGGCTGATGATGATGATGATGATGATGATGATGATGATGGCGATAGGCTCGCCCCCTATCACATTTGGGCGGGAACTAAGCTCGGCGAAATGTGGGTGTACTAGTTGGCTAGTGCGCCTCTGCTTACCTCTTCGGGGATACAGGCGTGAGCTTAAGTGTGTGTTATTGAATAGAAATTATTGCACGTTTATTTATTTTAGAATTTAGTGGTAGAGCCACGCTGTAGACAGTTACGTCTACAGCACGAATGAGTTGGCCCGATCGGTTTGATACCACTGTCTTACAGGAAACCGACGTAAAGTGGCAGCTCGCAGTCGCGTTTCGATCTGTGAGTGAGATTTCCGGTGGCTCAATTACCATCCTCCCTTTCCCGATCCCTATTTGTCCCACCTTTTATGACGGTAACGTACTTACCATCAAGTGACCCCTTTGCCAGTAATATGTATGTGTTATAAAAATTTGTTTTTTTTAGCACATATGTATGTATGTGTTTTTTTTTTCGCTGGAGCAGGCCGCTTCCAATAGGTCGATCTAGAAATCTTTGGGGGATGCCTATGTCCAGCAGTGGACGTCCTGTGGCTGATGATGATAAAAAAAACTATACGAATATTCTAAGGGCGAAAGTTTGGATAGATGTTTGTTACTCAATCTGAATACTGAACGAATTTTTCAAAAATGATTTGGCTTAGTTTTTACGGCCAGCTACCTGCCTGACGTCAACCATCACACCCGGATAAATCAAATTTGATTTTGGTGATCTCTCTGGTATGGTATGCAATTGACAAATGAGTAAAAGAAAAGATTTTTTTTCACAAGTTCAAAGCCGGGAGCAGTATCTAGTCTTAACGTAGTCGGACTTTAGGTTACTTTGTTGCCAACAGACAACAGAGACAAATACAGACAAATAAGGAAGGGCGCGTCATTGAGCTAAGCCGGAAACGGAAACAAGATTTCTTTGATGTCGCTCTCTAATTCGATATATTATCTGTAAATTGATTATTTATGTATTACAGTTTATTTTTAACCTTCTTCATCAAAAGACGTAATTAATTCGTCCGTATTTTATTATATAGGGCCTTGCAACATGCTTGAAAAAGTGTATTGCGGCGACCCACATTAAGGTGGGATAAGGGCAAAAGGAGGATTTTAATTTGATTGGCATCGCCTGTACCGACTCCAAAGAGAGTATGAAATTTGTCGTTTATTTTTTATGTATGTTATGCGATATCTGCGCCAAATGTGGACCGATTTTTAACATTATTTTTGTATTCGATGGAGCTGGTTGTCATATTGGTCAAAAGATGAATTGTGGAGTCTGGTGTTAAGTTTTTATTTTCTGCCTACCTTTATCCCACTCTATGATGTATATAGCAGTGGGTCAAAAGTGTCTAAAAATTATGTTGGTTGGGTGGTCTCATATTTTTTTTTTATAAAAAATACACCCAACAGTCACACACCTAGTCCTGACCCTACACTATAACCTGTATCGTGGGTGTCAGAGACTATGAGAGACTTCCCATAACACCCAGACTTGAAACAAATATCTGTGGGCCACACAAACGTTTGTCGCAATGCGGGAATCGAACGCGCGGCCTCTCGCTTCACAGCCGGCTACTCGCCCGCTGCGCCACGGAGGCTGTCAATGATGTTATGAAGTTTAGTCAAACATTAATCATTTATTAGACTGCCTCGGTGGCGTGGTTGTACTTCGGTATGCCTATCATCCTGAGGTCTCGGGTTCGATCCTCGGGTCGGGCAAAGCGATATTGGATTTTTCCATATCAGCCCGGAGTCTGGAATTTGTGCCCGATATGGCGATAGGCTCGCCCCTTATAACATCTGGGACGCAACTAAGCTCGGCGAAATGTAGGTGTACTAGTTGGTTAGTGCGCCTCTGCCTACCCTTTCGGGGATACAGGCGTGAGCTTATGTTATGTCTAATCAAATAATAAATTTATTAAGCAGTTAATTATATTGAAATAAAACTATTCTTACGGATTCCATCACGATTAGATTTTAATTATTATTCCCGACGTTTCGAAGCCTGCAAAGCCTATAATAGTTTTATTTCAATGTATAATAATCGCGTAAACTTAAGAAATCAGTTTATTATAATTATTCTACTCTGCCTTCCGTGTTGGTAACACATGCACAGTTTAAAGGCGGTATAAAACCTCCCCAAGGGAACTTGGAGTCTTGGAGAATGAATGTAAATTTCGTATGTCGTAAAGCGGTTGTACATACGTATGTGGATTGCATATAAATGTGGCTGCGGTGGGTTTTACTGCCTTTTTTGCGAATCGACAGCTGTTGGTTTGAGACGGATTTATGGTAAAGGCTTGTCTGTAATCTTAACTAGATCTGGGGATTAAATTATATTTTAATTAACACGCTTTTATTAGCTGGTGTTGGGAAAAATATTGTTATTACAATTAAAGATAAACAATTAATTAATTCGTTAATTGTTAATTGCGTTTCGGAAATAAAAAATATTTACTGATTTCTTAAGTTTACGCGAATATTATACATTGAAATAAAAATCAGTCTGACCCGTGACAACGAAGACTGCAAAGCCTTCGAAACGTCGGGAATAATAATTAAAACCTAATCGTGATAGAATTCGTAAGAATAGTTTTATTTCAAAAAATATTTAGTTGTTAATATCGTTTCTTCTAATTGATTGTTATTGTTTATGTGTAAACAAAAAAAAGGTAATTGCGATGACTTAAATTATATGTTGCAATAAATGTAGCATAATTTAAACAAATCAATTGCGAAATTTAATCCAACATTAATTATTATATCTAACTTCAATTGCAATTCACATTTTTTTTATTTAACGATTTTATTGAATGTTTAATTATTAATGCATAATTCTGGACTCACTTTGACCCATAGTCCTTCGCCTCCTTGGTCTTGTGGCAGCAATATGGGCTGCGGACGGGGAAGAACTACGTTCAAATCTCAGATGAGGCAAAGCGTTTTCTCTAACTCAAAATGCCAAGGACTTTAAAGTAATAATTTTACAGTTACAACTAATTAAGTTATGATACATCTATTGTTCATTTAAGCTTATGATATGATGGTTTTCGTCTTGATAATGCTAATTTTTCTTTATATTTTACCCCCAATTTAACAGGCAGAGTAACAGACTAATGGCTTCTTGGCTATTTCAGAACTCTTAGTATAATTCGAAAGGAACTTTTACTAACAATTTCTGTTCTTAATTTACATCGTTTTAGAATTAGGACGCTAATTTGATTAAAGAAAAAAGACTAAAGCACTGTACAGATAGCGCTGGAGTGTCGGCAACTAGCAACTATGTTTTTCTAGTTTTTTTTTTATAAATTTCAAGTAACTGCACATAGTAACTTTTTGTGATGAGTTTTGGTAATTTAAAAAATTAGAGTTTGATTGAAATCGGTAGTTAAAAAAAACCCTAAGTCTTTTTTCTGTCTGGCGTTATCTCGGTCTTCTGCCAGGGTTCGTCTTCCTACTTAAACGCTTCCACTTCGCCTGGTTTTGAGCATCCCCGATAGTGAGGCCATTGGCTCTCATATCTTCCTCCAGAATGACCAGCCAGCGCTTTTTTTTCGCAGTTAAAAAAATTCTAACTGTTACAATTAAAACTTGCGGGTTTGGGTAAGTTGTCTCAAGTTGCCAGATTTGCATGCGTTCATGCATTCCAAATTTTTTGGCTCAGCTTCTATGGCAAACCCGCATTTTGAACCGTTGAATAAAAATTTCACGAACGTACATTATATGTAAACATTTTGCAGATACAATAAATATTTAGAAACTTGAAACTTGTAAAGTTGCGTCAACTGTTGCTTCGTATGTACACGGCCTAACGTCTGCACATAGAAAAATTCTATACATTTTTGACACAAATTTCTGGCTATACAGGCAAAGCTAAAACTAAATGAAATGCAAAAGGTATGAGCCTTATTCTAAAACGGATTGGTCGCTTTTTATCGGACCCACTGAACTGGAAAGTTACAGGAGCAATATGATCCCGGGAGATGTATTTTGCAATTTCGCAACATCAATTTTCCGTTATTTTTGTACGTGGATGATTTTTATATACATTGTACGGTTTATTGTGTGTTCTCTGATTGCTTATTCCTTTGAGGTGTAATGGTTAGTAAAGAAAATACATGTGGTTTTGTTCGTAATATAATCTTTTGTTAGCTTTTCTTTTTACCTGCCTTTATCACACCTTAATGTGGGGTCAGTGAACACTTTTAAGCATGTTCCGAAAAGTTTTCGGCGTAGTTTTTACGACTGGCTATTTGCCTGACGTCAACTATCGTGGATCCAGTCCCGGGTATATAATATTAGACATATAGTACCCGACCTGGGAATCGAACTCAGAATATTTCGGTTCACGGTCCTTACACTGTGACACTAAATTATGGAAGCGATGAATTTTTATAATAATAATAGGCATGTATAATTTATTAATTCTAGAACTAGATAACGAGAACATTCACATTTCCTTGAGCCTATTTCCGTCCCAGATGTAATGTGCGAGCCTATCACATATGCCATATCGGGCACAAATGAGAAACTGACTAATGTATCAGCATACAGCCGAATCTACTGAAATTAAGAAAGTGTAATTTTTACACACTTCTGCCTTTTATGACGTAGATAAGCACTTTCTTTCTACCTGTCCTTATCCCACCTTAATCTGGGGCAGCACACTTTTTTAAGCATGTTGCAGAAAGAATTTAGCTTAATTTTTACGGCCGGCTCCCTGCCTGACGTCAACACCCTCTGAGCGATGCAGTCCCGCGCAAAGTAAATTAGAATATTTGCTTTGCTCGACTTGGCAATCGAATTCAGGACCTCCCGGTCTACAGCCCATATATGCTGCCTCTAGACCAAAGAGGCGAATAATGACGTAGGCAAGCATTAAGAAAGGATTTGGATACAACTAGGATAGAATAGGACTGCCTCGGTGGCGTGGTTGTATTTCGGGACGACTACCGTCCTGAGGTCTCGGGTTCGATCCCCGGGTCGGGCAGTGATATTGGATTTTTCCATATCAGCCCGGAGTCTGGAATTTGTGCCCGATATGGCGATAGGCTCGTCTATTACATCTGGGACGGAACTAAACGGCGAAATGTGGGTGTTCTAGTTCACTAGGGCGCCTCTGCCTACCCCTTCGGAGATACAGGTGTGAGCTTATGTTATTAAAGGAATTTTGAAAATTCATCCCCTAATTTGGTGAAAATGGAAATACAATGGGACAGACTCCCACGCGAGCGAAGCCACGTGCAAAAGCTAGTTGTAACATAAGTGAGCATTCTAGTACTCAAAATTGTCAACTTGCAGAATTTTATTTACAAATGATTTTTTCAACCCCTCTCCCTCCTTGTATTGATTTCTGTAACAAGGGGTGGTCCGCATTCTGACCCTTTCTAGTGGTCCTTGATGCCGGATGGCAATGCTAATGGTCTTCAACAACCCTTGTGTTGTTTCGAAATGGGATGAGTTTTGTATAGAACCACGATTTATGTACTTCGGCAGTCTTTTTTATTTATTTAGGCACAGTCGCCTCTTTTTTCTAGTGGCAGCATGTATGGGCTGTGGACCGGGAGGTCCTGGGTTCAATTCCCAGGTCGGGCAAAGCAAATTTTCTAATTTAATTTGCCCGGGACTGGATTCCTTATAGGGGGTTGATGACGGGCAGGCGGCCGGTCGTAAAAACTAAGCCAAATCCTATGTGCAACATGCTTGATAAAGTGTGTTACGCCGACCCCACATCAAGGTGGGATAAGGGCAGGTAGAAAGAAAAGATTTCGCGGTAGATTGGCTAAATCTTTTAATGTTGGAAATAATTTCCCTATAAAGTGTGTGACACGCAGACAATAATTAGCAAATGCCACGTTTCGCCACGTCTCAGTTTAACACTAATTATTCTTTGTGAATTGTGTTGTGCCACGTTAAAGTTAGAAATATAACCTGTAAATCATAGATTACTGGTTATATTATAAAGTAAGTTAATGCTGAATCTTGAAGCCACTGATATTTCGTAATCTGAATCCAGAAGTGCTGTGAAATTATAAATTACTTATGACGTTAATATGTTTGAATTACAGTAGTACTTACAATACTTACACCCGTTTAAATACAACGCGTACAGTCTCAACTACAACAAGCAACTTACTCATTAAAATGCTTGGGTATCGAGTCTGAAATTGAAGATTGAAGAGGTGAGCCCCCGAGACATTAGAAACGCTTGATGTTTAAGTAGGAAGGCGGACCCTGGCAGAAGGCCGAGATAACGCCAGGCAGAAAGAAAGATGCTTGGGTATCCGGGCCCGGAATTATTATAACAAAGACAAAACAGTTTGAGGATAAGTTCGATTCCTATCGCATCGTTTTTTAATATCCGAGACTGACAAACGAGCAGATGGGTCACCTGATAGTAAGTGATCTCCACCGCCTATGGACACCCAAAACACAAAAAAAACATGGGTGCGCTGCCAACCTAAAAGGGGGGAAATATGGATTGGGAAAGGGATGGGGGAATTGGGTCACCGGAAATCTTTCACCACTTTACGTCGGTTTTCTGTGAGAAAGTGCGCACTAATGACATTTGGTTATTATTAAAAAATTTCATAGATGCACATCGAGCTCGAATACATTTACGATTGTCAGACATCTTCCTGCTCGGGCCGCAGGTGACCCACCTGCTCGTTTGGCAGTCTCTGCTATAAGATTCGCTGACGTTATGTTATGCGCCTGGGACTAGAACCTACACAGGGTTGACGGAACTCCTTGTTCTACTGAAATAACTTACTTTATTAATAAATTCCATTTACATTTCGCGGTAGATTGGCTAAATCTTTTAATGTTGGAAATCATTTCCCTATAATTTACACTTACAGTTTGAGATCTGTGTCTACAAACGACAGTTGTTTCGCCCTGTTTAAGCTCCCAACGAGCTTTTGAAAGTCGGCGAAGTTTCGTCACACGCTTTTATTTAAATATAACAATAAAACGCGCGGGAGCTTTTAGGAAGCTTCGTTTCCGGCGGTTTGGGGAAATATTTGTTATTTTGTTAGGGATTTCTTGTAACTTGGTTAAGGCACATAATATATTCTAAAGAAAGCCTCCGTGGCGCAGCGGGCGAGCAGGCTGTGAAGCGAGAGGCCGCGGGTTCGATTCCCGCACCGAGACAAATGCTTATATGGCCTACAGATATTTTTTTCGGGTCTGGGTGTTGTTAGACCGTGCGTCTCTCGTAGTTCCTGATACCCACGATACCAGACTCGATCTTAGTGTAGGGTCAGGACTACGTGTGTGACTGTTGGGTGTATAAAAAAAATAAAAAAATAAGGAAAACCTTCTGTAAAAACTGCTTTGCAATTGGTTGAAAAATGAGCCAGTAATTAATATTTTAAATTCTGGAGTGAGAGCATAGTGGAGATATCTTGCTATCCCTTTCCAACTCACGTACCGTTATGGCGTTACGTGATTATGCTGATACTACTCTTTATTGCAGTTTGACGGTTACACCAAACTTCAAAGGCTTATAACTTTTTTATTTTTGAGAATATCTCAATATTTCTTTCTGTTTTATATTTTAGACGACGTAATTAAAAAAAGGACGCAGCGTAGGACGTCCACCTACAAGGTGGACCGACGACCTGATAAAGGTTGCAGGAAGTCGCTGGATGCTGGCCGCTTCTAACAGATCGATCTGGAAATCTTTGGGGGAGGCCTATGTTCAGCAGTGGACGTCCTATGGCTGATGATGATGATGAATTAAAAAAAATAGTCAAGTATCCAATTGTGGACTGATTTTCAAGTCTTTTTGTGATCGATAGAGCGTATTTTACGGGTAGTCCTATATTTGGTTACCATTGGATAAGTTTTGAAGTCGATCCGTTATTTATTTAACCGCTCTCGCTCATCCCTCGGGCCGACCACACCGCTCCTGAGGTAACGACCCGTAAGGGAGCCCGTCACTTGTCTCCCTCTGTTGCTTCAATGAAATTTCAATATACCTTCACGCATCCCCACTTCAAAATGCACCTTATAACTCACAACTTAAGGTTAAATGTCAGTTTAGCACACACCAAAGTATTTGCCGCGACGCGGTGTCAACGTTTTTCGACGAATTCTTCACGTGAATTGATTTGTGTCAAAGCAAATCATAGGATTACAGTGCCTCTAGTAGGTTTTTTTAACGTTTCTCGATTCTCGAAATTGATGATAGTTTTTGACCGACTTCAAAAAAGGAGAAGTATTCACCTATATTGAGTGGTAGAGCTACGATGTAGACAGTTACGTCTACAGCACAAATGGGTCGGCTCGACCCGTTTGATACCACTGTCTTACAGAAAACCGACGTAAAATGGCAGCTTGCTGTCACGTTTCGATCGGTGAGTGAGATTTCCGGTACCACAATTCGCCTCCACCCTTTCCAAATTCCTTTTCTCTCCCCTTCCATTTCCTCCTTTTAGATTGGCAACGCATCCATGATTCTTAATGTGTCTTGGGTGTCTATGGGCGGTGGAGATCACTTACCATCAGGTGACCCATCTGTTCGTTGGCCAATCTCTGCCATAAAAATATGTGGGTTACGCATCGCTTTAATATATCCTAGATGCAAAAATCATAAGAAGTGGTCTCGGTAGTCATAATAAACAAAAAACTTAACGTAACATAAGCTCACGCCTGTATCCCGGAAGGGGTAGGTTCCGTCCCAGATGTGATAGGGGGTGAGCCTATCGCCATATCGGGCATAAATTCCAGACTCCGGGCTGATATGGAAAAATCCAATATCACTTTGACCGACCCGGGGATCGAACCCGAGACCTCAGGACGGTAGTCATACCGTAGTACAACTACGCCACCGAGGCAGTCGAATAACTAAAACAAATAAAAATAACACAAATTTTAATGAAATAAACACAAATACAACCCTATACACATGTTATAAAGTAGCTTTAAATGAAATGAGCAAGCGTTCTTAAAGAACAATGTTCACTTCCATACAAACTTTTACCTGTCTTTCATATATTTAAGGTGGTATATAAAAATATGTAGTGTAGCAAATGTAATGTAATGCCTCTGTGGCGTGGTGGTATTTCGGTGTTACTACGGTTCTGAGGTTTCAAGTTCGATCCCCGGGTCGGGCAAAATGATATTGCATTTTTCCATATCAGCCGGAGTCTGGAATTTGTGCCCGATATGGCGATAGGCTCGCCTCCTATCACATCTGGGACGGAACTAAGCTCGGCGAAATGTGGGTGTTCTAGTTCGCTAGTGCGCCCCCGCCTACCCCTTCGGGGATACAGGCGTGAGCTTATGTTATGTTATTTTATGTATCAAATTAATTATTAACGCCAATACCAGCCAGTCTGGGGATCGTGTCCCAGGAAAATTGTGTTAGTTTTCATATTCTGTCAACATAATTTTTCCATGCTCTATTTACAAGCATTGTTCGTCGTATTTGTAACAAATATTTTTGTTTTTTCTTTATTTCTGTGAGCTTTTATTAGAAAAACACGGGCGGATAGAACTTTTATTTACCAACAAATATCTACTGTTTATACAAGCTACTAATTACACCCACTGTTTATCTCAATAGAATATACAGAGTGTTTCATAAAGTTGGTATCAATAATAACTTCACTTAAAGAGTACGGCTAGGAATCATCATCCTTCTGCCCTTGTCCCAATTTTATTTGGGATCGGCGCAACATGTAAACCTCCTTCGCCTTCCATACATGCCTATCAGCCGTCATCTCGTCATTCACCCCTTTTTCTTTCATGTCCTTCCTCACACATTCCATCTACCTTTGCCCCTCCTCTACCTCTCTATCCCTCAATATTCAGAATCATCACTTTCATACCCACGTATGTCTCTTCCCTTCTCATAACATACCCAAAGAGGATGGCTAGCAATCTAGTGGTAAATTTAAAATTCGTTAAAGCTAATAGTTTTTGAATAATTCTATCTTAAATTGTGACGAAATCATTTTTTCTAGCTTATTGGGTCGGCTGCAGTACATTTGCAAACTAGCTATGGGGTAATTAATTGTTTTTAGCATAAACAAAGCCTTTCCTATGATAATTGGGTACCTGACATTTTTTTTAAATTAATATTATATGAAATTTACGTCGCCTAAAATATAGAACAGAAAGAAATATTAAAATATTCTCAAAAATAAAAAAGTTTTGACTTCGAAGTTTGATGTAACCTTCAAACCGAGGGAAAAAGAAGTCTCAGTATAATCACGTCACGCCATAACGATACGTGCGTTAGAAAGATATCTCCAATATGCCCCCACTCCAGAATATAAAATATGAATTACTGCCTCATTTTTCAACCAATTTCGTATTTATTTTTATTTCTTAATTTCAAATGCAGTTTTTTTATAAAAGAGTTTCTTTTTCGTTTTATTTGCTATTACATATAAATATGTGTATAAAATCAAACGTAGTAAAATACCCATTGCGACGATTTACAGGCTGCATTCCGATTTTAATATCCTCATTCTCCATAATTGAAAACAATAAAATAAGTTCAATTTTTATTTTTTAAACTTTATTATTACGCGTTAAATCGATCCCTTGTATATGGTATTGTTATTGGTATTGAAATTTATGAAACATCCTGTATATTATTCTATTGAGAATTAGTTGGGTATCTTGTTATATTTATTTAACACTACTAGGCGCGGCTTCGTCCGACTTGGAATCTTTGTCGTACTATTTTGGATTAATTTAACACTAGTTGCCTTTGTGGAATTTGTGCCCGATATGGCGATAGGCTCGCCCCCTATCACATCTGGGACGGAACTAAGCTCGGCGAAATGTGGGTGTTCTAGTTCGCTAGTGCGCCTCTGCCTACCCCTTCCGGGAAAACAGGCGTGAGCTTATGTATGTATATATGTAGTTGCCTTTATCCATACATGAAAAAAGTAACAATTTAAAAATTAACTGAGCGACTTGCAACTTGATCTGATCATGACCAAATTTATATGGGACCACCCTTGAAATAAGCTCTAGCGAATTGTAAATGATCACCGCCCATAGACCGAAAGACCCAAAAAAGTCATGGGTGCGTTGCCAACCTAAAAGAAGGGAATGGAAGGGGAGGGAAAAGGGATTGGTCAAGGGAGAGGGGAGAAATGGGCTACCGGAAATCCCACTCACCGAACAAAACGCGACAGCAAGCTGCCACTTTACGTCGGTTAACTGTGAGGCAGTGGTATCAAACCGCTCGACTCGAGCCGGCCCGTTAGTGCTATGGGCGTTTCTGCAGGTCGATTCTCTTAGGTTTCATTTGTGAAAACTACGTTGCAGCATCGTTGCGGCAACGATGTTTTCATTTTTGTACTCAGCAAGGTACAAAGCCCACGCATAGCGCTATGCGTGATGACGGTGCTTATGCGAACTAGCTTTCTCGAGCGAGGCGTTTGACATAAATGTATGGAAAATGGTATTCTAAGACCCAACAACGTTGAACGCTCCGTCGATCTCAACGATGTGCGTTGCGGGAGCTCGTCGTCGATCGCAACGTTGTGGCGTTTCTTAGAGAATCGATCTGTTGTCTACAGCGTGGCTCTACCACTCAAAAAATTCCTTAAGTCGGTCAAAACGTTATACTCAACAAGCATTTTAACACAATTCCATACAAAACGATGCAACAAAACGTTCGGAAATTCCGAACGTTCCTAAAGAAACTGTCTCGAGATATGGAAAATATTTTCATTTAAACTCAATTTATTTGTTCGTGGAACAGTCGATGCAATAAATTTGAATGTTAACAGTTTCGTCAGACTATAATTCTATGGATGCTTCCCGATGAATTGCAAAAAATATTTTTGCTTGCATTTTGTTTCTTGTTCATTGGTTTCTCTTGGAAGACGCCTTTTGGTCTTGTCACAGTGTATATGACCTGTGTACCGAAGGGTCTAGGCTCGAATGCCACCCAATGGATGACGTACAACAAAAAATAAAGCTAATCACTAATTTTACGGGCGGCTTTAAAATTTCGAAGTATAAAGCTACGTCTCCTGCATATGTTTTTCGAAACAAAACACAAAAACACCGACCCTAAACAACGTATTTCACTGTCTCTTACTCGTGGCATAATGAACCACAGACAAAAATACCGTGTTTTGTGTAGGTGTTATTTGTAATGTTTTAGTGCAGGCCATAAACACTAAATACGTCAAATCGTCAAATATTCCGCGTCACTCAAGCCTCGATATAACGAAGTGTCAATAGTGCTTGACAGACGCCTCTAAACCGTCGGATATATCGATATAAATTCGCAATTACGAGACGCGTGTCGGGCGGCGCGTTGTGCCGACACGGCTCGTTACGCGCGCACCACTGAACGAGGCCCGCGTTATAAGCGGAAGCGAGTTTCATTTTATGCGGTTTCATAACATAAGCTCACGCCTGTATCCCCGAAGGGGTAGGCAGAGGCGTCCTAGCGAACTAGAACACCCACATTTCGCCGAGCTTAGTTCCGTCCCAGATGTGATAGGGGGCGAGCCTATCGCCATATCGGGCACAAATTCCAGACTCCGGGCTGATATGGAAAAATCCAATATCACTTCGCCCGACCCGGGAATCGAACCCGAGACCTCAGAACCGTAGTCGTACCGAAATACCACCACGCCACCGAGGCAGCAACAACAATACCAATAAAACTTAACGGACTGACTTCAAACCTCATGCATTGCGACCAAATTTATATGGGACTACCCTTGGAATAAGCTCTATGGAACGCAAAAAGAATCTCGAAAATCTGTCCACATTTGGCGGAGATATTGCGTAACATACATAAAACAGAGGAATTGAGGACCTTCTCCTTTTAGACCGACTTCCAAAAAGAAGGTCCTCAATTCGTCTGTTTTTTTTATGTATGTTACGCGATATCTCCGCCGAATGTGGACCGATCATCAAAATTATTTTTGTGTTCGATAGGCTTCTTTCAAGGACGGTCCCTTAGAAATTTGGGGCCTTACTTAAAACACCATTTTTAGCTGAGCAAATAATTAAGAATAACCTGTCACTTTTTTCCTTGCGTTACATTGTTTAAAAATGAAAGGGACAATAAGGATAAGCAGTGCTTAAATATTTTTATAAGTAAGGGGCTATGTCATGATCGGATTTGAAGTCGGTCTGTTAAGTTTTTAAACTTGTGATTATTTGAAGTCGGTGGAAATCTCGTACCAAACAGTTTAATGATTACATCACCGCATTAGTTTCCATTCGGTCTGTCTATGCATTCGGATGCATTTAGCATTCTCTTTGATCGTTCATTACGACGCGACGTCTCAATCATCTTGGAGGATTTACTTGTAAATTATACGAAGCTTAGAGGAGCTTATGTAATAGGAACGGTGGCAATTCCTGGAAACTATCTTATTCATCTATAGAAGGAAGATGTAGATTTTGAAGATTTGATTCTTTCTTTCAAGAACTCTTCGGATTTCCGTTGTTACCACAGATATTTAATATTACTACCTATAGAGGCGCTACTAAGCAAATTTCCATACAAAAAAAGAATCTCAAACTTCAGTACCCACATCAACCATTTATTAAAATGCGAGAGCGATTATAACAATTTACACCCTAGAATGTTTTGTGAACGATTAAGGATCACGTTAAGATAAGTTTATTCTGTCAATATTATTACGCTGGCTGACGCGCGTATATGTCAAAACTGATCGGCTTATGACTAGGTCTTAACTTTTGGATCACAAGTTTTGTGCCGTTGTCCCATCTATATACTATTGAATGTCTTTGGATGTAACACACTTTTTGAATAATGTTATAAAAATGATCCGGCTTCAATTTTCCGACATTAACTCCTAAACCCGCTTCTGGGGATCTAGTCCCGAACAAATCGTGTTAGAAAAATAGTTTTACCCAACCTGAGATTTGAACCTACGACCTCCCATTTAGAGGTAAAGGTAATAAACCCTGCCACTAAAGCAGAGGCGACAAAGATTGTCTAATTAACCCAAAATTATAGTGAATAATTGATTGGAACGTATATTGCCTTGGATCGGTAGGTATAGAGTACGAACCTCCAATACAAAACGCCCTGTGGCTAGATTTGTCTACAGCATGAACGGACTCAAACTTAAGTACATTTCAGTCGGACAGACCAAATCTTTAAAAATTCTGTTACTAATACTATCCTCCGGCCGTACAAAATAATGTATTAAAAATTTACTCGAGTACTAAAATTTCGTTGTTCTCAACTGTCCTTAGGTCCTTGTCATAAGGTCGCTTTTGCCTCGAAAAATATATTCGCCATTGCTACATGTACAGCCTCGAGCGATGTTTGTCAACCAACATTGAAACTATTGTACATAATAATATATTAACCTTCTCATTCTATAAGGATAGATTCACAGTAGGGATGGGCAAAATAAATCACTCAAAAGATATATGATGAATAATGTGTGGTAGACTGGCTCGGTGGCGTGGTGGTATTTCGGTACGACTACGGTTCTGAGGTCTCGGGTTCGATCCCCGGGTCGGGCAAATTGATATTGGATTTTTCCAAGGCGGGCCTCACCTCATATTTTCTATATATGTATAATCTATAACATTTTAGATATTTATGACTAATTTACAAAACAATCACGGGCTGCATATAGGACTTCACGGGCTGCAAATAGGATTTCACGAACCGCATGCGGCCCGCGGGCCACGTGTTGCCAACCGCTACTGTAGACGTAACTGTCTGCAGCTTGACTCTACCACACATACATACATACATAAACTCACGCCTGTATCCCCGAAGGGGTAGGCAGAGACGCATTAGCGAACTAGTACACCCACGTTTCGCCGAGCTTAGTTCCGTCCCAGATGTGATAGGGGGCGAGCCTATCGCCATATCGGGCACAAATTCCAGACTTCCGGCTGATATGGATAAATCCAATATCACTTTGCCCGACCCGGGGATCGAACCCGAGACCTCAGAACCGTACTCGTACCGAAATACCACCACGCCACCGAGGCAGTCAATTACAATTAGTATTACAATTCACTACGTTTTAATGCAATCAGCTAAAAACAGTCCGACTTCAAACCTTATCCGATCGTGACCAAATTTATATGGCCACCCTTGAAATAAGCTCTATCGAACATATATACAATCTTGAAAAGCAGTCCATATTTAGCGGAGATGTCGCGTAACATACATAAAAAACAGACGAACTGAGGACCTTCTCCTTTTTTGAAGTCGGTCGAATATTCATGGCTGCTTTGCTAATCTTAAACAAAGGGAATAGAGATTGGGAAGAGAAGGAGGTTTACAGTTTATAGCAATCTCAGTCATCGAACGAAACGATAAAGGTCGCAGGAAATCGCTGGATGCAGGCCGCTTCCAACAGGTCGATCTGGAAATCTTTGGGGGAGGCCTATGTCCAGCAGTTGACGTCCTGAGGCTAATGATGATGATGAACGAAACGTTACAGCATCACTTGAAGCGTGACACAGTAAACCGGACTTTACATCCAAAATTCATGCAGAAGCATACCAAGACAAACGCACACAACTTTTTGCACAACAAAGCAATAATCAAAAGTTATTATTTAACAAGGCAGCCTCAAACATTTCCCTGTTTAATTCCAATGCCTGAATCAACAAAACGAAACTAGTTTCTGGTTTGAAACACACAACTAAAGCCGCGTTCACACTGAGAGAGTTGAGATACGCGACAGAACAGAAAATAGTTGTGGTTTTGATCAAGAATCGTATGACGAAGATACAGTCTCGTCAAATTTTCTGTTATCCTAGCATGAAACTTGCTCTGTGTAAACAGGGCTTTGTAGTAAATAGTATTATGTTTGTACACGTTCATTAATCCACAGCGATGTTTGCTATATTGTCTTGTAATAGTAATTGCTACGTCGGAGGGAATTGCTAGAGATTTAATAAAGCTGTATATGTTTGCTGGAGCGATGTATTTAAAATCTGCGAATTAATTGAATTAGAGCAATTCGTCAGTTTCCTCAGAGGATCCCTCAGAGGGGGTTGACGTTAGTCAGGCAGCCGGTCTTAAAAACTAAGCCAAGTCCTTTCTGCGACATGCTTGAAAAAGTGTGTTAAGATGACCCCAAATTAAGGTGGGATAAAGGCGGGTAGAAAGAAATAGCAATTCGTCAGTTGAATATTACATTTTGTTGGAAAATTAATTGACCAGACAGATGTTGGAAAACGAGCAGATGGGTCACCGCCCATAGACACCCAGAGCCCAAAAATAATGACGGGTGCGTTGCCAACTTAAAAGGTCACAAAAAGGGGATCTTGACCATATCCCATCTTTCTTTCTACTTGCCCTTATCCCACCTTAATGTGGAGTCGGCGCAACACATTTTTTCAAGCATGTTGCAGAAAGGATTTGGTTTAATTTTCACGACGGCTGCTTGCCTGATGTCAACCCCCATTTGGGGGAAGTCACGGGAAAAGTGTGTTAGAAAAACACGCTTGACTTAGGAATGGAACCCAGACCCTCCCGGTTCACAGCCCTTATACACTGCAACTAGCCCAAGGAGGTGACCATATCCCATCAGAGCCAGATTATCGTTAATCGCTGGACACATTTTAAAGGCCACTTCACACTGGCCGGTAACGCGCCATTGCCCGTAATAGTGTGTTTAACCCGGCTTTATTGCCGGTGTTAGTCGGTAATACTTGTTAATAGACCTGTTAGCACGTAATGAATGAATGGAAACAATGAACGAATGATTCGATGTTCGAAAAGAGAACGGTCATTTTGGTCGCAACACCGATGGAGAGGCATAATTATTTTATTAGAACTAATCGTATTTCGGTTGACTACAATAATTTGAGGGTTAGAAGCTAAATGAAAAAAGTATCGCAAAATCAAACGAACACTCGCGAAATAGAGAGCATTTACATTGTTCAAATTGTTATATTGAATAGTTGTTTGTTTGGGAAGTAAGTTTCTCGATCAATTAAAGCAATATAAAGAAATCACTAACTGAGTGCACTTATCTTTAAGCTATTTATGTATTTTATTTATATCCTCGTTCAAAAATCTCGGAGGTGGAATCCTTATCAGCTAGTTCAATAATAAATTCAGGCTATTTATGTACTTTATTTATATCCTCGTTCAAAAATCTCGGAGGTGTATTCCTTATCAGCTAGTTCAATAATAAATTCAGGTTATTTATGTAATTTATTTATATCTTCGCCCTAAAATTTCGGAGGTGGAATCCTTATAATCTAGTTCAATAATAAATTTAGGCTATTTATGTACTTTATTTATATACATACATACATACATCAGCCATGGTCGTCCCACTGCAGGGCAAAGGCCTCTCTACCCTCTTTCCACTCTTCTCGGTTTAAAGCCCTCTGCGGCCAATCTCTCCAGTACGCGTCCAGTTCGTCTCGCCACCTCCTTTTGGGCCTGCCGCGAGGCCGTGTAACGTTTCTCGGACTCCACTCTGTGCAGAGTTTTGCCCAATACTCGTCTGTCGGACGACACACGTGGCCAGCCCAGGTCCATTTAAGGCTTGCAGCCCTAAACCCTACGTCTGTGATCTGGGTTTTAGAACGCAGTGCGCTGTTTCTGATGCGGTCAGCCAATCGGACCCCCAGCACGCTGCGTTCCATAACCCGCTGGTAAACCCCGAGTGCGGATTTTTGACGTTTTGTCAAAGACCAAGTCTGTGCACCGTAGGTTAGTATGGGAAGTATACACACGTCCATGAGTTTTCTCTTCAAGGTGAGGGAGAGCTTGCCCTTTATATAGTCTTTCAGGGACCAATATCTATTCCAGGCGTTTGCAGTGCGTCGTGCAACTTCAGATTGTTGTCTTGCCTGGAAAGAGATTAATTGGCCCAAATAGATATACTCATGGACGTATTGTATCTCCGCGCCATCGATACCGATTCTGTATTTCGTGCTGTTTGTCATAAGCTTGGTCTTTGACATATTCATTTTCAATCCGACCTCGAGGATTGCTCGGCTAAGGTCCGCAATCATAGAGCTCAACTCACTTGCCGAATAGGAGAACAGGGCGATATCGTCGGCAAAGCGAAGATTGGTTAACCGTTTCTCAACGACAATGCCCCTCCCCTCCCAACAGTGTGCGAGCTTCTTGAAAACCTCTTCTAAGGTAGCGTTAAATAGTTTAGGAGAAAGCGGGTCTCCTTGCTTTACTCCTTTGCGTATTGGAAATGATTGGCCACATTGGTGAAGCTTTATGGATGCGGTGCTATTGTAATAAATATTATGTAGTAAGTTTATATAGGTGGTCTTTATATGCTGATTCTTTAAAGCCTGGAATATTGCTGTGTGTTTAAGACTATCAAAAGCCTTGGAATAATCTATGAAAGCTATATAGAGTGGAAGATTGTATTCGTTATACTTCTCAATAACCTGGTTGATGCTATGTAGGTGGTCGATGGTAGAGAGGCCGCGTCGAAAACCAGCTTGTTCTGGTGGTTGGTGCAGATCTAATTCATATGAAATCCTTCTTTCTATTATCTTCATAAAGGCTTTGTAAAGGTGTGAGACAAGGCTTATGGGGCGATAATTTCCTAGATCACATTTATCCCCTTTTTTATGTATAATAATAATAATAGAATGACAGAATTTCTCTGGGAAGTTTCCGGACTGTAGAATTTTGTTGAAAAGGCTTGTGATTTTTTGGAGTAGAATTGGTTCGCCGATTTTCAAGATTTCGGTAGTAATACTATCTTCGCCTGAACTCCTGTTGTACTTCATGGTCATTAGAGCCATATGGACCTCATACTCTGTTATAGGTGGAATGTCTTCTGAGCAGTAGTAAGCGTTCTTCTTTGGCTGCGGAGTTGAATCTTGGTTGGAATAGAGGTGCCTATAATAGTCCGTACATATGTTGAGGATTTTATCCCTATCATTTTGTTTCACACGTTTTTCATCTTTTAAGCAGCTGATCATTGATTTTCCTGTTCCCGTAACTCTTTCTGCGAATTTTAAAGATTGATTTGTTTCTAATGCTATCTTTATCTATTCAACATTGTATTGCCGAATGTCTTTACGAATTCTTCTTTTAGCTTCTTTGTCTTTAACTTTATATTCCGGTGTCCCTATTGCAAGCATATGACGTTCATCAATTAATTTAATGGTGTTGGTGCTTAATTTTCTTGTTTTCTTCTTTTTCATTTTTATTTTTTGAGTTGCTCTACGAATGTTTTGGACTATCGTATTATATTGTTCTTTTATGTCGTCTGAATCTATGTAAAGTGTATCAAAACCGTTCTTCAGTTCAAGTAAAAATTGCTCTTTATTTGCTATTAAGGATATTTTATCTAGTTGTTTAATTGAATTTTTAATAATCCTAATTCGTTGAATTTTTATATTAAGCTTTACTTTACTTTATTTATATCCTCGTTCAAAATTCTCGGAGGTGGAATCCGTAACAGCTAGTTCAATAATATTTTTTTCAATGAAGCTAGTCCAATAAACTCCTACATTATTAAATAAATGTTTCCTAAATAAATACACTGACGTTAATAGTATTTTTATTTTCAATTTTTTTTATTCAAGCTTGGAAAAGTAATTACACAACTTTCCATGGAAAGTGTAATGAAAAATAGGTGTCCATCGACAAACCATTAGTTGTCGGTTTACCATTACATTTGTATCGTAACTTACGATTTGTATCGGAAACTCACCTCGAAGGACCTCTGAGGTGTAAAAAGCCCTCTCTTTGTAAGGACTTACGCCCTTGTAGGCGTGCATATTATATTGTACAAAGGAGAGACTGATAGCACATATTCTGATCAGTGAGAAATATCCTCATGAAGCTTTTTATAGCAGAAACTGGCAAACGAGCAGATGGGTCACTTGTTGGTAAGTGATTTTCACCGCCCATAGACACCCAAGACACAAAAAGAATCATGGGTGCGTTGCCAACCTAAAAGGAAGGAATGGAAAGGAAAAGGGATAGGGGGAAATAGACCACTGGAAATCTCACTCACCGAACGAAACGCGACAGCAAGCTGCCACTTTACGACAGTTTTCTGTGAGATAGTGGTATCAAACCAGTCGAGCCGGTCCATTTGTGCTGTAGACGTTACTTACTGCCTACAACGCGGCTCTACCACTCAATTCTTCTCGTGAAGTAAAAATGTATTGAGAATTGTAACTTAAATTAGAATAAGATACTTCAATAAAATTTTATTTAATAAATTATGTATTCATTGAATAAATATTTGTAGATGTTGTGAGACAGTAAAGCGACTGCCTCGGTGGCGTGGTTGTATTTCGGTTCAACTACCGTCCAAAGGTCTCGGATTCGATCCCCGGGTCGGTTAAAGTGATATTGGATTTTTCCATATCTGCCTGGAGTCGGGAATTTGTGCCCGATATGGCAATAGGCTCGCAACTCATATCTGGGACGGAACTAAGCTCGGCGAAATGTGGGTGTATTCGTTCACTAGTGGGCCTCTGCCTACCCCTTCGGGGATACATGCGTGAGCTTAAGTTATGAGACTGTAAAGTGACTCTGAGTTGCACACACACTCGACACAAGAGTCAAATCTTACTGTGGAATTAGGACTATGTATTGCATTTGTACTTTCTATTACAATTCCAATGAAATACATTTTCTTAGTTAAAAGCAGGATAATTCGATAATCGTCACTTGATTTAATAAAATAGAGGCAAAAAACAAACACAATAATGAATTAATCGAGCAAATTAAATCGAAACAGTGGATTAAGCTTGAAAACAACTGAGTTGACAGATTGAATGGATTAATAGAAAAAAGATTGCGCGAATGAAATAACAAAAGAACGATCGCGCCGGCTATAGAACGAATGAATTGATAAAGGATTAGCGGTACAAAAAGGATAATAGAGCAGCGAGCTAATGAAAGAGTGAACGAGTGAATGGGTGAATGATTTTCACTTCTACGTCGAATAATAGGGTCAAATAGAATGTTTACGACCTAAATTGAGTTATTGTGTACATTGTACTTCATAAATACGGTAATCAGGTTTAGAAATCAGTCAAATGCGGATAGACTTCGCGCTTTACAAAGTCTTTTATGGTCTTAATCATTGTTGTTATCGACCAACTTCCAAAAAGGTCCTCAATTTGTCTGTATTGTTAATAAGTTGATTCAATGTAAGAAAATACATAAAACATAAGCTCACGCCTGTATCCCCGAAGGGGTAGACAGAGGCGCACTAGCGAACTAGAACACCCACATTTCGCCGAGCTTAGTTGCGTCCCAGATGTGATAGGGGGCAAGCCTATCGCCATATCGGGCACAAATTCCAGACTCCGGGCTGATATGGAAAAATCCAATATCACTTTGCCCGACCCGGGGATCAAACCCGAGACCTCAGAACCGTAGTCGCACCGAGATACCACCACGCCACCGAGGCAGTCAGGCAGTGTAAGAAAATAAATATATAGCAGAGACTGGAAAACGAGCAGGGTCATCTGATGGTAAGTGAACTTTAGCGTCCATATAGACCCAACACACAAAGATATGTCAACTTAATAGGAGGGGAATGGGGATTGGGAAAAGTGGGAATTGGTCTACGGGAAATCCCCCTCACCGAATGAAACTCAACGGCGAACTGCCTCTTCCCATCGGTTTTCCTTGAGACAGTGGTATGAAAGACGTTACTGTCTACAACGTGGCTCTAGCACTTATGCAATTTTACATACATAAATACATAGACTCACGCCTTTTCCCAAAGGGGTAGGCAGAGACACGGATTTCCACCGATGATGATGCAATTTTAAACGTCATTTTCAGTACAGCTATTGCAAGTGGATTCCAACGTTTGCGCTGGTGCCTTTTTGACTTAATTTAATAGTGTCTGGAGCAATTTCACTCTAGAGTGTTTATCCAATAATGTCTCCTTGGAATAGTGGTAGCGTATATGCGCCGTGGACCGGGAGTCCTGGGTTCCATTCCCAAGTCAGGAAAAGTGATTTTTCGAATATGATATGCCCGGGACTGAAACCTCTAGAAACCTCTAGGCAGGCTGACGTAAACACTCTAGAGGTTTCAGTCGATAGTAAAAACTAAGCCAAATCCTTTCTGCAACATGATCGATCTTGAGCACACATTGTGTATCGCGGACTTGACATTGTGGGATAAGCGCAGTAGCCCGAGCCCGAAAAACTAATGTAAATGTAAACTCGCTGCGCACTGATGACATTTGATTAATATTTCATACACATTTCATAGACGCGCATCGAGCACGAATACATTTACGGTTGTCAGAAATTTTCCTGCTCGGGCTGCTGGTTAAAAGAAAGTGAAAATCTGACAGAAAACAAAAATACGTAGAAATTGGTTTACATTTTGCCGAAATATCTCGTAACACACATACAGAACTACACAAACAAAGAAAGATTATTTGTCATAACAAAAAAAGGTCAGGCAACTATTTTCTTACAAAGAATGATCAATAATTAAAAATAACTTAATATACTAAAAGGTTGCACGCCTTCATGGCGATAAATGTAAAGTGAAAACCACGGACTTAAAAAAAGATGGACAGAGCGGTAGGATCAGAAAGTGAAGCAGAGTTTTCGGCTCATTCGATCAGTCGCCGCCATTACGTGTCGATAGATCGAATGATCCGAAAACTCCACTTTCAATGTTCCTAGAGCTCCGTCCGTCATTTTTAATACGTCCGTGGTGAAAACCTTATTTAAAGTTTATGAAAAAAATGTAATACAAAATGCACTGCTTATAAAATAATATTAATAATATTAGCCCTGTAATATTACTGTCCCACTGCTGGGCACGGGCCTCCTCTACTAATGAGAGGGGTTAGGCCTTAGTCTACCACGCTGGCCTAATGCGGGTTGGTAGACTTCACATACCTTCGAAATTCTTGTGGAGAAATTCTCGGGTATGCAGGTTTCCTCATGATGTTTTCCTTTACATATACATAGCAAGCGATATTTCACAATGAAAACACACTTAACATAGAAAAGTCAGAGGTGTGTGCTCTTTTTGGGGTTGGTCTCGAACCTCCGACACTCGCCTCGGCAGTCCGTACCATTCCCAACTGAGCTATCGCTGCTTCTAACTAAATTGAAAATACACAGAGACCAAAACTTGCTAGTGAATCGATATCCAAACTTGTGGCTGTGCTTTTAGTTTTACTTGGAAGGAGTGAATTTCGTTCATTTTGCAATGATACTGTACCAGTAGTTTATAAGATCACACAGTTTTGGAATACTGAATTTAGCTTTAAAGTACCTATTTAAACTTTGTCAAAGTGCTCGAACATCGTAGCGAGTTGAAATGCTCTATTTAATGATAATTCGTTTTGATGGGCTATTTTTAGAACCTAATACGTCTAGGAGTCTGGAATTTGTGCCCGATATGGCGATAGGCTCGCCCCCTATCACATCTGGTACGGAACTAAGCTCGGCGAAATGTGGGTGTACTAGTTGGCTAGTGCTCTCTGCCTACCCCTTCGAGGATACAGGCGTGAGCTTATGTTATATTATGTTAATACGTCTACAGCACAAATGGGCCGGCTCGACCGGTTTGACACTACTGCCTCACAGAAAACCGACGTAAAGGCAGTTCGCCGTTGGATGAATCATGTCAGTATGCAGATGTTGGAATACGACAAGGTCCCTGTCACTGTGCAGTGATGGTTGGGTGACTATGCAGTTTAGGGAAATTACCCATACTACATGACCCATTTTTTATAATTTTTATACCCTTTCCCCCCACGGTGACCACACGTAGTAAATGCCAAGACCCCCCTCCCCTTCTAGTTATCACGCAGTACTTTATAAATATGCTTTTAAATCATTTTTGTCGAAGAAAAGTTAAAAAACAAAATATTATGTATCGCCACCTGTGACTTTAAAAAGTGCTAAACGCTGCACATCATATTTGAATACATCTCGAAAAAGCACGAGATTTCCCTAGAGGATATTGATTATTTTTTTTTTTTTATTTATTTAGGATAAAAAAACAATTATACAATACGTTGGTACAATGAGGTGTAGAATACAGTGGAAAATAATTGTATAACTTACTACATTATCCACGAATAATACATAAAAAACTGTGAAATATTGGGAGCGTATATAATAATAATTAAAAACTAAACAAAAAGGACGCGGTAGTTTTATCATTTATACTTATACATTATTTGGGGTAATAATTTAACTATTTTGCACAATCAGAATTGATTACTTTAGTGACACAATTCTTGAATACATTAGGGGAATGTGTGAACAAATCAATAGAGTTGAATCTGTTATTATAATTAGCCATGAGGCGACGTAGAGGTGCGCGCAAGCCCGCGTTGGTCCTACAGGAAGTGACGGCGAACAACGGTCTCGCGCGCACCTCCCGTCTTAATACTGTTCTTGGGACAGTGTATGCTAGTTTATTAATGATAGCCGGACAGTCATATTTACCCCGACACAGCGAATATAAAAACAATACATCGATTACAGTACGTCTCGATTCCAAATCGTGTAGGTTAAATTTCCTTAAAGAATTATTGTACGATGAGTATGATTGAAAGCAGCGGTAATGCACAGTTCTAAGATATTTTCGCTGCACCCTTTCAATAGCATCGATGTATATTTTATATAGAGGGTTCCATACCACAGCCGCATACTCTAATTGCGGTCGGACTATCGATTTATAGAGAAGTATGTATGACCGCAAATTAACAAATTCTTTAGTCATTCTAAAAATAAAGCCGTACATTTGGAATGCCTTATTCACAATGCTCTCAATATGCGTGTTAAGGTGTAGCTTGCTGTCCAATAGTACCCCAAGATCGCGTACCAGGGTTTGTCTTTTAAGTTGTGATCCTTGTAGATGATAAGAGTATGTTTGGAATTTCCTATTTTTGGTAAAGGTTATACAGCTGCACTTACTGATATTTAAAAAAAGCTTATTGATCTGACAGTAATTGCTAAAACGATCCAGGTCAACTTGGAACATATCATGGTCTTGCTTAGTAGCAATAGTTCTAAACACTTTTAGATCATCAGCGTACAGCAGAAATTTTGTGTGTCTAAAGCAGGAAGCAATATCGTTTATAAATAGTATAAATAGGAGAGGTCCTAAAATTGAGCCTTGAGGCACACCCGAGGTTGCATATATGCCGGTTGTAGACTGAAAACCCTTAATTACGACTTTTTGCAATCTATTAGATATATAGGAACCGAACCATCTGAGTAAATCTCCTCGTATTCCATTATAGGCAATTTTCTTCATGAGTATTTCGTGATCCACCTTGTCGAATGCTTTAGCGAAATCTGTATATACGGCATCGGTCTGAAAGCCGCTATCCATATTGTTAAATAAATAATCCGTTAAGATAGTTAAATTAGTTATTGTAGACCGTTTTTTAACAAATCCATGTTGCTGAGGTATGATAATGTTTTGGAAGGCAGTGTTGACCCTTGTGCACACGAGCTTCTCAAACAATTTCGACAAGGTGGATAATATACAAATTGGACGATAATTTTCAATATTTTGTTTGGGGCCAGATTTATGAACAGGGGTTATGTTTGCTTTTTTCCATTCATCAGGAAAAATTCCCTCACTCAGACATTTATTATATAGAATACATAATGGAATGCAGATATAATGGACAGTACGAGTAAAGAAGATCGGTGGGATACCATCAGGCCCTGGTCCCTTAGATTTATCTAGCGCCTTCACGGCATTCGTAACTTCGTCTTGGCTGAGAATAATTTTTGAAAGAAAAATGCTATTGTTTGCATACTTTTCGGGCGGGGACCACTGATCTATGTTGAAGGTGGAAGGTTCATATACAGATCTAAAGAAATCTAAGAACATATCACATATTTGTTCCGGATTACTGGATGTTGAATTTTTATAAGTCATTGCTGAGGGATAGCCAGATTTACGAATGACGTTACGTTTAGAGGCGAATGTCCAAAAGTACTTAATATTTTCGTTGATGCTATTTTCAACCGAAATAATGTAGGTTTTGTAGGCTTTTTTACATTCTGACCGAAATCTGTCTCTAAGCAACGAAAATTGTTCATAATCACTCTTGTTATTGAAAGTTTTCCATTTTTGCCAAGCTTTAGATTTATTTTTAAAGATTCTTATCAGATATGGTGGAAACCAATGTGGAAATTTTGTCGACTTAATACGAGTTTGGGGTATAGTTTCAATTATAATTTGATAAATATGATTATAAAATACATTGAGTGCGTCCACCGCCTGGAGACCTTTTAACAAATTGGGCCAGTCTATATCTCTGAGTTTGGTATTGATCAAGTCGTAATCACCCTTGTGAAAGTTATATTTTCTAGTTTGCTTAGGTGCCATATAAATGCAATTATCTAAGGTGATGGATGTGCAAAGAGGAGGATGATAAGGGTCTATTGGCACAAGCTCATCTGTAGGATTAAACATAACACAGTCAGCATTGGCTATGACTAAGTCCAAAATAGAACCTTTAATATTTTTTAAATTGTTAAATTGAAGAGCATTATGGATTGACAGGAAATTACCCAAGCATTTCGATACAATAGAATAGAATAGAATCGAAAGAATAGAAAGAAGAAGAATAGAAAGATTACGTTACGAAAACCTAAGACCCATGTGACCAAGCGTGGTATTTTGAAGACCCCCTCCCCCCTAAACGGGTCACGTAATATAGATACGTTCCCTTATCTACCTACCATAAGCTACCACTACAACCAATATCCAAGTATCAACCCCCCATTTGTCCCCAGTTTCGACGTCCGAGGCCGTAGTTTTAACAAGGCCCTCTACTGGAAGAAAAAAAAATGAAACATTTATTGTCTTAAAAAAGGAAAGGAAAATCATATTCAAGAAGATACATTTATTTAAATTAATAATAAAATAACACTTTACCTACAGTTACAATTTTACTGGTATCCTCTCGGATAAATGGTGTAGGCGGTGTCTTGGGATTCGACAAAGTCCCTGTCACTCCTCATACTACCTACTTACCATAAGCTACCACAAAAACAAGACCCAAGTATAAAGCTCCCATTTGTCCCCAATTTCGACGTCAGGGGCCGTAGTTTCAACATCGCTCCACTGGTATCCTCCTTGGGGACTAATAGTGTCAGCTCACGGTGTCTCAGGATTCGAAAGGGTCCCTGTCACTCCATATACTACCTACACCCACTTACCATAACCTAGGTCCCTGTCACTGAATGATAGATGGGTGGCTGTGGAGCCTACCTATCCACCATTAGCTGCCATTATCCAAGTATTAACAAATGGGGGTCATTTGTCCCCATGTGCGGAGTTGCAGTTTTAACAAGGCGCTTCATTCGTATCCTCCTCTAGGATAAATCATGTTAGTACGTGGATTTTGGAGTACGACAAGGTCCCTGTCACTGTGGAATGATTGATAAGCTACCACTACACCAATATCCAAGTATTTACACCCCCTTTGTCCCCAGTTGCGATGTGCGGAGTTGCACTTTTAACAAGGTGCTTCATTCGTATCCTCCTCTAGGATAAATCATGTTAGAACGTGGATTTTGGAGTACGACAAGGTTCCTGTCACTATGGAATGATCGATAAGCTACCACTACACCAATATCCAAGTATTAACTCCCCATTTGTTTGACAGCCTCCGTGGCACAGCGGGCGAGCAGCCGGCTGTGAAGCAAGAGGCCGCGGGTTCGATTCCGACCGAGACAAATATTTCGACCTATGCAAAGAATAAAGTTACATATGATAATTAATCGAAATTGCTTTTATATTTTTCTGAGCTTAAATTAACCTATATATTTAACTAATACTAGTAATTTTTTAAATTTATGACATAATAACAAGTTAAATTATGACATAGCTTAAAAAAATATTCACTAGTTAAATATACAGGTCAATAAATAAGCTCAGAAAAATAAGAAAGCAATTTCGATTAATTATCATATGTAACTTTATTCTTTGGATAGGTCGATTTGTGCAGCCCACAGATATTTGTTTCGGGTCTGAGTGTTGTGAGACCGAAAGTCTCTCGTAGTTCCTGATACCCACGACACAAGGCTCGATCTTAGTGTGAGGTCAGGACTATGTGTGTGACTGTTGGGTGTTTATTTATTGATTTATTTATTTTATTTAGTTACATCTACAGTGCATGCATTAAACATTGAACAATACATTTTACTTCTAGGTATAGGAGCTAATACATACACCAGTTACAGATGTACACGACATTGATTACAGAAAATTGTTTACACAGTGTTACAAGACCTGCTCCGCAAAAGCAGCTTCAATTTAGAATTATGCGCAATCAAAAACAACTTTTACATTTATTTTTGAAAACTTTGAGGGAAAATATATATATATATATATATTTAAAAAAAAATGAAAAATGAAAAAATTTGTCCCCAGTTTCGACGTCAGAGGTCGCAGTTTCAACAAGGCGCTCCACTGGTCGGACCCGCTCGCGTTCGGCAGGCGCGCCTACTTCGTCACCATGTCTCGACCCTCGTCCCTCACCGTGGACGGAGTCCAGCTCGATGATGAGGGCGTGTACCGCTGCAGGGTCGACTTCAAGAACTCACCGACCAGGAACTTTCAGATACGGCTTAATGTTATTGGTGAGTTGGAAATTATTATCTATGGTATCTGTATCTATAAGTACCTACTGTCACGGACGTAAGAAAAAGATGGACAGAGCTATGAACATTGAAAGTGTGCCTCACTTTCGGCTCATTCGATCTATCAACACATAAAGGCGGCGACTGATCTATCAACACATAATGGACTGAAAACCTTGCTTCACTTTCTATGTTCATAGCGCTCCGTCCATCTTTTTTTTACGTCCGTGCCTACTATATATGTATATAGACTAACGCCTATATCCTCAAAGGCAGAAGCGAATTAGTGAACTAGATCACCCATATTTCGGCGAGCTAATTTCCGTCCCAGATGTGATATGTTATATGTGGAGGTGAGCCTATCGCCATCACCATCATCATCAGCCATAGGACGTCCGCTGCTGAACATAGGCCTCCCCCAAAGATTTCCAGATCGACCTGTTGGAAGCGGCCTGCATCCAGCGACTTCCTATCGCCATATCGGACATAAATTCCAGACTCCAGGCTGACTATACTATTTACATACTAATACCAATATTATACATAAGTGAAACTTATTAGTTAGGACTGCCTCGGTGGCGTGGTGGTATTTCGATACGACTACGGTTCTGGGGTCTCGGGTTCGATCCCCGGGTCGGGCAGTGATATTGGATTTTTCCATAGCAGCCCGGAGTCTGGAATTTGTGCCCGATATGGCGATAGGCTCGCCCCCTATCACATCTGGGACGGAACTAAGCTCGGCGAAATGTGGGTGTTCTAGTTCGCTAGTGCGCCTCTGCCTACCGCTTCGGGGATACAGGCGTGAGCTTATGAATGAATGAGTGAAACTTATTAGTTTTTATATAATAGATAATTTGCGGAACTACTAACATGTCCGTTCCACAGATGGACACAGTCAGCGGCGAAGGGTCCATATAACCCATTTCTTACCGACCAAATTCACAAAATATCTTCACTATTTCTTAGGTACCCTGTCATTACTAATTAGGGGATGATTTCCATGTATTTTGATAAAAGCTTATCACATTATTTTCTATCTAGTACCACCACATCAACTGCTGCTGTATGATGAGGCGGGCCGCGATGTGGCTGGGGTCGTCGGCCCTTTGGAAGAAGGAGGCAACTTCACACTGCTCTGTGAGCTTAGAGGAGGTAACATAGAATATAACTCAACATAATTAACATAAGCTCACGCCTGTATCCCCGAAGGGGTAGGCAGAGGCGCACTAGCAAACTAGAACGCCCACATTTCGCCAAGCTTAGTTCCGTCCCAGATGTGATAGAGGGCGAGTCTATCGCCATATCGGGCACAAATTCCAGACTCCGGCTGATATGGAAAAATCCAATATCACCTTGCCCGACCCGGAGATCGAACCCGAGACCTCACAACCGTAGTCGTACCGAAATACCACCACGCCACCGAGGCAGTCAACAAGTTGTTAAGTGGGAGACCACGCTGTAGACAATAAAATCTACAGCACGCATAGGCGGGTTCGACCGATTTGATCGTACTATCTTACAGAAAACCGACGTAAATGGCGATTCAATGTTGCATTTCGTTCGGTGAGTGAGATTTCCTGTGTTACAATTTCCCCCTCATTTTCCCAATTCTTATTCCCCTCCTTTAGGTTGGCAACGATTCTTTTTGTCATGGGTGTCTACGAGCAGTGGAGATCACTTACTACCAAGTGACCCATCTGCGGCCTGAGCAGGAAAATTTCTGACAACCGTAAATGTATTCGAACTCGATGCGCGTCTATGAAATTTGTATGAAATATTAACCAAACGTCATCAGTGCGCAGCGAACTCGAATACATTTACATTTTCATTACTTTTTCGTGCTCGGGCTACTGCTCGTTTCAATCTCTGTATCAACAAAGCAATCTCTTACTTAAACAAATATGTACATACAAAACTATATTGAAGTGGAATGGTTACGTATTATTCATTCAGACGGGCACATAAAGAGGTTTGCGGTGTGTTAGGGGGATGAGAGGGGGGAAAAGGGGAGGGGGCGTATCGGAAACGGTCGCTATTAGTGTTATAAATGACCAAAGCTGTTAGAACCTTAAAGGTAACATTTCTCATATAGGGTGGCCATGCGGGCGGGAAATGCGGGATAGTACAGGAATTGGTTATATCTTTAATAATGATTATATAATTTCTTTGCGAAAAGAAGATCCCATTTATATAGCAGTTAGGCATTTTTTTTATATTCCGAAATTCGTATTATTGTAAATAAAACATCATGGGCCTTACTTATAAAAGCCTTTTTTGCTGAGAAAATAGTTAAGAATAACCTGTCACTTTTTTCCTTGCGTTACATTGTTTAAAAATGAAAGGGACAACCTAAGGTATAAAGATAAGCAGCGCTTAAATATTCTTATAAGTAAGTGGCTATATTTATAATAAAATCAGTAAGTTTATACGTTATTCAAGTTTTATGACACGGTGACAATTTACATGTAAATAGATCGAGAAACTAAAGTACACTTATTTTTCGTAGTTATGCCTTAGGTCCTTACTTTTTAAGCACTGATTTGGTACCTTAGTGGCAGCAATTCTGAGCTGTGGACCAGAAGGTCTTAGGTTCAAATCCCATTATTATCAGAAGAATAGTTTAGGTTCCTGATAGAATGTATGAAACAAAATTATTAAAAAGTCAACTCCAAATAGATTATTGCCGACTTTTCTGTATTTTCTTTCTACCTGCCCTTCTTCCACCTTAATGTGGGGTCGGCGCAACACACTCTTTCAAGCATGTTGCAAAGAGGATTTGGCTTAGTTTTTACGACCGGCCGCCTGCCTGACGTCGACCGCCTGTGAGGGATCCAGTTCCAGGAAAATTAAATTATAAAATTTACTTTACCCGACCTGGGAATCGAACCCAGGTCCTCCCGGCCCACAGCCCATACATGCTGCCACTAGACCAAGGAGGCGACAACTTTCAAAAATATTTCTTTTTTAAATTCCTCGATAAACCGTAAAATATGGTGAACCTGTGCGAGAACAAGTGTTCTTGCGTACAAGACGTATGTTTGCATTACGTTAGATGTTTGAAAAATTGAGCACTTGTGGATGAATCGGTACTCGCTACTCGCTAGGAGCGTTCGTAGTGTTTATGTACGATTTAATGGATGGTAAACAATCCTATTTCATACGAGATGTAATCACTTAAGTTTTAATGGAAAACATCTAGGTATACATATAGAGATATACTCGAGATAGGTCAAGTTAAAAGTACGCTAAACCGACGTGCATGCATGAAGAATGTAATGAGACTGAATGAGGCGAAAGAGGTGTGTAAGGATCGTAGCAAGTGGAAATCCGTTGTCTCTGCCTACCCCTATGGGAAAAAGGCGTGAGTCTATGTATGTATGTATATAATTGTCAAAAGTCGTTACTCCATTGGAGACATTTTAATATTACATTGTTTTGTGTATTAAAAGTCGGTAATTAATTAATCCGTCGGAGGCGTCACATAAATATGTTACATAAGCGTATGGGCCACCGGAGGCCAAGCCGCCCGTGACTATCTACAGAACATTGCTTATTTATTAATCGTACAAACGCCCAAAAACATGACGTAATCTCAGAACACATAACGCACCGCCATATTTGTTTGATAATTGATATATCCAAGAGCCTAAGGGCAGAACCATAGACTTCACCATAAATCAGAGACAACACATTCATGTATACATAAGCTCACCATGGCGAAATAATGATGACAAGCTCACGCCTGTTATATCTCCATGTCATAATGGCGAAATGTGGGTGTTCTAGTTCGCTAGTACGCCTCTGCCTACCCCTTCGGGGATACAGGCGTGAGCTTATGTTATGTTATGTTGTGTTATATACATACATACCAACATAAATAGTACTATCGAACTAGAACGCCTACATTTTGCCAATCTTATTATTAAACTTTTTTTGTGTAAACATTTTACTTTATTTCTACCTGCTCTTATCCCACCTTAATGTGGGGTCGGCGCAACACACTTTTTCAAGCATTTCGCAGATAATATTTGGCTTAGTTTTTACGACCGGCAAATATTTTTTGTAAATATTTTACTATATAGTATAAAACATAGCTTCTCGTTGTCTGTCCCTATGTATGCTTAGATATTTATAAATAAAAATAAAAATACACTCAATAGTCACACACCTAGTTCTGACCCCACACTAGGTATAACCTGTATCGTGGGTGTCAGAGACTATGAGAGACGCAAGGTCTCACAACACCCAGACTTGAAACAAATATCTGTGGGCCACACAAACATTTGTCGCAATGCGGGAATAGAACCCGCGGCTTCTCGCTCCACAGCCGGCTACTCGCCCACTGCGCCACGGAGGCTGTTAAAACTACGCAATGGATTTGATGACTTTTTTATTCAAAAGATAAAGTTATTCAAGAGGATGGTTTATATGTAAAATACATGCATAATATACTAGAGAAATACTGATAATTTTAGAGGTGTCTAAGTGATGTCGTAAACATATTTTTTTGCGCTTACATTGCAAACGCTGAACCCTACGAAATAGATCAAAATGGTGTATATTAGCATTGCACCCTGAGGTCTCGAGTTCAATCCCCGGGTCGGGATAAGTGATATTGTATTTTTCAGTATCAGCCCGGAGTCTGGAATTTGTGCCAATTTGCGACAGGCTCGCCCCTATCACATCTCGGACGGAACTAAGCTCGGCGACATGTGGGTATTCAAGTTCACTAATACGCCTCTGTCTACCCCTTTAGGGATACAGGGGTGAGCTTATGTTTGTTTATGGCTATTATACCGACTTCAAGTTTATGCAGAATAACGCACAGATAATATTAAGATCAAAGAACACATAACATAAGCTCACGCCTGTATCCCCAACGGGGTAGGCAGAAGCGCACTAGCGAACTAGAACACCCACATTTCGCCGAGCTTAGTTACGTCCAAGATGTGATAGGGGGCGAGCCTATCGCCATATCGGGCACAAATTCCAGACTCCGGGCTGATATGGAAAAATCCAATATTACTTTGCCCGACCCGGCGATCGAACCCGAGACCTCAGAACCGTAGTCGTACCGAAATACCACCACGCCACGGAGGCAGTCAGATCAAAGATTAAGATATAATATACTTACCTCGTATCCTGTCGTACTAGATCACAATAACTGCCGAACTACCTTCACTCATTTAGAAAGTTTTAACACACAAAAACACACTAACTTAATTAACAGCATTTTCTTGGCCTTAAAGTCAAATGCATACCTTATAAACTGGCAAAAGAATATTCATTAATCTAGACTCGAATTATTTTGTACCAAGACAAACACACAAAGAGAGTTCGACACAAAGAGATTTAATATGAATTATCTGTTGAATGTATTTGGTTGAACTACACACGCGAACCACAATTTTATGAGACATGTAAGTCTGAACGAATATACTTGAATATAGTAATTATTTCACGAGGCAAAGTTAATTCGCGAGTCTTAGCATTTAAAACCTTTGCGGGCATTCGTGATGTATTTGTTCTTTTTGAAAGGCAAAGGACACAGCTAACATACAGCCAAGACTTGATGCATGATGAGCAATGATCTGCTCGTTGGCCAGTCTTTAAAAAAACACTTATTATAAATATGGAATGCCGTGAGGATTTTTTTTATTATTTTTTTATACTTTTTATTATTTTTTTATACTTTGTTTCCTACATCTAAGTTTTCGCAAGTGCATTGAAGTCGGATGTGTTGGATTTCAAGGCCCTGCTGGGGTTTTGGCTTCAATTCCTTTCAGTTGGATGATTTTTAGACATTTTTCTCGCAGTGGAGGAATCGAACATGGTCGACCCATCCACCCGACAAAAAGCACCCAAAATCAGTTATTTCAAAGCTTCCACATACTGTCCATCTTCGTTGATGTTTATTGCTTAGATTCACATCACATTTAAACCACAAGCACAACTTTAGACTATAATATGAAATCATTAAAACAAGCGACCACCCGCACCGTCAGAATTCCCGCCAAAACTCCCAATGCCGTGAGGTAAATACGTGCCAAACTTGAAAAGTCTGAAGTTAATGATAGTTGTTGACATGACATGCAGACCTATTGGTGATCTAGACTTAATCCTAATCTCCATTTAAGTTACAACTCATTGGTATATTAAGTCGATATTTATCTATGTGTTGCAAGTCTCCATTAAGAACATAAAGGAAATGAAATATTTGATCTTCCAATCGTCTTTGGAAAGCCAAGTTAATTTTCGTTTGCGTTAATTTTCTCATTTCATTTCACGTGTCCCACCAAATTATTTTGTTTGGCTCTTACGAATTTTATTCCTTGGAGTTTTGGCGGAAATTCTGACGGTGTGGGTGGTCGCTTGTTTAATGATTTCATATTTTAGTGTAAAGTTGTGTTTGTGGTTTAAATGTGATGTGTATCTAAGCAATCAACGAAGAGGGACAGTATGTGGAAGCTTTGAAATAAGTGATTTTGGATGCTTTTTGTCGGGTGGATGGGTCGACCATGTTCGATTCCTCCGTTGCGAGAAAATCGTCTAAAAAACATCAAACTGGAAGGAATTGACGCCAAAACTCCAGCAGGGCCTTGAAATCGAACACATCCGACTTCATTGCACTTGCGAAAACTTAAATGTAGGAAAACAATTTCCCTAACTTGACATTGGCATAATGTATTTCAATTGCCATAAAAAAAAATACTCCATCGCCCTTATCTAATACAAAAAAATAGAAAAACGGCGATAACCGACCCGAGATTCGAACTCAGGATTGCATGCTCTGCTGTCGATTTCATCAGGCCAAGGTGATCATTGCCTCTTAAGAAAAGCGTTTAATAATTTAAGCCTCGTCTTCTGCACTAGTTTTTCTTGAAACAGCTATTAAAAAAAGCTATAAAAAACATTACACAAAAACATATACGCAAAACAACAATTTTAGCGGTCTCCGGCTCGTAGAACAATGCACCATAGAGATAAAATACATATTTTGTGTAGGTGTTTTGTGTAATGTTTGAGTGCAGGAGACGACTTTACAGATTTCGAAACAGTACTAAGGAATAAACTTTAGATTTATTACAAAAGCGTAAACCTAAAACAAATAAACGGCACTTAAAAATCTTAAACAAATAAAACTATTTTTACGGATTCTATCACGATTTGCTTTTTAATTTTTATTCCCGACGTTTCAGTCCGCCCCGTGACCACGAAGACTGCAAAGCCTTCGAAACGTCGGGAATAAAAATTAAAAACCAAATCGTGATAGAATCCGTAAAAATAGTTTTATTTCAATGTATAACATTCGCATAAACTTAAGAAATCAGTATCTTAAACAAACTTCACTTGTTTACTGTGTCAACTCATAATACAGCCTTAACAACTTAAAATAACAGACAAGTAGGAAAAACAAGTGAAAAATACAAAGAAATCCACCACTTTCAAAACACAAAGGGCTCAAACAAAAATTACCTCCGCCGTGAAATGATCAAGAGACTTCCCGTTGCTTTATTTTCGTCAGTTAATTTCTTTTGTTCATGCCAACTTTCGGAATAAATTCCCGTCCTTTACACAGGAGATAACAATGTGACTTGACCGTTTAACTTTACGAAAACTTCGGTAAGACTTTTCGAAAACATAAACGAATTAGGGCCGTAATATTATAGTCTGTATTGTAGCGACTTGAAAAAATAAGTCATGTATTTTCTTTCCTCTTATCGCATCTTAATGTCGTCTAAGCGCAACACACTTTATCAATCATGTTGCTGAAAGAATTCGGATTAGTTTTTACAACGAGTTGCCTGACGTCAATCTTAATCGGAGGGATCTAGTTCCAAGGAAATCGTGTTTGAAAATCATTCGCGCGATCAGGGAATCGAACCCAGGATTCTTGACAACCTATATACCTACGTTGTTACAAGACTAAGGAGGTGATGAAAATGAGACATGACTAAAGACTATGGGACTTACTTATAAAACAGTTCAGCTGAGCAAATGGATTAGAATATTCTGTCACTTGTTCCTGATAACACATTTTGACCAACTTGCTTAACAAAGCCCCTTTTACCCGCGCTTTAAGTACGCTAAATCAGGTTGCCGACAAGATCGATATATTTTCGTGTACACTGAGTGAATTCTCAAGGACATACATATTCGAAATTTGTTGATAAGTACGTTTTTTGGGTAAATAAATAAATTATTTAGTTGATACAACAGTAATAAGTAAAATACAAATAAAAAGTAACTATAAGATAAATAAAAACAAACTTAGGTACTAACGCTACTGTATTAGGGTACACCTGTAAAAGTAGTTGTTAAGTGGAAATAAATAAATAAATAAATAATTTTTTTTAAAATAAAAGTGGTTCGACTATTCTTTACCTTTACTATTCTTTCTTTTCTTTTGCTCAGCTTAACTGTTTTTATAAGTAAGCCCATAAATGTTAAAACAGAGGAGTGGGATAAGGCTGGGGGGACGGGTCATATAAGTAACTACGCCTCGATGCACGTACCTTCATAGGCTATATTATTACACAGTAGGAGTGAATTATGACGATGTGTTTCAAAGTTGTGAAGAACATCTGCCGCATTACATCTGTGAAATTTCGGTAATCGATCAACTTATACGTTGATAAGATTACCAAAATTGTTTTACCGTTTTCCGAAGTGACGCTGGAGTCTTAATATGACATCTTATCTAGAAAAGAGCTTTGACGAAATATAATAAAAATGTTTTTTATTCGTCTACAGCATAGCAATTAGCACAACTACTTAACGATATTGTTTTTAAGTACTATAATATTAGCCCTGTAATATTACTGTCCCACTGCTGGGCACGGGCCTTCTCTACTAATGAGAAGGGGTAGGCCTATGTCTACCACGCTGGCCTAATGCGGGTTGGTAGAGTTCACATACCTTCGAAATTCTTGTGAAGATCTTCACAAGAAGGTTTCATCATGATGTTTTCCTTCACCGTTATAGCAAGTGATAATTTCACAAAGAAAACACACTTAACATAGAAAAGTCTGAGATGTATGCTCCTTTTAGGTTGGGCTCGAACCTCCGACATTCATCTCGGCAGTCCGTACCATTCCCAACTGAGCTATCGCTGCTTTTTTGTTATTTAAGCTACTATTAGAAATACAAGAGAAGCTACTTACAAAAGAAGCTTTCACATACAATATCCGCACCAGGTTCCTTACAATAAAGAGTAAGCAAAAAACACATTGTGAGTATTTGCTAAGAAAATTATGAAAGGCGCTTCCGACGAAAAATATATGCTTCACTATAAGTGGGACAAGGCGCAGCCTAAGTGGGGCAAACAGGTCACTGAACCTTTTCCAAATCACTCACATGATAAAAGGTCTAATGGCTTCAAAGAAGCTCTACTTAAAATATTAGAAGATTGAGCTTTTACGTAAACATTACCTATATACTTTGTGAGGAGATAAATGAATAAATTATTATTATTATATTATTCTTATAGTTTCGGAGCGTGGATAACAGGCTATTGTTTCTCGTACCTTCTTATAGAAACTATATTATGGGATTTTGACCGGAAGTCTAACAGAGTGGGCGTCGCTTGTTAAAATTATTTCATATTATTCTCTAGAGCTGTGTTTGTTGGTTTTAAAGTGATGTGGTTTAATGCACCAAACTACAGTGAAGATGTACAGTATAATGTGAAAACTTTTTAACCGGTGATCTTCGATGAGTTTTGCTTGGTGCATTGGCTGGCTGTATTCGGTCGATTCACCGAGTGAAGGTCATCTGAGAAGCACCGCGCTGGAAGGAATTACCGCCATAATCCCAGCAGGACCTTGAGACCATCCACATTTGGGGCTCATGGTCATTGTAAAAACATAATTGCTCTATTTACTTTGACATTGGCTTTCTTTCTTTCTTGCTTTCTTTCTTACTATGATAACACTGATAATAATGATACTCACTACCTCGGTAGCCTAGTGGTATTGCTTCATGCGTGTGCAGTACGACTATCGTCCTGAGGTCTCGGGTTCGTTAAGCTAAAGAAACTTCGATAAGCTTATCAAAGTTAGCTCTAGTTACTGACACCTTGCTCAGCCACCAAGCTCGCTAGTGCGCCTCTGCCTACCCCTTCGGTGATACAGGCATGAGCTTAGGTAGGTATGAGGTCTAACAATCCGCATTAGGCCAGCGTGGTAAACTAAGATCTAACCCCTCTCATTAGTAGAGAAGGCCCGTACCCTGCAGTGGGACAGTAATATTACAGGGCTAATATTATTATATTATTATTATTTTATGTATAAAGAAGTTAAAAAGTCGCCTCCTTGGTCTAGTGGCAGCATATATGGGCTGTAGACCGGGAGATCGTGGGTTCGATTCCCAGGTCGGGCGAAGTAAATTTTCTAATTTAATTTGCCGGGACTGGATGCCTCATAGGGGGTTGACGTCAGGCAAGCGGCCGGTCGTAAAAACTAAGCCAAATCCTCTTTGCAACATGCTTAAAAAGTGTGTTGCGCCGACCCCACATTTAAGTGGGATAAGGGCAGGTAGAATGAAAGAAGTATAAAGAAGTTAAAAAAAAAAACTTGTAAATTATAAACAGTAAGTACTTTTTTAACCCCGTTGGGCTAACTATAAATAAAATCTACAAAGATCTCTTTCATCATCATCATCAGCCATATGACGTCCACAGCTGAACATAGGCCTCCCCAAAGATTTCCAGATCGACCTGTTGGAAGCTTTATATTATAATTTACAGCGATATCTTTATTTCGTTGTAAATAATGTAAAATCGGATGCTCAAGTTGACAATACAATTTCTTTTTACAAAACATTCCAAATTGACTGTTTGAAGTTAGTTGCCCGCGGAATGGTTTCGAGGAAATGCGACGTCTCTCCTCGTTTCCATGAATAAAGTAGCGCAAGGAATTAAATACGAAAGTCTAATTGAAAACAAGAAACTTCTGTTCAAGACTCGGCTGCACTTGAAGCGGACAGCGAGCGTTTATGATTTCTAGGAAATGTTTTTGTGCGCTTTGAAATGAGGATTCACCCAATAATCAAATTTTAAAACGATTCATTGATAAATTACAGAGAGAATTGTTTTTATCTCATTTACCAATAAGATTACTTGTATATGATATTTCAAATATATTGACAGCTTCCGTGGCGCAGGGTTTGATTCCCGCACCGAAACAAATGTTTGTGTGCCCATAGATATTTGTTGCGGGATATTGTGAGAACGAAAATCTCTCGTAATTCCTGATACTCACGACTCAAAACCCGTATATCAATGTGGGGTCAGGACTATGTGTGTGACTGTTAAAAAATATACATACTTATGCAATAAGCTCGCGCCTCTATCCTCGAAGGGGTAGGAACGGAAGACCCACTCGCCGATCCTATTTCCTAATCTTAGCCTATAGCCGAATATTTTATCGCCACATTGACAAAATTGTACGAGTAAGAGTAGTAAGAGTAGATCGCAAGTGTTTGGACCAGATCGTACCAGGGGTGCATTCCCGTGGAGGACCCAAAAAGCGCTGGCTGGCCGTTTTGGAGGATGATATAAGAGCCAATGGTCTTACTGTGGAGGATGCTCAAGACCGGGTGAAGTGGAAGCGTTTAAGTAGGAAGGCGGACCCTGGCACTAGGCCAGGCTAAAGAAAAAGATTGACAAAGTGATTTGCGCTGACTCCAGAGTGTAGTGAGATAGTTGGTAGAAGATTTTCATGATATTTTTTTATGTTTACTGGCCTTTACAAAGTTGTTAACAGCTTTAAGACTGCTTCGTTGGCGTGGTTGTATTTCGGTACGACTACCGTCTTGAGGTCTCGGGTTCGATCCCTGGGTCGACCAAAGTGATACTGGATTTTTCCATATCAGCCCGGCATCTGGAATTTGTGCTCGATATGGTGATAGGCTCGCTCCCTATGAAATCTGGGACGGAACTAAGCTCGGCGATATGTGGGTGTACTAGTTGGCTAGTGCGCCTCTGCCTACCCCTTCGGGGATACTAGCGTGAGCTTATTTTATGTTAACAGCTTTATTAAAAGACGCGACTATACTCGCTACTCAAATTGAATCAAATTCCACAAGAAAATATAAAGCAGATTAAATTCAACCCAAAATAAGTCATTCACCTCGCTGTCAGCATAACCGCGGGCAAACATCTTGAGAAATGGCGAGGCACCGTCGAGAGCCCAAATTAAGATACATACGGCCCTTAGTTGGCGCGTCACGTCCCTAGCTATATCATTTTATTCCATTAGTTAGCGTTGTCATAGTTTTTCGGGTGATAACGGTTGCTAAAACCGTTGGAGGGAAATTCGTCGCTTTTCTGGCTAGCTAAGGGGAACATTTGATTTCATTGTATTTTAAGTTTCCGCGAATATTATACATTGAAATAAAATTATTTTTACGGATTCTGTCACGATTAGGTTTTAATTATCATTACGTCGGGAATAATAATTAAAACCTAATCGTGATAGAATCCGTAAAAATAGTTTTATTGCATTATATTTTATTTTTTGGTTTGATAAAAGTCTAACTGCCACTATTGAAATTAACTAGCTGTGTGGCGCAGCGGGCAAACAGCTGGCTGTGAAGCGAGAGGCCGTGGGTTCAATCCCCGCACCGAGACAAATGTTTGTATGGCCTACAGATATTTGTTTCGGGTCTGGGTGTTGTGAGACCGAAAGTCTCTCGTAGTTCCTGATACCCCCGACACAAGACTCGATCTTAGTGTGGGGTCAGGACTATGTGTGTGACTGTTGGGTGTTATTTATTTATTATAAGATGCCTGTTACTTTGTGTGTGTGACATAACGTTACATAAGCTCACGCTTGTATTCGGGAAGGGGTAGGCAGAGGCGTACTAGCGAACTAGTACACCCACATTTCGTCGAGCTTAGTTCCGTACCAGGTGTGATAGGGGGCGAGCCTATCGCCATATCGGGCACAAATTCCAGACTCCAGGCTGATACTGAAAAATCCAATATCACTTTGCCCGACCCGGATTCGAACCCGAGACCTCAAGACGATAAGTACCGCGCACGCAATACCACCACGCCACTGAGGCAGTCTCAGCTATAAGTTATGAAATCACCTAATGCAGGACAAAACAGCAAATACACGCGAAATTCGCAAAATCAAACTGAATTTGGCGTAAATCCCGCGATATTCAGTTAAAATATTCATTGGCAGAAAATCGTTTTTCGACGCACACAAAAAATGACAATGTTCAACAAAGGGAAGCGTTTTTTGTTCAAATGTATGCATAAATGGTTGAATATTAATTGGATTTATTTGGCACACGACGGAATACTATGGGCTGTTGGAAATCTCATATTTCGATGATAAAAAGCTGATTTAAATTTCATAGAATTACTGAACCGACGCGACAGGACGACCCGATCATTGCCCAATCATTTTATTGTCGAAAAATGGCTTAATATGCATTTAATTACACGCACTCGCTGTGACTCCGGACTGATATGGAGAAATCCAATATCACTTTGCCCGACCCGGGGATCGAACCCGAGACCTCAGGACGGTAGTATCAAAATACAATCACGCCACTGAGGCAGTCAAAAGAATTGCATAACATAACATAACATAAGCTCACGCCTGTATCCCCGAAGGGGTAGGCAGAGGCACACTAGCGAACTAGAACACCCACATTTCGCCGAGCATAGTTCCGTTCCAGATGATAGGGGAGCCTATCGCCATATCAGGCACAAATTCCAGACTCCGGGCTGATATGGAGAAATCCAATATCACTTTGCCCGACCCGGAGATGGAACCCGAGACCTCAGGACGCTAGTCGTACCGAAATACAACCACGCCACTGAGGCAGCCAAAAGAATTGTTAATGAATAAAACTGCCTTTATCAAAACATGAAAAATGGATCACAAGTCAAGATGTAAAAGTGCTAAAACAGACCCTTAGACATCTGATGAGGGTCCGAATAGAGTGAGAGACGTGTAAACTGCGACACTCGGCTGCTATTTGAATATTACATTTGCGGTGAGGAGGCTACGTGAGTCATGACCCGGTATTCATGAGATATCTTTGAAAATTGTTGAAGACGTTTTTATTTCGGATTTTATCAACTAGAGACTGCCTCGGTGGCGTGGTGGTATTTCGGTACGACTACGGTTCTGAGGTCTCCGGTTCGATCCCCGGGTCGGGCAAAGTGATATTGGATTTTTCCATATCAGCCCGGAGTCTGGAATTTGTGCCCGATGTGGCGATAGGCTCGCCCCCTATCACATCTGGGACGAAACTAAGCTCGGCGAAATGTGGGTGTTCTAGGTCGCTAGTGCGCCTCTGCCTACCCCTTCGGGGATACAGGCGTGAGCTTATGTTAGATTCGCTTGATTGTAATTGATCACCAGTAGTATAATTATTTTAAAGTTTTTTTTTATAGCAGAGACTGGCGAACGAGCCTAGTCGCCTCCTTGGTCTAGTGGCAGCATGTATGGGCTGTGGGCCGGGAGGTCCTGGGTTCGATTCCCAGATCGAGCAAAGCAAATTTTCTAATTTAATTTGTTCGGGACCGGATCCCTCACAGGGGGTTGACGTCAGGCAGGCGGCCGGTCGTAAAAACTAAGCCAAATCCTATCTGCGACATGCTTAAAAAAAAGTATGTTGCGCCGACCCCACATAAGGTGGGATAAGTGCAGGTAGAAGAAGAAGAAGACTGGCGAACAAGCAGATGGGTCACCTGATGGTAAGTGATCTCCACCGTCCATAGACACCCAAGACATGCTAGAGTCATAGGTGCGTTGCTAACCGAAAGGGAAGGGAATGGGGAGTGGGAAAAGAAGGAGAGAATTGGGCCACCAGAAATCTTACTCACCGAACTAAACGCGACAGCGAGCAGCCAGTTTACGTAGGTCTTCTTGGAGACAGTGGTATCAAACCGGTCGAGCCGGCCTATTCGTGTAGACATTACTGTCTGCAGCGTGGCTCTATCATTCAATACAAATTTTCCCAGTGGCCCGTGAAGGAAAAATTCGTATTCGAGCTCGATGAATTTTGGTTAATATTTCATAAAAAATTCATCGAGCTCGAATAAATTTACAATTGTCAGAAATCTTCCTCCTCGGGCCGCGGAAGCAAAGCCGCGGGCAATAGCTTGTGTCACACATTACAATATACTCATGAATATACATTACGCATACCGATTATCATAAACATTGATCAATGCGAATGCATTTGTAATTACTGCATTAATCTGACCTTATGCTTACTCAAGTATTGGCCCTTATTGGCGCCGTCTGAGTATAGTGGCGACGGGTCACGGGCGTCACTTGCGACCGCAAGATGCTGATGACTTTTAAAGGTCTCATATACATACAAGACCATTCGGCCTGTACTCCTGTATGTGTGTGAGAAGTGGCCTGCCCTTAAGCGTCATGTTAGGCAAATCCACGTCGCGGAAATGACGATGTTGCGGTGGATGCGAAATGTTACACGACTGGATCGTATTCGTAACGTGCACATCCGCGGCAGTCTTGGCGTCTGCGACGTGGCAGATAAACTGCAGGAATGTCGCTTGAGATGGTAAGACCACGTTTTGAGGAAACCACAGGAGTACGTCGGTCGCATGTGTCTAGACTATATCGTACCAGGGGTGCGTTTCCTTGGACGGCTCACAAAGCGCTGGATAGACGTTCTGGAGGAAGATATGAGAGCCAATGGCCTCACTATGGAGGATGCTTAAGATCAGGCGAAATAGAAGCGTTTAAGTAGGAAGGTGGACACTGGCAGAAGGCCGGGATGACGCCAGGCAGAAAGAAAGAAATACTTAGTACCTCAAGTAAGGTTATTTGTGAAAATTACATGCTACCGTTGTTTTATTGCACTTAAAAACATCCGAAATTATTGAAGCTGTCACTTTGACAGCCCCCGTGACGCAGCAGGCCAGCAGCCGGCTGTGAACCGAAAGGCCGCGGGTTCGATTCTCACATCGAGATAAATGCTTGTGACCTATAGATATTTGTTTCAGGTCTGGGTGTTGTGAGACCGAAAGTGTCTCGTAGTTTCTGATACCCATACATGTTTAAACCTAGTGTGGGTTCAGGACTGTGTGTGTGACTATTGGGAGCATTTATTTATATAAATAATTATTTGTTAAAATGAATTAAATGCTCCCCGAAACAAGATAAAAGCTAAACGTCGAGGATAAGGCTTACAAGAAAGATTTTCGAAATTCGTTTGTGTATTCGATAGAGCAGCCCTCTGACTATTGACAATCGATTCGAATTTGACTTTAATTCGGTTTTATTTATTGTCTTAAAATTCCAAAGAAATCGAGTTGAAAAGTGCGCTAATGTTGCATTAGATTCGAGAACTTGCCATTTGGTAATAACGTGACTTTAATGCACTTTTAACTATATTTCGGTGGAATTTTAAGTCACTAAATTAAATCGAATCGAATTCAAATTCGAATAAGTGTCAAGAGTAAAGGGGCTGGAGTCGGTAAAGTTTTTATTTCTCTTGTCAATCTTGTTTTAAACAGGTCTTTCGTAGCAGCAATATTTTCAGAAAATACAGAAATACTCTTTTAATCCTCCAATTGCTAAAATATGCAAGCGACTTTATTTGAAAGTTGTAATTAAAAACACCACTCGTCCGGCAGAGTAAACAATTCATTACCAGAGTTATGCTTTGCGGCTTGAATTTTTACTTCTGTTTTGCGTTTTTGACTAGTAATTAGACTAATTTTTGCATTTTTAATTAACCTAGCGACTTGAATAAGGATGCTATTTTAATTTAACTAGCAGTGGAAGCGTAACTTCTTTAAATGTTATAAAGAATTCGTTTTAAAATTTCAAACCAAAATTATACTTCTATTTAGGCGTTCAGACAATCCATCCATCCATCCAATCGTTTTGCCATATACGTCCGTCCATCTGTCTGAAATATTAGGCTTTAAAGTGTTATTTTTTGTTAGAAGCTACAATATTTTACCAAATAATATCATCAACATTTCTTTTCCTAGGTCGCCCCCAACCAACTCTGACGTGGATGATCAACAACCAGCCTTTGGAGGACCACACACTCCTGAAGAACGACGGGAAGGTCATAATAAGCAGGATCAGCGTGGGTGGGGCTGAGAGGAGCTGGCTGAATACCAGTATACGATGCCAGGCTACTAACACTCCCCTACTGAGTCCACATGAAAGGACTGCCAGGGTGGAGATGCATTGTGAGTATTCAGATTTCTTCTTTTAAAATTGAGTGGTAGAGCCACGCTGTAGAGTATAGACAGTAACGTCTACAGCACGATTGGGCCGGTCGCCAGGAAGGTATCAACCTTCCTCTGGGGGTTCCAGTCCCGGTAAATCATAAAAGAACAATTACTTTGCCTGATCTGGGAATAGAATCCAGCCCATTATATGATGCCACTAGACCGAGGAGGCGGAAAGGTAGGACACTAAACTAGGTAAATTGAAATTTAAAGAGTTATTACGGCTTAGGACAAAGAAGAAAGAATCTTGCTAACCAGTGTTTATACTGGAATCAAGTACAGGATCCTTTTATTAACATCCATGGTGCCTTACATCTAGCTTCTTCAGTTGTAATTGTCCTCATGGTCGAGGGTAATGCCTGCTTAGATTAATTTCTCTATCCAAAGTACTGTAGCCGGTGTATCCTGGTATCCTTGTCCTCAGTACGGCCTCTAACCGTGACGATAACCAACAAACCAGGGCAGATGTCAGCAGACAATGAGATGACGCTGGTCTGCATATCACATGGTAGCAGACCGCCAGCACAAATCACATGGTACCGGGAGAACAGGAGATATACAAGAGGGAAGGTATGCATGCTAATGGTTCATTTTAGTTTGGGATTTTTTTGATCCGAGGAAACCAGTTGATGCCAAACTAATTATTGTTTCCAATGTTTGACTTTGTTTTCCTTTAGTTCCACCCTGCTTGATAGATTATGTGGCTGATTGTGGTGATTGAATATAGAGAATCTGAATCTGTGATACTACTTTTAGGCTATACATTTTGCAGCAGTTACTTACAATAATAATATTCGACAGCACAGCGAGTTTACGAATGAGACTACATCAGTAAGCAGACTGACGATGTTACCACAGCCTGAGGATGATGGCACCGTCATCAGATGCAGGGCAGACAATCCAGTGCTCAGAGTCGCTCTGGAAGACTCTTTTAGGATGAGTGTTGTTTGTAAGTACTTTTCTTTGCTTACTGAAGCAGTCGAGCAGACGGTCCATTTCATAAACTGGGACAGGGTCTGGTTGAAAAAGAAGAGTAATTCATTTGGTACCATTTCCCTGCAATAATTGAAGTTTTAGGTTGCTACAAACAATAATAAATCTATATAGTTGATAATTGATAGTTCTGAGTTCTGACCTCACACTAAGTTAAACCTGAATCGTGCGTATCAGGAACTAGAAAAACATGTTATCATAACACATACCCGAAACCAATATTTATGGGCCACATAAACATTTGTCTCAAGGTAGGGATCGAATCTGCAGTCTCTCGCTTTACAGCTGACTACACACCCGCGGCACCACGGAGCTTGTTACATAATCTAATAGAATTTTGTAAAAAAGTTGTTTCTGGTGAATACGTCATAGTCCTTAAAGACGTTTGTCATATTTAAAACTAAATGGTAAAAATTGTATTCCAATTTTATTTGAATTGATTACGTATAATCACAAGTTTTAAAACTTAACGTACGACTTCAAATCTGATCGTGACCAAATTTATATGGGACCACCCTTAAAGAAAGAAATAAGCTCCTTCGAACACAAAAAGAGTTTTGAAAATAGGTCCACATTTGGCGGTGATATCGCGTAACACACATAAAAAACCGACGAATTGACGACCTCCTCCTTTTTGGGAAGGTCGGTCAAAAATGCAAGTAGCATAAACTATAAATAAAGAGGTGATTTAAAGAAATATATTAATAAACAAACGGCAGAAAATAGAAACCAACAGACCTTACCCGATCCCATGGGAAATAACAAAAATATTGAATAGAAGACATTTCATGTAGAAAAACTTTCTTTTACTGTTTCTTTACAAACATTACGAGGTGCTGTGGCAGCGTTACTTGAGGATTTAAAAGTTCTTTTAAGACGTTTTACATTAAGAATACTTTAACTTACTTAAAATGCGGGTTTATCTAGTTTAAAAACTGCAGAATATGCTACGGAGCTCCTCGGTTGAATAAGGCCCCATTTAGATGAAAATGGTTTTAAGAGAGGTGCGAACGTAAATAATGTAGTTTAGTGATATTGTTATAAATTAAACATGCATATTTGCACACCATTCAAATTGGTAGAATGTGTGGAACGATTAACAGTAAGATCCCAATATCTATACTACATTGTTACAAATAAATTGATTTGATTTATGTATTTGAAATGTAGAGCTAAATGGGCTAGTTCCATCGGTTTGTTCATTGTTGTTACTGTCTCACAGAAAACTGACGTAAACTTATAGTACATTTCCTGTTACCCAAAATCCCACTCTTCTTCCTCATCACTATTCCGGTCCTTTTAGGTTGATAACGCAATCATGATTTGTTCGGTATTATGAGTGTCTATGGGCGGTGAAGATCGCTTAGCATCAAGTGACCCACCTGCGCGTTTGTCTGTGAATTGTAATCTTTGACTTTGCCTGTTTGCCTGCCATAAGTGGCCATAATTGCTTTTTAGGTTTTTATCTTCCTTTTTCTTTTATTTGATTAAGGTGTTCCTTTCTTTGTTTCTAAACTTTCTTTTGCTTTGCAGATAGACCAGTGCTGACCATGTCACTGGGCAGCACCCTCAACCCAAACGACATTAAGGAAGGCGATGACGTCTACTTCGAATGTAACATCAGAGCAAACCCCAAGGAACATCGCATCTCCTGGTATCATAACGTGAGTGAGTCGGTAGTATGTTATTATTATGCTGGTTGCGATTTATAGATGGAAATGGATGAAGGTCGCTTCCAACAGATCGTTCTGGAAATCTTTAACTGAGGCTGATGGTGATAATGATCATGGAAATAAAGTCCTAAATGATTAGGTTCATAAAGGAAACGTTGTATACATGGAAATGGCTTCTGAATTTCTCATGGAAATAATAGAATCATCCATGGTACCTCAACACTATGATGTAATGTGTTTTTAACTATAGAATTATGATGTTTGTACTTTAACTATGTTTGGTTTTGGTTTTTGATAGACAATTTTAAATAAATTATCATAAATCGTATCTCTCTATAATGAACATTTTGGGTTAACATGTTTTGGTAGATTTTAATCTTTCTGATTGTAAGTACTGCAGTATATATCCAAATATTTTATCGTCGATCAGTTGCCAGGTTTTTTTTAACGTAAGAGATAAGTATTGGAGGTATATTGCAATTTTTAGACTCATCATAAAAGAACGCTATTAGGTTCAGTGATCTAACGAGTAGGGAAACTGCTGAGCTACTTTTCCTAACTACAGAGAACGATCTCCTCAGCAAAGTGTACAAGTTAAACAAGTAGTTGGGGAAAAATGAACACACCTACAGCAACATTTTCAATTTCATTGTTCTTGCTTATCTTCGTAGATGTGAAGTTTTGTGAATGAGTTATTATTTGTGAACTGTAATAATAACTTTATTTAAACTTTAGAAATGGATACTAGAAAGTCGTTCGTTACAATAATTTCTTGAGCAATCAACACAGCTATTTTAAATTCTAAAACAATAAGGCTCAATTGCATCACTATTATTAACCTAGAGTTAGCCCTAACCGCAAGCTAAATTGACAGAAAATGTATGAATTACATGTAACTTAACTTGCGGTTAGGACTAACTCTAGGTTAATAATAGTGGTGCAATTGAGCCTTAATGATTAAAGAAGTTATATCTGCGTTCTTTTCGACCTACGTTCAAAAAGGAGAAGGTCCTCAATTCGTCTGTATTTTTTGTGTATGTTTATTTTTACGCGATATCTCCGTCAAATGTGGATTTTTGAAATTCTTTTTGTATTCGAAATAGATTATTTCAAGGGTGGTCTCATATAAATTTGATCATGATCGAATTTGAAGTTGGTCTGTTAAGTTTTTAAACTTGTGATTATGAATTACATAGTAGTTACTCATCTTAATGTTTATATGAGAGAGAAAAGAGAGAGAGAGAGACCAAAGAGATTTAATATTCCTTACTATTATAGTAAAAATAAATATTATAATAGAGAGGCTATTAAGCAAGCTTCCATACAAAAAATAGATCTCTAACGTCATTAAACCATCTACCACTTATTACAATGCGAGGGTGCTAATTACAATTAACACGCTAGAATGTTCTGGTAATGGTCAAGAATCACGTAAGACAGTTTTATTATCTAACCATATGCTGGCACGACCTTTCGCGCGTATGCTTCAAGTACGACTGAGTGACTTATGACCACGAGGTACAAACTTCCATACAAAAAATAGATCTCTAACGTCATAAACCATCTACCACTTATTACAAAGCGAGGGTGCTAATTACAATTAACAGGCTAGAATGTTCTGTGAATGATCAAGAATCATGTAAGACAATTTTATTATCTAACCATATGCTGGCACGACCTTTCGCGCGTATGTTTCAAGTACGACTCAGTGACTTATGACCACTGGGTCATAATTTTTGGATCACAAGTTTTGAGCTGTTATCACGTCTATGTATGAATGTCTTTGATGGAGCACTCTGAAGACCATGTCGAATAGGTACAGTCACCAAAATATGATTTCTAATGATATTGCCTAATGTATACAAAAACTATTTTTTATTGTAAGTATAAAATAATAATATTAGCTCTGTAATACTACTGTCCCGCTGCTGGGCACGGGCCTCCTCTACTAATGAGAGGGGTTAGGCCTTAGTACCACACTGGCCTAATGCGGGTTGGTAGACTTCACATACCTTAGAAATTCTTGTGAAGAAATTCTAGGATATGCAGGTTTCTTCACGATGTTTTCCTTCACCGTTATAGCAAGCGATAATTCACAATGAAAATATACTTAACATAGAAAAGTCAGAGGTGTATGCTCTTTTTTGGGGTTGGTCTTGGTCCTCGGACACTTGTCTCGGCAGTCCGTACCATTCCCAACTGAGCTATCGCTGCTATCAGTGGCGAAGGGTGAAATTTTCCAAATGGGAAGCCGATGCTGGTTTCTCTTTGTATAAATACCTATTTATTAATAGACATTTTCAGAAAAGGTAAGCCCGAAGGAATCGTGTTTTATAGACCCTTCGCCACTGGCTGATATTCTGCTATTGTGCGTACATATATTGTCCAACAGGTAGGTTCGTCTTTGGGGGAGGCCTATGTCCAGCAATGGACGTCCTGTGGCTGATGATGATGATGATATGATGATGTATATTGTTTGCTAACTAAGGTATATTTCAGGACCAGCCAGTGAGCCAGAACATGTCCTCAGGAGTGTTCATCAGCACCAAGTCCCTGGTCCTGCAGAAAGTGACTAAGAGGGACGGAGGACTCTACACTTGTAGAGCGGCCAACCAGATGGGGGAGTCGACCAGTCAGCCCGTCTACCTTAGGGTTCAGTGTAAGTATACATACATATATAGACTTACTGTAGACTCGGAGGGGTAGATTGAGACGAAATAGAGAACTGAAAGACCCACATTTCACAAACAAACTTGCTGATGGTAGGATATTCGTATCCGACTGGGAGGCGACCACCATACACATGGTGCTAAAACCTGCCATAGTAACCCACACTCCGTGTGTGGTTCGCGTTCCAGTACCAGCCAGTGTACTTCCGGTTCTCTCGAGGGGCTTGCGGCATGACGGGTATGGGGGTATCTCCATCGGTCATCCGCCTGTCGTTTTATATAGCAGAGATTGGCAAACGAGCAGATGGGTCACCTGATGGTAAGTGATCTCCACCGCCCATAAACACGCAAGACACAAAAAGAATTAGGGGTGCGTTGGCAACCGAGGAAATGGAAGAGGAGGGAATAGGGATTGGGAAAGGAAGGGAGGGAAATGGACCACCGAAAATCTCACTCACCTAACGCAACGCGACATCAAGCTGCCACTTTACGTCGGTTTTCTGTGAGACAGTGGTATCAAACCGGTCGAGCCGGCCCAATCGTGCTGTAGACGTTACTGTCTACAGTACTCTACAGCAGGCTCTACCACTCAAATTTAATTGAACCTGTCACATCTATTTCACCAGACTCCCTCGCCTGCTTGAGGTCAATATTATTTAGTTTACGTGACACACAGATGCGCCGGTGTGCGCACAGCCCACGCCGCTGGTTGTTGGCGCGCGTCTCGACGACCCACTCCGCGTGCGATGCACAGTCGCGGCGGACCCAGCTGACGTCGCTTTCTACTGGCAGTTCAACAACAGCGGCGAAAGCTTCCAAGTCTCACCCGCTAGATATGGTAACTAGTGCCGCATTTTATGTACAAAACTTATACGGCGTGTTGTAGAAAGATGGTACCAATAACAATACCACATGCAGGGTGAAAGATTTAAAGCATAAAAAAAATAAAAATGGTACTATTTTTCAATTATTATCCGTAAGGATTTTAAAATCGCAATGCGACCTATAAATCATCGCAATTGGTTACTTGACTATGTTTTTTTTTCATATAAAAATATATTTAGCAAATAAAAAAAAACTTGCATCGAATTTGGTTGAAAAATGAGGCAGTAATTCAATTTTAAATTCTGGAGTGGGAGCATATTGGAGATCTTGTTATCCCTTTCCAACTCACGTACCGTTATGGCGTGACGTGATTATACTGATACTTCTCTTTCCCGCAGTTTGATGGCTACATAAAACTTCAAAGGCTTATAACTTTTTTATTTTTGAGAATATTTCAATATTAATTCTTTCTGTTCTATATTTCAGACGACGTAAACTAAAAAAAAATAGTCAAGGACCCAATTACTATAAGAACAGCGGTGAATACGTTAAACATGATTAATTACTACATACCTATGCAGTAAACCACCTGGTTTATATTGCGACGCTCTTTATATGAAACTTAGCTTAACTTAGCTCATAAAATGACTATGTAATTTATTGTAAATCATAGGGGTGAAAGAACATTTTATTATTTAATATTTTTCTAACAAAGTCCTACCGTGGCGTGTTACTGTGTGCAGTGTCCACAGGAGGAACGACGAGCGAGTTGCGATACCGCGCAGCAAGCGAGCGCGACTACGGCGCGTTGTTGTGTCGCGCCACCAACTCGGTTGGACGACAGAAACGACCGTGTGTGTTCCAGATAGTTCCTGCTGGTGAGTGGAAATACTATAAGGGCGACTTGCACCACTAGTACTAACCTACAGTTAGTCCTAACCTCGACTTAAATTTAAAAAAGTATATGTACTACATGTAATAACAGAAAATATAGAAATATATTTTTTATGTGTCATTTGTTAATATCATCATTCAATTTCAATTTATTCAATATCATCATTGTCATTTTGTTTCCCTGCTACGCTACAGTTCGCGGCATCAGTGCGAAAGGCGTAAATAGAAATACAAAATTAACGAGCGAAAATTATCATAATTAGACTCTACTAATAAACGGACCAACTAAAAAGAAACAGTTTCAAGCTGACGATTCCGAGAAACCCGACGAAATTTATTATTCTAAAGGAGTATTTTTTACTCATTAAAATGAATTCAAATGGAATCCATAAAAACAATCTGAAGTCTCTTAGGCAGCTGTTTCTAGAGACTTATTTAATTTAGATTCTAAAACTGAGCTCCAGTTTCGTAACAAATGTTAGTTGAAGAGGTACGGATAGTAAAGTTTTCTATCTAAATGAGCTTGAAACTAATTTTGTTTAGAAACACGTTTTACGACATATGGATGTCGATGAAATTGATGACATATGATATGAAGTTTGTGCTTTATAATTTAGTTAAGTAATGTTAATAAAAGCACTGCAATTAGAAAAAGTGTATCATGATCATGAATGACAATTAAATGTCACATACATACATAAGCTCACGCCTGTATCCCCGGAGGGGTAGGCAGAGGCACACTAGCAAACTAAAACACCCACATTTCGCCGAGCTTAGTTCCGTCCCAGATGTGATAGGGGCGAGCCTATCGCTATATCGGGCACAAATTCCAGACTCCGGGCTGATATGGAAAAATCCAATATCACTTTGCCCGACCCGGGGACGACCCGGGGATCGAACCCGATACCTCAGAACCGTAGTCGTACCGAAACACCACCACGCCACCGAGGCAGTCAGGCAATTCAGTTAAGTAATGCTAATAAAAGTACTGCAATTAGAAAAAGTGTATCATGATCATGAATGACAATCAAATATCAAGTATGTAGTAATGCAAAAAAAAATTATGTATATAATAAAATGTAACGGTTGTATCCCCGAAGGGGTTGGCAGAGACGATCTAGAGACCAACAAATACAGCAAAGAACAAATAAGGTTTAAAACTGAACACTGAATTGTCAATAGTATACACAATTTCTTAATCGACTGACTTTAACAAAAGAAGGAGGTCATCAATTCATCTGTTTTTTATGTATGTTACTCGATATCTCCGCCAAATGTGGACCGATTTTCAAAAATATTTTTGTGTTCGACAGAGCTTATTTTAAGGGTCCCATATAACTTTGGGTACGATCGGTAAATTGGTAGTCGGTCAGTTAAGTTTTAAATCTTGTGATTATTTATGAAATCGGCACCCGACGCCAATACAGTTTAAACGATAATAAAGATTAAGATATTGTTACAATTGCATTTTAAGAAGTTTTATAAGTAGTTATTCAGTTTCTGATTTATGATTTTAATTTTTTGATAATTCTAACAGAATAAATAACCCGACCGCTGTGCTGTTATTGTTAAAGATTTTACTCTGTAGCCTTTCATCAGATCTGCAGGGTTACCACCACCTCTTATAGCAGTATTATTATAATCGTTCTTCGTTTATTTGTATGAGAATCGGTACAAGTAAGATGATAATAATACTGCTATAAGAGATGGTGGTAACCCCCCTGAACCAATACGTAAGATCGTCTTAGAACAATACACTTTTAAACAAAATAAAGAAACATTCAAATTGAACAACGTATATCGGAGTCATCGATGAGCAAAGTAAAATAAATAGCCAAATTGTGAACCTTTTGAAGTCTGATAATAATATTAAATCAAATTTGATATCGAAGGAAAAATAGTAGAAAACCGATAGTATAAATAACCGATGATAAAAATAAAATAATTTGTTATGACAAAGACCTCGTTTTCAATTCATGCTAACATAATATACCTAGATATTGAAAACCCAATAATAGACTTATTAACTTCAACAACTGAATTGGTTCTGTATATTTAAGACAAAACTTCAATAAAGGATGAAACTCACAAAATCAACATTTAATAGAGGAGTTGTTAAATGTCAACATAGTTTTACGTATAGACAGAGTCGTAAAAGTGAATTTAATCGAGTTTACAACCAGCCGGCAGCGCTCGAATAATGTGAAAATTACTAATTTTACAGCCTCGCCCGATGTTGCGAATATTTTTCTAAACGCTTCTCCGAAACTCTTCGATGTTGATTAGTTTCGTTGATGCGAATATTTTATCGGTATCACGATTAGTGTGTTTGTTTTTGGTTACTTTTTTACGGATAGACTTCTTATATTTAATATTGTATCTAGCAACTATCAGTATCTACAACTTATATTCGTTATTGTCCAGTTGTTCAGTGTATCTATTTATCTCAATGACACCAAACTTTGTATTAAATAACATTCAAATTCTTAAAAGAACGTTTCCTATGGCATAAATTAGGTCATGATCTAAATGTTGCAAAACTCCAGCCAAATCCATTAATTCCTGCATTCATGAAATAAAGTCATTCAATTCACAAGATTAAGAAACTAGCAGTCTTACTCAGTCTAAGAAATAGGTAATATATAAAATCCTGAGTGGTAGAGCCACGTTGTAGACAGTAACGTCTACAGCATGAATGGGTCGGCTCGACCGGTTGGATACCACTGTCTCACAGAAAACCGACGTAAAGTGGCAGCTTGCTGTCGTGTTTCGTTCGGTGAGTGAGATTTCCGATGGCCCATTTCGCCCCCTCGCTTTCCCAATCCTTTTTCCTTCACCTTCCATTTCCTCCTTTTAGGTTGGCAACGCACCCATGACTCTTATTGTGTCTTGGGTGTCTATGGGCGGTGGAGATCACTTACCATCAGGTGACCCATCTGTTCGTTTGCCAGTCTCTGCTATAAAAAACATACAAATTCTAAAAATAACGATTCCTATGACATAAACCGTCATAATCTAAATATTGCAAAACTCCATCCAAATCGATTAATTCCTGCATTCGTAAAATCATTCAATTCACAAGCACAAAAACTAAAGGTCTTCTTCAGTCTAAGAAATAGGTATTATATAAAATAAGAGCTTCCACAACAATCTTAGAGCTAGGAAAGAATAAATAATTCCAAACTCCGCTCAATAAGATCTAAATTCTAAAATAAGTTCGTACTATCTGCAAAGACATAACATACCCAACACATACCCTTCTGTACACATGGGGCCGTTGGTGTTAAGCCACATCCCAACTTGCTTGTAAACCTGGCTTAATATTGAGTTCGATTTAAAATACGGGCGAAGTTTCCTCCAGCCAATGTAGAAACGTAATGAGCAAACTTGAGCACCAACTTGGCACTTACACATTGGATTTTTAGGACATTTGCATCGGAAGTTTGTAAATTTCGATTCGGTTTTGCGAGTACTGCAAGATTAGATGGAACTGAACTGAGAATATTGAATGATAAGGAATTAGGTGTAGAAATAATTATATATTTAGGATAATAGTTAAAAACAGTATATTGAAATGAACTCTGAACAATACACTTAAGTCAAATTAAGTAACATTAAAGGTAATTAAAGAAATGTATAGTGGATACTCTTAACTTAAAAGAAATATAATGTATTGAACATGTTTCTCTTAAATCACTAGACTGTTTTTTTTAAATAGGTTTTACTTTCGCTCGATTATATAAGTTAATAGTTACTACGTTTTATATTAATTTGGGGATAACGTTGTCAGTTACACATTTAAAATGATATACATATGTCAAATTATTATTGTTAATGTTATGTGTGTAATTGTTTGTTTTCCCGAAATAAATAAAAAAAAATTAAGTGAGTCACTTAGGTACCCATAGGTTTGGCTGAAAATCAGCGTCAGACAGTTATTGTCTGGCATATGCTGAGCCTAAACCTTTTTGGCAGCATCGTGAAACGCAAAGTTGTAATTATTATGTGTTATTAATTTATTGTTACCTCCTTGTATGTTTTTTTTTTCTCTTTTTTCCTTTCTGTTAATATCATTGTGTCGCATTATGTTGTGGCGAATAAATCTGTCTCTCTTTCTTATACTGGAGAGACTGGCAATGGAGCAGGTGGTTCACCTGGTTGTTATTAATCTTTGCCGGGCATAAACAGCCAAGATACCATAAGTATAACGGGTGCTTTGCCAATCTTGGAGGATGGAAATAGTGAGTTTAGATCACGGGAAGTCATATGGTCACAGGAAATCTATCCTGTATGAACGATAGTTAAGTAATGATTTCTTAGGTTTACGCGAATGTTATTCAGTGAGTCTGACCCGTGACCACGAAGGCTGCAAAGCTTTCGAAACGTCGGGCATCAAAATTAAAACCAAATCGTGATAAAATCTGTAAAAATAGTTTTATTCCAATGGATAGTTAAGTAGACATATTTGGAGTTGGTTTTAGATTTTGGTTTTTAAGTTTTTGATCTTCTTTTACTAGTGCGTCTTCCCCTAGGTAATGAAAGGGTCCTTAAACTAAAATTCAATTAATATAGCATTGTTCACTTAGGACTTTATATTCAAAAGCCTTTAGGGAACTTGACTTGATCTTCCATTAGCCAGATATTAAACATAACATAACATAACATAAGCTCACGCCTGTATCCCCGAAGGGGTAGGCAAAGGCGCACTAGCCAACTAGTACACCCACATTTCGCCGAGCTTAGTTTCCGCCAAAGATGTGATAGGGGGCGAGCCTATTGCCATATCGGGCACAAATTCCAGACTCCGGGCTGATATGGAAAAATCCAATATCACTTTGCTCGACCCGGGGATCGAACCGAGACCTCAGGACAGTAGTCGTACCGAAATACCACCACGCCACCGAGGCAGTCAGATATTAATGTTTTATACAAACTAGGTTTTAACTTTTAACCTCATACATATTTTATCAATCTCATGATGGCTTATATTCTACATTATGGTACTTTTTCGACCGACTTAAAAAAAAAATGTCTGTATTTTTCATTTTATGTATGTTACGCGATATCTCCGCCAAATATGGACTGATTTTCACCATTAGAACGAAAGTGATAATTATTTTTTCGGATCTAGAATCTAGAATTTGTGCTCGATATGGCGATAGGCCCGCCCCATATCACATCTGGGTCTGAACTAAGCTTGGCGAAATATGGGTGTTCCAGTGCGCCTTTGCCTACCGCTTCGGGGATACAGGCATTACCTTATGTTTCATGATTATTTTGGTATTTAATATACCTAATTCCAAGAGTGGTCCCATATAATGATCGGATAAACTTTGAAATCAGTCCGTTGAGTTTTTCAAATCGTTTCAAATCTAAAACCTTAACAATATAGTCAGAACACGAAAATTTACACAATACTAACCCCAAGTGTATTTCAACGTTATTTCACGCCTGTTCCTGATGTCGCATTGGGATGATACGTGCTTCAGCTTATATCAGTAATACAACAACGGAACTTCTTTCAACAGCACAAAACCATTTTGTGGTTGTGTGGTGTTAAATGGCAAATTGTTTGTGATTTCGTGTTTATTTTCGACCGATTTCAAAAAGGAAAAGATCCTCAATTCTGTATTGTTTATGTGTGTTTCTCGATACTGATTTCCTTAAGTTTACGCAAATGTTATACATTTAAATAAAACTATTTTTACGGTTTCTATCACGATTTGGTTTTAATTTTTATTCCCGACGTCTCGAAGGCTTTTCAGTCTTCGTGGTCACGTGTTGGACTGACGTTGAAGACTGCAAAGCCTTAGAAACATCGGGAATACAAATTAAAACCAAATCGTAATAGAATCCGTAAAAATAGTTTTGTTTCTCGATATTTCCGCCAAATGTGGACCAATTTCAAAATTTGTGTTCGATAAAGCTTATTTCAAAGGTGGTCCCATAAAAAATTCGTTACGATCGGCTCAATTTTGAAGTCGGTCCGTTAAGTTTTTAAAGTCGATGCTTCTGTACACATCTTCTCCTGGGATTCACATTTTTCAAAATAAAATATAATCTATGTTAATCACATGTGATTAAGCTTACTAAAGGTGAGAGAATTTTTAAAATCGGTCCAGTTTCACAATTTATAGAATACAAACAAAAATTCAATGTTTGATATAAAATAGAAGAAGGCAAGAAGGCTGGACCGATTGGATACCACTATCTCACAGAAAGTTCGCTGTTGCGTTTCATTCCATGAATGAGATTTCCAGTGACCCATTTCGCCTTTCTCTGTACCAATTCCTAATCCCTTGCTTTAAGGTTGGTACAATACCATGATTATTTTGGTGCAGTAGGAGTCTATTGGCGATGAACCATCAGGTGACCCAACTGCTCATTATTCAGTATCTACAATAAAAACTAAATAAATAGGTACTTACATAATAGTTTAAAAACATAATAATTTGTAGAATGATGAAAGTGAGTTGGTTGATGATCTATATATACATAAGCCTTTCGAATGTAACGAGTAAAAATATCATAATCAGATAACGCAAATAGATCTCTACAAGAAATTGTTATTATGAATAACCACCCACGTCTACACGAAAAATTATTTGCTGATAAGTAGCATTTGTTAACAAGAATAACTTTTCATTTGATCTTATATAAGAATATTTAATTCTGTGTCACTTCTATCTGAATATTATGAAGAAACACATAATTCTTACAGCACGTATTTAGTTCAAAGCGTGGGGATAAACAAGTATTACATTTCTTTGGGATAGACATTTTCTTTAGGTTTTCATAAGTTCCTTTACCTAGCGATATGTAATCAGATTACTAATTCAAGAATTATAATCTTATCTCTTAGTTTAAATTTTGGTAGTAGGATTAGTAAAATGTGTAAAAAGAACGTAATACAAGGCGTGACGTCACGCCTTGCATTACGATATTATAATACAGAATATTCGTATTACAAAAAGAAAAATTAAAAATCGTCATTCTTGATAGCGGTAGAGATTCATCAAGTTCATCATCCGTTACAACGCCTTAGTACCCGAGGAACATCACATCGCCTCACGAGTCGAATGAAAAACTTCAAGTTGTGTGACACACAATTTGTAATCAGGCAAACTGTAGAACGGAAAAAACCAACAAAAAATCCCGCACTGGAAATTGAACTAAAACTTTCCATGTTTTAAACTAGCAGTAATTGCAAAAAATCCTAGTATTTGTTGCTAGTGGTGGGATATTCAAATCGATCCAGATAGCGATCACAGTACACATGGTTTAAACTACTATAGATGCCACACCTATATGTGATTTTTTTTATAGCAGAGATTGGCAAACGAGCAGATGGGTCACCTGATGGTAAGTGATCTCCACCGCCCATAGACACCCAAGACACAAAAAGAATCATGGGTGCGTTGCCAACCTAAAAGGAGGGAATGGAAAGGGAGGGAAGGGGATTGGGAAAGGGAGTGGGGAAATGGGCCACCGGAAATCTCACTCACCAAACGAAACGCCACAGCAAGCTGCCACTTTATATCGGTTTTCTGTGAGACAGTGGTATCTAACCGGTCGAGCCGGCCCATTCGTGCTATAGACGTTACTGTCTACAGCGTGGCTCTACCACTTGGAATTGAGACCCAAAATCAGCCAGTTTATATCCGATTCTTTAATCTGAGACGAAAATGGGTTCGGCGAAATGTGGGTGGTTCTGGTCTGGTCTTCGGAGATACATGCGTGAGTTTTAGGTCTTGCGAGTTTCCTAGATAAGTTTTTGGTTGGTGCGGTTATGAGGGTACATCCTTGTGTGGATATATAGGTCCTCCGCCTGTCTCATAGCAGGCCTCGATATCCTTCTTTTCTCTTCGGAGAGAAGAAACATTTTTGCAGTCTTGCACGGTAATGATGACCACCGTTAAACTCATCGCCGGTGACCGCTGTTTTTACTGAGGTTACGATCAGGTGTAGTAATCTCTCTACCGTACTCTGATAATCTATGTTTTTTAACAGCTCGACCGTCACCTCCCAGAAACTGTACAGCGAATAGAATAGAAAAGAATTCAGAGCAGTACCTAACAGTGAGGTGCATTGCTGGCTATGATGGTGGATTGGCGCAGCATTTTACCCTGGACGCATTGGCAGACACTTCCAGGGTTTTGATGAATACTACTGCTGATGTATCTGGTGAGTTTAATTTAGGTATTTTGAACCACGTTGGTAATGTAGTATTGAAACCTATAAAACTTAAAGTTGACTCCAAAATACCAAATCTTAATCACGATGTCTATGCTGATATTTGTTAAAGAGTTTACTCTGTACTTCATCATTAGATCTTGATCAAAATATGGTACCACGCTTGAAGTGAGTTCTATCGAAAATAAATAAATTAATGAAAATGAAGGTTTACGTATTCAGTATCATTCCAAAATTTGGAGTTTGTGCCTGTTATGGCGATAGGCTTGCCCGGTGCCCCTTATCACATCTGGGACAGAAATGAGATCTGCGAAACGTGGATATTCTAGTTCTTTAGTTCACCTGTGACTACCCGTTTAATGATTTCTAAAAATAATAACAAGTACGGCGACTTGTACGTAGAATACGTATAAACTAGTTCAAATACTAATATTGTGTTCAGATTTAGTGGTATGGTTGAACGTCAGCTGGTCTGCCGTTGAGTCTTTGGCAGAAGACGAGGAACTGGTTGTGACTGCGAGGAACAGCAAGGGTGCTGCAGACCCTGTGCTGTTGAGAGACCTGGTCTACAGGGATGCTGCTAAACGAGCAGGTTAGTCATTAACAATTTTAGGTTTTCTTTTATAAAGAAGTAGAATTTGTTTGCGACTTTAGTTTTTTCTTCTTATAGTGCTTAAAATTGTTTTCCCAAAAGTTATCAGACTCCCCACTAAGTATTTACGCAACACAATAATTTTCAAGCATATTACAGAAAGAATTAGGTTTATTTTTGACGACTAGCTAATTACCTCAAGTTGACCCACCTCCGGGAGATCAAATCCCGGGCAAGTCATCTTGGAAAAACATCATGCCCTATTTGCGAACCGAACCCAGGACCTCCCGGACACATCCAATATACGTAACCACTAGACAACGGAAGATACTTCCTCTATCTATCCCTGGGATGCTATCGCCTGTTTCTCTTCAAGTGTTATTAAATATTTATGATTTATTTTAGGAATATAAAAACTCATTGAAATTAAACTATTTTTACGGATTCTATCACGATTTGGTTTTAATTTTTATGCCCGACGTTTCGAAAGCTTTGCAGCCTTCGTGGTCACGGGTCAGACTAAGGTTTCATTTGTCCAAAACATTGTCCATGAAACGTCGGGAATAAAAATTAAAACCAAATCGTGATAGAATCCGTAAAAATAGTTTAATTTCAATGAATAACATTCACGTAAATCTAAGAAATCATAATATAAAAACTCGTTAGCATTTACCTACTTCTTTCTATGTGTATGTTTCCTACTTTGTATATTATTCTTCAAAACAACATTGCTACATTTAAGTATTCAGAGTAATAACCACAATGATCCCAGTATGTTATTATAACAAGATTACAGCGAATGTCCAGTGGCACAGTAATGTTACAGATAAATCTGTGTTCGTAGTGCTCTTTGGGTCGGCGCCAACTAGATTTTCGTACAAATTAACCTGTAATGCGGTGGGCAGCTGGCTAACTGCAGATCACGTTAATATACTATGTGTATCAGCTGTTGGGATCAATAATGTCCTAGTTCAGGTGGTGGAAATCCATCCAACCCTTATTAGTCCCTATTGCCTTCTTTAGGAATGGCATGATTCGTCAGTGTCTCTGAGCGAGGAAAATTACTCTGCTACAAAAAGAACATAATTGAATATTATAATTTGGAAGGAGCTGTGATCAGTGAAGTTCTGGGTTCAATATCCAGAATAAGGTGTAAGTTCTTTTAGCATGTTTTGCTTGGCACTGGATCCCTCACAGAGAGTTGGATGTTAGTCAGGCAGCCGGTCGTAAAGACTATGTCAAATCCTTGTCTGAAAAAGTGTGTTGCACAGACTCCACATTGAGATGACATCTCCGGCAAACCGTGAGGACCGATTTTCAAAATTGTTTTTGTGATACAAAGCTTAATCCCATATTTAGGTCAAAATGCGATGGAGTTCAAAAGTCGGGTTAAGTTTGAATCCTTTTGTGCAATAGAAAGTACGACTCGTGCGGAGACGAAGTTTCCTGCAGCGGCTGCGTTTGCAGCGCTAGCAACGTTGCTCACAGTGGCTGCAGCTATTGTCGTCCTAGCTATTAGAAGGTGAGTTACAGGAAAATTATTTTCAACATCAGGCAAAAAGTGGAAATCGAGCAATTATGTTTCTCGATTTTTAGACTAATACTTGTGTTATTCCCGTATACTCATCGATTTAGCATCTGCGGCCAGAGCTTGAAAATTTCTGACAATCGTAAATGTATTCGAGCTCGCTGAGCACTAATGACATTTGGTTAATATTTCGTACAAATTTCATAGACGCGCATATAGCTCGAATACATTTACGATTGTCAGAAATTTTCCTGCTCGGGCCGCTGTTTTCAAAACGTTATATGTAATTATTTACATGTCCTTTAAGATACAGAGTTTCTATGCCTATAGCATTTTTTCTGATCTATCAGTCTCACATATAGCCCTGACTCTGCACTACATATAACCTGTATCAGAAACTATGAGGGACTTTCGGTCTCACAACGCCCAGACCCGAAACATATAACACATATGTGACACACACATTTTTCTCGGTGCAAAAAACGAACCCGTGGCCTCTCGCTTTACCACGGAGTATCGTATCTATATTATGAGAATAAATGACTCAAACCACCAACTATGTGTTTATTACTTGGCCGATTATTCGGTGTCATTACGTCATTCATTCCTCATAAAAGAATCTTTCTGCCGGCGTGAGCCAGGGTCGGCCTTCCTACTTAACGCATCTATTTCGCCCGGTCTCGAGAATTCTCCACAATGAGACCATTCGCTCTCATATCTTCCTCCAAAACGTCCAGCCAGCGCTTTATCGGCTGTCTGCGGGAACGTACCCCGGCCCTGGTACGATATGGGCCATATACTATGACCGACGAATTTCTGTGGTTTCCTCAAAATGCACTCATAAAAGAATAACAAGCTGAATTATTGGACAAAGTACAGATATCCAAAGACCTGTACTTCTTATGAGACCACTAATAATTCTAAACACTAGGATAACAAATCTCTTTCACCAGGCGAAACGACAGTTCATCAGGCAGTAAGCGACCATCACAGAGCGTGGTCCAAGTGGACGCGCAGGGCCGAAGGTACCTCATAGCGTACCCAGCACCTGCAGACAAGCAGGAGACCAAGCCTGACATACTCAACCCTAAAGCTGGTAAGTCTGGATTTTAATAAAATATATACACATAACATAACATAAGCTCACGCCTGTATCCCCGAAGGGGTAGGCAAAGGCGCACTAGTTAACTAGAACACCCACATTTCGCCGAGCTTAGTTCCGTCCCAGATATGATAGGGGGCGAGCCTATCGCCATATCGGGCACAAATTCCAGACTCCGGGCTGATATGGAAAAATCCAATATCACTTTGCCCGACCCGGGGATCGAACCCGAGACCTCAGAACCGTAGTCGTACCGAAATACAACCACGCCACCGAGGCAGTCTATCTAAAATAATATATATCTGCAGGTCGAATTTCGGTTCGACTGATCCATGGCTTCTGTCTCATAGAAAACTGACGTGGATTGCAGCTCGCTGTTGCGTTTCGTTTTCGCGAATTTTTCGGCGGCTCCCTCCTTTCTCTCTTTTCCAATGCCTGTTTCTTTCCTTTGAGGTTGGCAACACACTCTTTTCACCCATAAGCAATTTCAGGTCCACACAAGTTTAAAAGGAAACGAAAAGAAAATACAGATTGGACAAAAAGGGGGGAAAACAATCGGTTTTCTGTGATTGAGAATTATCCTGTCGGTCGGTCCATTAATTACATAACATAACATAAGCTCACGCCTGTATCCCCGAAGGGGTAGGCAGAGGCGCACTAGCAAACTAGAACACCCACATTTCGCCGAGCTTAATTCCGTCCCAGATGTGATAGAGGGCGAGCCTATCGCCATGTCGGGCACAAATTCCAGACTCCGGGCTGATATGGAAAAATCCAATATCACTTTGCCCGACCCGGGGATCGAACCCGAGACCTCAGAACCGTAGTCGTACCGAAATACCACTACGCCACCGAGGCCGTCATTAATTCTGTAGACAAATTGTCTACAGTGTAGTTGTTTGCAGATGCAGAACCTCCTCGCGTGGTGTTGGAGTCTAGTGACAACAAGAGTTACACCATCAGGGAGGTTGATGGACAGAAGACACATAAGCCTCCCACTCCAGATGACGATATGGTATTTATTTTCCACCAAACCGAATCCCATTTAAAGTGGGGTTGACGCAACACACTTACCGCCGAATGTTCATACACGTAAGGTCGCCTTATGTCGTTTAAGGCCGCCTTATTTGTCAAAATTGTATGGCGAAAATCAATGTAAGAAGCCCTTAAAGTTGAGTAGCGTTTGACCATTCGGGCGTTAAAGCTGCAAAAAGAATTTGGCTTAGTTTTTACGACCATGCGCCTGCCTGACGTCAACCCCCCAGTCTCAGGAAAATCACGTTATAAAAACAGCGGTACTCAACCTGGGATTTATTATTTATTCGTTTTTATTATTATGTATTAGTTTGAACATTATAAATCTTTGATTATAATAATTGTAAATTCTTTAATGGAACTGGCAATAAGAGTTTTGGCGGGAATTCTGACGGTGCGGATGGTCGCTTGTTTTAATGATTTCATATTCTAGTCTAAAGTTGTGCTTGTGGTTTAAATGTGATGTAAATCTAAGCGATAAACATCAACGGAGATGGACAGTATGTGGAAGCTTTGAAATAAGTGATTTTGGACGCTTTTTGTCGGGTGGATAAGTTGACTATGTTCGACTCCTCCGCTGCGAGAAAATCGTGTAAAAAGCATCAAACTGGAAAGAATTGACGCCAAAACTCCAGCAGGACCTTGAAATCGAACACATCTGACTTCAATGCACTTGCGAAAACTTAGATGTAGGAAAACAATTTCCCTAACTTGACATTGGCATAATGTATTTAAATTGCCATAAAGAAAAAAAAATGGCAATAAATGAAGTTAGATTTGTTTTTATTAATTAAAATATTTCGAAATCGCTAAATGAAAATGTTGATAACATAATTTATGTAAATCGCAAAATAATATTGACATTATACCAATAATTAAATTCCATTATCAACAAGGAATTGGAACTGTGTAAATTTCCATTAAATGTATTCCATTCCAGATGCCGCAGAGATAACAAAAGGATTCCGAGACAGTCGGCCTGTAAATATTATTACCGTTAGATATTATTGTAAATTTTCCGTGGAATGCCAACAAATTAATTGTACGTGCGATTTGATGTAATCGGGCTGTTAATGGTATTTTAATTTATGGAATTTCGTGTTTCGTGGGACAAGTAAAATTGGAAAATTTTAAAGTTTGCGAAGAATCCCTTGCCACTTTTTAAAGCAGATTTTCTGATGATTTTTTGGTAACTGCCCATATCAGGAGCCGCAAGGCAACGCGGAGGAGATACATATTTGGACTCCGTTTTTTAAAATTCTGGTTTCTTTTATGATTTTATTTTAATATTATTATGAATTGTATACAATAGGTACACAAAAAATAAATATTGATGCTTTATCTTGTTTACCACATTCGATTTATATTGTCGTTTCCGAAAATAGTTTTGAATACATTTTTAGAATTCGATAACACGAAATTCCATCACTCTAAACATCATTCAAAATGGCCCACTTAAAAATAAAATTTATAGACGAATCTTCCATATCAATTTTTAATATTTGTAGTTTATAAGAATTCTATATGTTTTCTATAAAAATGCATTTATTGTGTTATATTATATTCTTAGTTTATATTTTTCTCAAGTTGTATAGTTCGGGCTAATGAACTTTGAATAAATTGTAAACAAAAAAGTTCTGTTACTTATTTTAACTGTCCCTTATTATTGTGTCTTTTTTCCGACATACTCTCTATATATGTTAATGAGATAGATATTATTAAAAATAATAATGGCAATTTTTTAATCATTCTATTTATTCTATTGCTATTTATTTCATGTTATGTGTTTAATTGTAAATTATTATTATGGTAAAAATGACTATTATTTTTCACCGATTTTTAATTATTTTAAGTTTTTTAATTGTACTTTATTATTATGGTAAAAATGACTAATTATGCCAGTGGACGTCCTGTGCAGAACCGACTATTATTTTTCACCGTTTTTTCACACTTTTTGGTTTTTAATTCTTTATTTTTTATTTACATTTCATTAAAGTCAATTAGCGCTGACTATACATATATATTATTATTATAAAAACATGTTTATTGTGTATCAAATCTCTATTATTTACATCATCTTGTAAAAATAATTAAAAGTAATAATAAGTTAAATGATTGCTGTAATGAATGTTGAATTATTAAATAAAATTATGATTTTTTAACTACGCGTTTTAATTATCTGAATGTAATCTTTCTACTTGTCCTTATCTCACCTTAATGTGGGGTCGGTGCAACACACTTTTTAAGCATATTGCAGAAAGGATTTGGCTTAGTTTTTACGATCAGCTGCTTGCCTGACGTCAACTCCGTCTGAGGAATCCAATCCCGGGCAAATTAAATTAGAAAATTCGCCTTGCCTGACCTGGGAATCGAACCCAGGACCTCCCGGTCCACAACCCATATATGTACACTGTCACTAGGCCAAGGAGGTGAATATGTTATGGAAATGAATATGTTATGTGAATATATGAATGGGCCGGCTCGACCGGTTTGATACCACACTCTCACATAAAACCGACGTCAAGTGGCAGCTCGCTGTCGCTGTTTGTTCGGTGAGTGAGATTTCCGGTGGCCCAATTCCCCCCTCCCTTTCCCAATCCCTATTTCCCTCCTCTTAGGTTGGCAACGCACCCATGACATTCTTGGGTGCCTATGGGCGGTGGAGATCACTTACCATCAGGTGACCCATCTGTTCGTCTGCCAGTTTCCGCTATAAAGAAACCTCCTCTTTTTAAAAGACGATGAATAAATATCAAAGGAAAAGGCACAGGTAGAGTGCCCATTTATTTAGATTAAGATTTTGTCTAAATGAAAATCTAACCCTTTAATGGATATTTAAAGGACCCCATTTATCTGGAGGGCGTGAGTTTCGCACGAAGTTACTTAATACACATAACATAACATAAGCTCACGCCTGTATCCCCGAAGGCAGAGGCGCACTAGCGTACTAGAACACCCACATTTCGCCGAGCTTAGTTTAGTCCCAGATGTGATAGGGGGCGAGCCTATCGCCATATCGGGCACAAATTCCAGACTCCGGGCTGATATGGAAAAATCCAATATCACTTTGCCCGACCCGGGGATCGAACCCGAGACCTCAGAACCGTAGTCGTACCGAAATACCACCACGCCACCGAGGCAGTCAGTTACTTAATACAATCTTTAAGGTTATCGGTTATTTATGATGTATGTACGTGGAATAATTAGTAGAGCCAGTTATGCCTAAGAGCCGGGTCGACCGGTTTGATGCCACTGTCTCATAGAACACAAGAAAGAAATATTGAAATTAAACTATTTTTACAGATTCTATCACGATTTGGTTTTAATTTTTATGCCCGACGTTTCGTCTGTCTGACGCGTGACCACGAAGGCTGCAAAGCTTTCGAAACGTCGGGGCATATAAATTAAAACCAAATCGTGATATAATCCGTAAAAATAGTTTTATTTCAATGAATAACATTCACGTAAATCTAAGAAATCATTAAGAAAGAAATAATAATAAATAAATAAATACACCCAACAGTGACATACATAGTCCTGACCCCACACTAGGTGTAACCTGTATCGTGGGTATCAGAAACTACGAGAGACTCTCGGTCTCACTACACCCAGACCCGAAACAAATATCTATGGCCCACACAGACATTTGTCTCGGTGTGGGAATCGAACCCGCGACCTCACGTTTCACAGCCGGCTGCTCGCCCGCTGCGCCACGGAGGCTGTCAAGGAAGAAAGGAACTTTCCTCGTTTGTATCTTCTATAAAAAAATCCTCATCACCATTTAATACCACCTGTAGTGGTGGCGTAACGGGTACGGTTTAAGGGGCCGTGGCAAATTCAACGGATCCTTTTGCCGAAGCTCGGGTGATTTGTCTTAGTCTAACCCCCGAATATTCAAACTTTTGATGATTTCTCAGTGAGTGAATTTATGTAAATCTTTATGAGAAATAAAGTTTTCTTCAACCGAAAAATTACTAGAGGTCGTTTTTTGTTTTGTTTTTTATAGCAGAGATTGGCAAACGAGCAGATGGGTCACCTGATGGTAAGTGATCTCCACCGCCCATAGAAACCCAAGACATAAAATGAATCATGGGTGCGTGGCCAACCTAAAAGGAGGGAATGGAAGGGGAGGGAAAAGGGATTTGGAATGGGGAAATGGGCCACCGGAAATCTCACTCACCGAACGAAACGCGACAGCAAGCTTTACGTCGGTTTTCTGTGAGACAGTGGTATCTATCCGGTCGAGCCGGCGTGGCTCTACCACTCGTTAATATAAATAACTCGTGTTATGACTTATGCCTATTAGGCCGCCTTATCTGTCAAAATTGTATGTCGAAAAACGTAAAGAAGCCGTTTAAGTTGAGAAGCGTTCCAGTTATGGGGCGTAAGATTCTTTGAAATTACTTTGAAACTATTTTTACGGATTCTATCACGATTTGGTTTTAATTTTTATGCCCGACGTTTCGAAAGCTTTGCAGACTCACCCGTGACCACGAAGGCTAAAAATTAAAACCAAATCGTGATAGAATCCGTAAAAATAGTTTAATTTCAATGAATAACATTCACGTAAACCTAAGAAATCATTACGTAAGATTCTTATGAATAGTCCCAACCTCTCAGCCCGGGGCCTCTGTCCGGTCGACGCGTTGGCCCATATGGTCGAGTGCCCATGGCGTTACCATGCCCCCCTATAGCTACGCCTCTAACCCATATAAAAAACACGAAAATAACTGCGATCGTTTTGCCGCTTCCACTGTTATCGAACGAAAAAGGGACCAATTTGCGAGTTCATCCTCCAAAATGATAGCTGTTATTAGTCTAACATAAATCGATAGGCTTCCCCGATTGCGATTTATAGCTCTAAGACACTCGGGAAAGTTTAACGGAACCCTCGGGGCGGCGATTTAGGAATCTACGGTTACATTCTTCGAAGGGTTTCGGAAAGCTATGAAAATAAAGATTTGTAATTGTTTATGGCATATTTGAAGTAGCTATGTGGTTTTAACCATACAAAACTAGCTATTTTCTTTCTGACTTTATTCCACGTAGTTATGGGGGGCGCATTATACCATTTCAAGGCGACGTGGCAGATAAACTGCAGGAATGTTGAGATGGTATGGCCACGTTTTGAGGAAACCACAGGAGTACGTCGGCTGCAGGTGTCTGGCCCAGATCGTACCAGGGATACGTTCCCGTGGAAGGCCTAAAAAACGCTGGCTAGACGTTCTGGAGGAAGATATGAGAGCCAATGGTCTTACTATGGAGGATGCTTAAGACCGGGCGAAGTGGAAGCGTTTAATTAGGAAGGCGGACCCTGGCAGAAGGTCGGGATAACGCCAGGCCGAAAGAAAGCATGATACCATTTCAAACATGTTGCAGAAAAGGTTCGCCTCTAATTGCCCTCTGCCTGCCTGACGTCAACTCCAATTTTGGGGAATCTTTGAGTGGTAGAGCCACACTAGTAGTAGAGCCGGTAGCACAATCGTATTCGAAAACTTACTAGACTATGAAATCGACAGCTAGTTTAATATCACTACATAATTATAATTTATTTATATTATCACGGCGACTTTTTTTTATCGCGGCAAAGTGACCATACTGCACCTGATGGTAAGCGTAGTGCCAAAAAAACTAGCGACCTCTGACAAACAATGAGTTTAACAGTGGTCGCCAGAATCGTGCCAGCCTATTTGTGCTTCTTCATACTCCGAATCCGAAGACGGAAGAAGCACATCGAGGGGCTTGACAAGACAGGCGGATGAGCGATGCAGACACAGGGAGACCCTCATACCCGTCCCAACCAACCATCAAGTCATGCCGTAAGCCCCTCGAGAGAACCGCAAGTACACTAGCTGATCCTGAAACGCGAACCTCATACGGAGTGTAGGTCACTATGGCAGGTTTTAGCAACATGTGTACGGTGGGCGCCATCCGGTCGGATACGAATATCCTACCACCAGCAAGACACCGATTGGCAGTCAAAACTGTTTTACACATAAGCTCACGCCTGTGGATACTACCACTGCTGGTAGACAGAGGCGCACTAGCGGACTAGTACACCCACATTTCGCTGAGCTTAGTTCCGTCCCAGATGTGATAGGGGGCGAGCCTATCGCCATATTGGGCACAAATTCCAGACTTCGGGCTGACATGGAAAAATCCAAATATCACTTTGCCCGAACCGGCGATCGAACCCGAGACCTCAGAACCGTAGTCGTACCGAAATACCACCACGCCACGGAGGCAGTGTTTTACTATCAAAATAAAAATGTTTTTAATTAACAAAACCTTTTACGTTTTGCTTTACATTAATTTCGGACATTATCATAATGGATAATATTGAGGCTTTCATCAGACCATAAACGTAATTTTTGAAATAGTTCATGACGCGTCGCGAGTAATAAAATAAAAAGAGCATAAAATGTCGTATAAATTATTAATATGAATGGCCCGATAAATCGTAGTTGACGTTGGATGGATAACGGTAGCAGAAGTGACAGGCGATAGCGATTCGAAACGTCAGGCCTAAAAATAAAAACAAAAGTAGTGATAGAATCCATATAAAACAGTTTTATTTCAAAACGATAGCTAGTTACGGCCGATCCCAATAAAATTAAATGATCTCAACGTTTACAGATAGATCGTGAAAATGAACCAATCAAATCAATTCATTTAACGGCGTCATGTTCAAACTTTGTTCTTATTGGCTAATATTTGTAATCTATTAGATAATTCGAACTGATATCGTTTAGGACCGAGACTCAAATGTATAAATCCGATTTAAGTCTAGAAAGTGACTTTGTCTAAACTTAATGTTAATATAAAGTCACCAAAGTCAACTTTAAAAAACTTTAAAACAATGAATACTCATAATTGCATGAAAAATATTCTTGCTCGGTCACAGGAATTGGGATATACGACCTCAGGTTCTCAGCGTCAGTCTAAGCTAATGAGGCAATACAGAAAAATAAAAATAAACTGTTTGATACGGTTCCTGCACGGACAAGAATGTTTTGTGAATATCAAATGCTTATCGTATTTTTTTGAATCGAATTTCGACATAATCAGACTCATTTTTTATTACAAAAACTGTTCAGTCTTTCTGTCACTCTGTTTTTGTAAAAAATGATTCGGACGAAGTTCGTCACGTCGAAGTTCGATTTAAAAATTCCAAATCCTCACTGAGTTAATTTTAACTCTGACTTAGTTGAAGTTCAGTCTATAGATCTCAGCCTTAGACCAAAGCTCTTGTAGTTTCCGACCGACTTCCAAAAAAGAGAAGTGGTGCAGTGGGCGAGTAGCCGCCTGTGAAGCGAGAGGCCGCGGGTTCGATTCCCGCATTGAGACAAATGTTTGTGTGGCCCACAGATATTTGTTTCAAGTCTGGGTGTTGTGAGACCGAAAGTCTCTCATAGTTTCTGACACCCACAATACAGGTTATACCTAGTGTGGGGTCAGGACTAGGTGTGTGACTGTTGGGTGTATTTATTTATTTATTTATTAATTCGTCTGTATTTTTTTAATGTATATTACGCGATATCTCCGCCAAATGTGGACCGATTTTCAAAATTATTTTTGTATTCGATAGAGCTTATTTCAAGGGTGGTCCCATATAAATTTGGCCACGATCGGATTTATAGTTGGTCTGATAAGTTTTTAAACTTGTGATTATTAATAGCCACGACACCAGAATCGTAACTTACTGTAAAGTTAGAACCAGGGTGTCTATTCTATAAAACGTTATCGGATGAACGATATCGGATCGATACTCTATCGCACAGACTAATATAGATGCACGTGGTCCCGTGGATCATATAAATGTCAAACACCGAAGAGTGGGCTGTCAAACGGTTTATAGCATAGCATTCTTCGAAACGAAACTTATAGCACCAATATCGGTCGGACACGTGAACCCCAAAGAATAGCAAAACGTCCGAAACGAAGTCCGCAACTGCGGATTTCGTTTTACAAACTAGGTCCTCAGATGTGTAATTTTTTAATTCGCTATCCGTTTATGAAACAAGCGCATAACTGCATCGATTCTGGAACGCACTCTGTTGACATCCTATTAGTCGGTGCTTAACTCGCAAATTAAATATTATGAACCGACATTATGTGTATGAACACGCCTTTCTGCTCGTAAACGATTTATTTATCGCTTAATTGCTTTATGCTGCGCTAAGTAAAAAAGCATGTCGTAGTTAGGATGCAGATTATTTAATATGTAGTGTGATAGAAACTGACGTTATTAGATGAAAGTGACAAATATATTTTGTTTTTTTTAGCAGAGACTGGCAAACGAACAGATGGGTGACCTCTAGCCCGAGCACGAAAAACTAATGTAAACGTAAATGTATTCGAGTTCGCTGCGCACTGATGACGTTTGGTTAATATTTAATACAAATTTCATAGACGCGCATCAGGCTGAAATAGAGGTACATTTCCGGTTGTCAGAAATTTTCCTGCTCAGGCCGCTTATTGTAAGTGATCTCCACCGCCCATAGACACCCAAGACATTATAAAAATCATGGGTGCGTTGCCAAGTAAAAGGAAGAAATGGAAGGGGAGGGAAAAGAGATTGGGAAACGGGAAATCTCACTCACCGAACGAAACGCGACAGCAAGCCGCCACTATACGACGGTTTTCTGTGAGGCGACCCATTCGTGCTGTAGACGTAACTGTCTACAACGTGGCTCTACCACGCGAATTTAATAAGTGCAGCGAAAATTTTATATCCCTTTTAAAGAGATTTGTGCGAACGGATGATCGTGAAATTTGACACAGTTAAAGTTTATATGGAGAAGAAATGCATAGGGTTTTGACGAAAAGTCTGACAGGGTGGGCGGCGCTTGTTAAAATTATTTTATATTATTGTCTAGAGTTGTGTTTGTTGTTTAATGTGATTTGGTTTTATGCAACAACATTCAGCGAAGATTAATGTTATAATGTGTAATCTTTTAAGCTAGTGATCTTTATCTTGGCTTTGTGCGGTCGGATTGCTGAGGACAGGTAATCTAAGGCACCGTGCTGGAAGGAATTGCCGCCATAATCCCAGCAGGGCCTTGAGATCATCCACATCTGGGTCTCATGTTCATTGTGAAAACTTGATAATTGCTTTACTTACTTTGACATTGGATCAATCATCGCAAATGCGTGGAAGCCATTATTTTTAAAACAAGAAGAAGTGCATAACGTTTTTTAAAGAATTTTGGTTGTATTTCGGCCACTGGGCGACCACTAGTCCATATTAAAGTGATTATGATTCATCTATATAAATAATATTGACGTGTATGTTTAATAATAATATAATATTAGCCCTGTAATATTACTGCCCACCGTTGGGCATGAGACTCCTTTACTAATGAGAGGGGTTAGGCCTTAGTCTACCACGTTGCCAAATAAAACTAAACCAAATCCTCTCTGCAATATGTTTGAAAAAGTGTGTTGCGCCGACCCCACGTTAAGGTGGGATAAGGGCAAGTAATAAGAAACAGCCGAAAATAAACAGTTATTGTAGAAAAAAGTAGCCTTAAACTGTTTAGGCCATTTATATCACACGAATTCAATATTTGGCACTTAAATTAATTAATGTAATCCAAAAAGAGTTCTGATTATATTGTATTGGTCTCGACAGTGGTGAATCATATTTTTATAAACAAATTGATGAAAAAAACTTAGATAATTAAATAAAACTCATCCATCGCTCACAAGTTCTGAAATGATCGCGATCTAATTACAGTGGGGCTTTGAAAAGTTTCGGCCAGGGATGCTCAAACTTTAAGCTCCACCTTTTGAGTGCAGCAGCCCGAGCAGGAAAATTTCTGACAACCGTAAATGTATTCGTGCTCGATACGCGTCTATGAAATTTGTATCAAATATTAATCAAATGTCATCAGTGCGCAGCGAGTTTACATTTACATTAGTTTTTCGTGCTCGGGCTACAGGCATATTATTTGATAGATCCTCGCTTGAGAAACAAATAATCACAAGTTTAAAAACTTTACGGACCGACTTCAAATCCGATCGTGACTAAATTTATATGGGACCACCCTTGAAATAAGCTCTATCGAACACAAAAATAATTTTGGAAATCGGTCCACATTTGGCGGAAATATCGCATAACATACATAAAAACAAAAATTCAGACGAATTGAGGACCTTCTCCTTTTTGGAAGTCGGTCAATAACATAATGATGAATCTTTTAGTGGTAAAACCTCGCTGTAGACAGTACAGCACAGCACGAATGGGCCGGCTCGACCTGTTTGACACCACTGTCTCAGAAAACCGACTTAAAGTAGCAGCTTGCTATTTCGTTCGGTAAGTGAGATTTCCGGTGGCCCATTTCCCCTTTGCTTTCCTAATCCCTTTTTCCCTCCCCTTCCATTTCCTCCTTTTAGGTTAGCAACGCACCCATGATTCTTTTTGTATCTTGGATGTCAATGGGCGGTGCAGATCACTTACCATCAGGTGACCCATCTGCTCGTTTGCCACTCTGCTATAAAAATAATAACAGTCTCTGAGCTAATCCGCGGTCAGACAGGTAAATAAACAGACAGACGGATATGGTGGAACTATAAGCCTTTAATTTTTCTATTTGGGGAACCTTAAAACTGCACGTAATAAAAACTGTCCAACACAAATATTGGTTAAAAATATCCCAGATCTTATCCCAAAATCTCATTATTTTTAGCCTAAATTCGTAGTCCCTAGACCAAAGTAACTTCAGAAACCTTTGAGAACCGCTGCTTTAGGCAAATGAGCCGTTCCAAATGAGTCAATCGATCCAAGAGTGGGCAGGAATGTTTACTACTGAATTATTTAGCAGCCAACTCTTTCACACGTATGGAACTTTGTAACGAGTTTAATATCGTTTTTGTTGGCTCCGCAAGTGTTTGAGGCAATTTATTGATGGATGATGAAAAACTTTTAACCTTGGCTTAACGAGGTTAGAGCGGAGTTCGAGTTTTAAACCGACTTTGAAAGGAAGGGTTCTGGAATATATTTCGCCAAATTTAGTTCTAAGTGATAGGTGTCGAGCCAATCGGCATATAGGGCACAAATTCCAGACTCCGACTGATATTGAAAAATCCAATATCACATAGCCCGACTTGGGATCGAACCCGAGACCTCAGGACGTCGTATGCTTACCGAAATACAACTACACCACTGAGCAAAGACATTTAATAGTACATAGACGGGACAACAGAGTGAAAATTTTGAGATCCAAAAGTTGTGACCTCGTGGTCATAAGTCACTCAGTCGTATTTGAAACATACGCGCGCCAGGTCGTGCCAGCGTAATAATGTTTAGAGAATCAAATTATCTTACGTGATTGTTGATCATTCACAGAACCTAGAAGAAATCCAGGGTGTAAATTGTGATAAGCAAAGATATTCAACAGTATATAGATGGGACAAGAGCACAAAACTTGTGATCCAAAAGTTATGACCTAGTGGTCATAAGTCGCTCAGTTTATTTTAATTTTTTTTTTTTTTTTTAAAGAAGAGACTGGCAACCGAGCAGATGGGTCACCTGATGGTAAGTGATCTCCACCGCCCATAAACATCCAAGACAAAAATAATCATGGATGCGTTGCCAACCTGAAAGGAGGAAATGGAAGGGGAGGGATTGGGAAGCAAGGGGGAAATAGGCCACCGGAAATCCCACTCACCGAACGAAACGCGACAGCAAGCTGCCACTTTACGTCGGTTTTCTGTGATACAGTGGTATCAAACCGGTCGAGCCTGCCCATTCGTGCTGTAGACATAATTGTCTACAGCGTGGCTCTACCACTCAAATAATATATACGCGCGCCAGGTCGGCCAATGTAATAATATTGACAGAATAAACTTATTTTACGGGATTCTTAACTATTCACAAAACATTTTAGAGTGTAAATTGGATGGTAAATTGTAATCATCGCCCTCGCATTGTAATAAGTAGTTGATGGCGGTACTGAAGTTTGAGATCAATTTGTTTGTATGGAAACTTGCTTAATAGCCCCTCTCGCATTGTAATAAATGGTAGATGGCGTTACTGAAGTTTGAGATCAATTTGTTTGTATGGAAACTTGCTTAATAGCCCCTCTCGCATTGTAATAAATGGTAGATGGCGTTACTGAAGTTTGAGATCAATTTGTTTGTATGGAAACTTGCTTAATAGCCCCTCTCGCATTGTAATAAATGGTAGATGGCGTTAATGAAGTTTGAGATCAATTTGTTTGTATGGAAACTTGCTTAATAGCCCCTCTCGCATTGTAATAAATGGTAGATGGCGTTACTGACGTTTGAGATCAATTTGTTTGTATGGAAACTTGCTTAATAGCCCCTCTATACCTAGTAATATTAAATATCTTTGGCATAGATAGTCGAATACAATCGTCCGAGCGGCTTGTTCGTCTCGTCATTTGATTGCAATAAAATAGTGCCTATGTCATAATATTTTATGCTTTTATCTGACGTCCCCAGTACATATACACAAATCATAACGAATGCACGTAGTTTTTGCAGTTCAAATATAACATTCCACCATTTAAAAACACGTAACAGCACACATTTTTCGGCACATGACCGGAATATTATAAAATATTTACCGGGCGGTTGTTCTGGTCCGGTACAGACACGTAAGCAATATTATGTTGTGATATATTGATATTATCATTGAATTCTGTTTGGGTTTCACCCTTAACTTAATCATTGTAGGGAACACACACGTGTTCTTCGAAATATTTTCCTACATTTTCTCTTTTACATACATACATATCACGCCTGTATCCCATAGGGGTAGGCAGAGACTATGGATTTTCACTTCGCCCGATTCTGACACACTAATTTCGCTTTATCTACTTTCATCAATCTCTTCATACATTCGCGTCGGTTAAAGGTACTTTTTATCTTTCCTTTAGTTAATATATCATCAACTTGCCTAAAATAAGTGCGATGCGGTCGACCTTTACCAACTTTTCCTTCCACACTCGTCTTGTGTATCTCTTTCGTCAATCTCCTATCATCCATCCTCTCAATATGTCCGAACCATCTCTCTCAACGTCACTTGTTGTCTTTTGTTATAGGAATTGAGTACTATGCGATTCAAATAAGTATAGGAACGTCAATGACCTTTATCTGTCTAATGTCACATGAAAAGTAAGTTTTGCAACGAAACCTTATTTGCGTTCCATTTATTTTTTTTTGTTTTACTGTCTCAGTTACTCAAAGTGAAAAAACGCCTTTTATTCTAAGGTTTCGTTGCAAACCATACTTTTCAAGTGACATTTGACAGATAGAGGTCATTGACGTTCCTATTCTTATTTGAAGCGCACTGTACTTGAATTTAATTTTGCATAAAAAGAAATATTGAAATATTCACAAAAATTTAAAAGTTGAGGTTTGGTGTAACTTTCAAACTGTGGGAAAGAGAAGTATCAGTATAATCACGTCACGGCTATACCGGTGCGCGCGTTGAAAAGGGATAGCAAGATATTTCCACTGCGCCCCCACTCCTGCTCATTGCAGAATTTAAAATATGAATTTGATTACTGCCTCATTTTTCACCCAATTTCGTTGCAGTTTTTCCAGAAGGGTTTCTTGTTAATTTGCTGTTACATGTAAAAACGTGTATAAAATCGACCATAATCAAGTACCCAACGTATGATATTGCAGCGATGATTGTAAAAATCCCACTTCAACATGGGGTCACCGTAACTTTTTCTAGCATGTTGTAAAAAGGATTCGGCTTAGTTTTACGACCGGCTGCCTGCCTGACGTCAACTCCCCTCTGAAGGATATCTTCTAAAAATACACTGACCCCATTTAATAACTTTCTTTCTTCTTTCTGCCTGCCCTTATCCCTCCTTAATGTGGGCATATAGGCGGGCAGGACCTCCTGGTTAACAACCCGTATACATTGCCACTAGACCAAGGACCTAATTTAATAACTATTTTTACAGAAAAAAACTAGAAATATCCACAATTCCGCCACAACATGGCCGTCCTAACGTTATTTTGTATAAGTGCCAGAAGTATATTTAATATTTATGCGTGACGTCGGTCGTATGACGCCCAATTTATTGTGACGTGTGTACTCTGGGGATCAGGGCGTCTACTACCAAAAACGAAATCCGTAGTTTCAGATGACGGATCGCACGTTTTGGTACTACGAAGTGTTGCGGATCCGCTGACGGATTCGACGACGGATCCGATGTTTAGATTTTGACATTATTGACATTATTACTTTCGTCCGTCCTACTTGACTCTACTATGAAAACAAATATGACATGAAATACATCGTTTCTTCGTTCGGATCATTACCTCGATTGTACGAAAGCTCTAAGCCTATCGTTTGCTTTTCGTTTTGGTTTCAAAGTCTTCGAAATGGCTAGATTCCTTCTGTATGAAGAATTGTAACTTATTATAAGCTTACGTCTGTATCCCCGAAGGGGTAGGCAGAGGCCCACTAGCGAACTAGGACACCCATATTTCGCCAAACTTAGTGCCATCCTAGATGTGATAGAGGGCAAGCCTATCTCCATATCGGGCACAAACAGACTCCGGGATGATACTGAGTAGAAAAACCCAATATCACTTTGCCTGACTCGGGGATCGAACTCGAGACCATACATACTGCTTCCTCCAAAATAAAAGTTTTCTTGGTTCAGAAGAGAATGATTACAAGACTGCCAACTTGTTAAAGCAGCCGTGGCCAACAACATTCCCAAGTATAAGATACTCAAATACTTGTATACATACTCTCATATCTGTTATCCCCAAAGAGGTAGGCAGAGGCGCAACTAGAGCACCTACTTTACGCCAAGGCTTTTTCGGTCTCATAATAATAATATTAGTATAGATTTACACAAGTAACTTACAGACAAATCCAATTCGTTACAAGGCAAAGCTAAGGTAGGCCAACAGTAGTACTCTAGATGTGATACTAAGCAGAAAATTTTGCCCGACTCGGGGATCGAAACCGAGAGCTCAATTCAATAATCTTACTGCTTACACAACACAACTACGCCACTTAAGCACTCAAATTATTATGTATTTAGGAAAATAAAACAACTTTTTAGCAATTTTTTTTATTACAATTTTATTAAGGACTCTCAACTCCCACTGAATGCCCTCCAGCAACTCCTTGTTTTTAGCTTCAAAGCGAAGGGCGCGATTACGGAGGTCTGCCTGCATCGCTGGTCGCACTCACTCGTCGTAATCTCCTTGAAACTGTTAGGGGAAATAATAAGTTAAATGTTAATTGTTTCAGACTAAATATCGTTATTATTACTCAAAAGAACAATTGCCTACATCAAAGCAGGTTAATGTGTGTAGTTATATAGTTTATGCACACACATTCAAAGCACATGCTATGGTAATGGGTAACAATAGGTGTTCATGCATTTATTGTAAAGTGCATCATAATATTATTCTAGTAAGGATATTATCTTCTTCCACTGTTGCACAGTTTTCATTGCGCCCTCCATGCTATTAAGGTGGGACGTCAAGGTCTCCCACAACCGTTTTGATTTAGCCCGCTCCTCCAGGCTATGCACACGACCACACCCACGACCGAGACAAGGTTTTCCGTCATAAATTATAATAACGCCTCCATCTGCACGCTCGCTACAGTCATTTTGAACTGAAATGTTTTGAAAAATAGTCAAAAACATTATACGTTAATGTTATGTAAGTAATGATCATTTTTAATCGTTCAAAACACAGAAGTTGCATTTTGTTACACAGTTACTGCATTTAATGCAATGGATCATTCGTTTAAAGGGAATAAATAACACTTTTATAATTAATTTACCAACACATACTTGACCAACACAATGAATTCTTCTAGTCAACTTGTCAGTGTCAATCAAAAATTAAAAAACGACAATATTCCACAGATTAATCATAATGCAATAGACTAGGGCAGATTGCGAAATTAGCAGAAATATTAAATATTTTATAATCAATAATTATTTCGAAATATGAAATGATATACTTATTACACAAAACCTAATTAGAGATCTATTTTATATGCATTTTTCACAAAAATGTCACAATTGGTAAAAATTTACGGTTTTTGAAGATATACCTCCCTAATCCGACACAATATGTTCATTCGAACGATTGTTTATGGCTCCGAAGCCAATGGTGACGGATCCGAAGTAATTTGGTAGTAAGGTTAAATAGGAAGTTCGTCGTTTCTTCGTTTTCGGCCGACGTTTCGGCGATCGTTTTTGGTAGTAGACGCCCAGATCAGATATTGATGAGATGTGAACCTATAGGCCACAGTGACTGGTCGTGTCATACAAATTCCATGGGGGTAAGACTGTGGTGGGGGTGATAGGTCAACGGTTTTTGGACTTTTAAAGCTACGGACTACACCAAAAACGCTGTTCTGCCCACCTAACATGCGCGCCACGAGATATCTCTGTCGACTGTCGAGATGTTGTCTACATTTTGTCTACAATATTGTATGAAAATAAACGAGGACGCATGTTACTGTCCGTAGAGAAATAGAGAAAACCAGTTATAACAGGACAAACAGCGTAGACAAAATATTTTCGTGGTGCGCATGCTAGGCGGCCTGGAACCCAATGTTAAATGATAAATGAATTCCGCTATAATCGACCGTCTTACATAAAGGAGAAGGTCCTCAATTCGTCTGTATTTTTTTATGTATGTTACGCGGTATCTCCGCCAAATGTGGACCTTCACAATTCTTTTTGTGTTCGATAGAGCTTATTTCAAGGGTAGTCCCATATAAATTTGGTAATTTGAAATCGGTCCGTTAAGTATTTAAACTTGTGATTATTTTACACATGTTATTTATAATCGAAAGTTTAAAAACTTAACGGATCGACTTCAAATCCGATCGTGACCAAATTTATATGGGACCATCCTTGAAATAATCTGTATCGGCAACGTAATTTTGAATATCGGTCCAAATTTGGCTAAAAATAAAATACAGACGAATTGAGGACCTTCTCCTTTTTTTAAGTCGGTCGAAATTACGAAGAAAATTCTTTCTAATACAATATTATTATTTACTTGTGGAACAATTTAACAGAATAAAATAATATCATGATTCATTCATAATTTTATTAAAGTTAGTAAACTCTATTAAAGATACACAAGTTTCTGATTAAAACAATCTATCTGCACTAAAACCTATAAAAATGGATAGAATATGAAGGCAAACATTCGAAAGCTTTAACCGTGTCGCTCTTGTGATGGGTGTTATTTGTCGCGATTAAATCAGACTATAGCAATGCACCGATGGATGGAATGGCCTGGATCTACGCAGACAGATGAATTAGAATGCCCTACCAATGTGAACTTGTTCAAATATCCCTCCGGGGTACTTGTAGCGCTATTACTAATCTAGACATAAGATAATCTCACGCCTGTATCCCCGAAGGGGTAGGCAGAAGCGCACTCCAATATCTCTTTCTCCGACCGGGGATCGAATTCGAGACCTCAGGACGGTAATCGTAGTCCAGCAATGGGACAGTAATATTACCGGGTTAATATTATATTATATTTATTTATAATGTTTTTAGTACCGAGTTATCACTATCGAAAACTAATAGTAATTGAAACGAGAAATCGTTTGCTAAAGCGCCGGCCGGTGTGACACGTGAACATTTTATTGTTTCCGACATGTGATGTAAGCCCCAATAGATTTCATCTGACGATACTGTATTTTTCAACAATTGTTTGCGAGCCAAGTTAGGCATTCCGAGTCTCCGGGCTTGAATTCTAGAATTGTATTTAGGATTTAAAAGCCTGTTTCTGATGATACTGCTAAAAAACCGTCTAACGGCAGATTTCAATAAACGATGTCAGATGAGAGTGCAGATAGTGATAGATACTCAAGTGGTAGAGCCACGCTGTAGACAGTAACGTCTATAACGAATAGGCCGGCTCGACCGGTTAGATACCACTGTCTCACAGAAAACCGACGTAAAGTGGCAGCTTGCTGTCGCGTTTCGTTCGGTGAGTGAGATTTCCGATGGCCCATTTCCCCACTCCCTTTCCCAATCTCCTTCCCTCCCCTTCCATTCCCTCCTTTTAGGTTGGCAACTCACCCATTATTCTTTTTGTGTCTTGGGTGTCTATGGGCGGTGGAGATCACTTACCATCAGGTGACCCATCTGCTCGTTTGCCAATCCCTGCTATAAAAAAAAAAGATAGATCGCAATTATGAACCAATCAAATCAACTTATTTGACGGAGTCAATTTCAAACTGTGTTCTTATTGGCTAATTTTTGTAATCTATCTGCACATTCGAACTGAGATTGTTTATTGGAACCGGGGGTAAGAAGTTGGATACAAACAGTAAAGGGTTCCGTAGTAGGGATGAACGTTCTTGGCAAAAATCACAATCCCAAAGCTCATATTTCTACAGCAGACGCTGCTATGGAGTGGTGGATCAGTGATAGTATGTGATCTCCAATGAACAGTATTATGCACTTTACGTCGGTTTTCTCTGGTATCAAACCGGTCGAGCATTACTGTTGACACCCGAGGCTCTACCATTCAATAAGAATAGCATGATATTGTCAAGATCTAAGCAAAAGCGTCGCAACTCTTTAATTACGAAATTAAACTTTCGACGAGAAACGTACTCGAGAGACATAATTTTTTTCCATAAAATAGCCCTAAAGAAATGCTCGTAAAATATGAACTCAATAACATATCCCATTGTTTATTAAGTTATATTCTGACATCCAACGGCGGTATGGAAACAATAAAGATGGAATTTTTTCGCCTTTGACACGCGTCGGTTTATTAAAATTGTACCGTGTCTATCAAACTCGCTGTACATGTATCGCAAAAGGGGGATATTAAAACCCCACGGACGTAGAAAAAAGGGGACGTAGCGCTAGGCATTCTGAAAGTGAAGGAGTACAATGGCGGCGACTGAGTGTTGTGTGTGCGTAGGGCACTTTTGTTGAGGCGCGGTTGTGTGCGTGACTTATCTGTGACGTCCGTTGAACTATAGACGGGACGCTGTCCTCTTTTTTTATACGTCCGTGTTTAACTCCCATTTAAATGGCATATGCGAGAATAGAGCTGTGTGGATATCGTGTCCGATTACAATCATCGTTTATCTAATGTTAAACTCGATTTTACGTCAACTTTGAAGTAGGTATACAATTTTATTAAATTTCATACGTTTCGTGACGATCAAGTAATTCGGCCCCAACACGTCGCGTACTATGTGTAATATAGGCATAAAAATATGGTACATTTCATTAACTCCGAGTTCCGAGGAGTTTGGAGACGCCATCTAGTTTACTTCATATGTAACTTTAATCGCTAAACGCGCAAGGTCATTGGCATTGTTTCCGTTCTTAAAACCTTATATTAATCATAGGCTTAAACGTTAGATCCATAATGTGGCTTAAACCAAGTACGTACAGTTTAGTTATATTTTTTCCAAAATACTATTATAATCTCATTAAAATGTGCCTATCTAAACGTACTTCAAAATTAACTTGGGTTGCATTTCTCATTGTTACTTAAATATTGAGTTACAAAAATATTAGATAAATTTCAAAAAATAAGAAAATAAAAAATAGAAGCACAATAATATAATTCTTAATAAATATAACGATAATGTTGGGATGAATCGGCTTTAGATATCAATAAAAACTTTAGTAAATGAAATAGCTAATTACATTTAAAAAATATTAGTAAATTCACGTTAGCTCTTGAAGAAATTACTAAATTAAAATTAATACAAATGTATAGAGATTTAAGGATATTTTGGCAAAACTATAATGAATAATTTTATAAAATATTTCAAAATTAAACTACAACATAGCTTGTGGGGTGTTTTATTTGAAGGTTTTTCATAGCATTTACAATAAAAGTTGGTCTAGCTACAAAATCAATAAATATATAAGGACGTCACAAAAGAGATAGAAGAATAAATAATAACAGTAATAGAGAAAAATTTTGCTTCAAGACAACAAGATTTTTTTAATGTCTACAAAATAATTTACGACTGTAGAAATTCTTTGATTATTTTTCTTGCGAGTCAACTATGTTTTTGTCAAAATCACTCTCGCTAGGAACCATATTGTTAAAAGGAAGAAGAAATTTGTTTTCCCTGATCTTGAGGTTTCGTTAGACCATTTGTCATCTAAACCATAATCCAAAGAGCAACGTCAGAGTTTCTTGCCCGTTCTTCTCTGGCGAAACAGCCTTCCGAACAGGCGGTAGAGTTAAAATTTGACGGAATCTAAATAATGTTTGAACATTTCATGGATTCAATAAATGATTTTGATTTTGATTTTGAAAAGAGCTGCTGTTATGGATGTAGGATTTTTTTTTGAAGATGTCGACCAACTTAAACTGCTGCTACAAAGGTCTAAGAACATTGGTCAAGGGGAACGCATTTCTTGGTCTTCTCATCACGGACAGTACCGGCATCACAGTAACAAGCGGAGTAATCGCAGAGGTTTCCTTCTTCTAGTACGGGGTTGGGCTCAGCGCATGTCGCCTCGGGCATTTTCTGACCGCAGCCAGTCGTATATGCGTGTGTACCTTCTTCGCATTCATGGTGACCTGGAAAAGGAATTTAGCAAGATTATTTACAGTTTCAAAAGTAATACCTGTAGTAAGTAATATCTTCACTTGTGGTAGAATATTCGTATCTGACCAGATGGCGACCACCGTACACATGGTGCTAAAACCTGCCATAGTATCTGACAATCCGTGTGTGGTTCGCGTTCCAGGATCAGCCAGTGTCTTTCCGGTGCTCTCGAGGGGCTTGCGGCATGACTTGATGGTTGGTTGGAATGGCATAGGGGTATCCCTGTGTCTGCATCGGTCATCCGCCTATCTTGTCGCAAGCCCCTCGATTTCCTTCTTCCCTCTTCGGATTCGGAGTGTGAAGAAGCATAAATAGGCTGGCATGATTCTGGCGACCACTGATAAACCAATTGTTTGTCAGTGGTCGCTAGTTTTTTAGGATTGCACTCGGCTTACCTTGAGGTGCAGTGTAGTATCTGCCGTGCCCGATTAAAAAACATATCTTTTACTTAATATTTATTGATATACTTCTTCCGTTGGCAAGAAATCGATCGAATAAAAACAAAGTCCGGGTAAAACTATAATTGTAAAGTGTCTACAACAGTTATTTTCACTCTATAATCTCACATTGACTTTTGCTTTCGATAAAGAAACTGGGGTTAGATATAAAGGGTCTTGGTGTTCAAGATTTGGATATTCGTTTGGAAGTTAATAAATTGAAATAAAACAATTTTTACGGATTCTATCACGATTTCTTTAGATTTTTATGTCCGACGTTTCGAAAGCTTTGCAGTCTTCGTGGTGTCAGTCCAACCCGTGAGCACAAAGATTTCGAAACGTCGGGCATAAAGATTAAAAGAAATCGTGATAGAATCCGTAAATAGTAAAAATAGTTTTATTTCAATGTATAATATTCAACTTAGGAAATCAGTATCGAAGTTATTATAAGAATATTCTAAATGGTCGACACAATGTCAGAGCTCATATTATGCCTCAACCAAATGTAATTAGTCTTAATAGCCTTGATAGCTTTCACCGTTATTTTTATTTCTGCAGACAATTCGCAGTGATAACACACTATACTTTTCGATTTAGACACAATAAGACTCATTGGATTTAATGAGAAATGAAGTCACTCGAATAGCTCTTTGATGCAAGCGCATCAAATCTATGACGCATTGCATGCAATCCAAGACAGACGAGATATTTGTAAGTTTGAATGATATATCCGTTTATAATATCCGTATCACAAAAATTGTGTCAGACCCTTAACCTTCAACGTTTAGCGATAGATTGACTCAATGACCCCAAATAGACCTACATCTATTGTAACTTATCTACGAATATAATAGAAACATATTTTGTTATATGACAGGTCATTGAAACCACGGCTGACTCGATATGTGATTTGTTACTGTTTATTACTGACGGAAATTTATTTAAATCATTAGAGACTTTAGGAACTATCGAAGATTATCGTAAAGAACTATCGAAGATTATCGTAAAACGCGATTTATTAAACCAGATTCTATCAGCCGCATTAAATTTATAACTCAAAACTTTTTAATATGAATGTTGTAATAGTGGAAGCTCTACTTATTCAAATCTCTACTTATAACCATAACTCTATTTATAACAGACAATAATATACATTATAAAAAGACGTATTTTTATGGCATTATGCTTAAACTCATTAAAATATTGTTGATTGGTATTCATTCTTGGTATTTATATATTAATTAATGATATTATATTTTAAATTTCGATTTTATTTAATTTAAATACGCGTTAATAATAGTCATTATTTTTGCCAATAAAATCTAGAGGTTTGCGTATTTTATCAGATGTTATTTTTATTATATAGTTATGGAACTGTAGTTTTTATAAAGGTCACTTCGTGCTGAACTTTAAGATTAAGTGCAATTAGAATACCATTCATTAAAATGTTATTGAATATTATTTTCTTATAATACTCGTTAATATATTAGTATATTTATTCTAGTTAGAAGGATTCAAACAAACGTTTTTATAACGTTATATTTATTATCATTTTTTTATTTTGGGAAACTAGGTAGCTGTTTCTAATTGTATGCAGTGATTGTGGGCCATTTCATTAATTATTCTCGAAAGGGTAAGCAGAAGTGTAACTAGGGCCGTTATATTTGACTGAGCTTATTTTCGTCCCACGGCGTGATTCCCATTTCAATGTTTGGTCGGTGCAACACACTTTTTCAAGGGTAGGTATTACAGAAAGAATTGGGCTTAGTTTTTACAACCACATAATTGGCGTCAAACATCGCCCCCCTCCCCTCTTCGGTGGAAACCCTAATGCACTATAATATAGGTATATTTATTATTGCATAACGAATCATCGTTTAAAAACATGGCTACGTTCATTAAATTAAACCATTTTTACGGATTCTATCACGATTTCGTTTCACCTTAGTTCAACCCGTGATCAGGAAGGCTGCAAAGCTTTCGAAACGCGCGTAGGGCATACAAATTAAAACCAAATCCTGATAGAATCCGTAAAAATAGTTATATTTCAATGAATAACATTCGCGTAAACCAAAGACTTCTATGTATTTACTAGACAAGCTGTTTCGAAGTAAAATTGTGGCACGTGACGCCGAGTGTTTGACGTTTCACGGCTAAGGAAAAGAGCAGATTTGTATAGTGAGTTGAGGTCGATTAACAGAGACTTAGTGCGCACATTCTATGTACCGAACAGCCAGTCTAGTAGTATACATAGATGTCTTTGGCGTAAACCTGAGAAATCATTATGGCTACGTTCATTTGTTATTAATAGTGTATATAATTAATCAGTTAAACGCAAACAAGCTAATTTACATGTTATCGTTAGGCATAGTTTGTTTAACTTACATAATACTGATAAATTGACAGTTGAAATTAAACTATTTTTACGGATTTTATCACGATTTGGTTTTAATTTTTTTTTTTTATTATGACTGACCCGTGACCACGAAGGCTGCAAAGCTTTCGAAACGTCGGGCATAAAAAAAAATTAAAACCAAATCGTGATAAAATCCGTAAAAATAGTTTAATTTCAATGAATAACATTCAGACAGTTGATAGATTACATTAATTTTAATCGACTTCTACATGCGACTTCAAGAGACTTTTTGGATTCATATTCAATATACTCGTAAAATATGGCTGTTAAGAGTATATCAAAATAAAGAAAGATTATACTCTTAATAAAATTAAAATAATTAAAAAACACATCACTAATATTAAAAGAAAATTAAATCAAATCAAATCATTTATTGAATCCATGAAATGTTCAAACATTATTTAGATTCCGTCAAATTTTAACTCTACCGCCTGTTCGGAAGGCTGTTTCGCCAGAGAAGAACGGGCAAGAAACTCTGACGGTGCTCTTTTTAACACCAATTTACAGTCAGCTACTAATACAGTACAGCACCAGATACAGAAAGACCTTGAATTAGAGCAGCTAAACCATGATAACAATAGATATCTAATAATATAGGACAAAGTAACATACAAGGTACACTGAGCGACCCCCATAGCCACGGCAAGTTGAATTGACACAAGAAAACAAAACAGTCAAATAATAATCTTGGCCAATAAATATTTAAAAAACGAACACGCATAATTGGGTACTTGACAATAGTAACCAATATCAATGAATTTCTGTAGGTACATAGATTTATCATCTAAATAATGTATGCAATACGATTTTATTAAAAATACTCTAAGGATAATTTAATTTTAGTAATTAAAGTACTAAATTTTTTATCTGTGCGTCACGTGACGGTAAACACCAATCACGATGCATGATTTCAGATTACTCATTTTTCTTGTTTATTTGCTCCACAAGGGCCTAAGACGTAAGGTCAAAAGTCATACTGCCAGGTTATTTAGTTTTTTTTTTTCGTATATAAATCTTAACTTAATTTCAACGCGGATGTGATCGACGATCGATATCTGATCGACGAAATATCCGACCCGTTTTTTTAGTTTGAAATCATAAATGTTATTTCCTCAATATCTTCTTTAAAACCGATTTTGTATCTATGGTAAGAAACAATGACGTCACCCGTAACTACAGTTAACAGGTAGCGTTTTGGCGGCAAACTAAATTATACATATTAATTTTTGCTTTTTTTAACTAAATATATGAAAATAAATTACGAAATATTTTTTTACATGTTTAGGACAAACTAATAAATAGCCCTGTATACTTTTTAAAAAATAGTCAAGTACCCAATTATCACTTATAAGACTGGCCACATAAGAATAATAGCTGTGCCATAATCCTGGCCACTCGATATTCAAAATTCAAATATTTAAAAAAGAACTCACATCTGCCCATGATGTAAACGCAGCCACGGGAGTGTCCGGGTACTCCGGCGCTTGCCACTGCAACCAGTGCGACTAAGGCAACCAAGATAATGGTCTTCATGACTGTTCTAACAAAGATTCTCTGTTGGAATATGTGGGGGGGACGCCGAGCCGCCTTATATAGGTCGCGCGTATCGGTTCAATGTAATTTACTTGGTCATTTATATGATCATTGTGATCATAATTGTTTAAAAAGTATATTAGGAATATTGTTGGCTATTTATTGAATTGGTTCCTTCATGTATGAATTCCATTAATGAGTTTATTATAGCCTACTACTACTACTTGATTTTTTTAAGTTTACGTGAATATTATACATTGAATATATTAAAAACGTAACGTAACGTAACGTCGGGAATAATAATTAAAACCTAATCGTGATAGAATCCGTAAAAATAGTTTTATTTTATTATAGCCTTTATTAATTGGTTTTTGACTGCCTCGGTGGCGTTATTGCATGCGCGGAATACTGTTCTAAGGTCTCGGGTTCGCTCCCCGGGTCGGTTTTTTTTTATACCACTATAGACTGGCATAAGGGAAACGGCCCAAGGGAAGAGCACCCTCTAGATGGTCAGATGCCATAAAAAAGGCTAATGGAGGTAGCATCTATCGAGCAGTACAGATGTCCAATGACCGCTCAGCTTGGCGACAGATAGTATGTGGTCGCGATCCTCATTATTGAGGGACCGACGAAGAAGAAGAAGAATAGACTGGCAAACGAGCAGATGGGTCAGCTGATGGTAATCATGGTCAATCATGTGTGCGTTGCCAACCTAAAAGGAGGTAATGGAAGGGGAGGGAAAAAGGGATTGGGAAAGGAAAGAGGGAAATGGGCCACCGGAAATCTCACTCACCGAACGAAACCCGACAGCAAGCTGCCATTTTACGTCGGGTAATGTGATATTGGGTTTTTCAATATCAGCCCGGAGTCTGGAATTTGTCCCCAATATGGCGATAGGCTCGCCCCCTAACACATCTGGGACGGAACTAAGCTCGGCGAAATGTGGGTGTTCTAGTTCGCTAGTGCGCCTCTACCTACCCCTTCGGCGTGAGCTTGTTTATATGTATCTTCTAAAAATAGAGGTCTATTTAAAAATAGTGTAAACTTGTTTATTCCAAAGCTTATCTTAATTTCTAACACATTAAAAACGGATATTAATAGAGGTCATTTCTTAATGTGTGATCACACATACCAATTAATTATTTATAACATAATCTCTTCTTAATCGATTTTGGAATTAGAAATAAACATCGTTTAAAGAAGTGGAGATGTGTTGTGGATGTATTTTAGTGTGTAGTAAACGAATTATATTTTTTTTTATAGCAGAGACTGGCAAACGAGCAGATGGGTCACCTGTTGGTAAGTGATCTCCATCGCCCATAGACACCCAAGACACAAAAATATCTGGTTGCGTTGCCAACCTAAAAAGAGGGAATGAACGTGGAAGGAAAACGATTGGAAAGGGAGGGGTGGGGGACTACCACCAGAAATCTCACTCACCGAACGAAACTCGACAGCAAGCTGCCATTTTACGGCGGTTTTCTGTGAGGCAGTGGTATCAAACCGGTCGAGCCGGCCATTCGTGCTGTAGACGTTACTGTCTACAGCGTGGCTCTACCACTCAATTCTGTCCTGAGATTTCGGATTCGGTGTCGGGTAAAGTTAGGATTTTCTGCATAATACATATCATAGTCTTATATAATGACCCCATTTGAGCGAGAGGGCTTCCCGCTTCCGACATATGTATTCCAGTGCTTAGACAAAAGAATATAGAGGACAAGGCATAACTATGAAAACATGAAGCTTACCTAATGTATGGAACGAAACTAAAATGGCGACTTTGCGAGAGAAAGATTCATTAATACATCAGTTAGGCATCGATTTAATATATCCTAGATGCACAGTTCTCTACAAATATCGTCATAAAAAGTGGTATCAGCAATAAAACAAAGAAAAAGATCACAAGTTCTAATTATATCAATGCAATTATAACCCTATGCAAATGTTATAAAGTAGCTTTTTCAACGAAATGAGCAAGCGTTCTTTTATTTGAATTTTGAAATTTAGAATTCTATCGACGTCCGACTGTAGGCAAAAGAAGTGCTTAAGCACTCGTTTGCTGTCCCATTTTCCGAGCGTCAACTGTGCATCTAGGTATATAATATATCGATGCAGTTAGGCATCTTCTTCATATTCCGAAATTAATATTATTTTAAATAAAACACCGTATTTGTAATAAAATCAATAAGTATTTAGACGTTATTTAATTCTGATGACACGGTAACAAATTACATGTAAGTAGATCGCGAAACTAAAATGGCGGCATCGACTTTTCACAACATAACATTTGACAGATGTCGAGTAAATGTTAAAAGGTTTTGACGGGATGTCTGGTAGGACGGGCGTCGCGTCGCTTGGTAATTTTATTTCCAGAGTTGTTTATTGTTTTAAAGTGATGTGGTTTTGTGCACCTTCTTTCAACTTCAGCGAAGATGGTCAGTATAATGAAGAATCTTTAAAGTCAGTATTTGATGAGTTATGTTGGCTTTGTTCTGTCGATTTACTAAGGAAAGTCCATCTGGGAAGCATCGCACCGGAAGGGATTGCCACCATAATCCTACCAGAACCTTGAGTTTGCCCACATCTGGATCTCATGGGCATTGCGATACTTATAATAGCTGCACTTACGTTGACATTAGCAAAATCATCACAAATGCATTGATGACGTTTTTTTAAATAATAAGAATACGTGTTTAATAATAATATAAATTTTACCTCTTTGTAATTAGTATAGATAAGCAAAAAGACCCGGTAGGATTCCTGGAGCAATACTGACGCTATATGTTTTTTATTTCTGACGTCATACTGTTTATTGAAACAGAACGCGTTTTCCTCAATAATTAATACTACGTTAATATAACGATAATCTTGAGTTTAAACATATACGTTGAGACACGAACCAATAATATTGTAATTTACTTTGCCGTGACTGTATAGGTCATTGTTTCCATTGTATAATATTTTTTGCCTTAATGCTTCCTAATTCTTTCTTTCTACCTGCCCTTATCCCACCTTACTGTGGGGTCGGCGCAACACACTTTCAACCTCTGGATAGAAATATTGCTTTGCCCGACCTCGAATTGAACCCAGGACCTCCCGCTGCCACTAGCCACTGCCACATTTCATTCCTATATTTAAATCGAATGATCGAATGACATTTATCCACCGACCTCCAAAAAGGAGAAGGTCCTCCGTTCCGTTCCGTAGATCATCCGTTATTTTTTTTATGTATGTAAGGCGATATCTCCGTCAAAATAAGCGATTTCATTTATCTCTTTAAAATTATGCATTCAAAGATTGATTCTGCCTCTTTACTATATAATTTAAATATTAATTTTAATCTAAGATGTCGCAAGCCCAATACTTTCTCCCTTAAAGTTTATCGTAATAATACTTCTTTCTTTAATCCCATTATACGTATGTGTAGACAATTCAACGAATTAAGCAAGGTCTATCCTAATTTAGATTTATTTAACAATAATTTAAATTCTTACAAACGACGAATTCATCATATCCTCAAAGATTCACATCTCATAAACCTGGCATAATATTGCATACTTAATTTCGTAATATTGTTACTTGTTACCTTATTTACCTACTTATTTAACTTTGCTACCTATTAATTACTTTCTGGAACACATGTTTTGGGTTACAATTATTGTCCGGTAAGTACTATTATATACAGTGTTTGAAGCTAACTTGATTGTATCCTGTTTTGTGTTTAATAAATAAATAAATAAATAAATGTGGACCGATTTTCAAAATTATTTTTGTGTTCGATAGAGCTTATTTCAAGGGTGATCCCTAAGATATTTGTTCACAATCGGATACGTTTCGGGACGGTCCGTTATTAGAATTAATCTTATATAAAAATAATCACAAATTTAAAAACTTTACGGACCTGCTTCAAATCCGATCGTGACCAAATTTATATGGGACCACCCTTGAAATAAGCTCTATCGAATACAAAAAGAATTGAAAATCGGTCCATATTTGGCGGAGATATCGCGTTACATACATAAAAAAAAAACAGAATTGAGGACCTTCTCTTTTTTGGAAGTCGGTCGTAAAAAGTTGTCAATGGAAACAAGCAGATTGTATAACCAGTTCGGATTGACCATTAGTTTGCGTGTGTCAGTTTGTTTATTTGCATCCGCTAACTTTAGCTCGCGACCCTACCTACGGAAGGTCAGGGTCATATTGACGATGAATTTTATCTTAGATTTTTATACTTTTTAGATTTTAATGACTGAAGTGGTTTTGCTACGTCTTTTGAATTGGGTACAAGAGTTCGCCGAAATTCTACTGTTTTGTTTATTTCTGCAAATAATAATGTGGTTAGTGAGCTTACTGGGCATTGGGTGTCTAGTGATCGGTTTCCCGAAGGCTAATCAATGACAAAATTGACTAAACATCTGTCAAATGCTATGTTAATTCAAAATTAAAAGCACTGTAATTCAGAAACCCGAACTGTTTTAACGGCGGTGTCTAATTCGAAACTCAAACTTGCTAAAATGTTAATTTAATCATCGTTTGAAAACCAATGGTTAATCTCAGAATAATATACAGTCTTTCTTTCTACCTGCCCTTATCCCACCTTAATGTGGGGTCGGCGCAACACACTTTTTCAAGCATGTTGCAGAAAGGATTTGGCTTAGTTTTTACGACCAGCCGCCTGCCTGACGTCAACCCCCTTTGGGGGATCCAGTCCCGGGCAAATTAAATTAGAAAATTCGCTTTCCCCGACCTGGGAATCGAACCCACGACCTCCCGGTCCACAGCCCATATATGCTGCCACTAGACCAAGGAGGCGACATGCTACAAACCTACAAAACGAACAACATTTTTCTATATAGTGACAAGTTTTTTAACTGACTGTTGAAATATAAACATTGCACTAAAATATTTACTCGACCTTATATGTGTTAAACAAATTGTGTTCATGATGAGTGATGGAAAACTCTTATAAGGTCTTATGGTGGAAGTGATAAATGTCGAAGTAATCACAAGTTTACTCACCGGAGCGACTTCAAAATTGGATGGTGACCGAAATATGGGAATAGCTTTTGCTCGCAGCTACGCCATGAAGATCAATCTCCGTACTACGCCTATGCCTACCCCTTCGGGGATATAGGCGTCAGCTTATGTTATATTAAATTTGCTTCCGTGGACGAGTAGCCGGCTGTGAAGCGCAAGGCCGCGGGTTCGATCCCCGCACCGAGACAAATGTTTGTATGGCCTCCAGATATTTGTTTCGGGTCTGGGTGTTGTGAGACCGTGCGTCTCTCGTAGTTCCTGATACCCACGATACAAGACTCGATCTTAGTGTGGGGTCAGGACTATGTATGTGACTGTTGGGTGTTATTTATTTATTATTTAAAACATCTACATTTCCGCGACCTTACTTATTTCCCATCCAAATTTGAAAAAGGGCGAGGTTATCGCCATATCGGAAATTACAGAATCCAGGCTGATACCTACTAAGTTGAAAATCTCCTTATCACTTACTCAGCTACAGTCCAAAAATAACATAGCCAAAGATATTCATAAACAGAACATAGACGGGACAACAGTGCGAAACTTGTGATCCAGAAGTTATGACCCCGTGGTCATAAGTCACTCAGTCGTATTTGAAACATCACGCGCACTGTGGCGTGCAGTTCATATAGACAAAGAGTCAATCTCTACCCTGACAATTTGTTATCACACAATGAAACAAAAAAAAACTTATTATTAATATAATATATTGCTAGGCTTATATTTTAAATTTAATCTTGAGGTGTTGGTCGAGGCTCAGTGGTATTAAACCACGGGCAGAAATGACTATCGGAACAATGATTGTTGAATCCACATCCCACATGCGAGTAACCTCATGTGCCAGGTCTAAATATTTGGACATTTTGTCTTTTTCGGCTTTCACAAGGTTCTCATCATGCGGAATCGTGACATCAACAAGCATCGCCCGGTAGCGCCTGATATTATTATTAAAGCAATTAAGCGCCTGATATTATTATAGCAATGAGTCTAAGATAAAAAATAGTAGCGACAAGCGAGTCAGGCATTATGCTTAGTGTTTCTTTTTCGATTTTTCGAATGGATTTATGTTGTTAGCTAAAATTGTATCATTCAAAGTTAAAGATGGCGCTTATGGCGCTCTAGCTAGAATTAATATATTGATTTGCCTGTGATTTGGCACAGAGGCGTCTTCTAGAAGGCTCAGACCTCAAATGGAGCTAACACTGGTGAGTTAGTGGTCGTACGAGTTTGCTGAAGGCCTGCTGTGGGAGATCTTGTGACTCTCTGGCGGGTCCGTGGTCGGGATCCAGTGTTAGAAGATAAATACATATACTCACCCATGTATTCCCGAAAGAGTAGGCAAAGGCAAACAAGCGAATCAGTAGGGGAACTTTTCACACACTTAGCGCACTTTTTAACTTGATTTTGGCCCTGACCCAGTACCCTGACCCTGAACATAAATAAATAAATAAATACACCCAAAATTCACACACATAGTCGTGACCCCACAGGTGTTTAGGTGTAACCTGTATCGTGGGTATCAGAAACTAAGAGAGACTTTCGGTCTCACAACACCCAGACCCGAAACAAATATCTGTGGGCTACACAGACATTTGTCTCGATGCAGGAATCGAACCCGCGACCTCACGTTCACAGCCGGCTACTCACCCGCTACGCCACGGAGGTTGTCAATCATCCACATCCACAATTCGCCGAGTTTTTCTGTCTCGATATAAAGGACAATAAACGCATGAGAATGACACACCACAAAATTTCATCTCGTGGCCCCGAAATCTTTAAAATGCCGTTACACTTCGGTTGACATACCGGTACAGATAAAAACACGCTGCGGCCATAACATTAGCGGGAGGCAATTTTAAATTCAGTGATGCTGAGTTTTGACACAAAATTGGGGGAAAATTTGAAAGAATTCTAATAAAAATTTTAAATTATACATTGTAACGAAGAAGTTGTCACGGCCCCACGTTGGGCGCCAGTGTAACGGAGAAGTTGTCACGGCCCCACGTTGTGTAGCCGGAACAACTTAATGAGGAGATTTTATCAGCGGCAGGGGAAGGAGACGAGAAGAGAAACACGCGATGAGGGTAGATGAAAATTTATTGCACGATGCCCGATGGTGAAATATATTGACGATAGATATTTGCTGGTGGTAGGATATTCGTATCCGACCGGATGGCGACCACCGTACACATGGTGCTAAAACCTGCCATAGTGACCCACACTCCGCGTGTGGTTCGCGTTCCAGGATCAGCCAGTGTACTTCCGGTTCTCTCGAGGGGCTTGCGGCATGACTTGATGGTTGGTTGAGACGGGTATGGGGGGTATCCCTGTATCTGCGTCGGTCGTCCGTCTGTCTTGTCGCAAGCCTCTCGATTTGCTTCTTCGTTCTTCGGATTCGGAGTGTGAAGAAGCATAAATAGGCCGGCATGATTCTGACGACCACTGATAAACAGTGTTTGTCAGTGGTCGCTAGTTTTTTTGGACTGCACTACGCTTACCATCAGGTGCAGCAGTGTAGTCACTTTACCGTGCCCGGATAAAAAAAAAAAAAAAACACGTCCCACAGAGTGGAAGCGTTACTACTTGGTAGTACAGACTACTGAGTTGTCCCAACCAGGTGGAAGCAACTTGCAGGAGTTAATCCCTTTCGCTTTCAGAGAGGTAGTCCCATCCAGGTGGAAGCTACTCTCATGCCGCTTTAGAGATAAGATGATTAAACTGAATATTGAAGACTGAAGACCGAGACTGAAGACTCGGTTCGAAGACAATTACATCCACATCAAGCTGAGAGGTCATTCCAAGACGGTAACAACTTGATAGCGCGATGCAATTCGGTCGTGGCGCCATCTCTTGGCGCGTCACGTTAATTTTTGATATGGGGTGTTACAACATAATTTTTGTTGCCTAAATAAGTAGACGAGTGCCTCGGTGGCATAGTCGTCTTGGTACGCGGTACGACTACCGTCCTGAGGTCTCGGGTTCGACCCTCGGATTAAGTGATACATAATTATTATGGTTTTCTGCGGCCCGAGCAGGAATATTTTTGGCAATCGAATTTTAAGACATTTGTATGAAATATTTACATAGTAATCGGTGCGCAGCGAGCTGGATACGAATTCGATTGCCAAAAATATTTCTGCTGGAGTCACTGTTCAGTACCGGCCCAGTAGCTGTAATTTTTACCCGACATGACGATGCTCGATCTCATCATAAAGCGGAAATAAGTTTGAAGAAAACTAAATGCACGAGTAGCGCCCCTGTCGGTGAATACAGACAAGTTTGTGTCTTTCTTTCTGCCTGGCGTTATCCCGGCCTTCTGCCAGGGTCCGTCTTCCTACTTAAACGCTTCCACTTCGCCCGGTCTTGAGCATCCTCCCTAGTGAGGCCATTGGTTCTCATATTATAAGTGGTAGAGCCACGCTATAGACAGTAACGTCCATAGCACGAATGGGCCGGCTCGACCGGTTAGATACCACTGTCTCACAGAAAACCGACGTAAAGTGGCAGCTTGCTGTCACGTTTCGTTTGGTGAATGAGATATCCAGTGGCAGTCCAGTCCAGTCCGGTCCGGTCCGGTCCAGTCCAGTCCAGTCCAGTCCAGTCCAGTCCAGTAGGATCACTTTGTTGTCCGTCTGTCCGTCCATCTGTCAAGACATGTCTCGGGAAGGCGTGGAAATCTCGAATTGAAATTAAAAACATATACGCAGATCTAGACCTAAAGCGCGGAAAAAATCAAACTTCTCAAATACCGTAAAAAAAGTTACTAGCCAAATATTTGTTTTTGCCGCCCCCTTGAACATGCCGCCCGTGTGCGGTGCACACCCTGCACGCCCGTACGCAGCGAGTCTGTCTGTGGGTTAAACCGAGTTACGTTACGTTTCGTTTACGTACGATTATGCGTTTTCCAAAATACCATTATAGAGGTAATATAGTTAAAAGGAGAATGCCCATCCTATATGGCAAAAAGTATTCACCTCAGGATTGTTGTGTCAACATCAAATTATGTCTATTCTACTCTAAGATGTCCATTAATACTACTGTAGCAATTTGGGTTCAATTGATATTGGAGTTTAAGAAATATTTGAAAAATAAAATAAAATACATTTTGACGTTCATCGTACACCTTAAATTGAATTACAAAGCAATACCCTAGATTTTCTATTGCAAAACGTATTCACCAATGATATTTTAGTATCCACTAAGGTATCCACATTTCAATTATTAAGAAACTACGGCCTAAACCTATCTAAATAGGAAAAATATTGGGAATTTCTAACACCATCTTCATTTCCATTGGACGACAGTTAACAATATTATGACATTCATGTTTTTTGATAACATTATTATTGTTCTTTTTGGAAAACCTTGAAGTATACAGCTTCGCATTAAAAAGTATTTAACCTAACGTGATCGCTAAAGTAGGGATGTAATTACATAATATCGTCAATAATTAATCGATAACTTCTGTTGGCCTTATATAATATAGGTACTATTTATTACATAAGTATATGAGACTACAGCGGCCTGCCCTAATGTACGTAAGATTTAAGTGTGTTTATTATATGGGTGGCTTATTTATAGCGCAAAATAAAAATGAACCATTGCGTTCACCATGCAAAGTCCTTGCATTTTCTTCGGATTTGTGGATTTCTTCATTGTGGATGTTTTATCACAATGCAAGTTGTATACAAGTATTGATACAAACAACACATAAATTATTCGTCGATTCGTTTGTTTTACATACGTACATAAGCTCACGCTTGTGCCGGAAGGGATAAACACAGGTGAACTAAAACACCCACATCGTGCCGAGCGTATTTTAGTTGCTTTGAGTGACTTGGTGCTCTGAGGGAAGAGCCTGTGGCAACAATTCCCAGACAATTCATATTATTGATTTTGCGGATTGAAAAAGTAGAAACACAAGCTATGATGTCTATGACGATTTGCAGCTTAAAAGTGGTGCATTTACCTATTATTTAAATCTAGCACTATTCCGGAATGGATTTTTACCGGAAGAAAATTCTGACCAAGAACTCATAACGTTCCTCTTCTGACGCAGCACATAATTTACATTACATTAATAAATACATAATTACTATCTTAATACTTTCAATCTACGGATGGACATAGTAATCTTTGAATATATAGGTAGGTGCTTCCGAACTAGGTTAAATCTACGCTAAATACATTTTCTGTGAGGATTACGATGTCAGTGTTTTTCTCTGTTTTATTTTTACGCCCCAGTCGTGATGACCATCTTAATGTATGCAGACGCTACCGGGATAATCTTCATCATATAAGCGAAGCTACGGGCAAATGCTAGTTGTTCGATACTTAAGTAACGTTTACCTAAGTAGTGAATCTACACATCTCTAATTCATAATACGTGATATCTAGACTCTTTAATGTATACTTTATCGATATCTATACACTATGGTCAGTTGCTAGGGCGACGTTGGTTATTTATTCAGGTAATCTGTCAAACTTACGAGAAGGGGTTGTTGAATATAAGGGTATGTGGGCACGAGTGATTTTTCGTCACTTTTGTACTCTTTTCAAATGTATGAAATGTGACTCCATACTTGCACCTCCATACATTTTCAGCCTGTAGAGACGAAACAATCACTGTGACAAAAGTCGCCCGATGATGACAAAGGCACATCGCCATGAGGTCTCGGGTTGGATTTTCGGGTCGGGCACTGATATTGAATTTTTCAGTATCAATCAGTCCGGAGTCTGGAATTTGTGTCCGAAATGGCGATAGATTCGCTCCAAATCACATATGGGACGTAAGTGAGCTCGGCGAAATGTGGGTGTTCTAATTCTTTAGTTCGCCTTGCCTACCCCTTCGGGGATGAGGCATGAGTCAATGTATGCGTGAAGTTACGAGGCGATGACGAGATGACGACTGGGTGACATTATAACATTTTCCTTTGCATTTTTCGAGACTGCTCAAGAGTCACGGTAAGAAGTCATCTATGTGCACTAGCTTTTAACGTTTGATATATTCAAGGACCTGTTGATTATTGACAAGTTACCATAGTAACAATGGAAAATGGTGTATTTAATTATTGCAGAAATCTATTAATTATTCTTGTTTCCCAATACAGATTTAGCTAAGATTCGCATCAAACATTATGATTTTTTTTTCTCTTTTTCCCAGTGGTATCACAGTCGAGACACAAACTATTACATATATCTGTCAAAGTATACTCGATATGGGCATTCTCCTTTGTACGTATCTTAACGTACTTCAAAATTAACTTTGGCTGCGTTTCTCATTGTATCACTTAAATATTGAATATGTACATAGCTAAAATATTAGATAAATATCATAAAAATCGAACAAATGCAATGAAAATAAATTATAGAAATATAATAATATAATTTTTAATAAATATAACGATAATGTTGCGATGAATCGGCTTTAGATGAAAAAAAAATTAATAAACGCAATAGCTATTTCCATTACATATTAGTTCATTCACGTTAGCTCTTAAAGAAATTACTAAATTAAGATATTCAATACAGATGTATAGAGATTTAAGGATATTTTGGCAAAATTTTAATGAATAATTTCATAAAATATTTCAAAATCAAACTACAACATAGCTTGTGGGGTGTTTTATTTTTTTTTCATAGCATTTACTATAAAAGCTGGTCTAGCTACAAAATCAATAAATAGATAAGGACGTCACGAAAGAGATAGAAGAATAAATAATAACACTAATAGAGAAAAATATGTAGCTTCAAGAAAACAAGATTTTTTCAATGTCTACAAAATAATTTACGACTTTAGAAATTATTGATTATTTTTTGCGAGTCAACTTTGTTTTTGTCAAAATCACTCTCGCTAAGAACCACATTGTTAAAAGGAAGAAGAAATTTGTTTTCCCTGATCCTGAAGTTTCGTAAGACCATTTGTCATCTATTACTAAAGAGCTGCTGTTATGGATGTAGGAAAATTTTCTGAAGATGTCGACCAACTTAAACTGCTGCTACAAAGGTCTAAGAACATTGGTCAAGGGGCACGCATTTGTTGGTCTTCTGGTCACGAACAGTACCGGCATCACAGTAGCAAGCGGAGTAGTCGCAGAGATTTCCTCCTTTCGGTACGGGGTTGGGCTCAGCGCATGTCGCCTCAGGCATTACCTGACGGCATCTAGACGTGTAGGCATGTGTACCTTCTTCGCATTCACGGAGACCTGGAAAAGGAATTCAGCAAGATTATTTACAGTTTCAAAAGTAATACCAGTAAGTAATATCTTCGGTGGTGGTAGGATATTCGTATTTGACCGGATGGTGACCTGACACATGGTGCTAAAACCTGCCTCAGTGACTCACACTCCGTGTGTGATTCGCGTTCTAGGATGCCGGTGTAAGTAATAAAAATAACGCAAGCGCATCAAATAAGTATTGCATAGAACAAGACAGACGAGGTGTTTGTAGATTTCGACCGACTTCCACAAAAGAAGGAGGTTCTCAATTCGTCTGTATATGTTACTCGATATCTCCGCCAAATGTGGACCGATTTTCAAAATTCTTTTTGAGTTCGATATAGCTTATTTCAAGGCCTTATGTCATAGCCTGTCACTTTTTTCCTTGCGTTACATTGTTTAAAAATGAAAATGACAACCTATGGTATAAAGATAAGCAGCGCTTAAATATTTTTATAAGTAAGGGGAAAAATGTGCATGTCGTGTTCACTATTTAAGAAAGTCCTTAATTATCGCCCTCTACTGTATAAAGAAGATAAGAATATAATAAGAAGAAGAAGAAGAAGAAGAACTGTATAAACTAAGGTCTGTGTCAGTCCTAAGGAACATTCTGTTTGTGAACCGAATAAAAAAAAATTGGCCGTCTGTAACGTTTTTAGTGAAATAAATAACACCCAGCAGTCACATACATAGTCCTAACCCCACACTAAGATCGAACCTTGTGTCCTGTGTATCAGGAACTACGAGAGTCTTTGGGTCTCACAACACCCAGACCCGAAACAAATATCTGTAGGCCATACAAATATTTGTCTCGGTGCGGGGATCGAACCCGCGGCCTCTCGCTTCACAGCCGGCTACTCGCCCGCTGCGCTACGGAAGTTGTCAAAGCTCTATTTATAATGGACACGTCTATACTTATAATAGAAATTAATAAGCTTTATCTAAAATACACAATAATAAAAGTTTTATAAACATCGATTAAGATTAATTATTATTAAGACGTATTTTTATGGAATTGTTCAAAAAGTTTACAGTCGGATTATGCTTAAACTCTTTAAAATATGTTTTAACATAAGCTCACGCCTGTATCCCCGAACGGGTAGGCAGAGGCACACTAGCCAACTAGTACACCCATATTTCGCCGAGCTCAGTTCCATCCCAGTTGTGATAGGGGGCGAGCCTATCGCCATATGGGGCACAAATTCCAGACACCGGGCTGATATGAAAAAATCCAATATCACTTTGCCCGACCCGGGGATCGTACCCGACACCTCAGGACAGCATTCGTACCGAAATACAATCACGCCACCGAAGCACTCAAATATGTATTTTTTATTGGTAGGTATAATAAAAATGTTATAAATTTTGAATATCGAATTAGTTTTTTTTTTTAATTTAAATATGCGTTAATGGGCCAAATTTTTTTAGCCAATATAATTAAATGTAGAGTTTTGCGTATTCTATCAGATGGTATTTAGTTATTGAGGAACTGCAGTTTTTATAGAATAATACTTCGTGTTAAACCTTGAGGTTATATTATTTAATAATGTTATCATTGATTTTAACTGGTGTTGAATATCTATACCTATAATACACTTTAATATGTTATGTTCATGATACAAACAAACGTGTTTAAAATTTTATATTTATCATTTTCTATTTATATTTATCATATTGTCATTATATCATTTTTATATTTATCATCATAGGTACCTATATTTGATTAATGATTCTTGAAAAGGTAAGTAGAGGCGTAACTACGACACCCATTTTGCGCCAAGCTACTTTCGTCTCACAGCGTGATTCCCATTTCAATATTGGATCGGCGCAATACAATTGAAAGAAGAGTAGCGGCAGGTAATAAAGTGAACGGTGCCTTGCGCACAGTTGTGGGTAGTCAGGCGGTGTCGCAGAAGGCGCGAATGGCTGTCCACAATGGTGTGCTGATACCGACACTTACGTATGGAAGTGAGTGCTGGGTTTGGCAGAAGAAGCATGAAAGCCGAATAAATGCGGTGGAAATGCGTTCCCTACGGAGTATGTGTGGAGTCACCCTTGCTGATCGTGTGAGGAATAGCATGATAAGGGATCGCTGTAAGCTGAAGGATGATGTGGTGACTAGAATTGATAAAGGAATGTTAAGGTGGTTTGGGCACGTGGAGAGGATGGATGAAAGGCGACTTACGAAAGGTATTTATCGCGCGAAAGTAAATGGAAGGGTCGGAAGAGGGCGCCCGAGGAGAACATACATGGATCAAATAAGTGATCTTCTCCAAAAAGGGCAAGTGAGGAGTACCCTCAACCGGCGGAAATGTATGAAAAGATGCATGAGTGTGGAAGAGGCAAAAGAGGTGTGTCAGGATCGTAGCTTGTGGCGCTCAATAGTCTCTGCCTACCCCCATGGGATACAGGCGTGAGTGTGTATATGTATATGATAAATTACATTATTTTAATCGACTTCTACTTGCGACTTCAAGACTTTTTGAATGTATATTCAATATACCCGGCAAATACGGGATGACTTTCAAGATTCTTTTTGTGTTTCTTGCTTAGGTTTCTTGTTAATAAAGCTTACTCTAAGAGTGGTCCCATATAAATATCTCAAAGTATAATGAAAGACTACGAATACGAAGTAAACATATAAGTAAAACATTTATCCTAAATTATTGTAGTACCTGTTGACCACAAATTATAAAATCAACAATAAATAAAGATATTGTTCTATGATTATAATTAAAATAACCATAAACACATTAATATTTTTTTTAAAATTAAATAATATAATGTTGGTTAGTAAATATTCAAAACACGAACGCATAATTATCACTTTTAAGACTGGCCACATAAAAATAATAGCTATGCATAATCCTGGCCACTAGAACTCAAAATTCAAATATTTAAAAAAAGAACTCACATCTGCCCATAATGTAATCCATAACGCAGCCGCGGGGGTGTCTGGGTACGTGGTGTCTGGCGGTTGCCACTGCAACCAGCGCGACCAAGACAACCAAGATGATGGTCTTCATGATTGTTCTAACAAAGATTCTCTGTTGGAATATGTCGGGGGGACGACGAACCGCCTTATATAGGTCGCGCGTATCGGTTCAATGTAATTTACTTGGTCATTTATATGATCATTGTGATCATAATTGTTTAAAAAGTGCATTAGGAATATTGTTGGCTAATTATTGAATTGGTTCCTTCATGTATGAAACCCATTAATGAGTTTATTATAGCCTATATATTTTTTTTGGCTGCCTCGGTGGCGTTATTGCATGCGCGGAATACCGTTCTGAGGTCTCGGGTTCGATCCCCGTGTCGGTTTTTTTTATACCACTATAGACTGGCAAACGAGCAGACGGGTCACCTGACGGTAATCATGGTCAATCATGTGTGCGTTGCCAACCTAAAAGGAGGAAATGGAAGGGGAGGGAAAAAGGGATTGGGAAAGGAAGGAGGGAAATGGGCCACCGGAAATCTCACTCACCGAACGAAACCCGACAGCAAGCTGCCACTTCACGTTAGGTAACGTGATATTGGGTTTTTCAATATCAGCCCGGTGTCTGGAATTTGTGCCTAATATGGCGATAGGCTCGCCCCTATCACATCTGGGACGGAACTAAGCTCGTGCTGTGCTAGTGCACCTATGCCTACCCCTTCGGGGATACAGGCGTCAGCTTATGTTATGTTAAATTTAAAACATCTACATTTCCGCGAGCTTAGTTATTTCCTCTCCAAAGGAGAATGCCCATATCGAGTATACTTTGACAGATATATGTAATAGTTTGTGTCTCGACAGTGATACCACTGGGAAAAAGAGAAAAATCATAAATCATAATGTTTGGTGCGAGTCTTAGTTAAATCTGTAATGGGAAACAAGAATAATTAATAGATTTCTGCAATAATTAAATACACCATTTTCCATTGTTACTATGGTAACTTGTCAATAATCAACAGGTCCTTGAATATATCAAACGTTAAAAGCTAGTGCACACAGATGACTTGTTACCGTGACTCTTGAGCAGTCTCGAGAAATGCAAAGGAAAATGTTATAATGTCACCCAGTCTTCATCTCGTCATCGCCTCGTAACTTCACGCATACATTGACTCATGCATGTATCCCCGAAGGGGTAGATAGAGGCGAACTAAAGAATTAGAACACCACATTTCGCCGAGCTCACTTACGTCCCATGTGTGATTTGGAGCGAATCTATCGCCATTTCGGGCACAAATTCCAGACTCCGGACTGATTGATACTGAAAAATTCAATATCACTGCCCGACCCGGGGATCCAACCCAAGACGTCATGGCGATGTGCCTTTGTCATCATCGGGCGACTATTGTCAAAGTGATTGTTTCGTCTCTATAAGCTGAAAATGTATAGAGGTGCAAGTATGGAGTCACATTTCATACATTTGAAAAGAGTACAAAAGTGACGAAAAATCACTCGTGCCCATACATACCCTTATATTAAACAACCCCTTCTCGTAAGTTTGACAGATTACCTGAATAACAAACAACGTCGCCCTAGCAACTGACCATAGTGTACAGGTATCGATAAAGTATACATTAAAGAGTCTAGATATCACGTATTATGAATTAGAGATGTGTAGATTCACTACTTAGGTAAACGTTACTTAAGTATCGACCAACTAGCATTTGCTCGTAGCTTCGCTTGTATGATGAAGATTATCCCGATAGCGTCTGCATACATTAAGATGGTCATCACGACTGGGCGTAAAACAGAGAAAAACACTGACATCGTAATCCTCACAGAAAATGTATTTAGCGCTATAAATAAGCCACCCATATAATAAACACACTTAAATCTCACGTACATTAGGGCAGGCCGCTGTAGTCTCATATACTTATGTAAAAGCCAACAAAAGTTATCGATGAATTATTGATGTTATTATGTAATTACATCCCTACTTTAGCGATCACGTTAGGTTAAATACTTTTTAATGCGAAGCTGTATACTTCAAGTCTTTCCAAAAAGAACAATAATAATGTTATCAAAAAGCATGAATGTCATAATATTGTTAACTGTCGTTCAATGGAAATGTAGATGGTGTTAGGAATTCCCAATATTTTTCCTATTTAGATAGGTTTAGGCCATAGTTTCTTAATAATATAAATGTGGATACCTTAGTGGATACTAAAATATCATTGGTGCATACGTTTTGCAATAGAAAATCTAGGGTATTGCTTTGTAATTCAATTTAAGGTGTACGATGAACGTCAAAATGTATTTTATTTTATTTTTCAAATATTTCTTAAACTCTAATATTAATTGAACCCAAATTGCTACAGTAGTATTTATGGACATCTTAGAGTAGAATAGACATAATTTGATGTTGACACAAATCAATCCTGAGGTCAATACTTTTTCCCATATAGGATGGGCATTCTCCTTTGAAAGAGGACCTGTTGGAAGCGGCCTGCATAGAAGATAATAATTATTACAGTTTTTTGTGTATCCTAATCTGAATGACTATGCAAATCACTGCGCGCGCAAGGCATCCAATAACGTAATGGCGGGTACACACCGGGCGAACGAAGACGAAAAAATCTATACCTGCTGCGTTCCCACAAACAAACTTTGGCTGTTGTGTGAGTGAAACAGGCATGATTCGTTCGCCTTCGTTCGGCCCCGTGTGGACGCACCATAATAATATTTAGACAATGAAATTTTCTTACGTGTTTCTTCAACATTCTAGTGTTTAAATTCTAAATTGTAATAAGCGCCCTCGTAATGTAATAAGTGGTAGATGACGTTACTGATAGAGATTATTTTTGTATGGAGACTTGCTTGATAACCCCTCTATGTTTATTAACATTAAATCTCTTTGAATAGCATAGTCGATTTCATCAAAAATACCCATACAACCGGAATGCATTAAGCGCTTGATATTATTATTATAGCAATTAAGCGCCTGATATTATTATTAAAGCAATTAAGCGCCTGATATTATTATTAAAGCAATTAAGCGCCTGATATTATTATTATAGCAATTAAGCGCCTGATATTATTATTAAAGCAATTAAGCGCCTGATAATATTATTATAGCAATTAAGCGCCTGATATTATTATTAAAGCAATTAAGCGCCTGATATTATTATTAAAGCAATTAAGCGCCTGATATTATTATTAAAGCAATTAAGCGCCTGATATTATTATTATAGCAATTAAGCGCCTGATATTATTATTAAAGCAATTAAGCGCCTGATATTATTATTATAGCAATTAAGCGCATGATATTATTATTAAAGCAATTAAGTTCCTGATATTATTATTACAGCAATGAGTCTGAGATAAAAGTTAGTAGCGACAATCGCGTCAGGCATTTTACTTAATGTTTCTTTTCGATTTTTCGAATGGATTTATGTTGTTAGCTAAAATTGTATCATCCAAAGTTAAAGATGGCGCTTATGGCGCTCTAGCTAGAATTATAGTAGGATTGCTAATTAAACGGAGTAAACTGACATTTCGAGTGATGCCACTTTTTTATGAAATTTAAATAGTGCTGCGGTAAAAAGATCAACTTTTCAATTCAGTGAACCATTTCATTATTTCATTGTCTAAAGTCCGACTCAAAGTCGTAATTCCTGCCTAATGTGTGATTAGTACTGCATGTCTATTGAATTGTAGTCATAGTAAATTACTGTATGCTAAGTTATAGCAATTCTACTGCAATTATAGTCATGGTTCATTATTAAGAAAACTTACAAAAGTTATGAATGTGCGGAACGTAATTTTTCTCAAATAATATTTATAATTTTCATCATTATCATTTCGCGTATCTGTTGTGATTATTTACGCAAAATTATTTACACAGACATTTAGTCGACGGATTAAGCTAAAATTTCTAAAAATACGCAATAGAATTCTAATTTTGCAAGCTGGTGCTGAGTTATTGTTTCTTTGAATGATAAAAATTGACCTAGATCAATCACTATGTTTTAAAAGTAAGCAACATTATTTTGGAAAGTGACATTTCGATCTGTCAGTTTACTCCGTTTAATTAGCAATCGGACTATAATATATTGATTTGCCTGTGACTTGGCACAGAGGCGTCTTTTAGGAGGCTTAGGCTGAGATCTATAGTACGAACTTCGACTAAGTCTAAGTCAAAGTCACGAACTCAGTGGGGATTTGGATTAGTTAAATCGAACTTTAACCTAAGTTAGTCATTTTTTATCAGTCTTCGGGTCATTTTTTACAAGAATAACAGACTGACAGACTAAGCAAAGATTTTCTTGTAAAAAATGACTCGGACTTAGTAAATCCTCGCTGAGTTCATGACGTTGACTAAGAATTAATTGAAGTTTGCTCTATAGATATCAGCCTTAGTCCTCAAATTAAACTATTGCTGGATTTGCTGGTGAGTAAGAGGTCGTACCAGTTTGTTGAAGGCCTATTGTGGGAGATCTTGTGACTCTCTAGCGGCTCCAAAGTCGGGATCCAGTGTTAGAAGACAAATACATATACTCTCGCATGTATCCCCGAAAAGGTAGGCAAAGGCGAACAAGCGAACCAGTAGGGGAACTTTTCACGCACTTAGCGCACTTTTTAACTTGATTTCAGCCCTGACCCAGTACCCTGACCCTGTACATAAATAAATAAATACACCCAACAGTCACACATATAGTCCTGACCTCACACTAGGTGTAACCTGAATCTTGGAATCAGAAACTACGAGAGACTTTCGGTCTCACAACACCCAGACCCGAAACAAATATCTGTGGGTCACACAGACATTTCGACGGTCCCTACGTACAAAGCGACATGTCAAAAACTGAGGTTTTCAGGAGAACGAATGAAGTTTATTTATAAGTTTAAGAATTATCATACTTGTTATCTTATTCGATTAGTATTTAAAGTAGAATTATTAGAATACAAAATAATTAAAAATATATCTATATAGTTATGAGCGTATGGACAATCTAAAGCCATATATGCAATAAAAAATATGACCTTTTGACTTGCCTTTATATACGTAGGGACCGTCGATTTGTCTCGATGCAGGAATCGAACCCGCGACCTCACGTTTTACGGCTACTCGTTCGCTGCGCCACGGAGGTTGTCAATCATCCACATCCACAATTCGCCGAGTTTTTCTGTGTCAAAAGTGATAGGGGGCGAGCCATATGGGGCGATATCGCAATTTGCCTTAGTTTTAGCGACCAAATCGTGTTAAAAAAACATGACCTGGGAATTGAACCCACGACCTCCTGGTTCACAGCCCATATTCGCTGCCACTAAATCAAGAAGGCTACAGTGGGTTGGATCCATAACCATAGGATATAAAGGACAATAAACGCATGAGCATGACACAGCACAAAATGTCATCTCGTGTCCCCAAAATCTTTAAAATGCCGTTACACCTCGGTTGACATACCGGTACAGATAAAAAACACGCTGCGGCCATAATATTAGCGGGAGGCAATCAATACTTTATTACCGTTAGTTTTAAATTCAGTGATGCTGAGTTTTGAAACAAAATTGGGGAAAAAATATCAGAATTCAAATAAAAATTAACAATTATACATAATTTTTATTGTTAAGAAAAATTAGTTGACAAGTGCCTCGGTGGCATAGTTTGTATTGGTACGCGGTACGACTACCCTTTTTTTTCGCGGGGAAAAGTGAATTACCGCTGCCGCCCCGCGCCCGAGGGGGTGGAAGCGGCGGGTATGTCGGTTTCGCCGGCTTTACGATCCAGCTCCGTGATGCACGGGAGAGATGTTCGACATCCGGGCGACGCTGGGCCGAGTCCCTAACAAATTCCCTACACCGGCAATACTGACTAAAAACCCCGCGGTGGCCTACTTCGACGCTTAGTGGGGCGGTCCCAGGATATCCGGAGATATACTCGGATTCCTACCTGCTGGTGCCGCCTTGCGGCCCGTCTCCAATTTTGGGAGGCTCAGAAGCCCCCGCCGCCGACGGACGCCCTCGGCGTCTACGGCAGCACGAGGCCGACCGTCCGTGCAGCCATCCGACTACCGACCTGAGGTCTCAGGTTCCATCCCCGGAATAAGTGATATAATTATTACCTATGTTTTCTGCGGCTCGAACAGGAATATTCTAAACAATCGGATTCGTATCAAGCTCGATGCGCGTCTATTACATTTATTGTCATGGTAAACACTGATGTTTTATAATAAAAGTAACAAACAGTAACAAACACACATACTTTTACATTTATAACATTAATAGGATCCTTTAAAACCTAAAATTCCGAATAAAACAATACATAAGAAACCCTTTTTACATGGCAACACTCACAAACTCGAGTGCAAATTAAAAAGGTTTTTATATTACTGTTATGGTAAAGATTTCTTTTTATTTCGGCAACCGTATCGTTGTTTATGAACAATTATACCCCTGATAACCCTCGGGTTAAGTACAAAGTAAACAGTTAAGCTGAAGCGATATCAAAATGTTTTTTTTATCTATTGTTTATGGTTAATTGTGTGTTTATGAGTAAGTTAAAATGTTTTGTTCTGAGCACGGCAGAGTGAATAGACTACACATGATGGTTAATGAAGCGGAATCTTTCTGCAACTTGCTTGAAATGCGTGTGTTGCGCCGATCCCACATTATGGTGGGTTTAGGGCAAGTGGAAAGGAAGATTTGTTATAAAAATGTTTTGTGAGTGGTGAGCCACGCTGTAGACAGTTACGTCTACAGCATAAACTGGCTCTACCGGTTAGTTACTAGTTACCACTGTATTACAGAAATCGACGTAAATGAGCAGTTCGCCGCTCCGTTACGTCCGGTAAGTGAAATACCCAGTGGTTCGATTCCCCACCCCCTTTCTTTCCCAATCCCTATTCTCCTCCTTTTAGTTGGGTAACGCACCTTTGAATCTTTTTGTGTCTTGGGTGCCTATGGGCGGTGATGATCACTTACTATCACCCATCTGCTCGTTTGCCAATTTTGTTTTTATCTTAGTAAACACGTTTATTATTTATAGGTTAATAACATATATTTACATAAGCAAGGGTAGGCAGAGGCGCAATAGCGAACTAGTACACCCACATTTCGCCGAGCGAGACCAACCCCAAAATTGAGCATACACCTCTGACGTTTCTCTGTTAAGCGTATTTTCATTGTGAATTGTCGCTTGCTATAACGGTGAATGAAAAAATCGTGAGGAAACCTGCATACCCGGGAATATCTCCACAAGTATTTCGAAGGTATGTGAAGTCTACAAACCCGCATTAGGCCAGCGTGGTAGACTAAGGCCTAACCCCTTTCATTAGTAGAGAAGGCCCGTGCCCAGCAATGGGACAGTAATATTACAGAGGTAATATAAAAAAATAAAAATCTTTATTGATCACTTAGGCATGTAAAAAAGCACTTATGATAAGTCAACACAAACAAATTTTAAATTTACATTATATGTATATTTGAATTTGAAGACAGGCAGGCAAGTATGGACATAATAACGATGGGATGGCTAAGATAGGGTGATAAGGGGAGATAGGAATAGAGTGTAAGGGAATGGGTTGTATGGGAATGGCATATGGCAGGAATGGTGGCAGGGGATTGACTGGAAATACTGGAAACAGTTGGGATTGGTGCATGAGGCCCTATCCTAGCTAACCTACTAGCCTTTCTCTAGCTACCTACGTATGACGACCCGAAGAAGTAAGGCAGAAAGAAACTCCGGGGTTATTTTTTGCATCATCAATTGTCGCCATTTCTTTTTTTTTGTCTTTTGTCTTTATTTATGCTTAAATCTTTCTGTTTATTTCTGCTTAAATCGAGATTTATCTAAGTGTAAGTAAAGTAAAGTCTAGAATTGTCGCCTACTTCCTAGCTCCAAAGTAATAAAGCGCCGCAAGCGATGTATTCAAATGCATAACACCTAGTAACATACTTAAAACAATATGGTGTCAATAAATATTGCAGGCTAATATCTGTTTCACATAACGGCTTAGTTGCTAGCTGAGAAATGTAAAGGGGCGGATACGATGCCCTGGTAAGTCTTATCGGGATAAAAAGTTTAGGTAGTGTAGCTTCACGGACGTAGAAAAAGAAGGACGTCATCTCGCCTATAGTTGAACGGACGCTACAGAGAAGCCACGCACACAAACGCGCCTGTACAATAGTGCCCTACACACACCATTACGTGTAAATGGACAGAACCCTGCTTCACTTTCAACGTTCCTAGCGCTCCGTCCATAGTTTTTAACGTCCGTATGAAGATTTTCACTTTTTCTTCCTGCCCTCTCCTATATTAATATGGGGTCAGCGCAACAACCCTTTCCAAGCACATGCTTGCAATACTGCATGAAGGATCCGACTTAGTTTTACGATGAGCTTCCTGCATGATGTCAACCCCCCATTGCGAGATCCAGTCCTGGGCAAATGAAACCAGAAAAATCGCTCTGCCTGACCTGGGAATCGAACGCAAGACCTCACGGTCCACAGCCCATATATGCTGCCACTAGACCAAGTAGGCGATCTTTATCTCTCACACCTCTATATTTATATTTCTACCTTATACCACTTTAATGTGGGGTCTGCGTCACACACTTTATCCAGCTTGTTGCAGAAATGATTTGGCTTAGATTTTACGACCGGCTACCTGGCGTCGACCACCCCTTAGCGAATCAGTTTCGGGCAAATCAAATTAGAAAAATCCTATAAATAGTATAATTAAATTATATATTTAATCCACGAACGTAGAAAAATAATGGACGGAGCGCTAGGAACATTCAAAGTGAAACAGGGTTTTCGGCTCCTTCGATCTATCAACACGTAATGGCGGCGACTGACCGAATGTAACCCTGCTTTAATCTTTTTTTACGTCCGTAATCTAATCACTAAATAAATTATTATTTAGCACTTTCTCTAAGTAACGGAATTTTAAACTAATGCAGAAAAGAGTTTAAGGAGTATGTGTGGTGTGACTTTGAGAGATAGGGTAAGAAATGGTGTGGTGAGAGAGCGGTGTGGATTGAAAGAGGAAATAATAACGAGGATTGAGAAAGGAATGTTGCGGTGGTTTGGGCATGTAGAAAGGATGGATGAAAGGAGGTTGACAAAGCAAATATATATGGCAAGTGTGAATGGTAGAGTTGGAAGGGGAAGACCTCATCGAACATTCTCTGACCAAGTCAGAGATTTACTCGAGAAAGGTCAAGTTAAAAGTACCCTAAACCGACGTGCATGCATGAAGAATGTAATGAGACTGAATGAGGCGAAAGAGATGTGTAAGGATCGTAGCAAATGGAAATCCGTTGTCTCTGCCTACCCCTATCGGAAAAAGGCGTGAGTCTATGTATGTATGTATGTATGTAAACTAATGCAGAACAATTGCAGTAAAACGATTACTATTTACGGATTCTATCACGATTTGGTTTTAATTTTTATGCCCGACGCGCCGTTTAGAAGGCTTTGCAGTACTCGGGTTGGACTGCAGGGTTACAACCACCTCTTATAGCAGTATTATTATAATCGTTCTTCGTTTGTTTTGTGTGGGAATCGGTACAACTAAAATTATAATAATACTGCTATAAGAGGTGATGGTAACCCCCATGAGATGTCATTATTTCAATATATAACATCCGCCTAAACTTAATATATAGGTACATATATGTTTCAAAATAAAGACTCGCGAAATACCGAAACGATTTCAAGGGATATCGCCTCTTCTATTGTCCAGACCATAGTCAACGCTGAGATATGTGCAATGCATGGCATGGGACATTGTCGGATTTAGGGGGAGGGAGAGAAATGGTGCACGTGCCCCGGGCGGCAAAATCCATTAGGTCATAGTTAAATGGCAATGTTATTTAAAAAAATATCGTTTAAGTTATATTGTTACTCACTTGCTTGGGTTCGAATCCTCGGTTGGGATCAATTATTTTCCTCTCGACCATTTTTAGTGACAATGCAACATAATATTATTGTTAAACTGTCTCGAAAACATATAGTCAAATCTAAAAACAATATTTATAACAACACTCGGCATATAAAATTATACATAACTTGCTTTCTCTGGCCTGAACTGAATAGTCGAATAATAATGAATAAATTCAGTAAAAAATCACAAATTTAAAGAAAAATACACAAAAGTAATACAAAAAATTGTTCAAATAAAAAGACAAAATTTTCAATTTAAAAATATTGCAAATTTTGGAAGCTAAGAGATTTTAAATAAAAATTCAATTTTTGCTGCAATATAATATCGGAATTACGAAAGCTTTTATTTTAAAAAATCGTGCACAGGCTGATTCCCGATCACGGACTATCGACACGTAAAGGCGGCAAATGATTGAATGAGCCGAAAACCCTGCTTCATTTTCAATGTTCTTTGCGCTCCGTCCATCTTTTTTTTACATCCATATTCCCGACTTTAGCAGTAACACACTCGCATAATTATGTCATTTAATTTATAATACCTATGTGATGCGCCAGGGTTAGGCCTTGTAATCTTCGGGTCAATGTCATGCAATAGTTATGCATACGGAAACCGATAATATGCAAGGGATTTGATGCATTCATACAATAAGCCCGAAAGCATCAATATATTATACTCTAGATGCACAGTTCTTTGCAAATATCGTCCTAAAACGTGGTCTCAGGAATAAAACAAAGAAAAAGATCACAAGTTCTAATTAAATCAAACTCAAATATAACCTTATGCACGTGTTATAAAGTAGCTTTTTAAACGAAATGATCAAGCGTTCTTAAATTTGAATTTTCAAATTAGAACTCTATCGGCGTCCAACTGTAGGGAAAAGGAGTGCTTAAGCACTTCTTTGCTGTCCCATTGTCCGAGCGTCAACTGTGTATCTAGGTAAATAATATATCGATGCCCGAAAGGTATTATTATGCATTGTCGCCTTCTTAGTCTAGTGTCATCATTAGTAAACTGTGGACCTGTCCTGGGTTCAAACCCCAGAACAGGCAAAGCTGCTTTTCATATAAAATTTACGATCGTCATCGTCAGCCGGTCGTAATAATTAAAGTCGAACATTTTCTGCAACGTATTTGAAAAAATGTTTTTCTCTGATGCCATAGTGTAGTGGAAGAAAAACCTAACTATACTAATAATTATAAATAATATTAGCCCTGTAATATTACTGTCCCACTACTGGGCACGGGCCTCCTCTACTAATGAGAGGCCTTAGTCTACCACGCTGGCCTAATGCGGGTTGGACTACACATACCTTCGAAATTTGAAATTATCGCTGCTTCCATACCAAGTATAAAAAAAATATTATAGTTTATTTTTTATTTATTTATTTTATTCATTTATTATAAGAAGGCTTACAGACTAATAACAACAATAAAATATAATTTATTATATAAATCTCCACATGTATTGTAAGTACACTCACCTCAGTCCACAATTTGAAAATAGAGCGCACTTAGCTCCAACTTAGCTCAAATCTATCATACCGCGTGCGTATTGATATTTCACGTATACTTTTTATTACTAAAATGAAGTTTATTATTAGTAAAATTGAAGTTTTAATATGCGATGCAATAATAAAATAAGAACGTAATTTTAATAAAACATTTTTAATATCACTATTTGTAGAATCATTTTTATCTCATTTATCGATGTTTAAACATAACATAAGCTCACGCCTGTATCCCCGAAAGGGTAGGCAGAGGCGCACTAGCGAACTAGAACACCCACATTTCGCCGAGCTTACGTCCGTCCCAGATGTCATAGGGGGCGATATCGCCATATCGGGCACAAATTCCAGACCCCGGGCTGATATGGCAAAATCGAATATCACTTTGCCCGACCCGGGGATCAAACCCGAGACCTCAGTACGGTAGTCGTACCAAAATACAACCACGCCACCGAGGTAGGCGAAGTTTAAATAATGTAGTTAATAACAAGTAATATTAAAAAATATTAATATTTTAAGGAGCCGTAAGGAGACATTAAAACGACAAAAATAAGCTACACTGGAGGACAACGACATCAAGAAGGTTTGATTATGCACCATACAAATGCAATTGTGTTTTATTTGTCAAAGCTTTCGGCAATGTATGCACAGCAGATGGTGAGTACCTAAACATAAATTTATACAGGTTATTATTGTGTTTATCTGCTTTCTCAATTGAACATTTAAAGCTTTACTTGGGAAGTCATGCCTTTTAGTTTTTTTACTAATTCTCGTTATTAAATCGAATCTTGCAAATAGTTTTACAATCAAATAAATGATTTAAAAAACATCTTTGATAATATTTTTTAAGAAAATACTTTTATTAAATGAGCACACGTTTTATTTGAAAAATAATTTACGTTTGCCATTTTGTGTTTTCGAGTGTTTGTACTTTCATTTTAAACATCACATAAATCAATATTGTCTCTGGCAATATTGATTTATGACGTGTCAAAGCTTCATAGCTCAGTGGCACGTGTCGTGTGTGGAATAAAAAACATAAAAATATATTTATAATAGTTTAATACGTATTTTTAACTTATACATATTTTGATTCAGTCATATAATTTTCTCTTTACATTTTGAGACCCATTTTTAACACTAACTTAAAAATACGATCACATTTTCACCAACGGCCAGGTATACAAAATATTACTTATCTGTGCTATTTAATATTTTTTCACTGTCTTAATAACTGTCACTTTGACAAATGACGTTTAACGTTACAGATTAAAAATATTTTTCGTTTTATAATCCTGGCCGAATTTCGCCGTTAAATGTGCATTTTAAATCACGAACTATTTCCGAGACCCATGTTCATTGCGTTCAAAATATCGCCATTATCAGCGTCTATTTCCCAGGCGAAAAGTCCGCCTAGTTTGTTATTTCTCACATATTTGCCTTTTTCAATCACAGACCTAGAGTCATCGTAGGTAACAAGGTCTCCTGTAGAAGGATTGAAGACATATGGAGCTTGGGCTACTTTGTCATAGTGGTAAGTCCACTGTCCGCTGGCAATGCCATTGGCAATTTCTCTGTAGTCGACCACTCCGTCTTGCCAAGTACCCTTGACAGGTCCATCAGCGACTCCAGTGAATGGAATATCGTCCTTATAGTCATGAACACCAGTCCATCCACGGCCGTACATCGCGACACCAACCACCAATTTCTTGGGCTGGACTCCCTGAGCCAGAAGATACCTGATACCAAAGTCAGTGGTGTAAGTCTCCTTGGGTTTCCATTTAGGGGCGTACAATGAGGTTTGGTGTCCAAGAGTATCGTTAGACCAGGCTCCCTTGAAGTCGTAGCTCATCACGAAGATGTGGTCCATGTAATTCTGGGCTTCCTTATAGTTGACCACTTGGATCTTGTCCCAACCGGCACTGATAGCAGAGGTGAGCTCGTACTTCTTGCCAGTTTCAGCAGATAGTTCGTCCAACATGTGTCTGAGCTCCTTCATGAGCGTAACGTAGGTATCACCATCTTTAGGATCACCAAGATCAGGGTTAGCTCCCTTACCGCCAGGGAACTCCCAGTCAATATCAACCCCGTCGAAGAATTTCCAGGTTTGCAAGAAGTCTTTGACGGAAGCGACGAAGCGATCTCTCTTAACTTTGTCATCGAAGAAGAAGAAGGGATCGGCCAGGGTCCAACCACCAACAGAAGGCAGGATCTTCAGGTCAGGTTTAGCCTGTTTCAACATCATCAGTTGTCCGAAGTTGCCCTTGTAAGGTTCATTCCAGGATGACAATCCCTTCTGAGGTTTCTGCAAAGCGGCCCAAGGATCGTGGATGGATACTTTGAAGTCTTCCCGACCGCTGCAGGAGCGTTGCAACGCTTGGAAACTACCTTCGATTTCCTTCAAACTGTCGTTGATGCCATCACCTCCGCAAATTGGGATGAAGCCGTATAGTAAGTGGGTCAGGTTAGGTACTGGAACTTTGTCTACGGGGAACTTTCTGGGATACACGCCCCATTCTACGAAATAAGCGCCTACAACTTTACCAGACGTCTGCTTAAATGGCTTATTCTTCTCTCCGATGGAGTATTCTAGAGGCGGTAAGTGACTACCGTCAGTATCAGCTACAACGATCTCAACAGACTCGCTCGAGCTACATCCATCGGCATTGCACAGTTCAACTTGCATCTGGTAGCGTCCGCCCTTCTTCACCTTGAAGCTGGCTTGTGAAGCGCTGCCGGCGCCTTTCCAGAATTCTTCTCCATTAAGCAAGACTCTGGACTTGTCGGCCGGATCGCCGGACCACACGTTCCAGTTGACGGAGACTTCGGCGGCGTCCCTCTTGGTGACGAGCTGGTTGTAGGCGGTGGCTGCCTGATTGACCTCGACGATCGCGAACGTGCGCTCACCCCAGCCGAGGTTCGGCCGGCCGGGCGGGCCGCACTGCGCCGCCACAACCAGGCTCGCACCGATGAGTAACGCCAACATTTGATGCCCCATAACCGGTTCTAAAAAAATAAATACGTGAAAGACGAACCTCTCATTTAAGAGCCGATTCGAAACTGGACTCGAATCTTTGTGGTATCTTTTATATAGTGTTTTGTATTGTGGGCCAACCGCTAGCGGAGGAGCCCGCATTGTCGGATGCCGATGCTGGAGCGATATGTTGATATGTAATAATAATCGTTAGCACAGTTTTCGTATCCCGGTCATGTTAGTGGGCCGGTCAAGGTGAAGCCCGTCATTTAATTGTTTTTTAACGCGTTGCGGTCGTGCCCCTAGTGAGGAGTGAGTAGTTAGTTGTGACTAAGGGATGAGCAATGCTCTTTGTTATCAATGATTGTTCGAAATTACGTTGCGGTTTATTTGGGCGTGTAATTTGTGACATACCTTGCCTTATCTGTATTTAGGGTTTTATTTGTAATGCGACAACTGACAAATATTTCTGTTTATTTTTTCCTAATCGATACTTGTGATTAATTTTTTTGTGTTTATTTCCTTGTTAAGTGAATTATAGATTAATTATAAACGTTATTTATAGATATATTATGCAATCTAAGGCCTGCATAAACATTAATAGTACTTAATGGTCAATATAATTTGCATCTCATTTATAATTGTATTATGTATTGTGCGTTTATTGAAGGATTTAATTTAACATAAAGTAATTTTACAACTTTAAAATATTTTCTTTTAGTATTACTATGTTATACAAAATATTACCATTTGGAATATAATTCAAATCAAATCAATATACTCAAAATAATTAAGCGATTAATACCTACCAAAATATGGCATTTAAAAACAAACACAAATCAGATTAGATGCAGATTAGGTACTCGTATTCATTTTACATTACATTAATTTGTTACAATAATTGTTACATTCACATTCACTTTTATCATTTACCATAATAAATAACTAATAATTGCACCAACAAAATTATTTTTAAAATAAATTCTATAATTGTTATCTATGCTTATATTGTTGCTTTATATCTCTTTAATTTAATGCTTCCACAAAATGTATAACATTTATCACTGTTTACATTTATTTAATGCTTATATTATTTCGAAGGATTTTAAATACACACCCCTGACTAAGCCCGCATGTCTAGATCACAATTCCAACTATTCGACATAATAATTGTGACAAAACTCGCATGACACTCAACATGACAGCTTATGATACGAGAATTTTCCCATTTTTTTTTTTTTTTTTTTTTTTTTTTTTTATAGCAGAGATTGGCAAACGAACAGATGGGTCACCTGATGGTAAGTGATCTCCACCGCCCATAGACACACATGACACAAAAATAATCATGGCTGCGTTGCCAACCTAAAAGGAGGGAATGAAAGGGGAGGGAAAAGGAATTGGGAAAGGGAGGGGGGAAATGGGCCACCGGAAATCTCACTCACCGAACGAAACGCGACAGCAAGCCGCCACTTTACGTCGGTTTTCTGTGAGACAGTGGTATCTAACCGGTCGAGCCGGCCCATTCGTGCTATAGACGTTACTGTCTACAGCGTGGCTCTACCACTCAAAATGATAAGATCCCATGATAAGATAATAGTAGGGCTGTGGACCTTCAGAATAAGCCGCTGCATTATCTAGCGTTTTATTTATCTAACCTACATATATTGTGAAAAAAAAACTAAGCGACATTCTTGACTGTCTCGGTGGAGTAGTTATGATGCGTGTAATGACTACAGTGCTGAAGTCTCGGGTTTGATCCTCGGGTCGGGTAGTGATATTGGGTTTTTTTACTCGGTATCATCCCGGAATCTGGAATTTGTCGCTAATCACATCTGGGACGGAAATAAGCTCGGCGAAATGTAGTTGTTCTAGTTCGCTAGTACTCCTCTGTCTACCCTTTGAATACAGGCGTAATTCATGTATGTTATGTTTTTAAAAACATATAAAAATACTCTCAAATATTTTAATATTTCTTACTAATCGTCAGTGATAGATTTAAAATACACAAACTTTCGTTTTTATACCATCCAAGATTAAGGTCAAATCCGATTAATTTACATAATTTCTAGTTTTTAATCTTATAATTGAATTAGATTTATTTACGATAATTTAGTGGAAATAAATCGAAACATTATCGTGCATAAAATTTAATTAATGGAAGTATTTGAATACAAAATGTAGGTTGAAATTGAGGAATGGAATTATTTTATTATTAATTTAATGAGTATTTAGAGTATTGATTGAGGATTGAAAGTTAGGATTTGAATTTTAATTGCATTAAAATAAAGAGGTTTTTAGCTCGTCTGTATATATCTAACAATTGTGAACCTATTTTCAAGATTTTTTTATTATATTAATTATATATTATATTATTTATATTTATTTAAAAGCTTCAAAATCGACTTCAAAATCCCAATCGCGACGTGAATGCTGTCTTTTTTGTAGAAGAGTTTAGAAGTAAGTACCTACTGCTTCTGAACAAATCTTGACGAAATTTAAACCGGACCACCACTGAAGTAGGCTCTATTGAACACAGACATAAAAAAACTTAACGGACCAACTTCAAAGTTTATCCGATCGTGACCAAATTTATATGGGTGATCTCTTGGAAGAAACTCTATCGAACACAAAAACATTTTGAAAATCGGTCCACATTTGGCGGAGATATCGCGTAACATACATAAAATACAGACAAATTGAGGACCTTCTCCTTTTTTGAAGTCGGTTCCAAGCGTGGTCCCATATAAATTTGGCCATACATTTTTACATCGGTCCGTTAAGTTTTTTAAACTTGTTATTACATGAAATTGGTTGAATATGGCTAAAGGATATTAATAAATAATGGACCCCAAATGTGAAATGCATTAACCATTAATTGTAAGATAACTAACGCACGAAAGTACTAAAATTTTAAAACCTGACATCATCAGCGGAGTAATTTTCATAATTTTATACCTTCCAAGTTACCGTTATGTAATAAACATAATTTTATATGTTTTTTTGTTTGTTTACTTGATTTTTGGTTCAGTTTATAAATCAACATTGTGTATTTGCTTCCTTGGTGTAGTGGCGGTGTATATGAGCTGTGAACTGGGTCCTGGGTTCAATTCCACTGCTTTACCAGGACTGGACCCCTAAGATGGGGGTTGGCATCAGGCCGACAGCGGGTCGTAAAAACTAAGCCAAATGCTTTCTGTAACATGCTTGAAAAAGTGTGTTCCGCCAATCTTACTTTAAGGTGGGATAAGGGCAGGTACAAAGAAAGAAAGATATTTGTAATTTGTTTACTTTTTTTATCTGGGCACGGTAAAGTGACTACACTGCACCTGATGGTAAGCGTAGTGCAGTCCAAAAAAACTAGCGACAACTGACAAACACTGTGTTTATCAGTGGTCGTCAGAATCATGCCGGTCTTTTTATGCCTCTTCACACTCCGAATCCGAAGAGGGAAGAAGCAAATCGAGGGGCTTGCGACAAGACAGGCGGATGAACGATGAAGATACAGGGATACCCCCATACCCGTCTCAACCAACCCTCAAGTCATGTCCCTTTTTTTATTTTATTACTTGCTATCAGTTTTAAAATATCATGTATGTTAAAATAACACTAAATATTTTTGCCTCTTTGGTCCAAAGACTTATAGGCTGTGAATGTGTACCGGGTTCAGATCCCAGGTCGGGCGAAGCTGTATTCTTGTAGCTTGTTTTAAACACCAGGACAGCGTTTATTCTAGCAGTATGACCAACGCTTTACAGATAATTTGATAGACAATTAGGCTATCACGCGATAATAGTCCTTATCTCGTAGCATTAAAATTATATTGAATCACAATATAATTTCCAATAATCAGTATTTACAATCACGCCTTTTAAAGAGGTAGATTAACAAGTAACTCTACACTCACAGCCAAATTAATTTCCATCACATTTGATTTCCCCGAAGGCGTAGGCAGAGACGCACTAGCGAACTAGAAGACCCACATTTCGCCGAGCTTAGTTCCAGATGTGATAGGGGGCGAGGCTCCCGCCATATCAGGCACAAATTCCAGACTCCGTGCTGATATGGAAAAATCCAGTAACACTTTATCCGACTCGGGGATCGAACCCGAGACCTCAGAACGGTAGTGGTATCGTGCGCAATATAAGTATGCCACCGAGGGAGTCAGTGGTAAGTGGTAGGTGGTAAATAAATCTGCACAATTTGATACAAAATATTTCTAATTGCGACGGTTAAAACAATATTAAAGGTAACAGACGAAATGCGTACTAAATAATACTCTTTATTTAAGGTAGGTAAATATTAACAGCAAACACACTATGTACATGTACTATGTATACAATAGAACTGTTATTAACTTCGTATATGTACGTACATTTTTATTAAAAAAGCAAAAATTCTATGTTATGACTTTTTTTACCAGATACTGGCAAACGAGCAGATGGGTCACCGGATGGTAAGTGATCTCCACCGTCCATAGACACCCAGTACACAAAAAGAAACATGGGTGCGTTACAAACCTAAAAGGAAATAGGGATTGGTGATGATGACCAACCCGCATTAGGCCAGCGTGGTAGACTAAGGCCTAACCCCTCTCATTAGTAGAGGATGCCCGTGCCCAGCAGTGGGATAGTTATATTACAGGGCTAATATTATTTATTAAACAGGTCATATGGCGTCGATATGGCGATAGGCTCGCCCCCATCACATCTGGGACGGAACTAAGCTCGGCGAAATGTGGGTGTTCTAGTTCGCTAGTGCGCCTGCGCCTACCCCTTCGGGGATACAGGCGTGAGCTTATGTATATATGTATGTAAACAGGTCAATCTGGAAATCTTTGGGGGAGGCCTATATCCAGCAGTGGACGCTCTGTGGCTGATGATGATGATGATGATGATGATGATTATTTATTATTATAGCGAGCTGCTACTTTACATCAGTTTTCTGTGAGACGGTGGTATCAAACCGGTCGAGCCGTCCCATTCGTGCTGTAGACGTAACTGTCTACAGCGTGGCTCTACCACTCAACGGTAGCTTTAAAAAGAATACTACAGAAATAATGAATTTATTTTCATAAACAATTCTAGACAAGAGCATTCAAACACTAAGCTTAATCACTAGACGCAAGCGCATTCAAACAAACTTTGAGCTTAGTAATACTAGTGCAGATAAACAATTGAATGTAATTAATAACCAGAAATAACAGCAAAAACAACGGGAAAACGCCACAGACAATGGATAATGTGTCCCACAGACAATAACTAGGCCACCAGAGCTCCGACAAACAATCTCATATCATCGATTATTGAACGCAAAAAATTACAATTGCAATTTGGATTCCGTATGCAAAATAATTTAACCCTAACAAATGAAGCGACAAGAATAATTTTTGACTTTCCAATTTGAATCGGACCTATGCGCGTTTATGACATTTGTATGAAATTTTTTGGTTAAAATGTGCCATAAATGCGCGCGAGTTTGATACGATTTAGATTGTCAAAAATATACTTGCTCGGGCCATTGAAATGTAAGTTATTTGGGAATGCAATGTTACTGTAACCTTGTTTTTTGCACTATATTCCATAACAAATCTGGAAGTCGTGTCCGATATGGCGATAGGCTCGCCCCCATCACATCTGGGACGGAACTAAGCTCGGCGAAATGTGAAAGTTCATGTTCGTCTCTGCCTAATGTTTCGGGAATACAGGCGTGAGCTTATGCTACATTTATCCCAGTTCAATGTGGGGTCAACGTAACATATATGCCGAGAAAACGATTCTGCTTAGCTCCCGCAGCTGGATTTGCATCCCTCCACATAACATAAGTTCACGCCTGTATCTCCGAATGGGTAGGCAGAGGTGCACTAGTGAACTAGAATACCCACATTTCGCCGAGCTTAGGTCCATCCCAGATGTGATAGGGGGCGAGCCTATAACCATATCGGGCACAAATTCCAGACTTCGGGCTGATCTTGAAAAATTCAATATCACTGCCTGACCGGGGTTCAAACCCGAGACCTCAGGACGGTAGTCGTACCAGAACACAAACGCCACCGAGGTAGTGGTTTGCCCTCTTTTTGATAAAAAAGAGTCTCCAGCGGCGGTTCACGTCAGACATGCAGCTTGTAAAACTCAGTCCTCTACCACATCTGGGACGGAACTAAGCTCGGTGAAGTGTGGGTATTCTAGTTCGCTAGTGCGTCTCTGCTTACTCCTTCGGGTATACAGGCGTTAGCTTATGTATGTAATGACAATGTTATGACGAAGCTGTAATTATTTATTAAGTTGTAGAGGTTTCACCTTTGCTAGATCGTTTGACATTACCACTGCGTTCCAATGTCTCATTATACTTGTATCGTACTGAAATATTGCCAGTTATCCATGGTATTTGAGTTAACATTTTTGTAGCCTAACAATTACAGTAAATCTTTAAATGTCTTCGCGTCATGAAATTCAACCTTTTTAAGCGTTTGCAGAAAGGATTCGGCTTAGTTTTACAAGCTGCATGTCTGACGTGAACCGCCGCTGGAGACTCTTTTTTATCAAAGAGAGGGCAAACCACTACCTCGGTGGCGTTTGTGTTCTGGTACGACTACCGTCCTGAGGTCTCGGGTTTGAACCCCGGTCAGGCAGTGATATTGAATTTTTCAAGATCAGCCCGAAGTCTGGAATTTGTGCCCGATATGGCGATAGGCTCGCCCCCTATCACATCTGGCACGGAACTAAGCTCGGCGAAATGTGGGTGTTCTAGTTCACCTCTGCCTACCCCTTCGGGGATTCAAGCGTGAATTATGTTACGTTATGTTACATTAATTATAGATAAAAATAAGCTTTGTTTGAACCCTCATTCGGGGGCAGTCGGGTAAAGGCTTTCTTCGCCAAGCACGTAAATACAATACCGACAAATCCATATGTGTTTGAATTTTCGCTTTTCCTTTTCACTTTCACTACAATATTTGGCAGCGTGACGACTGACCGTCAGGGTTGCTTGTTTGAAACAATATACCTCTAGAAAACCTGATATCCAATAATAATTCGGAAGATTTTAAACCCCTGGAAGACAAATGACTGTGATTAAAGCTTAAAGCAATATAGGACGTTCAAGCTATAAGTAGGGATCGTTAAGATTTAACTGAAACCGAAATGTCACCTTTGTCTAGGTTATGTACTGTGGACCTGCAAGTTCAGGGTTCGAATCTGAGGTGGGACAAAGTGGTTTGAATGGATTTCTCAAAGGAAGCCAAAACTAAGCCCAATTATTTCTGTACCATATACAGAAGTATTGGACCAATTCCACATTAGAGGGAAATAAAGACAGATGGTAGAAGACCATTTGGTACCACCAGACCAAGGAGTCAATGATTGATAAACACTAAGGGCGACTTGCATTTAGATATATCTCGATTTATTTTAAAATAAACTCTGTTACCCCGTTTAATGTCTTGCATGACACTGATCTTAGATCTTCATATAAATAAGAATGAGTCTATGAAATCGTCTTTAGGACTAGCTCTAGATTTTATTTTAATAAAATTAAGAATGGTGGTGTGGTTGAATTTCGGTACGACTACCGTCCCTAGGTCTCGGGTTCGATCCCTAAGCTGGGCAAAGTAATATTAAGGTTTCAATTCAGCATCAGACCGGAGTCTGAAGTGTGTGTCCTATAGGCTCGCTCCCTATCACATCTAGGACGGAAATGGGGGTGCTCTAGTTCCCTAATGCGCCTCTACCTACTTCTTCGGGGATACAAGCGTTAGTTTATGTTTTTAACCGACTTCCAAAAAAGAAGGAGGTTAACAATTCGTCGGAATGTTTTTTTATGCAAGTTCCCCGATTACTCAGAGACGTCTGGGCAGATTCAAGAAATTATTTTTTTGTTTGAAACGGCATACATCCCAGGTGGTCTCATTAGCACCAAGTCAGGATCTGATCATGGGATTCTAGAAAAATCGTGGGCAATCCTCAAATTTTATAGGGACCCATTGTGTGTTTTATATATTTCCTAAAACTATTCAGGTATATGCGTCTGGTACTCATCGTCTCGTGCTACTGAGCTGATGATGGAAAATATAACTCCTTAACTATTAGGAGTTGGTGGATAATTCTTTCAATATTACACTAAAAATAGATAAATTTTAATAATAATAAAAGTTTTCATTTAAGCTACTTCGGCCTCAGCACCGACTCCAAAGAGAGTAAGAAATTGTTGTTATTTTTTACTTTTAAGTGTTCGTTTTTGAAGTCGGTTTTCAGTTTTTGTTAAACTTTTTTTGCGTACGATTTCAGTAATAATGCAAGACTCCGTAAATTACAATAATTCTAAGACGGTATGGGACCCTAAAACAAAGAAATGATATGTGGGTTGCCACGGTTTAGTCGCACATTAGCATACAATGCGAAAGTATTCGGTGACGTTCCGAGTCAATAACCCACTGGTGAATAAAGGGGGCATTTGTAACCATGGTGCAAGGCGAAGGTTAAGCGATGCGCGTGCGCACACTGGACGATCCGTGACTCAGTGTTCAGATTCGAGTGCATTTAGGTATTGCACGACAATACTAAGACATTAATCCAATTTTAAAACAAGATTTTACTAAGATTAATTATTTCACTATCTCTATATCTTTTTTTTATAGCAGAAACAATTTGCTATTTACAAAAATGTTTAACAAAACATAAGGCAAGAGAAAAGGTAGAAAGAGAAGAGGTAGGCAGAAGTGCACTAGCGAACTAGTACACCCACATTTCGCCGAGCTTAGTTCCGTCCCAGATGTGATAGGGGTCGAGCCCATCGCCATATCGGGCACAAATTCCCGACTCCGAGCTGATATGGAAAAATCCAATATCACTTTGCCCGACCCGGGGATCGAACCCGAGACCTCAGGATGGTAGTCGTACCGAAATACAACCACGCCACCGAGGCAGTCTGTTTACCAATTTTTTTTTTTACCAAATATCGTGACCAAAAACAGTTTTCAAAATAACAGCACACGGTTTATATTTTGAATCAAAATGGAGATGTAATTACAGTAATCATTATGTCAGAATCGAAAAAATGACTTCGCAAGATTTTTGTCTACTTTCATTGAAATGCCTGTGCACGTCACTGGGCGTGATGTACTAATGGCGAAAACGAGACATTTAGTATTAATTCAAATAACATTTAGTACTTTGGAGTATTGTTTTCGCGCGCCACATTGCATTGGTATAGGGCAATGCAATTTTTAAGATATGCCAACTGCAAACTTGGTACTCCAGATATATAGAAAGTTCCTATAATATAGCCCTTTACTTATAAAAATATTTAAGCGCTGCTTATCTTTAACCATAGGTTGTCTGTTTTATTTTTAAACAATGTAACGCAAGGAAAACTGACAGGCTATTCTTAGCGAAAAGATAAGCGAAAATGTTTTTATAAGTAAGGCCCATAGTATCAGCGTTCATCTCCTTGCTACATACATACATACATAAATAAATAAATAAATAAATACACCCAACAGTCACACACCTAGTCCTGACCCCACACTAGGTATAACCTGTATCGTGGGTGTCAGAGACTATGAGAGACGCGCGGTCTCACAACACCCAGACCCGAAACATATATCTATAGGGCACACAAACATTGGTCTCAATGCGGGAATTTTAACATTTACTGTCAACTCATTTACTGTCAGTTTTAACATTGTTACTTTAACATTATCAAGGAGCAGATTATTAAAGAAAACACCTACATCCTATAATCTTCCGAGAAATATTGAGTCATATTCTGAATACAGACTTAAAGGCAAATAAACAATTGTTAAGCTAGATTTCTTTTGCCTACGCATTTAGAGGAATATAAACATTCAGATTAGTTATTTGTACTAAAATCTGTGTCATGAATGTTGTGTGTATGATCTGAGCAATAGAATTAACGGACTGACTTCAAAATATATTATATCGCTACTAAATATCTGTGGCTCCTGTGATAAGGGATACAAGTCGAAAATCAACATTTCACAAGAGAGCAAAAATAACCATCACGCTTGAAATAAGATCAATTGAACACAAAATTTTGAAAATCGGTCCATATTTGGCAGAGATACGCATAGCATACATACAAAAATTAAAAAAATACAGACGAATTGAGGACCTTCTCCTTTTTGGAAGTCGGTCGAAAACAAACAAAAATCGACTTCAAAAGTCATTAATAACAAGTTCTTACTTGAAGTCGACGTAGAGTGTGCAGATCAAATTAAAATTAAACAAGACTAGATTAAGTAATTGTTGGTATTATTTTCATTTAAAGAACACATCTATAAAAATGCCTACAGTTTTGTCGGAATAAAATAGAAATGCTATACATACTCTTATGTACTCGTAACTAGCATTGAAGTTAGTAGTTACCTATATATTCTCATGGTTGCCTGAGAATTGTTGTCATGGCTGCATACATTTTCTATCTTTCTTACGATAAAAATATTCAAAGTAGTAAATAAACGACAAAATAACATTCATTTTCATTATACCTAAGCCCTTAGCAAATGATCAGTAAACCAAAACAAATACCAAACCGCAACGAGGACAATATGACTAACTCCATTAATGACTAATCACATATCACTTAAGGTTAGGTTGGAACATGTGCACTTTTTAACGGGAAAAAAAACTTAAGGGATCGACTTCAAAACTTATAAGATCGTGACTAATTTATGGGACCACCCTTAAAATAAGATCTATCGAACTCGAGAAGTAAATACTTTTCGTGAAAATAAGTACCTCTAAGGAAGAAGTCTACATAAAATACTATGACGTATTTGTCATAAGTCACACTTTTGTATGTGTCATTAATTGGTGAAAATAAATAGAGAGGAAAAATGTATAAAAACGTTTCAATTGTCATAATACTTTTGTACAACCGCGCGATGTGTCATATTTTGGTGAAAATAAGTACATAATAAGGAAGAAGTTTACATCAAATACTATGACGAATTTGTCATAACACTTTGTATGTGTCATTAAGGCTCAATTGCACCATTATTATTAACCTAGGGTTAGTCCTAACCGCAAGCTAAATTGACAGAAAATGTATGAATGACATGTAACTTAACTTGCGGTTAGGACTAACTCTAGGTTAATAATAGTGGTGCAATTGAGCCTTAGTGAAAATAAATAGGAAGGAAATTTTTTAAGAAATATTTCAATTGTCATAATATTTTTATACAACCGCGAAATGTGTCATATTGTGGTGAAAATAAGTACCTAATAAGTTAAGCCGGCCGGGAAGGAAGTGTTGAATGTTATTATGCATTATAACACACAACATAAGCTCACGCCTGTATCCCAGAAGGGGTAGGCAGAAGCGCACTAGCAAACTAGAACACCCATATTTCGCCGAGCTTAGTTCCGTCCCAGATGTGATAGGGGGCGAGCCTATCGCCATATCGGGCACAAATTCCAGACACCGAGCTGATATGGAAAATCCAATATAACTTTGCCCGACCCGGGGATCGAACCCGAGACCTCAGAACCGTAGTCATACCGAAATACCACCACGCCACCGAGGCATTATGTTATGTATTTAAATAATTTTCGTCATAAGACTTTTCGATTTTTTTAATGAATGAATATTTAGTTGTAGGTACTATAGCGGTCTGCTTTCGACCAATTTATGTGTTTTCCACATTTTTGTTAATATATTAACTGGGTTATAAAGTTACATCCAATTTAATTATGATATTCGCGTTTTGGCGCCCATTCAAACCGCGCGCTCTGCCCGCCTTAAAATCTGGATGCACAAAATATTTTGATATTAAACTCATTTTCGGTCAGTCATTTTGTTACTCGTAATAAAGTTTAACATGTTTATTTGCTAGTGGAATTGTACATACTACATGGGATGTAGATCGGAAGGTCCTGGGTTCCATTCCTAGGTCGCTTTTTCAACATGATTTGCCCGCGACTGAACTCCCAGGGAGGATTAGTATTTGGCAGCCGGACGTAAAAACGAAGACGAATCATTTCTTTAACATACTTGCAAAAAGTGTGATGCGTGAGGGCAGCTAGACGAAGAACTCTAGTGACATATGAAGGAGTGCGGATCGGGAGGTCCTGGGTTCTATTCCCAGGTCGGCGAATCAGTTTACTTTAGCGGAGGTTTATGTTAGGCAGACGGTCGTAAAACCGACTGCCTCGGTGGCGTGGTGGTATTTCGGTACGACTACGGTTCTGAGGTCTCGGGTTCGATCCCGGGTCGGGCAATGTGATATTGGATTTTTCCATATCAGCCCGGAGTCTGGAATTTATGCCCGATATGGCGATAGGCTCGCCCCCTATCACATCTGGGACGGAACTAAGCTCGGCGAAATGTGGGTGTTCTAGTTCGCTAATGCGCCTCTGCCTACACCTTTGGGGATACAGGCGTGAGCTTATGTTATGTATATTATGTTAGACGGTCGTAAAAACTCAGACGAATCCCTTCCACGACATGCTTGATGAAGTTAGTCGAGGTTCGCACATTGGATCATACTTTTGAAATTATTTCAATGAAACAAATACTTAAAAATATGTTAATTGAGTGAAAAATATGAGACTGATTTCTTAAGTTTACGCGAATGTTATACATTGAAATAAAACTACTTTTACGGATTCTATCACGATTTGGTTTTAATTTTTATTCCCGACGTTTCGAAGGCTTTGCAGTCTTCGTTGTCACGGGTTGGACTGACTTGGGAATAAAATATAAAAATTAAACCCAAATAGTGATAGAATCCGTAAAAATAGTTTTATTTCAATGAAAAATATGAATACACTAAACAAGCAATGTTTTTAAATAGAGCAAATGTTTTCTAAACGTGTTTACTGTAGAAACAACCTACGCATTAAGTAATCGCTGTTTATAAAGATAACAAAAATAAAATAATACAACGCAGTAGAAATCCTTATGCATTCGAAAGAAAGCGTACAAACACGGATGTAAAAGAAGTTGGACGGAGCGCTAGGAACATTGAAAGTGAAAACGGGTTTTTCGGCCCATTCGATCTACCGACGTTGCGTAAGGCACTTTTGTACAAGCGCGTTTGTGTGCGTGGCTTCTCTATGGCGTCCGTTTAACTATAGGCGAGATGGTGTCCTTTTTCTTTACGTCCGTACGTACAAATAACGTGGAAATCTTTCTCGGGTTAATAAAATAATAAGCACGCCAACGTACTAAATTGTAATCAAAGTCAAAAGATAGCAGATGAGCTTATAAATAGCAATTAACACCCATTTCCCTTCACTGCTAAAAGCCGAAAGTATCAAAAACAAACATCCAATTTAATTATGTAAATAAACATATGAAAACATTTGAGGTCAATGTACATGTTTATCAAAGAGCGTTGGATGCACTCCGTTAATTTAATGCTGTTGCGAAAATAACAACCGGCTCTTAACGACGACGGAATAGAGTTGGATATATTTAAAAATTCATAATCGCTCCAGCACCAATAACTTTGTATTTAAGACACCGAGCTCACGATTTGCAAAGGGACACGTAACGGAACGTTGTAACGGTTAAACAATAAATGAAGTTCCAATTTTAAATCTCGCTTCGGGTGTATTCGGATTACGATCTTACTCGAATGTGATACGGCGAATAAAATTCTATTTTACTGCACTTCGGATTTGGAATGCGCATTTCGCTGTCACTTTAATTTTATAAGGCGATAGAGAAATTTTATCAGGTTTTGTGCTTGTTTTATTTTTATTCGCTTTCGAACGTTCAAAGGCAATTTGTCGTTTTTTTTTTTTCAAGTTTTTGCAACAACAAAAAATTAATTGAATATCCTTTTACATAGAGCAGAAAACAGCATTTAAAACACGTGGATTGCGATAACATTGTTTGCACTCTATTATTGTGAATTCCTGTCAGTCACAAACCGGTTAATCCGGTAAACATAGCCACTTTAGTTTACAAACAAAACCTACGCATTCCTTTTTTAAACCAAATAAAACCGAATGAAAATCATTTAAAATTGGAACATCACAAAACACAAACACAAAAGAAAACAAAATAAACGCACGTTTGTCACAAAATCCCAGATCCTGACGGAGTTGCCGGCGCATGCGCACTCGCAAGCCCTGCCCACACTAATGCTAGCACAGAATAGCACCGACCAGGAAACCTTTAGTTGAGTCAACAAGGCCCTATTAGTATTGCACTCGCGATTCCCGCGTCACGTTCCTGGTAAGTTACAAGCCTACAATATTGTCGGATTCACTATGTCATCGGGTCTTCCGACTGGCCGTTTTTTTGGGTAGGAAGTACAAGTGTTCCGCTGTGTAGAAGTTATGATAAAAAGTCGTATTTAAAAATAAATCAAAAAGGGGCCTCTAAATTTATCCAATCGTGACCAAATTTATACGAAACCTTTGGTACAAGCTCTATCGAACGAAAAAGAAATGGGTGCGTGTACTTACGTACGCGCGTGAGAAGTTATACTTCTGTTGTGGACTGTATATGTATATTTTTGTTATTAATTAAAATAACTTCTTCTTCGACGTAATTGTTTATTGATTTTCTTGATTCGTACTGTACACTTGTTCTTACTTCTTACTGATTTTCATACTGTTCTTACTTTTTACTACAATTCTTACTGTTCTTCATACATTTCTTACTTTTCTTCATACATCCTATTTATTTTTTTTTTTTTTTTTTTTTTTTAATGGCCCTACAGCTGGCAGCCCGACCGAGTCGGCTTACTCAGCTACACCGATCTATTGGGTGAACGCAGCTGCGTTACGAACCCAAGAAGTTAGGTGACCATGCTGAGGGCAACCCACTAACGGGTTACGAACCTCGGCTCAGGACGGTCACTGAGAGATGTATTAGAGACATCATCGATTAGGGGGAATTGGACGTGTGTTTTCCCTAACTATCCATTGTTGACATCGGCACGCGGGCCGGAATTGTTAACAGGGTCGGGGGGGCGACTACTGGGAGCGCGGCGTGGTCCACGTCGGCGAGGACGGAACGTCGGTCGTGTGGAGTGTGAGAGCTGTTTAAGTAGCTCGAACTTGCGCTTGATGGCCAGAGTGATGTCGTCATCAGGGTCTGACAAAACGGATCTAGGACGTCTCCATTTCGCACGGTCGAAAGGAGTGTATATTGACGCTTTGCGGACGAGCGGGTTTGGGTGGTGTGCCGCCCGATCGAAGTAGCGCCTGCTAGCCATGTGCATAAAGTGCCTGATGGTCGGCATGTTGGTATCCACATGGAGGTCGTGATTGCGGACGTACCACGGAGCGTTGAGCGCTCGTCTTAAAAAGACGTTTTGCAGGACTTGCATGCGCTTAAGTCGAGCGGGCGGAACATGAGCGAACACGGGTGACGCGTAAGTCATTATCGGTCTAATGCACACTGTGTAGATCCTAATTTTGTTGCGGATTGACATTTTGCTATTTCCGTTTAACAGGCAATTTAGTCGTCCTAACGCGAATGCGGCTCGCGCGCGTACCGCGTTTATGTGCGTGGTGAAGTTCAGTCTCCGATCAAGGGTGACTCCTAGGTACTTGGCGTTGCTGGTCCAAGGGATTGCCTTATTGGCCATGGTGACTGGAGCGTTAGGTGCTTGGGTGAAAGTTCTCTTGGTAAAGAGAATTGCCTGGCTTTTGGCGGGGTTGACAGTGATTCGCCATTTGCGGAACCACTCACCGAGTTCATCGGCTGCGGTTTGCAAAATGCGAATCACTTTATCCGGGTCTCTACACGAAGCGTAGATTGCCGTGTCGTCAGCGAAGAGCGCCAGATGGGCGTCCTTCGGTTTAGGAATATCGCTAGTGTATAGCGAGAAAAGAAAAGGGGACAAAGCAGAGCCTTGCGGGACTCCGGCAGTGATGGTGTGTCGGGAGGAAAGAGTTCCCTCCACGCGATATTTGAAACCGCGATTCGACAAAAATTCTCGTATGATGTGCACGAGTTGTGTGGGCACATTGAAGGTATACAACTTGTAGAGCAAGCCGTTGTGCCACACTTTGTCGAATGCTTTTTCAACATCAAAGAAAAGAGCACCGGTAGGGGTTCCGCGCCTAAAGTTAGCGTGGATATGCTCCGTGATGCGGAGAATCTGATTCACGCAACTGTGCCTACTACGAAAACCAAACTGTTCTGGAGGGAGCAGATGGTGAAGGTGGGCGACTATCTTGATGCGATCTAGGACGATTCGCTCGTAGAGTTTACCCAGAGCGCTGAGTAAACTGATGGGACGGTAGGAGGAGGGTTCAGAAGCGGGTTTCCCCGGCTTGTGAATACCTATCACTACAGCCTCCTTCCAGACGTCTGGAAAGAGGCTGTTTTGGAACGCTGCATTGAGGATGTCAGCGAGAATTTTAACTAGATGCTCCGGGAGCATTTTCATTACTCTATTTGAGATACCGTCACCCCCGGGGGCTTTACGTCTTTTGAGCGCCTTGATCAGAGAACTGACCTCTTCGAATGTCACCGGAGCGAGTGGGTCGGGCGGTGGGTCGACGTCCGGGTCGACGGGTGCCGGGCGCGGACGCGGAACCGGTATCGGTGGCGGCGGGATTGCGTTCCTACTTTCGACGAAACTGTCAACCGCAACGAGATGCTCAGGGTCAACCGGAACTGAAGAGAGCGAACATTGAGCCTCCAGGCTGCTAGCCAGTAGCTCCGCTTTCTCGTCGTCGTCAAACGCCGGGCGTTGATTCGGACGATCAAGCGGGGGCATGGTGACTGTATCGTCCCTCCCGACGGCGCGGCACAACTGCCAGAAGGCCTGGTGAGAAGGATCCAGCTCTGATAGACGAGTTTCCCAACGCGAATCGACGGCGTCCTTGACTCGGCGTTTGACCTCACGTTGGAGGAAACGCGCGTGACGCCGCCGATCCGGGGTGGACCCCGCCGCACAGGCCCTCAGCGCGGCGTTTCGCCTCCTCACCACACATCTCACGTCTTCGGGAAGGCGCCATTGGCTGAGAGTAGCCGCCGGCACCCTCTCGGAGCTATCGCTCACGACGTTTTGGAGATGTGCAGCGAATGAGCGAATCGCGCCGGACGTCTCCTCAGGAGTGACAATGTTGGTCGGGATCGCGGAGAGATCAGGGGATGAGGTGTCCGCGAGTTTGGTGCCCAGTAGACGCCAATTCGTTTTCACCTTCATCGGTTCGTTAGGACCTGTGTCTGTGGGACCGTTTAAGGGAACTAGATCTAGGATCACAGGTCTATGGTCTGAGTCTAACTCTTGTAGCACTCGCATGGAACGCACGCGTAGGCATACGTTCTTCGCGAGCGCTATGTCGAGAATGTCAGGTCTGTGATTGTCATCAATTAAGCTATAGTGGGTGGGTTCTGATGGAGCTAAAATCTCCATGTCAATCAAGTCAAGACAACGCTCCAGCATCGCACCCCTGCCGTTGGTATAGTTGCAGTTCCAGAGCGTGTTCTTGGCGTTTAGGTCGCCCGCCAGAAGGACGGACTCCCCCATGTCCAGTAGGGTCAAGAGGTCATTGGAGTGAAGCTCCTTCGCGGGTGAGAGGTAGGCCGAGATGATGGTGATCGGCGGGTGTCCTGTCATTGCCAGCCTGCAGACTGAAGCCTCAATGTTCGTCAGGTTTTCGGGGGGGTCTAGAGGTATGCAGTGCAGGGACCTTTTATAGTAAATTAGGGTGCCGCCTAAAGGGCCAGTAGTACGATCGTTACGTACTATCTTGAAGTTTGGTATATTCGGGTTTCTATTGGAGGGTTTTAAGAACGTTTCCTGGATGAGGAAGACGTCCAAGTTGTGATCGCGAACGAAATGGGCGATTTCGGCACGTTGGCCGCTTATACCATTGGTATTGAAAAAGCCCACTCTGAGGGAGCGAGGCTTGGTCCGCGACAGGGTGGATAAAACACTAATATTAGTAGCCATTGGAAGGCGTCAAGATTAAATCAGCGATGTAGGATCGCTGTTCCCTGTAAAGTTTCTCCAAGTCTGACATCAATTTAGTGTCCGGGTGACCCCTGGCCGCGATTTCCCTTATTTTCTCCGAGATGAGAGTGTAGAAATCCACCGGGGGGCTCAAGATGGCGTCGTAGATGGAATCTACTTCCGCCTTTGAGAGGACACGACCCGCCGTGTTTGGGGGTGTAGGATTTTGTGGGCGCGGCTGGGCTACCCTGGGGGGGTTAGTCCGGGAGGCCGCTGGAATGGGAGTGGGAGCGGGAGCCGTGGCGGGAACGGGAGCGGAAGCGGGAGTAATCGCCGAAGCGGGCACGGGAGGAGTGACAGGAGTGGCCGGGGGGGCGGGAGTGGCTCCACCGGGGGCCTTTTTAATCAGACGCCAGGGGCTGTGTGTCGGCAAAGGAGCAGGAAGGAATTTGGCCTGAGGGGCCTGGGGGGCTGGAGCTTTAGGAGCTCGGGTAATATTTTTGGGTGCCATTGGGCAGCCGCGGTAGCTAGCCGGATGACCTGATTGTCTGCAGTTTGTGCACGAAGGCGGCTCCGTGCACAAACTCCTATCCTTCGGGCGCGGGCACTGTTTGGTGCCGTGCTCCCCTAGGCACTTGACGCACCTGGAGGGGAGGTGGCACCGCAAGGACGAGTGCCCGTATCTTTGGCAGTTGTGACACTGCCCTATCTGTTTGTTTTTGTACGGGGTCTCCACGGTGAAGCCGCGGAGGCCCAGGATATCCTTGACGTCGAACAAGTGTCGGCCGTCGAGGGGGGTCTCTACGACAACAAGTACCATTTCGTACTGTTGTTGTTGGTACGGGGAGTCGGATTTTACGGTGCGGTACATCCGGTGTACCTCGAGACAAGAGATGCCTTTTTCGACAAGGCCTAGTCGGACCTCATCGACCGTCATTTGCAGGGGGATCCCGCGGATGACGAATCGATAACGTCGCTCGTCTGGGAGGGCATATGTGTAATAATGGATATTTCCATTATTAAAAAATTTTGTCAGAGACCTATGATCGGCAATTGTGGCCGGAAACAGTGACAACAGTTTTTGGTTTTGTAGCCACATATTATGGGAGATATTTATGCCCGCTTCGGCGATTTGGGCCAAAAATTTCGGGACAGTGGTTTTTTCCGGGAGGAGAACGTTGAGCCTCGGCGGCTTCTTGCCCTTTGGCTCAGAGGGAGCCAAGGGCTTGCCGGAGGTAGGTGGTGCGGCGGGTGAGGATGGGGGTGAGGGGGAAGCCGGCGAGTCAGTGTCGAAAGTCGGCGCTGAGGGCGCCGGCGTCGACACCGACACGGCGGGGGCCGAACGCGGCTTCTTCCTCCTCCCGCGTTTTACGGTCGTAAAGCCGTCGTCATCCTGTTCGGATGCCGACGACTCCGACCGAGATTCGTCGGAGGATGATGACGCCGCAGGCCGTTTAACGGAGACGGGTGGATCGGTTTCCATCGCCGAAGCGATGGGCTCCGAGGGAGTGGTGGGCGAGGCGGAGGGTCCTTCGTCCGTTGAATGGCCCTCCGTCTCGTCGGAAAATAGGTCCGGTAGGATCTCGTTAAAGAAGGCCTCGATACGGGCCCACGCAATGGGATTTTTCGATGCCTTCGCAAGGGCCGCGGCAAACCTCTTCTCTGTCGGGGCCATTGCGAATGCACACAGATTTTTTAATTAATTATTTATTTATTTAGTCGCGAGTGTGTTCCGACGCGGGGTGCGTTCCGCCCGGGAAAGAACACACAAGAAACCGGGCGGCGCTCGCACAGACGGACGGTCGCGGATCGCGGGTCGCGGGTCGCGGTGGGACGCGTAAATTTACGTCCCCGGGTGGGAGTGCCCGGGGCTGAGTGTGTGAGTGACCCTCCTCGCCGGGTATAGGCGAGGGGGGGGTGTACTTACAATTAGGTGTGCCCTAAGCTGGTATCCCTTTGCCAATCTCAATGTGCGAAAGGGTTCCTATCGGTCCGTGCACCGTAAGCGGTATTGGTCCGAGGACCGCACGCTCAACCGGATACTCGGGATGGAAACGTCGGGATGGGTAGGGTTGGGAAGGCGATATGCGGGGGAAAAAGTGGTGTGCCTCCACTAGTTCCTTGTCCGCACCCGTCCGGCTTGCTTCAGCCCTGAGGGGGCGTGGCGCGGGCCGGGTCACCGCTAGCTTCGGCTTGTTGTCACCGTAAGGTTACCACCGAGCTAATTCCCTGAAGGGGACAATAAACACAATATACCGAATGTTTGGGCTAATCCCTGTCCTGAAAAGGACGCGGATGGGCCCTGTGTTCGGCAACCGACAACAACAAAGCGGGGCTTTGCTATTGGCCGGATTACCGACACGACACTGACACTGCACTGTTCCGACCTGCCAGGAAGGCCGGTAGTCGGATTAAAAGTCACTGCAGGAGCAGTGACAATATGACCGAGCGCGACCGCTGCCAAGAGCGGAATGTGTACATCCTATTTACAAATTTGGGGCGCTTAAGTACTAATTTCACGCTCGCAACCGGGACCGAGTGCGCGCCTTGGTTTTAGTGCGCGCGCGAACCGGGCGCGGGCGTGTGTCGTGGCGAAAGCGTGGCGAGAGGGAGACCTTTCCGCAATAGCGGCGTCCCGCTCCCACCCTACTGTTTACATATTTACAATACATTATTATATACTAATTCTTAAAATTAATTCGGGCTTGGCGTCCTCAACATCCTCCCCCCGGCGCAGCTCGCGTAGCCTCTTCTTGTCGCAGGACGACGAGTTTGCTGGTGGGTCGCTTGAATGTTCCCGTCCTAGTCCTCACGTCCGCCACGCGTACGCCGCCGTCGGGTCCCTCGTACACTCGCTCGACGATTCCTCTGGGCCAGACGTTACGTGGCAGCGTGCTGTCTGCCACGATGACGATGTCCCCGGTGCGTAGCTGTCGTCTCTCGTTCAGAGACTCGCCTCGAGGTATTAATGTAGGCAGGTACTCTCGTAACCTCTTCTTCTTCTTGGTCGCACTCTTCATTTCTGAAGGTCGTGTCCGTCTTGAAATTTCCGTCGCATCTCTCGGATGATCTTCTTCCAGGTTTTTCTGTCCTTAGCCTGCCTCATTGCTGTTGTTACTGAGAGTCCCGTGAGTAGTTTTATTTGATCGGACCAACGGCTAGGCACACGCCCTCGCGGTCGTTTCCCTTCTACCTTTCCAACCAAGAGTAGTTTCTCCAAATTGGGGGGGTCCCGGCGAGCCACATGTCCAAAATACTGTAGGATCCTTTCATAGCACGTCGTCGACAGTCTCGTCGAAATCCTCAGTTGTTCGAGGATTGACTTATTTGTTCTCTTAGCTGTCCAGGGTATACGCAACATACGTCGCCAGCACCACATCTCTAGAGCGTCTATCCTTTTTCTCTCCGAAGAGCGTATGGTCCAAGACTCAGTGCCATAAAGGAAGATCGAGAACACCAGTGATTGTACGAGCCGTTTTTTGGTAGTGTTAGATATATTTCTATCTTTCCAGATTTTATAAAGTTTGCTCATTGCTCCTTTTGTCATCTGTATTCTTCTCCTAATTTCCTTCTCGCAGCCTCCTTCATCGCTCAACATCGATCCTAAGTATGCAAACTCATGGACTATTTCTAGGTCTCGGAGTTCTTCTGTGCGTGTGACATTGCCGGGTCTGTCCACTATCATTATTTTCGTTTTAGAGGTATTAATTCTGAGACCCACCAAGTCACTTTCCTTTTCAACCCTTTTCAATAGTCCCGCAAGTTCCGCCTCAGAAACAGCAAAGAGTGTCGTGTCGTCGGCATATCGAAGGTTGCTAATTTTCGTGCCTCCTATTGAAATACCACCCGACCAGTTATGGAGAGCTTTCCGCATGATGTACTCTCCATAGATATTAAAGAGAATAGGCGATAAGATACAACCCTGCCTTACTCCTTTTTCGGGTTTAAAAGACCTAGAGAGGACGTCATTTACCCTAACAACGTTTTCGCTATTTTGGTATAAGCTACATATTAATTTCACCAGATGTTCAGGTACTCCCATTTCCAACAGTATTCTCCACAAGCTATGCCACCGCACACAGTCAAACGCCTTAGAGTAGTCGATAAAGCACATAAGTACGGAAATGTTGAACTCCCTGCTTTTCTCAATGATCTGGCGAATGTTCGCAATTTGCTCTCTTGTTCCACGGCCCTTGACAAAACCTGCCTGCTCGATTGGAATTTGCCATTGCAGGTAGGCCTTTAACCTCTCATGGATTACGTAAAGCAAGATTTTGCTAGCATGTGATATGAGCGCCACTGTCCGATAATTTGCACAGTCTCTTGTTGTTCCCTTTTTATGGAGTGGAATAAGTACTGACTGTGTCCATTCACCAATCCAAATCCCTGATTGCCAGATCTTATTGCACAGGTAAAGAAGAAATTGCGTACCTTTATCGCCAATACGCTGTAGTTCTTCGGCGTAGACTTTATCGATTCCAGCTGACTTATTGTTCTTAAGTTTCCGTATTGCAAATCTTAATTCGGACTCGAGTATGTTAGGCTCCAGATCATCAAAAGTAATATTTGTAGGACAGTCCGCCCCATTATCTCTATAAAGTTTTTCACAGTACGATCTCCATCTCTCAGTGACCTCATCAATATCTGTCAGAAGAGTACCATCATCACCTTCTATAGCCCAGGTTCTCGGTTTGATATCACGAGTAATGTATTTCACCGTTCTAAACAAGTCCCTTGTGTGCATTTTCTGGGCATGGTTTTCGATGTCTAGGCATATAGAGTTAAGAAAGTCATTTTTATCACGACGACATAGACGTTGAATCTTACTTGACAGTGCTTGATACTCTGTATGGTCCAGTGTGTGGATTCCCTTAAGCAGTTCCTTTCTTTGTTTGATAACATGCCATGTCTCTTGAGTAATCCATAACTTCTTAGGAGTTTTGGACATTACCATCCTTGACTCTTTACGAGTTGAGATGACTAGTTCTTTGAACTTATTCCAGTTGGTGTTAATATCTGCATTTAAGTCCAATACTAGAGCATTTACACTATCATCAAAGCGTTCCTCGAAATTGATGAGTTCTCCTAAAGTGAGTCTCTTTTGGGCTTTATCTATTGGTCTTCGTACTTTTTTTAGTTTGACATACATTACGGCCACCAGTAGTTTATGATCACTGCCGCAATCGGCACCCGGGTAAGTTTTCGTATTCTTTATGCAGGATCTCCAGCGTTTGCTTATAGCAATATAATCAATCTGGTTTCTATGTCGATCACCTGGCATTACCCATGTGTATAATCTGCGCGGATGGTTCTTAAAACATGTGTTTGTGATGGTAAGATTGTTTTCCGCACAAAACTGTAACCATAGTTCCCCACGTTCGTTTCTCTCACCTAACCCGAATTGCCCAACTACGTCTCTCAAATGATCATCTCCTTCTGTGGAGCCTATCTTGGCATTAAGATCCCCCATAAGGACTGTGATATCCCTCTTTGGTATTAATTTGAGAACATCGTCAAGTTGGTTGTAAAATGCCTCTATGTCATTGTCAGATGAAGCTGCAGTAGGCGCATATACTATCACGATGTTAGTCCGACAAGGTTGTGTATTGATTTTTAAGGTTAATATTCTATCACTCACAGGGTTAAATCCCAGCACAGCGTTGTTAATGAGAGGTGATACAGACAAGGCAACCCCCCGTCTGCTTTCTTCATCTGGACCGGAAAAGTAAATAGTGTGGCCAGCAGATGTTTTGTAATACCCGGATCCTCTCAGATGGGTTTCTGTTAGTCCTAGTACTTGTAGGTTGTAACTGTGCTGCTCCTTGTCAATAATCTCTTGCTTACCAGGTTGTATCATGCCTCGGACATTCCATGTTCCTAGTCTCATCTTAAGGCGTATACGATTTGATGTTGTTATTTCACCAGTAACTTTCTTTCCATATTCTGCCTGGTGATGTACAGATGTATGGCCAGTAGCTGTTTTCACACCATGCGACCTGGACTCGTCATGGCGCCGGGTGGTAGCCGGATCGTATGCCTTCGAATTCTTATTTCTGTGTTCTTTCATGACGGATTTCTTGGGAAAATAGTGCAGTGGTTTCCCCTTGCCTTCTGCACCGAACCTTTTAGGGAGTATTTAGATCCCAAGGCTGTCGAAACCTCTTCCAACCAGTTTCCCAGCTAGGTGTGTGGTTATTCCGCCACTGCTCGGTCGCCAGAGCTCCGTCCGTTATCTAGCAGGGGGCACCGCGAAGACCTGTAGGACGTCGCCACCAGTTATTCATACGAACCACTGGCACGTGCAGGTGGAGATGACATTTGGGTCGGTTGAGATCGTAGTACCGTCACCCCTTACCCCCCTCTCTTACTCTCGTAACCAACGTCGCCAAAACTGGTCAGCGAGCGCCTGACTTGCTCGCCAAACTCGCCGATCTGCGTCGGCGCAAGGCCCAGTTATTGGCAGGCCGTTCGACGTACCCAATAAAAAATGATTCGGCGTCAATGCTTCCGGATCGTCGGGACTCACGCTCACGTGAGTTAGTGGTCGTGCGTTGACGGAGAATTCGGCCTCTGTCAATAATGTGGTCAAAACTTCTTCCGCCGGCGCCTTCTCACGAAGCGTAGCGTCGAGCGCGTTCTTGACGGAGCGTACAAGCCTTTCCCACGCTCCACATTGATTTGGACCGCCGGGAGGTATGTAACGCCATTCCATCCGGTGCTTCCATCCTTCGTCTTTAAGTGCCGACGACCACTCGTTGTACGCGGCCCGCAGCTCTTGATCGGCTCCTCGGAAGTTCGTCGCGTTGTCGGAATACATCAGCCGCGGCCATCCTCTTCTAGCTGCCATCCGTCGGAGCGCCATGATCGCGGAGTCCGTTGTCAGTGACGTCACAACCTCTACATGGACCGCGCGAGTGGTGAGGCACGTAAACAACGCGCCCCACCGCTTCTCTCGGCGGCGTCCCACCTTGACCGTCATGGGCCCGAAGTAATCGACCCCGCAATTAGTGAACGGGCGATGAAAGGCGTCGAGGCGGGCGCGTGGTAGGTCACCCATGATTGGTGCCCTTGGTCTTGCTCTTCTTATTCGGCAGATCGCGCACTCCTTTTCTATGGCGCGTACAGTTGGCCTTAAGTGTATGACCCAGTACCTTTGCCGTAGATCGTTGGTGACACGCTCTCTATTGGCATGTCCGGCGGCACAGTGTTCGCGTAGCACAAGGAGACGCGTGAGTCGATGTCGCCCATCCAAAATGATCGGCCTCTTCGCGTCTTGGTGTGTTGTCGCGGCCTGAATGCGACCGCGCACTCGTAACACGTCCTCCTCGAGCACAGGGTCTAGTCTGAATAGACGGCTACCACTCTTAATCGGGCGCGCGGCCTGGAGATTGCTTATTTCTTTCCCAAAGCTGTCTTGCTGTGCTTGTTTTATAAGCTCCTTTTCCGCGCGTTCAATATGTCTATACTCCATCTCGGTAGCTCGGCGTCGGCATATATCTATAAACGCCAATGCCCTTGCCGTAGCTCGTACTAGCGTTTCGTATTTAGAGAAACGCTCTGGTTGCGGAAGCCATGATTCCCCTGCGTCCGTGATGTGCAGGACTTCCGCTTCATTCTCGACCTCTTCCTGTGACTTGTCTTCAGTGGGCCACTCGTCCTCGTGTTTATACAGGAAATGAGGCCCTTGAAACCAGCGGTCGTTGTCGCTTATCACGTGGCTGTCTAATCTTGTCGCGTCGTCTGCCACGTTTTCTTTTGTAGGCAACCATCGCCACTCATCTCGGTGAGTAAGTTCCGCCAACTCGCCGAGCCGATGCGCGACGAACGGCGTATATCGGCGTGCATCGTGCCGAATCCAATGCACTACCGTAGATGAATCCGACCAATACATTGTCCTCCGTATCGCGATTCCGTGCTCCTTTGTTATGTGAGTGGCAAGCCTTGCCCCGATGATCGCTGCTTGCAGTTCCAGACGCGGAATAGTCTGTGTACGTCGTGGCGCTACCTTAGCTTTAGCGGCCACTAATGCGACTTGAACGCGACCATCGTGGCTTGTCACCCTCCAGTACGCCACAGCGGCATACGCTTGCTCGCTGGCGTCGCAGAACACATGCAAATCCGTGTGGAAGTATCCTCCCAACGCGTAGCACCTTGGAAGACGTAGTTTGGTTATCTCTTCCAATTGCGATAACCACATGTAAAAGAGCTCCTTCTCTTGGTCTGGTATTGACTCATCCCAGGATATCTTTAGGCGCCATAAACTTTGTAATATTATTTTCGCCCTGATGGTGTAACTACTGAGTAATCCCAGCGGGTCATATATGGACATGACCGCGCTGAGTGCTTCCCGCTTCGTCGGTGCCCTTTTCTGCGCTCGCACTGGCTCTGGGACTCGGTTCATAGATGTGTTGAACCCCAATTCATCCTTATCGGCGTTCCATATGAGCCCGAGTATTTTGTTCTCTTGTTCGTCTCCCCCCAGTGGCGTAAACGAGTTTGCGCGTAATTCAGTGGGCACGTCGCGTAGAGCGTCTTCATGACTGGCGCTCCATTGTCGAAGCGTGAAACTCGCTTCTGCGTGCACTTTCCTTGTTTCGTGTATGGCTCGTTGTGCTTCTCGTATGTTGTCATAACTTGCCACGAAATCATCCATATAGTGACTCTTAGTTATCGCTTCCAGTGCTTTTGGATATTCCTCGCCGTGTTGTTCCGCACAAAGTGTGCCATAAAAGGAGAACTCGCTGCGCCGAAAATCATGCTTGACATCTTGAAATGTCTCGGTGGATCGCTTCGCTCCATACCCCGCCACAAGAATCCTTGTGCAGGTTGATCCTCCTTGCGTATCTTCACTCGTAGGAACATTTCTTGGATATCGGCTGTCACGGCGATCGCTTTCTCCCGAAAGCGAAATAATATACCCGGTAGCGATAACAATAAGTCGGGCCCCTCTAACAACTGACTGTTGAGACTCACGCCATTGCTTTTTGCCGCAGCGTCAAATACCAATCGTTGCTTGCCCGGTTTGTTGATATTCTGCACGGCGAAATGCGGTAGAAACCAACCAACACGACTACTCATCTCTGAACCATCGCATGGTTCCGCGTATCCTTTTTTGAGCAAGTTTTCAATTTGCGTGGTATACTCTGCAGCGAATGTCGGGTCTGAGTCCATCTTCCTTTCCATGGATTTAAGTCGTCGAAAGGCTTGATCATAACTTGGTGGCATCTTAATTTTATCTTGACGCCACGGTAGGCCAACTTCATAACCATCCTTAGTTTTCTTAATTGTTTCTTGGACCAACTGCATGGCTCGTTGGTCCGCTTCACTGACGCGCCGTTGTTGCGCGACCCCTAAGGCGTCTATTGTGAAGTGAAATTCGACTAAGTTATGAAGTCGCTCATCTTCATGTTTCCCCGTGCATTTTTCTGTTACGTGTAGAACGCTGTCTTGAGACTTGATTATTCTACGCGGTACCGTGCCGTGTACCACCCATCCGAGCTGAGTTCTTGAAGCCGCTGGTTCGCTGGGCTTGCCGACACGCAGCTCTTGTGATACGATTATTTCCCAGTGATCAGTACCCACTAGTATGCCCGGTCGTGTTGTAGCGTAGCATATCACGCCTTGTTCTAAGTCGCGGAGATGTGCATACTTCGCTATATTTTCAGGCACTGTTTGACGGTGCAACTTCATGTCTTTGATAGTTCGCGCCTTTATGCTGTGTGACGTGTTTTCACTCTTTCCGCGAACTTGCACCGTGACTAACTTACTTGTTTCTTGTTTTTGTGACATATTCACGCCGTGGAGGTATAACGGGTGCCTCGGACCCTCCGCACCGACTTTTCCGGCTAGATCTTCGTCGATGAGGGTGATTGTGGCCCCTTCATCCAGTAAGGCGTAGGTATTCACCTCCCCCCATGGTCCGGCAACCACCACGGGGCACATTTTTAACAGCACTGTTTGTGCGCCGGTGGCTTGGTTTGCGGCTACCGACAAAACAGCTTCGTCACTCTGTGGCTCTGATTCTGTTGCAGGCTTGTCTTCCTTGTCATAGTGCAACGACGCATGATGTGGGCGATCGCATTGTCTTACGCCGCATGATTTGGCTTGACAACTCCCGCGCCGATGTCTGTAGTGTGCGCACTTGAAGCATATTTTCTTTGCCTTCAAGAAGTCCCAACGTCGTTCCACTGTTAGGGCTTGATATTTCGGACATTGGTGCATTTTGTGAGCTTGTCCGCATTCGGGGCATCTGTCTTGTTCCTCCATTGTGTTGTATACCGCGTTCAATTTCCTTTTCGGGATTACCGCCGGGTTTCTTGTTTCCTTTCTCGCAGCCGCGCTTGTAGATGGGGCATAACTGTAACGCAGCGCGCGGTCCGCTTCACGCATAAGAAATCTTGATAACGTAACTATTTCTGGATCTGCGGTTTCTTCGTATTCGCTTGCGTAATCGCACCATCTTGAACGCACATGTGGGCTTAGTTTGTCTAGCACTTCTCTTGCTAACAGTGGATTGTAAAGGTAACCTCGGCGGTCGATAGTCTTGAGTATACATACAATATTTTGGAGTTTTATCGCGAAATGATTGAGCTCGGTGGCGGACGATCCCGGTTTTTGCAGCCTTTTTAAATCTTCGAGAGCCTTGTCTATTATTACTTCAGGCCTCCCAAAGCATTGTTCTAATGTTCGCATAATAACATCTGGGTCGGTGGCAGTGTGTAAAAGCGCGGCCACGGCGTCACGGGCCTCTCCTTTCAAACAACTTCTGAGCCGTTGTATGTTCTCCGCGGCGGACACGTGGTATATTTTTGTGCTGTCCTGCATCGCCGCTTTAAAAGGCAACCATTCATTTATGGCCCCCGAAAAGGTCGGCAAGTCCGTTTGTTTTAATCTCGGCCGTGCCATTTTTTCTAAAGTCGCCGCCAGATGTTCGATGTCGCCTTTTGTTCTCGTTGGCGTCGGTGAGCTTTCTCTTACTACGTCGAACCGTAATTGTTTATGATCCGTTCTCGGATTGGTCTGCAACCATTCGTCGACTCGCCGATGTCCCTCTTGTGGACCCACCGGCTCTTCATGTGTGCTTTCTTGATCGTCTTGGATTACAGATACCTCGGCCGCTAGGCGTTTCTTTATAAGCTCTGCTTCTAATTCCAACTCTTTTCTTCTGATAACAGCCAACTTTTCCGCAGCCTCTAATTCAGCCATACGCAGTCTTGTATTGACGCTTGTTGTCGACCGGTGCGAGCGTACTGAACGCGCCGGTGATTTCGACCTTTCTTCTCGCTGCGTTTGGCACGATGTACCTGCGGTGGCTGTGAGTAGCGTGGTGATTTCGCGTCGCTCCGTACTTGTAGGCTTAGAGATTGGCGAGGCCGGCGGTTCCATTGTCAAGCGCCTGACTCGCTCGATTTCGATCCGACGTCTCTCCTCCTCTTCGTGGCTCGTAGTGGGTTGTTCGCGGCGTTGTCGCTCTTCTAATTCCGCAATGTCACCTTGACTTCTTGTGACAACCATCGCGTTCGGTAGATGGTGCGGAATTCTTTAGCTAGAACGTTCGCGTAAATCTTCCCGTCTTGAGCGCCTTGAGCGTAGCTTATCGCTTCGGTTTCCTTTATTCGGCCTCTTGATTCGGCCTACCGATGAACCGCTAAATGTTCTCTCTTGATCCGGCTTACTCGAAGGACCAGCAAATGTTGTGGACTGTATATGTATATTTTTGTTATTAATTAAAATAACTTCTTCTTCGACGTAATTGTTTATTGATTTTCTTGATTCGTACTGTACACTTGTTCTTACTTCTTACTGATTTTCATACTGTTCTTACTTTTTACTACAATTCTTACTGTTCTTCATACATTTCTTACTTTTCTTCATACATCCTATTTACAAATTTGGGGCGCTTAAGTACTAATTTCACGCTCGCAACCGGGACCGAGTGCGCGCCTTGGTTTTAGTGCGCGCGCGAACCGGGCGCGGGCGTGTGTCGTGGCGAAAGCGTGGCGAGAGGGAGACCTTTCCGCAATAGCGGCGTCCCGCTCCCACCCTACTGTTTACATATTTACAATACATTATTATATACTAATTCTTAAAATTAATTCGGGCTTGGCGTCCTCAACAACTTCTTTGTCATTAATTTATATCAATAAATAATACATACGGATAGTTAACCTCAATTATATTGGAGCACTTGAAAAAGTATATAAGCACAATTTTTTTCACTAATATTCACAAATAGTAAGTAATATCAATCAAAATATTCAATTTAAATCACTACTGAATATAATTTATTAGCACATATATAATTCGCACTTGTATGAAACTAAAACACGTGTTGTGAATGTATAAACTAGAAACATGTTGATAAATATTCTAAATATGAAAACAGTGATCAGAGGTGACGAGCGTACCAACATGCGCGACTAATATCGAGGTTCAATTTCTATTTTGTTGGTAGCTTTTTTTTCGAGACTTAATTAGCGGTTCAGCAGACAACTTCATACTGTTAATTTTGTGTCACAGATGCGCGCGCATCTGAAAATTTCACTCTCATCATTTTTTCATAACGCGCCTAAAGAAGTATAACTTCAACAAAAGAATCTTGAAAATCCATCCATATTTGGCAGAGAGATCGGGGAACATACATACAAAATACTTAAAGGAACGACTTCAAATCCGATCGTGACCAAATTTATATGGGACCACCCTTGAAAGAAGCTCTATCGAACACAAAAATAATTTTGAAAATCCGTCCACATTTGGCGGAGATATCGAGTTACATACATTTTAAAAATACAGACGAATTGAGGACTTTCTCCTTTTTGGAAGTCGGTCGAAATGGAAACTATTATGAACAATATCACGCAATACAATCAGTAAAAATCATATTTAAAAAATCCTTAATGCCAAACATTATCAAAAAGAATCCAACACAATGAATCTTCAAATTCACAATGATTTACAGTAAATTAAGTATTTACAGCTTAAAACCGGAGCAAACATAATAACAAGTTTAAAAACTTAACGGACCGAATTCAAATCCGATCGTGACCAAATGTATATGGGACCACCCTTGAAATAAGCTCTATCGAACATAAAAATAATTTTGAAAATCGGTCTACATTTGGCGGAGATATCGCGTAACAAACATAAAAAAGCGACGAATTGAGGACCTCCTCCTTTTTGGGAAGTCGGTCGAAAAATCAGTGCTTAGGGCGACTTGCAGCTCTGTTACTAATCTAGAGTTAGACCTAAAATCGATTTATCCTACAGCTTATTCCTATATTTAAGTCAAGATTTGGTATTAATCGAGTTTTATCGCTGCTGCAAGTCGACCTTAAAAACAGGTTCTGGTAAACAAAATAACAACCGAATGCGAGGAAATTTAATTCGATGAAATGTGGGTGTCCTAGTTCGCCTCTACCTACCCGTTCGGGATACAGGCGTAAGTCTACAAATGCAACAATCGACTTCAAAACATCCATCGCTATGTTGATTTTGTTTGTTAAGGAGTTTACTTTGTACCCCTTCAGCAGATTGCCCAAATAAAAAAATCAAAATATTTATTGAATCCATGAAATGTTACTACATTATTTAGATTCCGTCAAAGTTCCTCTACCGGCAGTTCGGAAGGCCGTTTCGCCAGAGAAGAACGGGCAAGAAACTCTGGCGTTGCTCTTTTAAATGCCAGTTGACAATAAATGCTTATAAAGTACCATATACAAAAAAAATATATAAATTAGAGCAGCTAAACCACCAATAAAATACATACAAATGAATTTTTGTAGTAATAATTGTGTATCAATGATTGCAACCTGTTTTGTATGAAATAAAACATACAAAAAATACAATACAATGGCTCCCTGAGTGACCCCAAATTGATATGAACTACCTTTAGGTAAGCTCTATCAATCATCAAACACAGAAATTTTAACGGTTAACGGAGATTAGAGGATACATAAAAGTACAGACGAAATGAAGCCTCCTTTCCAAGTAGGTTAAAAATCTAGAAATAAAACAAACAAGTCCGCTCGGTGCAGTTTTCAATGTATTATTCAATGATACAGTCCGCCGCTTGCACGCGATGTACGATGTATATAATAACATAACTATTACTTCATATACATTAGAAATGAATAACAACACATTTTCTCTTCAATAAATAAAATCCAGCCTGCATAATTATGTCGACCGTTCATGTTTTTCAACCGACTTAAAGAAAAAGAGAAGGTTCTCAATTAGTCTGTTTTTTATATAGAAGAAAGAGGCAAACAAGCATGGTCACCTGATGTTTTTATGTGTGTTACGCGATATCTCCGCCAAATGTGGACCGATTGACAAAATCTTTTTGTGTTCGATAGAGCTTATTTCAAGAGTGGTCCCATATAAATTTGCTCACGATCGCATAAGTTTTGAAGTCGTTCCGTTAAGAGGATATGAGAACAAAATAAGGATTTTCACGAGCTTGGGTGTCGTAAAGTACTAAGATTACGAAGGTAATTTTTGGAAATGTATTAATAGACCATTTAACTTAAATTCTGTCGTGAGCAAAAACATAATTACTAAAAGTTTTCTCGATAGAAAAAAAATCCAAAGTTACCTCTCATCTGTTTTTGAAAAGCTTGAATCTTCCGTACGGCGAACGATATAAATTTGTAACTTGATTTAAAACGTAGACATCAATATTAATTTAATTGTGTCGAAAAAAAAATTTCACCAAGTTAAATAGTTTTATCACAATAAGGAAAAAATTGGTTTTGCACATACGCTGTGGCATTACATCATTGTTTTCTGAGACGGCCCGTGTCGATCTCAGTCGTCCGGTAACCATTGAAGGGGAGGGACGTGCTCGACATTTTCAACTCTGATATTACGTTTATTCAGTTCTTTGTGTCAAATATTAGACATTGATAGTCTAGGAGTCAATCCATTTTGAAACTCCTTGATGGATTTCGATGAAATTTAGTATGAGGATACTTTTGACCAAAAGGACACAAATTTAACAACCCTAAAGGGGTAAAAGTTTATATGGGATTCCAGAAACGGCTGAACGGATTTTTAAGAAAGTTGGTATGAGGATACTTTCTAGTCGCTTCCTTGATCTAGTGGCAACATATATGGGCTGTGAACCGGGAGGTTGTGAGTTCGATTCCCATGTAGGGCAAAGCGAATTTTGTAATTTAATTTGGGACTTGATCCCCCAGAAGGGGTGGATGTCTGGCATGATCCCTATTTCAACCTTTTTTTTTTTTTTTTTTTTTTTTAATAGCAGAGATTGGCAAACGAGCAGATGGGTCACCTGATGGTAAGTGATCTCCACCGCCCATAGACACCCAAGACACAAAAGGAATCATGGGTGCGTTGCCAACCTAAAAGGAGGGAATGGAAGGGGATTGGGAAAGGGAGTGGGGAAATGGGCCACCGGAAATCTGACTCACCGAACGAAACGCGACAGGAAGCTGCCACTTTACGTCGGTTTTCTGTGAGACAGTGGTATCTAACCGGTCGAGCCGGCCCATTCGTGCTATAGACGTTACTGTCTACAGCGTGGCTCTACCACTTAGAAAACATGTAAAGGGACATACATACATATAAAGTGATGAAATAGGGATGGAAAATTTGTTTTTTGTCCTTAATTCGATTTACTTCAATATATCTGGGTCACCTCGTAGTTTTTAAGGACAGATCCAAGGTCAAAATCAAGGAAAGTGTCCGCCATTTTGTTTTTCTTTGTTTTTGAGCGGATTGACTTCAAAATCGATATCTGGGTCGCCCCGTAGTTGCTAACGACCGAACCAATGTCAAAACTATCATAAGTGGCCGCTATTTTGTTTTTCTTTGTTTCAGGGCCGATTGACTTCAAAAACGATATCTGGGTCGCCCCGTTGTTGCTAACGATGAAACCGATGTCAAAACTGTCAAAAATGGCCGCCATTTGATTTTTCTTTGTTTCGGGCCGATTGACTTCAAAATCGATATCTGGGTCGCCCCGTAGTTGCTAACGACCGAACCGATGTCAAAACTGTCAAAAGTGGCCGCCATTTTGATTTTCTTTGTTTTTGGGCCAATTGACTACAAAATCGATACCAGGCCGCCCCGTGGTTTCTAATGACGGAACTGATGTCAAAACTGTCAAAAGTGGTCGCCATTTTATTTGGGCATGTCGCAGCATATTTTATACTAGCTTTTGCCCGCTGCTTCGCACGCGTATTTTGTAGGGCCAACGGTAAAAACTATTAATTTTTCGATCCACCCTGTCGTTTTAGTCTAAATATTCTACAACGGGACGACTCAGATATCGATTTTAAAATAAATCTGCCCAGAAATAAATAAAAACAAAATGGCGGCCTCTTTTGACAACTTTGACATCGGTTCCGTCATTTGGAAGCACGGAGTGACCCAGATATCGATTTTGAAGTCAATCGGCCCAAAAACAAAGAAAAACAAAAAGGGCGGCCCCTTTTGACAGGTTTGACAGTGGTTCTGTCGTTCGGAACCACGGGGTGACTCAGATATCGATATTGAAGTCAATTGGCCCAAAAACAAAGAAGTACAAAATGGCGGTCACTTTTGTCACTTTTAAGAGCGGTTTCGACGTTTGGAACTACGGGGGGACTCAGATATCGATTTTAAAGTCAATCGGATCAAAGATTAAAAAAAACTAATTTCAACCCCTATTTCATCCCTTTGCTGACTACAGTATTTTGGACATGTGGCTCGCCGGGACCCCCCCAATTTGGAGAAACTACTCTTGGTTGGAAAGGTAGAAGGGAAACGACCGCGAGGGCGTGTGCCTAGCCGTTGGTCCGATCAAATAAAACTACTCACGGGACTCTCAGTAACAACAGCAATGAGGCAGGCTAAGGACAGAAAAACCTGGAAGAAGATCATCCGAGAGATGCGACGGAAATTTCAAGACGGACACGACCTTCAGAAATGAAGAGTGCGACCAAGAAGAAAGATTCATCCCTTTTTGCAGATAAACACATGTTTGCAAAACATCACATCCTCATACCTGGTAGGTTAGCTAGGATAGGGCCTCACGCACAAATCCCAACTGCTTCCAGTATTTCCAGTCAATCCCCTGCCACCATTCCTGCCATATGCCATTCCCATACAATCCATTCCCTTACACTCTATTCCTATTTCCCCTTATCACCCTATCTCAGCCATCCCATCGTTATTATGTCCATACTTGCCTGCCTGTTGTCAAATTCAAATATATAATGTAAATTATATTAATCCTAATTTAAAAATTTACTTGTGTTGACTTGTCATAAGTGCTTTTTTACATGCCTACGTGATCAATAAAGATTTTTATTTTTTATTTATTTTATACCAACTTATATCAAAATCCGTATAATCAGCGGTTTCCAATTTCCGATATAAACTTTTATCATCTATTTTTTTTTAAGAAAGAAAGAAAAGCAATTCATGCCCATAGGTGTTGATTTAAAAAAATAAACCCTTGTGTCCCTTGTGTCTGTCCTCAGACCAAAGATATCCTCATACCAAATTTAAAAAAATCCATTAAGTGGATTCTGAACTCCCATCCAAACTTTCATCCCTTATTTCGTCCTTTTAGGGGTTAAAAAAATGAAGTACCCCATTTGAGTCCCTACGGTCAAATGTATCCTCATACCAAATTTCATCAAAATCTTTTAAGGTTTCCGAATGCCCAACCAAACTTTCAACATGTATTTCATCCCTTTAGGGGTTAATAAAAAAAATTAAGTACCTCATTTGAGTCCCTAAAGACAAGTGTATCCTCATATAAAATTTCATCGAAATCTATTAAATTAAATTAGCTTTGATCGATCTGGGAATCGAACCCAGAACCTCTCGGTTCACAGCCCATATATGCCACTAGACCAAGGAGGCAACTGAATTAAATTGTAATTAAACAATTATTTCATCCCTATTAGGCCTGAATTCATAAAAATATCCTGTCTGCAGATTGAGATGGCTAAGATTATCCTCATACCCAAATTCATCGAAATAGGTTCATTTTGTCAAATAGACCACTTAAGAATTTTAAGATTATTCCAAAACAACATTTCTATAATAGTGGTATATGTTAAAAGTTTCAAAATTTTTGGTCAATATGTAATATTACTGCCCCACTGCTGTGCACGGGTAATTAATAATCAATTATTAATTTAAACGAGTTGCAGACCGTTCAGTTATCTATTTAGGCTAGTTTATAAATGTTAACATAATATATAAGACACAACCTTTTTTTTCTTTTGAGCATCTAATCTTCATAATCCAAGAGGTCATGACGCGCGTTAGCATCTTGGCTCTTAGGCTAAACTGTTTAATGTCTTTGTGCTGACAAGTTAATATGTCGCGGGCATTACCGTGCTGATGCGCGCACCGGTGTGCGCGTAGAATACGTCAAAACCAGCCCTTCACGCTTTCATATTTTATTCTCATATCGTCTTAAGCTTTTTAGCTACCAACTTTGCTGTAATAAAGATGCTCCAAAATACGTACAGATCCGGAATTTCCCGTTGAATCGTGCCAGTTGTGCTGCGCAGTAAGGTGCTTGCCCCGCCATAACTCTTTGTCCACCTGTCCAGCCACTAAGCATTCTGGACACGCCGCTTAGCAAGGCCAGCTTACTTCGCGGCTATGTATACGGAGAACGGTACAGCAACAATAATTTAGCAGGTTTTACGACACAAAGCGATATGCAATGATAAAGATGTTACCTATAGGTAACCGAAGTTTTTATGTTTTATATGACTAGCTGTTTCCCGGAACTCCGTTCGCGTGGAAAGTTATTTTCCGGGACAAAAGTAGCCTATGTGTTACTACCTCTATATATAATCTGTATAATTGTAAAGTTTCATCATTTATCCAGTAGGCCAACCATGAGTTTTTTTTTACATTACTTGCTAGTGACTCCGTAAAATATTTTTATGATAAACACCCGAACGCCTCTGGCGGTTACGCGGGGAACTGACGTTTTCCATACAAATATTTTACTCGCTCGCGTAAATAAGTGCAACAAACTCATTTAGCTACAGTAGTTTTCGCGTGAAAGAGTAACAAACATATACACAGTTACACACTTTTATGTTTATAATATTAGTAATAACAATAATATTAGCCCTGTAATATTACTGTCCCACTGCTGAGCACGGGCCTCTTCTACTAATGATAGAGGTTAGGCCTTAGTCTACCACGTTGGCCTAATGCGGGTTGGTAGACTTCACATACCTTCCAAATTCCTGTGAAGAAATTCTCGGGTATGCAGGTTTCCTCACGATATTTTCCTTCACCGTTATAGCAAGCGATATTTCACAATGAAAATACACTTAATATAAAAAAATCAGAAATGTATGCTCCATTTTGGGGTTGGTTTTGAACCTCCGACACTATTCTCAACTGAGCTATCGCTGCTAATGTAATATTAGTAGGATAGGATAATTATGAGGATCTTGACTCAGCGAGTGGCGATGAGTGAAGCTGGCTCTACTTTTTTATATTTAAAAATGAGAAAAAAGCTATAGCTAAAAATTAACAAAAATATTCTGAATTTATTGTGTAAATACAGAGGAATAACCAATTAATGAGCCTATCGATTTTCTCTCAATAACAACCTTAATTTACAACAATTACAAATTTAGTTATTATTACTGACAATGGCGTAACTGTTGGGGGCACGTGGCTAAGTCATTGGATGGAGGTCATTTTAGCCCGAGTCCCGCTTTATTGTTACTGCTTTTTCGGTCCGGGGCCTCCTTCCGATCACAGCTGGGGCCCCCTATGATCGGGGCTCCGGTATTTTGCCGACATGCCACCCTGTAGTTCAGTCACTGATTACAGATATACTTACAATATTGATGAATGAAATGACAAACAAAACTGACGGGCTTAAAGGCACTTTTAGTTATATTGAGTGGTAGAGTCACGCTGTAGACAGTTACATCTACAGCACGAATGGGCCGGCTCGACCGGTTTGATACCACTATCTCACAGAAAACCGACGTAAAGTGGCAGCTTGCTGTCGCGTTTCGTTCGGTGAGTGAGATTTCCGGTGGCCCACTTCCCCCCCTTCCTTTCCCAATCCCTTTTTCCCTCCCCTTCCGTTTCCTCCTTTTGGGTTGGCAACGCACCCATGATTCCTTTTGTGTCTTGGTCTATGGTCGGTGGAGATCACTTACCATCAGGTGACCCATCTGCTCGTGTGCCAGTCTCTGCTAATAAAAAAAAAATAAAAAAAATATTGGACAGTTGCAATTTACCATACTGTACCTTACTAAACGTGTCCACGGACCGCTCATCACACAAGTTCCGTATTATTGTCGACGAGACAAAAGGTACGGTCATACAAACACAAATCGCACACGGAAACCATTGTGTTGCCATCCGTACACCCATATTATACGCTCTGGGTGACGCTTTATGCTGTTAATTATCTTATTGTTTACAATCTGATTTAAACTAGGAAAAAAACTGATATCTGTCTAGATATCAGTTTTTTTAACGTGTCTACGTTTTCGAAATAGGAAAACGTTACCTACGGTCTCGGATTCGATTCCCGTGTCGGGTAAAGTATTGGGTTTTTCAAAGACTATATAAGGAAATTATGAATTTGTCGGTAACTCTTTATTTGTATATGTTACGGTATGTGCGATGAATAAATAATAATATAATAATATCAGCCCTGTCCCACTGCTGGACACGAGCCTCCTCTACTAATGAGAGGGGTTAGGGCGTAGTCTACCACGCTGGCCTAATGCGGGTTGGTAGACTTCACATATGTACCTTCGAGATGCTTGTGGAGAAATCCTCGGGTATGCAGGTTTTCTCACGACGTTTTCCTTCACCGTTATAGCAAGCGATAATTCACAATGAAAACACACTTAACATAGAAAAGTCAGAGGTATGTGCTCTTTTTTGGGGTTGGTCTCGAACCTCCTATGGGAATTGGAACTGGCACATGAGGTTACTCGCATGTGGGATGTGGATTCAACAATCATTGTTCCAATAGTAATCTACCCATGGTTTGATACCAATGAGCCTCGACCAACCTCAAGAGGTTCTCGGTTGGTGTTTGGGTCAAGAGCCAAATGCAGAAGGCAGTGTTACTGGATACGGCACGAATTGTGAGGAGGTTCCTCACTCTGGGGCCCTAACCACCGGTGGCTTGGGTCCCGAGCCTCGCCATCGGAAGGGAATATTTTTATATTTTTAAATGTATTTTTATTTTTGTATAATACATTTAAAAATGTAAGAAAAAATAATAAAAAGTACACAACACAAACAAACAATCACACACATAGTCCTGACCCACACTAAGATTAACCTGTACCGAGGAATCAGAAAATACTCGAGACTGGTCTTAAACCGGTATAAATATGTGTGGGTCACACAATCATTTGTCTCGGTGCGGGAATTGAACCCGCGGCCTCTCGCTTCACAGCCGACTACTTGCCTGCTGCACCACGGAAGCTGCCAATGTGTACTTATTTTCAAGATGTTTGTTTTCAATATAACTTACTGCAAGCTTGTTTATATATATTGTTGACTGTCTTCCAAAAAGGAGAAGGTCCTCAATTCGTCTGTTTTTTTTTGTATGTTACGCGATATCTCCGCCAAATGTGGACCGATTTTCAAAATTCTTTTTGTATTCGATAGAGCTTATTCCAAGGGTGGTTCCATATACATTTGATCACGATCGGATTTGAAGTCGGTCTGTAAAGTTTTTAAACTTGTAATTATTTAAGAACTGACGAAGGAGTATGGAGTGAAGTGAACAAACTTCTTAAGCACCAATGGTCAAACGCTACTAAGCTTACCGGCTTCGTACATTGATTTTCACCATACAATTTTAACAGATAAGACGGCCTCAAACGACATAAGGCGACCTTAAGTACCGGCGGAGAGTGATGTTCTCTTCCATCTGGGGCATGATTCTCTAATCCCCGAGCACTCAAACACTTAAGGTCATGTATGTATGTCATTCAAGATCGCTTTATCTGTCAAAATTGTATGTTGATAAACCATTGACTACAGAAAAAATAAGTGGACGAGGCATAAGTACGAAAAAATGAAGCATTCCTAATGTAATGAAATCAAAATGGTGACTTTGCGAAAGAAAGTTCTCATTTAATATACTAGTTATGCATCTTTTTCATATACCGAAATTCGTATTTTTGTAAGTATTTATAATAAAATTAATAAGTATTTATACGTTATTTAATTCTTATGACACCGTGACAGCTTACACGTAAATAGATCGCGAAACTAAAATGGCGGAACAGGCTTCAATGTAAACATGTATTTTTCGTAGTTATACGAGGTCCTCTTATTTTTTCTTTGTTAATGTTAAAAAACAATGTAAGTAGTATGACGTGAGTGGTCTCAGAGAATAAGGGCCCTGAAGCCATCGCGTTCTAAATTAATATTCTAATATCGTACATTTTTATGACAATATTAAGGTCGAATAATATTATGTATTGTGAAGATCACATTATCCTGGACTAGGTACTTACATTTGCATTTTTAATATGACTCAGTTCCTTGCTGTTTGTTTATTAGCCAAATAGTGAAACGAGAGGTCGTGGGTTGGGTTCCTTCCTGTACCGCGAAAAATATTCAACTTAAAGGACCGACTTAAAATCCGATCGTGGCCAAATTTATAAGGTACCACCCTTGAAATAAGCTCTATGGAACACAAAAATAATTAATAGTAATTCATATTTTAAATTCTGGAATGGGGGCATAGTGGAGATATCTTGCGGTCCCTTTCCAACGCACGTACCGTTATGGCGTGACGTAATTATACTGATACTTCTCTTTCCCGCAGTTTGAAGGTTACACCAAACTTCAAGGGCTTATATCTTTTTTATTTTTGAGATTATTTCAATATTTCTTTCTGTTTTATATTTTAGACGACGTAAATTTCATATAAAATTAATAGAAAAAATTTGTCAAGTATCCAATAATTTATCTCTTTTATTCAAATTTTCAATTATTCAAAAAGAACATTATTTTTTGGGGTTGGTCTTGAATCGCCGACACTCGTCTCGGCAGTCCGTACCATTATCAACCTGGGGGGTTCATCACCTTATTATTATATATAGCAGTATTATTATAATATTACTTGTACCGATTTCCATACAAAACAAACGAAGAACGATTATAATAATACTGCTATAAGAGGTCGTGGTAGCCCTGCTGAGCTAGCGCTGCTTATGTCAATACGAGTTTGATAATAATTTAACTAACGATATTGAATTAATGGTAAACGGGTATTAACTAACGCGTTAAAAGCGAGGGTGCCTTCTAATACTATAGGGGTGGTATATAAGGATGTGTCGTCGTTTGTACAGGAAGCTGGTATCGCGGGCGTCACATACGACGCGTACTGAAGATCCTCGGGCGACGAGCGTGATTCCATTACATCACAGTATTATCAGACGCTGGCTGTCTGAGAGACTAGTCAATAACATTAACCGCCGAATGTTCATACACTTAAGGTCGCCTTATGTCGTTTAATGCCGCCTTATCTGTCAAAACTGTATGGCGAAAATCAATATAAGAAGCCGTTAAAGTTGAGCAGCGTTTGACCATTCGGGCGTTAGACAGCCTCCGTAGCGCAGCGGGCGAGTTGCCGGCTGTGAAGCGAGAGGCCGCGGGTTCGATTCCTTCATTGAGACAAATGTTTTGATTGGGAAATGGAGGAGGGAAATGGGCCACAGGAAATCTCACTCACCGAACGAAACGCGACAGCGAGCTGCCACTTTACGTCGGTTTTCTGTGAGACAGTGGTGTCAAACCGGTCGAGCCGGCCTTTCGGGCTGTAGACGTCACTGTCTACAGCGTGGCTCTACCACTCAATAATGCGCAATACCGTATATCAATGGGCACAAACAACACAACAAATGTATCGTAAGCATGAGAGTCACGTACAAATGATGTAGTAATTACTAAGTTTAGCGCGCGACGCCGCCCGCCACTCGAGGGAGATCCACAATCTAATTAACGCGCCGTTATAACTTATAACATTTTTTTCTGTAGGAATCATCCAGTTATAGTTAGATTCTGTAATGTGGGGTCTGCACAACACACTTTTTCAAGCATGTTGCAGAAATGATTTGGCTAAGTTTTTACGACCGGCTGCCTGCCTGACGTCAACCCCCTCTGAGGGGTCCAGTCCCGGGAAATTAAATTAGAAAATTCGCTTTACCCGACCTGGGAATCGAACCCACGACCTCCCGGTCCACAGCCCATACATGCTGCCACTAGACCAAGGAGGTGACTATCCAGTTATAGTTAGATATTGGATATAATATATTAGAATTTAAAAAAACTGCCTTGGTGGCGTGGTTGTATTTCGGTATGACTACCTGAGGTCTCGGGTTCGATCCCCAGGTCGGGCAGAGTGCTATTGGATTTTTCTTTATCAGCCCGGAGTCTGGAATTTGTGCCCGATATGGCGATAGGCTCGCCCCCTATCACATCTGAGACGGAACTAAGCTCGGCGAAATGTGGGTGTGCTAGTTCGCTAGTGCGCCTCTGCCTACCCCTTCGGGGATACACGCGTGAGCTTATGTTATGTTATAGGTTATAAGATTTTAGATTATTAAGATTGTCATTATTTACTTCAGAGTTTTAGGAACTGGAAACGATAAATAAAATATTGTTTCAAGAATTAATATTGTTACTTACCGAGTCGCCTTCTTGTATAGTGGCAGCGTATATGGGTTGTGAACCAGGACGTTCTGGGTTCGATTCCCAGGTCGGACAGGACGATTTTTCTAATTCAATTTGTCCGGGACTGGACCCTCCAGAGGAGGTTGACGTTAGGCAGCCAATCGTAAAATCTAAGCCGAACCCTAATCGCAACATGCTTGAAAAAGTGTTTAAGGGTAGGTGGAAAGAATTTTATTTATTTGGCTCTAATAATATGTACTTGTGACTCACACACCTTATGTGTTATTTTTTAATTATGTTTATTTTATGTAAGTAACTTCTTCTTTTAAAAATAATGGCTTCCACGCATTTGCGATGATTTAGCCAATGTCAAGTTAAATTTAACAATTATGTTTTCACAATGATAATGAGTCCCAGATGTGGATAGGTCTCAAGGTCCTGCTGGGATTATGGCGGTAATTCCTTCCAGCGCGTTGCCTCTCAGAAGACCTTCACCTTGGCGAATCGACCGAACAAAGCCAGCCATCGCACCAAACAAAACTCATCAAAGATCACCGGTTAAAAAGTTTCCACATTATACTGTCCATCTTCACTGCAGTTTGATGCACTAAGCCACATCACTTAAAAACCAACAAACACAGCTCTAGAGAATAATATAAAATAATTTTAACAAGCGACGCCCACCCTGTCAGACTTCTCGTCAAAATCCCATGTAAGTAAGTTGCTGCCTGTCCTTTTTTGGTTTGACAAATAAACAATTTTTCTTTCTTTTTTTCTTATGTGGATTGTGGTCCAGGATCCCTTAATACCCACCTGGTGTTACCTAACAATACAAAGTCGTCATGAAAATTATTGCATTAACAGTGTTAAGACGCCTAATTATTTACATACTTATGACGTAATTTCGCGACAACGAGGAAGAGCGCATGAGTTATGTTTAGGAAAAGACAGCTCATGTCTAGGAAGGTGTGGAAACTAATAATGTCGGAAGATGCACAGACGTGTACACATAATATGATGGTTATAATGTAGGGAAATAAAGTTTCATAACGCTATCTATATTTATATTATAAAGAGGAAAGTTTTAATATAACATATAACATAAGCTTCTGTATCCCCGAAGGGGTAGGCAGAGGCGCACTAGCGAACTAGAACACCCACATTTCGCCCAGCTTAATTCCGTCCCAGATGTGATAGGGGGCGAGCCTATCGCCATATCGGGCACAAACTCCAGACTCCGGGCTGATATGGAAAATTCCGATATTACTTTGCCCGATCCGGGGATCGAACCCGAGATCTCAGGACGGAAGTCGTGCCGAAATACAACCACGCCACCGAGGCAGTAAAACAAAAGTATAACAAAAACTTAAAACCGACTTCACCATTATCACACATTTAAGTCCGTATCATCAAAATTATTAAACCGATTTTGCCTAAACTTGCACTATTCGCTAAATTGCAAGATACCTAATCCATTAAAAAATACCCATTGCAATCCGATCTATTGTTTCTGAGATATACATGGACAAACATACATACATCTGTTCAGAAGCTCATATAGACTGACATATTATACAATCTACCACATATAAACTCATTGCTGGTCAGTGGTAACTTGTTTTTAACTACACTGCATACCACCATCAGTGTAAAGTCACTTTACCTACTTTAAAAACAGTTTAACAAAAACCTAATATTGACTTCACCATTATCACACATTTAAGTCCATATCATCAAAACTACTGCACCGATTTTGACGAAACTTGCACTATTCGCTAAGTTGCAAGTTACCTAGTCCATTAATATAAGATCCATTGGAATCCGAGCTATAGTTTTTGAGATATACGTGGTCAAACATACATACATATGAAAGATAACTGTTCAGAAGCTCATATAGACTGAAATAGTCGAATATTATGCAATTCAAACAGTATTACACACATACGGGTCGAAATAATAATCTTCTTTTCATTAAATCTGCCTCCGCCTCAGTATACTACATAATATAATACTCAAGAGAGTAAGAAATTGTTATTTTTTTTACTTTTACCTGTTCATCTTTGAAGTCAGTTTTCAGTTTTTTTAAGTCGGTGAAAAAGGTGTCAATAGTCGCGAAAAAAGTCTTGTCGTGTAAATGGGCTCTTAGACTATCTCCGTAGCAACACACGTCAAGTAATAAACATTAATAAGACGCAGATTTGTTTAACAACGCGTTCGCTAATAGGTGTGTAGCCGTCGGCAATAAATTCGTAGATAAGCGATCCCGCTCCTTCGCCGATTCTATTACGATACGCGTATCACATCGCTGTATAACGCGACTGGTTTGAATGGGCCGCTGCTGAGTTCGTGTCATGGCGCGTACACGCCGGCCGAACGAAGGCGAACGAATCTATACCTGTTGCGTTCACACAAACAAACTTTTGCTGTTGTGGGAGTGAAACAGGCATGTGTCGTTCGCCTTCGTTCGGCCCGGTGTGTACGCGCCATGACATGAACCCAGCAGCGGCCCATTCAAACCAGCCACGTAATATAAAATATTTATAAAGTCATGTATGATGCACTGCGAAATACTTTCTGATGCTGTCCAAGATGTGATAGATGGCGAGACTATCGCTATATTGGGCACAAATTCCAGACAGATATTGAATTGAAAAAACCCAATATCACTTCGCCCGACCCAGTGATCGAATCCGAAACCTCAGGACGGCATTCGTACTGACATACAGCCACGCCATCGAGGCATTAAATGTACGTATGTGTGATGCAAATATATATCTAGAATTTGAAAAAATCTGAGATTCTTTACACAATATTTATACATACCTCTATAACTAGATGGAATTTAACAAAATATGCTTTAGGGCGAATTGCACCACTTTCTTTCTTTCTGCCTGTCGTTATCCCGGCCTAGTGCCAGGGTCCGTAAATTGCACCACTATTATTTTGTAATCTAGATTTACTCCTAAAGTCGATTTAATTTACATGTCATTCGTATGCTTTTCTTAGTGCCGCAAGTCACCCTAACACGTTCACCCCCATAGACCAAAGTTAACAGTAATTAAATAAAAACAATATATCAATAATCAAATCCGAAAAAATACAATAAAACAATTAAAAGCCATTATTCACAGTAATCCATTTAGATAATGTATACAAATAAATACCACGTTTATCTTTTCATGAAACACATTATCCGATTAAACATAACCTGTAAATTGTTTGAGTTTAATAATTTTCAATTGAGCTTCAAAATAGTTCAAGCATGCGTTTTATTCGATACAACATATTTCCCGCCAGTTCACTAGACTTATAATTCATTTCTAAAATTAGAGGTTTCTTGGTTGATTAGTGGGGGCCTCCCCTTTCCTTAGCAGTGGGCAAATAAGGGCTGAAAATAATAAATGGAGGTTTAGAATAACGTGCCTTCTGGGGAGGTCCTGGGTTAGTATTCCAAGACGGGCTATTTTCTAAAAATGTTTTTTTGGGGTTGACGGCTAAACCGTTTACCTACTTTCTACAACATAGGGTACAACTGTCAACACATTGAAGTAGGAAGGAAAGTTTTGAAAAAACATATTTACCCTGTATGTAAATTGTATGAAAATGTTATATGGAAAGTACAAAATAACTAATTCACATTTTTGCGGCATAATACCACATTAAATACTTTGTGCATTTTGTAATGAGAGCCAAATTAGGCGGGTTAAGCGGTTACTGAAAATGATTTAAACTTCACTGCGATAATGGTTACTGAATCATTCTTTACTGAAAAACCATTTAACCGTTTGGTAATTAAATTACAAACTATACAAACATACTTAATTACAAAATAATTATCGTATTTTCACAAATCAATAGTCAATAGTCTGTGCCTACCTCCATAGGATGCAGACATGATTGTGTATGTGTGTACCTACATATATGTACCTACATATACTCTTTCTTTCTACCTGCCCTTTTCCCGCCTTAATGTGGGGTCGGCGCAACACACTTTTTCAAGCATATTGCAGAATCCTTGGCTAAGTTTTTACTACCGGCTGCCTGACTGACTTCAACCCCCTCTGGGGGATCCAATCCCGAACAAATTAAATTAGAAAATTCGCTTTGCCCGACCTGGGGTGTTACCATCACCTCTTATAGCAATATTATTATAATCTTATTTGTAGCGATTTCCATACAAAAAATACGTAGAAGATTATAATAATACTGCTATAAGAGGTGATGGTAACCCCCCTGGGGATCGAACCCACGACCTCCCGGTCCACAGCCCATATATGCTGCCACTAGACCAAGGAGGCGACGATGTAGGTACATATAATAAGATCTAATAAAAATTGCGAAGCATTTCTTTTAGAATTCGGTAGAAAATTGTGAAAATGTTAAAACTTTCGAGACGCATTTGGCCTACATATATAATAAGTGTATTTTAAGACTAAAACTCCATCTTGAGTAAATTTTAATGAACCGTCCGACGCGACGCCATTGTTACTTTAATATTTAAGTTTGACACAAACGTGAAGTCTGGCTCTTCATCTGTTTCTCGACCGACTTAAAAAAAAAGAGAAGGTCCTCAGTTTGTATGTATTTTTTTGTGTTACGCGATATTTCCGCCAAATGTGGACCGATTTTTTAAGATTATTTTTGTGTTCGATGGAGTTTATTCCAAGGGTGGTTCCATATAAATTTGGTCACGATCAGATAAGTTTTAAAGGTCTCTAAACTTCGAGACCCATGTAGAAAGCTTGCCAAATTGCTAGTAGCAATCGCTTTCCACACATTTAATTTGGTGAAAATTTAAACAGAATAATGGTGTGACCTCGCAAATGCCGGCTTTCTGTAACATTATTTCCTATGTAGCACTTTAATATACTGATAACATAAGAAAAAAAGAAAGAAATTTTATTTGTCCATATACAAGGCAATTACAATTTATTCAAGGTAATATACTGTTACTACAATAAATTACATAAATAAAAGGCTTAACGGGATATACCCAATTAATCATTGCGCTCTTGCAATGAATAAAAAGGCCACGGGCTCAGCATTCATAACTGGTTCTTAAACATTTTTATACATTAAAAGACTAGACGCGGCCCAAATAAAGTGGACGCGTTATACCATACAAGATCAAAGAATTAGTAAAACGTAACACATAATAGATAACTCTCTCTCGAACATTATTACTCTACAGCAATCAATTAACTTAATACATGACATGTTACATTACTTACCTGCCTTTGAATTATTGTTTCTTTATAAGCAATAAAATACACGTACACACACACCTAGTACTGACCCCACACTAGGTATAACCTGTATCGTGGGTGTCAGAGACTATGAGAGACGTGCGGTCTCACAACACCCAGACTTGAAACAAATATCTGTGGGGCACACAAACATGTGTCTCAATGCGAGAATCGAACCCACGGCCTCTCGCTTCACAGCCGGCTACTCGCCCACTGCGCCACGGTGGCTGTCAGGAAGATTTCTGTATAATGTTATTTAAAAGCTGAAAACTTTGTCTGAACGCGTTAAGCCGCGTCAACTATACTAAACATACATTTTTTTATCTATGGTCCGTTGTGCGTATATGTTTTTGTGTAATAACATAACATAACATAAGCTCACGCCTGTATCCCCGAAGGGGTAGGCAGAGGCGCACTAGCGAACTAGTACACCCACATTTCGCCGAGCTTAGTTCCGTCCCAGATGTGATAGGGGGCGAGCCTATCGCCATATCGGGCACAAATTCCAGACTCCGGGCTGATATAGAAAAATCCTATATTACTTTGCATGACCCGGGGATCGAACCCGAGACCTCAGAACCGTAGTCGTACCGAAATACCACCAATCCACCGAGGCAGTCTTTTGTGTGTGTCACTTTTGTGTAACGTTGAGAGAAAACCTAATCGCCTCCTTGGTCTAGTGGCAGCATGTATGGGCTGTGGACCGGGAGGTCCTGGGTTCGATTCCCAGGTCGAGCAAAGCAAATTTTTCTAATTTAATTTGCCTGAGACTAGATCCCTCATAGAGGGTTGACGTCAGGCAGGCGGCCGGTTGTAAAACTAAGCCAAATCCTCTCTGCAACATGCTTGAAAAAGTGTGTAGCGCCGACCCCACATTAAGGTGGGATAAGGGCAGGTAGAAAAGTTTGGAGAAAACCTAGTATAGGAGACGTGGCTTTACTCTTTGGAGCCACTAAACTTATTTCGAAAATAATTTCGCTATTAGAAAGCTACAAAGATTTTCACACGTGTATAGCCGCAAAAAGCTTTTAATTAAAAAACTAATATTCAACTTTTACTGCTTCGGTGTCGTGGTGGTATTTCGGTACGACTACGGTTCTGAGATCTCGGGTTCGATCCCCGGGTCGGGCAAAGTGATATTGGATTTTTCCATATCAGCCCGGAGTCTGGAATTTGTGCCCGATATGGCGATAGGCTCGTCCCTTATCACATCTGGGACGGAACTAAGCTCGGCGAAATTCAGGTGTTCTAGTTCGCTAGTACGCCTCTGCCTACCCCTTCGGGGATACAGGCGTGAGCTTATGTTATTCAGCTTTTAAAAATAAACATCGCTATTATCAAAACGGATTGTTTCAAAGTATTTAAATGTAAATAAGATTTGTTTTACTAACGCAATTTATTTCCATAGTGATTTATACTTCAGTGCAAAATACGTAATTTATAAAAGTAAACGAATGTTTTTCACGAAAATACTATTACAAATACACCTACGTTATTGTTTTATTTATCACTAGCTTGTGTGACTCAGCCCTATGCTGTCGTATAATAGTCAAATATCTGTGAGGGTATCTAATTCATCTTTTTCTTTTTAAAAATAATGGCTTCCACGCATAACTATGCGATGATTTAGCCAATGTCAAGGTAAATAGAGCAATTATGTTTTCACAATGACCATGAGACCCAGATGTGGATGATCTCAAGGCTCTGCTGGGATTATGGCGGTAATTCCTTCCATTCCGGTGCCCCTCAGATGACCTTCACTCGGCGAATCGAACGAACAAAGCCAGCCAACGCACCAAGCAAAACTCATCAAAGATCACCGGTAAAAAAAAACACATTATACTGTCCATCTTCACTGAAGCTTGATGTATTAAACCACAACACTTATAACCAACAAACACAGCTGACAGCTCTAGAGATTAATATGAAATAATTTTAACAAGCGACGCCCACCCTGTTAGACTTCCCGTCAAAATCGGTATATAATTCAAAGGCCACAGTTGTAGGGATATAAGTTACCCTCATGAGTTTTCCGAAGCTACCGATTTATATACTAAGAGAAAATATCAAAACTATATTGAAACGCTACTAGTGGTAGCCAAGTGTAGCTCAATTGGCTGGATGAAGTTATGATTACTCCGCCGGTGTGGGCTGATCAAAAAACTTTTCTCGTTAGTGTGGGCGCGTCATTCGACAACTTACAGCCTTACAGCCGTTAGTTAACACACTTTTTGGTTGTCAGGTACAAAGTATACAGTAGACAGACTGAAACGAGAACGCGCGTTCTATTCCCGCACCAAGACAATTTACATACATACATAAGTTCACGCCTGTATCCCCGAAGGGGTAGGCAGAGGCGCACTAGTGAACTAGTATACCCACATTTCGCCGAGCTTAGTTCCGTCCCAGATGTGATAGGGGGCGAGCCTATCGCCATACAATTTGTATGATCCACCGATAAAATAAATACTCAATAATATTTCTTTTTCTCACGGTTGTCTCAAAATTTTGTCGCCTCCTTGGTCTAGTGGCAGCATGTATGGGCTGTGGATCGGGAGGTCCTGGGTTCAATTCCGAGATCGGGTAAAGCGAATTTTCTAATTTAATTTGTCCGAGACTGGATCAAACAAATTATCTCTGCAACATGCTTGAAAAAGTGTGATCGGCGACTCCACATTAAGACATAAGGGAGGTAGAAAGAAAAAAATATTTTATAAAATTATATTTGTAATTGTCTTACTTGACTGCCTCGGTGGCGTGGCTGTATTTCAGTACGATTACTGTCCTGATGTCTCGGGTTCGATCCCCGGGTCGGGCAAAGCGATATTGGATTTATCCATATCAGCCCGAATATGATATCATATTAGTCTGGAATTTGTGCCGGATATGGCGATAGGCTCGCCTCCTATCACATCTGGAACGGAACTAAGCTCAGCGAAATGTGGGTGTCCTAGTTTGGTAGTGCGCCTCTACCTACCCTTTCGGGGATACAGCCTGTATCTTACAGGCGTGAGCTTATGTTATGTTATTTGTACTTAAACAAGTCCTTGATAGAGACAGAATAGATATAAGTGTGTGTCTAAGTTGGAAATACGAAGGATTTTTTGGCTTTCACGTAACTAAAGTGAGATGGTAATCGTAAAAACGATAGAAACTCCCATTAACGAAATAGCAAATGTTTTAGAAAGAACAATAACACTAACCGATTCTGAATACGACTCGGGAACGGTAAAATATGTTCGTTTAACACAAATTCATCTGTTTCGTAATATGTACACTGGAATATTAAAAAATAAAATTGTAGGCAACAATAGTAATATGATATTAGGCAAAGCGAATTTTGTAATTTAATTTGCCCGGGACTGGAACCCTCAGAGGAGGTTTATGGGCAGGCAGCCGGTCGTAATAACTATGCCAAATCCCTTCTGCAACATGCGAAAAAGTGTGTTGCGCCGACCCCACATTAAGATAAGGGTGAGTAGAAAGAATAATAATATGATGATACATACATACATACATAAGCTCACGCCTGTATCCCCGAAGGGGTAGGCAGAGGCGGACTAGCGAACTAGAACACCCATATTTCGCCGAGCTTAGTTTACTTAGTTCCGTCCCAGATGTGATAGGGGGCGAGCATATCGCCATATCGGGCACAATTTCCAGACTCCGGGCTTATATACAAAAATCCAATATCACTTTGCCCGACCCGGGGATCTAACCCGAGACCTCAGGACGGTAGTCGTACCGAAATACAACCATGCCACCGAGGCAGTCTAATATGATGATGATATTAGCCCGTAATATTACTCTCTCCACTGTCCACCATGATGGCCTTATACATCTTATACTTACGTTTAAAATAAGAAAAAGTTCACATCACTACAGTTTATAGGACTTCAAAATCATAAAGACTGCCTCGGTGGCGTCGTGGTATTTCGGTACGACTACGGTTCTGAGGTCTCGGGTTCAATCCACGGGTCGGGCAAAGCTATATTGGATTTTTCCATTTATCAGCCCGGAGTCTGAAATTTGTGCCCGATATGGCGATAGGCTCGCCCCCTATCACATCTGGGACGGAACTAAGCTCGGCGAAATGTGGGTGTTCTAGTTCGCTAGTGCGCGTCTGCCTACCCCTTCGGGGATACAGGCGTGAGCTTATGTTATGTTATAAAATCATAAAACTTAATATGGAAGTGTTCAAAATTCTATTTGGCTACAATTTGTTTATTTTATTTAAATTTTTCTGTCTAAGTGTTCCGTTAAATGTAAATACCATTTGAAACTACGACAACCATTGCACAAGTACACCGTAAACACATAAGCAGTAGTTGGGTAGTCCGAAATCTTCCTAACCATTATTGAATGAAAACATTCAGAATTGAAATGTGCGCGTACCCGCTGCAAAAAACTACTTATACAAATACATTTCCTTTTGCACCTGCTCTTATTACACTCAATGTGGAGTGCATCACATTATATAAGCATATTGCAGAAGGAAATCTGCGGGGGTATTTAATCTCAGGCAAATCATGTTAGAAAAACAGCTTTGACCGACCTGAGATTCGAACCTTTGACCTTCAGCCCATATAGGTACTCGGTCACTGGACGAAAAGATGACTTAACTCATAACATAACACAATGATCAGCAAACGATTAAAAAAAAAAATACTTTAAGAATACAATTCAGTATTATGAATTATCAATGAAAGAATATGAATGAATAGCTAACTTGATGTGTTCATGACTTTTATTTTTATTCTAAATCGTCTAAGCTAAAGATATTTCTACACTATAAACGTATACATAGACTATTAAAACCGCAGCATCCACGGTCGTTATACAGCCTCGTGTGTACACAAGCGTTAAGGCTAGAAATTGGTTGAGAGCGGTAAACAGCGGCGCCTACGACGCTCAGCGTAACGACGGCATTACCCGGAATACGGTCTAACTACACGCCATGCATTCTACTGTGACCAGTTAGTTTTGTGCTAACGGACTAATAGGGAAAATTTAATTCAATTTTAAGTTTTAAAAATAAGGTATTTTATAAAGTGTAATCACGACTGCCTCGGTGGCGTGGTGGTATTTCAGTACGACTACGGTTCTGAGGTCTCGGGTTCGATCCCCGGGTCGGGCAAAGTGATATTGGATTTTTCCATATCAGCCCGGAGTCTGGAATTTGTGCCCGATATGGCGATAGGCTCGCCCGCTATCACATCTGGGACTGAACTAAGCTCGGCGAAATGTGGGTGTTCTAGTTCGCTAGTACGCCTCTGCCTACCCCTTCGGGGATACAGGCGTGAGCTTATGTTATGTTATGTTAATCACGATCTTTCTTTCTACCTGCCCATATCCCACCTTAATGTGGGCCGGCGCAACACACTTTTTAAGCACGTTGCCGAAATGATTTGGCTAAGTTTTTACGACCTGCTGTCTGTCTGACATCAAACCTCTCTGAGGGATCCAGTCCCGACCAAATTTAATTAGGTAATTCGCTTTGCCCGACCTGGGAATCGAACGCACAACCTCCCGGTCCATAGCCCGTATATCCTGCCACTAGACCAAGGAGGCGACTAAAGTGTATTCATGTTCGTTAAACTATGTTATATATTGTAAACAAATATCTACTCATTGCAATCATGTGTATTATGTATTCTTTAAATCACGGCAAAGTGAAGTGCATCTGATGGCAAGCGTTGTGCAGTCCAAAAAAACTAGCGACCACTGACAAATTATGGGTTTATCAGTGATCGCCAGAATCATGTCGGCTTATTTATACATTACACTCCGAATCCGAAGAGGGAAGAAGCAAATCGAGGGGCTTGCGACAAAACAGGCGGATGACTGATGCATACACAGGGATACCCCCATACTCGCCCCAACCAACCATCAAGTCATGCCGCAAGCCCCTCGAGAGAACCGGAAGTACACTGGCTGATCCTGGAACGCGAACCACACACGGAGTGTGGGTTACTATGGCAGGTTTTAACACCATGTGTATGGTGGTCGCCATCCGGTAGATACGAATCATACCAGCACATGTACATATGATGTAATAATTTCTTGATTGTTTTGTATTATGGCATATTTCCGTGGTAAATTTTGCTGTTTAATAGTATTCATTCATGCATTTACGAATCCTGGAGTAATATTACGCGTACTATTTAAAGTAGTTTAGTTTTTAAGTGGTAGAGCCACGCTGTAACGTCTACAGCACGAATGGTCCGGCTCCACTGATTTGATACCACTGTCTCACAGAAAACCGACGTTAAGTGGCAGCTTGCTGTCGCGTTTCGTTCGGTGAGTGAGATTTCCGGTGGCACATTTCCCCCCTTCCTTTCCCAACCTCTTTTTCCCTCCCTATCCATTTCCTTCTTTCATTTGGCAACGCACCCATGATCCGTTTTGTGTCTTGGGTGTCTATGGGCGGTGGAGATCACTTACTCCATCTGCTCGTTTGCCAGTCCCTGTTATAAAAAAACCTTATCATAAAAATAATATTAATCATAGACATTTTAAAATCGATAAAAATGGCATCAAAAGATTCCATTACGTACAATATATTAGTCAAGGTAATAAAAGCGTTTCAAAAATCAAGATGGAGAACCTAAATCATCTACTAGATCCGAGAATCAAAACCGGTCCGCAATATTCAAATAATAAAACCAATAATTCAAGTCAAACATACTTTTTCTATGTGGAACAGAATATAAAATTAGAAAACGTGTGGACATCGCATTAATTTATTGACAAGGTCAGATTTGTTATTAAATTTGCTGTTTTTGTGAATGAAGTGGTTTTAAGTGGTATTATAAATTACTTTAACCGTAATTTCATTTTCGGGTGCAGGTGTTGTCAGACCGCCTGTCTCTCGTTTCGTAGTTCCTGATAGCCACGACAAGACTCTATCTTAGTGTGAGGTCAGTATTATATCTGTGAATATTGGGTGTTATCTACATTTACCTACACTTTTGTATGGGTGTGAGGCGTGGCCTGCCCTTAAGCGTCATGTTAGGCAAATCCACGTCGCGGAAATGAAGATGTAGTGGTGGATGCGCAATGTTACACGACTCGGTCGTATACGTAATGTGCACATCCGTGGCAGTCTCAGCGTCCTTGACGTGGCCGATAAACTGCAGGAATGTCGCTTGAGATGGTATGGCCACGTTTTGAGGAAACCACAGGAGTACGTCGGTCGCATGTGTCTGGCCCAGATCGTACCAGGGGTGCGTTCCCGTAGACGGCCCAAAAAGCGCTGGTAAGACGTTCTGGAGGAAGATATGAGAGCCAATCGTGTAAACTTAAGAAATCAGCTAGTGTGGTATTTTGAAGACCCCCCCTCCCCCCATAACTGGTCACGTAGTATGGGTACGTTCCTTAATATTGGCTGAATAAAGTTTATTTCTTTCTTTCCTTAATGTTGAGCGCAGTACAGTGCAGTTCAAAAACAACCAGCGATAAACATTTTAGCTTTGATATTTGGACACCAACAACATGCCAACCCAAATATGCAAAATAACTACGAAACTAGTGCCGAAAGGTGCGAAACTCATTGTAAGCTAACGCGTATCGATTGAACGTCGCGTGGGCGGTTCGTTCACATACTAACTAAGTTTAAACCGCTTCGGAAAAATTGAGTTTCCACGTATTTTAAGCTTCGGGAGGTTTATAGTGTTTAGATACAGTTGGCGAAAACATAGCTAAAATAGATTCTCAAATGTGGTACAAGAAGTCTTCTTGATTTAATTTTTCTCTGTATAAATCCTGACAAAATCAGCGACTTTTAACTGTCTAGTTAAAAGTCGCTGATTTTGTCAGGATTTATACAGAGAAAAATTAAATAGATGAATTGAGAATCTCCTTTTTTTTAGTAAATAAAAAAAATTAGAAAACCGGCACTGGTAAAATGTTGTTTAAAAAAATACGTCGTATCAATACAATTTAAATTTGAATTCATCGCAACTCAAAAATAAATAAATTCGGTAATTCAGTTTGATTTTTAAGTAGGTTTATTTTGAATACATGTTTTTTCTGAATCTCAATCATCATCATCATCAGCCATATGACGTCCACTGCTGAACATAGGCCTCCCCCAAAGATTTCCAGATCGACCTGTTGGAAGCGGCCTGCATCCAGGATTAGCAAGTTGAAATGGCAGTGGGCAGGGCACATAGCTCGTAGAACTGATAACCGATGGGGCAGAAAAGTTCTCGAGTGGAGACCACGTACCGGCAAGCGCAGCGTAGGACGTCCACCTACAAGGTGGACCGACGACCTGATAAAGGTCGCAGGAATCTCAATCATCTAATTAGAATTAATACAATTATTTTTCGTATAACATAAATAAATAAAAAACGCTCAACAGTCACACAAATAGTCCTGACGCCACACTAAGATAGAGTCTTGTATCGTGGGTATCAGGAACTACGAGAGTCTTTCTGTCCCACCCAGGCCCGAAAGTGTGGCCCACAAATATTTGTGTCGGTGCGGGGATCGAACCCGCCTCTCGCTTCACAGCTGTCACTCGTCCTCAGCGCCACGAAGGCTGTCATCAAATTTTTTTATAGCAGAGATTGGCAAACGAGCAGATGGGTCACCTGATGGTAAGTGATCTCCACCGCCCATAGACAACCAAGACACAAAAAGAATCATGGAAGCGTTGCCAACGTAAAAGGAGGAAATGGAAGGGGAGGAAAGGGGATTGGGAAAGGGAGTGGGGAAATGGGCCACCGGAAATCTCACTCATCGAACGAAACGCGACAGCAAGCTGCCACTTTACGTCGGTTTTCTGTGAGAAATTCCCACAGCTTGGTCACCCTACACAGTATTATTACAGTCTGCTTTACACCACTTGTTATAATACTAGCGAATAAGCCCCCATTACCACGGATGAGGTAATACCAGTGATTTATTAGTGATTTCCGTTCGTACCCCGCCAAGATGTGTGACCCATATACAATAAGCTCACGCCTGTATCCCCGAAGGGGTAGGCAGAGGCGCACTAGCGAACTAGAACACCCACATTTCGCCGAGCTGAATTTCGTCCTAGATACTGATTTCTTAAGATTAGGCGAATTTTATACATTGAAATTGAAAAAAAGGCTTTGCAGTCTTCGTGGTCACGGGTTGGCTTCCCGACTGCAAAGCCTTCGAAACGTCGGAAATAAAAATTAAAACTAAAACGTGATAGAATCCATAAAAAATGTTTTATTCGTCCCAGATAGATAGGGGGCGAGCCTATCGCCATATAGGGCACAAATTCCAGACTCCGGACTGAAATGGCAAAATCCAATATCACTTTGCCCGACGCGGGGATCGAACCCGAGTCCTCAGAACGGTAGTCGTACAAAAATAAAACCATGCCACTGTGGCAGTCCATCAGACAGTGAACCATATAATAAGTATACTTCGTGCATTTAATAAATGACACGTTACGTACACAAAACGTCTTCAGCACAAATGGGCCGGCTCAACCGGTTTGATACCACTGTCTCACAGAAAACTGACCGAAAATATCAGTTCACTGTTCACGTTGTGTTGTCTGAGATTTGCGCTCCGCAATCCCTAGTCCCCTCCTTTTTGATTGGCAACACTATGATGTTTATTATGGTATTCTGGTTATCTACATGGTGGAAATCAGTTATCATCGGATAACCTACCTGCTTCTGTACCAGTCTCTGCAATTTTTATGCGATTTTCTAGTTTAATTTACCCGAGACTGGACCCCTCAATAAGGTGGGATAAGGGCGGGTTCCCACTGCAATGTAGGATCGGATATTCTTATCCGACCACTGGCGACCACCGTACACATGGCGCTTAAACCTTCTATAATAACCCAAACTCCGTGTGTGGTTCATGTTCCAGGATCAGCCAGTGTACTTCCGGTTCTCTCAAAGGGCTTGTGGAACGACTTGATGGTTGGTTGGGACGGGTATGGAGTTATCCTTGTGTCTGCATCGGTCATCCGCCTGTCTTGTCGCAAGCCCCTCGATTTGCTTCTTCTTTGGCTCCGGAGTGTGATGAAGCATAAAAAGGCCGACATGATTCTGGCGACCACAGATAAACCCATTGTTTTTCAGTGGTTGCTAGTTTTTTGGACTGCACTACGCTTAAGATCAGGTGCAGTGTAGTCACTTTGCCTTGCCCGGTAAAAAAACTTTATTAAAACCTTTACACATTCCGGAGGAATTTGGACTCTCTGCTAACGTTTCACTTCTATCTCATCCCAAGTTTTAGCCAGCCTCCATTTTAAATCCGCTGAACAAATATAAAATTGTACGGGGATCGATTCGGCTTAATTGAATGATCTAGCTAAGCCGCTTTAAGCGCTTTAATCCTTATTGCCTATTATCTAACGTAAAATTGCTAATGAGCGACGTCTCTACGAGTATGGTAGATAAAATGCTGCTTGAAAATTAAGATATGTGGGCGCAAAACCACGGGCTTCCAGAAGGAGCACGTGCTATGTTTATTTATTTATCAATTGTTGAACTGCTAAATTGTTAAAAGATTAAAATAATTATTATTTAATAAAATAATAAATAATATTAGCCCTGTAGTATTACTGTTCCACTGCTGGGCACGGGCCTTCTCTACTAATGAGAGGGGTTAGGCCTTAGTCTACCACGCTGGCCTAATACATACTTCACATACCTTTGAAATTCCTAACAAATTATCGGGTATGCAGGTTTCCTCACGATGTTTTCCTTCACCGTTATAGCATGCGATATTTCACAATGAAAATACACTTAAAGAAAAGTCAGAGGTGTGTGCTCCATTTTGGGGTTGATCTCGAACCTCCAAAACTTGTCTCGGCAGTCCGTACCATTCCCAACTCAGCTATTGCTTCTTCTATGATTATTTACCTATCCTATAAAAGGAGTGTTGAGAGCAAATTCGACAGTCTTTCTCGGGCGCCCGGACTGTCAACTTACCCAATTAGTGTGCTGTTGTGCACCGTCAATAACCAAAAAATTGTGCATTTCAGTGTTTATTTTGAATAATTAAGCTCTATCGAACACAAAAATAGTTTAGAAAATCGGTTCATATTTGGCAAAGATATCGAGTTACATACATAAAATACCGACTCATTAAGAACCTCTTCTTTTAGAAATCGGTTGATAATTAATAATTGTTATCTATGTGTATAACTTCAGACTTCACCCTTTTTTTACATCAGAGACTGGCAAACCAGCAGATGGGTCACCTGATGGTAAGTGATCTTCACCGCCCATAGACACCCAAAACACAAATAGAATCATGGGTGCGTTGCCAACCTAAAGGGAGGAAATGGAAGGGGAGGGCAAAAGGGTCTGGGAAAGGAAGAGGGGAAAAGGGCCGCCGGAAATCTCACTCACCGAACGAAACGCGACAGCAAGCTACCACTATACGTCGGTTTTCTGTGAGACAGTGGTATCAAACCGGTCGACCCTGCCCATTCGTGCTATAGACGTTACTGTCTACAGCGTGGCTCTCCACTCAAAAACCTGTACTGTCCTCTGCATAGCATGGCATTAACGTACAAGACATGAGACACGTATAAGTTTTAATAATCCATGAGAATGATAAAGTATATACATAGATAACAATGATTAATCATAATTAAGGGGTTTGTCATTACCGTGGTCATATGAGTCATTACCATTGCCTATACTTAACGACGGTAATGACATTTTTCGCGGAAATGCCCTGTTGCATCCACAACCCCTTCGCAAACTTCTATCGCCTTCGTTTGGGGTGAATGAAGTCGCGGGCAACAGCTAGTAAATAAACAAACCTCATTCGTCAGTTCGACAAGGAGCGCCATCTTACTCCCCTCCGTGATACCTCCATACCTTCGGACAAAGCGCTCCAACCATTGTGTGGTGCCAGATCTTATTATAGATTGGCGTGCCAATCGATCTGACTTCGCGTGGGCTAATATGACCCTTTGTGGCCGAAATTCTTAGCGGCGCTTTGTGAGAGGAAAGTAATGGGATTTTGGCGAATGTTTATTTACAAATTACTTCAAAAAAGTTTGTGCGATTTTTGTTTTTCGTGACATAAAATGTAGATTTTAATATTTTTTATTTAATATTCTTGTCGCTTCCTTAGTCTAGTGGCAGCATATACATATGTATGTATGTGCTGTGGACCGGGAGGTCCTGGGTTCGATTGCCAGGTCGGGCGAAGCGAATTTTTTTATTGAATTTGCCCAGTACTGGATCTCTTAGACACCTCTGATTTTCTATGTTAAGTTTGTTTTCATTATGAATTATCGCTTGCTATAAAGGTGAAGGAGAACATCGTGAGGAAACCTGCATACCCTAAAAATAATTTATTTTTCATCCCTATTCGGAAAGTGTAATGTGAGCCATTCTTATGCGCAGTTTGTTAAAGTATCATTTGAGTCAAACTGTCTGGATCGCTCCGTATAAGCCGGTTTCATCCAGCTAAGCTCTTTCGTTCACTAAAACTCTGAATACGAAATTGAATATTTACCATACATAAGCTCACGTATGTGCGAATAAGTAGACAGAGGCGAACTAGAACTTTTCGTCGAGCCTATTCCCGTCCCAGATGTGATAACGGTGAGCCAATAGCTATATAGAGCACAAATTCCGGACTCCGGATAGTGAGTAGAAAATGCCAATATCCCGACCGGGAATCAAACCCGAGATCTCAAACGGTAGTCGTACCGAACACGCAATAAAATTACGCCACCAACTACATGGGGTCGGTGCAACACACTTTTGAAACATGTTGCAGAGATGAGTTGGCTTAGTTTTTACGACTGTCTGCCTGATGTCAACCCCTACTGTGCGATAATAAATAGTGTCAGAAAGGCACCTACCCGACCTTGAAACCGAACCCAGGTCCTCCCGGTTCACAGCCCATAACGCTGCCGCTAGGCTAAAGAAATTTACGGCAGCGAAACAGTTTAAAGAGAGAAAAAGGTTAAAAAGCATAGACTATTCCTAGAATTCTAGAGTTTTACTGGTGTGGACGATCTAAATTATGCGATAGGCCTGCGAGTCTGACATACCTGTGCGCACGGAAGTATAAAAAAGAAGGACACCATCTGGCCTATAGTTAAACGGACGCCACGAGAAGCCACGCACACAAACGCGCCTGTACAAATGTGTCCTACACACACATTAACTCTCATAACACGTTCAGTCGTCGCCATTACGTGTCGATAGATCAAACGGGCAGAAAACTCTGCTTCATTTTCAATGTTATCCTGCGTACAATATTGAATGTTCCATGGTTCGTAATAAATGAAGTTTTCTCAGAGTTTCTTGCCCGTTCTTCTCTGGCGAAACAGCCTTCCGAACAGGCGGTAGAGTTAAAATTTGACGGAATCTAAATGATGTTTGAATATTTTATGGATTCAATAAATATTTTGATTTTGATTTTTGAATGCCGAAATTCATCTAAACCTACATTATTATCACATTAACATAAGCTCACGCCTGTATCCCCGAAGGGGTAGGCAGAGGCGCACTAGTGAACTAGTACACCCACATTTCGCTGAACTTAGTCCCGTCCCAGATGTGATAGTGGGGAGAGCCTATCGCCATATCGGGCACAAATTCCAGACTCCGGGCTGATATGGAAAAATCCAATATCACTCTGCCCGACCCGGGGATCGAACCCGAAACCTCAGGACGGTAGTCGTACCGAAATACAACCACGCCACCGAGGTAGTCTACATAATATTATAATTTATAAACACTGTAAAAGAAGAGATCCGATTTATGTCGAAAATATACCATCTACATGTCGACTCGCACCCGAATACACTGGCAGCTGAATTACTAACAATCCGGAATTATCCAAGCCTGAAAAGGCACATCATGAAGATGCACCATAGAGAAAAGCATACTTTTTTCATGGATAGTACTCTCAACAAACAACAAAAAAACAAAGGAAACTCAAAATACAAAAAAACTTTCAATGTTCCTAGCACTCTGTCCATCTTGTTTTTACATCCATGCCCATGCGCTGCGGTGCCGACTGCCGACTGCCGAGAGCTCTGTAAATGGATACTCCCGTGACAAAAAAACCTCGTGTTGCGAACTAGAATATTTTTTGGAAAGTATTTTTCGGAAGTAAAGGGATTCTGTCAGCCTAGGTATTTCGAATTCGGATAGCTGATAGCGTTGAAATTTGGTAGTAATGTTGTTGATAATTTTATTAAGAACATATTAAGCAAATCCACTTCAGCAGTGGCCAAAAGCCTATATAATCTGGTTCCTATTCATTTACCATGGTCGTATAAAAAAAAGAGGACACCGACTCGTCCATATTTAAACGGATGCCACACATTAAATCCACGCACACAAATACGCCTTTTTTCTTACGTTATAGTGGTTTACATAACTTTGTAATTTTGACATAACTCTTTGAAATAAATACTTCTGTAGCCCGAGCACGAAAAATGTAAATGTAAACTCGCTGCGCACTGATGACATTTGATTAATATTTCATACAAATTTCATAGACGCGCATCGAGCACGAATACATTTACGGTTGTCAGAAATTTTCCTGCTCGGGCTGCTGATTAATTTTCGAAAATCTCCACTCATCGCCATCTTATGGCGGGTACACATCGGGCGAACGAAGGCGAAAGAATCTATACCTGTTGCGGTCACACAAACAAACTTTCGCTGTTGTGTGTATGAAACAGGCATGATTCGTTCGCCTTTGATCAGCCCGGTGTGTACGCGCCATTACTGTTCACAGAAAACCAATGTGAATTGACAACTAACAGTTTGGGATGACTGAGATTTTTAAAAACCCAAATAATATCCCAATCTTACATTCATAGGCTTACGCTTGTATCCCCAAAGGGGTACGCAGAAGCGAGCTAGGGTGACTACTGATTATGCTAGCGTGAGCTTACGTTATGATTACAAAGTTTTCTTTTTTAGCAGAGACTGGCAAACGAGCAGATGGGTCACCTAATGGACAGTGATCTTCACCGCAAGTAGACACCCAAGACATAAATAGAATCATGGGTGCTAACATAAAAGGAGGGAAATAGGGATTGGAAAAGGGAAGGGGGAATTCGGCCACCGGAAATCTCACTCACCGAACAAAACGCGACAGCGAGCTGCCACTTTACGTCGGTTTTCTGTGAGACAGTGGTATCAAACCGGTTAAGCAGGCCGATTCGTGCTGTAGAAGTAACTGTCTACAGCGTGGCTCTACTAATTAATAAAAAAATTAACAAACAGTTTTTGCTGAACATTTTTCTAAACTTAACACGAAGTAAACATCCAGCTCGGACTAATGAGTTGCGTATAAAACTGCGAGTTGTTATTACAATGTTACAGCTTTATTCTAGTTCAAACTTAGAGCAAAAACATCCCAGTCTAGTTCGGTAAACACGCCTTTATCAATTAACTAAGAAATTATTTTAAAGACGTCTTAGACTAAGTTTCAGCCACGGACGTAAAAAAGATGGACGGAGCGCTAGGAACGTTGAAAGTGAAGCAAATTTCTCGGCCCATTCGATCTATGGACACGTAATGGCAAGTGTGTGCGTAGGAAACTTTTGTACAGACGCGGTTGTGTGCGTGGCTTTTTTTTATAGCAGAAACTGGCAAACGAGCAGATGGGTCACCTGATTGTAAGTGATCTCCACCGCCCACACCCAAGATACTAACATAATCATGGGTGCGTTACCAACCTAACAAAATGAAATGGAAGGGTAGGGAAAAAGGAATTCGGAAAGAAAGGGAGGGAAATGGGCCACCGGAAATCTCACTGAACAAAAAGCAATAGCGTGGTTGAAATTCGTGCCTGGTAAGACAATAGGCTCGCCCCCTGTTAAGTAAAGGGACCGAAGTAAGAAATGTGGGTGCTCTATCACTATCTATGGTTTACCTCTGTCTACCCTCTCGCGGATAGGCGATAGCTTATATTATATCTAATACTCAACAGCAATAAATTAAGAAACTTAAGCCACAAAAGTTTTAAAGGGTTTTTTACCTTTGAAGAAAAATTCAAAACCCCAAAGTCGCAACTAACATAAAATCACAACTTGTTAATACCCAATAAATATCATTTGAAACTTGTAAAACGAGTGAAAAACTTTACAATTTGCTTTTATAAAAATTCAAAACTAAAGCGTCATTATAGCTTGATATATTCGTTTTTTCATTTTCCATCGTTCAGCAATGAAGAAAGTACAGCAAACTTCGCTGTCTCATAGAAAACCGACGTTAAGTGGCAGCTTACTGTCGTGTTTCGTTCGATGAGTGAGATTTCGGTGGCCCATATCCCTCCCTCCCTTTCCTAATCCCCCCCTCCTTTTCATTCTCTCCTTTTAGGTTGACAACGCACCCATTCTTTTTGTGTCCTTAGTGTCTATGGGTGGTGGAGATCTCTTACCTTCAGGTGACCCATCTGCTCGTTTGCGAATCCCTGCTATAAAAAATAATAATAATAATAATATTGATTAATAATATTATTTTATTGTTATTTCTGCCCATGGTTTGATACCAATGAGCCTCGACCAACACCTCAAGAGGCTCTCGTTTGGTGTTTTGGTCAAGAGCCAAATGCAGAAGGCAGTGTTACTCGATACGACACGAATTGTGAGGAGGTTCCTCACTCTGGGGTCCTAACCGCCGGTGGCTTGGGTCCCGAGCCTTGCCATCGGACAATATATTTCTTTATTTTTAAATGTATTTTTATTTTTATAGCATACATTTAAAAATGTAAAAAAAAGTACATACCTCTAATAATAAAATAAATACACCCAACAGTCATACACCTAGTCCTGACCCCACACTAGGTGTAACCTGTATCGTGGGTATCAGAAACTATGAGAGACTTTCGGTCTCACACCCAGTCTTGAAACAAATGGGCCACACAAACATTTGTCTCAATGTGGGAATCGAACCCGCGGCCTCTCGCTTCACAGCCGGCTACTCGCCTACGGAGGCTGTACGTAGGTAGACGCTAGCGAGAATTTTCAAAAACCTCACAAGCTACGGTACACCAGCGGCCTGAGCAGGAAAATTTCTGACAACCGTAAATGTATTCGAACTCGATGCGCGTCTATGAAATTTGTATGAAATATTAACCAAACATCATCAGTGCGCAATGAACTCGAATACATCTACATTTACATTAGTTTTTCGTGCTCGGGCTACTGGTTGGTACTTTCAGCTTCAAATGGCGTCGTCATTTTGTAGCATAGTGGATTGTGTGAGACATCGGTTAATCGATTTTGAATGGGCCTTTTAGTTTTAAACTATTCAGACTAATTTAGATTCTAGCCTAACTTACAATACTAGGTATTTGTTTGGTGAAATAAGATAATCTTTAACATAAATTATTTAGTGGGAGAGGTAATTCTAAGATTGTAAGAAGGTATACATAGGTCACCTTTTTGGTCTAGTGGCAGCATCTATGTGAACCGGGAGGTCTTGGGTTCGATTCCCAGGTCGGGCGGATGTTATTCTAAAATAATTTGCCCGAGACTAGATCTCGTAGAGGAGACTGACGGCAGACAAACAATGGTCGTAAAAAAACTAAGCCGAATCCTAGCTGCAATACGCTTGAAAGTATATGTTGCGCCGACCCCACATTGTAGAAGTTGAGTTATTTTAAAGGTTTTTTTTTTTGGAAGAGCTACATTTTAGACAGTTATTAGGTACATCTACTTATAGCATCAATAGACAGGATCTACCACTTCAGCGGGTTTAGACAAGTGATTTATGCACTAGTCGTATAGAATAAATGTATAGAATAAATAAATGTGAATAGCAGCGATAGCTCAGTTGGGAATGGTACGGACTGCCGAGACAAGTGTCTTAGGTTCGAGACCAACCTCAAAATGGAGCATACACCTCTGACTTTTCTATGTTAAGTGTATTTTCATTGTGAAATATCGCTTGCTATAACGGTGAAGGAAAACATCGTGAGGAAACCTGCATACCTGAGAATTTCTTCACAGGAATTTCGAAGGTATGTGAAGTCTACCAACCCGCATTAGGCCAGCGTGGTAGACTAAGGCCTAACCCCTCTCATTAGTAGAGGAGGCCCGTGCCCAGCAATGGGACAGTAATATTACAGGGCTAATATTATTATATTATTATTATTATAGAATAAATGTATGGGAATGACATATGAGCATGTCATTCCCATACATTTATTCTATTCGACTTCTTCATTCGACTAGCGCTTAAGCCACTTGTCTATACTCGTTGTACATAAAATGTAAGATTTCCTGTCTCCAGTAAATACTCGTAAAAAACAATTAATTACATAAGGGCGACTTGCACCACTATAACTAACCTACAGTTAGTCCTAACCTCAAGTTAAATTGAAATAGAAATATATGAAGGACATGTAATTCATTACATGTAATTAATGAAATGTCATCATTTATTATCTGTAATTGCATGTAGTACATTACATGTAATGAATTACATGCCCTTCATATATTTCATTTTCAATTTAACTTGAGGTTAGGACTAACTGTAGGTTAGTTATAGTGGTGCAAGTCGCCCTTATGTAATTAATTGTTTTTTACGAGTATTTACTGGAGACAGGAAATCTTATATTTTATGTACAACGAGTATAGGCATGTAATTCATTACATGTAATGTACTACATGCAATTACAGATAATAAATGATGACATTTCATTAATTACATGTAATGAATTACATGTCCTTCATATATTTCTATTTCAATTTAACTTGAGGTTAGGACTAACTGTAGGTTAGTTATAGTGGTGCAAGTCGCCCTTATTGGTTTATAATCACAAATTTAAAAACTTAACTGACCGACTTCCAACTTGATCCGACCGTGACTAAATTTATATGGGACTACCCTTGAAATAAGCTCTATCGAACACAAAAATAATTTTGAAATTCGGTCCACATTTGGCGGAGATATCGCGTAACATACATAAGAAAAATACAGACGAATTGAGTTTCTTCTCCTTTTTGGAAGTCGGTCGAAAAATCATTCATCGTATCATAAATAATATTAATTTTTAAAAGTAAGTGAAACCCAACCGTACCTAGTAAACGCAAAACTTTCTCAATTTCATAAAAGTGTAAACAAAGCCCTTACGAATGGGGGATTATGGAACTCACGAGATGTCTACATGAGTGGGGATAGGGTGAGGTTAAGGAAGACTTCCAATGGTTGCGTTATGCGTCAGAGATGCGCGTCAATGACGCTTATTTCGCACTAACTCCGTTGCACGGAAAGTGCTAAACATAACGTAAGCTTACGCTTGTATTCCTGAAGGGGTAGGCAGAGGCGCACTAGTGAACTAGAAGATCCACATTTCGCCGAGCTTGCATATCGCCATATCGGCCACAAATTCCAGACTCCGAGCTGATACTGAACGTTCCAATATCACTTTGCCTAACCCAGGAATCGAATCCGAAACCTCAGGACGATAGTCGTAAGATAGATTCAACACCAACAATTATAAACCTGATACGCCTTAAGATACATTCACAGCAAAAAAATAAAAAATCGTAAAGCAAAGAATTAAAAAGCAACAATGAAACACTTATTGGCAAATGGTTAGGTGGTAAACAAATATTGTAAATTAGTTTAATTACTTATTAATCTATTTAATTATTTTTTATGCAATTTCATGTGTCGCGAACTATTTATCTCGATCGCATACTTAATATTGTTACGGGCTAACGGGGTTCAGGACAAACAATTAAACGCCGACTGTTCTCGAAACTGACTCAGCACTTTATTTAAAATTAAACACTGTACTGCACACAATACGCGTCGAAATAATCGCTCCGAATATTCGCTTGTCGCTCGTTGTTCGCACTCGATCGCTTCCGAAGAAACACTGTGTCCCCCAACACACACACTCGCCTTTTATATTCGTCAATCTCTTATCGCCGCGTGACGTCACGCGGCCCGACTGGTCGCGGCTCGAACGCACTAGAACACTCGGCACAGTTATGGATCGGCGGCGCGGCGCGTTCGGTTAGAGATTATTCTAGTATGTAGGCGCAACAATATCAAACCTTAAAGCCGCGTCAGTGACTTGCGTCTGTCGCCTATCGCACTAATCAGAACTCTACCTTAACTCTTAAACGGCCCTTAAACTTATCATATTATTTATTTAGGATCCGTAGCTTTAGGGTTGGTACTTATATTTTTTCGGCAAGTTCGTATCTTGAGAGGACAATTGCGCAGAAAAGCGATTGAAGTATAAGGTAAGTTAATCGTAATGAGATTTCTTTGAGTAAAAGATCTTAAAAGGTCTAGAAAAATCTTCAAACTCAACAAGTACGTATTGTACCTCTAGATTTGAAATATAATTAACTCACGGCCGAATGTTCATACACTTAAGGTTGCCTTATGTCGATTAAGGCTTCTTTATCTGTCAAAATTGTATGGCAAAAATCAATGTAAGCAGCCGTTGAAGTTGAGTAGCGTTTGACCATTCGGGCGACAGTCTTTAAAAAAAATTATTACATATAAAAAAGAATAATACTCTTTGACCGACTGCAAAACGGAGAAGGTTCTCAATTCATTTGGATTTTCAATACCAGACCCGAAACAAATATCTGTGGGCCACACAAACATTATATTATTATAAGATTATTATAAAGGCAGAAACAAAAAGTGAAAGCCCATTATAACGATATAAACCTATAATAATTACACAATATCTTTAGCTTATTGGAAATACCCTTTTAATAATATTATAGCCATTTTTATAAAACGTTTTCTAGTTTTCCCCACCCTCCCTATACGAAGTCTAGAAATGGGATCCAATTCAATTAGATTATTTCAATGTACACTTCTACTGGACTATCACATTTAGCAATTCAATATCTTGTGTGGAATATAGTCTGTGTACACTACAATTGAATTGTAGCATTATTGCTATTGTAAATGTATCCAATCACGCAACAGGATAGTTTATATGTGGTAATTAAATAACAAATAAAATGAAGGTTAGCAACCGAATAAATGATTTAGAATTCTTAAGTTTACGCGAATATTATACATTGAAATAAAACTATTTTTACGGATTCTATCACGATTAGGTTTTAATTATTATTCCCGACGTTTCGAAGGCTTTGCAGTCTTCGTTATAACGGGTCAGACTAAAAAAAACAAAAAATAAAAAACTAAAAAATAAAAAAATAATAAATAATTAAAACCTAATCGTGATAGAATCCGTAAAAATAGTTTTATTTCGATTTAGAATTCGTCAAAAACATAATATGATACACAACATAAGCTCAGGCCTGTATCCCTGAACGGGTAGGCAGAGACGCACTAGCGAACTAGAACACCCACATTTCGCAGAGCTTAGGCTGAGATCTACAGAGCGAACTTCGACTAAGTCTAAGTCAAAGTAACGAACTCAGTGAGGATTTTGACTTAGTTCTAGTCATTTTGAAGTTATACTTCTTTAGGCGCGTTATGAAAAAATTATGAGAGTGAAATTTTCAGATGCGCGCGCATCTGTGACACAAAATTAACAGTATGAAGTTGTCTACAGTATGAAGTTGTCTGTTTAACCGCTCATTAAGTCTCGAAAAAAAAGCTACCAACAAAATAGAAATTGAACCTCGATATTAGTCGCGCATGTTGGTACGCTCGTCACCTCTGATCACTGTTTTCATATTTATAATATTTATCAACATGTTTCTAGTTTATACATTCACAACACGTGTTTTAGTTTCATACAAGTGCGAATTATATATGTGCTAATAAATTATATTCAGTAGTGATTTAAATTGAATATTTTGATTGATATTACTTACTATTTGTGAATATTAGTGAAAAAAATTGTGCTTATATACTTTTTCAAGTGCTCCAATATAATTGAGGTTAACTATCTGTATGTATTATTTATTGATATAAATTAATGACAAAGAAGTATAACTTCTCACGCGCGTACATAAGTACACGCCCCCATTTTTTTTGTAAAAAAATTCTTTGCTTAGTCTGTCTGTCAGTTTGTTTTTCTTATAAAAAATGACTCGAACTGAATCAAACTTCGATTTAACAATTCCAAATCCTCGCTGAGTTCGTTACTTTGACTTAGACTTAGTCGAAGTTCGCTCTACCTCTATAGATCTCAGCCCTAGTTCCGTCCCAGATGTGATAGGGGGCAAGCCTATCGCCATATCGGGCACAAATTCCAGACTTCGGGCTGATATCGAGAAATCCAATATCACTTTGACCAACCCGGGATCGAACCCGAGATCTCAGGACGGTAGTCGTACCAAAATACAGCCACATCACCGGGGCAGGTTTATCAAGCAGCAAGGATTCGTCTTAGATTTTACGACCGGCTGCCTGCCTGACGTCAACACCTCTGGAGGGTCCGGTCCAAACCCAGGTCTTTTTTGCTTGACCTGGGAATTGAAACCTGCGGCCCGAGCAGGAAAATTTCTGACAACCGTAAATGTATTCGAACTCGATGCGCGTCTATGAAATTTGTATGAAATATTAACCAATTAAGCAGCAGCGATAGCTCAGTTGGGAATGGTACGGACTGCCGAGGCGAGTGTCGGAGGTTCGAGACCAACCCCAAAAAGAGCATACACCTCTGACTTTTCTATGTTAAGTGTGTTTTCATTGTGAAATATCGCTTGCTATAACGGTGAAGGAAAACATCGTGAGGAAACCTGCATACCCGAGAATTTCTCCACAAGAATTTCGAAGGTATGTGAAGTCTACCAACCCGCGTTAGGCCAGCGTGGTAGACTAAGGCCTAACCCCTCTCACTAGTAGAGGAGGCCCGTGCCCAGCAGTGGAACAGTAATATTACAGGGCTAATATTATTATTATTTTATTAACCAAACGTCATCAGTGCGCAGCGAACTCGAATACATTTACATTATTTTTTCGTGCTCGGGCTACAGGACTTATACATGCTGCTACGAGACCAAGCGACAACCGAATGCTATAGGTTTCAAGTTTCAACCATAAACACGATTTTAAATTTCATTATGACGGTAACAGAGGTGGAAAATGAAAATGATAATATAATTGCAAACGGGAAATTAGGCGCGATGTTCTCAACATAACTCAATTACGTCTGGAAGCCGTTAGACATACGGTCCTATTTGAAATGGGTGGATGAAAGTGGGGGGATGAAAGTGGGAGCTAAAAGTGAAGATCAAGTAACAACTGTGTATGAAACCAAATGCCAAATATTTCTAATAAAAAAAGGGTATGGAAAAGGGAGTGGGAAAGGGAGGGGGGTAAGGGTAAAAGGTAAATTTTACATTCCACATCATAAACTAAACATAACATAACATAACATAAGCTCACGCCTGTATCCCCGAAGGGGTAGGCAGAGGCGAACTAGCGAACTAGAACACCCACATTTCGCCGAGCTTAGTTCCGTCCCAGATGTGATAGGGGGCGGGCCTATCGCCAATATCCTGTTAATTATGTTATACTAATATAATAGCAATGCATTGGCAGTTTATCGTCACTTAGTTTTCATTGCTAAGATTTTATTACTTATATTATATATAATATGTATATCTCGTACAACTTTGTTAATTCTAGAACACAAGTTTTGGGTTATAATTATGTTAAAAAAACCTTGTTTGTAGCAATTTGTACCTATATTTGATTGTAACCTGTTTTGTATTTTTTTAAATAAATAAAAAATAAGCGTCACTGAAAATATCACTCACCGAACGAAACGCGACAGCAAACTGCCACTTTACACCAGTTTTGTGTGAGACAGTGGTATCAAATCGGTCGAGCCGACCCATTCGTGCTGTAGTTACTGTCTACAGCGTGGCTCTGCACTCTTGGTATATCTCATATCCCATAATGTGGTAGTCCATCATAGTTCATAAACCGACCTCTAGCAATCTCCGTTACACTTACAGCCACTAAGATGAACACTAAACGAAACGAGTAGTATACAAGTCCAGTAAAAGTTCTTACTACATAAAGAGTTGTGTTCACTTGGAAAAAATGCTACGTGTAGTACAGTGAGAAGTGTCTCAATTATTAATCACAAGTTTAAAAACTTAACTGACCGACTTCAAAACTTATCCGAGCGTTACCATGATATAGGACCACCGTCGAAATAAGCTCTATCAAACACAAAAAGTATACTGGTTTCTAAAGTTTACGGGAATGCTATTCATAGAAATAAAACTATTTTTACGGATTCTATCACGATTTGGTTTTAATTTTTATTCCCACCGTTTCGAAGGCTTTGCAGTCTTCGTGGTCACGGGTTGGACTGAATGAAACGTCGGGAATAAAAATTAAAACCAAATCGTGATAGAATCCGTAAAAATAGTTTTATTCCACAAACTTAACACACAACACACAAAGATACTTATCTTGAAAATAGATCCACATTTGGCGGAGATATCGCGTAACATACTGAAAGAAAATACAACCGAATTGAGGACCTTCTCCTTTTTAGAAGTCGGTCGAAAGAGGACTTATTATTTCTAAACAAGGTTCCAGGCAGTATTAGTCTTTTATATACACGGCCCAACATGCTCGGCGACATGTTGTCCAACATACACATCAACCTGTGAGTATATAGCTCATACTACGTTTTACAAGTCTTGTAATTGTCATTACACCAGCCTTATTTATGACGTCGGCGTTATTTCATACGCTGCATAAAACTTAAGCTAAGGCCCTAGCACGAATAACTGTCGAAAACATATTCGAATCGAGTTCGCTACACGCGATTTTATACAACTGCATTTCGCGCAGCAAACTCGATTCCAATGAGCTCTTGAAAATTCATGCTTCGGGCTCTATTTGCGAACGTATAAAATGTAATTACCATATTAGAGTTTTAAATACGCTAATGTTCTTTTTAAATTGTCAATTAATGATAATACCATGACTACAGTGATGTGGTACGGACGTTTGCTGAGGTCTCGGGTTCGATCTCCGGGATGGGTAAGGTGTTTTTGAGAATTTCTACTTAGTATCAGTCCGGAGTCTGGAATTTGCGCCCGATATGTCAATAGACTCGCCATCTATCACATTTGGGACGGAAATAAACTCGACGAAAAGTTGGTGTTCTAGTTCGCCTCTGCCTACTTCTTCGAGGATGCAGGCGTAACCTTATGTAGGAGCCTTTATTGACTCAATGTATTAATCTAAATCTCAAATTTGGACACACAACTCATCTCGGCTGTCCTTATCACTCTCAGCTCGACATCTAAGCTATGCTTAGTGTTGCGAGGTGCCCGGCTTTTTATTTAAGCCCTAGCAACCCTAGCTAAGCCACGACAAAAACTATCTCAACTACTTTAGCTAATAGGTAAAATTCCAGTTTACTAACTTACACTGCATCCAAAGACATTGAATAGTATATAGACGAGACAACAGTAAAAAAACTTGTGATCTAAAAGTTATAACCTAGTGGTCATAAGTCGCTCAGTTTGTTCAAAATTACGCGCGCCAGGCCGGCCAGCGTAATAATATTGAGAGAATAAACTTATCTTACGTGATTGTTAACCATTCATAAAACAATTTAGGGTGTAACATAACATAACATAACATAACATAAGCTCACGCCTGTATCCCCGAAGGGGTAAGCAGAGGCGCACTAGCGAACTAGAACACCCACATTTCGCCGAGCTTAGTTCCGTCCCAGATGTGATAGGGGGCGAGCCTATCGCCATATCGGGCACAAATTCCAGACTCCGGGCCGATATGAAAAAATCCAATATCACTTTGCCCGACCCGGGAATCGAACCCGAGACCTCAGAACCGTAGTCGTACCGAAATACCACCACGCCACCGAGGCAGTCTATTTAGGGTGTAAATTGTAATAATCGTCCTCGCATTGTAATAAGTGGTTGATGGCGGTACAGAAGTTTGAGATCATATTTTTTGGATGGAAACTTGCTCGATAGCCCCTCTAAAGTTAGTAATATTAAGTATCTTTGACTGCATCCAACTAATAATACGACGTGATGCTCTAGCGTCTTGGCGTTAACAATGTTTGTCTAAACTGTATAACATTTACAAGCTTATTGGTTTGAGAAATTCAAATGGTAGAGCCACGCTGTAGACAGTAACGTCTATAGCACGAATGGGCCGGCTCGACCGGTTGGATACCACTGTCTCACAGAAAACCGACATAAAGTTGCCACTTTACGTACGTACTTTACTGCTGCCGCTTGCTGTCGCGTTTCGTTCGGTGAGTAAGATTTCTGGTGGCCCATTTCCCCACTCCCTTTCCCTATCCCCCCTTCCCTCCCTTCCATTTCCTTCTTTTAGGTTGGAAATGCACCCATGATTATTTTTGTGTCTTGGGTGTCTATGGGCGGTGAAGATCACTCACCATCAGGTGACCCATCTGCTCGTTTGCCAATCTCTGCTATAAAAAAAATCCCTTTAGTCCTTTAGCAGTCGCAGTCGTCTTTTTCGCTACAGCCTGCATATAAGACAGGCGGATGACTGATGCAGCATGTCAGTGTACTTCCAGTTCTCTCGAAAGGCTTGCGGCATGACTTGATGGTTGGTTGAGACGGGTATGGGGGTATCCCTGTATCTGCATGGGTCATCCGCCTGTCATGTCTCAAGCCCCCCGATTTGCTTCTTCCCTCTTCGGATTCGGAATGTGAGCATAAATAGGCCGGCATAATTCTGGCGACCACTGATAAACCCATTGTTTGTTGATGTTCGCTAGTTTTTTTGGACCGGACTACGCTTACCATCAGGTGTAGTGTAGTCACTTTGCCGTGGTAAAAAAAACACAGGGATGTACCGCCATACGCACACCAACTAAGTCGCAAGTCCTTAGAGAAAATTTGCCTACTGCTGGACATAAGGCTCTTCTCCTTTGCACCACTGATCATTATTCAGCCTATCCAAGCTTTTCCTGCAACCCCTAAAATGTGTTTCACCCATCGGGTTGGCAGGTCTGCCAACGGATCTATTTCTCTATATAGGTGCTAACTCTGTCAGGATTCTGGAGTGTCAGGAGTTACCAAGTCTGGCAGGTCTAGAGCGGTCATGACACAGATTTTTTTTATAAAAGAGGGGACAAACGAACAAATTTGTCATCTGTAGCTCAACCATGTGTTTGTTGCACGTATTTACGCGAGCGAGGACTTCAAATATTTGTATGGAAAACGCCAGCTCCCCGCCTAACCGCTAGAGGCGTTCGAGTGTTTGTCATACAAATATTTTACGGAATCGCTAGCGAGTAATGTCAAAAAACTCATGGTAGGCCTACTGATGTTAATACTGAGGCGGTTGGTATTCCAAACAATTTCTCGGATCTTGAAGCTTTTGAACGTTTTGCTAATCAGTGGGTGTCAACCTTAACACAATAAACCGATCACGTGGCTTCAACCTAATTCAAAACGACCGTTTCAATTCCATTTATCGATTCAAATATTCAACGCTCCATAACGGTCGTTTTTGAACAAACGCTACAAAGCCGGCACAGATAATAAAACGTCCGGAACCCATTCACTCATTCGTTCCGTTGACGATTCAGTGTCCGTCGCTTCATTGACCCGTTAAGCCCCGCAGCAATTAGAACGAATGAGAATTAGATATCAATAGAATTCATTTATCATTCTGGTGCTGTAATATAGCTAATAGAAATGTGTTAATCTTTTTGGTAGGTGCATTGATATTTTGTATTATACCTCTAATCACTGCTTTGTCATAAAATATGAGTCAAGTTTAGAATAGTCAGTGGTGTATCACAAAAATTCCATAACTTTTATCATAATGATTAATACACCAAGTGTAAAGAGCGAAAAACCATCAACCACTTATAGATTCCCACAGTGCAGTAAGTCATTATAATATAGATTCTAGGACACATCTATATACAATTTAAGAAAAAAAAGTAATTTTAGTGGTCCTTATATTATTTATTTGTTTTATTGCACTCCACAATTGACAATTAGGTTTTACATAATTTTTTATTTTATTTTTTATGTTAGTATATATATAAATTCGCGAAAACTTCATATAATTCAAAAAAATAACTACGATGTATTTACGAATTACAATGTCTCCTTTGATATGAATCACGAGTTCACGACGCGTCATTTATCAAGGCGCTTTCACAAAACTGGATTAATTTGATAAAGTCCATCAACTCGTACATTATTCATAGGCACTCAAAAATAACGCTTCGACAACTATATTTTATGTACAAACTTTATTATATTTGGAATTCGGTAAATAAATCAGCACGTAACGTAACCTAGAATCCTCAAAATCGTCGCGTCGCTGGAGAAACATTAAACACCGTCGTCCGACGTTATTCAATTTCACATAAAAATAACATTGGTGCCAACAAAAAGAAAACATTATTGAATAAATGAAAGAAAATAAAAAGGGGACATGTTTTTTTATCCGAAGAGCAACGTCGTAAAGTGGCTCGGCGATCGTAAAAGTGACGCGAGCGAACCTACGGGCCTTTGTTTCGATATTATTTGAATTTTTGTTGATAAAATTCCTAAACGAAACACTTTCTAAATGTTTTAAAGATAATATAAAATAAAAGTAATGTAAAATCTAAATGATAAATAATAAAACTCTCAAAAAATACATTATTGCGCCCATATTATATAGGCGCATCTCATCAGTCACTGAACTGTTTGCATTCACCAATTTCATTCATTCACCAATCTTTTCAACATTCAACTTAGAAGTCAGTAGATTTTGCCACTCCTTATTGTAGTTCCCTTCAGCACATTCATTCGGCTCATTCATTCGTTCGTGAACGAGCAATAATTGCGTTCTTCCGACCTATTGTTGATCTGATTCTTTAATCACAATTCATAATGCATTGTTTCTAAATATACTTTTCTAATTATTTACACGTTATGCTATGATGGGCATCATGACTAGTATAGTACCTATAATAGAAACGGCACATACTGTATAGTATGTATCACAAACGCTAATTTTATGTTGATTATAATCGTGAAGCAGAGGTAGCTCAGTTAGGAATGGTAAGAACTATCGATACGAGTGTCGGAGGTTCGAGACCAACTCCAAAAGAGCATACACCTCTGACTTTTCTATGTTAAGTGTATTTTCATTGTGAATTATAGCTTGCTTTAACGGTGAAGGAAAATATCTAGAGGAAACCTGCATACCCGAGAGAATTCTTCACAAGAATTTCGAAGGTATGTGAAGTCTACCAACCCGCGTCAGGCCAGCGTGGTAGACTAAGGCCTAACCCCTCTCATTAGTAGAGGAGGGCCGTGCCCAGCAGTGGGACAGTAATATTACAGGGATAATATTATTTATTTTTATTTATTATAATCGTGACCTTTTAAAAATAATTAATTTGAATATTTTTTAACTTTAGCCCCTTGTCCAATTGTTTATGTTTTGTATTCAATTATATGAAATTGTGCCTATTGTAAATTAAATTACACTCGATTTAGTTAATGGACACTATATAATTCCTTCTCCGATAAAATAATGAAAAAATTTAAATTGCAGTTAGAATACGAACCGTGAGCTATTAAAAGTGAATGGATGAGCGAATGAATGAACTATTGGAACTATTCTCGAGGGACACTAGTGATGTGCGTTATTTTGGAACATCAATCACGAATGTTCTGAGGCCATCATTTATTTAGATGTTTCGATTTGTAGTACACTCAACATAAAATGCACTGTATGTAAATATCTAAATATAGAACTTGGAATATTTTTTGTAAAATTCCATTATATTTTTTATTTGCCAGCCTCCGTGGCGCAGCGGGCGAGTAGCCGGCTGTGAAACGTGTGGTCGCGGGTTCGATTCCTGCACCGACAAAAATGTCTATGTGGCCCACAGACATTTGTTTCTGGTCTGGGTGTTGTGAGATCGAAAGTCTCTAGGCTACATTAAAAATTATACATATATTGAAGTCACAATTCATTCATTTTTATTTCTATAGATAAGGTAGTCGCCCTTATCTGAGCACAAAAAAGAGCTGTACAGACAAATTCGTCCGACGGCGTTTAAACTAAAAGAACCAGGGTTTATTACTAAAGTCTAGACTTGTCTATTACTCGACTCAGCTAATTGCTGACGACGCCCACTTATTACTGAAGAGTGAAGACTGGATTCGTGTGTTTGCTTTTAAACGCCTTACTATCTCGGTGGCGTAATACTATACGACTACCATCCATACCATTTTGGGTTCGATCCTCTTACGGCCGGTTTCAATAAACGATCTCAGTTTAGAGTGCAGATAGATCGCGATTATGAACCAATCAAATCAGGTCATTTACACCCTATCTCAGCCATCCCATCGTTATTATGTCCATACTTGCCTGCCTGTTGTCAAATTTAAATTTATAATGTAAATTATATTAATCCTAATTTAAAAATTTACTTGTGTTGACTTGTCATAAGTGCTTTTTTACATGCCTACGTGATCAATAAAGATTTTTATTTTATTTTTATTTTTTATTTGACGGAGTCATGTTCAAACTGTGTTCTTATTGGCTATTTTTTGTAATCTATCTGCACATTCGAACTGACATTGTTTAATGAAACCGGCCGTAAGTCGGGCAAAGTGATATTGGATTTTCAATTGACTTCCAAAAAGGAGAAGGTCCTCAATTCGTCTGTATTTATGGATGTTACGTAATATCTCCGCCAAATATGGACCGATTTTCAAAATTATTTTTGTGTTCAATAGAGCTTATTTCAAGGTTCCATATAAATGGCCATGATCGGATCAAGTTGAAAGCCGCTCAGTTATTCAATATCAGCCCGGAGTCTGGAATTTGTGTCCGATATGACAATAGGCTCGCCCCCTATCACAACTGGAACGGAACTAAGCTCGGCGAAATGTAGGTGTATTAGTTCGGTAGTACGCCTCTGCCTACCCCTTCGGCGATACAAGCGTGAGCTTATGTTATGTATGTAGGTATTTAGGACATGTTTTATATGTATAGCTAATAGAATTAGGATGGCGTCTGCGTGACACAATAATGGAACCTATCACGACCTCCATAAACCGATATTATTTAACTACAAAGGTTAACAGCGAAATATCTGTTTAATTGTGGTAATACATGTATTTGTTACTAACCGGTGCCTCAACTAAGGCCTCATTCACACGAGAGGTAAATAAACGTTGCGTCAAAACCCAACGTTAACAAATAACAATAATTTTAAATGTTGGAACGATTTGGCTTCAGAGGGGATTGACATCAGGCAAGCGGAACATATACCGAGTATATACTGCAAAACCATTGGCAAACTGCTACGCCGACCCCACGTTGTAGTGGGATTAGAAAAGAAACTGCCTCGGTGGCGTGGTGGTATTTCGGTACGACTACGGTTCTCATTAGTAGAGGAGGCCCGTGCCCAGCAGTGGGACAATAATATTACAGGGCTAATATTATTATTACGGTTCTGAGGTCTCGGGTTCGATCCCCGGGTTGGGAAAAGTGATATTGAATTTTTCCATATCAGCGCGGAGTCTGGAATTTGTACCCGATATGGCGATAGGCTCGCCTCCTATCACATCTGGGACGGAACTAAGCTCGGCGAAATGTGGGTGTTCTAGTTCGCTAGTGCGCCTCTGCCTACCCCTTCGGGGATACAGGCGTGAGCTTATGTTAGAAAATAAATTACTTTTAATTAAAAGATTAGAAAGTTAGGAAGTCGCTGGGTGCAGGCCGCTTCCAACAGGTCGATCTGGAAATCTTTGGGGGAGGCCTATGTTCAGCAGTGGACGTCCTATGGCTGATGATGATGATGATGATGAAAAGATTAGATGTCTGTCCAGTGGCAGCGTGCTTAGACTCCTATGTACTAGGTTTAAACCCCAGACGTTTCATAACATCAGCAGTCTGTTCTTTACCAAGACATAGCCAGTCCTTTATTCCATAAAACATTTGTACAACATAAGATCATATCTGTATCCCAGAAGTGGTAGGCAGAGGCGGAAATCCCACTACCACTATGCCCGAGGGATCGAACCCGAGACCTCAGAGTCGTACAGCACACGCAATACAACTTATACCGCTACGCCATCGTGGCATATTTCTCGAAGTCCGTTTAAATAGTCACGGGCGGCTCGGCCTCCGGTGGCCCATACGCTTATGTAACATATATGTGCTACATCCGACGGGTTAAAAAAAACAACAAGTGACAATTTATTCATTTCACCATCAACGGTCAAAACTCACCATAGATAAAGTCACACTGAACATTAAACGTCTCGAAGCAAACTGTAGCATCGTATAATCATTAGTTACATTAATTATACCAGAGGGAACATGCGGGCTATTCTATCTGGAAGCCTTATTACTGAATACTATCGCGAAAATAGACTGGCAATTTACGAAGTCTGTTCAAAGGTAAATCGAATTCGAGGTGTAATAAATCGATTGCAAATCGATGGTAGAATGGTACTGTAATCGATATAATCGATGCTATCTTAAGAAAAATTGTGCTTATTCTAAATGTATGTATGTAATTAGGTATTAATTTTTCATCATTTCCTCTACGATCAGGTTTGAGAGATTACATTTATTTTTAAAAAAATGCCGTAAAAAAAGAACTACGACGTCAACATTTGAAACAAATAATGATCGAAATATTGAAATGACTAACAAAAGTGACTACATTTATCTAAATCATAGTTATACGGGCTCGACCAACGCAGTACTCTCACAGAGAACCGACGCGACATAACTGGGACTTGCATCGATTTTCCCTCAATCGATTATAATCGATTGTTTTTGGAAACAACGAGTATCCTTCACGTGGGGGCGGAACTTATCCTGATTATTGATGAGCCCTCTTTAAGCCTAGTGGAGTTTTTGTATGAGCAGAATTTTGTTTTATAACCGCCCTGGATAATACGTAGAAATATCTAGGTTTTTTTTTGTTATTGACGATTGAATTTATATTTGATTGCGTATTCTAGGTCCACCTTTTTACACAATTTTTTATATATAAGTAAACTAGCTGACCCGCGCAACTTCGTCTGCGTATGAGAGAGAGGGTTGAAAGAGTGAGTTGTAGGCACCTATAACACAATAATTCTAACGGAGGTAATGGGATGATCTACTTCGGCCGTCAGTCACCCCGTCTCTCACCCCGTCGGTCACACCGTCTGTCACACCATCTGTCACCCCGTCTGTCACCCCGTCACTCACCCCGTCAGTCACACCCTCTGTCACACCGTCTGTCACCCCGTCTGTCACCCCGTCTGTCACCCCGCCTGTCACCCAGTCTGTCACCCATCTGTCACCCCGTCTGTCACCCGTCGGTCACCACGTCTGTCACCTCACCTGTCACCTCGTCTGTCACCCGTTTGCCACCTCGTCTGTCACCCATCTGTCACCCGTCTGTCACCCAGTCTTCACCACGTCCGTCACCCCGTCTGTCACCCGTCTGTCACCCAATTGGTCACCCCGACTGTCACCCAGTCGTTCACCCCGTCGTGCATCCCGCCTGTCACCCGTCTATCACCCCGTCTGTCACCCAGTCGGTCACCCCATCTGTCATTCCGTCAGTCACCTCGGCAGTCACCCCGTCCGCCACCCCATGAGTCAGCCTGTCAGTTATTACTTATTATTTTTGACAATATTTCAATATTTCTTTCTGTTCTACATTTTAAACGATGTAAACATATAATTTGCACAATACCCGTGATTGATTTGATGGTAAATGTTAGGAAACGAATAACTATTTTTTTTTTTACTTTTTTTCACAATTTCATAGTGAACACAATACCGGTTTGTCACATGAAATTAACTGAGCAGAGAACAATGAGTAGCTGTCAAACAATGTATCACGCACCGGCGCCATCTACTTAAAATATTGGTTTGTAGTACATGCTATGTATCAGAGATGGCACTGTATGTGAAAAAAGATTTTCCCGCTTTTCTGTTGAAATTTTTCCTGAATTTTCTTTGCTATAAACCTCACGGAGCCCGAGACCTTTCCAACGAATGCAAAACCGTGGAAATCGGTTCGTGCGTTCTGGAGTTACAGCGTCAGAAGGGAAAACCCGACTTATTTTTATATAGTAGATAAGTTCCACGGACGTAAAGAAAAAGAAGGACACCATATATAGTTACGAACGCCACAGAGAAGTCACACACACAAACGCGCCTGTACAAAAGTGCTCTACACACATACACCATTACGTGTCGTTAAATCGAATGGACCGAAAACCCTGCTTCACTTTCAATGTTCTTAGCGCTACGTCCATCTTTTTTTTACGTCCATGATAAGTTCATTCTTTACGCCCACAGCAGATTCCAAAAACTCAAAAAAAAAATGGGACTCAGAATATGTATGTATGTACCAAAGACCTATGTTTCGCCTTATATATCCTCGGTCTATCTAGAAAGAAGATATTTAACAAGATTAGGCAGATACTAATAATCTCAAGGCAAAATATAACCCAATAATAATCCTTCATAATTAATTTCATTACTGAATTTGACTGCCTCGGTGGCGTGGTTGTATTTCGGTATGACTACCGTCCTGAGGTCTCGGGTTCGATCACCGGGTCGGGCAAAGTGATATTGGATTTTTCGATATCAGCTCGAAGTCTGGAATTTGTGCCCGATATGGTGATAGGCTCGCCCCCTATCACATCTGGGACGGAACTAAGCTCGGCGAAATGTGGGTGTACTAGTTCGCTAGTGCGCCTCTGCCTACCTCTTCGGGGATACAGGCGTGAGCTTATGTATGTATGTATGCTGAATTCGTCATCTTGGTCTAGTTGTGTCGTATATAGGTTGTGGAGACGGTCCGGGGTTTGAATCCCAGGTCCGAAAAAGCCAATTCTCATTTGCCAGGAACTGGATCCTTTCTGGTTGAAGTTAGGTAACTAGTTGCGAAAACTAAGCCGAATCCTTGCGCAACATGCCTGACTTGCAAACGTGTGACTCCGACTCCACATTCTTTAAATAAACAACATCCAACAGTCAAACTTAAGCTGAGATATTTAGAGCGAACTTCGACCAAGTCTAAGGCTGAGATCTATAGAGCGAACTTGGACTAAGTCTAAGTCAATGGAACGAACTCAGTGAGGATTTGCAATTGTTAAATCGAACTTTGACTAATTCCGAGTAATTTTTTACAAGAAAAACAGACTGACAGATAGACTAAGCAAAGATTTTGTTGTAAAAAAGACTCGAACTAGGTCAAAATCCTCACTGAGTTCGTTTCTTTGACTTGGACTTAGTCGAAGTTCGCTCTATAGATCTCAGCCTTAGTCAAAGAAACGACTTTAGTGAGGATTTGGAATTTTTAAATCGAACTTTGACTTAGTCCCAGTTATTTATAAAAACTTTGCTTAGTCTGTCTGTTTTTTTTTTCTTTGTAAAAAATGGCACGGACTAAGACGAAGTTCGATATAACAATTCCGAATTCTCACTTAGTTCGTTTCTTTGACTCAGACTTAGTCGAAGTTCGCTCCATAGATCTCAGCCATAGTGCTGGCCCATAACATCTAACATTCACACACATAGTGCTGACCCCCACACCAGTCTTGTATCGCGGGATCAGAAATTACGAGGTCTCACGACACCCACTTCCAATTCCAAAGCAGGTATTTCTGAGCGACACAAAAATGAAATATGCGGAGATGGAACCCGCGGCCTTTCGTTTTAAAACCAACAACTACGCCACGGACGCTGATAGAGAATAAGGTCAGATGGAAAACTCAATTATAGCAATAAGTTTTCACGAGACAAATTCGGCTAAAATCAAAGACATTCAACAATATACACGGGACAACAGCACAAAACTTGTGATCCAAAAGTTATGACCTTGTGGTCATAAAGTCGCTCAGTTTGTTTGAAATATACGCGCGCCAGGTCGACCAGCGTAATAATATTGATAGAATAAACTTGTCTTACGTGATTCTTAACCATCCACGGAACATTCTAGGGTGTAAATTGTAATCGTCCTCGCATTGTCCTGGTTGATGGCGGTACTGAAGTTTGAGATTTTTTTTGTATGGAAACTTGCTTGATACCTCTATAATTAGTAATATTAAATCTCTTTGGCTTAAATAGTCCATATTTTGTCACCGCAAAACGGACTAAAGACATAATCTTATCTGAGAGGCGGATTGTTTGTTGAGCCATTTGTTGTTACAAGCCTTATTCTTGTCGCAATTATCTTTATTTCATAACAATTTGTCTGGGCCTCGGGCTATATTAAATTATTGAACTTGTGCGGTCTGAATACAAAATGGTATCTCATTTATTTAGGAGATTCAAGTATTTTCTTCTTTTTTTGCAAACTGGCAAATGAGTAGGTGGGTCATCTGATATGCTATCTTCACCAATCATAGTTGGTTTCCATAGTTATATTTCCATAGTAAGTATTTTGCTAACCTCTTAGGAAGGGATTGGAAAGGGGACTGTCATCTCATATATTTTAACATGGCACAGCAGAAACTACAATGCACCTCACTAATGTCAAACTTTATGACACAGCTTCTTCAATAAAAGTTTATAATTTTTTTTTATACAATGGGCTGATTCGCTATAAATTATCTGTAAATTATTATGTACAAATTCACAAAAAATGCGGGCCATACAGGATCACTAGGGCCGCGGACACGAACTCAGATTCGGTTTCATTTATTGAGTAAAATTTCACTGAAATCGAGTTAAAAAGTGCGCTAATGCTGCATTCGATTCGAAAACTTGTCATTTGGTAATTTTTAACGTGACATTAGTGAACTATTTAACTCTATTTCGGTGGAATTTTAAGTCACTAAATGAAATCGAATCGAAGTCAAATTCGAATCGAGTGTCAGCCTCCTGGCCTCGAAGACAGTGGCACGGCGTGATGACCGTTCTAGCAATATGTTGCCGCACCGTTTCCCGCGCTGCCGCCGTTGTGTTCGTGTCCACAGCCTTATATTGCAAATTGTGCAATATTTTTAATTAAATTTGTAAGTGTTAAAGATTTTTAAAATTGTACTCAAAATAGATTTTGCTTGCCTGCAAACATTATCGCATATGAACGACGCGATTGCGTAATATAATATTGATCATTTGAGATCAAGGAGTGATCCAAATATAATGCAGTAGGTACTTACCAGTAGGTGGTCTCCACTCAAAACCTTTTCTGCCCCATCGGCTTTCGCTTATAATATTAGCTACTCTGGTAGTAGTTATGGCCTTAAAAAGAACATACAAACCAGATCCAAAATCTATCTCGAACCTTCGAACATCGTAATTCAGGTCCGAAAACGTAATAAGGATCCGCAAGTTCTACCGCGATACCAACTTGGCCTCTATCTTCAAAAGTTCCTCTTTGAGTCAAGTTTAATTTTATCAGCACTAACTTTCCATACCGGGGAATCGGCACGAGTAAAACCGCAACGAAATATTGTACCGGGAGCGATTCGGATAACCGAATAGATTTAGAGATAAAAGTGGAGACGAAATTAGGGAGGGCTGTTATATCGCTTTTCTAGTTCAACAAGAAATCTTTTGAAGATTGGAGATTTGGGTTTAGTGTTAAGTTATAGAGGAACTAGGTTTTGCTTTTGGCTCCGTAAAATAAGTTTTTTAGGATAAAAAATATCTATTTGGCATTTCTTCTCAGGGATAGCCACGAAATGCCGAGGTCATCATTATTTTTTCAATATATGTATACTCGTAATTGACATGTAAAAGTGATATAAAATATCCTATTTGCAGAATAAATTATTTAAATTTGAATTTGAATTTTAATTTGAATATGTCAAACAAACTTATCCAAGTGGATTCTCGCATTATGTACATCAAACACACCCACAATCATCCTGATCATACAGGATGTTGAGTCTTGTGTCGTGGGTATCAGAAACTAGAAGAAACCTTTGGTCTCACATCACTAATAATTAGAAATATATAGTTATGTATAACATGAATTAAACTCCAAACTCCCGGTTAAAAAATAAAATAAAATAAAAATCTTTATTGATCACGTAGGCATGTAAAAAAGCACTTATGACAAGTCAACACAAACAAATTTTGAATTAAGATTAATATAATTTACATTATCTCGCTATAAATTTCTAGACAGGCAGGCAAGTATGGACATAATAACGATGGGATGATTAGATAGGGTGATAAGTGGAGATAGGAATAGAGTGTAAGGGAATGGGTTGTATGGGAATGGCATATGGCAGGAATGGTGGCAGGGGATTGATTGGAAATACTGGAAGCAGTTGGGATTGGTGCATGAGGCCCTATCCTAGCTAACCTACCAGCCTTTCTCTAGCTACCTACGGATGACGACCCGAAGAAGAAAGGTAGAAAGAAACTCCGGGCTTATTTTTTTCATCACCAATTGTCACCATTTCTTTTTTTTGTCTTTTGTCTTTTTTCCTTTTTTTTATCATTTGATTTAAAATTGTCGATACAATTAATAATCACAGACAAGACCAAGGAGACGACTTTATTATTGACGATATTTTAATTAAATAAAAGCTGTATTGAAATCTCTTACATCCCTAATTTCAAGTAGGTTCGCAAAAGTTTGACTATTTAAAATGGAATCATAATTAAATGTCGATAAGGGCCGTTAATTGGCCCCTCTGTCTGAAGATTGGGGAAATTAAGGGGATTTCGATCAACCCTATTAAATACTGATTTCTTAAGTTTACGTGAATATTATACATTGAAATAAAACTATTCTTACAGATTCTATCACGATTAGGTTTTAATTATTATTCCCGACGTTTCGTAGGCTTTGCAGTCTTCGTTGTCACGGGTCAGACTGAGGTGTCATTTGTCCAAAAAAGGTTAGAGTTACAATATCTACCATCATTAAAAAATTATACAAAATCAAAAAAGGTTAATTATTTGTGTTCCGATTTATGCAGTACGAGCTCACGGTGTCTTGAGTTCTGGCAGCTGGTCTTTTGGGTTCCGATTTAATAAGATGTATAATTGGATCCCAGGTTTGTGCAAGCTTCCAACCATCTTCTCTATTGAAATTAGGATGTTTTTTAATTTCAATAGCCTCGCGTATCATCCTAGGGAGGAATCGGTGTTCTTTGGCGAGGATTTGTGGTTTATCAAATCTAAGATAATGTTTGGAGCCTTCCTCTGAATGTTCAGCAACTGCAGACTTCGTAGAGCGTCGGTGTTTTACGTCAGCTATATGTTCTTTTACGCGGGTCCCTATATTCCGTTTTGTTTGTCCGATGTAAGAGAGACCACAGTCGCAATCAATTTTATACACGCCTGGGTCTTGCAGAGGTATGTGACACTTGACAGATGGTAAAAATTGACTAATCTTCTTGGGCGGCTTGAAGTAAGTTTTGATAGAAGCGCGCCTCAGGATATAGCCAATCTTGTCAGTGACTCCTCTTACATAAGGTAAAACAACCGGGACGCGTTCGACGGTGGCTGGTTTCATTCGCTTTCTGTGACGGCGCCGTGGGATTTGGAGCTTGTTGTCTCGCAGGACTTGCTTGACATGACGCAGCTCAGCGGCTAGATGTTCCTCATCACAGATTCCTTGTGCTCTCTGAAACAAAGTTTTACCCACGGTAGCTAACTGTTTCGGATGGTGGTGAGATTCTCCATTCAGGTATTTATCGGTATGGGTCTTTTTCCTATACACAGTATGACTCAAAGATTGATCAGGATTACGGATAACTAAAACATCTAAGAAGGCAAGAGATTTATTATGTTCTAACTCCATTGTGAATTGAATTTTGTTATTAATGGAGTTAAGGTGATTTAAAAATGCAGTTACTTTATCAGATGGTAGAATTGTGAAAGTATCATCTACGTACCGTTTGTAAAACCTTGGTGAGACCGGGGCCGTGCTGAGTGCTGTCGAAATTTTGCTAGTCGGGTCTGTTTTGACTATTTCATAAGTACTTTCATCCGACAAAAGTTGTTCCATTTTATTGTTGTAATCAGACGTATCCATTACCACTGTCGCATTCCCTTTATCTGCACGAAGAATAGTTAGGTCCTTCATTGATCGCAAGTTCTTTAACGCGATATATTGTGTTTTAGGAAGATTTAGTTTGGGCAACCTCGTTCGACGTAATAATGAAGAGATGTCTTGACGAATTGCCTCCGAATCTTCCTTTGCTAAATTATTCTTGAAGAGACTGTTCTCTACGTTACAAATAATGTCTTCATACGGTACCCTTCGTGGTGTTACAGCAAAATTTAAACCTTTAGTTAATACCTGAAATGTATTGTCATCCAATGTTTGTTTTGACAGATTAATCACAGCGCGTTGTTCATTGGCTGCACGAGAGTGGACGTCTATGGTAGTTTGCGTTCCGTTACTGCTATCATTTTTGTCTTTGGCATTCGATTTAGATGTTAATTTATTAAATTTTATTATGTGTTTATTTTTGCATTCATTATATTTAGATGTTTCTCGTTTATTTAGTTTATTTTTAGTCTTTATAAAATAACTAGTCCGTAATATGCATTTTTTAAACATTAACATAAATATTTTTTCTACATAACACAACTTAGACCGAAGGAAATGCTATCTGAACCTAACTGGAGTTCGAATTACGCGACCACTGCGTGTCATGTACGGCTTATCTAAGTTTTGCTGCTCATTATTTTCACGGACACTAGAATTTTTATTTTCTAGAGGTATATCTACGGAATTATTTTTAAAAACACTATCGTTTAACAAGAAAGCTGGTTTCAATCTATCGATAGAAATACGAGCTTCTCGTCCTGGCAATTGAATTTTAAACACTTTATGTCCTCTTTCTAACACTTTATAGGGTCCATTATATGGCGGTTTCAAGGATTTTCTAATAGTATCGTCCCTGACGAAAACGTAATTGCAAGTTTGTAAATCAGAATAGATAAATATATTTCGTTGGTTCCGTCTATTATTCGCTGGACGATAAGATGCGATAGTTTCGCGAATTTTCTCAACTAAGTTATAAGGATCACTACAATCCGAACACTGCGAGACATCGTAGAATTCACCAGGCAAACGTAAAGTCTTGCCGAAGGTCAATTCTGCTGCGCTTACTCCACTATCACTACGCAATGCTGCCCTTAGACCTAATAAGACAGTGGGTAGCTCGACTACCCAAGATGTGTTCTCTGATAAACGTGCCATTAAAGCGGATTTGAGCGACCTGTGCCATCGCTCTACAGCTCCGTTACTCTGCGGGTGATACGGAGTAGTACGTGTCTTATCGATACCTAGAAATTTCATTAATTTTGTAAATAACATAGATTCGAATTGACGTCCCTGATCACTTGTGATCTTGATCGGGCAACCGTAACGTACTATCCACCCTTCGTACACTACTTTAGCAACTTCGTCTGCTGTTATCTCTTGCAATGGAAAAGCTTCTGGCCATCGCGTACGTCTATCAATCATTGTAACTAAATACCTAAATCCATGTGCAGATGTTGGTAAAGGACCAACTATATCCACATGAATGTGTTCGAAACGACCTACTTCCGGAAAACTACCTAAATCCGAAATTACATGTCGACTCACTTTAGATTTTTGACACTGAACGCATGATTTTGCCCAAATATTTACGTCTTTATTCATACTTGGCCAAAATAAATTTTTAGATACCATTTTTCGACTCGTACGTATACCGGGATGATTTAAATCGTGAACGCTTTTAAATGCAATGAGCCTAAATTCTTTAGTTAAATAAGGTCGAATAATATTACTAGATATTTCGCAATATACCAATTTATTAGAAGTGGGTAACATGATTTGCTTTAATTGAATATTGTCACTCGGGTTTCGTAACATTCGTAATAATTGCTCATCTTTCGCTTGCTCATCAGAAAGTTGATCATAGTCGAGTACAGACGGGCACAAAATTGTTTCGACGCGTGATAAAGTGTCTGCTACAACATTATCTTTACCGATAATATGTTGTATGTCAACCGTGAATTCACTAATGTAAAGAAGTTGTCGCGTCCGTCTAGGTGTTTCATTGTCTTATCTTCCAATTTTAGTAAAAGCGTGACATAAAGGTTTATGATCGGTGTATACTGTTAATGGTCGACCTTCAAATAATTTGCGGAAATACTTAATAGACTTGTATATAGCCAATAACTCGCGATCGTATGTACTATACTTTTGCTCAGTAGGCGTCAACTTTTTGGAAAAATAACCAAGAGGTTTCCAACTACCTTCTACGTTTTGCTGAAGTACCGCGCCTACGCAAGTATTAGATGCATCTGTCATCAGCGCTAACGGAACATTTGGGCATGGATGTGACAATGTAACGGCTTTTTTAAGTCCTAACTTACATTGCACAAATGCATTCTTGGTAGCGTCCGTCCAAACGATTCTAGTTTTATCGTTTTTCTTACTATTAACTAAATATTTATTAAGTTCACACTGATATTCAGCTAAGTTTGGCAAATGCGGTCTATAAAAATTTAACATTCCTAAAAATCGACGTAACTCGCAAACTGTTTCCGGTTTAGGAAAGTTAACAATAGCTTCAACTTTCTCTTCTAGTGGTTTGATACCTTCAGTACTAACTTCGTGGCCTAAGAATTCTATGCGCGACTGTCCAAAGCAACATTTGCTTAGGTTGATAGTTATGCCGTATGTATTAAAACGTTCGAAAATCGTCTTTAAATGTTCCTTATGTACGGTTTCATTTTCACTAGCAATTATGACGTCATCCAAATAATTAAATAAAAAATCTAAACCTTGTAAAACTGTATTATTCATGAATCTTTGGAATGTCTGTGCAGCGTTTCTCAAACCAAATGTCATTCTGGGGAACTCAAATAATCGAAAAGGGGTAATAATCGCTGTTTTTTCTATATCCTGAGGTGCAACACTAATACAGTGATATGCTCTATTGATATCCAATTTTGAAAAAATCTTTTTACCTGCTAATATATATGTAAAATCATGTAATCTAGGTATTGGGTATCTGTCGGGCTTCGTAATAGCGTTTAAAGCACGATAATCGCCACATGGTCTTAACTCACCATTTTTCTTGGGAACCACATGCAACGGACTGGCCCAAGCGCTCTTAGAAGGTCTACATATACCCAATTCCTGCATTATCCTAAATTCTTCCTTTACCTTATTATATCTGTGAGGAGGCAGAGGTCTGGCACGAGCGTGTACCGGGGGTCCACTCGTGTCGATATAGTGTAAAACATTATGCGGCGGAGTTTCTCGAAACGTGGGCGGCTTAGTGATGTCCGGAAAGTTGCTTAATAATCTAAAATATGGATGATTTTCACTAATTGTACTTACTGTCGAATGATCAATACTTACAACCGATGCGGATACGTTTAAGTCTGTTAATTGATCGATAAGCTTACGCTTATTCATATCGACTAACAGTTTATGATGGCATAAGAAATCTGCGCCGAGAATAGGTTGCTTTACATCGGCTAATATGAAATTCCAACGATACGGTCTTCGTAATTTTAGGTCTAAAACTAATGTTTTAGTACCATAGGTTGCTATTTCGGTACCATTAGCGGCATATAATTTATAATTAGAACATTTCGCTCCTTTAAATTTTTTAATCGTGGGCAGGACAGAAACATTAGCACCCGTATCAACTAGAAATTTAAATTTAGAATTATGGTCCATGACAGACAGGCGGTTACACGGTAAAATAGCACAGACTCCCGCCGACGACTGTACCTGATAATTTAGTTTTCCGACCTGCTGTAGTTTTCTGTCTTCTCTCTGTCCATCTGGGTATCTGGCCTGGCCTTCCAGGAGCATGGCTGCACACACCTGCGGGCTCTATGTCGGTACCGGAAGTGATAGTGACACAACCAGTCTGCTGCATCCGGGGTGCGTCGACGGCGGCGTGACGTAGAGCGCGCAGAGCTTCTTGACCTGCTGAAATTACGACGCATCCTTGACCGGGAACGTTCGATGTTAGCTAACCGGAGATTCATATTAGCTAACTCCGCTAGGATGAAGTCTTCTTTGTTCTCCTGGCTAGTGGCTGTTGACTTCCTCTGAGTGAATGCGGCAACCTGGTTAAATTTTGTAGCTTCCGTCACGTCATCAGCGATCAAGGCGAGGCTGTCCAAATCCTTGGTGTCAGAAACCGTGAGGACAGCGCGTACCGTTGATGGAAGGTGGCCCTCCCATAGCACTCTGAGTGTGTCGTCCGGGATCTTGTCGCGTGCAAGGTCTCTCATCCTATGGAGAAGTTGTGAAGGCTTTTGGTCTCCAAGGTCCATCTCCCTGATCAGCTTTTCGATCTGCCGTGTCTTCGAATCCTCAAACAGTGTCAGTAATTTGGTCTTCAAGGCTTGAAATTTACCGGATTCTGGTGGTTTGGCCAAAAAATCAGATACCTGGGTTATGACCTCTTTTGGTAGTTTTGACACTACAATGTCAAAGCGGGCTTCATCTCCTAATTTCTGAGGTGCAAGGGTTGCTTCAGTTCTAATAAACCAAACACGTGGCTGGTCTACCCAAAACTCAGGTATACGCGAAGAAACCGAAATTGACATAATGTCCGATGATGCTTGTGACACCTGGAGAAGTGGTACGGGTTGTCCGGTATTCATCATGTTAGTCTAAAAATGTCCGAAAACGCAACACAAAATCACTCACGTCCGCGTTCCCTTTAGTCGGAGTCACCAATGTTAATTATATAAAAGAAACGTCTGTTTACTATTGATGCGTTTATTAGACTGCTTATTAAAACTAAGTACAATGGCGTGCAACTGGTAATTTACGCCGTCAGCATTTGTGTCCCCACATTTAGTTTGTCAATGCAATTTTTGAAATCAAATGCTGATAGTTCTGTCTTTAATTCATTGGATGTATTCTCAACACAATTATTTAAGTAATGTAGGTCGGATCGAGCTTCATGTATGGTAGCTATGAATATAGGGACCCGCGTAAAAGAACATATAGCTGACGTAAAACACCGACGCTCTACGAAGTCTGCAGTTGCTGAACATTCAGAGGAAGGCTCCAAACATTATCTTAGATTTGATAAACCACAAATCCTCGCCAAAGAACACCGATTCCTCCCTAGGATGATACGCGAGGCTATTGAAATTAAAAAACATCCTAATTTCAATAGAGAAGATGGTTGGAAGCTTGCACAAACCTGGGATCCAATTATACATCTTATTAAATCGGAACCCAAAAGACCAGCTGCCAGAACTCAAGACACCGTGAGCTCGTACTGCATAAATCGGAACACAAATAATTAACCTTTTTTGATTTTGTATAATTTTTTAATGATGGTAGATATTGTAACTCTAACCTTTTTTGGACAAATGACACCTCAGTCTGACCCGTGACAACGAAGACTGCAAAGCCTTCGAAACGTCGGGAATAATAATTAAAACCTAATCGTGATAGAATCTGTAAGAATAGTTTTATTTCAACCCTATTAAATTTCCCATTGGGAATAAAAATTATTGTAACCAAAATGTAAAGGGAATTTTAATGACCGTCCCCTTGTTCTAGTGGCAGCCCATACGGGCTGTGGACCGGGAGGTCCTGGGTTCGATTCCCAGGTCCGGTAAAGTGATTTTCTAACAGGATTTTTTTATTGCAGAGACTGGCAAACGAGCAGATGGTTCACCTGATGGTAAGTCATCACCACCGTCCATAGACACCCAAGACACAAAAAGAATCATGGATGCGTTGCCAACCTAAAAGGAGTGAATGGAAGGGCAGGAAAATGGGTTGGGAAAGGGAGGGGGGGGATTGGGCCACCGAAAATTTTACTCACGGAACGAAACGCGACAACAAGCTGCCACTTCACGTCAGTTTTCTGTGAGACAGTGGTATCAAACCGGCCCATTCGTGCTGTAGACGTAATTTTCTACAGCGGAGCTCTACCACTAACATTTTGGGATTGAATCCCCCAAAGAGGCTTGACGTCAGGCAGGCAGACGGATGTACTATTGAGCGAAATCTTTTCTCCAAGATACTTAAAAGTGTGTAGCGTTAACCCCATATTAGGGAGATGGCTGCCAAAAGTCAAAGAACAATATTTAATGTTACTGTGCTAATGTTTGTTTTAATCCTCTCGGAGACATGAAGGTATTACAGCCTCTGTGGCGCAGCGACCGAGTAGCTGGCTGTGAAACGTGAGTGGGTTCGATTCCCGCACCGAGACAAATGTCTGTGTGGCCCACAGATATTTGTTTCGGGTCTGGGTGTTGTGAGACCGTGCGTCTCTCGTAGTTCCTGATACCCACGATACAAGACTCGATCTTAGTGTGGGGTCAGGACTATGTGTGTGACTGTTGGGTGTATTTATTGATTATATTTTCATCTACAATCACGAAATACGATGGATTATCTTGTTTAATACCATTGCTCCTCAGAAAACCGATTGACATGAGTGACAATAAGTCACCAGTGCGTGCTAGCTCAAGAGCGATTTCTATATGCAGCTCGAGTTTCGGCGTTTGACAATGCTCAATGTGTTTGTAGCGGAATGTTGCTGCAACTGGCAACTGTCAACTTTTTTGTCGGCACGGCAAAGTGACTACACTGGACCTGATGGTGAGCGTAGTGCAGTCTAAAAAAACTAGTGACCACTGACAAACAACGGGTTTATCAGCGGTCGCCAGAATCATGCCGGCCGAATCTGAAGAAGCAAATCGAAGGGCTTACGACAAGACAGGCGGATGACCGATGCAGACACAGGGATACCCCCATACCCGCCCCAACCAACCATCAAGTTATGCCCCAAGCACCGCGAAAGACTTATTTTCTCGTCTGTGTAAACGCACCAACGATACCGAAGTAGAGCATTGTTTGCTTTGCTTAGAAAGGCGATCAGATTGTATAAGTTATAAAGTTGGGCTCGATCCTGGATCCACGCGCGCCGTCTCGATGTCAATGAATGAATTTGTAGCTAGTTAATTTTCTTGTTCCTTTTATTTAAGATTGCTGCTGATGTACGAGACAATGTAAATGGACATGGCATATTATGTTTTTAACCCTCGGGACAAATACCGAGGGTTAAAAATATAATATGCCATGTCGAACGAAAACTATTATTTTGTAATTTGTTCAAACTCATATTAAGGGCTTGGGCCCTTACGAACGGATGCCTGCCTGACGTCAACCCCCTCTGGGAGATCCAGTCCCGAGCGATTAAAAAATCCGCTTTGCCCGACCTGGGAATTAAACCCACGACCTCCCGATACACATCCCATATATTCTGCCACTAGACCTAGAAGGCGAATGTATGTACAAATGATGATACAAATTATGTATCTTAGGTAATATTATTGTAATCGGTTTTCACGATACAGACTTGCCTAGTGTGAAAACCACGAGACATATTTGAGAAAAATTGAGTGGTAGAGCCACGATGTAGACAGTAGCGTCTACAGCACAAATGTGCAGGCTCGACCGGTTTGATACCACTGTCTCACAGAAAACCGACGTAAAGTGGCAGCTTGCTGTCGCGTTTCGTTTGGTGAGTGAGATTTCCGGTGGCCCATTTCCCCCCTTCCATTCCCAATCCCTTTTTCCTTTCGCAATAGTTTTTCCGTCCCCTTCCAATTCCTCTTTTTAGGTTGGCAACGCATCCACGATTTTTTTTATGTCTTGGGTGTTTATGGGCGGTGGAGATCACTTACCATCAGGTGACCCGTCTGCTCGTTTGCCAGTCGCTGATATAAAAAAAAAATGGTAAACTAGATACCAAAACGAAACTGTTAACTTTTTTTTAACTATTGTTAATTGTGTTTAAATAAATAAATAATAATAAAATATGCCACGTCCACGAAAGCTTGGTGATTGGTAGTGCTCGATGGAGAGCGCCCGCGTCAGTAATTAGAGTTTTGCGACACAGTTCGCTACTTTGTCGCAACTTCCATTCGTAAACAGGTCTTTACCGTTTTTTGCAAATTAAACATCGGAATTTATCTTTTATTAAAACTTATAATTAAAAATAAATGGCGGTTTGAGCGCCGGACAGTTAAAATACACAAATTAAAAGTTTTGCATAACTTTATAATCATTTAGTTGGTCTGTATTTTAGTTTAAATTTGTTTTGTTGGAGCATCCTGGTTGCTTTGTAGTTATATAGACTGATTATGGCAATTTATAAAAACTATCTTCTCTAATTTTCGAAGGACAAAGAGAGAACGTGGAAATTCATTGTCTCATGATTACCACTTTTTTTCTACCCGCCCTTATCCCATCTTAATGTGGGGCCGGCGCAACACACTTTTTCAAACATGTCGCAGAAAGGATTTGGATTAGTTTTTACGACCGGCTGCCTGCCTGACGTAAACCCCCTCTGAGGTATCCAGTCCCGGCAAATTAAAAAGTTTGCTTTGCTCGCTGGGAATCGAACCCAGGACATCCCGCTCCAGAGCCCTTATATGCCGCTAGACCAAGGAGGCGACTCAATGACAAATATCTATTTTAATTCACATACTAAGTCCAAAAAGACATCTCTTTTATCTTTCATGTAATAATGAGAGTCCATTCTTCAACTAAATTTTTAAATTTTGTTAATTTTTTAACAAACATCTATTTAGTCCTTTGTGTCCTTTCGCAAGATAAATTGAGAGTGAAAGAGACAGATAAGTTTATATCTAAGTTTTTGCTTTAATCAGTCTTAGCACTAAGTTATCTTTACAAATGACCGTGGATCCCTTAATGAATTACAATGTACAATAACGTTTCATAACCCGCAAACGGTTCGTTAACCGTTAGTTAACTAATGTTAACTTTTAGATAGATTGCCGTACTTTATGAGGGTGTATAACTGTTACTGCTAACTTTAATTAATTTGTTTCGTTAGTTTAGTGATGGACTGTATTGTGGAAGTTGTGGGGCTATACCGCGTTTAATATACCTTGAATAATTGACTCATCAATATATTATACCCTAGATGCACAGTTCTTTGCAAATATCCTCCTAAAAAGTGGTCTCAGAAATAAAACAAAGAAAACGATCACAAGTTGTAATTAAATCAACACAAATATAACCCTAAGCACGTGTTATAAAGTAGGTTTTTAAACTAAATGAGCAAGCGTTCTTAAATTTGAATTTTGGAATTTAGAATTCTATCGACGTCCGACTGTAGGCAAAACGAGTGCTTAAGCACTTTTTCGCGGTGCCATTTTCCGAGCGTCAACTGTGCATCTAGGTAAATAATATATCGTTGACTTGACTAATTAATATCTACTGTTTAACCGACTGAAAAGGGGATATTCTCAATTTGTTGTTTTTAATGTGTTCCCCGATATCTCCGACAAAAGACATAATGGTTTCTTAGGTTGACGCGAATGTTATTCATTGAAATAAAACTATTTTTACGGATTCTATCACGATTTGGTTTTATTTTTTATGAATTTAATTGTCCGAAAAAACAACTGACACCTTAGTCCGACCCATGACCACGAAAACTGCAAAGCTTTCGAAACGTCGGGCATAAAAATTAAAACCAAATCGTGATAGAATCCGTAAAAATAGTTTTAATTCAAAAGTGGACATTTCAAAATTATTTTTGTGGTCGATCTAGAAAGAAATATGAAACAGAAAAATATTGTATAGTGAATCTTTAATGGCGATAGGCTCGCCCCCTATCACATCTGGGATGGAACTAAGCGAAATGTGGGTGTTCTAGTTCGCTAGTGTGCCTCCGCCTACCCCTTTGGGGATACAGGCGTGAGTTTTTGTGAATCTTTAGTTTAGGGTTTGGCTAGAACAAAGCTATCAAATAACATATCAAAGTATGTATACTTGATGATAAGAGAGATGAGACTATGGATGTTTGACTAATTGCGCCACATTGTCACGGTCGTGAAGAACCGAATGCTACCTTAACAACGCGACAAACGATGTCACACGTAAAACATAACATAAGCTCACGCCTGTATTCCCGAAGGGGGTAGGTACTAGAACACCCACATTTCGCCGAGCTTAGTTCCGTCCCAGATGTGACAAAGGGCGAGCGCATCACCATATCAGGCCCAAATTCCAAATTCCGGACTGATATGGAAAAATCCAATATCACATCCCGACCCGCGGATCGAACCCGAGACCTCAGGACGGTAGTCGTACCGAAATACAACCACCGAGGCATTCACGTAAATTCATCACAATAACTACCACCCAAACCAGCCAAAACCAATTTGTATACCAAAAACAAATCTTAAATTCATCACACATTCCACGAGATTCATCAAACAAAACATCTCATACAACCATTGCTCAGCCACACACATTTTACTCGAGATGATAGCTTTGAAAGACCTAATTCGTTTTGCGAACGAGTGGGAGCCTCAAGGAACCATGTTAATAACGGGCGGGGCTATATATCTGAAGTGCGGCCTCAGACAGAGATCCCCTGGGCAGGGACGGGCATTCCGTATCGCATCCCTTCTTTGAGATTGCCCTTAGATTAACGTACGGTTGGGGACAATGGCCAACTTTTCGACCGAGTTCGAAAAGGAGAAGGTACACAATTCGTCTGTATTTTTTTTATGTATGTTACGCGATATCTCCGTCAAATGTTTTTTTTGCTCGATGGAGTTATTTCAAGGGAGGTCCAATATAAATTAGGTCACGATCGGATTTGAAGTCGGTCTGTTAAGTTTTTAAATCTTGTCATTCATCATCAAGCATAGGACGTCCACTGCTGAACATACACCTTCCCCAAAGATTTCCAGATCGACCTGTCCACCTACAAGGTGGACCGACGACCTGATAAAGGTCGCAGGAAGTCGCTGGATGCAAGCCGCTTCCAACAGTTCAAACTTGTGTTTATTTATTTTTATTTATGTTACGCGATATCTTCGCCAAATGTGGACCGATTTATAACATAACATGTTTTAATTGGATTTATCACATTATCGTTTTGTCGATTTATTTAATATACTCGTATTCCAAAAACGATCATATTTTAATTACTTCTGCAATTCTGAATCCACACATGATTTTGAGTTAATTCGTATCAAACAGAATCTCTAAACAGCTACTGAATTTATATAAATCGTGTTAAATTTCAAATTCATACCTTATTTTATCGAAATATATAATCAATGGTATGTTTCCACATGGAGATTCTAAGAACTAGCGCGGGCGAGTGACTTTTGTCTAGGAACCCTTAAAGGAGTCCAGTTTAGGTGACTCGGGGATGGTGAGTCCTGGAGTTGTTTTGAATTCCATAATCATCATCATCAATCATAGTACTGTGTGCCTACTGTGAGTTTCCTTCACATTCAAACGCGAGGATTTTAACGTGACGTATGTTTTTTTTTATATTGTTCATAGCCATGGATACAATGTCTTTCAGCCGTATACTTTTTATTATTTATTACACTTTGTTTCCTATATGTAAGTTTTCGCAAGTGCATTGAAGTCGGATGTGTTCGATTTCAAGGCCCTGGTGGAGTTTTGGCGTCAATTCTTTCCAGTTTGATGCTTTTTAGACGATTTTCTCGCAGCGGAGGAGTCGAACATGGTCAAAAATACAGCAAGTATACAATTTTAACCTGCTTCAAAAGCAGGGTTTTATATTTGGAGACTACACTAACAAAATTACGTAACTTTGATTAAAAAGTTGGTTGTGTTTTGTGTTTTATGTTTTGTGTTTCGTGATTTACGTTAATAAATTCCGCAAAATGTTGTAGGTTTATGAATAAATTCGTAGGTCTGGCAATAATTTCTAACAAAAATTGTGATTGAACTCTTAAAAAAACACGCACAAACCCCCACTAGACGCACTGAACATAGTCCACAGGTCCACCTTATACGTGGACGTCCTACGCTGCGCTTGCCGATACGTGGTCTCCACTCGAGAACTTTCTGCCCCATTGGCTGTCAGTTCTACGAGCTATGTGCCCTGCCCACTGCCGCTTCAACTTGCCAATACTCTGGGCTATGTCGGTGGCTTTCGTTCTTCTACGGATCTCCTCATTCCTGATTTGATCGCGTAGAGAAACACCGAGCATAGCCCTCTCCTCTCCATAGCGCGCTTTGTGACTATGATATATCTAATGTGGTCCATAGTCAGAAGCCAAGTTTCAGTGTCATAAGTCATCAATAGTAACACATTTCCATAATAATTAATTATAAATATATAAAGCATTTAAAGTTCTCGAGTGGAGACCACGTACCGGCAAGCGTAGCGTAGGACGTCCACCTACAAGGTGGACCGACGACCTGATAAAGGTCGCAGGAAGTCGCTGGATGCAGGCCGCTTCCAACAGGTCGATCTGGAAATCTTTGGGGGAGGGCGAGGCCTATGTTCAGCAGTGGACGTCCTATGGCTGATGATGATGATATAAAGCATTTTTACGTTGAATATCAGACTGAATACATTAAACAATAGCACCTATATACCATGATCTTGTAATAATATTATTATAACGAGATAAAGGTTCTCTTAGAATTTTTTCATAATGTATTCTAATTGTATTAACGTGAACTGTACAAAAGGAATTGTATATTTTACTGTTAGTTTATACAGCGTTTGGATTACCATTATTCAAATTAAAACCAAACATGAAGCTGTTTCATCGGAAAATTTATATCTGTGTAATTATTTTCACATTTTCCAAACTACGAGTATACCTCATTACAATACGTTGAATATTATATCTAAAACTTATGTAGTTGGTCCGTTAAGTTTTTAAACTTGTGTTATTATTACAGTGCTACAACTACAACGAAGTTAATATTAATGTTGATATAATCTCCGGTTTTATAACAGAACCAGTATAAATAATAGTTAAATAGGTCATTTAATTCGATATCTGGCGTGGCGTTATTTGCCAATTGCCATCAGTCCGGGTAGTCATGCTCACTTAAGGTCTATGCTTGTGGCGGCGCTATGTGTCGGGTCGATCACTTCCCTGCAACATGGTTGAGGAGGTCGATAACTGGCACATGCGTCATACTCGTGAACGGGTGCTGCTTGTGGAGACTGGTCTGCCTGGACTGTTTTGCCTATTTTGTTTCAGCTCAACCTGCCGTGGCTATGGGGGTCACTCAGTGTATCTTGTATGTTACTTTGTCCTATATCCAATAATATCTATTGTTAGCTGCTCTAATTTAAGGTCTTTCTGTATATGGTGCTGTACTGTATTAGTAACTGACTGTAAATTGGTGTTAAAAAGAGCAACGTCAGAGTTTCTTGCCCGTTCTTCTCTGGCGAAACAGCCTTCCGATCAGGCGATAGAGTTAATATTTGACGTAATCAAAATAATGTTTGAACATTTTATGGATTCAATTGATTTTGATCTATTTATTTATTTATTTATTAAGCAAATAAGCTAATAACTAACAGCAAAACCACATCACATATGTCGGAGGGCCAACGCTAACGTTGTTTTTTTAAAAATGGTGACGTCAACATGGCTGACGTCACTTTTGACAATAAGATGATTACTCAACTTATTTATCAACTGTGAACACTGAAATTCACTAACTCCCTTTATTAACGGTGCTCAAGAGCACCGTCTAGTCAGGGATGTGGACAGTCCGAGTGCCGGAGCACGACTGTGTCGAATCTGCTCTGAACACTCCTTTTATAGGGTGTAATATTTGCAACTACCTACTCGATACCGAATATCGAATGGCAAAGAAATAATTATAACGATTATTTTAACTTTTTAGAATCTTTTAAGGTTTCAGCAGTTTAACAATTGTAAAATAAATTAATAACGTGAAATAACAACGGCTTTTTAAATAAGCTTGCTATTTTGCGCCGATACGGCCATTCTGATAGGCGGTGCGTGCTCTGCACCAGCCTTGTAATTTGTTGTGAATACTCGTAGAACCAAAATTTTTTTTTTTTCTTTTTCTTTTCTTTTCTTTTTCTTTCTTTCTTTTCATTTGAAATAGCACTTGCTCCTATTGAAAGCTCGTGGTTGTACGCCGATACGGTCATTTTAAAAGGCCTCGTTTATTATTGCGAATTTAAGATTCCGATTTTTTTTTAAACTACCACCGGATCCAAACGCGGCCCTGCCTGAGAAGACCCGGCGAAACAAACTCAGCGGGCAAAATTACCTAGCTCACAAAACAATTTCCCGAATTGACCACTCAGGATTTTTCAAATTGACCACTTATGATTTTTAAAGATGATCACTAACGTTGACATTTAGACTTCAAAAATGACTGCAACAGTGTCACATACACCGTCTCGATCAATCCTGACCAAAATCAGGTAGTTTTTTGTTTTTGCATTGAATTCTGAGATGAAATGGCACACAAATCAAAATACGGGTATTTAGGTGCACCACGTGCCCTGGTTTATATGGTTTTTAGAGGAGGTATCCGACCAGCCTTGCCAGACCATATTTTAAACATTTGTACAAATGTTCCACACAATGCACTTTTTATGAATCAGTAGTCAGAGTGCGAATGCTCCACGCATCTATGCACTTTTCTTACGGGGATGATGCCGTGGTCTACAGGGGTTCTAAAGGAACGGGAAGGGTCGATGCTGTGGCGCTGAGCGGTCCTGTACGCCGTGGTCCACAGAGGCTCTGAAAAGTTTCTTTTTTTTTAGCTGTGGTTCTGAGCGGTCCCGTACGCCGTGGTCCACAGTTTTCCTTTTTTTTTTGGCAAATGCTCCACGCATTTATGCAGTTTTTTTTTTTTTATTGTTAAGGATGATGCTGTGGTTCTGAGCGGTCCTTTACGCCGTGGTCCACAGGGGTTCTAAAGGAACTGGGAAGGATGATGCTGTGGCCTGGGCCTTTATTATTGACCGTGGTCCACAAAGGCCCTGAAAAAGTAGTTCGAAAGTATCGGATCGAATTGAAAGTATTTCGGATTGAAATCATCAGTCGGATTGTAATTGCCAGTTGGACTGAAATTATCAGCCGGATCGATATTATCAGTCGGATTGAAATTATCAGTCGGATTGAAATCATCAGTCAGATTCAAATTATCAGTCAGATTGAAATCATCAGTCAGATTGAAAGTATCAGTCAGATTGAATGTATCGGTCGGATTGAAAGTATCCGTCGGATTGAAAGTATCCATTGTCAGGGCAGAAAGGTTCAAGTTAAATGAGTGGGATAGTGATCACACTTCTGATGTCGGAGGGCCAACGCTGACGTTGTTTTTAAAAACGGTGACGTCAGCATGGCCGACGTCACTTTTGACAATAAGATGATTACTCATCTTATTTATCAAGCGTGAACACTGAGATTCACTAACTCCCTTTATTAACGGTGCTCAAGAGCACCGTCTAGTCAGGGATGTGGACAGTCCGAGTGCCGGAGCACGACTGTGTCGAATCTGCTCTGAACACTCCTTTTATAGGGTGTAATATTTGCAACTACCTACTCGATACCGAATATCGAATGGCAAAGAAATAATTATAACGATTATTTTAACTTTTTAGAATCTTTTAAGGTTTCAGCAGTTTAACAATTGTAAAATAAATTAATAACGTGAAATAACAACGGCTTTTTAAATAAGCTTGCTATTTTGCGCCGATACATATATTATAATAGTTACAATTATTTAGCTTAGTATTTATAAATATATATAACATAGTCTGATATGATATATATGAATACTTATGGCATTGCATGACATTGTTTAAAATAGTGGCATAAAATATTAATAAACGTGATACAAACTTATTATATAGAACATTAAATTAAGGGATTCAGTACATATATTAATGTAACAGGCGTTGTCTAGTGGCAATTAACCATTATTTTCTTTCATTGCTTCAATATTACGTTATTAACTTCCAACAAAATCGCTGCAAATCGTACCTGCCCGTGTGTCACATATAGTGTACTAAGATAAGAACCGTCGAAGAAATTGAAGTAATATCGCCAGTTGTTACTTGTTTGCGGATAAACACAAGGATATCCGAGCATCGGCATTTACGAGCCCCGTTCCATTTCCATGATGGACTTGGTAATCTCATAGTACGTAATGTGGCGGATATCGGATTTTTCTCGGATATTTTTTGTTCTTTACTACGCTTAGTCGGATATTCGTGGCCACAATAGCACAAACTAGATTTGGATTTATCTTTTATGTTGCCTGCCACTCCGTTCGCGTGAAAATTTATTTTCCGGGATACAAAGCAAGACCATAGAAGACCCATATGGCAAACGAGCGAGTCTCTGCTATAGAAAAAAAAAATTAAAAGTAAGAGAATAGGAATTTGAAAAGGGAGGGGGAAACTGGGTCAATCGGAAATATCACTCGCCGAACGAAACGCAACAGCAAGCTGCCACTTTACGTCGGTTTTTGTGAGACAGTGGTATCAAACCAGTTAAGCTGGCCCATTCGTCCTGTAGACGTATCTGTCTATAGCGTGGCTCTACCACTCAAGTACTCATTGTAGTACATAGAAACAAAAGAATAATATAATAATCACAAGTTTAAAAACTTGACGGACCGACGCATCAATATAATATACCCTAGATGCACAGTTCTTTGCAAATATCCTCCTAAAAAGTGGTCTCAGGAATAAAACAAAGAAAAAGATCACAAGTTCTAATTAAATCAACACAAATATATCCCTATGCACGTGTTATAAAGTAGCTTTTTAAACGAAATGAGCAAGCGTTCTTAAATTTGAATTTTAAATTTAGAATTCCATCGACGTCCGACTGTACGCAAAACGAGTGCTTAAGCACTCCTTTGCTGTCCCATTTTCCGAGCGTTAACTGTGCGTCTAGGTAATTAATATATCGATGGACCGACGTCAAATCCGATCGTGACCAAATTTATTTGGAACCACCCTTGACATAAGCTCTATCGAACACAAAAAAAAAAATTAGTAAATTGGTCTACATTTGGCGGAGATATCGCGTAACATACATAAAAAAATACAGACGAATTAAGGACCTTCTCCTTTTTGGAAGTCGGTCGAAAAATAGTTCTTTTTTGGGGTTGGATCATTCCGGCACAACATAAAACATAACATAACATAAGCTCACGCCTGTATCCCCGAAGGGGTAGGCAGAGGCGCACTAGCGAACTAGAACACCCACATTTCGCCGAGCTTAGTTCCGTCCCAGATGTGATAGGGGGCGAGCCTTTCGCCATATCGGGCACAAATTCCAGACTCCGGGCTGATATGGAAAAATCCAATATCACTTTGCCCGACCCGGGGATCGAACCCGAGACCTCAGAACCGTAGTCGTACCGAAATACCACCACGCCACCGAGGCAGTCAGATCTAAGTACTACTTAATATATACACTTGGTTAATGAAGTTAACGTCCCTTGAAGGGTCGGAAGTTCAAACTTTAACGGTTTCACGGTTTATCTGTGTAATACAGACGGACAAAAACATTTTGGTTTAATGACGACTGTTAGTCGCCTCCGTGGTCTAGTAGCAGCATATATTGGCTGTGGATCGGGAGGTTCTGGGTTCGATTCCCATGTCGGGCAAAGCAACATTCTGATTTGATTTACCCGGGTCTGGATCCCCTAGAAGGAGGTTGATGTCAGACAGACAGCCGCTCGTAAAAACTTAGCCAAATCATTTCTGCAACAAACTTGAAAAGTTTTTTGCGCGGACCACACATTAAGGTGTGATGTGGGATGGTGGGTGGTTATGCAGGTGGAAAAAAATGTAAATCTTGAAATAAAACTATTTTTTACGGATTCTGTCGCGATTTGTTTTTATTTTTTAGTACCGACGTTCAAATGGTTCCATATGTGACCATGAAGGCTGTATTTTCGAATACTTACTTTCGAATTTAAAAATAAATTATACTCGGGGCTTCAAATAAAAACAAATCACGATAAAATCCGTAAAAATAGTTATGTTTCAATGTGTAACATTCGCGTAGACTTAAAAAATAATACTCGTAAATGCTAGAATTGTCCCGTGAAGCTGATCCATCTATACTGCAGACAAAATTGGCTACAGCGTGGCTCCACTTCTTTACTAATGTTGGGAAAATACACAATATTTTGTCTTCATTCAATCCTTTAACAGCACCACGAGAAGTTTTTTGTCCAAATCGCTTTTCTATTATTACATACACTACGAACTTTTCTATTTTAACTTGTATTTTATTTCTCGTCGATTCTGCCCGCGTACAGAGTTTTGCAAAGTTCCAAATTATTGTGTTTCTTTATAGTTAATGTCTTATTGAAGATGTACATACCTACGGCATTTTATACATTTTCAAATATTACTATACAGCCATGACGCGTTGAGTAGTAGGCTGTAAAGCGAGAGACCGCGGGTTCGATTCCTGCGCGGAGACAAACGTTTGTGTGGCCAACAGATATTTGTATCGGGTCTAGGTGTTGTGAGGCCGAAAGTCTCTCGTAGTTTCTGATACCCACCATACAGGTTACCTAGTGTGGGGTCAGAACTATGTGTCTGACTGTTGGGTATATTTATTTATTCGCCTTCATAAACACCGTGAACTTCTAGAGGTAGAAAGTGTTGTTTTATTTTTGGAAAAATGAACTGTCTCTTTCATTTAAAAAATTAATTAATTAAATCTTTATTCGTCACAAAGGTATATAATGATAAATGTGTATAATCAAGCACTTATGAATAGTCAAAACAAAGAGGGTTTACAATATAAATATTAATTATGTTATAATGCTATCGATTTTGAGATAAGCAGGCAGGTGTAGAAGCAATATCAAGGATGGGACTAAAATAAGGGATGGTGGTTTGTGGAAAAGGGAACATGGCAGGGATGCTAGTAGAGGGTAGACGGGAGATATAGGATTTATAGTCCTAATTAACCAACTCCAATAAAGAAGCTGCGTTTCAACCATGAGTCTTGGGATCGTGGATCTATTCTCGATCTATCTATCTCGTTCATCAGTCTATATAAAACAAACTTCGAATAATAGCCAAGTCCACAGTTTAACCGCGTATATCTATCACTTCAATTTAGCGAAAGGCAATAAATGCAAAGAGAGTTTCAACCTAAACGCTCTTTGCGGATTGCGCCTAATGTACTGAGCCAATCGACAAACCCTTGTTTTCTTTTATTCATATGGGTTTCCACATTTTTATGTTAGCACAGATTCATTGTTAACGCTTTCGGGTGATATACGGACCGGTTTAGCGGATTTCATTGTTTTGTGTTCTGTAGATATTTGGTTTCAATTCAGCGGCATTCATTGTTTCATTTTGTTAGTCAAGTGTTGATGTATTCAATTGGGCTTTTGTATTTGAATGCGGGGACAAGTCTGAGGTCGCTTGTCTAAGAGCCTATGCACACGGTTAATTTAAACGCGCCGACAACGCGCGTTTTACGAACGCTCACGGCGCCGTAGATGACCAAATCAGATTGTCGCATTTGTATCGATTCAAACACAATATAAAGCTATATAAACGCGCGCAAAAAACGCGTTCAAAGCGCGTCTGTCTGTTTATATAAAATTTACGTCGTCTAAAATATTAGAACAAAAGAAATATTGAAATATTTTCAAAAGTAAAAAAGTTATAAGCTGTTGATGTTTGGTGTAACCAAAGAATTTAAACGCCTCTGAGGGTGTAACCTTCAAATTGCGGGAAAGAGAAGTATCAGTATAATCACGTCACGCCATAAGATATCTCCAATATGCCCCCACTCCATAATTTAAAATATGAATTACTGTTCATTGTTCAACGAATTTCGATACAGTTTTTACGATAGGGTTTCTTTTTAATTTTATTTGCTATTACATAAACATAGTCAAGTACCCAATTGTCGGAGGAAGGTGTGTGCGACAGGAGCACGGGTCACTTCACAGTCTGGTAAAAACGCAAAGATTTCTGTATTATAATACACATACGCGCGTCTACAGCGCGTCTGTATCGCCGTAACAGCGCGTTTGTATCGATAAAACGCGCGTTTACTGCGCTACAATTTTTTTTACCGTCTGCAAGTGTTCACTGTCTGCGTTTAGATTTAATTTTAAACGCGTCAGCGCGCGTCATTTGCGCGTCGACCGCGGAAAATACGCTGTGTGGATAGGCCCTAAAACTTCATTTAGATGAAGAATTTCAGACAGGTGGTAAAAATATACCTGCGTATTTAATAAATAATATATGAAGCAGCGATAGCTCAGTTGCGAACTGTATGGACTGCCGAGACGAGTGTCGGAGGTTCGAGACCAACTCCAAAGTGGAGCATACACCTCTGACTTTTCTATGTTATGTGTGTTTTCTTTGTGAATTATCTCTTGCTGTAACAGCGAAGGAAAACATCGCGAGGAAACCTGCATATGTGAGGCAAGAGATTTTCTCCACAAAAAGAATTTCGAAGGTATGTGAAGTCTATCAACTCGCATTAGGCCAGCGTGGTAGACTAAGGCGCAACCCATCTCATTAGTAGAGGAGGCTCGTGCCCAGCAGTGAGACATTAATATTACAGAGCTAATATTAATAAATAATTCTTATACGTAATTCCTTTTCCACTTCCCCTAATTCCACGCCATCGTGGTGTGGGTTTTTACTTTTTTTTATAACCTACAGCATACTTAACATCAACTTCTAAGGGATTTGAATATTAAAAGACTAAAATAAAGGTTCAAACTGTACGAAGAATCTAGTAGCAAATAAGATTTCTACCGATAAATCTAAAGTGGCAGCTCGCTGTCGCGTTTCGATTTACGGTGGCCCAATTCTCCCCCCCACCTCCCTTTCCCAATCTGTATGTCCTTCCCTTTAGGTTGGCAACGGCCCCATGATTCCTTTTGTATCTTGGGTGCCTATGGGCGGTGGAGATAATTTACCATCAGCGGCCTGAGCAGGAAAATTTCTGACAACCGTAAATGTATTCGAACTCGATGCGCGTCTATGAAATTTGTATGAAATATTAACCAAACGTCATCAGTGCGCAGCGAACTCGAACACATTTACATTTACATTAGTTTTCCGTGCTCGGGCTACAGGAGACCCATCTGCTCGTTTGAGAGTCTCTGCTATAAAAAAAATCGCCTGTACAAGTCTACAACCGTTATAAATTAATAATGATTTGTACAAGCATCCCACACAGCGCCTCGAGCGATCTCCATCGCTGGCGTATTTGTCAGTTTTTATCCCTAATTGTTCATCCCTCGGTGTTTAGGTAGAGTGGGCGAAGTTTGTCCGCTGCGGGCTACGACGGTCTATTAACTTGAATTCAAATGAACAATACAGGGGTAAGAAAACTTTTGACACTGACTGTTAAAGTTAGGGAAGGGAAAAGGAAAGGGGAAATCTCATTTTATAACATACACATATCTTCAACCCTGTATCCCCGAAGGGATAGGCAGAGCTGAAATAGCGGACTAGAACACCCACATTTCGCCGAGCTTAGGTTCGTCCCAGAAGTGATAGGGAGCCTATCGTCATATCGGGCAAAAATTCCAGACTCCGGAAATTCCAGACTATACCTCGGCGCCTAATACATGTTAGGCTTACCTCTACCCCTCGTACCTACATAGGTACGAGTCACGGACGTAAAAAAAAGATGGACGGAGCGCTAAGAAGAATGAAATGAAGCAGGTTTTCGGCCCATTCGATCTATTGACACGTAAGACGCGTTTGTGTGCGTGGTTTCTCTGTGGCGTCTGTTTAACTAAAGGCGCGATGGTGTCCTTCTTTTTCTTTGCGTCCGTGGTACGAGTATATCTTGTGGTTTTGGGTTCGAATCCCCGGTCGGAAATATGAATCGTCGAAAATAAGCGATTTTTCGTTTACGATCTTCTTGGGCCTGGATCCCGCATCTTCTTAGTTGACGTCAGATTGCTAGTGTAAAAGACTCGGTTAAAACGTGCCTCTTATACGCACTATATTCGCTACACAACTTTACTGTATATCTCAAACTAGTTGTGTACACTTCCAGTTCCAAAGGGAGACTAACTCAATATGATAGCTCCTGCTCTTTTATACCTTTTGCTTTAGTTAATAAAGAAATACCTTCTACAAATATTATGAATTACTTAGAGGGTAGTTAATATAAATATAATTAACATACTACCCTTCAATATCGTGTACTAAATCACAACAATTATCCGAAATCGTAACACTAGTCGTAAAAATTAAGCCGAATCCCTTCTGCGACAACCTTAAAAAAATGTGCAAAGTCGATCCCACATTGGGGTAAGAGCAGATGGTAAAATATAAAAGTTTACTGTCGAAAGAGTTACCATAGTTATGAAATAATCCCTTGAAATCCCCAAAAATAATTTCATATAACGCGCACTCGTATATCAGATCCCGTAATGAAACGTACCTGTTCCGACAATCACTAATCTTCCTGTATTCCTTCTAAATCCAGTCTGAAATAGAATTTCGTTAGCATATTATGCCGATTCGTATGCGAGTCCGAAAGAGAGCTGCGCCGCCCTATTCTGAAAATCGTTTAGTTCCACTACGAAAGAATCATTTACAATTTTCAATCTTTTTTTTATAGCAGAGGCGGGCAAACGAGCAGGTAGGTCACCTGATGGTAAATGATCTCCACAGCCCATAGCCACTCAAGACACAAAAATAATTGTGAGTGCATTGCCAACCTAAAAGGAGGGAATTAGGGATTTGGAAAGGGAGGGGAGAAATTGAGCCACCGGAAGTCTCATTCACCGAACGAAACTCGACAGCGAGCTGCCACTTTACGTCGGTTTTCTGTGAGACAGTGGTATCAAACCGGTCGAGCCGACCCATTCGTGCTATAGAAATAACTGTCTACAGCGCGGCGCGGCGTTACCACTCAAGCACTCTTACTTTTCTTATTATTAAGAGTGATTTTTTTAAATAGATAATTTGCATAGAGGGATAATTTTGCTTGGACACAATATACATTAACTGCCAAAATAATCAAATATGAGTTTTAGTATCATAATTATATGCCTCGGTGGCGAAGTTGTATTTTCGTACGACTACCGTACTGAGGTCTCGGGTTCGATCCCCGGTCCGGATAAAGTAATATTGTATTTTCCAATATCAGCCCGGAATCTGGGAATTTATGCCCGATATGGCGATAAGCTCGTCCCCTATCACATCTGGGACGGAACTAAGCTCGGCGAAATGTGGCCCTGTGGGTATTCTAGTTCGCTAGTGCGCCTCTGCCTACCTCTTCGTTGATACAGGCCTGGGCTTATGTATTTAATACATTGTATAAAAAGAGTTAATGACAAAATCTAAGCTTATACATTTATTTACATATGATAAATTAATCAAGAGACCAAAGACAAAGCGGTACGAACAAAATTACACAAAGTAACAGCAATATCGTTTCAAAATCGCTGTAAATGTTCAGAATAAGTATCGCAGCCCGGGTGGAACTCATTAAATTTTCAACCGTTACCCGTTCCGAACGAGTCTGTGCAAGCGAATTATTAATTAATCCAAATACATATATACCAAAACTCATTTTTCTTAATCCACGCAGCTTTGGCAACGTTTTCTAATTTATTATGTGATTATTCATGCAAAATGCTCTTGTGGAGTTTGTGTGTGCTGTTTTTAATTGATAATCGTATCACAGTCTTAAAATCCTACAGTTTGTCAATAATATAGGGCCTTACTTATAAAGACAGTTTAACTGAGCAAATGGTAAAAAATAGTCCGTCCCTTTTATTTTCAAACAACGTGACACAAGGAAAAAAGTGACAGACTATTCTTAGTCATTTGCTCAGCTAAACTCTTTTTTTAAGTAAGGCCCGTTATGTTTAGTACTCTTTATTATACAAGGTGTTTCTTACATTTTTAAACAATATATTTTATAAAAATACATTTAAAAATATAAGAATATTCCTTTCCGATGGCGAAGCTCGGAAACCATATTATAGAATTATAATATCACCATTATAGCAGCATCATTATTTAGTTATTCTACCTGTCCTTGATCCACTTCAATGAGCGGTCGACGCAACATTTTTTTCAAGCATATTACGGAAAGCATTCTGCTTCATTTCTACGATCTGTGTGATGTCAACCCTCTTCTGGGTGAATCGTATTAAGCATTATGTAAATTGTGAATAATAAAACTGTAGATGTAAATAAGAACTACGTATAATAGATTTATAAATGATACAATGTATAGCAATAGGTTGTCTCCTTGGTCTAGTGGCAGCGTATATGTGCTGTGGATCGGAAGGTCCTGGGTTCGATTCCCTGGTCGGGAAAAGCTAATTTTCTCATTTAATTTGCCTGGGACTGGATCCTTCAGAGGGGGTTGACGTCAGGAAGGTGGCCGGTCGTAAAAACTAATCCAGATCTCTTTCCGCAACATGCTTGAAAACAGAAAAAGTGTGTTGCGCCGACCTCACTTTAAGGTGGGATAAGGGCAGATCGAAAAAAAAACAATGTATAGCTAAACGGTAGACATAAACTGAGAGAGTGACAATGTGTTGTCAAACTATTATTTCGTTTTTTTATGAGTTTACATCAAATAGTTGTAACAAAAGACACCCTACCGGACAAAATAAACAAAAGACCTCACAACGGATACACTGCCACTAGATCAAGGATATGCAGTCATTTTTGTCACAAGTATATGTAACAAGTAAACACTTGTTACGATTTGAGTTTCGAGATAAAAATATTAAGTTTTTGGAATATCTGTCTTTCTATCTCTCTCCCTCTTCCTCTTTGGAAAACTCCAAAGAGGGAGGTGGTCTAGGAACTAGACCAAGGATAAAGGAGGCGACTATTACGCATAGTTGATCTGCCTAAACCTTCTGTGCCGTACTGTGTTATTTTCATACTGGGTTAGGTCTAATATTGGCAAAGTAATTATAAATATGCTCTAGTAATTATGTTTACTTGTAGCTTAGTTTATTAAGTAACTAGTAGGGCTAATTACAGGTTAAATTAGTAATTAGTGGAACTTTTAGGGTGGTGGTATTTTGTTTATGCCCGTTATGGCGATAGGCTCGCCCCCCATCCCATCTGGGATGGAACTAAGCTCGGCGAAATGTGGGTGTTCTAGTTCGCTAGTGCGCCTCTACCTACACCTTCGGGGATACAGGCATGAGCTTACTGTATAATGGTCTTGGGTTCAATTCCAAGTTCCGGGGTTATTGTAATGTTCAACATATAAAAAAAACGTAATGAAATGTTATACCATAATACTGGCAGTAAATTTTGAGTGATTTCCATTTCAATTTCCTAAAAACGGATGTTTCAAAATGAATGTTCCTTCGATTAAAATCAGGGCTTTTTTGCAAGATTCCAATAAGCATTATTCCGCGCTCAAAGAAATTCTGAAAAATTCAAAAACAAACATACTTTTCCTTACAAATTCTTTTTCGAAATTATACTACTGAAAGGTTAATTTTAACTCTAACCGCAAAAGTTGCAATGTAATATTCCTAACAAAAAACAGTTTTGCAGAATTCCCGTTTTAAAACTACAATACGGATGCTAGCAACATCTTTCGAACGTTTATTTTAATATCGCTTAGTTATCGCCTCCTTGGTCTAGTGGCAACATGTATGGGCTGTGGACCGGGAGGTCCTAAGTTCGACTCCCAAGTCGGGCAAAGTAGTTCTCTAATTTAATTTTCCCGGGACTGGATTCTTCATAGGGAGTTGACGTCAGGCAGGCGGCCGGTCATAAAAACTAAGCAAAATCCTCTCTGCAATATGATTGAAAAAGTATGTTGCACCGACCCCACATTAAGGTGGGAGAAGGGCAGGGAGAAAGATACACTGAACAAAGGAATTAACTCTAACCGCAAAAGTTGCAACGCAATATTCTTAACAAAAAACAGTTTTGCAGAATTCCCGTTTTAAAACTAGATGTACAATACGAACGCTAGCAACATCTGTCGAACGTTATTTTTATATCGTTTAGTTTCTAAACTACATATTTCAGGAACACGGGCTTATAAAAACTCCATTAGGTGGAAGCTATATCCTCCGTACACAGTAAATAGTATAGGCGAAAGGTTAAATACCATACGTTTCCAGGTGGTAGAGCCACGCTGTAGACAGTAACGTCTATAGCACGAATGGGCCGGCTCGACCGGTTAGATACCACTGTCTCACAGAAAACCGACGTAAAGTGGCAGCTTGCTGTCGCGTTTCGTTCGGTGAGTGAGATTTCCGGTGGCCCATTTCCCCACTCCCTTTCCCAATCCCCTTCCCTCCCCTTCCATTCCCTCCTTTTAGGTCGGCAACGCACCCATGATTTTTTTGTCTTGGGTGTCTATGGGCGGTGGAGATCACTTACCATCAGGTGACCCATCTGCTCGTTTGCCAATCTCAGCTATAAAAAAAAAATACTAGGAAACAATGGTGAATGGTAGACATTTTGAATACGTAAGCATTGTTTCTTGTCTTTTGTAATTTGTATACAACATAACATAAGCTCACGCCTGTATCCTCGAAGGGGTAGGCAGAGGTGCACTAGCGAACTAGAGCACCCACATTAGGCCGAGCTTAGTTCCGTCCCAGATGTGATAGGGGGCGAGCCTATCGCCATATCGGGTACAAATTCCAGACTCCGAGCTGATATGGAAAAATCCAATCACTTTGTCCGACACGGGGATCGAACCCGAGATCTCAGGACGGTAGTCGTACCGAAATGAAAAAGCGAGAGCAGTGGGACAGTAATATTACAGGGGTAATATTATTATTATAGGACGTCCACTGCTGAACATAGGCCTCCCCCAAAGATTTCCAGATCGACCTGTTGGAAGCGGTTTTTTTCGTTTTTTGTTCAGTGGGCGTCCTATGACTGATGATGATGATGATGATGATGATGATGATGATGATGATGATGATGATGATGATGATGATTAATATCATATATTATTATTAACCTTATAGGGGCTATCAAGCAAGTTTCCATACAAAAAAAATCCATAAAAAGAGAATTTTCAAGCACCTTTCCATACAAAGAGAATTTTGTAATTTAATTCCCTCAGACGTTGACGTCAGGCACGCAGCCGGTCGTAAAAACTTTGCTAAATCCTTTCTGCAACATTCTTGAAAACGTATGTTGCGGCGACCCACATTAAAGTGGGATATGGGCAGGCAGAAAGAAAAGGCTACCAAAGACAACTCATGTGATTTTCGATTAAATAACCTCACGCACGGTCAAATGCCATTACCAAAATCATATACAAAATAACAGAAGAATTGAGAACTTATCTTTTAAAGTCCGATGAAAACATAAAACGACACCGAATCCTTACATCTTGCTTCGCAAAGAAAGTTGTAGAAACTTCAACTGGAGCGTACTTAATGTTAATTAAGTAGTGAACCAGTAACAAATCTTCTCGGAACGATCTGCCGTGTAATTACACCTTTGGGTTTACACGCTAAATACTATTTACTTGGTTTGCCGATATTTTTTTATAGATCAGCAGGTCGATTCTCTAACGTTTCATTTGTGAAGACAACGTTGCGGCATCGTTGCGGCAACAATGTTTTCATTTTTGTATTTAGCAAGGTACAAAGCGCACGCACTAGCGCTATGCGTGATGGCGCTTATGCGAACCAGCTCTCTCGAGCGAGGCGTATAAATGTATGGAAAATGGTATTCTCTAAGACCCAACAACGTTGAACGCTCCGTCGATCTCAATGATGTGCGCTGCGGGAGCTCGTCGTCGATCGCAAAGTTGTGGCGTTTCTTAGAGAATCGACCTGTGGTAATATGTATTAACGGCAGAGGCGCACTAGCGAACATCCACATTTCGCAGCTTATTTTCGTCCCAGAATCTGATAGGGGGTGAGCCTATCGCCATATCGGACACAAATTCCAGACACCGGCCCAATAACACAGCACAGACGTAAAAAAAGAGGGTAAGAAGGTAAGCAGGGTTTTTGGTGCATTCAATCTATCGACACGTAATGGCGTGTGTGTAGGGCACTTTTGTACAGGCGCGTTTGTGTGCGTGGCTTCTCTGTGGCGTCCGTTTAGCTATAGGCAAGATGGCGTCCTTGTTCTTAAGTCGGTATATCATAGAAGTGACCGAAATACAACTACGCCACCGAGGCGGGCATTTCAACTAATGTCTAAAGAGTTTTTCCATAATCACGCAAATAACCTAAAACCAGTATAAAATGTGATTTCAGAAAACGCTTTCACGTAAGCAGAGCCGCAAACAAAAGTTAGGCTGAGTTTTATAGAGCCAACTTCGACTAAGTCTGAGTCAAAGAAACGAACTTAGTGAGGATTTGGAATTTTTAAATCGAACATTGACTTAGTCCGAGCCATTTTTTAAGAAGACAGACTGACAGACAGATTAAGCAAAGATTTTCTTGTAAAAAATGACTCGGACTAACTTAGTCGAAGTTCGCTCTATACATAGATCTCCGATTGACAGCCTCCGTGGCGCAGCTGGCGAGTAGCCGGCTGTGAAACGTGAGGACGCGGGTTCGATTCCCGCACCGAGACAAATGTCTATGTGGCCCATAGATATTTGTTTCGGGTCAGGGTGTTGTGAGACCGAAAGTCTCTCGTAGTTTCTGATACCCACGATACAGGATACACCTAGTGTGGGTTCAGGACTATGTGTGTGACTGTTGAGTGTATTTATTTATTTATTTATTATCTCAGCCTTAGTCAACAACAGATCCAGAATCATAGTACAGTCATTTCTCTGTTTGCATTTATATTTATCTGGAAAACACATGTTGCCTTCATGTTTACAACGTGTTTGATTTAAAAACTAGATGTATGACACTGCAGCTGTCCCTGCTAGTTTCCTTGGCGTTTGTTACGTGACTGAGGCACCAAATGATACAGTTTGTAGTTTAAAATGTTACAAACAGTTTCGTTGTACTCTAAGGTTCCGTCTTATAATACAAAGACTACAGCCTCCGACTGAAGAATCTTCGAAATATCGACTCTTGATCAATTAACTGTATTTAATAGTTTTTTTTATTAGTGCATCTCTAAATGCATAATGACGTAAAAATTATTCTGCACTTTCTTTTTGAACTCGTCTCGAATAATAACTGCATATAGAATTAGAATCTAACCAGAATCTAACCGCGGTGTTCCCCTCTTCCTATTGCGAAGGTCACGAGGTCCTGCGAGGGCCACTTTCCGCTTTCCGCGAGGGCCGTTTTCGAACCTGTGAGAATCGTCTTGGCATTGCCGTATATACAGGGTCCACACCCAACTGAGCTATAGCTGTTTCACAATCCAAATTCTAAAATACTCTCACCTCTTCTCAATCCACTGGTGATAAGCACCATTGTGCAATACATCGCACAATATATACTGCATATCGCTTATATTTTTTATGGCTTATTCTTCTTTCTACCTGCCCTTATCCCACCTTAATGTGGGGTCGGCGCAACACACTTTTACAAGCATGTTGCAGAGAGGATTTGGCTTAGTTTTATGACCGGCCGCCTGTCTGACGAATTCTGGTCCAGCCCCGGGCAAATTAAATTAGAAAATTGGCTTTGCCCGACCTGAGAATCGAACCCAGGACCTCCCGGTCCACAGCCCATACATGCTACCACTAGACTAAGCAGGCGACTAGCTTTCATGGCTTCTTTATCTATTTATGCTATATTTTATGTATTGCAACCCCCCTGCACCCATATTTTGGGAGTATAGATGTCTCTGATTCTCTCTGATCAGATAACTCGATTGAGCGGTTGTCGGTCTCTATACAAAATTTGATATTGAGGATATAACCATCTGAATTCTCGAAAATCGTCAACATAAACACCCAAACAAATTACTAAACCATTACTCCGACCTCCAAATCTGATAGAACAGCTATACAATACACACAAAAGAATTATGAATGGAGAGCACAAAGGACGCTGATAACATATCTCACGGTTATAATATTCTGAACAGTACAATCCGATTTGCTTGGGTATTTTGCCACGACAATCTACGTAGGCGCTCTGACGAGTCAGAGTACTCAGTCAGTACTAGTGGTTCTCGAAAATAATATTTATAAGAATATTTTGTGTAAGTGTTATTCGAAAACTAAAATACAAAAGGACAGCCTCCTGGCGTAGCCGGCTGTGAAAAGTGAGGTCGCAGGCTCGATTCCCGCACCGAGACAAATGTCTGTGTGGCCAACAGATATTTGTTTCGGGTCTGGGTGTTGTGAGACGAAAGTCTCTCGTAGTTCCTGATACCCACAACACAAGACTCGATCTTAGTGTAGGGTCAGGACTATGTGTGTATTGTGTGTATTTATTTATTCTTTATAACTTTGGAACCATAGTAGAATAATACGTAAGATAATCGAATTTACGGTCTTTATAAAAAATATCTCAAATTTGATTCTACACCAGGATTTTTACAACACATACATTACATAAGCTCACGCTTATATCCTCGAAGGAGTAGGCAGAGGAAGTAGCGAATAGAGTAGCGAACTAGAACACCCACATTCCGCGCAGCTTAAAACCTCAAAATAAATGTATATACACACACAACGATGTAATACATTGCAATCAGCATGATGAATGTTAGTTAATTGAATACACTCCAATGCTCGAAGCCTTTTGTCATATCCAAACAGTGTATGCAATCAAACTCGTATTAATAGGAAAATACTACATAAGCTAGGCTTAATTTGGATCCAGTTTCAAAGGACCCTTTCAAAGCTATGTTTGTCAAATTATAACATAACTAGGCTACATTATTCTGGCGACCGGGGAGGGACAAACTCTATCTTTATGACATGCAATATGATTAATGTTACTAATTTCTTAAGTTTACGCGAATGTACATTGAAACTTAGATGAATAAAGTCAAATAAAACTATTTTTACGGATTCTATCACGATTTGTATTATTTTTATGCCTGACGTTTCGAAGGCTTTGCAGTCTTTTAACTTTTCAATTTTGTATAATTTAAATAAAAAATAATTAATTAAATAAAAAATACTAGTTTGCTAGTGCGCCTCTGCCTACTCCTTCGGGGATACAGGCGTGAGCTTATGTGTTATGTTATAATTTAAAAGTGAAGGTAGATATTGTAAAACTAACATTTTTGGACAAATGACACCTCAATCAGCGCTTTTTGTACAGGGACGCTATAAATACTTGCAATAATGTTGTGAGACCTAAAATCTCTCGTAGTTCCTGATACCCACGACATAAGACTCGATCTTAGTGTGGGTTCAGGATTATGTATGTGAGTGTTGGGTGTTATTTATTATTATTAATGTTAACGATGTCTTGCCTCTTTCACTCTCAAACTATTTGCGGTAAGGTAGAAAGGGGACCAGGTTTTAAATTTAAATAGTCGCGGGCGGCTCGGCTTCCGGTGGCCCATACGCTTATGTAATATATATATGTACATATGTGCCGCCTCTGGCAGGTTAAGCACTGCTTATATTTATATACCTGAACTCTACTAGAAATTGTGGTTCCATTGAGTATTATTATGACAGCCTCCGTGGCGCAGTGGGCGAGTAGCCGGTTGTGAAGCGAGAGGCCGCGGGTTCGATTCCCGCATTGAGACAAATGTTTGTGTGGCCCACAGGTATTTGTTTCAAGTCTGGGTGTTGTGAGACCGAATGTCTCTCATAGTTTCTGATACCCACGATACAGGTTATACCTAGTGTGGGGTCAGGACTAGGAGTGTGACTGTTGGGTGTATTTATTTATTTATTTATTTTATTGCTGACAGAAAAAAAACGTATCATCATCATCATCATCATCAGCATATGACGTCCACTGCTGAACATAGGCCTCCCCCAAAGATTTCCAGATCGACCTCTTGGAAGCGGCCTGCATCCAGCGACGTATATAAAAAACATAAACGTATATAAAACGTATATTTTGAGTGGTAGAGCCACGCTGTAGATAGTAACGTCTACAGCACGGATGGGCCGGCTCGACCGGTTTGATAACTGTCTCAAAGAAAACCAACGTAAAGTGGCAGCTTGCTGTCGTGCTTCGTTCGGTGAGTGAGATTTCCGATGGCCCATTTCCCCCCTCCCTTTCCATTCCCTCCTTTTAGGTTAGCAACGTACTTATGATTCTTTTTGTGTCTTGGGCGTCTATGGGCGGTGGAGATCACTTACCATCAAGTGACTTACTGCTCGTTTGTCAGTCTCTGCTAAAAAAAAATGTAAGAAAGAAAGATATAAGTTGAAATAAAGCATATTGGTAATTTAATGTAGGTATAATTACTCAAAAACACATGTATTTCGTGCAATCTTTTGCATTTCTTTTATGATTTTAAAGAAATTTGTTCCAAACTCATTAAAATGAGTTCCACTGGTAAAACTCGTTTGCTCATATAATGAGGTTATTCTTAAGGAATTCATTTAAAGTTCGACGCGAAAATATGGCCTGTCGAAAACCCGGCCGATTTACAGAGGCATGCTTATATTAGACTGGTAGCTTGTTAAAATAATAATCCTATTTAATGAGGTTATAATAAAAACAATTGAACGTTTGTTATGGGAGAATTAAAATTAATTAGCTCTGCTCGATAAATTTAATTAATAAGTGGGTGCAAATAAACGTACCCGGGAAAATCGTAATATAATGACATGGGAATCGAACCCAGGACTTCCCGGTCCACAGCGCACAGACATTAGACCAAAGAGGCGACTCGGCTTTTGAGACTTAAAAATAATGGCTTAGAATGACGAGTGAGAAGTTATACATTACATTCAGTTACTAAAAAAGCTTAACAAAAATATAACATTGTCATATTGTAACACTAGCTTTTGGTCGCGACTACATTCAACCCGCGTTACATCCCTGTGTGGGATTAATTTCAAAAACCCTTTCATTGTATTCGCCTACGTCATAAAAGGAAGCCGAGTGTATTTCACGTTCCTAGCTCCAATAGTTTCGGCTGTACGCTCATACGTCAGTCAGTCAATGAGTTTCCCCTTATATATATAACATAACATAAGCCCACGCTTGTATCCCCGAAGAAGTAAGCAGAGGCGCACTAGCGAACTAGTACACCCACATTTCGCCGAGCTTAGTTTCGTCCCAGATGTGATAGGAGGCGAGCGTATCGCCATTTCGGACAAAAATTCCAGACTCCGGGCTGATATGGAAAAATCCAATATCACTTTGCCCGACCCGGGGATCGAACCCAAGACCTCAGGACGGTAGTCGTACCGAAATACAACCACGCCACCGAGGCAGGCATATTATGTAGAGACTACATTAGATCTAGGTTAGCCAATTTATGTTTGTCATTATTATATCAAATAATATGGATGAATATTCAATGTGTACACCCTTTTTATATCCCTTAGGAGCGAATAAATCGGTTGAGGGAGTTTGTTTACATACTCTTTACAAGTTTACGTCCCTCAATATGAATAGAGTTATTTATGAGGACATTTTTATTTTATTCATTTACGTCATTCGCCTCCTTGGTTTAGTGGCTGTGGGCTGTGGACTTGGATTCAAAGTCTTGTGTAGGATTTTTATAGGCTGAGATCCGACTGCAAAATCACTAATTCGTTCATAAAATAATATTACTTAAAAATACTCGCTGGCAAATTTTGATTAGCACCTTGGCAAAAATAGACTCCCCTATAATATAATATAAGCAGTGATAGCTCAGTTGGGTGTGGCACGGACTGCCGAGCCGAGTGTCGGAGGTTCGAGACCAAACCCAAAATGGAGCATACGCCTCTGACTTTTCTATATTAAGTGTGTTTTCATAGCGAAATATCGCTTGCTATAACGGTGAAGGAAAACATCGTGAGGAAACTTGCATACCCGAAAATATCTCCACAAGATATTTGAAGGTATGTCAAGTCTACCAACCCGCATTAGGCCAGCGTGGTAGACTAAGGCCTAACCCCTCTCATTGGTAGAGGAGGCCCGTGCCCAGCAGTGGGACATTGATATTACAGGGCTAATATTATATATCATCATCATCATCATCAGCCACAGGATGTCCACTACTGAACATAGGCCTCCCCCAAAGCTTTCCAGATCGACCTGTTGGAAGCGGCCTGCATCCAGCGACTTCCTGCGACCTTTATCAGGTCGTCGGTCCACCTTGTAGGTGGACGTCCTACGCTGCGCTTCCCAGTACGCAGTCTCCACTCGAGAACTCTTCTGCCCCATCGGCTATATATAATATAATAATTAGATTTTGATGACATACTTTAAGATCGTAGAGATCTTGCAACGGGATCTTGGTCTATTAAGTAAGCTTTTCTTCGTTTCTTCACGAAACAAGGTAATAACCACTGATCTATCGACAGCGTTACAAAGCGAGAACGTTGAGGTCATAGGTTCAAATCCCTGGTCGAGTTCTTACAATTTAGACCGACTTCAAAATAAATAAAATAAAAATAAAAAATATATATTTCTTACTAAATTAGGTACAAAAGGTTGTTTATAAGAATTAATACAATTATACTAAAACACTTAATTAAATTACATTTCCAAGCTTCATAGTAAGAACCCCTCTTTAATCGAGAGTAAAGGCCTCCTCTAGAGATTTCCAAGAGTTTCCAGTTTTTATTTTTTGTGTATGTAAGGATGGGGTTATTTATATAAGGGTCACGACTGGATACATTTTGAATTCGGATGATCTAATTCTATTTCACCTTTGCCTACCCCTTCGGAAATACAGGCTTGAGTATAACAAAATAAAGTTAACGGACCGCCTTAAAAATTTAACCGATTGTGACCACTTTTGGGACTTGAAACAAGCTTAGAACACAAAAAGAATCTTGAAAAACCGTTCACATTTGGCGGAGATATCGCATAATATATATAGACTCACGCCTCCAATCCCCGAAGGGGCAGGCAGAAGCGAACTAGAAAACTAGATCACCACACTTCGCCGCGCTAATTTACTTCCCAGATGTGATATCAGACTCCGGGCTGATACTGAAAAATTCAATATCACTTTTCCCAACCCGGGGATCGAACCCAAGACCTCAAGGTGGTAGTCATATCGAAATACCACTACGCCACCGAGGCAGTCAATTCAATCGCATAACATACACAAATAATGCAGTTGAATCTATGACCTCCTTTAAATAGGTTAAGATAAAAAGGTACCATAATGGTGATCCGTGACAATAGTCCAAGGCCCGTGTGTGATTGTTCGGGTCGGTGGGAACGGTGGGATGGTGCAGTTTGGGCATTTGTCAGCATTGCCGGCCGCGAGCCGAGCGCGGGACGCTGACTCGGCGGTATGAAACGCGCCGAGTGAGGGATAAACTTATAGCGGAATTAAATGACCTAGGGGTTACCACCATCTCTTATAGCAGTATTACTATAATCTTACGTGTATCGATTCCCGTACAAAAAAAAACGAAGTAAGATTATAATAATACTGCTGTAACAGGCGGTGGTAACCCCCCTGATGTTTGATTGGTACGGGTATGGGGGTATCCCTGTGATGCATCGGTCATCCGCCTGTCTTGTCGCAAGCCGAAAGATAAGCTTCTTCCCTCTAGGGATTCGGAGTGTGAAGAACAACATAACATAAGCTCACGCCTGTATCCCCGAAGGGGTAGGCATAGGCGCACTAGCGAACTAGAACACCCACATTTCGCCGAGCTTAGTTCCGTCCCAGATGTGATAGGGGGCGAGCCTATCGCCATCATCATCATCATCATCATCATCAGCCATAGGACGTCCACTGCTGAACATAGGCCTCCCCCAAAAATTTCCAGATTGACCTGTTGGAAGCAGCCTGCATCCAGCGACTTCCTGCGACCTTTATCAGGTCGTCGGTCCACCTTGTAGGTGGACGTCCTACGCCATATCGGGCACAAATTCTAGACTCCGGGCTGATATGGAAAAATCCAATATCACTTTGCCCGACCCGGGGATCCCCAAGACCTCAGGACGGTAGTCGTACCGAAATACAACTAGGCCACCGAGGCAGTCATAAGATACAGGAAGATTATAATAATACTGCTATAACAGGTGGTGGTAACCTCCCTGATGGTTGATTGGAACGGGTATGGGGGTATCTCTGTGTGTGTATATTTACTACCTGTTTTAAATAACTAACAACTTCATATAAATGATATTGAAAATAACTTTTTTTTTTATATAGCAGTGATTGGCAAACGAGCAGATGGGTCACCTGATGGTAAGTGATCTCCACCGCCCATAGACACCCAAGACGCAAAAAGAATCATGCTGTTGCATGCGTTGCCAACCTAAAAGGAGGGAATGGGAGGGGAGGGATTAGGGATTGGGAAAGAGAGTGGGGAAATTGGCCACCGGAAATCTCACTCACCGAACGAAACGCGACAGCAAGCTGCCACTTTACGTCGGTTTTCTGTGAGACAGTGATATCTAACCGGTCGAGCCGGACATTCGTTCTATAGACGTTACTGTCTACAGCGTGGTAGCTCTAAAACTTGCACGATTTTCATTACAGAAATAATAATATTTATTTGATAGCCCAAAGCGCATAACTTGCACCAAAGACAAACGAATTAGTGAACAATGGGCGCTGTTTACTGGCAAACTTGGCCTGTATAATGCGAAACTTATAACGGTACTGTATGAAAAGTGCGCGGTAATTGATGTAGGCGGCTTCGCACATGTTATGCGGTTATTATTATTATTTCTTCCAAAAAGGAGAAGGTCCTCAATTCGTCTGTATTTTTTGTATGTTACGCGATATCTCCGCCGAATGTGGCCCGATTTTCATAAATCTTTTTGTATTCGATAGAGCTTATTTCAAGGGTGTGACCGGAATTGAAGTAGGTCTGTTAAATATTTAAACTTGTGATTATCTATATTCAGTATGAGCCCAGAGTCTGAGATTTGTATATAGGGATAGGCTAGTTCCTCAGCAAATCTAGGACGGAAATGATCTCGGCGAAATGTCGATGTTTTAGTTCTGTAGTTCGCCTCTGCCTATCCCTAATGGGTTGCATGCGTGAGTCTATGTATGTATATTTAAATAATCACAAGTTTAAAAACTTAACGGACCGACCTCAGATCCGATCGTAACCAAATTTATATGGGACCACCCTTGAAATAATCTCTATCGAACTTTCATTCACATTCCATTACGTATATAAAGAAATAACGAATCTAATATAAAGCGTGTAAAAAGTTCTAACTCGTCTATGGCTGAGATCTAAAATCTTTGCTTAGTCTGTCTGTCAGTTTGTTTTCATTGTAAAAAATGACTTGGAGTAAATCAGAGTTCGATTTAACAATCCCAAATCCTCACTGAGTTCGTGACTTTGACTTAGACTTAGACGACGTTCGCTCTATAGATCTCAGCCTAAAACTTGTGACTAAGTTACCCACAGACGCAATAATACGGGACGGTTCTAAGGTAACGCATGTACTTGTGCTAATTACAAAGTTCAAAACACCATTTCCTTTGCGAAATCAGTTAAAAACAAACTAACAAGATAACTTTCCAGTGATATAAACTCGGCGGCATTTTACCGCTCCCGAGCGGCCGCGAATTAGGCAACTTGGGTAGACAGCCGTCACGCCACGGGAGGTGATGTGGCTTTACCTTATAGACCGACTTAAAAAAGGAGGAGGTCCTCAATTGATCTCTATTTTCGACTGACTTCCAAAAAGGAAAAGGTTCTCAATTCGTCTGTATTTTTAATGTATGCTACGAGATCTCCGCCAAATATGGGCCAATTTTAAAGATTATTTTTCTGTTTGATAGAGCTTATTCCAAGGGTGGTCCCATATAAATTTTATTACTATCGAATACATTTTGAAGTCGGTCCGTTTAGTTTTAAAACTTGTGGGTATGTAGCAGTGACTGGTGCAGGTCACTTGATGGTAAACCACCACTCATAGACTTATGAATTTAAAACATATCATGGGCTCTCTCTTTCTACTTGCCCTTATGCCACCTTAATGTGGGGTCGGCGCAACACACTTTTTGAAGCATGTTGCAGAGAGGATTTGGCTTAGTTTTTACGACCGGCCGCTTGTCTGACGTCAACCCCCTATGAGGGATCCAGTCCCGGGCAAATTAACATAACATAACACATACCTAACACACAAATACATAACAATTTAACATAACAAATTAAATTAGAAAATTTGCTTTGCCCGACCTGGGCAACTCACCCAAGACCTCCCGGTCCACAGCCCGTAAAAACATATCACGTGTTGCCAACCTTAAAAAGATAATAGGGATGACTAATGTTAGCGGGATTTGGGTCCCTGGAAATCTCACTCACCGAACAAAACGTATTGACGTCGATTTTCGGAGAGACAGTGGTATCAAACCGGTCGAGCCGACCCATTCGCCCTGGAAACGGTACTGTCTACAGCGTGGCTCTACCGCTCAGAACCTACACCTACTTATTGTAGCAAAGTGACTAGCACCACGACCTATAGTCCCATAAATTATGTTAGGAGAGTTGTTACATTCAGAAATTAATTCCTGAGTTCTTGTGGCATTGGGGAATAAAGTATTGCCAGAGTTAGCCGACCAAGTTATAAAAGCAATAAGCGTCAATATTAAAAGTAACTTAATTAATGTATCTTCACGCTGGGTGTGCGTAATATACTCGCGCCTATTAGTTTTATTTCAGACTAGCTTTTGCCCGCGGCTCCGCACGCGTATTATGTAGGGCCAACGGAAAAAACTTTTGATTTGTCGATCCGCCCTGTCGTTTTAGTCTAAATATGGGCGACCCAGCTATCGATTTTGAAGTTAATCGGCCCAAAAACAAAGAAAAACAAAATGGCGGCCACTTTTGACAGGTTTGAGAGCGATTCTGTCGTTCGAAACCACAGCGCGAATCAGATATCAATTTTGAAGTCAATCGGCCCAAAAACATAGAAAAACAAAACGGCGGCCACTTTTGACAGATTTGACAGCGGTTCTGTCGTTCCGAACCACGGGGCGACCTAGATATCGATTTTGAAGTCAATCGGCCCAAAAACAAAGAAAATCAAAATGGCGGACACTTTTGACAGGTCTGACAGCGGTTCTGTCATTGGGAACCACGGGGCGACTCAGATATCGATTTTGAAGTCAATCGGCCCAAAAACAAAGAAAAACAAAATGGCGGCCACTTTTGACAGGTTTGACAGCGGTTCTGTCATTCGGAACCACGGGGTGACTCAGATATCGATTTTGAAGTCAATCGGCCCAAAAACAAAGAAAAACAAAATGGCGGCTACTTTTGACAGTTCTGACAGCGGTTCTGTCGTTTGGAACCACGAGGCGACTCAGATATCGATTTTGAAATCAATCGGCCCAAAAACAAAGAAAAGCAAAATGGCGGCCACTTTTGACAGGTCTAACAGCGGTTCTGTCATTCGGAACCACGGGGCGACTCAGATATCGATTTTGAAGTCAATCGGCCCAAAAACAAAGAAAAACAAAATGGCGGCCACTTTTGACAGGTCTGACAGCGGTTCTGTCGTTCGGAACCACGGGGCGACTCAGATATCGATTTTGAAGTCAATCGGCCCAAAAACAAAGAAAAACAAAATGGCTGCCACTTTTGACAGGTCTGACAGCGGTTCTGTCGTTCGGAACCACGGAGCGACCCAGATATCGATTTTGAAGTCAATCGGCCCAAAAACAAAGAAAATCAAAATGGCGGCCACTTTTGACAGGTCTGACAGCGGTTCTGTCATTGGGAACCACGGGGCGACTCAGATATCAATTTTGAAGTCAATCAGCCCAAAAACAAAGAAAAACAAAATGGTGGCCACTTTTGACAGGTCTGACAGCGGTTCTGTTGTTCGGAACCGAGGAGCGACCCAGATATCGATTTTGAAGTCAATCGGCCCAAAAACAAAGGAAATCAAAATGGCGGCCACTTTTGACAGGTCTGACAGCGGTTCTGTCATTGGGAACCACGGGGCGACTCAGATATCGATTTTGAAGTCAATTGGCCCAAAAACAAAGAAAAACAAAATGGCGGCCACCTTTGACAGGTCTGACAGCGGTTCTGTCATTCGGAACCGCGGGGTGACTCAGATATCGATTTTGAAGTCAATCGGTCCAGAAACAAAGAAACAAATTTTCAACCCCTATTTCATCCCTTTGTAGGATAAAAATATATCGCACCCCATTTCTGTCCTTAGGGCTAAAACTATCCTCATACCAACTTTCTTAAAAATCCGTTCAGCGGTTTCTGGATTCCCATAAAAACTTTCATCCCCTATTTCATCTCATTAGGGGTTGATTTAAAAAAGTAGCCCATTTGTTTCTTTAAACTCAAAGATATGGACTATCCCATACCAAATTTCATAAAAATCCATTAAGTGGGCCTAAAATTCCTATACAAACTTTTAACCCTTGTTTCATCCCTATAGGGGTTGATGAAAAAAAAATGAAGTACCCCATTTTAATCCCTAGGGTCAAATGTATCCTCATATCAAATTTCATCAAAATCCATTAAGCGGTTCCAAAATTCCCATACAAACTTTCATCCCCTATTTCATCCCTTTAGGGGTTTATTTAAAAAAAATAAAGTACCCTATGTCCGTCCTTGGGGTTAAAAGTACCCATATACCAAATTTCATCAAAATCGGTTCAGCGGTTTAGACGTGAAAACGCCACAGACAGACAGACAGACAGACAGACAGACAGACAGACAGACAGAGTTACTTTCGCTTTTATTATTTAGTAAGGATAATATATGTTGGTGAGACAAGGACAAATGATGTGTGAGCGGGACAAATAGCGAGGTTTCTTCGTTTCGACGACATATGTAGATGTCAGATTAACGGAAAACCTGAAATACGCCGGAGTTAATTTAAGTTGTACGTGGGTGTACTGTCGCAAGCAAAATCTTTACCACAAAACTAAAACGACTTTGTAACTCTTAATAGACTTAAAAAAAGTCATAACTATTAAATAATAATAACAATAATAATTATTGGCGTAAAACATGGTGTAAAATATATTATAATTAGTCTCGGTGCGTACATGTTTTGCTAAAATAATTTAAAGCTTGCAAATTTAAAAAACTTATCTTATATTGTATAAGTAATGTTATAAACCTACATACTGACTATTTCGAAGATTGTTTCATTCTTTCTTTTTTTCTACCTTTAGTTTTTAGGATCGGCTGCCTGCTTCACGTCAACCCCTTCTGAGGGATCTAGTCCCGGGCAAATTCGGTTTGCCCAACCTGGGAATCGAACCCAGGAACTCCCGGTCCACAGCCCATATATGCTGCCACTAGACCAAGGAGATGACATTTGAAGACTGCTATGCATTAAAATATATTCTATGTTTTCGATATCTTGACACAACACAGGTATCTGCAATGGGACTTTCTCCATGTTGTAGCGGGTAAAAACACCAAACAGGCTGTGAAGTGAGAGGCTGCAGGTTCGATCCCCGTACTTCGGCAAATGTATGCGATAAAATTGTTTGGAGACTGGGAATTGTGATAGGGAAAGTTTCTCGTGCATCTTAATATGGAACAACGGGGGACTTTCGTGTGTGATTTGAGTATTATTTATTTATTTATGGTAATCAACTGAATCTGATGGTAGGTACATACATTACAGTACAACATACAACGGTGACCCTCACAAGACAGTATTCCTGGACTGTTGGCAGAATTATGTCGTCTTTAAATTCGAGACGAAACTTCCCTAAACGAATTACTACCTGCTACAACTTTTGCAGAGGTCAGAAAATATCAGAGACTAACAAACCTCCAGAAGAAACTGAAATTTCTTTCCTCTAGTTACTTAACATAAGCTCATACCTCTATCCACAAAGGGGTAGGCAGAGCCGCACTATCGAATTAGAACACCCACATTTTGCTGAGCTTAGTTCCGTTCCCAAATGTGATAGGGGGTGAGCCTATCGCCATGTAGGAGACAAATTCCAGACTCCGAGCTGATATGGAATAATCGAATATCACTTTGCCTGACCCGGAGATCAATCCTGAGACGGTAGTCGTACTAAAATACAACCACGCCACCGAGGTAGTCCTCCTAGATATCAAGTAATTAATTATGTCGATAAAATTGATCTACATATTTAATTTATTTTGCACTACTTTTTCAAACATAACCAACGCTTGGCTCTGCAAATGACTTCTTGTGGTAACTAGGCAAGGCTTAATGTTTGCTTCGGCTGGATAATTACCAAATTAATTACTAATATGCTCGCTGTAGCCTGTTAATTACGTCGAGAGTTTGCGAAAACTATACGTAAACATAGTCTAAAGTCTAAATTAGCATAATTATTGCGTGCCTATAGTAAGATATAAAAATCTACTATACATTACAAAATAATATAATAATAATACTGGCCCACTGCTGGGCACATGCCTCCTCTACTAAAGAGATACATTATGCTTTAGCCTACCACGCTAGCCTAATGCGGATTCGTAGACTTCACACACCTTCGAAATTCTTGTGGAGAAATTCACATTCAGTTACAGCTTTCCTTATGGTGTTTTTCTTCACCGTTATATCAAGTGATATTATTGTGTGTTTATATTGTTGTTTATTATTCATAATGAAGACATACTTAACATAGAACAGCAAGAAGTGCATGCTTTTTTGGGGGTTGGTCTCGAAACTACGACACTAGTTTCGGCCGTTCGTATCACTCTCAACTGAGTTATTGCTGATCATTTCTAGGCCATAACTTATAAGTATATCTAAACGTAAAAAATAATACTTTGTAACAACGCCAAAATCACCCTTCTCTTTCCTTATACCAGTGAAATTAAATAAATTAATAAAAATCACGTAACACAGTGATTCAAGTTCGTGACACGATGTATTAACATTTTTCATCGCGAGCGTACGTTGCGTTTAGCCCGAAGCGACGGTGGCGCCCCCAGAAATCCTACAATAAGTCGCTGCAACTTCCGAACTCCTGCACGAGTGCGCTTGGCTTTAAATTTATTGTAATTGTCACTTCTTGAAGTCTATTGTTCTTTGTGATAGATGTAGTTCATATTCTGTCGAGGGGCTTGCGGCATGACTCGATGGTTGGTTGGGACGGGTATGGGGGTATTCCTGTGTCTGCATCGGTCATCCGCCTGTCTTGTCGCAAGCTCCTCGATTTGCTTCTTCCCTCTCCGGCTCCGGAGTGTGAAGAATCATAAATAGGCCGGCATCATTCTGGCGACCATTGATAAACGCATTGTTTGTGGTCGCTAGTTTTTTTGGACTGCACTACGCTTAATATCATGTGCAGTGTAGTCAATATGATGTGCCCGGATAAAAAAAAAATGTTGAGTATTTTCTTGAGTATTCAATGATATAGTCATCATCATCATCATCATCAGCCATAGGACGTCCACTGCTGAACACAGGCCTCCCCCAAAGATTTCCAGATCGACCTGTTGGAAGCGGCCTGCATCCAGCGACTTCCTGCAACCTTTATCAGGTCGTCGGTCCACTTTGTAAGTGGACGTCCTACGCTGCGCTTGCCGGTACGTGGTCTCCACTCGAGAACTTTTCTGCCCCATCGGCTATCGGTTCTACGAGCTATGTGCCCTGCCCACTACCATTTCAACTTGCTAATCCTCTGGGCTATGTCGGTGACTTTCGTTCTTTAGAAGAACGAAATTATATAGTATTTTATGACATAATTAATTTAATTTGTAGAGGCATACACGCATATAAGGGATTTACGTTTGGACGTCTTAACAGATGTGATAGGGGGCGAGCCTATCGCCATATCGGGCACAAATTCCAGACTCCGGGCTGATATGGAAAAATCCAATATCACTTCGTCCAACCCGGGTATCGGACCGAGACCTCAGAACCGTAGTCGTACCGAAATACCACCACGCCACCGAGGCAGTCTCAGTCGATCTTTTCTCCTATAATGTAATACTTGTATTTTCAGCATATAACGATTACATTGTTTGTTATATGCCTCACAATACGAAAGTAATTCCACGAAATAAGTTTTATTGGTGAGTGCGGACGCGAGCTCGAATTATTTTTTATTATTGTCACGTACGACAAAAAGTTCTAGTGAACAACTTTAACAATGACTGTCTTCATCAAGACAACATCGATATTAAATATGACGACCGTGGATCGAACCCGAGACCTCAAAACGGTAGTCATACCGCACACGGAGTATAATTAATTAGACCCGGGCGGGCTGACATGGACATGAGTCTGACCGATAAACCCACAGTTCGTCGCAATGGCGTGCAATCCATATAGACAAAGACCCTGACAATTTGCCATTAACCCAAATAACTAATAAAAATCTTGACGAGAAAAAAACTGTTTTTGAAATATCACCGCTTAGTTTTTATTTTAAATCGTCACGAGGATATTGTACAAGTATAAGATACTGAAGATAGTGTACTAATTGAAGAAATAAATTATGTACGTTTTTTGTCTATCCTGATACAAATGCCTATGCACGTGACTGTTCATCGGTGTCTTTTTTGACTGCACTGCGCTAGTCAACGGAAATAATTCCGCAACTAGCTTTTGGTCGCAGTTTCGCCCGCGTTAAAGTACAAAATTATACACTCAAAACTTCCTCATGAATCACTCTATCAATTGATGAAAACCACATGAAAATCCGTTCAGTAGTTTTTGAGTTTATCGCGAACAGACAGACAGACGCGGCGGAGGATTTCGTTTTATAATATGCAGTGATACGTGTTTAATACAAAACGTGGTTTAAGTTAAGCGATGAATTATTTCTGCAGTCTCTGCACTACGTATAAAGCTGGAACAAAGGTGAATTACTTTTACACACGTATGGGCCATATTACATTAGATATTAGATAGTAAAGTTTAATTTCTAGAATTTGGTTTAAAGTTCCTAATCGGCTGATCGTAGCGATTTCACAATCCGATATATTTACGGCTTCCTTTCAAATGCAGTAAATAAAAGAAAAGTACTAAATGTGGAAACTGGAATGAATTCCCTATCGCCATACATGTCCGCCAAAGCATGTAAAATGTACACGAAACAACCTATCTAACTGTTTTTATAGCAAGTATATAGCAAGAGTCTGGCAAACGAGCAGATGGGTCACCTGATGGTAAATGATCTCCACCGCCCATAGACACCCAAGACACAAAAAGAATCATGGGCGCGTTGCCTACCTGAAAAAAAGGAATGGAAGAGGAGGGAAAAGGTATTGAGAAACGGAGGGGGGAATCGGGCCACCAGAAATCTCACTCACCGACATAGAGTTGCCACTTTACGTCGATTTTCTGTGAGACAATGGTATCAAACCGGTCGAGCCGGACCATTCGTGCTGTAGACGTAACTGTCAACAGCGTGGCTCTACCACTCAAACCACTCACTTTTTTTGTTTTCGGCGGGAAAAGCGTTTTACCGCTGCCGACATGACTTGGGGCAGACATGACGATTTGGTTCGCCAGTCTTATGACCCGACGTTAAGCCGCCCGGGAGAGATGGAAAATCTCCGAGCGACCGGTAGACCGAGTCCCTAAAAAACCTTTTTTTGTTTTCGTGGAGAAAGTATTACCGCTACCACCACACCTGGGAAGAGACGTGATGGTTATGTCGGTTTCGCCGGTCATACGACCAAACGTTATGCTCTAACTGATCTATCTAATCTAATATTAATAACGCGAAAGTTTGTGAGTGTGTACGTTTATTTCTGTGTCATGCAAAAACTACAAAATAAATGGATTTTGTTGAACTTTTACAGCTATATAGATAAACATCAGAATAACGGGCTACTTTTATTCCGGGAAAATGTACGGTTCCCGGATATTTGACTGAGACTGCCTCGGTGGCGTGGTGGTATTTCGGTACGACTACGGTTCTGAGGTCTCGGGTTCGATCCCGGGTCGGGCGAAGTGATATTGGATTTTTCCATATCAGTCCGGAGTCTGGAATTTGTGCCCGATATGGCGATAGGCTCGCCCCCTATCACATCTAGGACGGAACTAAGCTCGGAGAAATGTGGGTGTTCTAGTTCGCTAGTGTGCCTCTGCCTACCCCTTCGGGGATACAAGCGTGAGCTTATGTTATGTATGTGTTATGTATGTTCCCGGATATTTTCACCTGGACGAAGCCGCGGGCAACAGCAAGTCAATAATAAATTATAGAACGAGAATTAAGGTGAATATTCTCCGGTATCTCTCCGACTGATCCGGTGTTTCGGAAGTCGTGACGAAGGAGGATGATGACGGCGCTCGCCGGAGATAAGACACGCTTTCGATACCCCACGCCGGTTGTTTGGACGGCTATTATCTAAAATAAACGTTCAGTTTGGATAATTACTTTACAATATTTGTTTTGGTAAAAGTGAAATAGGTTAAGGTAGGTTAAAGTTTGATGGATTTTAAAATATTGCTATTTTTGTAACGTTTGTGATTTCTTGATACCCTCATTGGTATTGGGGTAACTGGTACAGAATTCAAGGTAAAAACTATGAGTTCGGCGTTTCAAATCCCGCAAAATTAATATATTAATATATTTAACTTTAAAATTCATATCAAACATGATTTCCAGTAGCCCGAATACAAAATTCATATTAGCTGCATTTAAAATTTGGCAACGAATCCATGATTCTTTTGGTATCCCGGGTGTCTACGCCCGTAGCTGGTGACCCACTTGCTCGCGTGCGCGTCTGCTATAAAAATGTGCGACAGTGACCATAAAGGCAATACGTCTGGGCAAATCGAATAACACCGGCCAAAATACATTCCCGGCGCATAAAACGATGTATACCTTTTTATTGAAAATCAAATAAAAGGATGGAAAAAATACGTGAATACATCTCTGGCTTGATTTAATAATATTTGACGTTCAATGTTTTTTTTTATGCTATATAAAACATTCTTTCTACCTGCCCTTATCCCATCATAATGTGGGGTCGGCGCAACACTCTTTTTCAAACATGTTACTGAAAGGATTTGGCTTAGGTCGCACGACCGGCTGCCTACCTCATGCCCTGCCAGTCCTGCCACTCACAAACATGACGCAGCCATGGACGTAGAAAAAAAAGGACACCATCTCGCCTATAGTTAAACGGATGCCACAGATAAGCCACGCGCCCAAACGCGCCTGTACAAAAGTACCCTACGCACACATTCACACTCATAACACGCTAGCATAGATTATACACTTATACTGGTAACGCTCAGTCGCCGCCATTACGTGTCGATAGATCGAATGGGCAAAAAAACCTGCTTCAATTTCAATGTGCCTAGCGCTCCGTCCATCTTTTTTTTACGTCCGTGGGCGCAGCGTGCAATATAAACATGGATTTTAATGTATGTGTCGTGTCTTACATTGCAGTCGCCTCCTTTGTCTAGTGGCATCATAATATATGGTTTGAGAACGGGGAGGTCCTGGGTTCAATTCCCAGGTCGGGCAAAGCAATTTGCCTTATTTAATTTGCCCGGGACTGGATCCCCAAGTGGGGGATGACGTCAGGCAAGCAGCCCGCCATAAGAACTAAGCCAAATCCTTTCTGCAACATTCTTGAAAACTGTGTTGCACTGACTCCACAATAAGGTGGGATAAAGGCAGGTGGAAAGAAAGAGACACTTAAATGACGTAACTAACGTCCTAATGGACAAACGCCCATCACCTTTAATAGCTTCTTAAATTGATTTTCGCCATACAAAGACAGAACTAAGCTCGGCGAAATATGGGTGTTCTAGTTCGCTAGTGCACCTCTGCCTACCCCTTCGGGGATACAGGCAGGCAGACGTGAGCTTATGTTATGTTAAATTTGACAGATGAGTCGGCCTTAAACGACATAAGGCGACTTTGAGTGTATGAACATTGGGCGGTAAGTGGTTTCATGAACGCCCATCACCCTTCCCAGCAATATTCCAATTCATTTCCACCGTATACGTTACATCGTAGAAGTTGTAATCATGAAAAATAAGCGCATTATTCCGCTCGGCGTGGCATAAATGTATAAATTTTCAATTCCTCACGGAGTGACGTCTTATTTCGCTATCTTGCGCACAAAGCTACTTTACTCGCTGCCGTACCGACGGTGTTTCGTTTTATTTTTATATAAAATATAAGCTCCTGTACACTCAACCTTATATTAATTTGCACCTTATATTATAGTTTCCTTAACAAAGATTTCCTTTCAAGGTTCAGTCGCTTTATATATTGTATAACCAAGGATTTGGTTTTGTTATGTTACATCCTATATTTGTGAATTACTGTCCCACTGATGGGCACGTCATATCGCTACTAATGAGAGGGGTTAGGCCTTAGTCTACCACGCTGGCCAGATGCGGGTTGGTAGACTTCACATACCTTCGGAATTCCTGTAAAGCAATTCTCGGGTATGCAGGTTTCCTCACGATGCTTTCCTTCACCGTTATAGCAAGCGATATTTCATAATGAAAATACACACATTTGAACAATTAAGAAAACAATTGACAGCCTCCGTGGCGCAGCGGGCGAGTAGCCGGCTGTGAAACGTGAGGTCGTGGGTTCGATTCCCGCATCGAGATAAATGTCTGTGCGGCCCACAGATATTTGTTTCGGGTCTGGGTGTTGTGAAACCGAAAGTCTTTCGTAGTTCCTGATTCCCACGACACAAGACATGATCTTAGTGTGGGGCAGGACTATGTGTATGACTGTTGGGTGTATTTTTTTTATTTTTTATTATTGGTTACAAAGATAGTCAAAGTCGGTGACTTTTTAAAAAGATGCTTTGCTTTTAAAATGTAATTGAGAATATCAGAGTCTAAACTCTAAAGTAAAGAGACGACAGAGAGAGTACCTTGCTAACATTTATTATCAGCGTCCTGAGCAGGAAAATTTCTGACAACCGTAAATGTATTCGAACTCGATGCGCGTCTATGAAATTTGTATGAAATATTAACCAAACGTCATCAGTGCGCAGCGAACTCGAATACATTTACATTTACATTAGGTTTTCGTGCACGGGCTACTGTTCAGCTCAATGTCTAGTAAACTGGCTAAAGTTTATGTAAATTACATTAAGGATCATTGCCCCTTTCATTTCCAATTCTCGAAAACAAATATAATATCTCAATACTCAATTGCTACAATTTCATCCCTACTTCATAAATAATCACCTGAAAGTTCTCATATAACTCGATTTAACTAAAAGGCTTCTTTATGACTCAACTAGAAGTTTAAAATTAATAAGCTGAACTTTAAACTGAGTTAGTAACAATTAATTAAAAGTTAATTCGTTTTTAATAATGGCCTTAGTATGTTATTCATATTTTATATGTTCAAAATTAACTTTATTAAGAACATTAATTTTAGTTAGGCATATTAATGACATTATTATGTTATATAATGAGTTTAATAAATGTAAATGTGCAGCAGAATGAGTAATATTCGGTTGTAAAAAATGAAGCGGAGTCCTTCCTGCAAGATGCTTAAAGAGGTATTAAGCCAACCTCAAATTGAAATAGAAAAATAGGAGGCGGAAAAAAATCACTACAATTTTTATAGCCCGGTCATCACGGACGGAAAAAAAGATGGACGTAGCGCTAGAAACATTCAAAGTGAAGCAAGGGTTTCGGCTCAATTGATCAGTCGCCGCCACGTACGTGTTGATAGATCCAATGAGCCGAAAACCCTGCTTCACTTTGAATGTTCCTAGCGCTCCGTCCATCTTTTTTTTACGTCCGTGCCTGTCATAAATTAAGACCTTCCATAGATAAATAACTTAACTGAGATTAAAAACCACAAATATTTTATAACCAAAAAACGTTAAATAACACCCTATCGTGCAGGTACCGCTGGGGACCTCTCAATTCTCTTTAAAAGAATTTTCGATGTCCCCGCTTTCGTGGCCACTTTCTGCAACTTTACAATTGTTTTACATCCGATTACAGCTCTTATTACATTGGTAGTAAGGTTCGAGGATGGTGTATCAGTATTCTTGCCACATCCAATTGTGAATTATTCGAGGGAGGAGGTAGGTAGTTCCAGCGAAGTGTGACGACGCGCACCTATTTTATGACGGTAGACTGAAAAATTTCTCACGTTTTGTTGGAAACTAAAATCGATTTGATTTTTACGACGAGGCTGTATATTGTAAAGAATTTAAAGTCACAGGGGGTCATTAAATCGGCAGAAAGGGATGACCACACGCCGAGGTCAAATCGCAGATTAGTCAATCACAATTACGTTTGAACTTACGAATTAAATTACCTGGGGTTAGATTGGTGCCCGTTAGAGCAATAGGCACGTCTTCCGTCACTACATGGGACAGAAATAAGCCCGCCGCGCCGTGGCAGCACTGATATTTCTAGTTTTTTATTGACGAACGCTGTTAGCTATCAAAAACGGTCGCTTGGAAGTAAAATGTTAAAACCTAGTACCCTAACAAGAATAGCTCCATTAGCCGAGAAAGTTTTCAAGAATGCGGGCAATCGCACGGGTTTAATTTAATGGCTTCTACCGGCTAAGTACGGTGAAGTTGCGACAAGTTGGTCACGCTCGTAACTTGGATACTACTCACTCTAGCTAATCACCTACTTATTCTAGATTTTTGAAGTCCATTTTGGGCCACGGTAATAAATTTGTTTAACTGATACTTGAGTGATAGAGACACTGTCTAGACAGTTACGTCTACAGCACGAATGGGCCGGCTCGACCGGTTTGATACGACTGTCTCACAAAAAACCGACGTAAAGTGGCAGCTTGCTGTGGCGTTTCGTTCGGTGAGTGAGATTTCCGATGGCCCAATTCCCGCCTTCCCTTTCCATTCTCTCCTTTTAGGTTGGCAACGCATCCATGATTGTTTTTGTGTCTTGGGTGTCTATGGGCGGTGGAGATCACTTACCATCAGGTGACCCATCTGCTCGTTTGCCAATCTCTGCTATATAATAAATAACGAAATATGACAACCACGGACGTAGAGAAAAAGAAGGACACCATCTCGCCTATAGTTAAACGGACGCCACAGAGAAGCCACGCACACAAACGCGCCTATACATAAGTGCCCTACGCACACACACGCCATTACGTGTCAATACATCGAATGGGCCGAAAACCCTGCTTCACTTTTTTTTTAATAGCAGTGACAATCACTCAGCGAGCTATGGAGAGGGCTATGCTCGGTGTTTCTCTACGTGATCAAATCAGAAATGAGGAGATCCGTAAAAGAACGAAAGTCACCGACATAGCCCAGAGGATTAGCAAGTTGAAATGGCAGTGGGCAGGGCACATAGCTCGTAGAACTGATAGCCGATGGGGCAGAAAAGTTCTCGAGTGGAGACCACGTACCGGCAAGCGCAGCTTAGGACGTCCACCTACAAGTTGGACCGACGACCTGATAAAGGTCGCAGGAAGTCGCTGGATGCAGGCCACTTCCAACAGGTCGATCTGGAAATCTTTGGGGGAGGCCTATGTTCAGCAGTGGACGTCCTATGGCTGATGATGATGATGATGATGATGATGACTGGCAAACGAGCAGATGAGTCACCTGATGGTAAGTGATCTCCACCGCCCATAGATACCCAAGACACAAAAAGAATCATGGGTGCGTTACCAACCTAAAGGGAAGGGAATAGGAATTGGGAAAAGGAGGGGGGGAGAATTGGGCAGAAATCTCACTCACCGATCTTTCGACAGCGAGCTGACACTTTACGTCGGTTTTCAGTTAGACAGGGGTATCAAACCGGTCGAACGGGCCCATTCGTGCTGTAGACGTAATTGACTACAGCGTGGCTCTACCACTGCATAAAATTCACTTTCCATGTTCCTAGCGCTCCGTCCATATATTAAACCGATATTTTGTACAAAACGTTACTTTTGTATTTCGAATTCCATAATATTTTAGTGGAATAGCAGCGATAGCTCAATAAGACGTGGTACTTCCGAGATTAGTGTCAAAGATTCGAGACCAACCCTAAAGATCATACACCTCTGACTTTTCTGTTATGCGTGTATTCATGATGAATAATATCTCTTACTATAAAGATGAAGGAAGACATCGTGAAAAAACCTGCACACCTGAGAATTTATGAAGTCTACCAATCCGCTTCAGGCCAGCGTGAAAGACTACGGCCTAACCCCTCTCATTAGTAGAGGAGGCCCGTGCCTAATAGTGGGACAGTAATATTACTAATGAGAGGGGTTAGGCCTTAGTCTACCATGGTGGCCTAATGCTGGTTGGTAAACTTCACATACCTTCGAAATTCCTGTGAAGAAATTCTCGGGTATGCAGGTTTCCTCACGATATTTTCCTTCGCCGTTATAGCAAGCAATATTTCACAATGAAAATACACTTAGAAAAGTCAGAGGTGTATGCTCCATTTTGGGGTTGGTCTCGAACCTCCGACACTTGTCTCGGCAGTCCGTACCATTCCCAACTGAGCTATTGCCTAACATAGATTTATTTTTATAGCAGATACTGGCAAACGAGCAGATGAGTCACCTGATAGTAAGTGATGGCTACCGCCCATAGACACCCAAGACACAAAAAGAATCATGGATGCATTGATGTAAGTACTTAAAAATAAAATAAAAAATATATTATTTTATGGAACAATATTTTATTTTATGGAAATTGATCTTTCACGTCGATGTCTCCAATATTAGAGCCATTGGAAGTGAGGCCAATAAACTCTGATATATTCTGCCAAGTTGTAATGTCTATGGACATTAGCAGATCCGATTCTAAATACGCTGCTTCCACTGAAAAATATGATGATGATCAGGTTTGAGCCCTAGACTAGGTTACATTTCCATTATACCTACATCCAACAGCCACACACCTAGTCCTGACCCCACAGTAGGTATAACCTGTATCGTGGGTGTCAGAGACTATGAGAGACGCGCGGTCTCATAACACCCAGACTTGAAACAAATATCTGTGGGCCACACAAACGTTTGTCTCGGTGCGGGGATCGAACCCGCGGCCTCTCGCTTCACAGCCGGCTACTCGCCCGCTGCGCCACGGAGGCTGTAAAATTCTAAACTTTTGATTATTTTCACTTTCTCTCGGCAGTAGCTTGTACTCCTGATATTCGCAGTGTTCATGGGCGACCACTTACCATGTCAGCTGTCTGTTCATTCATCTTCCCGTTAAAAATACAAACGAATCCAATGTACTTGAATTTCCATAATTCCAGCCAAATACTGTTGGACGGAAGCCCATTTTCCTGTTTATATAAACAATCTGGCGATGGACTGGTTATAATCTTGTTTTTTTTTTACATTGAGTTATAATAGTATTGGGAATTATCTTTTTTCGTTTTTTTTTTAATTTTACCTTTCGGGAAGGCAAAGGGATCTAGCCCATACAGCCCCGTCTTATGTGATTTTTAAGTCTTTATTTGCTTATATTAAAATTTTCACAAGTGCAATGAAATCAGATGTGTTCGATATCAAGGCCCTGCTGGAGTTTTGGCGTTAATTCCTTCCAGTTTGATGCTTTTCAGACGATTTTCTCGCAGCGGAGGAGTCGAACATGGTCGACCCATCCACCATACAAAAAGCGTCCAAAATCACTTATTTCAAAGCTTCCACAAACTGTCCGTCTTCGTTGATGTTTATTGCTTAGATTCACATCAAATTTTAACCACAATCACAACTTTAGACTAGAATATGAAATCATTAAAACAAGCGACCATCCGCACCGTCAGAATTCCCGCCAAAACCCTTATCATATCTGAGATGTCGTATTTGTCAACATACCATGCTTTGCACACGATTCCACCCGTAGGCCAAGAAAGGACACTATAGGTATAGTGATTTAAAAAACATTAGGTACCTCTCATTTGATTGATATCGTTCACTATTTTTTTCAAATTTGATAATTCTCTCTCTATTTTATTTTGGATGTTTTGAAAAAAATCCGGATCGTCAAAATCGTAGCTCATCTTCGACTCGGGTTTATTATCCATTATTTTATACTCCTAGACGGTGTAACATACGCTTTGGATTAATTACAAATTTCGCGCTCTTTGTATCTATCCTTATAAACCATAGACACTTTTTATTTACTTGTTCTACAGGGAACTGGCGAAGGTCTGAAATCATGCTGCCGAATAATAAGTTTTATATTTTTCTTCTTTTGTCATTGGTTTTATTTATTCTTAAATCGTACACATTAAGAGCATTACAACTTAAAAATACGTTTTCGAAAACGATATTTTATGTCATAAACGTGAGCCTCTGTGATATTTTTTCTAGGATATTTGTGTGTCGCTGATTGGAATTTTTACTCAAAAAATTCACAATTTTTAACGATTTCATGCGACAAAATGACGCTACTAGCTCGCCGTCGTAAAAGCGGTCTTAAATTTCGGAATTGGGTCAAACAACGAGCGATAGCACATCAAAACTTAATTTATTAACTGTGAAGGAATTGTGAAAATACTTGTTTTTGAACGATATAAAACGTGTTAGTAATCAGTCCTTATTCTTAAACTTCAATAATCAGCAAGCCTCCGAATAAGAAAATTACGTTTAAACCGGAAACTGCATGTACTTGTACTTTTGCAATATAGGTCTTAGAGAAATTAATTCATGCAATAAATTATGTAATATTCCTATAGAATACCAGCATATTAATATTGATTGATAATAATTCAATGTATAATATTCTTCTTTCTATCTGCCCTTATAATAAATAATAATATTAGCCCTGTAATATTACTGTCCCACTGCTGGGCACGGGCCTCCTCTACTAATGAGAGGGGTTAGACCTTAGTCTACCACGCTGGCCTAATGCGGGTTGGTAGACTTCACATACCTTTGAAATTTCTGTGAAGAAATTCTCAGGTATGCAGGTTTCCTCACGACGTTTTCCTTCACCGTTATAGCAAGCGATATTTCACAATGAAAATACAATTAACATAGAAAAGTCAGAGGTGTAGGCTCCATTTTGGGGTTGGTCTCGAACCTCCGACACTTGTCTCGGTAGTCCGTACCATTCCCAACTGAGCTATCGCTGCCATCTGCCCTTATCCCACCTTAATGTGGAGTCGGCGCAACACACTTTTTCAAGCATGTTGCAGAGAGGATTTGACTTAATTTTGACGACAGGCCGCCTGCCTGACGTCAACCTCCTATGAGGGCAGTCCCGGGCATCCAGTCCCGGGCAAATTAAATTAGAAAATTTACTTTGACAGACCTGGGAATCGACACAGCTAACTCCCAGTCCACAGCCCATACATGCTGCCATTAGACCAAGGAGCTGACTCAATGTATAATATTCTGAGTTATGAAAATATTAAGTAAATATTATTAAGTATTAAGTAGGGATTAATTGGAACTTTCTAACAGTGGAATTATTTTCAAAACCGGTTAACGGGGGTTACCACCACCACCTCTTATAGCAGTATTATTATAATTTTACTTGTACCGATTCCCATACAAAACAAACGAAGAACGATTATAACAATACTGCTATACGAGGTCGTGGTAATCCCCCAGGTAGTTCCAGGGATTATTGCATTTAAAAAACTTCACGTTTACAATGTTAGTATGGAATAAATATTACAAAAAGCATATAACGTTATGTTTACGTGGGTAGATATTTTATGAGTGCAATGGTACGGAATAGTGAATTTCGTCGAAATCATTTCAGATAGGTGTTTAACAGACCGTGAGTGATGTACATCGCTTCGATAAAATAAAAATGTGGTTGATTTTTGTCATCTCTATGCTATAATAGAAAAGAAAAATGCGGAAGGAAAGTTCCGTGTCCACATAGAATTATAATGTTTTAAAAATAATAAACTTTCGGGGCGAGGCTTTCACCCAGTATTGGAAGTAAAACCTAGCTGATATAACACCAAGAAGTAATTTAGAATAGTAGAGTAGTAGTACTACTACTACCAGTAGAGTCACGCTATAGACAATTTTGTCGACGTCATATTATACGGGCTGGCTCGACCTGTTTATTAGCAATATCTGACAGAAAACTGACATGAAGTTGCTGCTTCTTTCTGGGTTTCGTACAATCAGAGATTTTCAGAATGATATCCAGAATCACACATGTTATGTGTATCCAGTATCACTTTCGCCATCACAATTGTGCATCGTGATTTAAACCAAGAGGATTATCAAACTAGTCTTGGTACACTATCTATCGCTTAGACGCAACGTGGCGACAAAAATTAAAGTAACAAAATGATCAAATACCTATTTATTATTAACTTTACCGGTGCTAAAACCAAAGTTCTTAATCACTTTGACAATATGAACGCGTAACGAAATTTCGTTATCTTAAATTAATGAAAGTTGTAAGTAAATTATTCTTTATGTCATTTTTTTAAAGTCTATATTTCATTAACATGACATGCGTTACACACTCGTTTCGAACTGTGGACATAGAATTCGGACCCAGAATTATTTTTGCACGTAAAACGATGTGTCAACATATTCAAATATACATAAAAATGTTATTACATAATTCAATTACCTACATTTTTATTACCCAGCTAACACTTGTAAACTTGTTTTATGTTGTGCAAAAACGAAAAATACTTTTTCAAAACTGCATTCAATTGTTTTCATCGAAACAATAAACATTGCGAGTAATGTTTATTGCATTTTAATTGCGAGCCCGGTCGAACAATGATGCCAATCATCTCGTCCGCACTAAATCTGTTTTTGGATGAGTTTTGGTATGTGTGTCGCGTCACAGGCCGAATGTCATTGGATTTATAAATACGATCAGCTCCAGAAATAGGCAGCTAACAGGTTTTCCAGGCGTACCGACCAAAATAAAGTAGCCTGGATCCGTTAACAATATCATTGTCTTGGACGGCGGTTGTGGCGGCCATTGTGAGTGGGTTTCCCAAAGATTTCGCTTTGTTTTTTTTTTGTGTAGTGCAATGGATAATGACGATGTTCAACAGTTTTCATTGCGATGGCACAACCATCAGGTAGGTAAGTATTTTTTTTAATCAACACACTGGATGCACAGGTACACTGACACTTTATATGGCTGTACATTACGCTTCTCATGTGTCTCATAAATAAAAGCATAATTTAAAAAATATTAATTATCTATGACTGGAATTTGAAAATAGAATTGTGGATTTTAAAAGATTCTGACCTATTTAATTAATTTGAATGCTGCGGCTAATTAAATAAACATTTTGTTTGAAATATAATGTTTTTAAGATGGGAGATTAAGATTACGATATGATATTAAAAGAGTTGTGAACTTCCTACGCTTTTACCTGTACATATGTAAACACACTGTACACTGCTTATCAGATTGTTACTTTATTAGCTAGTGATGAGAAAATTCTGTACACATTTATAACCAATTTTTCTGTTTTTTATTTCCATAAAATAAATATCTTTTAAAAACGCACCTTATTGTAATCTTTGATGTTAGCAGAATTATATAGCTTTCTAATTTAAGCTTATCTTACCTGGAAATTAAAAGAAAAACAATAAATTACCTTACTTTATAATACTCTTAATTTGAAATTATGATTCGGTAGAGTCCCTACAGAGTGTACTACAAACAATAAAAATGAAAAATAACTCGGCTGTTCTAAACATCTTAGTGATTGACGTCTTAAATAGAATACACGTGTGGACAAATTAGTATGTGTTATATGAGATACTAGCTTAACACGCGGCTCTACCCACGTGAACAATAATTTCATACAGAAAACTCACTTTTTAGTAATAAAACAGATTTTATAACTCTGGGATAAGATACCTTCCTGTTGGCGAAAATTCTTCCGAACTGGACCAGCATTTGTAGATATAACACTCCTAGAACAAACATAAATAATTGTCACTATATTTAATATTAAGTTAATGAAACTGATACTTATTCCATTTATGTACGCATTCCGACATAAAAGCTTTGTAAACACACGCCACGTGGATTTCTAAGTTAATCTCTAGCTATTTATCTGATTTAAATTGTGCAGAGCAGACTTGTTTACATAATGTTGTTTATTACGGAATAAAAACAAAGCACAAATGACTAATTGGATGAATAGATCTGCCTTACCTGTATATAGCTACAGAATTGTTCCTTTTTCTTAGAAATGCACTTAACTGCACTTATCACTTACGCGATCACTAACTGAACGTTATGAACATTCACAGGATTGCATTTTCGCACTTTCGTTGTACGTTTAATGTTACCTATCTGGAGGGTATTCATAAAAAACTTAAGTTGACATTATTTGCAATAAAAACTATAGTGTTCGAATTTTAAATTATAGATAATACCTGTTTATATACGTTAAGACTTATTTCGGCTTAGCGAGTTTGAAGAGGAAAATATGACAGAAAACTGTCAGTATACATACATATATACCAACGTAATACTTACCATTCTCGGAAAATGATTTTCCTGTTAAGTTCCAACCTCGAGGTACGATAATAATCTACAAATAAATAATTATAGACTGTCTACTTATTTTGGACAGAACAGCGTAATTGGTGCACTGGGCCGTATGCTGAACACTGGCGCCCTTACAGACGTCACCCTCAGCGCAAGCGGGACCTCTGTGAAGGCCCACAGACTCGTCCTAGCATCATGCAGCCAGTACTTCGCACAGTTGTTCAAAGTAAGTAGAACATTAAAATTTACTTAACATAAGCTCACGCCTGTATCCCCGAATGGGTAGGCAGAGGCGCACTAGCGATCTAGAACACCCACATTTCGCCGAGCTTCCGTCCCAGATGTGATAGGGGGCGAGCCTATCGCCATATCGGGCACAAATTCCAGACTCCGGGCTGATATGGAAAAATCCAATATCACTTTGCCCAACCCGGGGATCGAACCCGAGACCTCAGAACCGTAGTCGTACCGAAATACCACCACGCCACCGAGGCAGTCATTAAAATGTATTTAAATATTAACAGCCTTCGTGGGACAGTGCACAGGTAGCCAGCTGTGAAGTGAAACGCGCGGGTTCGATTCCCGCACCGACACAAAAGTTTTTAAACTTATGATATTATACTGATGATAATCTCTCGACTCCTCAGGAGGTGGAAGCTGACAACACACTAGTTGTGGTTTTGGGATGCGACGCCGCTGAACTGAAGCTGCTCCTCACGTTCATGTACACTGGAGAAGTGACGGCGTCCAGGGTCATACTCCCGTCGCTGCTGAGGCTCGCGCAGACCCTGAAAGTTTCTGGACTCACTGATGCTGACGCTGTAAGTGACAACCTACGTCTCCAATAGAGCTTGTTTTTGTAGCAGTGATTGGCAATCGAGCAGGTGGGTCACCTGATGGTAAGTGATCTCCACCGCCCATAGACACCCAAGACACAAAAAGAAGCATGGATGCGTTGCCAACCACAGCGGGAAGGAGGGGGATTGGTCCACCGAAAATCTCAGCTTATCGCAAGCGCGAGCTGCTACTTTACGTCGATTTTCTGTGGGATAGTGGTATCAAGCCGAACGAGCCGGCCCATTCGTGCTGTAGACATTACTGTCTACACCCTAGAGGTAGGTACAGCGTGGATGTACCACTCAAAGCTGTTAGAAAGTAAGCGGTTTGCTAGAAAAATCCATACATAGACTCAAGCCTGTAATCCGAAGGAGTAAGTGAATAACCGAACTAGAATACCCACATTTTGCCGAGCTCATTTTCGTCCCAGATGTAATAGGGGGCGAGCTTATCGCCATATCGGGCACAAATCCCAGACTCCGGGCCGATTTTTTTTGAGCCGGGTTGGAACCTAAGGCCTCAGGACGGTAGTCGTACCGAAATACAACTACGCCACTGACGCAATCAAGGAAAAATAAATTGATTTGAAAGTTGCTTATCAATGACTTTAAGGACAATATTAAATTATTTTGAACCTGATATTGACTTTTAAATTGTGTAGCAAACATATTTTAATTACGTTGTAGAAGCCTTATAAGTGCCTAGTTGTAAACATGTTTGTTCAGACGTATTTTTTAATGAAAGGAAAATAATAACATTTCTTATCTATCTTTCTAACTGCAATTAAAAAAGCAGCGATAGCTCAGTTGGGAATGGAAGTGTTGGAGGTTCGAGACCAACCCCAAAATGGAGCATACACCCCTGACTTTTCTATGTTAAATGTGTTTTCATTGTGAAAGAAAACTTCGTGAGAAAACCTGTATACCCAAGAATTTCTCCACAAGAAATTCGAAGGTATGTGAAGTCTACCAACCCGCATTAGGCCAGCGTGGTAGACTAAGGCCTAACCCCTCTTATTAGTAGAGGAGGCCCGTGCCCAGCAGTGGGACAGTAATATTACAGGGCTTATTATTATTATGTTTCTGGCCGGATTTGTCCTAACATGCGAGGTTTCGTCTTTCTAGTCTTCCACCTCGGTCTCGAGCAACATCCACAAAGGCATTGGCTCCCATCTCTTCCTCCAGATCATCTACCTTAAATTCGTCATTTAAATTACCTATCACAATTTTTACATTATCATCACTACATAGTATAAAACAAAGTCGGTTCCCGCTGTCTGTCTGTATGTCCCTATGTATACTTAGATCTTTGAAACTACGCAAGGGATTTTGATGCGGTTTTTTTCTTTAAGGGATGAATTTATGCATATATATGTATTATACATATAAACCTTCCTCTTGAATCACTCTATCTATTAAAAAAACGCATCAAATTCTGTCGCATAGTTTTACAGATCTAAAGCATATATAGGGACGTAGGGACACCGTATTGGACAGCGGGAAGTTACTTTGTTTTATATTATGTAATAAAACATTATTGTGCAGGCACGACCTTGCGCACATACGTTTCAAATACGACTGAGACATTTATGACCACGAAGTTAAAACTTTTGAATCATAAGTTTCGTGCTGGTCTTGTGATCTTCATTATCTTATTATGATTTTATCCCACTATGTACCTACTGTTGAATGTCTTGATGTAGAAACTACACTCAATCACAAAAGTTGAAATGAAGATTACCCTAAATCATTTCCACGAAAATCCTTTCTACATAACAAAACCCAGTGATATTATTTCCAGCAAAACACAACGCAGCCAGATGACCCAGACACAAACCAAGACGACGCAAATTCACCAATCAATCTGGAAATAAAAAACGAAGTGCAAACGCCGAGCGAGGCCAACGAAAATTCGGACAATTCAAAATTCACCTACGACGAGATACCCACGAAAGAGAAAGAGATGGCCGACTGTAACGACGACTTTGTGCACAGCAGCGAAAGGGACAGACTGAGCAAATTGGATCAAATTGTGCAGAACTTGTATAAAATAGGAAATCCGACGACGACTGCAAATGTACCGAGTATTGGTGAGTTGATTTCAAACCGTCCGTAATGCGTTGGATCTGTTTGATTACAATTGAAAGGGGGAAGGAAAATTGCGGTAATTCTTCAGTTGTTTGACTTCTGTTTGGTTTTGATCGTATTTTTGTTTATTTACATCTCATGACGGGTACACCAACCGAACGAAGGCGAAAGAACGTTCGCGAAGGGCCATCGGCGATGGAGACTGAACGTTCCCGATCATCTTTGCTGTCGCATTCACACAAACAAACCATCGCTGTGGACTGCCTCGGTGGCGTGGTGGTATTTCGGTACGACTACCATTCTGAGGTCTCGGGTTCGATTCCCGGGTCGGGCAAAGTGATATTGGATTTTTCCATATCAGCTCGGAGTCTGGAATTTGTGCCAGATATGGCGATAGGCTCGCCCCCATCACATCTGGGACGGAACTAAGCTCGGCGAAATGTGGGTGTTCTAGTTCGCTAGTGCACCTCTGCCTACCCCTTCAGGGATACAGGCGTGAGCTTATGTTTAAGAATTATCATAATTGTTATTTTGTTTGATTAGTATTTAAAGTAGAATTATTAGAATACAAAATAATTAAAAAATATATCTATATAGTTGAGCGTATTGACAATCTAAAGCCATATATGCAATAAAAAAATATGTCATTTTCACTTGTCTTTATATACGTAGGGACCGTCCCAATAATCCACAATTAACAGTTCCAGAGCCAGACCCATACGACAAAAAATGGCGCATGGGCAGCTCAGTGTGCACGATATGCAACAAACGTCTTAGCAACCAGTACAACCTGCGCGTGCACATGGAGACGCACGCGGGGCGGCGGCACGCGTGTCGCGCCTGCCCGCACGTGTCACGTTCCAGAGACGCGCTGCGGAAACACGTCGCGTACAGGCACGCGCCGCAAGCGCCGCACGCGCATGCGCAGGTGCACCACAGACCCACGAATGACATCTGACTTACCAGAGACGTCGTGGCGTACACACCGGCCGAAGGCGAAGATATACCTGTGGGCTTAGACAAGTGGCTTATGCGTTAATCGAATAGAATAGTTGAATAAAATAAACGTATGAGAATGACATAAGAGTACGCCGCCTTATGTCATGTCTTATGTCATTCCCATACATTTATTCTATTCAACTATTCTATTCGACTAACGCATAAGCCACTTGTCTAAACCCGCTGTGGGCTTAGACGAGCGACTTAGGCTCAATTGCACCACTATTAGGTATTAACCTAGAGTTAGTCCTAACTGCAAGCTAAATTGAAAGAAAATGTATGAATGACATGTAACTTAACTTGCGGTTAGGACTAACTCTAGGTTAATAATAGTGGTGCAATTGAGCCTTATGCGCTAGTCGAATAGAATAAATAATGTATGGGAATGACATAAGAGTACGTTGTATGCGGCGTTCTGTTATGTCATCCCATACATTTGCTTTTCTATTCGACTAGCGCATAAGCCACTTGTCGAAACCCGCTGTTGCGTTCACACAAACTTTCGCTGTTGTGGGAATGAAACAGGCATAATTCGTTCGCCTTCATTCGGCCGGGTGTATACGCGCCAGACAAAAACCAAGCGTGACGTTTGATAACGCCATTGACGATATTTTTTTTTTTATATCGACCAAGATTAGCAAGTCATGTGACTTTCGGACACCAGTGTCATTTGCCCCTATTCTATATATATAAAAAAAAAACATTAGCGTGAATGTCTAGCGTTATCAAACGTCACGCTTGGTTTATATCTAGGGCCGCAGCACCGTTAGTACGAGTCAATAACTTAGGGCGACTTGCAGCACTTGGATAAATATAGTTTTTTTTTTTATAGAAGAGGGGGCAAAGGAGCAAATCCCAAATCTCGGTTTAAATATAGGAATGAGCTGTAGGATAAATCGAGTATAGGTCTAACTCTAAATTAGTAACAGCGTTGCAAGCCACTCTAATTGATAATGCTGATAATAGTTACCCATCATTGATTGATTATGTTGACATATTTTATTGATCAATTCAGTTCCAATAATAGCTACTGCCTATACGGGTAATTAACTTACCCACATTAAAATTAAAGCCGAAAACTTATATTAAACTACTTGCATGAAAGATGTATCTTGCAACAAAATCTAGAAAAAAATGACTACCATAACGTACATAATTAAAAAATATTTAATCTAAATTACTAACAAATAAAAGTTGAAATGTTAAATTCCATTGCACGTACTTATTTTCATGAATACGTCCAATGGATGGCATGTTCTCAAAACTTTGTCGATTTTTGTACTTTCATGCAACTAGATTCATAATGTAAATTAGGCTTTGTTGTGACATTGGAAACTCAAATTAATATTTTCCCTGTCACGTGGTTTTGGGCGCGTATGCGTGTAATACCCGCATGCATTTTTACCCGCGAGGGTATTTACCCGCATGCCTATTTACCCGCATGCCTATTTACCCACATGCCTATTTACCCGTAGGTATGCATTAACGCGCCGTAGTAAATTAGTAACGTATCCGTAACGGGAAACACGATAAAAATAATTATAACAATGTTATTCTAGTCTATTTCTAGTACTATTATTAATTTATTATTTGTGATAAGTTTTTATACAATTACTAGTTATTTCTTTATTATTATTTCGTGATTGATCAAACTATTATCATGTTATAATTTGTAATAGATTAGGTATTCAATTTAAAATAACTGGAAAAAACATTTTAAAAGACAATCAATGTTATGAAAAAGACATTTTAAAACTATACTTAATTGGGTATTTGACTATGTTTGATTTTATACTCATCTTCATAATTGGACCGTGTTGTGCAGAAATGATCCAATCCACATTTTTTATTGATGCCAACATGATTCTAAAGTCTAAGCCATTATAGACCATATTGATGTAAAAAAAGAAATGTGGCTTGGATCATTTCTGCACAACACGGTCTAATTATAGCAAATAAAACAAAAAAGAAACTCTTCTGTGAAAACTACATCGAAATTGGTTGAATAATGAGGCAGTAATTCATATTTAAAATTTTGTAGTGGAGATATTGGAGATATCTTGCTATCCCTTTCCAACACACGTACCGTTATGGCGTGACGTGATTATACTGATACTTCTCTTTCCCGCAGTTTGAAGGTTACACCGAACTTCAAAGGCTTATAACTTTTTTATTTTTTGGAATATTTCAATATTACTTTCTGTTCTATATTTTAGACGACGTAAATTTCATATAAAGTTATTAATTAATAAGAAAATAGCCAAGTACCCAATTCTGGTAACCATATTTATTTATATTGTTTAGACACCCACCGAAATGACGTATAAATACAGAAAGCTGTATATCTACGATAGAAACTTAAAAGACATAATTTTGTTGTTTTATATTAGTGTTGTTGTGTCTTTTTATTTAAAACTGATTTCAGACATGTTATGTGATTTCAATATAAAATTTAGCGATGATGTAATGGGACAGTAATACATATTTTGTATTTTATATGTCGAAAAGCCTCTTGGATGCCTGCTTTGAGCAGGGTATTAGAATTTGAACTGGCTAAAGATCCCATGGTTGTATTTCGAGCCCTCTTCAATGATCTATACCTATATATACCTATATAATTATAATATATATTCAAGTCTAGTACCAAAACCTTAGATACATTATGCTTTTGACGTTAATTTGAAAAAATATATTACATATATTTTTATGCAACTTTTATGACGAGACGAGAAAGTGAACAGTAGCAGCAATAATAATTACCAAGTCGTAGCTAGTGTACTGTCGTCAGTCGCCTCCTTAGAAAGACAGATTTTTCTATCTGCCCTTATTGTGGAGTCAGCGCACACAAAGGATTTGGCTGTTTTTACTGTTTTTTTTGTTGGCTTGTCTGACGCTATCCCCCCTCTGGGGATCCTCGACGAAGTCTCAGGAGTCTCGAATACGTATAAATATTATTCGTCCCATTTATTAGGTTAAGCGATGTTAAAAAGACATTAGTATGTAAGATACTAGGATAGTGCAATTTTTTTTATATTATTTTATTTTAAAAATGTATAATTTCAGTCGTTTTCGTCCGTTTAAGCATTTTGCACTATCCTCAATGTTATTAAAATATAAGTTGTCGATTTTTGTTTTATTTTTTTACGTCCCCAATTTTTGTTGACCAGTGTAAAAAGTAGAAGCAAGCAACGCAGCAATAGCTCAGTTTGGGGTACGGTTTTTTACGTCCCCAATTTTTGTTGACCAGTGTAAAGAGTAAAAACAAGATAAGCAGCTCAATTGCGAGTGGTACGGACTCCCGAGACGAGTGTCGGAGGTTCGAGACCAACCACAAAATGGAGCATACACCTCTGACTTTTCTATGTTAAGTGTATTTTCTTTGTTAATTATCGCTTGCTGTAACGGTGAAGGAAAACATACTGAGGAAACCTGCATAACTAGAAATTCTGCACAATTTCAAAGGTATGTGAAATCTATCAATCCTCATTAGGCCAGCGTGGTAGACTAAGGCCTAACCCCTCTCATTAGTAGAGAAAGCCCATGCCCAGCAGTGGGACAGTAATATTACAGGGCTAATATTATCAGTGTAAAAAGGCGATAAAAAAATACTTACAAGTGTATTACAATTTTATTTATCATTTCTTCATACAATTTAGTAATAGAAACACGTAGAAACTAGGGTAAAAATATATATATGAAATTAGTATAAAAATACTGTTCAGAAACTTCTTACTATCGATACGTTCAAAATGACAAACTGTTAAGACACTTTCACACTTGAACTTACACCGAATTCGGCTTCAGCCATCCAATGTCACGAATATTTTTGTTCAAGTTGAAACTAAGAAAAATGATACGAAAAATTAGTATCTAGTTACTACATCACAATTAAAAAATAAGTAATGAAAAATATTCGTGTGCATTCCTATTCGATAAAAAGCTCTAGTTTTTGGTCACACTCAAAATAATTTGAAGCAAAATAGCAGTATATTTTTTTTGTTCGAGCACGGCAAAGTGACTACACTAAACCTGATGGTAAGCGCAGTCCAAAAAATCAGCAACCATATCAGTGGTCACCAAAATCATGCCGGCCTGTTTATACTCCTCTCCGGCATTTCGGCAAAAGATGATCCTAAAATACCGAATTCGGTCTCCAAGTGTAAACACATCACTATCTGATACCAAAACAACCGAAGCTCAACAGTTTACCATTTTAAACAATCACAATGTACAGGCGCGTCTCCTGCATATGTTTTTCCCGAAACAAAACACAAAAACACCTACACAAAACAAGGTTTTCCATTGCCTTCTGGGGAGTTACCACCACCTCTTATAGCAGTTTTATTATAGTCTTACTTCGTTTTTTGTACGGGAATCGGTACAAGTAAGATTATAGTAATATTGCTATAAGAGGTGGTGGTAACCCCCCTGCTCATGTAACAATGGACCATAGACAAAATTGTACAAATACCATGTTTTGTGTAGGTGTTTTGTGTAATGTTTTAGTGCAGGAGTCGTGGCTATCAGAATAAATATTGGGCATCGGGTAACTACGTATTTCAGAACATGACCAACCATACTGATTTCTTAAGTTTACGCGAATGTTAAAATTTTTCTTAATTTTATTGTTTAGGGGCCCGACGTTTCGAAGGCTTTGCAGCAAACGCTACGAAGCTATAAAAAATCGTGATAGAATCCGCATAAAATAGTTTTATCTCAATGACCAATCATAGAATATGGTACATTGACATTTATTTGGTTGTGATAAGGTTGAAATTGAGTGCTTTAGGTCCAAATTATTTTTGTAATTTTTTATAGCAGTCTGATAAACAAGCAGGTGTGGGTCAAGTGATGGTTAGTGGTCTCCACCGCCCATAGACACAAAATAATTATGAACGGGAAGAATGGGAAGTTGATGGTGGAATTGGGCCACCGAAAATCTCACTCACCGAACGAAACGCGACAGTGATCTGACAGTTTAAGTCGGTTTTCGGTGAGACAGTGGTATCAAAACAGTCGAGCCGGTCCAGTCCGTTCTTGCTATAGACCATGCTGTCTATGTTTTGATGTACAATACAAATTGTTTCCGATGCACAATATTTATTCTGTGGTACTGTAATTTTGTGCACAATTTCATAAAGACATATAAATGCGCTTTCACACTACATTAGTACGCGTTTCATATAAAAAGATCGCTTATATCGGTTCTCTTCTAACACAAAATAAAATATAATCACAATATTTGCGCAGGAAAATTAGGACTGACTCGAAATGTGCTGTATCTTAAAATTATTAAGCACCGTGGGTAGTTAGCAAAAATATTTTTTAAATCAGCGCCATCTGTTAATCTTATTGGAACTAGACAGTAAATTCTCAGCACCTCAGGATAGTTTAACGGCTAGTTTCTTCAAGGTAAAAGTTAAAGTTAAGTTGACAGCCTCCGTGGCACAGTAGGTGAGTAGCCGGCTGTGAAAAGCTCGTGGGTTCGATTCCCACATTGAGACAAATGTTTGTGTGACCCACAGATATTTGTTTCAAGTCTGGGTGTTGTGAGACCGAAAGTCTCTCATAGTTCCTGATACCCACGATGCAGGTTATACCTAGTATGGGGTCAGGACTAGGTGTGTGACTGTTGGGTGTATTTATTATTATTATTATTAAAGTAAAAGCAATGGTTAAATTTAACACTTAAACATTTTAGCTAGGTACTGATTCTCTATGCCCAAAGATCAAAACGGCACAGCGTTTTTGAAAATGAAATTTTGTTGGGCGGTATGTTAAATATACCTTATAAGAAAAACGCCAATGATTTTCAAGCAATCATAAATGAACAGACATTGGGATGCTTTTTATAACGTGCTTGAAAAAGCCCTTTTGTCATGGAGAATATGGGCTTAGTAGATTATATTCTTACTTTTGCCTCTAAACTGGGGGGTACCACCACCTCTTATAGCAGTATTATTATAATCTTAGTACGTTTTTCTCTACGGGAATCGGAACAAGCAAGATTGTTATAATATTGCTATAAGGTAGTGGTAAACCCCCTGAGCTGTTATTTATCAACGTATAAATAATGATCAAGTAAAAGATATCACTCTTAACTGTTACTTTAACTTTTAACTTCCCTTATTTAATAGCCTATGCCCAATAGTGGCAAAATACAGGGTGATATTAAAAATGTGGACAATGTTCTTGAAATTCTAATCAAAAAATGTAAGCAGTCAGCCCTAATTAGACATTTTTCGCTCTGTTAGTACCTGTAAATAAATTATCACCGACTAACAAAGAGCGTTTCGTATAAAAAAAATCCTTAAAAATAAAGCGAAATAAATATGTTAGCAATTTCATTACAATCGCCTAGATATTAATAGTTTTGTTAAGTAATTGCGTTAGCGGGGAAATACTTTGAGTATTGCAATTTTTACATTTATAAAATTCATAGATTCCAACTTTGACACTAATAATACTTATTGAAGGTGCTTGATTTGCCAAATTTTAATTACGTCTTGTTCATTAAAATCACCAAGATAAACAGTTAATTTTCTTTTATAAGTAAATAATATTTTTCTTTGATTGCAGGTCTTTAGGTTGGCATCTTAGCATCAATTCATCATTTATTTGATAAAAGCATATCAAACAAATTATAATATAGACAGCAAAAAGTCGAATAAAATTACTGAAAATCAATATAATAAGTACGGATATAATTAATTTCATGGGTTATTTCATGACCCTTTAGGAAAAAACACCCTTTACAAAATATTATATGACATCATACAGCATGTTCAAAAACGTGTATCGTATTTTACTTATCGACACATACAGCATGATAAAAAAAATCTGTTTCATATTCTATTTATCGACACATACAGCATGATCCAAAAAATCTGTGTCATATTCTATTTATCGACACATACAGCATGATCCAAAAAATCTGTATCATATTCTATTTATCGACACATACAGCATGATCCAAAAAATCTGTATCATATTTTTGTTTACCGACACATAATGTAGACAAAGTTTGGTGGTTCCCCGCTGGTGTTACATCTAAGCTTTGGGCACGTTCCAGACGCGCGTGTTGGCGTCCTGCCCCACGGACACGACGGTCTCGTCGTCTATCCACGTCAGGCCCGTGATCTGGGACTGCGGGTGTGCGTCTGCGAAACAAAACATGTGATTATACACATTCTGTCTGACGTTATGTCAGCCTAATGCCAGGGTTCGTCTCCCTACTTAATGGTACTTGACAATGTTTGATTTTATACGCATATTTATATGTAATAGCAAATAAAACAAAAAAGAAACACTTCTGTAAAAACTGCATGACTTGTAACAACTGAAATTGCACTTCTTGCATCTTAACAATTTTTTTAAAACTAATTATATATAGGATTTACGTCGTTTAAAATATAGTACAGACGGAAATATTGAAATATCCTCAAAAATAAAAAACGTTATAAGCCTTTGAAGTTTAGTGTAACCTTCAAATTGCTGGAAATAGAAGTATCAGTATAGTCACGTTACGCCATAGCGGCATGTACGTCGGAAAGGGATAGCAAGATATCTCCAATATGCCCCCACTACAGAATTTAAAATATGAATTACTACCTCATTTGTCAACCAATGTCGATACAGTTTTTATAAAAGGGTATCTTTTTTGTTTTATTTGCTATTACATAAAAATATGTGTATAAAATCGAAAATAGTCAAGTACCTAATTGATGAATTAACAGTTTTAGCGTCAAAAAACTTTTATTTGTGTACAGTCACACGCTATTCTGGAGTCAGGACTTTCTACACGTGCAGTTTTCTTTGCTCATGCACCACAGAGTGACATTCACATTCATCTTATCGTATATATATCGTACATTAGTATTCCATCTGAATTCTATCTATACACACCCATTAGAATCAACAAGTACAAGCACTCACTCTTGATGATGGTATGTTTGTTGGGTTGTTGCACGCTCCATATGATGATGGTGGTGTCGAGCGAGCCGGACGCGATGCGGCTGGAGTCGGGGCTCCACGACACGCAGTTCACGCGCGCCGTGTGGAAGCCCCACTCTTTGTTGTGGGCCAACTGACCATAAAAAAACAAACACCATGTATTAAGCATAAGGCATCGAGTGGTAGAGCCACGCTGTAGACAGTAATGTCTATAGCACGAATGGACCGGCTCGACCGGTTAGATACCACTGTCTCACAGAAAATCGACGTGAAGTGCCAGCTTGCTGTCGCGTTTCGTTCGGTGAGTGAGATTTCCGGTGGCCCATTTCCCCATTCCCTTTCCCAATCCCTTTTCCCTCCCCTTCCATTCCCTCCTCTTAGGTTGGCAACGCACCCATGATTCTTTTTGTGTCTTGGGTGTCTATGAGCGGTGGAGATCACTTACCATCAGGTGACCCATCTGCTCGTTTGCCAATCTTAGCTATAAAAAAAAAGGTATAAAAAGCAACAATAGCTATATACAGATTTCTTATGTATACGCGAATGTTATACATTGAAATAAATGTATTATGGGTGCGGTGCCAACCGGAAATCTCACTCATCGAATTAATTATCAAGCATAAGGATTTTAAAATTGAAATGCGACCAATAATTTGTGGCAATAAATAAATAATAAAAGTGGTACGTTAAACATAATTAATTACAGCATAGGTGGTTTGTAAAGATAATTGTCAGAACAATTTTTACATCACAAATCCAAGGTTTCCATTATTCAAAAATTTGTTAACTTTACCAGCAAATTGCTAGCTATCCTCCCTTTGAGTGTAGTTATAATTGATACCACTTTTATGCAACATCTGTATGTGATTTAAGTGCAGTTATTATTAATAATAATAACACATAACAGCCGAGTTTTGTGTCGTGTGTATCAGGAACTACGAGAGACTTTTGGTTTCACAATATCCAGACCCGAAACAAATATCTGTAGGCAATACAAATATTTGTCCCAGTGCGGGGATCGAACCCGCGGCCTCTCGCTGCACAGCTGGCTACTAGCCTGCTAATTTGTTAACTTTACAAGTAAATTGCTAGCTATCCTCCCTTTAAGTGTGGCTATTATTGATACCACGTTTATGCACCATCCTGTATATGCAGTATGTCCATTTAACCCGTCGTAGGCGTCACATAAATATATTACATAAGCGTATGGGCCACCGGAGGTCGAGCCGCCCGTGACTATTTAAGTGCAGTTATAATTGATACCACTTTTATGCACCATCCTGTATATGCACAATATATACAAGCGTACCTTATACTCCTCAGCAGCCGAGTAGAGTATGAGCTTCCGGTTGGCGTCGCTCGCCACTAGATACTGCGCGTCGGGGCTGTAGCGCGCGTCCGTCACGGCGCCCAGGTGAGTCAGTTCGACTCCCGGGCTGAGACTCGAGCCAGACAGCGTGTACATGTGCACCTTGTTGTCCGCACCTGCCGAAACAACGCAGTAAAGCATGGGATCCTATTACAGTACTTAGGAAATATAGCTCGTATAGGATCATAGACATTCAATAGTACATAAACGAGACAGCACGAAACTTATGATCTAAAAGTTGTAACCTCGTGGTCATAAGTCACTAAGTCATATTTGAAACATACGCAGGCAAGGTCGTGCCAGCATATTAATGTTTAGACAATAAGCCCCTTACTTATAAAAATATTTGAGCGCTGCCTAACTGTTTTTATTGTAAAAAATGGCTCTAAGTCGAAGTTAAAGAATTCCAAATATTCACTGAGTTTGTTTCTATGACTCAGACTTAGTCAAAATTCGCTCTATAGATCTCAGCCTTAGTCTTAGCGCTAAGTTAGCGCTGCGCGAGTCCATATCGACCGCGTCTATCGATATATCGATCCGTTGATTATAAAAATTTTCGATATAAAATATGAGGACATCGCCATGACATTATGCCCCTTACTTATAAAAATATTTAAGCGCTGCTTATCTTTATACCATAGGTTGTCCCTTTCATTTTTAAACAATGTAACGCAATAAAAAAGTGACAGGTTATTCTTAACCATTTGCTCAGTTAAAAAGGCTTTTATAAGTAAGGCCCTATAAGACTACCTCCATATACGTGCGATTTAAATCCTATTGAAACAGCCTGGGCCGCCATTAAACGCTTCGTCAGGGAACACAACATAAAGAGCGATTTGTGTTTGACAAAACTGAAAGAGGTAACAGCGAATGCGATTTCAAAAACTGGGCAAATTCCGAAAAAAAAAACAAAAATTGGGGAATGAATACTGGGAAAAGGATCTAGGAATAGAAAATTTAATGGAAGATTTTATCATAGAAGTTGAAATACTAATGACGAAGAGTCACTAAATGCTCATAGCGATGATAGTATGATATTGATTGTGATGAATAAAATATTATTATAAAATATTTTTTCATTTTACTATAATAAATACTGCCTCGGTGGCGTGGTGGTATTTCGGTACGACCACGGTTTTGAGGTCTCGGGTTCGATCCCCGGGTCGGGCAAAGTGATATTGGATTTTTCCATATCAGCCCGGAGTCTGGAATTTGTGCCCGATATGGCGATAGGCTCACCCCCTATCACATATGGGACGGAACTAAGCTTGGCGAAATGTGGGTGTTCTAGTTCGCTAGCACGCCTCTGCCTACCCCTTCGGGAATACAGGCGTGCGCTTATGTATGTATGTATGTATGTATATGCAAGATTGTTGGTGTTAGGTATTGCTACGTCTATTAAGTATATGGTACTATTGATTTTATCATAAAGTAATATGTCCGGTCTATTGTAGTGTATTGTTTTATCTATTATTAATTAGGCTAACTTACCGCCGACAGCAACATGCTTAGTATTGGGCTCTATTGATACACAACTCGGCTCATAGTTGATAGGAGTGGTCGACTTCTTACTGCCGCCCACGATTACTGCCAGCTAGAAAACAAAATTAGGTATAGTCCGATTGCTAATTAAACGGAGTAAACTGACAGGTCGAAATGTCACTTTCCAAAATAATGTTGCTTACTTTCAAAACATAGGGATTGATATCTAGTTCAATTTTTATCACTCAAAGAAACAATAACTCAGCACTAGCTTGCAAATTTCGAATTTTATTGCGTTTTTTTAGAAATATCAGCCAAACCCTTCAACTAAATGTCTGTGTAAATAATTTTGCGTAAATAATCATAACAGATACGCGAAATGATAACAATGAAAATTACAAATTATTTTTGTTATTTGAGAATAGTTACGTTCGGCACATTCATAGCTTTTGTATGTTTTGTTTATAATGAACCATGAGTATGATTCCAGTAGACATGCCATAACTTAGCATGCAGTAATATACTATGACTATAATTCAGTAGACATGCAGTACTAATCATACATTAGGTAGGAATTACGACTTTGAGTTGGACTTTAGAAAATGAAAGAATGAAATGGTTCACTGACTTGAAATGTTGAAATAATCTTGATCTTTTTACCGCAGCACTATTTAAATTTCATGAAAAAGTGGCAACATTCGAAATGTCAGTTTACTCCGTTTAATTAGCAATCCTACTATAGTTTTAGGCCGATTTTCGATCTACTTCAAAAAAAGGACGTAACCAATACGTTTGTATTTTGGATGTATGTTAAGCCAAATGTGAACCCATTATTCCAAGACTGATCCCATATTTTTATATTTTTTTTATAGCAGAAATTGGCAAACCAGCAGATGGGTCACCTGATGGTAAGTGATCTCCACCGCCCATAGACACCCAAGACATAAAAAGAATCATGGGTGCGTTGCCAGCCTAAAAGAGGGGAATGGAAGGGGAGGGAAGGAGATTGGGAAAGGGAGTGGGGAAATGGGCCACCGGAAATCTCACTCACCGAACGAAACGCGACAGCAAGCTGCCACTTTACGTCGGTTTCCTGTGAGACAGTGGTATCTATCCGGTCGAGCCGGCTCATTCGTGCTATAGACGTTACTGTCTACAGCGTGGCTCTACCACAGATAACTTGGTACCATATACTTGGTACCGTCCGGATAAATCTCGAAGTTTGTCGATAATTTTTTTAAACTTGTGATTAATCAATAGCCAGATAACTTTTATATTTGTTGCTAATTTAATTTATCGTTAAGGTAAAATTTTACTAGTAATCAGTCTGGTTGGAGGTGCTTTCCATATCACATCCAAAGCGCCGGTATATTTTAGAACTAAAAATGGTGGAGAGATTGTTCTCACCACTGAAGAGAGGGAGAGAGAAAGGTATAATATTGTACCACCCACCTCTTTAACAGTGGCGACTATGGTGATGTCTTCGTCCACGATGTGATCCATCGCGCGAGGCTGCGAACCCAGCGGGATAGCATTATCCGTGTACGCTGGCACTTCACCTGCAATGACGACCTTCACTTTAGCAAGGTTGACCTTTAACGTGAATGACCTTGACCTCCATATTGACTTTGAAATTGATGACAATACTGGATCACATACGGTTGTGTCTTTCAAGATCGTACCTTGCATATGAATACGAATACGCAAACGATTCGGAGCGGAGGTCAAGGTCACACAACAACACCTTGACCTCTGCTGTCCTTGACAAGTGCAAGTTCACGACATTCACGCTTCTAGAAAGACATAAATAGGCTCATAACTGTATTCCCAGAGGGCTCGGAAGTAGCAAACTGGGAAACTAGAACACCAACGTTCCACCGAGCTTATTTCCATCCCAAATGTAGATGGTGATTATCGCCATATCGGCCACAAATTCTAGATTTTATATTCAGTAGAAGTAGTGATGTGGATGATAGATTAATAATAGATTATTTATCATAATCGATTTTTTTTTACATAAGCTCTCGCCTGTATCCCCGAATGGGTAGGCAGAGGTGCACTAGCGAATTAGAACATCTACATTTCGCCGAGCTTAGTTCCGTCCCAGATGTGATAGGGGGCGAGCCTATCGCCATATCGGGCACAAATTCCAGAATATGATATGGAAAAATCCAATATCACTTTGCCCGACCCGGGGATCGAACCCGAGACCTCAGGACGGTAGACATACCGAAATACAACTACGCCACCGAGGCAGTTTTTTTTTAATGTATTGCTATATTATTAATCTACCGGGCTGGTTGGCGCTCACTTGGGGAGGCCTGCGTCCAGCAATGGACGGCGATAGGCCGAGATAATAATTGACTAACAGATTAATCGATCACGTCTTTAAAAATAATTGAACAATCGATTATGAAAAATAATCGATTATCCACATCACTAGTAGAAAGACTTGCTTAAAAATATGACCTTAGAAAATTATAAATAATTTTTCCCTCTTCTTTCGAGCCCGAGCACGAAAAACTAATGTAAATGTGTTCGATTTCGCTGCGCACTGTTGACGTTTGGTTAATATTTCATACAAATTTCATAGACGCGCATCGAGTTCGAATACATTTACGGTTGTCAGAAATTTTCCTGCTCAGGCCGCAGTAACGAGCAACCCAAGTTTAAGTCATTAAACCATGAGACCTATAGTAAAATGACCTTGATCATGGTTACCTTCAGCGGGTGGCACGGCGCGTCTCAGGGTATCGTCGATGCCGATGGTGAGGAGCGCGCCGTCCCTGGACGCGCGCATGCCGTTCACCTGGTTGCCGTGACCTTGGCCAGGCACGTGCCGACCTTCACCTGGACACAATAGTAATAATAGGGAATTTGCATGTATTTTTGTTTACTTTATTGCAAAGAACTAGGTCTCAAATATACGCACCAGAAACAAAAACATTAAAATATGCACAAATCTTTGAATTTGGTACTTGACTGTAGTAACCAATATCAATGAATTTCTGTAGGAACATAGATTTATCGTCGAAATAACCTGTGCAACAGGAATTTATTAAAATACTCCAAGGATAATTTTATTTTAGTAATTTAAATCCTTAAAGCAGCGATAGCTCAGTTGGGAATGGTATGGACTGCCGAGACAAGTGTCGGAGGTTCAAGACCAACCCCAAAATAGAGCATACACCTCTGACTTTTCTATGTTAAGTGTATTTTCATTGTGAAATATCGCTTGCTATAACGGTGAAGGAAAACATCGTGAGGAAACCTGCATACCCGAGAATTTCTTCACATGAATTTCGAAGGTATGTGAAGTCTGCCAACCCGCATTAGGCCAGCGTGGTAGACTAAGGCCTAGCCCCTCTCATTAGTAGAGGAGGCCCGAGCCCAGCAGTGGGACAGTAATATTACAGGGCTAATATTATTATTATTATTATAATTTAAATCCTTAATTATTTATCTGTGCGTCACGTGACTGTAAACACAAATCACGACACATGATGTCACATTACTCATTTTTCTTATAAATTTGTTCTACAATGGCCAAAAACCTAATATCCAAAGTCATACTGCCAAGTTATTCGGTATATTATTTTCGTATTTTTGTTTTACTCAACCTAAGCTCAACCTATTTCAACGCGGATGTGATCGACAATCAATATCTGATCGACGAAATATCTGACCCGTTTTTTTTAGTTTGAAATCATACATGTTATTTCCGCAATATATTTTAATGAGCGATTTTGTATCTATATCGTCACCCGTATCTACAGTTAACTGATAGCGTTTTGGCGGCAAATAATAATTTCGGTGGAATTTTAAGTCAATAAATGAAATCGATCCACGCAACACCAGGTAACGCAAAACGTTTTTAACTACGTAATTTAAAGTGTAGAAGCTTTGAAGCGGAAGTAACAAGCCAAAAACGAATCTATCAACATACCGTTCTGCACGTTCCACTCCGTGACGCATCCATCATGGCTGGCTGTGTACACTGTGTTACCGGAGTGTAACGCGAGACACGTGATGGGCTTGTTGTGTCCCATCACGATGCGGAGCGGCTTCTCAGGGTTCTCCACGTCCAGGTAGTTGATCACACCGGAGAGGGACACCGAGAGGAGATGCTTCCCTTGCCAGAGACAGGACACCTGGAATCAATTGGATATAACAGTTACACATAAGCACACGCCTGTATCCCCGAAGGGGTCGGCAGAAGCGCACTAGCGAACTAGAACACCCACATTTCGCCGAGCTTAGTTCCGTCCCAGATGTGATAGGGGGCGAACCTATCGCCATATCGGGCACAAATTCCAGACTCCGGGCTGATATGGAAAAATCCAATATCACTTTGGCCGACCCGGGAATCGAACCCGAGACCTCAGAACGGTAGTCGTACCGAAATACCACCACGCCACCGAGGCAGTCCACGTCAAAATATCTGTTTTGAAATGCACTTCATTTATAGTTCTGATCGCTCCGGTGAGAGGCGTCTTGGCCAAGAGGTTAGTCCTAGGGGTCGGCACCGCTATGTTGATGATAATGATGACGATGACGATAATTATGATGACGATGATAACGAGGATGATGATGAATAATGTGACACTAACCTGCTGGTTCTCAACAGCAGTACCCATGTTAAAGAGTGTGGCCCGCTGCATGGTCTCCACGTCCCATATGGCGCAGGTCTTGTCTCCGGAGCAGGACAGCAGCTGCTTACCATCTGGAGACCACGAGATACCGTACACACCACCCTTATGGGCGGGGGAACCAATCTGGAAATTAAAAAATACTTCTGTATTGTACTTTCGTACTTGATATAGTACTTTGTATTAGAATTTGGAAGATATCAGTAGCACTCACCTCGCCCTTCAACTCTGAAGTAGCACCATCATACAGGTAGATCTTGCCGTCGAAGCCAGCCGACGCGAACAGGCTACCATCCGGGCTATACCTGACAGCTTGAGCGAAACGGGTGTGCTCCTGTGGAATAATAAACAAAATCGATAAATTAAGCAAAAATAAATTAAACATAAACAAATAAATAAAGTCGATAAATTAAACAAAGTTGCTAACGCCCGAATGGTCAAACGCTGCTCAACTTTAACAGCTTCTTATATTGATTTTCGCCATACAATTTTGACAGATAAGGCGGCCTTAAACAACATAAGGCGTCCCTATGTGTATGAACATTCGGCGGTTTATTAAACAATATCGACAAATTAAACAAAACTGATAAATTAAACAATATGGAAAAATTAAACAAAACTGATAAATTAAACAATATCGACAAATTAAACAAAACGATAAATTCACAGGTGGCAACTCATCATATTTATAAATTACTACAACTATAAAACTACAACGGGAGCGGGGGGTCACCGAGGGGGGGGAAGGGTATAAAAAAATGGGTCACGTAATATGGGTACATTCCCTGAAGTAGGAAGGCAGACCCTGGCACCAGGCCAGAAGAACGCCAGGTGTACGAGACAGTGGAACAAAATATAGTGTTGATTCAAAATATTCTTAATGTATGATTGAATACAATATGACAGCTTGTGTCCGCGCCGCGTTCTCGTCGTAGATTACCGGCCTTCGGTCATACTCAACGATCTTCGGCTCCCGATCCTCCCGGCCGCTGCTGATGTCGCGCGCCGTCGTGCCGTGTGCGTGTACACCAGGCAAAAAGAAAAGGTCCGCTGTCCATCACTTACCTGCTTGGTGCACTTGAACTTGAACGGCGGCCCCTCGAACACCGCGATGGTGTTATCCTCCGATGCGGTGACGATGCGGAACGGACGCGTCGGCCTGAAGTCCACGGAGTTGATCGGCTTCGACTGCCCGCTGATCTCGCCCACTGACGTGCCAGTTTCCGACATGAACACGTGACCGAATCTGGTGGTATAGAAGAAATTGTCGTAGGTTGGATGTCAACAAATACTGTAGAGAAGGATTGTGGTGATGGTATGAATGTATGTAGACTCATGTTCTGAGGATGTGTTTATGTTTCTGTGCTATGAGAAAAGTAAGGTTTTACTCAAGTTTGTACGTATGATACATAGTGTAGGGTAATATCAATTTAGGGTTAAAATTGATTGATCCTTCAAATAACCATAATTGAGAGGTCGCTAGATGTTTGTTCACATTTCTGGAATTGCTGTTAATGCTTCAGGTGACTACATCTGTTTCTGCTGCCAAGAAGACTGCCTCTTTAATTCAGTACTTAGTCTCCCACTTTTCACGAAGAGAAGTAGAAAACTAATATTTTTAACTCCTGCCTATCTTTCTGTTTGATTATTCTGACAATTTTGCATCTCAGATTGGCCGACCTTCATTGGTCGGTGTCGTAAAATGCCATTATTGATCCTGGCTTACAGTCTACAGGAGATACAATCGCGGGTGTATGGTTATACTCTCGTGGATGTTCACATTTCTGGAACGGGTATGGTGTAAAACTTAAGGTAACAAATCTACCATTGTGGTCTCCGCCAAGAAGACAAGGGTTGACAATTCGCTGCGTACCACCATATTAAAAACTACGACCTCTCCGAAAACATGGTGGCTAATGCTGAGATCTATAGTGCGAACTTCGACAAGTCCGAGACAAAAAAACGAATTCTAAGAAAAGCTTTGCTTTATCTATCTTTCAGTGTCTGTTTATCTTGTAAAAAATGACTCGAACTAAGTCAAAGTTCGATTTAACAATACAAATCCTTACTGAAATAGGCTGAGATCTATAGAGCGAACTTCGACTAAGTCTAAGTCAAAGTAACGAACTCAGAGAGGATTTTGACTTAGTTCGAGTCATTTTTTGCAAGAAAATCTTTGCTTAGTCTGTCTGTAAAAAAAATGACTCGAACTAAATCAAAGTTCGATTTAACAATCCCAAATCCTCACTTAGTTCGTTACTTAGACTTAGTCGAAGTTCGCTCTATAGATCTCAGTCTTAGGCTGAAATCTATAGTTCTTACTTAAGTCTTGTACCAAAGTCGACTCAGCGTAGTCGTCTTTGGAGTGAACTAAGCGAAAGTCAACTTTTGCGTATTTATAATTCGAACTCGAACTCAGGCTAGCCATAGTTTGTCTTTGCATAGTCTACTCAGACGTTATCGGTTTCACGCAGTTCCTTTGACAAAAGAAACGTAAGATTTTTATATATTTACAGGAGACGCGCCTTTATATTTGTAGGTTGTAAAGGAACGTATTACGTAATTAACAGCTGACAAAATGGCTGACGCTCTTTGAAATGTCAAGTGAAAAACAAACCGCATTATACATAAATCGTCTTATAATCCTTTCAGCAACATGCTTGAAAAAGTTTGCTACGCCGACCCCACATTAAGGTGGGATAAGGGCAGGTAGAAGAAAGAATAAACATGAATCGTCATCATTTGATAGTCAAAACATGGATTTATTATTTATTACTATTGTTGGCAAAATCATTAATATTTTGAAGAAGGCCATAATTTTTAAAGTAAGAAGAAACAAGATGATGATGATGAAAACATGATGACATAAAAAAAGCATTCTAAGCTCTAAAATGATTAAGTAAAGTGTAAACCACCAAGAGAATTACAAGGGCTCAAATATGCCAGGAGTCACAATCAGGTGAGTGAGTGAGGTGATCGACTCTGTCATACCTATTCCTAGAGCTCTAGCTAATCCACTGCCATTATTTCATATTAATATATTGACAAAAGTTTTATTAATTTATCAAAATTGTTAAAACAGGGATTTTGTATTTTGGAGACTGTTTACTAGCAAATTGTCTGTCTGTCTGTTTGTTTACTAGCAGCCCATGTAGAGTATAAATTGCATCTCAGTCAGCCAGCAAGCCCAAAGCAAAACCATGCCTTATTAACATTTCCTGCCAGCGGTAAACTGTTGAGGCATTACCATCTGGGTACCATCTGAGTGGTTAACCTGCCAGGCAAGCTTATTGTCAGCTAGACCATGCTAATTGCCATTGTGGTGATCTGCTGATAAATAATGAAAGATCTGAGGGAAACTCTGTCTGATATTTATTTCTTCTGTTTCAGAAATAACATTTTGAAGTTATTAAATTTTCACACATGCAACCAACTGCGGAACAAGTTATCAAACACAAGCAATATTACAGTAGTTTGTGCAGTAGGTATATTGCACAATAGTTGAGAATACCATTTATGTACTGTGTGGATTGAAAGAGGAAATAATAACGAGGATTGAGAAAGGAATGTTGCGGTGGTTTGGGCATGTAGAAAGGATGGATGAAAGGAGGCTGACAAAGCAAATATATATGGCAAGTGTGAATGGTAGAGGTGGAAGGGGAAGACCTCATCGAACATTCTCTGACCAAGTCAGAGATTTACTCGAGAAAGGTAAAGTTAAAAGTACCCTAAACCGACGTGCATGCATGAAGAATGTAATGAGACTGAATGAGGCGAAAGAGGTGTGTAAGGATCATAGCAAATGGAAATCCGTTGTCTCTGCCTACCCCTATGGGAAAAAGGCGTGAGTCTATGTATGTATGTATGTATGCTCACTCAAATAAACAAAGGTTAATATCAGAGATTGTAATAAATAAATATTATTCATGATAATTATTATTTTATTTACCTACTGCAAATCAATTTCCTGACAACATGTAACCAATTCATTCTCAAAATATCTATACATTATTTAGGCCGACTACATAATAATTAATATAATATGTACTTTCACTGATTCACTGATTCACTGTCTGTTTAATATGACTGCTAGGTGGACAGACGACCTGACAAAGGTCACATGAAATCACTGGTTGCAGGCCGCTTCCAACCGGTCGATCTGGAAATCTTTGGGGGAGGCCTATGTTCAGTAGTGGATGTCCTGTGGCTGATGATGATGATAATATTATTGGAGCAATAGCATGATGGTCACTGTTGCATTGTGGGTCGCCGCGATGAAGTCCGCCGTCCGTTCATTCCCACTGGTTCTCGGGTCACCTTTCGCGCTTTGCAAATGGCTCAGCAGAACGATTTTTTAAATTCTGAGCACGGTTTCGGGGTTTAATGTTATATTAATTAGTATTCAGGACAATACTGGAAGTTGTCAAAACATTTGTCTATTTTTTTGGCATCTTCTGGGTTACAAGTTTATTCCAAACAAAATTATCTATTTTCGTTAAACTTTAATAATTAATAGATCGATTTACAGTATAATAAACGGTACTGCAATATAAGAAAATCTCGTACCTTTAATTATTAAACATTTTCTAACAATAGCTATGGTATTTTAATTTAAAAAACGTTAGAATGAATAAAACAATTTCTACATTTTATGTCAGTATTTCGATACTGGTATTACTGCATGTCGAACTGACAGATCGAAGTCAAGGTTTTGTGGACTAGGACTTAGCAAAGTTTTTCTTGTGAAAAATGACTTGGACTAAGTCTGAGTTCGATTTATAAATTCCAAATCCTCACTAAGTTCGTTTTTTTGACTCGGACTTAGTCGAAGTTCGTTCTATAGATCTCAGCCTTAGTTTTTTTGACTCTAACTTAGTCAAAGTTCGCTCTATAGATCTCAGCCTAAGGCTACATCTACAATTCTACATACCTCTCTCGACCCTCGCCGACCACAACCATCCTCTGATTGTCGGCGCTCCAAGCGATGTCCTTGATGGGACCTCCAATCGGCTGGAACTCATTCTTGAGTATGTGTTCCTTGTTCACAGTGTCCCAAATCCTCACTTTTCCCGACGCGTCTGAAGCAAAAACCTCACGGTCAGTCTACGAGGTTTTTGTGACTACGATTCGGTTTCATCTATTGACTTAAAATTCCGCCGAAATTGAGGTAAAAAGTGCATTAATGTCGCGTTAAAAATTACCAAATGAATCGAATGCAACATTAGCGCACTTTTTAATTCGATTTCGGTGGAATTTCAAGGCAATATCTAACACGATGTAATTCGTGCTGCATTTTGTAATTATGGCTTTAATGCAAAGACTTCTGTGTATACTACAAGATATAACAACAACTGTTCAGTACATAAAATGCGCACTAAGTCTCTGTTAATCGACCTCGACTCACTATAGAAAACTGCTCTTTTCCTTAGCCGTGAAACGTCAAACACCGTCATGTGCCACAATTTTACTTCGAAACAGCTTGTCTAGTAAATACATAGAAGTCTTTGCTTTACTGCTACTGTTTACAAGCGTCATTCAGTCATATTAAAAATGTCTCATATACTGCAATCTGCATTGCTCGATATAAAATCTGATAATAAAACGATCGCATTGAAAAAATACCGTTTAAGTAAAGTCATCGAACCGAACATAGCGGATCTTTCCGCGGCTGTGACGGCTTTTTAGCAACATTTAGCATGAATCATTAAATCCATGATATTATACTAAACTGCCACAAAATAAAACAGTAATGAGTATTTCGTTTATTGTAGAAAAGGTTAGCGGACGGCCGAGTAGATTATTTTATGTGAACCCCAAAGTTCATGAACCACAATCTCTATAATAATAATAATATTAACCCTGTAATATTACTGTCCCACTGGTGGGCACGGGCCTCCTCTACTAATGAGAGGGGTTAGGCCTTAGTCTACCACGCTGACCTAATGCGGGTTGGTAGACTTCACATACCTTCGAAATTCCTGTGAAGAAATTCTCAGGTATGCAGGTTTCCTCACGATGTTTTCCTTCACCGTTATAGCAAGCGATATTTCACAATGAAAATACACTTAACATAGAAAAGTTAGAGGGGTATGCTCCATTTTAGGGTTGGTCTCGAACCTCCGACACTTGTCTCGGCAGTCCGTACCATTCCCAACTGAGCTATCGCTGCTTAATTTGCACAATCTCTATAGATTCATGAATTTCCACATGAAAAGAATTACAATAATCAAAAGTTTAAAAACATAAGTGACCGACTTCCAACTTGATCTGATCGTGACCAAATTTATATGGGACCAATGAATTTTGAAAATTGGTCCACATTTGGCAGAGATATCGCGTAACATACATAAAAAAAAGAGGAATTGAGGAGCTTCTCCTTTTTAGAAGTCGGTCGAAAAAAAGTCTCAAGCGTGAATCGCCACATGGCTAATCACATAACCACTTTTTTTAAAGAGGTGATGTCACCTACTCAGAAGCCGGAAAGAGAAATGGTCAAATTAGTAGCAGAATGGTATCCTAGAAGGCAAAAGCAAAAAAGGTCGACCAATACGAAGATGGAAAGACGACTTTAAACTGGCGGTAGAGGAACTTTGACAGAATCTAAATGATGTAGTAACATTTAATGGATTCAATAAATATTTTGATTTTGATTTTAAAGCAACTGCAGGTGCAACGTGGAGAAGAATAGCTACTGACCGAGACCAGCAGAAGGATTTGGGGGAAGCCTATGCGAAAGCAAAACAAACTTTACCGATGTCGTAAATAATACAAATAAAAACAAACAACTATGTAAAACTGTAAAATTAAGATTGTTAATAAAGGCAATTATTATTATAAGAGGTGATTTTAACATTAAAAGTAGTATGTCCCTTTGTTCCTGCAAGTTTGAGAGTGAAAGAGAAGAAAACAATGTTTAAGAACCGATTAAAAACTTAAAACACACTCTACATCCATTCACGAATACAATTACATTTCCTTAATTTCTGATAAACACGATCAAGAAATTCATAATTATAGGACAACTATTTTAGTACTGGATATTTATGTTTTATATTCGACTATATTTAAATACACTAACATAGGCTAAGCATAAAATACAAAATTAGAAACACACGAGACACAAATCCTTCACACAAATACAGAACCTATGAAAAACAACTTTAGAATCATATTAGCACGAGCATTTCCTTGCATACGAACTAGGCCAGCAAAGTCGTCAATATAATCAATGCGATCTGCATTATTTTCAAACGTGCGTTTAATTAGAATACTTTGGACGTGCCTGCAATAGTTGCCAAGTGGATAAATGAGAAGATCTTATTAAAATAATGTAAGAACCGTCGCTGATCAGAATTCAGAATTGTTTCTTCGATTCTGGATTGATTTAACTTAATCATCGTCAGCCATAGGACGTCCACTGCTGAACATAGGCCTCCGCCAAAGATTTCCAGATCGACTTGTTGGAAGCGCCATCCTGCACTTTACAATGGGCAAGGCAGATAACACGTAGAACTTATAGCTGATAGGGTAAGAAAGTTATTGGAGACCACTGTACTGGTATTGCCATGCTCAAATAAAAAAATCATCTTACTAGTCTGACTAGCATTGTAAATGCGAAAATTTGGAAGGATGTTTGTTACTCAATCACGCCAGAACGGCTGAACGGATCTGGATAAAATTTGGCACGGAGATATATTATAGTCTGGAATAGCACATCATCATCATCATCAGCCATAGGACGTCCACTGCTGAACATAGGCCTCCCCCAAACATTTCCAGATCGACCTGTTGAAAGCCCATAGTCTACCGAAAAATATTTACGTTCCGTGGGATAGATTTCGCGAACGGAGTCGCGGGCAACATCTAGTAAAATCATAAACTTATAAAACTGAAACATCGCATGATACATTATATCGATTTCCACGGCCGAGACGATTATAACGGACACCCGACTCCAGACTCCCGAGCAGGTCAATGCCGCGGCCTCCTCTGGTCACCCCTACTCAGAGCATTTGTAAGGCTTAATGTGTGAATAACTTGAATTTAAGTGGGAATTAAAAGGAACACCTTGTCTGGGTTTGGGACGCGACAAGGCAGAACTTTGGTGTGAAGAATATTATGAAAGAACGAAGAATATGAATGAAAATTAAAAATACAATTTCGAGTGATAGAGCCATGCTATAGACCAGGGTAGATGAACCTTTATGTAACAACGTGCCATTTTTTCTAAAGAAAATACTTTTGCAACGTGTCAATGATAGTTGCCGGTTTTGAGTTTGTTTCGGCATTTCTTTTCAGGGATAGCCACGAAATACCGACGCCATTATTAAAATTTCAATACATATATACTCTTAAATGACATGTAAAAGTGATATAAAATATCCTTTTTGCAGAATAATTATTTGAATTTGACTAATTGAATGGATTTTGTGATCGGAGACGTGCCCAAAATATTGTGTGGCGTGCCACTGGTTCGCCATCTCTGCTATAGACAATTATGTTTACTTTACAATATACAAATGAAGCGGCTCTGTCGGTTTGATACAAAAACCGGCGTAAAGTGGCATGTCGCGTGTTGTTTGCGGTGACTGAAATTTCCGGTGATCTCTAATCCCCCCTCTTCTACCCTATTACCTTTCTTTAAAATTTGCAACACAATTATGGTATCCTAGCTTCTATTAGCGGTGTTGATCACTTACTCGTCACCTTTGTCAGTCTCAGCTATAAAAAAAGTTAAATTCTTATTAATAAGGCTGGCTTATGGAACTGAATATTATGTCCATCACCTATAAGCTTTCATCAGGAGTTCACAGAGCTTAATCCCTCTAGAATACTCTAGATGTGACTAGATACGCAAGAATACATTCATTGATCGAAAATTTGAGTGGTAGAGCCACGATGTAGAGAGTAGACAATTACGTCTACAGCACAAATGGTCCGGCTCGACCGGTTTGGTACCACTGTCTCATAGAAAACCGACGTAAAGTGGCAGCTGTTGCGTTTCGTTCGGTGAGTGAGATTTCCGGTGGCCAAATCCCCCCTCCATTTCCCAATCCCTAATTCCCTCGGGTTAGGTTGGCAACGCACCCATGGTTCCTTTTGTTTTGGGTGTCTATGGACGGTGGAGATCACTACCAACGGGTGACCCATCTGTTCATTTGCCTATTACACTTATTTACTAATCTGATAGACTCCCTATCCAACAGTCACATTATCGCGGCTCCTCGTGACTGGAAAGGTATTAAATTTGATTTTCTTCGCGCCAAAAAGGCAATCATAAGCTTCTGTTCACTATCACGACACTGTCTAGTGAACTCAAAGTGACCTTGAGAGAGGGCAACGAAAGCGGACATTTGGATTTGAAACGATGACGACTAAAAACAAATAGTCTGCCAAAAAGTAACGTCGCTGTAGCCTTACCGCCGACGAAAACGAAGACTTAACGAATTGGTGTTCCCTCAACGTTATGACATGTACTTCTTCAAACGAGACTTAAATAATCACAAGTTTAAAAACTTAACAGACAGACTTCAAATCCGATCGTTACCAATTTATATTGGACCACCCTTGAAATAAGCTCTATCGAATACAAAAAGATTTATGAAAATCGGTCCACATTTGGCGGAGATATCGCGTAACATACATAAAAAATACAGACGAATTGAGGACCTCCTCCTTTTTGGAAGTCGGTAGATAAACGGTAGGCAGCGGCTTGGCTGTGCCTCTGTCAATGCCGATGTCCATGGGCGACTATAACCGCTTACCATCAGGTAGGCCTTCTGCTGGCGGCCTTCGTAGTCCAATAAAAAAGAAATATCATTTCACTTAGTTTCTAAATCTTTTTTCGACCGACTTCCAAAAAAGAGATGGTCCTCAATTCGTCTGTATTTTTTTTATGTATGTTACGCGATATATCCGCCAAATGTGGACCGATTTTCAAAATTCTTTTTGTGTTCGATAGAGCTTTTTTCAAGGTTTGGTCCCATATAAATTGGGTTACGATAGGACATGAAGTCGGTCCGTTAAGTTTTTAAACTTGTGATTATTTCAAACGAGGAGCTAGTTCACCTGATGGTAAGTGATCTCCACCGCCATAGACACCCAAGACACAAATGTATCATGGGTGCGTTGCCAACCGAAACGGAGGGGAAAGGGGAGTGAGAGGAAGGGAATTGGGCCACCGAACGAAATGCGACAACAAGCTGCCACTTTACGTCGGTTTTCTATAAGACGGTCGAGCCGGCCCATTCGTGCTATAGACATTACTCTCTATAGCGTGGCTCCAGTCAAACTCTTTTAAGCCACACCACAGCAGTGCTTAAACAATGATGTTTGGCGACAGAAATCTACCCAACAGACTCTGAATAGAAGATATACTTAGCTTGGAAGCCTGTTTCTTTTTTAAACAAGAGTACAGTATTAAAACATAAATCCGATGATGACACAATAAAACATATGCAACGTGTTACAAAAAGTGTTATCTACAGAAATCTAGAAACCCGTGTTTAATTCTGGAGATACGCGAGTGCGCTGGCGCGATTCCAAACCCTCGACTATTATATGTTGAAATTATAACGTATGCGACGCCGCCAGTTGTCCAAATTATGGCGGCGCTGAATACTGTGCCACTGTTTCGTAACGCATACAGGCCGATTGGTTTCCATAAGTGATTTTCGTTTGAGTACTGATTGAATAATATAAAGAATACTGACTGCCTCGGTGGCGTGGTGGTATTTCGGTACGACTACGGTTCTGAGGTCTCGGGTTCGATCCCCGGGTCGGGTAAAGTGATATTGTATTTTTCCGTATCAGCCCGGAGTCTGGAATTTGTGCCAGATATGGCGATAGGCTCGCCCCCTATCACATCTGGGACGGAACTAAGCTCGGCGAAATGTGGGTATTCTAGTTCGCTATTTTATCGCTATTTTCTATTCGCGATCATCTCTTCACAATAAATGCTGAACAGATTTGCACGAAACTTGGCACAGTGATAGTCCTCGTTTCTGGATTAGAATTTGGCATAGATCTACGTTACGTCACATTTTTAAAACATCCTCTAATTCACGCTACAATGCTGTGGGTGGAGAGTTTAATAACATTTACATTCAAGTGAACCGGTTGGCTGATTTGATAAGTAGACATTTAAATATTAAAAGAAGTCAAGTTATTTTTAATTTCTGACTCAAGATATTATGTTAATATTTAGTATCAGACATAATATTTCCATCTTGAGCTCTAAAATCTAGCGACGCATGCTCCGAATACCATGGACTGCGTTTCGCACAAATGGGTACTTGACTATGTTTGATTTTGTACACATTTGTATATGTACTAGCAAATAAAACAAAAAAGAAACTCTTCTGTAAAATCTGCATCGAAATTGGTTGAAAAATGAGTCAGTTATTCATATTTTAAATTCTGCAATGAGCAAGAGTGGGGACGTGCTGGGGATATCTTGATATCCCTTTCTAACGCATGTACCGTTATGGCCCTGACGTGATTTTACTGATACTTCTCTTTTCCGCAGTTTGAAGGTTACACCAAATTTCAAATGCTTATAACTTCTTTATTATTGGGAATATGTCAATAATTATTTCAGTGCTATATTTTAGATGGCGTCAGTTTTATATAAAATTAATAATCAAAAATTAGTCAAGTTCCCAAATGTGTCTATTCTCGAAGATCTCCCTATCAAAGACCGCCTGTCCACACCATGCCAACGTTGCATCCTCAGCTACTTTGGGCACATAGCTTTTACTTATAAAAATATTTAAGCGCTGTATCTTTAACCATAGGTTGTCCCTTTCATTTTAAAACAATTTAACGCAAGGAAAAAATTACAGGCTATTCTTAGGGAAAAGTTAAGCGAAAATGTTTTTAAAAGTAAGGCCCATTATTCATGAAAATCTGGAGAAACCGATCATCTGCGCAAACGTAGAGGGCAAGAGGTCAAGACGTAGATCCCACATGAGATGGTCAGACCAGCTGAAACAAAAGAGTTCCTCCAAATTTGTAGAAGTAGTCCGAGTTGCTATAGATCGCAAAAAGTGGAAAAAGCCTAACAAACCGCTAAATGACGGAGGGTGATCGCGATCTTCAGTAATGAACGATCTACTTTAGAGAGAGAGAGAGATTTGTCAACTTTCGCATTTATAATAGTACTTACTAGCTTTTGCCCGCGGCAACGCCTGCGTGAGAGTCTTGACAACCATTCATCCCCCATTACATCCCTTTAGAGTTTAGGGGATGAATTTATGCATGTATTATACATATAAACCTTCCTCTTGAATCACTCTATCTATAAAAACCTAGACAAAGTCCGTTGCGTACTTTTAAATATCTAAACATACATAGGGACATAGGGAAGACTAGAACCGACTTTGTTTTATACTATGTAAAAAATAGCCACAACCAATACAGAGTGTTTCATAAAGTTGGTATTAATCTATACTAATATTATAAAGCTGAAGAGTTTGTTTGTTTGTTTGTTTGTTTGTTTGTTTGTTTGATTGAACGCGCTAATCTCAGGAACTACTGGTTCGATTTGAAAAATTATTTTTGTGTTGGATAGCCCAATTATCGACGGTGGCTATAGGCTATATAACATCACGCTATGACCAATAGGAGCGGAGCAGAAATGAGAAATAAAAAACGTGGAATTGATATCTCAGAAACTACTGGTTCGATTTGAAAAATTCTTTTTGTGTTGGATAGCCCAATTATTGAGGATGGCTATAGGCTATATAACATCACGCTATGACCAATAGGAGCGGAGCAGAAATGAAAAAAATTGCAAACCGGGAAAATTTATATCTCAGACAGAACTACTGCTTCGAATTGAAAAAATCTTTGTGTGTTGGATAGCCCATTTATCGAGGATGGCTATAGGCTATATAACATCACGCTATGACCAATAGGAGCGGAGCAGAAATGAAGAATATGCGGAGAAGTTGATATCTCAGAAACTACTGGTTCGATTTGAAAAATTATTTTTGTGTTGGATAGCGCAATTGTTGAGGGTGACTATAGGCTATATAACATCACGCTATGACCAATAGGAGCGGAGCAGAAATGAAGAATATTGAAAAGCGGGGAAGTTGATATCTCAGAAACTACTGGTTCGAATTGAAAAAATATTTTTATGTTGGATAGCCCATTTATCGAGGATGGCTAGAAGCTATATAACATCACGCTATGACCAATAGGAGCGGAGCAAAGATGAATAATGCTGCTAGCGGGGAATTTTATATCTCGGAAACTACTGGTTCGATTTGAAAAAATATTTTAGTGTTGACCGACGGGATGAATGGTAGGGTGACTGAAGGGGTGATTGATGGGGTGACTGATGGGATGACTGACGGGGTGACCGACGTGAGGAATGACGGGGTGACTGACAGGCTGACTGATGGGGTGGCGAGCGGGGTGTCTGACGAGGTAACTGACGGGGTGACAGACGGGGTGACATACGGGATGACAAATGGTGTGACCAACTGGGTGACAGACAGGGTGACAGATGGGGTGACCGACTGGGTGACAGACGGGGTGACAGACGGGTGTCAGAAGGGTGACAGACGGGTGACCGACGTGGTGACAGACGGGTGACAGGCGGGGTGACAGACGGGTGACAGGCGGGGTGACCGACTGGGTGACAGACGGGGTAACCGACGGGTGACAGACTGGTGACAGACTGGGTGACAGACGGGGTGACCGATTGGGTGACCGACTGGATGACAGACGAGTGACCGACGTGGTGACAGACGGGGTGACAGACAGGGTGACAGATGGGTGACAGACGAGGTGACAGGCGGGGTGACCGACTGGGTGACAGACGGGGTAACCGACGGGTGACAGACTGGTGACAGACTGGGTGACAGACGGGGTGACCGATTGGGTGACCGACTGGATGACAGACGAGTGACCGACGTGGTGACAGACGGGGTGACAGACAGGGTGACAGATGGGTGACAGACGAGGTGACAGGCGGGGTGACCGACTGGATAACAGACGGGGTGACAGACGGGGTGACAGACGGGTGACATACGGGGTGACAGACGAGTGACCGACGTGGTGACAGACGGGGTGACAGATGGGTGACAGACGGGGTGACAGACGAGTGACCGACGTGGTGACAGACGGGGTGACAGACGGGGTGACAGATGGGTGACAGACGAGGTGACAGGCGGGGTGACCGACTGAATAACAGACGGGGTGACTGACTGGGTGACAGACGGGTGACAGACGGGTGACAGACGGGGTGACGGACGTGGTGACAGACGGGTGGCAGACGGGGTAACAGGCGGGTGACAGACGGGGTGACCGACTGGGTGACAGACGGGTGACAGACGAGGTGACAGACGGGGTGACAGGCGGGGTGACAGGCGGGGTGACAGACGGTGGGACAGACGGGGTGACAGACGGCGTGACAGACGGTGTGACTGACGGGGTGAAAGATGGGGTGACTGACGGCCGAAGTAGATCATCCCATTACCTCCTTTAGAATTATTGGATTATAGGTACCTAAGACTCACTCTTTCAACCCTCTCTCTCATACGCAGACGAAGTTGCGCGGGTCAGCTAGTAATAAATAAATAAATAATAAATAACAACCAACAGTCACATACATAGTCCTGACCCCACACTAAGATACTAGTCTTGTGTTGTGGGTATCCGGAACTAGGAGAGACTTTCGGTCTCACAACACCCAGACCCGAAACAAATATCTGTGGGCCACACAAACATTTGTCTCGGTGCGGGGATCGAACCCGCGGCCTCTCGCTTCACAACCGACTACTCGCCCGCTGCGCCACGGAAGCTGTCGACACACCACATACCACACTGTCAATAACCACACTTAAATAGGGGATGGCTAGCAATCTAGCAATAAAGTTTAAAATTTCGTAAGGCTCATAGTATTTAAATAATGGGAACTTAAATTTATGATGAAAACACTTTTTCTGGCTTATTGGGTTAGCTGCAGTACATTTACAAACCACCTATAGGGTAATTAAATTATTTTTAGCATACATAAAGTCATTCCTATGTTAATTGCGAAGATTTACAGGTCGCATTCCGATTTTAATATCTCCATGCTTATTAATTGTAAAAAAGAAATAAGTTCAATTTTTATTTTTTAACAGCTTTAAATCCTTCTCCCTGTATGTGGAGTTATAATTGGTACCAAGTTTATGAAACACCCGGTATATCATTCGACATTGAAATAAAACAGTCCGCGCAAAGGGCAATACGGACAAATGCTTGCCGTTCGCGTGGTGTATTACAATATTACGATCATTGATCGTCACGGTGTGTTGTGCTTTTGTCATTACACGTAATATATGGAAACACCTTTACCGGCGCGTGTAAAACGGGATATTAGAAAGAAAGAAATGAACTTTATTCAGCCAATGTCTCAGGACACAGTGTGTGATATTAAGTATGATAATGTACAGTTAATATGTACCTACGTCTTGTACCTGTTCATTTTTATGTGTGCCACCCAACTAGTATCAGTAAATGCATCTTTCTTTCTTTCTTTATTACTGTATAATTATTGCATACTGTATAATTATTGTATGGTAACATATTGAATTATTTTTTTTCAAATTGCACCTTGGTTTCGTCCCCGTGAGCAGCCCAAGAATACTTTGTGGAGGAAGATATGAGAGACAATGGCCTACTGTGGAGGATGCTCAAGGCCGGGCGATGTGGAAGCGTTTAAGTAGAAAGATGGACTCTGGCATTAGAACGGGAAAACTACAAACAGAAAAAAAATCAAAGTATTTTTACCCAAAATTTTAGATATTTTAAAGCCTTTTATTAATAAGGAGTCATAGACATTTTTCCCCGCAACATATACATTTATATGCACTTTCGCAGTGTTGTAATATAAGCGACGATTGGATTGCTACCATATATAGAAATGTCACCGAGCTTTATCAGCCAAGCCCCACTGTAAATAAAATTAAGGTACGCTCCCGTACACAACCGCAGCGGCAGACTATTTGTAGCACATATTAAATACATGTGTATGTATGTAGAATATGTATTAAATATCGTCCTTATATAATTATAAATCAAAAATAAAATGTTTACTATCTATATATAGATATCGGATAGTTTTTTCTAGACAAGAATAAAAATTAAAGATTTACCATGAGTGAGAACGTTTTGTATATTTCATTCTGCTGTATAAAAATAATATCTGAGCATAAAAGACAGATTTTAGTCACTGCTGTATAAATGTTATAAAGAGACGATACGATCACAGAAGAGAGATTCACAGTACTGGGTGTTTATCAATTTAAGCTTTATCTGTATTTATAGGGCCTTAGTTATAAAAACATTATAGCTGAGCAAATAGTTAAGAATAGTCTATCCCTTTTATTTTCAAAGAATGTTACACAAGGAAAAAAGTGACAGACCATTCTTAATAATTTGCTCAGCTAAAATGTTTTTATAAGTTAGGCCCATAACATTTATAAATTTGTATTCTGACAAATGCGTTGTCGAAAATTATCGTATATGCTGGGTTGGCCCAGAATAAAATTAACATGGGCTTGACGCTTTACGGATGCAGTAACATACAAGAACATGATAATAAATGATTTAGATATACGAATGATTATCGCGGATAGCATATTTGGCAAAAATGCGTACACAAAAGAATTCAAACTGCTTAACTATTTATTTCAACTTTAACTATTTATTTCAGTAATGTTTGGAACCGCACCTTAACAATGTAGTAGCGTAACTTATCACGGTGAATCACTCACCCTCTCAACGTTGATAACAAGCCAAAACTGTACAAACACTGACTCATGATTATTAATATGTTTATTCAACCATGTGTAGTAACGAGGAAAACTCGTAAATTACGATTATGTATGAAAATTACTATGGTAAATGGATAAAATTAAATACGGGACTCCGGAATGTATGTACACATTGAAATAAATGTTTTACAATGAAACAGTACAGTTAACTTCTGGTTACTATGAATGTGATGATTTCTTAAGTTTACGCGAATGCATATTCATTGAAATAAAACTATTTACGGATTTTATCACGATTTGGTTTTAATTTTTATTCCCGACGTTTCGAAGGCTTTGCAGTCTTCGTGGTCACGGGTTGGACTGAGATGTCAATTGTCCAAGAATGTTACTATTACATTCGAAACGTCGGGAATGAAAATTAAAACCAAATCGTGATAAAATCCGTAAAAATAGTTTTATGAATGTGATGTAAAGCTTATCATAATGACAGTAACAGTATTCTTCAGTGTTTTTTCATAATTAATGTTCATTAGTAAAGAAAGCCCAAGCTCAGCAGTAGGACAGTTATATTACAGGTTATGTTAGACTGACAGACAGACTAAGCAAAGATTTTTTTGTAAAAAATGACTCGGACGAAGTCAAAGTCCAATTTAAAAATTCCAAATCCTCTCTGAGTTTGTTTCTTTGACTTAGACTAGTCAAACTTCGCTCTATAGATCTCAGCCTAAGTCCCTCGTAATTCCTGATCCCCAGAGGTTAAACCTAGTGTGGGATGAGGACTTAGGGCCTTACTTATAAAAACAGTTTAGCTAAGCCTTGCCTTGCCTTGACAGCCTCTGTGGCGCAGCAGGCGAGGAGCCGGCTGTGAAACGAGAGGGTGCGGGTTCGATTCCCGCATTGAGACAAATGTTTGTGTGGCCCACAGATATTTGTTTCAAGTCTGGGTGTTGTGAGACCGAAAGTCTCTCATAGTCTCTGACACCCACAATACAGGTTATATCTAGTGTGGGTTCGGGACTAGGTGTGTGACTGAATAAAAAAAAGCAAATGGCTAAGAATAGTCCGTCACTTTTTTCCTTGTGTCACATTGTTTGAAAATAAAAGGGATAGACTATTCTGTACCATTCGCTCAGTTAAACTGTTTTATAAGTGATGTCCTATATGTTGGTTGGGTGTACTTTGTAACCTTTCCATGACCTTTCTATGAGTAAAGCACTGCGACCCGAGTTTAAAGAACTACTTGGCAATAATCTATAATGTTACCAAGATGATCTGCTGAATGAAACATCTGGCATCATGTATTGTTGTCAGTTGGCAATGGTGACTGATATAAATGGAATATTATACAATATGTGTCATCATCTATACTAAATAATACCTAAGATTACTGTATAGTAAGTAGCATTTAAATATGAATGAAATAAAACTTGACATAAATATAGGGTTTACTTATATAAACAGTTTAACTGAGCAAATGTTAAAGAATAGCCCGCCCATATCCCCGAAGGGGTAGGCAAAGGTGCACTAGAGCACCCACATTTCGCCAAGCTTAATTCTGTCCCAGATGTGATAGGGGGCGAGCGTATCGCCATATCAGGCACAAATTCCAGACTCTGAGCAGATATGGAAAAATCCAATATCACTTTGCCCGACGTAGGAATCGAACCCGAGATCTTCGGGCCGGAAGTCGTACCGAAATACAACCACACCACCGAGGCAGTTGAAAAAGTATGTTGATCCTATATGGGCAGATAAAAAGAAAATTTATAGGGAAATTAACTTGCATAATAATCAAAATGTACCTACTTTTTATCATTATGATAAGATAGCAAAATTATGACTATAATCTTGTAGTTAAAATGTCGTACAATCCTTGATACTAATAAACCTCTAAGGACACTATTTTCCACGTTTTTTGGAGACATCTCAAACTTAAGTTTATTCACTTAACAACATTTTAGCTTGAGTATGACAATATGTGTGTCAGTGTTATGTGTATTTAATGAAGGATAGTATATAAGTAATATTCATTATTGAAAAATTTACCATAAGTAATATTCTTTAAATTCTCATTAAATATTTTAGTTCTTCTTCTTCTGTATTTAAAATATGGCCTCCATCAAAGTTTGATGATTTTGCCAATGACAGTGTTTAATAAATCCATTACTCAAAAAAATAGCTAGTCAGACATATTCAAATATTTTAGTTAAAATAATCCTTAAAAAATCTTAACAAGTGGACACAAATGAAGATGAACAATCATGCAAAGTAATTATGCACATACAATGAAAATGAATACAATAAACAAAGCCTCATTCATATTTCACTGCATTAACGTAACATAACATAAGCTCACGCCTGTATCCCCGAAGGGGTAGGCAGAGGTGCACTAGCCAACTAGAACACCCACATTTCGCCGAGCTTAGTTCTGTCCTAGATTATTATTGCACTATTGAAAAGTAATGCATCACAATATTGAACAGATAAATTCTAGATGTAGGATGAGATCCTACATAGCAGGGCTCTTTTTTATGAACAATTTAAATATTCATCCTTTAAACACATTAGGACATAGAACGTCCACCTACAAGATGGACCAATGACCTGATAAAAGTCACAGGAAATCGCTGGATGCAGGCCGCTTCCAACAGGTCAATCTGGAAATCTTTGGGGGTTGCCTATGTCCAGCAGTGGACGTCCTGTGGCTGATGATGATGAAACACATTTGTTATTGTTTATAAACATTGCAACAGGATGAGAGAATAAGACAACCTTATATCAGACTTTTTTGAGGAAGTTTAAGTAAATTAAAATTGTTTCTGGAATTAATCCTAAGGTGCATTAAGGGTCACTAAGGTCATGTTATAAAGGTCAAAGTTACTAATGTAATTGTACGTAAATTAGAGAATAATAAAGGACTATTAACTACACAATCAACATTCTGATCCACGAGCCACCAACTGTTGCAATATAAGTGGCTTGAAAATATTAGAACATAACCTTACCTCCAGAAGCTATGTAGAATCCGCTCGGCGAATATTTGGCGACGTTCACTTGGCAAGAGTGCTCAGTATACACATCGGAGATGGCGGGATTTTCTATGTCCCTGATAATTACCGAGTTACCATTGGTATATAAGAAATTTTTCCCCTTCGGGTCGCCGCCCAATACGAGAGGCGTACCACGCTGGGTTCTCGGTAATGCAGCAAAAGTATACTCTGTTGACAAATACCACTCAATGAAACCATAAAACACGATACGGAACTGAATTATCAACGTTTTGTGTCGGCCTGAATCGGCGACACCCTTTCAAAGAACATTTTTAAATAACACTTACTATTTGAATAAGACATTTTATTACTACACTTCACTAACTAAACACTAATATGTTTACGCTAAAACTAAGTGGTATTCAGTACTTTAAATTGTTTTTAATAAAAACACAGTCAGCCGCTAGACTCCATAGCCTTCCAAAAAATGACGTACAGGATTTTTTGCTATGTTGGCTCCTCTGCGTTCGTTGACATACCCATATATGGATACATATGGATGCACAAGTAGCATCATAAATAATTTTCAATAAAATAATATGAAGTCAGTAATTAAAATTATTTATATAATATTTTCTTTCTGCAAATTGAATATAAAATTATTTTATAACATTTAAAAAAAAACATGTATTTGATTTTATGCAATACTTTTCTTACCTACAGAAATATATCGTAGCCTATGGTATACTTTATAATCTGTGTAGCTGTCAAAAAAGTCACGTTGAGCTAGGGATGAAAGATACGAATAAAATTAATATTATCAATTTAGTGATTCCTTTATAATAATTTGCGAAAAAAGTATCGATTTAAACTTGAAAACTATGTTAGTATTTTATAAATATATACAAACTCTTCCGACTTCCTTTATCATATAATCTGCAAACTCATACTGTGTTTTCAACAAGTTTGACTTAATTATTATAATCATCTTTATTCCGTAATAATATAATTATACATTTTTAAATATAAATAAAATAACACTGCCCTACGTATCTAGCTCTTCATCTAAGAGCTTCCCGAGATGGTGATCGCTGATTATCAAGCTTAGCGGCAATTACTATCTGAGCTAAGATTGTTGATTTTCAATTTTCCTTCTTTCATATGGGGAGATAGGAATATAGTCTAAGGGAATAGGTTGTATGGTAATGGCATATGGCAGGAATGGTGGTAGGGGATTGACTGAAAATACTGGAAGCAGTTGGGATTAGTGCATATCCTAGCTAAACTACCAGCCTTTCTCAAGCTACCTACGGATGACGACCCGAAGAAGAAAGGCAGAAAGAAACACCGGGCTTATTTTTTTCATCGTCAACTATAGAGATCTTATAGTGCTGCGCCGTAAACGTGTAAAATATACAATAGGTAACATCTGTAACACGGTGTATATATGCGATCTCGTTGTTGTTACCTATGTTGTATTAAATAGGAAGCACGCTGGACATGTAAAGTTTCAAATAATCCTTTATTGCTGTAAACTGTCGTTACGTTTGTATATGCACAGGCTGATATGGAAATACAATCAATTAACAATTTCTGTGTTATTTGCGCCCGATAGCGATATGGCGACAGGTTCCAACCCTATCACATCTGGGACGAAAATTAAATTAATGAAATGTGATTGTTCTAGTTTTCTCTTTTGTCTCTGCCTATCCCTTTGAAGATACAGGCGTAGTCTATGTATAAATATACATTTTCTGTCATCATAGCATAACATTGATAATAATCGATATAAATTATACATTCGCACCAAACTTCGAATTATTTTACTCATCAAGTCGCATCTCTTACTTATATGTTCTTGGAAGCTTGATCGGTGATCTTTCTTCACCTTTTTTATGAGCATTTGTCAAAAATGCATTGAACGAAGTGGCAGCGTCATGTGATGAATTAAATTTATTTTTTTACGAAACCTACTTTACGTTCATTTGCATCAGATAGAAGATATGGGTGATGTTCACAATTGGGAATTTAATTATTATCGAAAGTAGTGTTACTGTGCCACTAATCTGCGATAATATTTGACACTAGTTTCCACGTGGTGAACGTCAGAAACGGTCGACGTGTTAATACTTGTCGCCGTATTTCTCGTGCCTGATAAAATTAATTGAAGTGATGGAGACCTTGAACATGGCGAAGCTGAACTTGTCAAGTGTGAGAAGCAATACTTCGATGGATAATGCTCCCAAAGCGGAGACTTCTGATGCCAAACCGGAGCCGATTGTAAGTTGTTTCCATGCTTTTATTACCGCTTAAAATTTATAATTCATGAATAAAATACGATAAAATGTAATTTCACTGATATCTCGTGTAATATGTAGTATATTCTAGAACAGTTATAACATTTTTAAATGTACCATATGATACAGCATATTGTTTCATCCCGTATTTTATTGTAACATATCGGTTTTCACATGACCAAATAAAGAAAAACCTGTGAAAATTACATATTTACTCATTGAATAATACTTATACAAATATAGATTACTATATCTTAAGGAATAAATTATGCAAATTGCATTTGTTTGTGGCAAAATTACGCGTAAATATCGCCATGTGATGCGCATCGTTATCTGTGTTGAAAACCTGCTTACTTGCATTTTACTTTTATTTACTTTGAATTTCAGTTCTTAGGTTCTTACCAATTAGTGTTGATTAAAAAAAAACACATTTAAGGATTTAGACACATGGCCATATGGGAAGATTATTTTTTTTTCATTTTATTAACTTTTAAATTATACAATATCTGGGATTAAGGGTGAAATAGTTCTGGTGAGTGAGCTGATCACTCATCTGTGCGACTGCAGACGTCCCCACCATAAATAATAAATAGTAATAATAACTATTCAATAACACTGTTGTTACGTACAATTGGACCGTGTTATGCAGAAATGATCCAACCCACAATTTTTATTTTTTATTGATGCCAACATGTTCTAAACCATTAACCTTCAAGCGGGCGCGCGGTCCGTTGTAACAGCAGCGGTCGCGCGTAACCTAAAAGACCTATAAGCGATATAAGCGGAATAAAACACTTATTAATCAATAATCATTTATTTTTTTATATTTTGGAATGTTAGCCATAAACTAAAACATGTTTTATAACCAAAAATGAACTTTATCAATAATTTAACATACCTCAAATTTTCTTTGACTTGAAAACCAATTTAGGAACACAAAATCTTTTTGCGTGCCTCTAACTATCTATATATACATAGTACTTAGTAACATAAAATGAAACTAGAAAATTTGTTAGCTCCATGAGATCAAATAATTAAAAAAATCATCATCTGGGCCTAATTTTCTTCAGGATCAGTGTATTCGCGATTGCACATGAAAGTAGCGTAGGTTTTTCTTCAGTGTCTTTTTCAATTACTTCTTTTTTATGTTGGGTATATTCTGCAGCTTCCTCTGCATATTGTGCTGCATTGCAAGCACTGATTTGCTTGCTTCATTATAAGAATTTCGACATCCATATTCAGATTTTATCTTATGTTTCTTTTTAGTTTTCTTGAAATATTTACCATTGTAGATATTCTTTGGACATACTCTTTTGTAAAATCAATGCTCAATTCACGTAAATACTTACGCCTTGACCATAACTGGTACTATTCTAAAAAATAATATATCGCGTTGAGCGTCGCGCGTAACCTTTTTGACGACGGGCGCGCGGAGTCGTTTCGACGCCTGAGCCGCGACCAAAACAATTGCTGTTTGTCCGGTAACGGGAGTGCGGGGAATACGGGTAAACAATTTATTTGGTACACAGTGATCCATTGACAAGCTACTAAGTACAGGAAATGCATGCGACGAGAATTATTGTTATTATAAACAAAAATGTATTGATGGCGGTCGATTCGACGCCGCGCGACCGCTTGAAGGTTAATAGACCATATTGGCATCAACAATTTTTTTTGGTATTTTTGTGGATAGATCATTTCTGCATGATACGGTCCAATTATCATCATCATCATCAGCCACAGGACGTCCACTGCTGGACATAGGAAGTAGCTGGATGTAAGCCGCTTCCAACAGGTTGATCTGGAAATCTTTGGGGGAGTTAATATTATGATACACATAATTTCTCTCCTATTCCATAAAAAAATGTGAAATGAATAATTATTGTGATAATAATAATGACATATTAAAACCATGCCACAGAACAGATAATGAATTTTGACATCTTTTAGGAAGTATTCTCTGTCTGTTAAGATTTTTTACCAACATTCTTTAGGTTTTATCCCTCACAGTAAATTACTTCCTTATCTGTTAACAATGGGCAAATTCTAGATACTATTATCATATATTTATCTAATGTTAATGTTTTTATATAATAACATAACAATCATACATAAACGCACTCCTGTTTCTCATAGGGGTGACAAGGACAACAGATTTCCTTTGCTGTTTGCCTCATTCACTCTATTTATATTATATATCTAATACCTATATGTAAATGAGTTTAGGATACAATAATAATACAAACAATGTGATGTTATGGAGTCTAATCCTATTTATAATAGGTAAATATTTCTATAGAATGCCTTGGTGGTGTGGTGATATTGCGTGGTGCAACTGTCGTTCTGAGGTCTCGGGTTCAATCCCAGGGTTGGGCAAAGTAATATTGGAATTATACAATCAGAATTGGGTACTTGATTATGTTTCATTTCATACACATTTTTATATGTAGTAGCAAATAAAACAAAAAAAAAACCCTTCTATAAGAACCGCATCGAAATTGGTTGAAAAATGAGGCAGTAATTCATATTTTAAATTCTGCAATGAGCAAGAGTGGGGGCGTAGTGGGGATATCTTGCTATCCCTTTCTAACGCACGTACCGTTAAGGTCCTGACGTGATTTTACTGATACTTCTCTTTTCCGCAGTTTGAAGGTTACACCAAACTACAAAGGCTTATTACTTTTTTATTTTTGGGAGTATTTCAATATTTTTTCTGTGTTACGTTTTGGATGACGTAAATTTCGAATAAAATCAATTTTAAAAAAAAAATTAATTACCCAATTGAATTATTTAAGAAAGTTGTGAATTATCTATGATAATTAATATTAATCTATTATAGTTAAATATGAGGCAAGATTGTTGCAATACTAATGATGCAAGAATTTAATTCATTACATACATGATACAACATTGTGTCACATGTTTATGAGTGAGAAAGCTTTTGTTATTCCAAAATAGGTCTTATTTACTGCATTGTTTGTTTACTCATTATTTGAATTAATTTACATTTTAATAAAACAATGTATGGCTGATGTAATCAGACTGTTCAATCATAAGGCAGACATAACATTTTTGAGTGTAGTGGTATTGCGTGCGCGGTACAACTAATGTCCTGATTTCTGGGTTCGATCCCCAGGTCAGGCAACATGATATTGGGTTTTTCAGTATCAATCAGGAGTCTGGAATTTGTGCTCGGTATAGCGATAGGCTCTCCCCTATAACATCTGACACAGAACTAAGCTCTGCAAAATGTGGGTGTTTTAGTAAGCTAGTGCGCCTCTGCCTTCCCCTTTGATGATACAGGCGTGAGCTTAAGTGTCATGTAAATTTTATAAAACTATATGAAATACCTCTCAAGTCTCATGTAGATAATTCTGAGCCTACATTAAAATACGAGTTTCGTGTTGTTGGTGTAATAGTTTTGGGTCTCACAACCGCCAAACCTTAAACTATTTGTTTAAGGTCCCCTTCATGTGGATATCAAACCCACAGTCTTTCGTTTCTCAGCCAGCTGCACCACAGGAGCTGTTGTACTTTTCCCCGTGAGAAAAAAAGAGCTGTCGTAATAGATTTTATAAAATGACACACTGACCCTACTAATTAGACATATGAGATGTTAAAGCCTCATCAAACATTACTCATGTTAAATTTGAATGTGCCAGTTTTACTCACTCTCTTTACATTGGTAATTGGGCCGTGCTAATCTTCACCAAACTTTGCAATCTGTGTGCTCACTTACTGCAGTTTTAGCCTACTTTCAATATTTTAGAGAAAATTAAGATTGATATGACCACAGACTTGGGTAAAATTATATTAAAATAGCATTTTTAGCTGAGCAAATGGTTACGAATAACCTGTCACTTTTTTCCTTGCGTTACATTGTTTAAAAATGAAAGGGACAACCTATGGTATAAAGATAAGCAGCGTTTAAATATTTTTATAAGTAAGGGGCATAGTTTTTATGTGACAAGTTGACAATACACATAATAAAAATACCTAAATGATGTCTAACGTTATAACGTCAATTGTTAATTATTTTCGCTTGAAACACAATTACATTTATACTTTTTTATGTAAGCCATCACATATGCTCAAAAACTGGAATGCTACATAACTTTAATTTCCATACATTGTTTTTCCTCCATACAATTTTGACAGATGAGGCGGCCTTAAATGATATAAGGTAATCTTAGGTGTTTCAATATTTAAGGGATAGACTAACAAATGTGTGTGGCCCACAGATTTGTTTCAGGCGTGGGACCAAAAGTTTATCGTAGTTTAACACTGATAAACACAGTGTTTGTCAGTGGTCGCTAGTTTTTTTGGACTGCACTATGCTTACCATCAGTGTAGTCAATTTGCCGTGCCCCGATAAAAAAAACATGTTCCGCTCTCTCCATTGTGCCGGGTGCTACGTGGCACTATACCTAATATAAATTAAATAAATTACAATGTTGTTTACATTGGAGTAAATCACGTGACGTCAATACATTACGTAAATGAAAACAATTGGAAATCTATCTTTGTAAACAAACTTTCGTAATATTGGAGTATTTTTTCGACAATAGTCAAACCTTAGTTATGAACGTCGCTAAGAGGTGGCAAACAGAGGACCTGCAAAAAAGAAAATAATGGTTGCCACAGTTATAGAAATCTACTGGTATCCTATTCTCAGAAACCACTTCAGTTCGCAGTCATCGCTCCCCAAAATACTTATAAAAATCTGTCTCGCCATCAAAATAGGAAGTAGGAACTTTATACAGAGTTTTGTTTATCATCATCATCCGTAACCCTCCCAATCTCACCATGTTGATATAATGGAGATGTCATTATGATCTTTCTAGTTAGGTCCAATTCCCCTCCTCCCTTTCCTAATCCTTATTTCCCTCCTTTTAGGTTAGTAGTGCAACCATGATTCTTTTTGTATCTTGGGTGTCTTTGGGCGGTGGAGATCACTAACCATCAGGTGATCCATATACTCGTTTGCCAATTTCTACTATAAAAAAAGTTTACTAAATTTCCTTGATGATTTATCCAACTCATTGGGGACTTGGCGAGTCAGCGGAATACATTTTTAAGCATACTGAAATATTTTCTGCAACATTCGGTTTCGTTTTTAAGACCGGCTGGTTGCTGGACATCAACCTGTAAACCTCTACAATTCACCAGCATGATATACACAAAAAATATCTCGAAAAATACTCAAAATGTATTTTACTTGTTGCAGATGTTAACGGATCACGATGAAGACTATAACTGCGAGTATATCGACGAGATTTGGAAGAGTCTTCTAGAACAGGAGGCAGAGAAACCCACCATCCATCTGCAGTCACCACAGGTAAGAGCATTTTCAAAATCATGCCCGTAACAAAAAACTGTGGTAGAGACACTGTAGAAAATGATGTCTATATCTGAAAAGGCCGGCTCGAAAGACACGGTTTAGATAAACCTGGGTTTGTAGGTGTATTGTACAGCTTAAGTGATATATGTGTTCCGTTTGTTGAAAAAATTACACATATGTCTCGTCGCGCGGAATTTGTTCCCGATAGGTTCGACGCCTAGGCCCTAGCACACGAAGAAATAAAACTAAATGCCACTGTTTTTTTGTCTCTACGTATTGAACGCTTCTCAGTGATGGGGTGAAGGGAAAATCTTTCGAAAAGTCGCTGCTAAACACAAAAACAAATTAAAATCCATAACAATATTATCCTCTTTTTATGGTAGTGAGGGTAACAAATTCGATTGATTTTAATGTGTCATAATACATATCGTAAACACAAGAATATAGGACCTACGTGGTTTTTAGGATTCCGAAACCAAATGGCAAAAATGAACCCTTATTGTTTCATACATGTCCGTCTGCACGACTGCTTCGGTGGCGTGGTGGTATTTCGGTACGACTACGGTTCTGAGGTCTCGGGTTCGATCCCCGGATCGGGCAAAGTGATATTGATTTTTTCCATATCAGCCCGGAGTCTGGAATTTGTGCCCGATATGGCGATAGGCTCGCCCCCTATCACATCAGGGACGCAACTAAACTCGGCGAAATGTGGGTGTTCTAGTTCGCTAGTGCGCCTCTGCCTACCCCTTCGGGGATACAGGCGTGAGCTTATGTATGTATGTCCGTCTGTCTGACCGCGGATTAGCGCAGAGTATTAGTACTACTTATTTTTTAAAATATGGCGGTGCACCCCAGGTGCCACCGTTTCATGGATGATTCCATCAATGACAAAACCGGCTTAAGGCTTGAGAGTGATGACCAAAATGAAGACTATGACCAACTGTATTCAGGACCGAAACGACATGTTTAGCATAGCAAGGGAAAGCGGGAATCTGTAATTTGGCACGGATATACATACATATCAATCAAAACGGTGAAATATTTTTTTTTTGTCAAGTTTGCAGTTGGGACGAAAGACCCTTACGGCCGAATGTTCGTACAATTAAGGTCGCCTTATGTCGTTTAATGCCGCCTTACCTGTCAAAATTGTATGGCGAAAATCAATATAAGAAGCCGTTAAAGTTGAGCAGCGTTTGACCATTCGGGCGTTACTGATGCATACTTTTATAATATTGTGAAATATGATGAAAGTTACAAGGGAATGACGGTCTAACTCCGTTATTAGAAGTCCGTATTGTAGATTTGTATGTACGTATTGCATCATTCATATCGCCGTTCGATTTCCACCCACAAACCTTTGCGATTGAGTTCAATATTGCGTGTACATTAGAGGCTCATATAAGGGTTATAATGATTCCCTTGGTGGGTCGCGCAAGGCCTCTATCCGCAGTGGGGCGTATATTATGTAGGACAGAGTACAGACGCAATATTGTGCAATCTAAATCATTGTGTAGTTTAAAAAAATAATCAACATAACATAACATAAGCTCACGCCTGTATCCCCGAAGGGGTAGGCAGAGGCGCACTAGCGAACTAGAACACCCACATTATTCCGAGCTTAGTTCCGTCCCAGATGTGATAGGGGGCGAGCCTATCGCCATATCGGGCACAAATTCCAGACTCCGAGCTGATATGGAAAAATCCAATATCACTTTGCCCGACCCGGGGATCGAACCCGAGACATCAGAACCGTAGTCGTACCGATATACCACCACGCCACCGAGGCAGTCATAAAAAAATAATCATCTAGGATTTAGTCCCATTACAGAACGATACTAGACATCAATCTAAATTTAAAGCTACGTTACATAGCCTGTATCCCCGAAGAGTAGGCAGAGGCGAATTGGAGTACTAGATCTGTGAGTTGTAGAGCCACGCTGTAGACAATGACGTCTACAGCACGAATAGGCTGGCTCGACCGGTTTGATACCACTGTCTCACAGAAAACCGACGTAAAGTGGCAGCTTGCTGTCGCGTTTCGTTCGGTGAGTGAGATTTCCGGTGGCCCTTTTCCCTCCTTCCTTTCCCAATATTTTTTTCCCTCCCCTTCCATTTCCCCCTTTTAGATTGGCAACGCACCCATGATTCTTTTTGTGCCTTGCGTGTCTATGGGCGGTGGAGATCACTTACCATCAAGTGACTCATCTGCTCGTTTGCCAGTCTCTGTTATAAAAAAAAAGATCACCCACATTTCACCGAGATTATTTCCGTCGCAGATGTGATAGGGGCGAGCCTTTCGCCATTTCGGGTACAACCCGACTCTGCGCTATCACGGTCAATCAAAATGTGTTAGAAAACACGCATTGTCTGACATTGAATTCGAATACATGACTTCCCGGTCCATAGCCCATACGCTTTCACTAAACCAGAGATTTAAGTCTGTGGGTAGCTAAATTGTGTCAAAATTATTTACCCTAAATACACTCTTGCCGCTTACCCAATGACCGGGGTAAAGTTGAAAAGTTTCATAAATAAAATGCGAAATTCGAGAATTTTGAAGAAACCTTAGCGGGTGTTTGTTTTGCCTTACAAATAGGAATTTCGATGCTTTGTTATATTTACGACGTATTTCAGAAGTTGCAATGTTTTTTCTGTTGCCTTTTGTGAAGTGCTTTGGCTTCCTAAACGTTACAGCAACCGACTTACAGCCTCCGTAACGCAGCGAGTAACCATCTGTAAAGCGAGAGGCTGCGGGTTCGAATCCTGCATCGAGACAGATGTGTGTGAGACGGAAGGTTGATCGTCTGAAGCCGCGTCTCCTGCACGTGTTTTTCTCGAAACAAAACACATAAATACCTACACAAAACAATGTGTTTCGCTGTCTCATGAGACAATGGACCATGACAAAAATGTGTAGCGAAACCACATTTTGTGTAATGTTTTGGTTCAGGAGACGTGGTTTGATATACACATAACATAAGCTCACGCCTGTATCCCCGAAGAGGTAGGCAGAGGCGCACTAGCGAACTAGTACATCCACATTTTGCCGATCTTAGTCCCGTCCCAGATGTGATAGGGGGCGAGCCTATCGCCATATCGGGCACAAATTCCAGACTCAGAGCTGATATAGAAAAATCCATTTTGCCCGGGGATCGAACCCGAGACCTCAGGACGGTAGTCGTACCGAAATACAACCACGCCACCGAGGCAGTCATTTATATTCAGTCGTTGATATACACGCCACTGGTAAACTGACCTTCCTCTTTAAAACTAAATCACGCATGCGTAAACCGTGCTCTATTAACAATTAACCAGGTAATTATTATGGTAATCATTAAGATATATGGTCACGAGTGTCTTTTGTTTCACCTATTGCTCGTATAAGTTGTAAAATAAATACACACAACAATGACATAGGTGACAGGTCTCATGATAAGTGCACATGGCAACATCACGTTTTTGCAGGTACGTCTTTGTGTAGGATCCCGTTTATTCATACACACTAACATCCTGTTTACGGTATCCAGTAAAAAGCGAGCTGGTCGAATTTTGTTATTCGGTTTTGTCACTGTTAACTGGAGTTTTCAGTTTAATTACACTTATGTATGTACATTGTAATGCAAGTATACACTCGCGTGGTTCCTATAATGCAAACTATTGTAAATAAGTACTTATTGGCAACAAGTTAGTTGGCAAACACATAACATAACATGAGCTGACGCCTGTATTCCCGAAGGGGTAGACAGAGACGCTCTAGCGAACACCCACTGGAACACCCACATTTCGCCGAGCTTAGTTCCGTCCCAGATGTGATGGGACGACCCTATCGCCATATCGGGCACAAATTCCAGACTCCGGGCTGATTTTAGAGTAATAACGTAGGGCTGATATGGAAAAATTCAACATCACTTTAGTTGGCAAACAACATCACAATACTGCGTGTCAACACAAGTATCAGACTGTTTTGCGGGATTCGGTAAAAATTCGAACTCGCAGAACTGGACGCCCGTCTAAACGGGGCTTTAGTTTACGCACTGTCATGTTTCGTAGTTAGATAACCTACTTCACAATGGGGTATTTGTTTTAGTTATCATTTTGATAACGATATTAATCTGCCATCTGATTATTGGTTTATCTTATCTTAATGCATTGACCGTAGAATTTCCGCATTTCGGTACAATCTTAACATCCAAACTAAGTTGTACCTGGGTATTGGATTTTTTACTTTCGGAATCAATCTTTATCGACTGACTTCCAAAAAGGAAGGTCCTCAATTCGTCTGGTTTTATGTATATTACGCGATATCTCCGTCAAATGTGAACTGATTTTCAAAATTCATTTTGTGTTCGATAGAGCTTGTTTCAAGGGTGGTCCCATATAAATTTGGTTGATCGGATTTGAAGTCAGTCCGTTAAGTTTTTAAACTTGTGATTATTCAATACATAGACCATTAAGTGCATTTTTACACCTCATTGAATCTACCGATGCTTCGGAAAAGCCTACCGGTCAGAGAAGAAGCACCAAGAAACTTAGCCGTAGGGCGGAGGGACCGTAGGAGATTATAGCCATAGGTCTGTAGTCTCAGCATTGTCATCAGGCCACCCAAGTTGTTTATGTTATTTGGAATAGTACCTAATTATAACAATATATTTTATGGCTCAGCAGCGATAGCTCAGTTGGGAATGGTACGGACTGCGGAGACGAGTGTCGGACGTTCGAGACTAAGCCCAAAAAAAGCATACACCTCTGACTTTTCTATGTCAAGTGTATTTTCATGATCGCTTGCTTTAACGGTGAAAGAAAACATCGTGAGGAAACCTGCATACTCGAGAAAATTCTCCACAAGAATTTCGAAGGTATGTGAAGTCTGCCAACCCGCATTAGGCCAGCGTGGTAGACTAAGGTCTAACCCCTCTCATTAGTAGAGGAGGCCCGTGACCAGCAGTGGGACAGTAATATTACAGGGCTAATATTACTGTACCTCTATTATATTTATTTTATCGCTGCCTCCTAACACATCTGGCACATCAAATAAGCACGGCGAAATGTGTCAGTTCTTGTTCGCCTCTGCCTACGCTTATGTGTGTATGTATTGTATTTATTTCATTTGCCTGCATATTTTTACTGCCTCGGTGGCGTGGTTGTATATCGGTACGACTATTGTCCTGAGGTCTCGGGGTCGATCCCCGGGTCGGGCAAAGTGATATTGGATTTTTCCATATCAGCTGGAAGTCTGGAATTTGTGCTCGATATGGCGATAGGCTCGCCCACTATCACATCTGAGACTGAACTAAGCTCGGAGAAATGTGGGTGTACTAGTTGGCTAGTGCGCCTCTGCCTACGCCTTCGGGGATACAGGCGTGAGCTTATGTTATGTTATTTCATTTGAACGAAGGCCTTTGTCCTTTGGGTTGTTTTCATTTAATTTACTTTAAAGTTTAACAGTAATAAATGTTATGCTATTAAACAATTCATTGTCATTCCAAATACGTGACTGCGGTCAGTGTTGAGAGGTAGCGAGTTCTGTTCCTGTGTGACGAATCGTTATATAATGCGCCTTTGTCTTTATCATTCAGTTGTGGCAATTATGTATGTTCTTTATTATAATTATCACCTAGTGCGCCGTAAGCGATATTTACATTCGTCTTGGATTGTGTTGATTTACTTAGCGTAGGTTGTTAATTGTTATACATTGTGACTTGTGACTGCCTCGGTCGCGTGGTGGTATTTCGGTACGACTACGGTTCTGAGGTCTCGGGTTCGATCCCCGGGTCGGGCAAAGTGATATTGGATTTTTCCATATCAGCCCGAAGTCTGGAATTTGTGCCCCATATGCCGATAGGCTCGCCCCCTATCACATCTGGGACGGAACTAAGCTCGGCGAAATGTGGGTGTTCTAGTTCGCTAGTGCGCCTCTGCGTACCCCTCCGGGGATACAGGCGTGAGCTTATGTATGTATGTGACTTGTGACTTAAGATAAATTGTATTGGTTTACGGATATGGTATTTTATTTAAGCACCCACAACCACACATACGCCTAGCCCCACACTAAGATTCGAGTCTTGTGTCGTGGCCTCGTGAGTATTAAGAACTGCAAGAGAATTTCCATCTCACAACACCTAGACCCGAAACAAATATCTATGGGCAACACAAACATTGGTTTCGGACAGGAATCGAATCCGGGGCCTCCATATCAGCTCGGAGTCTGGAATTTGTGCCCGATAAGGTGATAGGCTCGCCCCCTATCACACCTGGGACGGAACTAAACTCGGCGAAATGTGGGTGTTCTAGTTCGTTAGTGCACCTCTGCCTACCCCTTCGGGGATACAGGCGTGAGCTTATGTGTGTCGCTTCACAGCCACTCACTAATTTGACTACTGTCAGACTATATTTTTCTATATTTGTTAATAATATTCCTGTCCCATTTCTAGTCACCTCTGAGACTTCAATAAATAATGAGAGATTAATCCTTAGTCCACCACGCACTATTCCTTTCCTTTCTTATTATCACATTTCCCATCTGGAATCAGCTTCCCCCGGCAGTATTTCCTGACCGATACGACATGGGGACCTTCAAGAAAAGAGCATGTAGATACCTCAAAGGCCGGCAACGCATCGACGATTCCTCTGGTATCGTGGATGTTCATGGGCGAAGGTGACCGCTTACCATCAGGTGGCCCTTCTGCTCGTTAGCTACGCCATTCCATAAAAAAAAACATACTAACTGACCCGTGCAACTTCGTCTGCGTCTGAAGGAATACAATTTCCCCGTCTTTGCAATATTTTTCATTGATAGTTCGCTCCTATTGGTCATAGCGTGATGTTATATAGCCTATAGCGTTCCTCAATAAATAGGCTATCCAACGTTAAAAGATTTTTTCAATTCGAACCAGTAGTTTTGGCTCGACCGGTTAGATACCACTGTCTCACAGAAAACCGACGTAAAGTGGCAGCTTGCTGTCGCGTTTCGTTCGGTGAGTGAGATTTCCGGTGGCCCATTTCCCCAATCCCCTTCCCTCCCCTTCCATTCCCTCCTTTTAGTTTGGCAACGCAGCCATGATTCTTTTTGTGTCTTGGGTGTCTATGGGTGGTGGAGATCACTTACCATCAGGTGACCCATCTACTCGTTTGCCAATCTCTGCTATAAAAAAAAAAAAAAAAAAAAAAAAAGTAGTTCCCAAGATTAACGCGTTCAAACAAACTCTTTAGCTTTATAATAATCCATAGATACAACGACTTATCATTTTTATGTCCCAATATTTCTTTGAACTGTTGTATAGATGCGACCTTCACACGATCGTAGACATAGGGGCTCAGGGCGTCATGGAGGTGTCCCAGATAACAAAAAACGAGATCAAGGGTACGAGCCGACATCGGGATGAAAATATCAAGTTACGTTATAGAATAGTAATAGAAACAGAATTCAAATAATAATGCGTGTTTATTGACCGACTTTCAAAAAGGAGGAGGACCTCAATTCGTCTGTATTTTTTTATTTATTTATTTAAGTACCACAACGTCATATATATTAATACTTACATTATTAAAAATTGTACACTTTTATATAAAGCACCGATATAAATGACAATTAATGTGAGAACACAACTTATTCCGTATTTGAACTTTTTTTATGTATGTTACGCGATATCTCCGCCGAATGCGGACCGATTTTGGAAATACTTTTTGTGTTCGATAGAGTTTATTTCAAGAGTGGTCCCATATAAATTTGGTCACGATCGGATTTGAAGTCGGTACGTTAAGTTTTTAATATAATAATAATATTAGCCCTGTAATATTACTGTCCCACAGCTGGGCACGGGCCTCTACTATTGGGAGGGGTTAGGCCTTAGTTTTTAAACTTGTGATTATTTATACTTGAGATTTTTTTATGAATATTGAGTAGAACTAGTGCATGTATCCCCCACGTGGATCACCCAGAGGGGGTTGACGTCAGGCAGGCAGTCAGTCGTAAGAACTTAGCCAAATCCTTTCTGCAACATGCTTGAAAAAGTGTGTTGCGCCAACCCCACAATAATGAGTGACGGGCGGCTCGGTTCCCGGAAGCCGAGACACTTATGTAACATAATATATATGTGCCGCTTCCAACGGGTTAAGGTGGGATAATGGGTAATGGGTGTATGTATGTTACATCCTTTTTCATATTTCGTTCTAACAGTTGGGTATTTGACAATTTTTTTAAATCAATTTTATGTGAAATTTACGCCATTTAAAACATAGTACTAAAATAATTATTAAAATATTCCCAAAAATAAAAAGTTATAAGCAATTGAAATTTTGTGTAACCTCCAAACGGCGAGAAAGAGAAGTATCAGTAAAATCACGTCAGGGCCATAACGGCACGTGCGTTAGAAAGGGATAGCAAAGTATCCCCACTACGTCCCCACTCTTGCTCAGTACAGAATTTAAAATATGAATTACTGACTCATTTTTCTACCAATTTCGATGCAGATTTTACAGAAGAGTTTTTTTTTGTTTTATTTGCTAGTACATATAAAAATTTGTAAAAAATCAAACATAGTCAAGTACCCAGTTGTATATCTTTGTCATCAGCTGGAGTTCCGCGGCACGCTGGTGCAGCAGTTGCGCGACGTGACGAAGAAGCTGGGCCTCACCATCGCGACCCTGCACTCCGCGGTCTCCCTGCTGGATCTCTTCATGGACGCACATCGTCTCCGAGCCGACAGGCTCACACACGTGGCGCTGGCGTGCCTTAGTCTTGCCGGTAAGTTATTTTTTATCCAAGCAAATATGTCGCTTGAGATGGAATGGTCACGTTTTGAGAAAACCACAGGAGTATCTCGGTCGCAGGTGTCAGAACCATATCGTATTAGGTTAAGATGTGAAAGTCAACAAAGCATACTCAAGTTTAAGTAAAAAGCCAGATCCTGGCATTAGGCCAGGATAACGCCAGGCACTAAGAAATTAGCATGGTAGAGTGATTGCACTATGTCTTATGATAAGTGCAGTCCAAATAAACCATTAATGTATCGATGGTCGTCACATTCATGATTTCCTGCTTCTTCACACTCCCAAGAGGGAAGAAGCTAACAATAGGGCCTGCGACGGAACAAGCGGATGGACACGGTGCCAAAAGGTGTACCCATATACCTCGGTTTAAAGAACTTTATTACTCAAATAACATTACAGTCCACTTTATATCAGTAAGACAAAAATTATATCTTAAAACAAAGAAATGGTATATCGATCTCCATAATATTTTTTTTTACAATGTAAGTTAATTCACCTGCACCAATCAACAATCTATGTCTCAAGCCAAGATCCAAAATATACACGATGTTTCAGACAGTTGGTACCAATAACAATTCCACACACAGATTATTTAAAGCGTAGTGGTAAAGTTACAAAATAAAAAAATTATCATTTTTTTTTAAGCAATAAAACAACACGCAAGCAGTAAGCACGGGGATTTTAAAATCAAAATGCGACTTATAAATTGTCGCAATTAGCATAGAAATGGATTTGTGTATGCTAAAAATAATAAATTATCCCAAATACGCCTAATCACCTGGTTTGCAGATATACTGATGCTTATGCAATCGGGCAGAAACAATTTTATCGTCACAAATTCAATTTTGCATTATTCATTACATGAACTACATGTATATTTTCGGCCGACTTCCCAAAAAGGAGGAGGTCCTCAATTCGTCGGTATTTTATGTACCTATGTTACTCGATATCTCCGCCAAATGTGGACCGATTTTCAAAATAATACTTTTGTGTTCGATAGAGCTTATTTCAAGGGTGGTCCCATATAAATTTGGTTACGATCGGCAAATTGGAAGTCGGTCAGTTAAGTTTTTAAACATGTGATTATCAATTTAACTTGAGGTTAGGATTCGTCTGTTATAACAGACGAATTGACGAATGCTAACTATAGTTAGCTGTAGGTTAGTAATAGTGGTGCAAGTCATCTTTAGTGTAGTTATTATTGATACCAACTTTATGAAACACCCTGTATGCATAAAAAACACAAACTAAAGTGACTGTGCCCTCCCACATGTGTTGCAGCTATTGCATCTAGATTTGATTCAGTATAAATGCATCTATTTTCAATGTCATGTCATCTGACATTGATATTTTTTGTCATGTCAACTGATTTGTATGATCTTTAAAGGGAACGACAACTTCCATTTCCTACTCCCACCGAAATGTCAAGGAGTTTGAATAGAAGGTGCGATTGTGGCCAGACAGTGTAGGATTCGATTCCAAATAAGAAATACAGTTAGATCATTTTCATATCTAAATATAAATTGTTGTTACACAGTATGAAAATTATGTAGTTATCATTGGTGTTTACAGTTTAGAACATTAGTCTGTATACATAGTTCAATTCACTCTTGCAGGCTTAACTATATTTGGTACTTTAAAGTTACTTCATCGACCTTTTACTGTATTATAATTAAAACTCTATCGAGTAAACCGAAAATAATTATTGCTGGTAGCATACGAGCATCAGTAAGCTTCAGAATTAAGTTTCCATTCTGGTACAATAAATATCAGAAATTCTTGTAGATAGCTCAAAATACAGCAAAACCTGCCACAGAGACGTTCTGGCAAGTCGCGTTCCGGGGTCAGTCAGCATATTCCTAGCATTAGTAATTCAAGCCGGCATAATTCTGACAATTGTTGAAGATCTTTCTCGTAGACTCTCGACGATCAACATTATATTTGCATTGTATGGCACTCCTATCCATTATATTGTACTTGCATACCTGAACTTTGAAGGGACCTTAATTTTTAAAGAGAGTAGTAGTAAGTAAAGTTTGCTTCGGCATTTTAACTGCGCCGTCAATTTAAGGCTGAGATCTATAGAGTGAACTTCCACTAAGTCTGAGTCACATAAATGAACTCGGTGAGGATTTGGATTTTTTAAATTGATCTTTGACTTAATTCGAGCCATTTTTCACAAGCAAAACAGACTGACAGATAGACTAAGCAAAGATTCTAGAAGATAAGAAAATCTACTGATTTCTTAAGTTTACGCGAATATTATACATTGAAATAAAACTATTCTTACGGATTCTATCACGATTAGGTTCTAATTATTATTCCCGACGTTTCGAAGGCTTTGCAGCCTTCGTTGTCACGGGTCAGACAATTAAAAAAATAAGAAAATCTGCTTAGATTTAATAATTCCAAATCCCCACTAAGTTCGTTTCTTTGACTCAGACTTAGTCGAAGTTCACTCTATAGATATCAGCCTATGACTTATAATTGACAAGTACAAGTGATAAAAAATATAATCCTGTTTGCAGAATACAATATGATGTTTTTTTGAATATGTAACGTACCACACGTTGCCATAAATGCGCTGTAACCAGATTGACTTCAATCGCGTTAACATAGTTTGTAATTCTTATACTGTGTAGTGTGTTTGTTATGTAGGTCTTGGTGAATATATTATTTTTAACTGACCCATTCTGAAGTTCTATATGTGTTTACTGCTTTATATTATCGTTTTCTATTAGGGCAGAGTATGTTTGGATTAGAGTCTTATGAGATAAAAAAATCTGGACTACATACATATTAAATACATAACAGACAGCCTCCGTGGCGCAGCGGGCGAGCCGGCTGTTTGTATGGCCTACAGATATTTGTTTCGGGTCTAGGTGTTGTGAGACCGAAAGTTTCTCGTAGTTCCTGATACCCACGACACAAGACTCGATCTTAGTGTGGGGTCAGGACTATGTGTGTGACTTTCTTATGGTCGCCTCCTTGGTCTAGTGGCAGCACATAAGGGCTGTTGACCGGGAGTTCGTGGGTTCGATTCCCAGGTCGGGCAAAGCGAATTTTCTCATTTAATTTGCCCGGGACTGGCTCCCTCAGAGGGGGTTGACGTCAGGCAATCGGTCGTAAAAACTAAGTCAAATATTTTCTGCAACTTGATTGATAAAGTGTTGCGCCGACCCTACATTAAGGTGGGATAAGGGCAGGTAGAAAGAAAAAAGCTGTTATTTATTTATTGTTACAGCAAAAAGCGAGGAAAAGTTCAGTCGGGCGCCCACTCTGAAAACCCTGGCCAAGATCAGTGGGGTACAGCTGTGCGGGAAGACGTTCCGCCAGCTGGAGTGGATGGTGGGGCAGCACGTGCGGTGGAGGCTGCTGGCTCCAACTCCTGTGACGTTTGCAGCGCTTCTGGCGCGGTACGTGGTCACCGACGCTGACCTCACCACTAGACACCCTAAGTTCGTGAGGCGCTTCAAGCGTGATGGCGCGAAGTTGCTGGACGCGTATCTGGACCTGACGCTCTCTGGTGAGTTTCGATTCGACAGTCTAGTGAAAAACCAGTGACAGAAAATGTGATTTTTCGAAAATAATCCTTGATATAATGTAGAAAAAGTAGATGGCATTCATTTGGCATTTGTTGCTTTAACAATGATGACACCCGTATTGAAACTTTCGCATCTTCCGGCTCCAGCGAATCGATATTTAAAGAACGACCTGGCTTGACGTGACGTAAACGTGCTTTTGTGTTTTGTTCAGTGAGAGATCTGGTAGTCCAAATCCTATTGCCAATCTTTATGCCCTTATTTAATTTTATTCTATTGGTATAGGGGTGTATAGTCGCTTCCTTGGTCCAGTGGCAGCATGTATGGGCTGTGGACCGAGAGGTCCTGGGGTCGATTCCCAGGTCAGGGTAAGAAAATTTTGTAATTTAATTTGCCCGGGACTGGATCTCTCATAGGGGGTTGACGTCAGGCAGGCGGCCGGTCGTAAAAACTAAGCCAAATCCTCTCTGCAACATGCTTGAAAAAGTGTGTTGCGCCGACCCCACATTAAGGTGGGATAGGGGCAGGTAGTGTATTTTCATTGTGAAATATCGCTTGCTATAACGGTGAAGGAAAACGTCGTGAGGAAACCTGCATACCCGAGAATTTCGAAGGTATGTGAAGTCTGCCAAACCGCATTAGGCCAGCGTGGTAGACTAAGGCCTAACCCCTCTCATTAGTAGATGAGGCCCGTGCCCAGCAGTGGGACAGTAATATTACAGGGCTAATATTATTATTATAAGGGCAGGTAGAAGGAAGGAAGGGTATAGGGGTGTATAAAACCATGAATCATCATGGTGAAGGTGAGTGTCGTTGCAGACGTGCGGCTGAAGGTGATGGAGTGCGTGGAGGTGGGGTGCGCGTGCGTGGCGTGCGCGCGCGCCGAGCTCGGGCTGGCGGCGTGGCCCGCGTGGCTCGCGGCGCGCGCGGGACGGCAGCCCGCCGCCGTCGCGCCCATCGCCAGGCTGCTGCAGAGGTATGTATACACTGTCTTCCACCTGCCTGGTCACACCTGGATTGTGGGCAGTGACGTGCACAAGTATTCCGATTAGGGTATACAAAGACTGAAAACCGACTTCAAAAACACATACTTATAACACAAACTGAAAACCGACTTCAAAAACGAACACTTAAAAGTAAAAAATACTTACTCTCTTTAAAGTCGGTGCCTTTTCATTTATATTTTTTAGTTTTAAGTGTTTGTTTTTGATGTCAGTTTTCAGTTTTTGTTAAACTTTAATTATTATTTATCTATTTTAGTGTAATATTGAAAGAATTATCCCCCAACTCCTAATAGTTAAGGTGTTATATTTTCCATCATCAGTTCAGCAACATGAGATGATAAGTACCAGACGCAAATACCTGAATAGTTTTAGAAAATATATAAAACACACTTAGGGTTGCCCTCGATTTTTCTAGGATCCCATCATCAGATCCTGACTTGGTGCCAATGGGACCACCTGGGAAGTATACCCTTTTAAACAAAAAAGAATTTTTCGAATCTGCCCAAAAATTTGTATTTGTCATTTTTATTCTTTACATAAGTAGAAAGTATGTAGCAAAATAATTGTTAGGATAGACAATGTCTCTTTGTCTACATGGACTGCACGCCATTGATTGTAGGGGTCGGAGCGACCAATGACAAAAGAAAAACGAGGACTTGAGATAACTACAAAAAAATCTTTATTCCCTACTCTCATGCCGACTATTCGCCGAAGTCTAACCGGCACTATCAAAAAGTCAACATTGTTGAAACTTAAAGTTTGCAAAGCATCTGAAATCCTACTGTCATATACATTTGTAAGTGGCGATAAATTAGAAGTGAAAAACCTCCACACAATCATGATGATCAAAGGCCGAAAAGACGCTCAAAAATCGAGCATCCAAGGTCGATATCCCCAACGGTTGATATCCCTATAATGGTTATACCAACGAAGCGAACATTCTGACTTCCATCCACATCATTAATCCACGTAAACATAACTTTATCCATACTGAACCTCACTTTCGTCCACAGGATGATGCAAATACTCAAGTCACGTGACACATCGACTGAATCAGAAGTCGATCAAGGGTACAGCAGTGCAAGAACCTCCCCAACTCTAACTCCATGCACATCCCCAAGTCTCCACGTATCACCAGCCTCGAGCACATCAAGCCATTCGTCCAGAAACGTCGACTATCGACAACGTCCCATCGAACGAACGGAAGGTACGTATTCGATATTAGATTTGGACGAATCGAATCTACCCAACGTGAATATACAAGATTACTTTAGGTTACCGACGGTGGATCCGTTGCAGAGGGTGAACAATCCAGTGGATTACAGGTATTGTAGGTCCCGTAGACTTATAGACGCTAGTTTAGAGCCAGTGCCCAGCACTAGTGTGGCGGTGAAGCGTGGACTAGAGTCGAACGCTGAACTAGAGAGGAAAAGGTATCGATTAACGACGCAGATGTCACAAGTCGTTCTATGATTGTCTAGTCCGTGTCACATTCGTGGATTATTCGTGTCTTGTTTAAAAGCCGTTATAGGCTGAAGTGACAAAATCTAGTGTTTCGAAAATCGATTTAATCGATAAGGTAGTAAGCTGTATTTTCTGTTGTTATATATCTCATTTATAAATCAACATCAAATTTATAATTATTATGAATTCATATAATCTAAATTGCTTTAGACTTTCCTATATCCAATCACTTACTGCCTTCAAAATTACCTCTTGAAGTAAAATAATCGATAATAAATTCACGAATGTGGACACAGCCTGTGTGCACTTCAAATGATGTTTAAAATTGAATATTGTAACCTTTCTGCTTAAGTATTTAGTCGTGCGAAGTGTACACAGTAATTTAGGCTACTGCAAAATTCCATTATTAAGGATTTATTGCGTCGCGGTTAAAGTTATGCTTTAAATCGCATTGTGTGTATGTAAGAAAGAACCTTAAATCGCAAGAATTAAACCTTTTTATTTCTATCGATATTATAATTTTCGAGTTTCTTAAACATAGTGATTAAAATACGTTTGAGTCAAGTTTTTGGGACCAACTGAACTTTAATTTGCTAATGCTTAATTAGGAATGATGAACAATGTGCATTTCTTCACCAATAACTCTTTTGTACGTTCCATCTCTGTTTAAACTTTTATAAATAAGATTGCCCCAGTTCAATTTAAATATATTTCTATTTATAATTAAAAGTATATCCCATCTTAATTTAAGAATGTCTATATTATAATGTCAAATTGTGTCTCGAGAGGTTTATCGATAAAATGTTCTTTCTTGCACACAAATGTATTCTAGCAATAATCAATCGAGAAGTCGATAAGTTATGACAGGCTGTGCACGTTTAATTTTCGTTAAACGAAATACGAGTAAAGTTCAATATTTATTGATTTATCATAGGTGACTTCTCGATTGTGCATTTGTACTACTTTAGATGTAGTTAGTTAACAAATTGTATATGGGTCGAATTCGCCGGTCGAGTCTTGAATTTGCGACTTTTTGACAGCTGTTTGACGATAAAATTGACCTCTACGACCTACGTAGCTTTATTATTAGATTTAAAGACGTGTGAACATACATGTGACCTCCCCTATAGTGTCACAATTATCGATATTTCGAATATCGATAGACTGGATTGTTAGTGATTAAAATGTTATCGAGATTTTGTGGTTTGAATTAATGCAGCTATTATTATTGCTATGCGTTTAAAACTGTGCTGGATTAAGGAATGAGTTATCGATAACTTTATCAGTATTAAAACACTGACAACCAAAAACATGTCGAATATTTTTTGTAAACTTGTCCCGCTCCATATTTCATGTTTATTTTCTTAACATACATAGTATGTGTTGCTTTTTTCTATAATCTTTTTGAAAAGGAAAAGTTTACTGAAGACAAAATACCTCGAATTATACAAATTTAAGGGGAGTGCCATCACGTTTGTGTTCACCGTGCAATGACTGCCTTAAAAAGGATGACGAATGACGATGACGGCCAAAGTTAATTTGGACGATCATTAATTTCCTCGTACATTAGCTATATTTTTTTTAATTTTATGGTTGTTAAGGCGACTAAAAATACCTGATTTGTTTTTCAAGAAAGTTAGTCTTCAAAAATTTAACTTAGAAAATCGATTTATCGCCACTTTCATATTTTACAGCTACTTATCGATGTCATAAAATTTGTCATTGTAGCAGAAATGTTTTTTATCGAATGTGTTCAAAATGTTACGTCGTCGCCTTGATACTTAGCGTTAATTTTTTTAGACAATACGTTTTAGACAAAACTGCTATTACGATGGATTATGTCGACTATTCTTATATCGTTATTGTAGTTCGTTTCTTAGTAAAAATTCTGTTTTTTATCGCCTTTGGTTGTGATTACATTCGGTTTAATTTATTGTATGTTGAATTCAGATATTTTTTGTAAACGTTATTTTTTGCGATGATTCCGAGCTGTCAATCTCATTTTTATAAGTCTATTCAACTGTATTAACCATAATTCGAATACAAATTGTCTGAAATGTTATCGATTTTGTAAACAATATAAAACAAGTTAAATTTTAACTGTTCCCATTTTTTAAATCAATTACAAATTCTCGTCAAAAATATAAAGATATTCTTATTAATTACATTTTTCTTCAATGTCAATGGAATTTCCTATTGGGCAATATTTAAAAATATCGATAACATTTCTTCAATGTTTGTAATTTATTTTACCATCTCTCATTTTGTAACTATTAGTTATGTGGAAATAACAGCACCTTCCATTTTGTTTTATAGTGTTAATTATAAAATTAGTCCACAAACGAATATTGTGATCGCTGTCGCGATTTTTTTTCAATAAAATTTGTAAGTTGACGTGTTATGGAATAGAATCTAAAAACGGTTATTGCTCATTTTAGTCCAATGTTTAGGTGATTTTTTTAATTTATTTTTTTATTGTTAATCGGAAGATTCCGTTCCATTGCTCGATGGCTGCCCGGTGTTTTCAGTTTAAGAGTAAAAGGGATAGTTATATCGATAAAATCTACATTTAAACTTTTTTTAGATATATCACTCTAGCTTAAACTTAAGCGAGAGAAACCAAGTACTTAGAAAATAAGTACAACGCACGTTAATAGCAAATCGGTGTTAAGACGTAAAGCTGAATGACTTAATAATATAGGTCCTACAATGTTTTATACTTTATAATTATTGTTGCGCGAATTCGATTGTTTTTAATCTCTACCTCTTGTTTTATTGTTTTCCTTTATCTGTTTTTAATATTATCGATATCGATAATATTCCTAGATAGCTAATTATATACCATTTATCGATATGTAAAATGGTTTGTTTCATTTAATTTACTACTCATCTCGCTCTAAACTGAAAACTATCAGGATTTTGTTGTTATGGAAAGGTTGATAATGTTTCGCATTCTACCAAAATTTATAAAAGTTACCATTTCGTTTTCGAGTACTTTGTGTCAAATTTTTCATGCCAATTTATACATTATTTTGAATGTTCCTATTAAAAAGTGTGTGACAACAGTTTTTCCTATAAAAATTTGGCACTGCACATAATACGATTGGTTTTAAGGGCAATTGTTAAATATCATTTTTTTATGACATAGTACCTACGCTTTCCTAATTGTTCTTTGTTTTATCTAATCTAATCTTATGGATTCGTAAAATATTGCATTATTTCGTTATTTCAATGGTGTATGGTTCTCATCTAAGTAATAAAGAAGCATGTTATTTCGCACTAGAATTTAAGTCCAATATAATCTAAGGATTATTTTTCTTCAATTGGAATCATACACTGGAATACCAGATTTAAAAAAAAACTCGAAATCTGATCTTATTAGTGTCAATCGATATTGAACTTAATCTTCAGCTGTTTATGGTATATATTTGTAAATTAAGACGTTTAAAATGTAGCGTGTGAAATGTGAAGACTGAAGGCATTGTAAATGTTGCCAGGCATGGTGTTGGACTGAAATATAATTTTGTACTCGAAAAATTAATTATAAAGACGCATTATAAACCTTGAAATAAATATTTTACTTCTGTATTTTTGTGTTTTTTTTTCCTTGAACTATTTTCTGTGAGGATGCAAGGGAATTTATAAATGTTATGTATCTTTAAAATAATTAATCGATAATTCGATTATTTAACTTCTAAAAGATTTTTTGTTATGTTGAAAGAACATAACTATAGTAAAAATATATCCCATGAGAATATAAACACTATGTACATATCCGTTTACCCTTTTTGTGAAATAGCATTAAAAATAACGTAACAAAGGAGGTAGATCAACTATATTTTTTTTCTGATAGAGATGGGCAAATCTTATTAACGATATGAAAGAAAAGAAAAACCGGTAAAATAGAACTGAGTGAATTTTGATTTTGAATGGGAATAAATATTAACTACTGCTTCAAATAAAACACCAATTGTTAATTATGTACACACGTTTATTTACACACACACACGTCAAAGGAACTAAATTTTGTGCCTGCAAAATCTTTAAAATAGTGCAACTAAGGCAGTCGGTACACTGATGTGTCATCCGGAGAGAGAGTGGGCAAGCGTGGGGGACGACGCGGCGGGCGGCGGCGGCGACGTGGTCTACACTCACAGTGCAATGCACACAGCCCGATACCGGCACAACCCGACAGGAACAGCGGCAGGGCCAGCGTGCGGGTCACTGTCGCAACTTGCTCCCCGCGAGACCAGCGCGGTATCACCACAGCAGTATCAGCTCTCGACCAATAACACGGATACTTCGCCCCCACGTACCCATAGCTGGTTGTGAAGTTGTCGCAATCAACCGCAGGCGGGTATCCGCAGCCTTTTATGTTCACAAACAACACCGCGGGGCGCCATTCCTCCGTGTAGGCTTTGTATTTGACATGTAGTTGGATGCATTTGTAGGCGTCGCTTGTACAGCCTTCTCTGCACGAGGCCCACGTGCAGTTGTCCAAGCCTAGACGGTCGTCGCGTCTTTCTGTGACACACTCTGCTGGAACGGGGTCGAAGTCAGCTGCTAGCGCACTTAGAGCGGGGTCTGCGTACAAGGGCACCAGGAACAGTAATGCCGAACCTCCGCCTCCAAGCATCCCCACTAGCATTAAAGTTATGTAACGCGTGAGTTTTGCCCGCGCTTCGCCCCTACGCCGTGATGGTCGCACGACCAGACGTTCTGAACTTCCACCCCTCATTTTTTAAGCACTGCGTCAACCCATGCTGAATAAATCTTGTTCTAAAGTGTTAATAATAATACGCATGCGCATAATCGGAGCATGCGTGATCGGTGGTTATGACATGAGTAAATTACTCTTGGGAGTCGAGATACAATAGTTCATTATGTATTTGCAACTATAGCTAGGACCATGCATAACTTATTATAGGTAGATCATAAACAGAAGTTTCTAAAAAAATACATAGACACCCCTGTATCCCCGGAGGGGTAGGCAGACGTGAACTAAATTACCCAAAAAAACCTAAAAAAAATCGAAATAATAAATATTATCTCGATCTATCTACCACAAAATGCTTTAACCTTAGCCAATTTTGAGGAATATCTATTGTTTTATGTATTTATACCTGCCGCTATTCATTATCTGGCAGGTTCGGTACTCGGGTTCAAACTCGGGTTGGTTAAAGCGGTTTTTCTAACATGATTGCCACACAGGACTGCCACAGAGAAGGTTTATGTCAGGCAGATCGTAAAAAACAGCCAATTCTTTTCTGCAACACTGTTACACATATATAGAATAAGGGCACGTGGAAAGAAAAAATTAAAAATAGTATGTAGGTATTTTTTTTTTTTTTTTTTTTTTTTTTTTTTTTTTTATTGGCATGAGAAGGCAGACGAGCAGACGGCCCACCTGATGGTAAGTGGTTACCGCCGCCCATGGACATCGGCAATGCCAGGGACACAGCCAAGCCGCTGCCTACCGTGAAAAATGCTTTTTTAAGCCTCGTTTGAAGAAGGACATGTCATAGCGCTGAGGGAACACCGAGGAGGGAAGTTCGTTCCAGAGTTTGCAGGTGCGTGGGAAAAAAGATCTCTGGAAACGCACTGTGCTGGTAGTTGGTGGTTCCAGGTAGAATGGGTGAACTTTCCTCCGGTGACGAGTGGTGCGATAGTAGAAGGGAGACGATGGAATCATCTCGAACAGTTCCTCAGAGCACTCACCATGGAACAGTCGGTAGAGCACGCAGAGAGAACCGATATCCCTCCGCATGGCCAACGGTTCTAGACCATCCGAGAGGCTGGGGCTGTCGATAATTCGAGCGGCTCGCCTCTGTAGGGAGTCAAATGGAAGCAGTTGGTATTTGGGTGCTCCAGCCCAGAGATGTGAGCAGTACTCCACGTGAGGCCGGACCTGTGCTTTGTAAAGCACAGATCGTTGACCCGGCGTGAAGTACCGCTTGGCCTTGTTGAGGACACCCAGTTTTTTAGAGGCAAGTTTGGCTTTGCTTTCCAGATGACCCCTAAATTGGACTCCGCCCGAAACCTCAACCCCGAGAATATCAAGGCTCTTGGAGGCTTGAAGGGGTACTCCTTGGAACTGTGGCGCCATGACAAAAGAGTCCTTCTTCGCGGTGAACACGCAAACCTGTGTCTTCGTGGGGTTGAATTGGACTAAGTTCAGACGACCCCACTCGGAGACCCGCCCCAAGGAGGTCTCTACTTCCGACACAAGTTTCAATCGCCTGTCCTGCAATAAGCTTCGTGAGGTGCTCTGCTGGCCGGTGTATCGCGCATCACCCGTGCTATCATCCGCATAACAATGCATATTCTCGATTGAGAGCATGTCATTGATATGCAGGATGAATAGCGTCGGGGAGAGCACTGAACCTTGAGGGACACCAGCATTCACTGATATGGCCTCAGATATACTGCCGTCAACGACGACTTTAATTCTGCGGTCATCCAGGAAGCTGGCGATCCACTTGCAGAGCCCCTCGGGGATACCATAGGAAGGCAGCTTTGATAAAGACCATATGTATAAACTATAAACTAAAAATCTTATTGGACATTCGGCATACATAATCAAAAAAATCAAAAGGAATGTACATCCCTATTTCTTAAAAAATAAAAGATATTTGGTCTTTGGTTAGTCGCCTTTAATCTATGATAAGGCCATACGTCATTAGAGGTGGGCGTTTAAACGAAATCAGGAAAAAAAACGTTTATCAAAGTAAGCAAAAAATAACATTACATATCTTAAGCAATTTACGTTAAAATGCTTATTCGAAATTATAGTTCTCGTAATTAAAAATGGATAACATTTTTGCACCAAGCCATCTAGTGGTCAATTTTCGCATTAGCCACTCACACCCAGTCAATAAAGCGTGCTTGCTAAATTTGTTAAAAGTTACAAGAAAAAAAGATAGATGGCGGTAGTATATTCGCATTACGTACGTAATCGTTTCGTTGCGTAATAATTTTAATCCAACCAAAACGCAAAGCATGATTTAATCCAATCGAAAGTACGTTATACATTTTTTTCAATTTATCAGGTTTTCGTTTGTTGCTATTTTGGTCAGTGATACTTTTATTCTTGACGGGGAATGCTGTTTACGAACGTAACGTTTACGATTTACGAACGTGTTTTATCAATTATTATAAGTTAAAAGTTTAAGTGGATGTTTTTAACATTACAATAGTTGGCGAATTTTGCGTTGCAAATTAATTATGTCAGTGGATATTTTTATTCAACGGGAATTTTTATGTTTTGATTTCAATGATATAGCGAATTTTGCGTTAAAAATTAATTGTCAGTGCATATTTTTCTTCACTGGTGATTTGTTATGTTTACGATTTCAACGATACAACGTTTTGGAAATTAAAGTTTGTTTAACCGACTTCAATAAAAGGAGGAGGTTAACAATTCGTCGAAAACTTTTTTATGTATATTCCCCGATCACTCGAAGACGCCTGGGCTCATTCGGGAAATTATTTTTTTGTTTAACAGGGTATACTTTCCAGGTAGTCTCATTGGCACCAAGTTAGGATCTGATGATGGGATACCAGAAAAATCAAGGGTAACCCTGAAATCCTGTAGGGACGCATAATGTGTTTTATATATTTTCTAAAACTATTCATATATTTGCGGCTGGTACTTGTCATCTCATGTTTCTGAGCTGATGATGGAAATATAACTCCTTAATTATTAGAAGTTGATACCTTTAGTATAAACCGCTGAAATGAAATCTGGTGCGATATATTTTAACGCCATTTTGTTTTTCTTTGTTTATGGACCGATTGATTTCAAAATCGATATCTGGGTTGCGCCTTAGTTACGAACAACAAATTTGGTGTCAAATCTGTCAAAATTGGCCACCATTTTGTTTTTCTTTGTTTATGGGCCGATTGACTTCAAAATCGATATCTGGGTTGCGCCTTAGTTACAAACAACAAATTTGGCGTCAAATCTGTCAAAAGCGTCCGCCATTTTGTTTATCTTTGTTTATTGGCCTATTGACTTCAAAATCGATATCTGGGTTGCGCCTTAGTTACGAACAATAAATTGGGTGTCAAATCTGTCAAAAGTGGCCGCCATTTTGTTTTTCTTTGTTTATGAGCCGATTGACTTCGAAATCGATATCTGGGTTGCGCCTTAGTTACAAACAACAAATTTGGCGTCAAATCTGTCAAAAGCATCCGCCATTTTGTTTTTCTTTGTTTATTGGCCTATTGACTTCAAAATCGATATCTGAGTTGCGCCTTAGTTTCAAACAACAAATTTGGTGTCAAATCTGTCAAAAGTGGCCGCTTTTTTTTTGAGCCATTACATACATAAGACCGTGGCATACATAAGCATACAACGTGTACATAAGCATAAAAGCATAAAAGCAACTTATAAAAGCAGCTTTTTAAAATTTATTAACGTTTCAATTTGTTATTCTTTTTAAGCAATTATGCCCACCTCTATACGTCATATTTGGTCCTACTCAACTCACAAATGTCCAGTGTTACCATCTTAGTGGATTTTCCACTAAATCTGGTGGTTTTGACCCCCCCCTTTAGTGGGAAAAAATGCCGTCTAGTGGTTAGTGGATTTTTTTAGTGGTTTTGTAGAAAAATTTTGTGAAATGTTGATCGCTCAACCACTAAGTGAGTTATACATTTCCAAATATATTGCACGTCTCGAAGAAGCTGTGTTTGATATAATATTGCTCTATTATAATAATAATAATACCTTAAATAAATAGTACTGAACATATGGGAATATAATAATAATAATTAATTTTAATACATTACAACAATAACCTGAGCACAAGGCTTCAAGGAGCTTACGTAAGTTATATTACAAAATTATTCCAGTAAATTTCTCGACTTTTTGTTAACCAATTTTCTGTTTAGTTTTAAGCATAGAGAATGTAGAGATAATTACAACGTTTAGTGCTATCAATAAAAATATTAGCAAATATTTTATTTTTTATTATGGTCAAATTTCGAAAATATCTCATTGAACGGTCTGTGTCTGGGTGTACGAATGTCATCAGACTCGCTTATAATATTCAGTGTATTTGTGCCCAATATGGCGATAGGCTCGCCCCCTATTACATCTGGGCCCGAACTAAGCTTTACGAAATGTGGGTTTTCTAGTTCGCTAGTTCGCCTCTACCTACCACTTTTGGGATACAGGCAAGCTTTATTATCTACTAGCTGACCCGCGCAACTTCGTCTGCGTATGAGAAAGCGGGTTGAAAGAGTGAGCCGTAGGTACGCACCTATAGCACAATAATTCGACCTATCCAAAGAATAAAGTTACATATGATAATTAATCGAAATTGCTTTCTTATTTTTCTGAGCTTATATTGACCTATATATTTAACTAGCAAATGTTTTTTTTTTTTTAAGTTATAGCGTAATAACAAGTTAAATTATGACATAGCTTAAAAATATTTACTAATTAAATATACAGGTCAATATTAGCTCAGAAAAATAAGAAAGCAATTTCGATTAATTATCATATGTAACTTTATTCTTTGGATAGGTCGAATTCTAAAGGAGGTAATGGGATGATCTACTTCGGCCGTCAGTCACCCCGTCTCTTACCCCGTCAGTCACACCCTCTGTCATATCGTCTGTCACTCCGTCTGTCACCCCGCCTGTCACCCCGTCTGTCACCTCGTCTATCACCCAGTCGGTTACCCCGTCTGTCACCCAGTCTGTCACCCGCCTGTCACCCGTCTGTCGCCACGTCCGTCACCCCGTCTGTCACCCGTCTGTCACCCAGTCAGTCACCTAGTCTGTCATCCCGTCTGTCACCCAGTCTGTCACCCGTCTGTCACCCAGTCAGTCACCCAGTCTGTCATCCCGTCTGTCACCCGCCTGTCACCCGTCTGTCACCACGTCCGTCACCCCGTCTGTCACCCGTCGGTCACCCAGTCAGTCACCCCGTCTGTCACCCAGTCGGTAACCCCGTCGGTCACCCTGCCTGTCACCTCGTCTGTCACCCATCTGTCACCCCGTCTGTCACCCGTCTGTCACCCCGGCTGTCACCACTTCGGTCACCCGTCTGTCACCCCGTCTGTCACCCCGTCTGTCACCCCGTCTGTCACCCGTCTGTCACTCCGTCTCTCACCACTTCCGTCACCCGTCTGTCACCCGTCTGTCACCCCGTCTGTCACCCAGTCGGTCACGCCATCTGTCACCCCGGCTGTCACCCAGTCAGTCACCCCATCTGTTACCCCGTCCGCCACCTCATTAGTCAGCCTGTCAGTCACCCCGTCATTCCTCATATCGGTCACCCCGTCAGTCATCCCATCAGTCACCCCATCAATCACCCCATCAATCACCCCGTCAGTCACCCCACCATTCATCCCCTCGGTCAACACTAAAATATTTTTTCAAATCAAACCAGTAGTTTCTGAGATATAAAATTCCCTGCTAGCAGCATTATTCATTTTTGCTCCGCTCCTATTAGTCATAGCGTGATGTTATATAGCTTCTAGCCATCCTCGATATCTATCCAACACAAAAATATTTTTTCAATTCGAACCAGTAATTTCTGTCTGAGATACAAATTTTCCCGAATTTGCAACATTTTTCATTTCTGCTCCGCTCCTATTGGTCAAAGCGTGTTGTTATATAGCCTATAGCCATCCCCGTTAAATAGGCTATCCGACATAAAAATATTATTTCAATTCGAACCAGTAGTTTCTGTCTGAGATATAAATTTTCCCGATTTTGCTACATTTTTCATTTCTGCTCCGCTCCTATTGGTCAAAGCGTGATGTTATATAGCCTATAGCCATCCTCGATAAATAGGCTATCCAACACAGAATTTTTCAATTCGAACCAGTAGTTTCTGAGATATCAACTTCCCCAGTTTTAAACATTTTTCATTTCTGCTCCGCTCCTATTGGTCATAGCGTGATGTTCTATAGCCTATAACCACCGTCGATAATTGGGCTATCTAACACAAAAATAATTTTTCAAATTGAACCTGTAGTTCCTAAGACTAGCGCGTTGAATCAATCAAACAAACATAAATTAACAATTATAAAGTGAAGAGTTTGTTTGTTTGTTTGATTGATTGAACGCGCTAATCTCAGGAACTACTGGTTGGAATTGAAAAATTCTTTTTGTGTTGGAAAGCCCGTTTATCTAGGATGGCTATAGGCTAATGCTAATGCTATGGCTTTATAGCATCACGCTATGACCAATAAGAGCGGAGCAGAAATGAAAAATGTTACAAAATCGGGAAAATTTATATCTCGGACAGAAACTACTGGTTCGAATAGAAAAAATATTTTTGTGTTGGACAGCTCATTTATCAAGGATGGCTATAGGCTATTAAACATCACGCTATGACCAATAGGAGCGGAGCAAAAATGAAAAATGCTACAAAAGCAGGGAAATTGATATCTCAGGAACTACTGGTTTGATGTGAAAAATTCTTTTAGTGTTGACCGACGGGATGAGTGGTGGGGTGACTAAGGGGTGACTGACGGGGTGACTGATGGGGTGACTGACGGGGTGACTAACGGGGTGACTAACGGGGTGACTGACGTGAGGAATGACGGGGTGACTGACAGGCTGACTGATGGGGAGGCACACGGGGTGACTGACGAGGTGACTGACGGGGTGACAGACGGGGTGATAGGCGGGGTGACAGACGAGCTGACCGACTGGGTGACCGACGGGGTGAAAGACGGGGTGACTGACTGAGTGACCGACGGGGTGACCGACTGAGTGACAGACGGGGTGACAGGTGGGGTGACAGACGGGGTGACTGACTGGGTGACTGACGGGGTGACAGATGGGGTGAAAGTTGGGTGACAGATGGAGTGACCGACAGGATGACTGTTGGGGTGACCGCCATGGTGACAGATGGGGTGACAGACGGGTGAAAGACGGGGTGACAGATGAGGGACAGATGGGTGACAGACGGGGTGACAGATGGGTGACAGACGGGGTGACAGATGGGTGACAGACGGGTGACAGACGGGGTGACCGACTGAGTTACAGACGGGGTGACAGATGGGGTGACAGGCGGGGTGACAGACGGGGTGACCGACGGGGTGACTGACGGGATGACGGAGAGTGTGACCGACGAAACCAGACCGTAGTAGATCATCTCATTACCTCCTTTAGAATTATTGGATTATAGGTGCCCACGACTCACTCTTTCAACCCTCTCTCTCATACGCAGACGAAGTTGCGCGGGTCAGCTACTGTAATATATAATTTATTTAATACAATGCAAAATGTTTATGTTCTTGTAACACAGTTTTTGTTTTCCACTGAGTTACGATTTGCTCTGTTGAGTTACAAAATTTCTCAACGGAACGTGAGGTTCTTGCCCGACTAGACTTTAATTACAATTATCATTTGATTTCATATTCGTTTCTTTATATTATCTGTTTTATTTTTCAAGAATACATACCAAATAACAAAGCGGATATTAAACTGTAATATAAAATATGCAACATATCTTAGAAACTCTGTCACTAAAAGGAAGTTGTAAATGTATCATTGAAGCAACACAGAACACATCTTATTTTTGTAGAGTTATTTGAGAACCAAATATTTCGTAAGGTTGACTTAATATGTATCTAATAAGTGATTCTAGATAAAGTACAGAAAAATAATGCTGCGTAGTTTTGAAATAGAGACAGAAAACACGACGTAACTCATGCGGATTTTCCACTTGCGCGTTCAATCATCTTTTAAATACTGATATTTGTATTTAGTATGTTATAATATTGAAAATCTTAATCTGGATTAAATGTGTAAGGATTTGTGGTGCGAATGTTATACCGTTCTTATAGAAAAAATATTAAATTTTAATTTTGAATGTTACGTTTTCCTCGGAGAACATAGTAAGTTGTGTAAGTATGTTGTGTATATTCAGAACTTTCTTTTGAAGGCAATATTAAACAATAATAATAATAAAATTTATACATACGGAGCTCATAATGAATTTTCTAATGAAAACACATTTCATCCGAAAATACGCTTAATTTTTTTATAATTCCGAGTTTAGTGGAAAATCTGGTGGTTTTGCGAGCAGGGTCGATTTTGTTAGTGGTTTTCTGGTGGTTTTACAACTTCGATCTGGTGGGGAGCAAGATTAACAGTTGGCAACCCTGCAAATGTCAAATCGTTCGGGGCTTTTTGGCGGGAAGTCGAACAAGGCGGTCTTTTTAAAATTACATACGATTTAAATTTTAGTTTTTTTTGTGTAAATACCTTGTATTTGGCTGTAAATAATATATTTGTAAATAGCAAAACCTATAAATCAGCTATGAGTGTCGCCAGTGACGGGGGGGACCCCGTCGATCAAGTCGGAAAAAAGAGAAAGCTCTCCAAATCCTCAAGCCTTTCTCTTAATGATAATACAGCTCAAAGCGGAGCTTATAAAGTTTTCACCAAACCATTATACAAACGACTATTTCCCGAAAATCACAGTGGTGATTGTGTTGTTTATGTTGAATCTACGGAACAGGAAAAAGTTGGAAATAAAAACCCAATTTCACTCACAAATTTATTCTCAGAAAATGTTAAGGGAATCGTGGGTGTGCACAGAATAAATGCATACAAAGTTGGCGTTACATTTAAAAAGCCGGCTCCAGCGAACAATTTCCTTAACATGGACAACTTTTTAAGCACACACAAGCTTAAAGCTTTCATACCAGCCTATATGACGGAAATTATTGGCGTCATCAGATATGTTCCTGTAACCATGTCCAATGAAGAAATTTACAAAAACATCACATGCGATACAGAAGTCATATCAATAAAGCGGTTTATGCGGAAGGCCGAAGGGAAACTGACTCCAATAGGCACTGTGGCTGTTACATTTGCAGCTACCTCATTGCCACAATATGTTTATATCAGACTATTCAGATACCCAGTGCACAGTTACATTCCACCGTTGGTACAATGTTATAAATGCCTTAAATTTAATCACTCAGCAAAAGTATGCAGAGGAGAGCAGATGTGCTCATCATGCGCAGGTCGTCATTCTTATAAAGAATGTGATGTCGAAAGTATTGTATGTATCAACTGCGGCGGCAATCACTTGGCGATTTCGAGGGAGTGCCCTATTAAGCAAAAGAAAATGGAAGAAAAGAAACGTAAATACCTCAGCTTGAGCCGCTCGTATGCCACTGTGGTGAGTATGCCACCTGATAGAAACAATATTAAAACATTCCCAGCTTTGAAAAACCCTAAGGAGTCCCAAAGGGATAAAAATGTAAATAATGTAAATACAGTTTGCAAGGAACTTGATACTGAACAGATTGTAGGCAATGAAATCATAATTAATGCTTTAGTAAAAACACTTATAGCTCTTGGTAATAATAGTGGTGATGTACCCATTACAAATAAAAGAATAAAAGAAATTTTACTATCTAATTTAATCTAATTAAATGGATATTTATTTACGTATAGCACAGTTTAATATACAAAGCTTACTGCATAAGAAAACCCTATTATACAAATTTATATTTGAGCAAAATATTGATTTATGCTTGCTGAATGAGACATGGCTTAGAAGTGATAGTATAATTCCAAACTTTAGGCAATACAATTTTATTTTTAAAAATTCTAGAAACGGCCATAATGGTGTTGGCATATTAATTAAGCAACATTTAAAATATGATATTGTAGACACATCATTTTATGAACCCATTCAAAATATTTGCATATCAATAAGCACATCATTAGGTAAGTTATATATTCTGTGTGTATATTGTCCTCCTCATCCTACCAGGTTTGATAGTAATAAAATGAAAAAGTTACTGTTAGAAACTCCTAAGCCATGTGTCATCATGGGAGATTTTAATGCACATCACATATTGTTTGGCTGTCATAATAACGACAGCAGAGGTAACATATTGTATAATCTTATAGATGAATTTGATTTGTGTGTCTTGAATGATGGTAGTCCAACCACTGTTCAGTATCCAAACAGAAATGCTTCAGCAATTGATTTAGCCTTGGTTAGTTCTTCTCTAGCTCCTCTTTGTGATTGGTATGTCCATGATGATCCAATGGGCAGCTATCATTATCCAACTTTAGTGAATGTAAATGTGAAACCATCAGTGTATGAGCGCCGTTCTGTGGAAGAAAAATATATGTATAATAAAGCTGATTGGACTAAATTTAGTATTCTATCTGAAAATAGTTTTTCTCAACTTGATATGGAAGATGCAGAGCCCATTGATTTATACCATAGCTTTGTAAATATATTGAATAATATTAGGGATGTGACAATTCCAAAACAACAAACAAATCAAACTCTGAGAGTACTAAGAAAACCAGCCCCTTGGTGGAACAAAAAATGTGATGATGCTGTTCAAAAGTCTAAAGAGGCTCTTAAAACCTATAAAGATTCACCCACTAATTCTAACTTCATACAATATAAAAAACTAGATGCTAAAAAGAAAAGAACATTAAAAGAAGAAAGGATAAATTCATGGCATGAGTTATGTACTAGCTTTAATAGAATGACCCCTATTTCTAGGATATGGGGATATGTTAAAAAATTTAAAAGAATAGGTAGTTCTCAGAATAAATTTTTAAATGATGAGTGGGTACCAAGTTTTCTAGATAAGCTAACCGATTCTTCACATTTAAGTAGAGATAAGTTGAGTGATATTTTAGATAGAGATGACCAAAGTGACAATATTGATTTTCTTATTAAGCCTTTTTCACTGAATGAGCTTCATATTTCACTTAAGAGTAGGAAAGATACAGCACCTGGTATGGACAACATACCATACACATTAATTAAAAATTTACATCCTAATGCTTTGAATATATTATTAGAAATCTATAACAAACTATGGAATATTTCTGCTATACCTGAATCATGGAAAACCCAATGTGTCATACCAATTCTAAAACCAAATAAGCCTGCAAATAATGCATCATCCTATAGACCTATCTCGTTATCTTCTTGTTTGGGTAAACTTTTTGAAAACATGCTAAAATTTCGTATGGACTACTTTGCTGAATCACAGAACAAACTACCAACCATACAATTCGGATTCAGGAAGGGTAGAAGTTGCTCAGAAAGCTTTGTATCGCTTATATCGGATTTGAAAAAAGCAAAGCTCAGTCACTCTAATGTGATTTGTGTGTTTTTAGATGTAAAAGGTGCTTTTGATAATGTTAATATAGAAAGCCTTGTCCATGTTTTACATGATGTGGGTTTACCAAGTAAACTAATAAACTGGATATTTAATTTCTTATATAAAAGGACTTTGTATGTAAAATATAATAATAAATTACATGGACCAAGAACAGTTAATAAAGGAACAATGCAAGGGGCAACTTTGTCTCCTTTGTTGTATAATTTGTATACATCACAAATTCTTAAATATGTTGACATCCCACATATTAAAATTTTACAATTTGCAGACGATTTACTTTTATATACAGAAAGTCAAAATATGGATATAGCTATAGACAGAATAAATATTGCATTGCATAAATTGCAAATTTATTACAGTGATGTTTTAAAATTGGTTATTAGCTCAGAAAAAAGTTCTGCTATTATATTTAGTAAAGACCCCTTTCCACAGACTACAGTAAAAATCACTTATAACAATGAAATAATACCCATTGTCAATCATCATAAATTTTTAGGTGTAGTAATAGATAACAAATTAAAATTTGATAAACATGTAAATTATATCTGTCAAAATGCTATGAAAAGTATTAATGTTTTAAGATGTTTAGCAGGAACTTTTTGGGGTTCTGATCCCAAAACACTGAATATGTTGTATAAAAGTATAGTAAGGAGTCATTTTGATTATAGCTGTTTAGCGTATATGAAAGCTAGTAGCACTTTATTAAGGAAACTTGATGTTATTCAAAATATAGGTTTAAGGATTATTAGTGGTGCTATGCGCTCTACCCCTATCAATTCTATGGAAATTGAGAATTGCATACCTCCATTGGTTTTGAGACGTTTACAACTGGCTGAGAGATTCTGTCTGAAGGAACTATCTTGCAACAATGCTGTAGTATTAAATAATGTTTTGTCCCCTGTCGAGTTCTCCAATTCAGCAGAAACTTCCAACATAACAGCTTCCAATCTTGTGTCTGGGGATTTACCTGAAATTTCAACCATAATGTCATTTGTTAATAAATGTGTAACAAACATGTATGTAAATAGGAACTGGCCAATATATGAATGTCCATACAATGCTTTAATTTATTATCAAAATGTTGATTGTTATTTAGATTTCATTAAAAATAAGTTTGATTTTTTGGAATTTCTAAGTACTAAACCAAACTTTTATGTTATTTATACAGATGGTTCAAAAAGTGTCAAAGATGTTAAAGCAGCATATTATGATCCTCAGGCAAAAAACACCAAATGTATCAAATTAGATAATAACTGTAGTGTTTTCACTGCTGAAAGTTATGCCATATTATCTGCTTTAACATTTGTGGATAATTATGTAAATAATGTAAATATATTAATAGTTAGCGATTCCAGAAGTGTATTGTCTACCTTATGTAATGGCAATTTTGCCTATAAGCTAAATTATATTGTTTACCAAATAAAGGAAATGATATACAAAATTAAGCAATCAAGACACATAGAATTTGTATGGGTTCCATCACACAGTGGCATACACGGCAATGAGGTTGTGGACTTGGCGACTCGTCAGGATTTTGACGAAGATCATTCAAATACAATGGAAGTTCCATTCACTGATTTTTACCACCTGTTTAAAGACCAATCACGAAGAATATGGAAAGAATATTGGGACATCACCATTAAAACTAAAGGAAAGTGGTACGCAGACATACAGCGAGACTTACCAATAACACCTTGGTATAACAAATCAAAATTTTACTGCAGTAGAAAGTTTATTACTGTTATCAATCGTCTTCGCTTCGGACATTGCTTGGTTCCAGCTCATCTTTACAGATTGAGGATACTCTCTGATGATAAATGTATATATTGTTCTAAATCTAATTGTAACATATCCCACATCATTTTTGAATGCGGAAGATTCAACATTCAACGGCTGCTGTTTGTCGGCCATATTACTGACATATCTGAAGAAAATAAAATAAGTGTTCCCCGCCAGCTTCAAGATTTACTTGCGAATGAAATATATTATAAGACTATTTTTAAGTTTATTATAGATACTGTAGGACATATATAATATTTACTTTTGTAGTACTTAACCAATGTACAGTACAGATTGTAAACTCTTTCTTTATTATTCCGACTGAAGGACTCTGTATCCATGGTCACGAAATAAATTAAAAAAAAAAAAAAAAAAAAAACAAATCGTTCGGCATTCGTCGTGTTTTGAGTGAAATCTACGTCTATATTTCTTTATAAAATCCATGTAAAATACATTTTCTGTACAAAAGAATATATTGTAGGTATGTCCGTAACGTTATTCCGATTATTTGTAAATAAATTGAGACAGAATTTGCCGCGGCATTCTGTTAGAACAGGTAAAATATGCACATGGAGCAATGCGCTGTGAATGTGTTATATAGATTTTACGTAAAAATATCACTATTTGTGGTTTTGTATCACTGCTTTCTTGATGTCTCATGTTAATTTTGTCATACTTCGCTACATTCCTGGCAAAAGTGCATTTTACTTTATTTTGTACATTCTGTTTGTATGACAATTGGTATGATTGCTACATACTGTAGTTTTTGTATTCTAATTTCTTTTAATATAGTAGTCTAAATTGTTGTTATCACAGTATACATTAAATGTTAATCCATTGCAATACTCCTTTATGAACAATGAACACAAAAAATATTCGGCATACATTTTTAGGTTAACTGTAGTAAAAATGGTCTACGATTTATATGACCATAAATGCGCCAATCCAAGCTTTATACAGAATTGGGTATTTTGTGAGAAGATGTCAAATACCAATAAGTATTTTTTTAATGGCATTTGAAATACATTATGCCTTTATCAAGTTACCAATAACTTGTTAATTGAAAACTGATTTCAGTGTTACAAGCCCGAATAATGTCAAGTATGGATGTAGCAGTAGAGACAAAGGAACCTGAAGACAAACAGCCAGACATAGTGTTAAGTAAGAAAGCCACCAGATACAATAAGAGGTTTATGAAACGGAAATGGGATGATGAAAGAAAAACAGAAGGAGAAAGTGCCGAAAAGAAACCATTTGAAAGGATCAAGAGAAAAAAAATGGCGATGTTGCTAGGGTACTCTGGAGTTGATTATTATGGAATGCAGAGGTGAGTTAACAGGTCTCTAGATTTTTCAAAGTAGAGAATGAACTGATCGAGCAGGTGGGCCACCTGATGGTAAGTGATCACCATCCATAGACACCAAAGACACAAAAAGAATCATCGGTGCAATGCTAACCTTAAAGGAAAAAAGTAAGGATTGGAAACACCAAACAAAATGTGAGTGCTGAGTGATATTTCCAGTAGCCGAATTCCTCCACCTAACTAAATGTGACAGCTAGTTGCCACTTTACAATCAAATTGTGGTATCAAATTGGCTGAACCAGCCCATTTGTTCTGTGGGCAATATAATCTACAGTGTGGGTCTACCTCTTTCTTTCTTTCTACCTGCCCTTATCCCACCTTAATGTGGGGTCGGCGCAACATACTTTTTCAAGAATATTGCAAAGAGGATTTGGCTTAGTTTTTACGACCGGCTGCCTACCTGACGTCAACCCCCTAAGAAGGATCCAGTCCCGGGCAAATTTAATTAGAATATTTGCTTTGCCCAACCTGGGAATCAAACCCAGGACCTCCCGGTCCACAGCTCATACACGCTGCCACTAGACCAAGGAGGCGACAGTGTGGGTCTACCATTCAATGTAAAAGGATGTATTGATATTGACCAATTGATTGATATAATTTTACAGGAACCCAGGAGTACGGACAATAGAAGAAGATCTTTTAAAAGCATTACTAGAAGCTAAATATATAACAGAGGAAGATTTTAACACAGCACAAAATACACATTTCCAGAGGAGCTCTCGGACTGACAAAGGAGTGTCGGCTGCCAGACAGGTTGTGTCACTTAAACTACGTTAGTATTTCAAGAGTTTTGTTATAACTAGGTTTGTCTGTAGCTCATCAACTATTTTTTGATATTTCTTGATTGAGTACATGAAATAGTTGTATGGCAAATGCCTCTCGTAGTCAAGAGGTGGATATTGATGTTTCTCATTTAAAAAATCATGGTTAGGCTTTTGAACATGCATCTAAACCAACTAATTAACATCTGTATGGAAAATAATGTAAATTATTCTAAATAGTTGTAAACTGTGTAATCTTTGTTATTCATCAGCATAATAATTATAACAATATTAGCCCTGTAATATTACTGTCCCACTGTTGGGCACGGGCCTCCTCTACTAATGAGAGCGGTTAGGCCTTAGTCTACCACGCTGGCCTAATGCGGATTGGTAGTCTACCAATCCGCATCACACCTTCGAAATTCCTGTGAAGAAATTCTCGGGTATGCAGGTTTCCTCACGATGTTTTCCTTCACCGTTATAGCAAGCGATATTTCACAATGAAAATACACTTAACATAGAAAAGTCAGAGGTGTATGCTCCATTTTGCGGTTGGTCTCGAACCTCCGACACTTGTCTCTGCAGTCCGTACCATTCCCAACTGAGCTATCGCTATATTCATCAGCATACCTTGTTGTAATTTTAAACTTTATATTTACTGTAGATGACATTCAGGGTCTGCTAGTATCATAAACTGGATAGAATTTTAAAATATGATGTAGTGAATTTCCATAAAATCATCCTTAACTGTATAGGCATAAGGAAATGTTGTTAATTTGAATTTCATATTTCCCACTTGTTATTTGTGCTTACAAATGTACTGGTGTTTCGTAGTGTTGGTACCTATAACAATTCCATATACAGGGAGAATGATTTAAAGCACAATGGTGATTAAAAAATAATAATTGAACTTCATTTTTAATCAACTATTAGTCATGGGAAATTTAAAATTGAAATGTCGCTAATGAAGTAGGTTAATAATAATAATATAAACATTTGTTTCTTCTGTGAGAATTGTGGTAAAATGTGTTTACTAAATGTTATTTTTCGAAACTTTCTTAAGACGAAAAAAATCTACTATTTGGTACACAAAGGACAATGCCTATTCGAATTTCAAGTGCAACAATGTATTAAAGTGGAGTATGAAATGCAAGTATTTATTTATACACAAAGTAAAGTTACTTATATGGTTATGATAACTATTTATTTGTAGCTACTAGATAGTTAAAGTACCTACATGTAATTGTGGTGACCCATTTGACTCAACATGAAAGCTATTTTGCGGATTCGTCTTTTAGTTTCATTTAATAACTTTAACTCACCATTTTATTATTTACTAAATAGTTGTCATATTATTAATTAAAAAGATGTGCGTCACGAATGTAGGAAAATTTTGATAACCTACATATTTCTTTGTTTAAATGCGCTAATGTCTGGTATTAAAGCACCTAGAATAACATAAGCTCACGCCTGTATCCCCAAAGGGGTAGGCAGAGGCGTACTAGCGGACTAGAATACCCACATTTCGCCGAGCTTAGTTCCGTCACAGTTGTGATAGGGGTGAGCCTATCGCCATATTCTCCAGACTCTGGGCTGATATTGAAAAAAAAAACAATATCCTATTAGGAAGGCAGACTATTTCTGAATAAATAGGTTACCTTTTTGTAGCGGGAAAAGACACAAGGGAACTTTTATTAGTATCTATACCACTTATGGGAGGAATTTAATATTTTGCCTACCCTATGGAATATGTCTGTGCACGTCCCTGTGTGTATGCTAAAATTATGAACTGATTTCTTAAGTTTACGCGAATATTATACAGTCTTTGTTGTCACGGGTCAGACTGAAAGCCTTCGAAACGTCGGGAATAATAAATAAAACCTAATCGTGATAGAATCCGTAAAAATAGTTTTATTTCAATAAAATTATGAAATTAAATTAAACTTTACTGCTAGATTCATAGCCATGCTCTCTTTAAGTGTAGCTATTGATACCAACTTTATGAAACTGCCTGTATATAAAATTCAACAAACTTAAACTGTCCACAAAAATATCCAAAACAATCAATATTTATTTACAGCACTGGAAGTAAACATAGAAGAGATAAACAAAAGATTACCGGAATGCATAAAAGTGTTTGGTGTGAAGAGAGTAACGAACAAATTTAATTCCAAATCAAAGTGTAATGCCAGAACATACAGCTATACACTGCCAACTTACGTGTTTGAGCCGAGCCTAGAGGATGAGGTTGCTAGGAAGCGATACAGGATACCCGCAGAAAAGTTGGAGAAAATTAATAGTATACTCGGAGTTTATAAGGGAACTAAATGCTATCACAACTTTACAGAGAAAAAGTGAGTGTATTATTGTATTTATAGAATGACTGGTTTTTGATCGCAGCTGGCCCGTGTGAGAGTCTGCCCATTGCATTTCCTTTTCTCTATACAAATTTTTATCCACCATAACACCCCCTCTAGGAGATAAATTTCCAAAAATTCTTAGTCACGGGCGGCTCGGCCTCCGGTGGCCCATACGCTTATGGAACATATATATGTGCCGCCTCCAACGGGTTGAGCCTTCATGATCAGTGGCGTGCATTCCATATAGACAAAGAGACATTGTCTACACTGTCAATTCGCTATTTCCATAAATAAAGAATAAAAATCATGACTAAATACAGATTTTCAAAATAGCAACGCTCTGTTTGTATTTAAAATCGACACGAAGTTTTTTGTCTACCTTGATCCGAATGTCCATGGACGTCACTGTTCATGATACATCATAAAAGGAAGGCGTGCGTAAAATCTTCACATGTACGCTGATACATCAGTCAGTTCCTCCTATTTTATATACAAGTGCATATAGATAGATAAGGAAGGTCATGCGATGGGCTTAGTCGAGGCAGTTCAGTACTAAATATAGTTCAGTGTCTATATTTAGTTTGTGTAGACGCATAGTGGGAACATCTTGAATATCTCCTTTCCACTGCATCACATGGCGTTCGCAATGATGTCATAGACCATGTTCATTATTATAGACAATTTTTTAAGTCGTAGAGCCACGCTGTAGACAGTAACGTCTATAGCACAAATGGGTCGGCTCGACCGGTTAGATACCACTGTCTCACAGAAAACCGACGTAAAGTGGCAGCTTGCTGTCGTGTTTCGTTCGGTGAGTGAGATTCCCGATGGCCCATTTCCCCACTCCCTTTCCCAATCCCCTTCCCTCCCATTCCATTCCCTTCTTTTCGGTTGGCAACTCACCCATGATTCTTTTTGTGCCTTGGGTGTCTATGGGCGGTGGAGATCACTTACCATCAGGTGACCCATCTGCTCGTTTGCCAATCTCTGCTATAAAAAAATAAAAAAAAATATGTTTCCACAAAATCATAAGTTTCAAACTTATTGACATTTAGCTGCTAGTCTTTCAAGATTTGGGTAACTGTTAAATATGTGGCGTAGTTGTATTTGGGTACAAATCGCGTCCTAAGGTCTCGGATTCGATCCCTGGGGCAGGAAAAGTGATATTGGATTTTTCAGTATCAGCCTGGAGTCTGGAATTTGTGCCGGATACGACAGCTCACCCTCTATCACATCTGGGACGGAACTAAATGTAGGTGTTCCAGTTCATTACTGCGCCTCTGCTTACCGCTTCGAAAATACAGGCGTGAGCTTATTAAAGTAATAAAAATACCGAATCAATCCTAATATTTGGTGTTTGTTTTGTTACAGACATTTCCAAGACCCGTCTGCGTCAAGGTACATGATGGGTTTCAATGTGGACAGAGTATTTGTATATTCTGAAATGGAGTTCGCAGTATTAGTAGTTAAGGTAATTTCAACAATAATTATGTTGTTTATAAACTCTGTTGTGTCTTATTCTTTAGCCGCGTCACCTGCACATTTTCTCGAAAAACACACACAAAACAAGGGCTTTCATTGTCTCTTGCTCATATAACAATGGACCATAGACAAAAAAATTATAATCACAAGTTTAAAAACTTAACTGACCGACTTCCAATTTACCGATCGTGACGGAATAAGCTATCGAACACAAAAGTTTTTTTGAAATCGGTCTGTATTTGGCGGAGATGTCGCGTAACATAGATACAAAAAATACAGACGAATGGAATACCTCCTTTTTTATGTCAGTCGATATCGCTAGACATCTCGATAGAACGTTTTGTTTTTTACCGCCTTGGCAAGAAGGTGGGTGTTCAGTGGCGTGCATTTCATATAGACAAAGAGACATTGCCTACCTTGACAATATGTTAAAATTACATAATGAAAGAAAAAACTGACTGCCTCGGTGGCGTGGTGGTATTTCGGTACAACTACGGTTCTGAGGTCTCGGGTTCGATCCCCGGGTCGGGCAAAGTGATATTGGATTTTTCCATATCAGCTCGAAGTCTGGAATTTGTGCCCGATATGGCGATAGGCTCGCCCCCTATCACATCTGGGACGGAACTAGGCTCGGCGAAATGTGGGTGTTCTAGTTCGCTAATGCGCCTCTGCGTACCCCTTCGGGGATACAGGCGTGAGCTTATGTTGTTGTGAAAGAAAAAATGGCTGTGTGGCCCTGTGCTGTTTGAAAAAAGAGTTTTTCAAACAGCACAGGGTGCGTTATTTTAAATCGACGTGAGAATTATCATGATGGTTAAAGTAAAGCAAGAATAAATTGACGCAAATAATTATGCAACATTTTTGTCTACCCTAATGAAAATGCCTGTGCGCGTCACTGGCGCTGTTAACTCTAGGTATAGGCTGTTAACTCAGCCCTTAAAAAATATTTTGTAATAACAGCAAGGCCAAAGATTTCAAATAAATAAGAGTTTTTATACTTCCCCAGGGTCAAAGTTTCATGCTGCATCAGATAAGGAAGATGATTGGACTAGCGATAGCCATCATTCGTGGTTACACCGACGAGTCGATACTGGAAAAGGCTTTCGGCAAAGAAAAGGTCATGATACCTACCGCGCCTGGCCTCGGACTAGTTCTGGATAAGGTATATTTACTTGCTTAGTGTAAGAGTTCTTGTTTACATCTACCCTTACACAGCGCACTTTTTCAATTGTGTTTAGGAAAGGATTCGGCTTAGTTTTGACGATCGACCTGCTTGATGGTGATAATATATTTGATCTTGTATAACGAAAATATTTGGGGCATTTCACGCCAAGCGGGCAACGAAAAAAAAGTGAGGTTCTGAAATTCGTTCATATTTTGCTTATTTATACTTCTAGAGCGTATGAACGTGTACACAAAATATTTTTTTTATAAACGGTCTGATTGTCAAATTATGGCCTTCTAAAATATTGACGTCACCGGTGTAAGGGTTCCTTTGGGAGGTATTTTGCGTATTGAAGTAATTTATAATAAAATAACAAATGTAGTGTTTTGGGTAGTAAATTTAATGGACTTTTTGATTTTTTGAACGGATTCGAAATTTAATTTTTTTATCTTGTGTTAAACCGGAAGTAAAGATTTCAAAACGAAATTGTAATACTTTGGGCAACAACATTTTTATTTCTTTTTATTCGAAAATAAACCTTGACATACGCAGATTCTACCATAAAAATTGTAAATGGGGTGCTACATTCGTTTAGGAATTATATCAATTCGAGTACGTACATGTCGTACTGATCGAGGTACCTGACGCTTGCTAAAGTCGGCTATTTTGCGTAAAAAAGAATACACACAGTAAAATTGCTTTGAAGTCACCTTTATATGTATGATTATAATATTTACAGTTAATTTTATATTGATAACCGACTTATCCTAGAAGAGGATAATGTTTTTCGAGTATAGGTTTTGTAATTATGTATGCCAATTTCTTTCGCATGCATGTATCCCCGAAGGGGTAGGCAGAGGCGCACTAGCGAACTAGAACAACAGCTTAGTTCCGTCCCAGATGTGATAGGGCGGAGCCTATCGCCATGTCCGGCACAAATTCCAGACTCCGGGCTGATATTGAAAAATCCAATATCACTGCCCGACCCGGGAATCGAACCCGAGACCGACAGATGGAAGTCTTACCGAAATACAACTACGCCACCGAGGCAGTCAAATATATTTCTAACATTGGTCATACCATTGCTGCAATCGAATTTTTTCCCTCCTTTCCATTTAAAATGATTCCATAACATTATTTATTTACAGGTACATTACGACAGATATGACGCTAAATTCGGCTCGACGCATGACAAATTAACTTGGGACGAGGCAGAAGATACCATTCAAAAGTTTAAAATGGATCACATTTACCCAAATATAGTGAAAGGCGAAATTGAAGATAAAAATATGGCAGTCTGGCTGGAGAAGCTAAAGATGCACTCTTACGAGCCTTCTGATGACGCGCCGAAGGAAACTGAAGAAGGCGGCGATGATGACGATGATGATGAAAATGATGACGATGACGACGATGAAACTGACAAGAAAACTGCCAAATCGAATAAAAATAAAGTAAAATCCGCTAACAAAGTTGAAAAACATAATGAAACGGCGGATTCGCAAGTCAAAGTTGATGCTAGCGTGAAATTAGACGAAACAAAAAAAGATGAAAGTGAAATATTAGAAGACCAAGCTAAGAAACATGATGCAACTGAAGTTAAAACAGACGACCAAGTCAAACCAGATTCAAGTGACGATAATTTGAATGATCAACTGAAATCAGATTCAAAAGAATCTTAAATATTTGTGTGTATGTGCGATGTAAGAGACGAAATATTGTGTGATTGGTGGATAATCATTTGTATAAGTATAACTTGTAGTTTCAACACATATGGGAATGATATGAGTGAAATTATGCTAGCAAGTAGTATCTACGAATACATTGAATAAAAATGGCTGTGCCATTACAAGATTTCATTATTTTATTTTTTTGTGCAAACATATTTTAAATACATCAGCCAAGTTTTTTTTTCTACTGCGCTTATCCCACCTTAATGTGGGGTCGGCGCAACACACTATTTCAAGCATGTTGCAGAGAGGATTTGGCTTATTTTATACGACCGGCCGCCTGCCTGACTTCAATCCCCTATGAGGGATCCTGTCCCGGGCAAATTAAATTAGAAAATTTGCTTTGCCCGACCTGGGAATCGAACCCAGGACCTCCTGATCCACAGCCCATATATTATGCCACTAGACCAAGGAGGCAACCTTCAAACTAGGTATTCGAATATTATATATACTTAGATGCTTATGTCCTATTTTACAGTATCAACTTCTTTATATGTGTAAACATAGTTATTATTTTGTACAAACTTTGGGACTCCTAAAACTTACAGGATATATCATAAAGTTGGTATCAATAATAACTACAATTAAAGAGGGGATAGCTAGCAATTTAGCGGTACCATTTAATATTTCGTAAGGCTCATAGTTTTTTAATAATGCGAACTTGAATTTCTGATGAAAACATTTTTCTGGCTTTTTGGATCAGCTGCAGTACATTTACAAACTATTTATGGGGTAATTTTTTTTTAGCAAAGCCATTCCTATGCCAATTGCGATGATTTACAGGTCGTATTCCGATTTTAATGAACCCATGCTTAATAATGGATCAGAAAAATAAAATCAGTTTTTATTTTTTTATTTTACCATAATGCTTTAAATCGATCTTGTTATTGGTACCAACTTTATTAAACACCGGTATAGTAGTCTGGTACAGATGTTAGTAATCGATATATTTAACTCCCTTGGATTTAGAATTTTGAGGGTATAATCACAAGTTAAAAACTTAACAGACCGACTCCAAATTCGATCGTGAATTTATATGGGACCACCCTTGAAATAAGCTCTATCGAACACAAAAAGAATTTTGAAAATCGGTCCACATTTAGCGGAGATATCGCGTAACATACATAAAGACAAATTGAGGACCTTCCTTTTTGGAAGTCGGTCGAAAAAGAGAATTAGGGAATATAAAAACCACAAGTCACAATCTTCATTTAATATTTATAAGTCATGATTATGAGCCATTGATTATCATCATTCTGATCCACTTTCTAAGCTTTTAACAGCCATTTGTAGGGCTCCCTTTCTGGTCTCATTCCCGCCTATAAAACCAGTGCTATGACAAAATATACACCCTGGAATTCCCGCCACTGTGCTTAACTGGTCATCTCTTACCCCCCACCATTTCTTGTGGAGTGGTTTTCTGAAAATATAAATTTTAATTAGCTTATTTAATTAATGATAATGAAGATATAGCCCCTTACTTATAAAAATATTTAAGTGCTGCTTATCTTTATACCATAGGTTGTCCCTTTCATTTTTAAACAATGTAACGCAAGGAAAAAAGTGACAGGTTATTCTTAACCATTTGCTCAGCTAAAAATGCTGTTTTAAGTAAGGCCCATGAAGTTTTTTTTAAAGCAAAGACTGACAAATAAGTAGATGTGTAATCTATTGATAAGTGATTTTCAATACCTCTAACGCCCGGTTCCAATAAACAATCTCAGTTCGAATGTGCAGATAGATTACAAAAATTAGCCAATAAGAACACAATTTGAACATGATTCCATCAGATGGGTTGATTTGATTGGTTCGTAATCGCGATCTATCTGCACTCTAAACTGAGATTGTTTATTGAGACCGGCCGTAAGGCGATCTATGGAACGAACTTCGACTTAGTCTGAGTCAAAGAAACGAACTCAGTAAAGATTTGGAATTTTTAAATCAAACTGTGACTTAGTCAAAGCTCTCTTTTACAAGAAAATCTTTACTTAGTCTGTCTGTCAGTCTGATTTTCTTGTAAAAATGACTCAGACTTAGTCGAAGTTCACCATATAGATCTCAGCCTGAGACATCCATGATAAAGAATAATGGGTGATGCCACTTATGTTGGCTTTCATTGTAACAGTGGTATCAAACTGGTTGAGTTGGCCTATTCTTGTTGTAGACTTTACTGTTTACAGACTAGCTCTAACAGCCACGGGTTTGATTCTGTAAATTGGTATTGTGTAAACTTATTGGACTAGTGAATTTAAATTCCTAAGTCACTGATGATATTGTTTTTCTATTAGATGATTGCATGTGACTGAAAAGTTTAGATTGAACTTTCTATCTCCCTCAGTAGATTATTGAAGCTATATCAATTTATACAAAATTACTTACCTAAGAATAAAGCTTGTAGGACTAACAGGCACTCCCTGTACCCTCCAAGAATTCGGTTTGTCATTGAAAATCACATATTTTACAGTACCACTCAATCCCATCACACTTTCCAAATCAAAAAGATGCTCCTTCCATGGAAAACGTTCTGTGAACTCTACAATTTCTCCAGAATTGTGTATGTTGAGACGGTCTTTCAAACTCTCCTCAACATATACTCTGGCTGGTAACCATACAGATATGAAATAATGAACTGTATATAGAAATTCTTCACTGACTAACACCATAGCCTTTTTGAATATTTCATCTATATCAATAATTTGTTTTGAATTCCATTCCGGGTTTAATCTTCCTACTCGGTTACTTAAGTTTGTCCGTATTTTATATGTTGGCTCCTCATCAGTCATAGGCACTCCATTGTCTATAGCGTCTATTTCCTGTATGAAGTTCTCATAGATTTTTCTGTATACTATCTTAAGGTTTTCATCACTTAAGGCTACTTCTTTTGGAGCTAGTTGTTTAATAACTTCCTTTCCATAGAAAGTGTAAATGAGGCCAGCAGAACTTAGCCTGAAAATACATTACAATACCTTGAAACTCATATTTTATACCAGAGGCTAGCAATGGAGCAGGTGGATTAACAAATTGTAATAATAAAGCCTTAATATCAGATTCTTTATGACAATAGTATACATATGATGCTAAGGTACTGCACAGCATGACCCACCAGAAATCTCACTGAAGAAACTCAACAGTAACTGGAAACTGCAGTATGACAGCACCGAATAGATATCACAAAGGTGATAATTAAATATTTTATGTTACAGGATTTAACATACTAAATAATGATATATGTATATCGGCGCAAAATCGCAAGCTTATTTAAAAAGCCGTTGTTATTTCACGTTATTAATTCATTTTACAATTGTTGAACTGCTGAATCGTTAAAAGATTCTAAAAAGTTAAAATAATCGTTATAATTATTTCTTCAATATTCGATATTCGGTATCGAGTAGGTAGTTGCAAATATTGCACCCTATAAAAGGAGTGTTCAGAGCAAATTCGACACAGTCGTGCTCCGGCACTCGGACTGTCCACATCCCTGACTAGACGGTGCTCTTGAGCACCGTTAATAAAGGGAATTAGTGAATTTCAGTGTTCACAGTTGATAATTAAGATGAGTAATCATCTTATTGTCAAAAGTGACGTCAGCTATGCTGACGTCACCGTTTTTAAAAAACAACGTTAGCGTTGGCCATCCGACATGTATAATATTTTGAAAAGTTAAAGATTAACATACATTACATAAGTTCACATCTGTATCTGCAACGAGGTAGGCAAAGGCTCCCTAGTGAACTAGAACTCGCACATTACACCAAGCTTAATTCTGATACTGAAAAATCCAATATCACTGCCCGACCTGGGGCGATCCCCAGTACCTGGGTATGATTACCCAAGACCTTAGGACGATAGTCATACCACACACACAATACCACTAGTCCACCGAGGCAGTTAAAGATTAAGGAAAAATAAATGTTTACATACTTAATTTTATAATTATCGCCAAGCTCAGGCCTCAAAGAGCTCAATGTCTCCTGAAACTCCCTTTGATGGTGGTCATATCTCTTAGTGTCATGGTCGAAGACTGCACCAACATCAACAACAATGTCACACTCGTTCAGCTTGGCCATGTCTCTGGTGCGTACGATCTCCGCATCTTTGTACTGCGGCAGGGTTTTGAGCATATAACAAGCAAGCACCTCGTCGCAATGGAAAACACCGTCATGGGTACCAATCTGGTAAAGAAAAAAACAAAATATATTTTACACTTGTATTCCAGGTGATAAGGCGCAGGTGATAAACAAAAAAAGTTTTCAAAGTTGGTCCTATAATAACTTAGAAAAGCCACAAAAGAAACATATTTTTACAAGAATTAGGTAAATAGGTTTTAGAAGATGAAAATACAAACCTTCATGTTTCTTAATGTATTCCAAGAAAGATGTCGATGAACGCTAAAATCAGTACTTTTTTTTATTATTTGCAAAGAAACTAAACTATGTACATTTAATAAAAATCTTCTAAACATTAAAATGATTGTATTTTGAGGTTATTTTAATCCACAACAAAAATGTATGGATTTGACAAATCGCCGTCAGTCAAGTGCTGTCAGACATCAGTCAAGTCAAGTGTCATTTACAAACCATAAAGCTAGATATATTTTTTAATAGGTAGTGCATGTTATGTTAATAATTAACTTTAGTCGATTATTGAATATTTGAAATTTTAATGGAGATGTAAAATTCTCAAAATAAGCATAATAAATATTTTAATATTATTTTAAAATAGGAACTTAAAAAATTATCCAGTATATTACTGCCATTTGCTATTTATAACAAAAGATGGCGCTTAAATAAAATAACAGTGCTTTTAATTTTAAAATCAATTAACCATTGGATTAATTCGTTTTAATACTTATCGTATTACAAAGAACGTTTTTTAAACATAATGAAAATGTGTGTTTTAAAAATCCAAATTCAGTGTAAACTCAGAAATTTATAACTCTACCTAATCTATTTCATTATGGTTTTTTATATGATATACTATAAAATATCATTGCTCATACTGTTATATAATAACCCCCTTTTTATAAAAATAACTATACGGTTTAATAGGAGTTTTAGTTTTAAATACATTATCATATTAAATTTTCAACATAATGTTATTTAACTAGCCCAATAGATGGCGTTACATGTCTGTCGGCATTGTGGCTAGCAAATACTAAAGCCGACAATGCGAAAATTAGTAAATATCAATGCTACACAAAGCTTTTGTAAGTCAAGTTGAGCTATTAACCACTTGCAGCTCCTTCGATAAATCTCTATTTATCCCAAATCTTGATTTAAAAAGCTTAGATTAAAGCGAGTTTAGGTTTAACTCTACATTAGTAATAGCGCTACAAGACGCCCTAAAACCACTTCTGTTTTTGTTAGTGTAATTTCTTATTATACCTAAACACACGTGTATTTCAGTTGTTAGATTTACACATTTTAGGCTAGGTAGATTGTTACTAATAGTTACATACATACACGCGGCATACTTGGATTACCATGGAGGATGCTATGAATGATCTTGACCATCCTAGCAGAGTAAACCGATGAATACACATACCACTAGATATTTTTTTTATAGCAGAGACTGGCAAACAAGCAGATGGGTCACCTGATGGTATGATCTCCACCGCCCATAGACAACCAAGACACAAAAAGAATCACGGGTGCGTTGCCAACCTAAAAGGCGGGAAAATGGCTTGGGAAATGGACAGGGGAAAATGGGCCACCGGAAATCTCAGTCACCGAACGAAACGCGACAGCAAGCTGCCACTTTACGGTTTTCTGTGAAACAGTGGTATCAAACCATGGCCATGGCCATGGCCCATTCGTGCTGTTACTGTCTACAGCGTGGCTCTACCACTCAAACTTACCTATTTACCTGTACTTAAACCGATACCGATGTCGCATTTTTAACGAAACAACATTTAATCAAGGTAAGAAAAACTTACCGACTTTACATTGATTTATTTTAGAACTTAAGGTCACGTCATCGCCTTCATAGCTATTGGTCTAAGACCAGATTCATGCACTAATTAGACTAGAAAAATGTGAACATGATTTTCTACGAATTGCCAAGCGATTTCCAAGATTTGATCAATGGTAATTAGGAATAAGTATCTGTGCCGATTTTTACATTGAATAGTGAATTTTTACACTTATACGCTACGTGACAGAGCGCAGGTAATTTAAAAATCGTTTGGTTTTTACTTTGTAACCATCTTGCGGATGTATGAGTTATTTCCCCGTTATAAGGTAATAGGTATCTAATGAACAAGCAATGACGTTAATAATATAAACAGAAGAGGTATATGATGAAGGATTTTTATCCCTTTTTTTTGTTATCGTGGGTAAAAGTGTTTTACATATAAAGTTTTTTTATCCTGGCATGGCAAAATGACTACACTGCACCTGGTGTTAAGCGTAGTGCAGTCCAAAAAACTAGCGACCACTGACGATGAGTTTATCAATGGTCGCCACAATCATGCCGGCCTATTTATGCTTCTTCATATAGGTACTAACTACCGGCTTTCCTTTTAAATATATTTATGCTTTGCCACTGGACTCTATAATATTGCCATATTGAGCTGTCAGTGTTACAGTTTACACAAATGCAATTAGGCATTGATGTTGGAATGGAATGATCTGGAATTTTCCATCACAAAATAACAGCACGAAGCGCGTTCGCTATTTGAAGTAGCGGGCGTAATCTAACAGATAATGATGTGCATATTTTTTAATATCGATATCGATCTGTTGCCGCCGAGTCGATCTTATCGATTGCGGCATCGGCATCAACCCACTTTCGCCTAACGAGTTTTTACACGTACAAAAGACATTCAAATTATTTAATTAGATGTTCGCTAGACTTCTTGTCGCTATATGATAGCATACAGTATTATAATAACATCACGCATGCATTATTGCTGGTGTTAAGATATTTGGATCAGCACTGATGGCGACCATCGTATATATGGTGTTAAAGTTAGCCAGAGTCACCCACATAGACGTTACATACGCCTTACAGCCAGTGGAGACACTAGGAGGATCCTTCGCTTCTGGTCGGAGCTAGGCTGTCTAGATCTCTAACTGGCATTAAAGACACACACAATGGTTCGATTCTTTTAACGAACTAAGTGCGGAAAAAGGAGCCCACAACCAATACCAATACGCCTTACAGCCGCTGCAGTTGCACAGGAACATTGCCGCCCTTAGCGTGTTCTATCGTCTATATCATGGTGAGTGCTCCGAAGAGTTGTTTGACCAGTAGCCTGAGCACGAAAAACTAATGTAAATGTAAATGTATTCGAGTTCGCAGCGCACTGATGACGTTTGGTTAGTCGTCAGAAATTTTCCTGCTCAGGCCGCTGATCCCAGCTTCTCCTTTCCTAGCCAGAACTACGCGGGCCGGATTGCAAAACGACAGCTTCGTGGTCTCTTCCATCTCGGCACGAACCAAAAAGTTCTCATCCACCTACTTTTGCCGTACCATTAAGCTGTGGAATATTTTGCTGGCTAACATGTTCCCTCCTTCCTTTAACATTGGGTTATTTAAGCGAAGCGTGATTCTGTCGACCAATTCATAAACGATGTATATGATGACTGCTGGTTTTTTTGGACTGCACTACGCTTACCATCAGGGCAGTGTAGTCACTTTGTCGTGCCCGGATAAAAAAACTGTCTATCTTGGAAGGCGATCCACACAATGTGTGTGGATCACTGTTTATTTATATAGCAGAGGCAGGGTATATAACAGAGACTGCCAACCGAACAGATGGGTCACCTATTGGTAAGTGATCTCCACCGCCCATAGAAATCCGAGACACAAAAAATCATGGGTGCGTTGCCAACCTAAAAGGTGGGAAATAGGGATTGGGAAATTCTGGTAATTGGGCCACGGGAAATCTTACTCGCCGAACGAAACGCGGCAGCGAGCTACCTCTTTAAGGTCGGTTTTCTGTGAGACAGCGGTATGAAATCGGTCGAGCCGGCCCATTCGTATAGCGAATATGATATCCCATCACCAGCCGAGTTTTGAACTCAGGACCTTACGTTTGTCAGCCCAAATACTGCCACTAGACTAATGAGGAAAATGGCTTTGTTTTAACTTTTGACCGAGTTTTTTTATTAGGTTCACTATATAGTTAAAGTATGATGACTTCTATGACTACATGACAATTGCCTACTGCATGCCCATCCCATTAGATTTATAGCGTGATAGTGACATAAGTACCGTTGCCGAAAATTTATCATTATGACCGCCATACACATTAACTTTTATTTGCTAAAATGAGGAAAATAAACAATAATATGGTGTAATCTTGTTCATTGATCTTTAACTACCTACTTTATAGCTACATAGCTTATTTCAAGGGTGGTCCCATATAAATTTGGGCACGATCGGATTTGAAGTCGGTCAGTTAAGTTTTTAAACTTGTGATTATTTAACTAGATGTTTTCGACACTAAATACATGGACGTAAAAAAGAAGGCCTCCGTGGCGTGGTGGTATGTCGGTACGACTACGGTTCTGAGGTCTCGGGTTCGATCCCCGGGTCGGGCAAAGTGATATTGGATTTTTCCATATTAGCCCGGAGTCTGGAATGTGTGCCCGATATGGCGATAGGCTCGCCCCTTATCACATCTGGGACTGAACTAAGCTCGGCGAAATGTGGGTGTTCTAGTTCGCTAGTGCGCCTCTGCCTACCCCTTCGGGGATACAGGCGTGAGCTTATGTTATGTTATGTTAAAAAAGAAGGACACCATCTCGCCATACTTAAACAAACGCCACAGAGAAGCCAGGCACATAAACGTCGCAGGGACGGTCCCGGTTGAAGCCTGGGCGCTTCTCGCCTAGGGAAACCCAGGGCCGTTCCAATGCGCCGAAGAGGGCCACCGCGGGGTTTTAGTCGGTATTGTCGGTGTAGGGTGTACATAGTGTTAGGGACTCGGCCCAACGGTCGCTCGGATGATTTCCATCTCTCCCGGGCGGCTCAATGTTGGGTCGTAAGATCGGCGAACCCGACATAACCGATACGTCTCCCCCCAGACGTGGCGGTAGCGGTAAAACGCTTTCCCCGCGACAACAAAAAAAAAACAGGCACATAAACGCGCCTGTACAAAAGTGCCCTACGCCTACAGTAATACTCATATCAGATCAAATGGGCCAAAACTCCTACTTCAATTTTAATGTTCCTAGCGCTACGTCCTTTTTTTTTACTTCCGTGACTAAATACTACGGGCCTTATAAAAACATTTTAGTGTATATGGTTAAGAATATTCTGTCCCCTTTATTTTCAAACAATGTGACGCAAGGAAAAAAGTGACAGACTATTTTTAACCATTGGCAGGCTCCGTGGCGCAGCGGGCGATCAGCCGGCTGTGAAACGTGAAGTCGCGGGTTCGATTCCCGCACCGAGACAAATCGACGGTCTCTACGTCTATGAAGACAAGTCAAAATGTCATATTTTTTTATTGCATATATGGCTTTATTGTCCATGTGCTCATAACTATATAGATATATTTTTTTTAATTATTTTGTATTCTAATAATTCTACTTTAAATACTAATCGATCAAGATAACAAGTATGATAATTCTTAAACTTATAAATAAACTTTATTTCGTTCTCCTGAAAACCTCAGTTTTTGACATGTCGCTTTGTACGTAGGGACCGTTGAAATGTCTGTGTGACCCACAGATATTTCGGGTCTGGGTGTCGTGAGACCAAAAGTCTCTCGTAGTTCCTGATACCCACGACTCTTAGTGTGGGGTCAGGACTATGTGTGACTGTTGGATGTATAAAAAAAAATTCTTTACCTAAAATGTTTATGTAAAATGTTGATATATATTCTTTTTAGTCGAGCACGGCATAGTATATACACTAAACCCAAATATGTTATGTACATTTAACAGTAGATAGATGGGACAACAGCACGAAACTTGTGATCCAAAAGTTGTGACCTCGTGGTCATAAGTCACTCAATCGTATTTGAAACATACGCGCCGGTCGTACCAATATATGCTAAGACAACAAGATTGTCTTACGTGATTTTTGAACATTCACAAAACATTTTAGGGCGTAAATTCTAATAAGCGCACTCGCATTCTAATAAGTGGTAGTTTATAGCAGAGACTGGCAAACGAGCAGATGGGTCACCTGATAATAAGTGTTTTTTTTTGGTCCTACAGCTGGCAGCCCGACCGAGTCGGCTTACTCAGCTACACCGGTCTGATGGATGAATGCAGGTGCGTTGTGAACCCATAAAGTTAGGTGACCATGCTGAGGGCAACCCACTAACGGGTTACGAACCTCGGCTCAGGACGGCCACTAAGAGATGTTGAAGATATCATCAATTAGGGGGAGTTTCCACTTTACGTCGGTTTTCTGTGAGACAGTGGTATCAAACCGGTCGAGCCGGCCATTCGTGCTGTAGACGTAACTGTCTACAGCGTGGCGCTATCATTCGGGTAGTTTTCTTATCTTTGGACTCTCATTTACCAACGTATCCGTAAGTAAGTAAAGGATATTGCCTTTACTTAAGCTTAGTTATTACTTAAACTTTTTAAAGTAGATGAACGTGCTGGGAGTTAATTGTATAATAACATACCAACTTTAAATCCGATCGTGACCAAATTTATATGGGACCTCTCGTGAAATAAGCTCTATCGAATATATGGCGGAGATATCGCGTAACATACATTAAAAAAATACAGACGAATTGAGGACCTCCTCCTTTTTGGAAGTCGGTCGAAAATTTGGAAACATTCCAGCGTTATCAGACAGTTTGTTACCTGCGAAACAATATTGAAACAAGTGTTTTATTGTTTTACAAAACAGAGCAGAGCTTAGCACGAATAACTACTATAGAGCCGAATCGACTCCAGCACATTTTTGTATGAAAGTTATACAAATTTCTTGAGTTTTTGGGTTTACGAGAATGTTATTTATTGAAGTAAAACTAGTTTTTACGGATTCTATCATCATTTCATACAGAATTGTTTCTTATATCGGCCAAACTAAACTAAATATGGGGACCCACGTAATAAAAAATATAGCTGACGTGAAATACCGACGCTTTACGAAGTCTGCAGTTGCTGAACATTTAATAATAATAATACACCCATCAGTCACACACACAGTCTTGACCCTGCACTAAGGTCGGTCCTGTGTCGTGGGTATCAGGAACTACGAGAGACTTTCGGTCTCACAACACCCAGACCCGAAACAAATATCTGTAGGCCATACAAACATTTGTCTCGGTGCGGGAATCGAACCCGCGGTCTCCCGCTTCACAGCCGGCTACCCGCCCGCTGCGCCACGGAGGCTGTCAATTTAGAGGAAGGTTTCGCGAGGCTATCGAAATTAAAAGCGATAGAATTCGTAATAATAATTACATGTTTAAGAACTCAACGGCCCGACTTCAAAATTTATCCGATCGTGCCCAAATTTGCGACCACCCTTGAAATAAGCTCTATTGAACACAAAAATAATCTTAAAAATCGGTCCATATTTGGCGGAGATATCGCGTAACATACATAAAATACAGACGAATTGAGGACCTTCTCCTGTTTTTGAAGTTGGTCGAAAACTAGGTTGATTTAATTATCTTGAGCCCGCAGCGAGCTCGCAACGAATACTCATTCGATAGTTATTCGTGCTACGGCCTCTGTTTGCTGAAGTTTGGCGCCAATACGCCGGTGTTAACCTTTTGTGAAACATAACTATTGTTTGTTAAAAATGTTAGTTTATTTGCTGTGATAAGTAGATCCTTTTGAGGATTTTAAGTAGGTTGAACAATAAATGCAATCATTAGTAAATAGTTAGTAAAGTAGAAAAAGGTAAATTAGATTATTTGCGGAATCCCATGAGTCATGATGGATTGTGAAAAGCTGCTGTCGTCGGCAGTATTATGATTATTAATAGAAATTATTGTCTACGCCATTTGTAAATGTTGGAAAAATAAACCAACGTTATATATAATTAGGCTAAGCATGGAGGCCACAAATATTTCTATGTAAAATAATAATATTAGCCCTGTAATATTACTGTCCCACAGCTGGGCACGGGCCTCCTCTACTAATGAGAGGGGTTAGGCCTTAGTTTACCACGCTGGCCTAATGCGGGTTGGTAAACTTCACATACCTACGAAATTCCTGTAAAGAAATTCTCGGGTATGTAGGTTTCCTCACGATGTTTTCCTTCACCGTTATAGCAAGCGATATTTCACAATGAAAATACACTTAACTTAGAAAAGTCAGAGGTGTATGCTCTATTTTGGGGTTGGTCTCGAACCTCCGACACTTGTCTTGGCAGTCCGTACCATTCCAAAGATTTCTATGTATTTACATACTTCTAAACAGCGTGTCTAGTAGTATACATAGAAGTATTTGGGAGGCAACGATACCTAATATTGTTATGGAGGGAAAAGTTGTGTGTATTTATTGCATAGTAGAGGAGGCCTGTGCCCAGCAGTAGCACAGTAATATTCATCATCATCATCATTATCAGCCATAGGAATGCCACTGGTGGATATAGCCCTCCCTCAAAGATTTCCAGATCGACCTGTTGGAAGCGGTCTGCATCCAGCGACTTCCTGCGACCTTTATCAGGTCGTCGGTCCACCTTGTAGGTGGACGTCTTACGCTGCGCTTGCCGGTACGTGGTCTCCACTCGAGAACTTATAATATTACAGGACTGTTATTATTATTTTATTTATTGCATAAAGTTTTGGGCAGCACACAAGCAAATCCAGCTATAGCTAGTTTCTGTGTAATTGTGGACATAAAAATAAGCGCCTAAACAGTTGCGTAGTCGTCTTTATGATCAACTGCTTCAGAAAGGTCGTTACTATCTGTTATCAGTTACATTTTTATAGCTTTTATTGTGATATGTATAACGTAAACAAAGATAGTTTTAAATAGTTCATTTCTTATAACTGATTATTATTTACCTCTGACGTTGTAAGACTATTACCTTATTTCTATTGTATAATAATCATGCAGGCAGCCGGTCGTAAAAACTAAGCCAAAACCTTTCTGTAACATGTTTGAAACAGTTTGTTGGGCCGACCCCGCCTTAAAGTGGGATATATTATTCTTGACCATATCTCCGATATTGAGTAAATTCATAAAAAAAGCAACGAATCTCAGTACGCTTCCTTCTTAAGTCGGTTATAGGAATCTTGAAACAAGGAAGTTATACCGACTAAGCTTTGATAAACATACATTAGCTCACGCCTGTATCCCCGAAGGGGTAGGCAGAGGCGCACTAGCGAACTAGAACACCCACATTTCGCCGAGCTTATTTGTTCACAGATGTGCCATATTGGGCACAAATTCCAGACTCTGATTTGATAGTGAAAGAACTCTTTACCCGATCCGGGAATCGAACCCGAGACTTCAGAACGGAAGTCGTACCGAAATACATGCCACCGAGGCAGTATTTTTGATAAAACATAATATTAATATGTATTGAATGCAAATATGCAATTAAATGTGGGTGTACTAGTTGGCTAGTGCGCCTATGCCTACCCCTTCGGGGATACAGGCGTGAGTTTATGTTATGTTAATGAATGCAAGCATAGTATTCAGGACCCCCTCGAGATATGACGATAAAACAAGAGCTAACTCGAACGAGTAATGTCGACATATTATCTCTATTATCTATGCTTAAAATGTAACTACTGAACTGATTTAAAAATCAATTTCACTGTCGTAAAGCTGTATTATCACTGAGTAATATTGATTTAACATTGGAAAATACCTTAATGTAGGCGTGATTGGGTCGCCACCTTGGTCTAGTGGCATTGTTCATGGGTTTCAACCGGGAGGTCCTGCGTTTCATTCCCAAGTCGGGTATGGTGTTTTTCTAACACTATTTTCCCGGGACTGGATCCAGATGGGGGTTGACATCAGGCAGACAGCCGGTCGTAAAAACTAAGCCCAATCCTTTCTGCAACATGCTTGAAAAAGTGTGTTGCGCCGACCCCACATTAAGGTGGGTTAAGGGCAGGAAGAAAGAAGAAAGTAGGAGTGCATAAAGAAATCTTATAATGTATTTTAAATACTGATTTCTTAAGTTTACGCGAATGTTATACATTGAAATAAAACCACGAAGACTGCAAAGCCTTCGAAACGTCGGGAATAAAAAAATTAAAAACCAAATCGTGATAGAATCCGTAAAAATAGTTTTATTTCAATGTATTTTAAAGTTTAAGCGAATGTTACACATTGAAATAAAACTACTTTTCGACCGATTTCCACAAAAGGAGGAGGTCCTCAATTTGTTGGTTTTTTTTTGTTTGTTTCTCGATATCTCCGCCAAATGTGGACCGCTTTTCAAAATTCTTTGTGTTCGATAGAGCTTATTTCAAGGGTGGTCCCCCAAATTTGGTCACGATCGGTAAATTGGAAGTCGGTCAGCTAAGTTTTTAAACTTGTGATTATAATGGATTTTATTGCGATTTTCGTGCCGACATTGATGATATATTTCTATATTACGTAACCTTCAGAATCCATAAAGACGTAAAAAATGGTAACTAGTCTGTTAACGGTTTATAGATCTGTGGGCTTCGCCAAGTGGCTTATTCGCTAATGGAATAGAATAGTAAATATATGGGAATGAGATAAGAGTATATATTTCCATACATTTATTATATTCGACTATTCCGTTCGACTAGCGCATAAGCTATTTGCCTAAGCCCGCTGTTGCGATAGGCATCAGTAAATTAATTTTCAAACAAACTTTTGTGATTTCAGAGGTAGAGTTTAATTAGCTCTATTAATTAGTTCAAGTATGACTAATATCTGTATAAAAAATTACACGTAGATACAATAATGAGTTGAACTATCATAAGTGTTACGCGATTTTTACGATGAACAGCAAATTCTGCCACTTCTGGATAGATACGAGTAATTAATATATGTGTATCAGATTATTCAAAAACAATGTTATTTTTTTATCGACAATTTGAAAATGGAATGTATTGACGTCTAATACACGGCAGTTGCGTACTTATGTTGGCATTTGACCGAATAATGGCAACATTACCGGGTTAAAGGATGCCTAGAGCACAATTCCTGCGATAAGGATCATATCGTGAGTAAGTTTGTACGTTTGTTTTAATAGCTAAAGTCCGACGTAAGGGCATTACTGTCCAAGATAAAAACGATCTAAATTCTAACCTCAAAATATGATTTATAACATCCATAAGAAATTTATTGGCGTCCGTCCGACAAAGCGGTGAAAGTCGTAAAATTATTATTTTGAGTAATCACTCTTTTTATTATATTTTATATACGAACTGAGTGCCTCCGTCATCAGATTTTACGTTTATTGGCGGAAAACAATAAAATCTCAAAGTTATGAAATTAAATGAGTTATGGAGGAAAAACATTTTACATGAACGGTATTATTCGTCATCAGTGATCCATTGATTCCGAGAAGACCACTCTTCGACGTGAGCGCGAGCGAGTCACCTGGGCAGATATTCGGTAAGCGCACGTATACAAGTTTAGGGAGATGACGGTACCGCTAGCACGTTAGGCCGAGCTTTTTTGAAGACGTAAAGTGTATCGGGCTGCTGAGTGGAGATAGCAGGCGGCCGCGGCCGTCGGCTCCGAGTCCGGGCGCGAGTGCGACCGGCGATGCCTCAGTATCGCGCTAGTATCCGACCGGGCCGCACACGGCATGCCGCTCCCTCGAGTTGAGCGGCCGCGCAACCGAACACGCTCTCGATAACTCGCACTCGGTAATTGACCAACATGTGATCGGCGAACGCGAAATAACATGGAGTAATAACCTCAAAGTGTCCGCCGAAAACTTCCCGCCGCTTTCACTTTTGAGGTTAGGATTTTCCGGTTAACGTTTTCCCGAACGAGTTGGCGCGTTCGAAAACCTCAGTATCGCCGATTTGGCAGCCGCGCCGGCGTTTTGCAATTGCATAACAATGCAGCGAAGGCCGGACGGCGTGGAAAAGTTGACTTTATCAATGCGTGCCGGTGAAAAGTCGTATGTGTGATGAGCGGAGGTGGCGGTCCACGCGTGCTCGCGACTTCGGGACGGTTTCAGCAAGCGCGAGCGCCGCCTCGCCGCTCGCCTGTTACGAAACGCTCACGGCCAAAAAGTTTCTGCCGAAAAGAAGTTTTTTTTCGTTTCGTCAGACGACAGCTATCTGCTAATTGCTCGACAAAATCTCTTTTGGCACGAACGCGTAATGCGAGTGTGTGGCTCCGTACTCGCGACGGCGGACCGATTATTTGTGTAAACATTTTGCGGTCTTATGGCATTTTTATCGCGTCCTTTAATAATTTAGTGGCGAGACGCGCATGTTACTCCATGACATTTCGCGGCCGAGTCCAGTGTTAGTAGTCCAGTTGTTTAGTGGTTTGTGATATATAATAACGTGCGTGATTTTCAGTTCACAGAGGTACGCGTCGGTGGGAAATGTTACTGGTGTACATTACCTTCCCTGTGCGATGTCGATTTACACCAATAATACCAGTGTTCAGTTATACGAGTTAGAGTTACAATAACCACAAGTGAACACGATCCAGTTGGAAACTGTAGGAAAGTGACACGGCCGTTGGGAAACTGACGCGGTTTTGAAAAACATCGCTTTTGTGTGAACTGTACGACGAAAGTGTGACTACTGAGGGCTCAGAATATAACCGAAAGTGATATTACCTTTGACGGATACAAAAAGTGGGTTCGTTTCGATTGTCGACCGTACGCGCCACAATTTGTACAGGTGAGTTTTAGGTCATAAATTATATTATAAATAGAGATCATCGCGGTGAATATTAATTGTGTGATGCGAGTGTTATGTGCCTAGAGATATCTTCAGAACTCAATACAAACATTATTTTTAATCGTACATAAAATGTATATCGACAGCCGCCGATGTACAGAACAGTGTAACTCATAAAATTTAATTCACGTAATATTTTTATAGCGCATGATCTCGTAAGTGCACCTTTCATCAGATTCAACGGTTAATTGAATGTATTGTAGAGTAGGTGGATAACGAGGTTTTTAAATATTGCTAAGGGGGGCAGTGAGTTCTGTGAGCATGCCTGACCTACTTCGAGCTCGCAGGCTAGTCACCTTTCCGCCTAGAATAGATTTTTTTATTTTAAAACGACAAGGATTTTTTCGAGCAATGAAATCCTCGTGAGATATTTTTTGTTTTGAAGAGATGTAGAGTTTTAGTATATGATTTTGCCACGTGTATTTAGGAATAGAAAAAATTTAGTAAAATGGATGTTTATTATAAAAACGTATAGCAAAAAAGTTTAAAAAATATTTAGCTGCGTTACAGATGGAATTCAAATCTGTATCCAAAAAGATGTTTAATAAGATATGGTAGCAAATATTTATAAAATAGTGCGATATTTTTGAGACTAGTCATTCTTGTTTTTTAAAATACGAGAATTTAGGTAAAGAAAATTCGTGCATACCAGTTTTTAGATTTTATCAGCAAACTACATTGGACATTAGTATTTCTGTCCTCATACCTAGGGTCACAGTGTAAAGTAAATGCGTAAAAGACCTTCAATCACGTGTCGCAAGAACGTGTTTCCACAAGTCTAACATTGTTAAGTTAATCTCTAAAATTAAGATGAGAATGTTTCCAAATCATCGTTAAATCACGTTGGATTAAGTTTAATCCAATGAGTTCAAGAGTTTCATATTTAGGTCGGAATTTTGAATGTAGATTTGCAGACGTGATCAACAGACTAGTGCTGGATTTTTTTAGTAGTACACGTGCTTTCTAATAAGATGTATGGCTATTAGCTAGAAGTCAGACATCGTCTAACTGGATGTTGGTACAGCTTGGAAAGTTTTCAGTGCAGCTGATCCTACAATTCTATATTTGGTTGTCGTTAGCCTAAATGAGTGTTCAAGACTCCCCTAGAGGACGCAGCCAAGTGATCAGCTCGTCTCAGGCAATTTGTATCAAATGTTTTTCGCAGGTCGACGCTCCACATGCTTGGGGGACGTCAGATTAAATCTAACAACTCTGATACCAATGCAAAAACCTGTTTATTTTAAGCAACAATACAATTTATATTTATATACACCACTTACAAATATAATGGCTGATTTATTTCTAAGAATCGTGATAAAAGTTGTACCAATTGCTTGGTCACGGTTGTGAATTTTTTTCGCAAATTGTACTCATTTGTGTGTTAAATTTTAGTAGTATACTTGTCCCTGGACGTTGAAAAACCGATTGAGCCCACGAATTAGAATCACATGCAATGCAAGTTTGATATATTCTATATGTCTATAGAGATCAGTTAGTTCCGGCTGTTCTAAAAACCATTCGTTAAGCCGCCTCATAAATATCATGATTAGCTTTAAATTCTATCACTAGGTTTGGTCATTGATTTAATAAAGTGCATTAACCTGTAGGCGAGAGTATGAGGCGAACCTCTCAATTTCAATGAAGATTTTTTTTATGGAATGGCGTAGCAAACGAGCAGAAGGGCCGCCTGATGGTAAGCGGTCACCTTCGACCATGAACATCCACGATACCAGAGGAATCGTCGATGCGTTGCCGGCCTTTGAGGAATCTATATGCTCTTAGATATAGTAATCTATATTCTTATCTTATTCTCTAACAATAATAGTAAGCTATAGTATTGACAAATTCCAACGACTCAGCAATTTTCATTTTTTAGTAAATGTCATAACAAATATGAAGTTTATGACCATTCCGTTATGTCTATATGAAAACGAAAGTATTTCTTCTAACGGGTTGACAGCTGGCTGCGGACGAAGTTTTACTCGCTTGCCGGCTCAATTATTGACTATCCACATGATTATTTCGTATTAAACCGTTTTATTCTTAAGTTATTTTGTTTTATAGTCCGACTTATGAAACGTACGACGCCGTAACGTATAAAACGCGCCTCTAAAATCCTGAGATTATGACAGTATAATTAATTCACATTTTATTAATCATTCATTTTATCGTTGAATGTGAAAAACATATTTCGATTTTATAATAAAATCTGTATAAATTTGCATGAATTAATGAGGTATTGAATGTCGATAAAAACGTTTTTTTGAGTTACTGCGTTTCGTACACACGTCTTTTTTATCGATAAAAATTATCAACGTAGGTTTTTACTGCTTTAATTTTTTTCTATTAAATATGATTTTAAAATAAGATATTCAGGTTTCGGAATCATAAATATTATAATATTGAGGAAGGCATCATGTCGAAGTCGCGTAAACTCCAGAAATTATTGGCGATGTCTTAAAAATGCATGAACTGAATACAAATGAGGAGTACTCATATCATCAATTACTGACTTTGTTTCTACCAGCCGTTATTCCACCAATATGGGGTCGGCGCAACACACTTTTTCAAGCATGTTGCAGAAAACCTGGCTTAGTTTTTACAACGGGCTGCCGACTTGACGTCAACCCCCTCTGGGGCATCCAGTCCCAAGCAAATTAAATTAGAAATGCGCTTTGCCCCACCTGGGTCGAACCCAGGACATCTTGGTCCACAGCTTATATATACTGACACTAGACCAAGGAGGCGACTAATCATTTCTTATTATTAACTAACCATAAAAGCAATTACAATTTTTATTGTTATTATTTATAACGTTTATTTTCCCAAAACTATTTAATCAAAGCATCAATATATTATTTACCTAGATGCACAGTTGACGCTCGGAAAGTGGGACAGCAAAGGAGTGCATAAGCACTCCTTTTACCTATAGTCAGACGCCGAGAGAATTCTAAATTTCAAAATTCAAATTTAAGAACGCTTGCTCATTTCGTTTAAAAAGCTACTTTATAACCCGCGCATAATATATTTGTGTTGGTTTAATTAGAATTTGTGATCTTGTGATATTTGCAAAGAACTGTGCGTGTGCATCTAGGGTATATTATATTGATGAGTCAAACGATTGAGCTACAATTAAAAAAAACACTAAATTTGAATTTCGAAGGTAGTCCTGTGCTTTCCCATAAGTTCGAGTCGTAGGGCTCGTTTGGTTCAAGTTTTTGTTACGAGATGGCGGTAGTAGACTTTGGTGGAGTCACATTTGTCATAAAGTTAAGTAGTTATATGATTTTTTTAACGTATCGTTATTTAATTATTGACAGTTTAGCCAAACTAAAATAAAAAGGAAGAATCAGTAAATATTAATTAGTGGATATCGGACTGTGCAATTGTGATTAGAACTGTTTAGATTAGAGTGAAGTAAATTTTAAAAGTAACTAAGTACGATATAAAATTATGTTAATTGTCACAAATACGTGTTAAATACGATCTCTTACTTAGTTTATAATGATATCGAATTTAATATCATTTCGTCCAAAATCAAAGGTAAAGCTCTTGCTATTAATTTATTTTATTTAACATGTATTATCACATTTCAAAGTTATTTCTTTGTCATCGTTTAAGAATAATTTGAGTATTTGTTTATGTAGGCTTTTTATTTTATAGCAGGACTGGCAAATGAGCGGGTGGGTCATTTGCCATCTCTGTTCTGGGAATTCCCCAAAAAATATTTGAAAAACATTCAATAATTCCGTTAGAATTTGCGTTGGTCTTCTTTTTGTTACTTAGGTTATCATAGTTAAAATGAAATTGAAAAATTAAAAAAACATTAAATCATTTGATGAGAATAAAATTAGCGTTTGTTTCCTCTACTTGCCTCAATCATAGAGTGACAATAAGCCGTAGGTGCGCTAGTTACGTCTCTACCTACCCATTTAAAGATGCAGGCTGCATGTTTGAGACATATTATTATGGCTATTTCGTTTTACGCTCGTCTGCTTTCAATTTTCGCACCGACTCGTGTTTGGGTAATAAAACACTGTTTGCGTTTAGTCTGCGCTTTGCCAATACAAGTTATACATTTGTAGATACAATGTATTGATGAATAATCACAAGTTTATAAACTTAACGGACCGACTTCAAATCCGATCGTGAACAAATGTACCTCGTGTATACATAAGTTTTGAGACGAAAGAAAAGTTGCATAACTTATTTAATATTTATATTTTTAAAATTTTCAGTAAGCATTAAGTAGATAATAATCAACAATAAAATATAACTATTATTCAAAATGGCCACCCTTGTGTAAAAGACTTGGTTAAAACGCGCCTCTTATATGCACTATATTCGCTACACAACTTTACTGTATATCTCAAACTAGTTGTGTACACTTCGAGCTCCAAGGGGAGACTAACTCAATAATGATAGCTCCCGCTCTTTTATACCTTTTGCTTTAGTTAATAAAGAAATACCTTCCACAAATATTATGAATTACTTGGAGGGTAGTTAATATAAATATAATTAACATACTACCCCTCAATATCGTGTACTAAATCACAACAATTATCCGAATTCGTAACATTCGGCCATCCGATACCGTGCTATCTCCGGAGCACGCACTACTAGAGGTATATTAGTAGTTACGTACACAATAAAGTAATCATAACACTCTTGGTTCTTGAAAAAGTTAAACATTTAGTAATTTTATATGGCCCAGTAAACTTGGGAAGTCATTTCTAACTTTTATCATCGTTATTAAAATTAGTCTTACGGCCAAATGTCTTTTCGCCATATCAACTTGCTAGATAGATATATCTAGACTAACTAAAGGTCATAATTGAACACCCTACTAGTGTGTTCATTCGATTAAAGCCAAGCACTAAGCACGTTATATAACAAGTCAATCATCTAGATCTGACTTAATTCAAGTAAACCTAAAGAGCACACATACATGGCTCTTGAATAATTTCGAGCACGCCTGCATGGCTCTTAATTTTGAGCACATCCGCATGGCTCTTCAATAATTTTGAGCACACCTTCACAGCCCTTCAATAACTCTGAGCACGCCTGCATGGTTCTTGAATAAATCTGAGCACGCTTGCATGGCTCTTGAATAAATCTGAGCGCACCTACATCGCTCGTCCATAAATCTGATCACTACAAGACTCTTCAATAAATCTGAGCTCACATACATGGCTCTTCACTACATGACTTCAATAAATCTGAGCTCACCTACATGGCTCTTCTTTAAATCTGATCACACTACATGGCTCTTGAGCACACTTACATGGCTCTTAAATCTGAGCACACTTACATGGCTATTCAATAAATCTGAGCACATTTACATGGCTATTCAATAAATCTGAGCACATCTACATGACTCTTCAATAAATCTGAGCACCACAAAGCTCTTCAATAAATCGGAGCTCAACATGGCTCTTGAATAAATCTGAGCGCACCTACATGGCCCTTCTATAAATCTGATCACAACATGACTCTCCAATAAATCTGAGCTCACCTACATGGCTCTCCACTACCTGACTCTTCAATAAATCTGGAGCACACCTACATGGCTCATCACTATATGACTCTTGAATAAATCTGAGCACACCTACATGGCTCATCACTATATGACTCTTCAATAAATCCGAGCACACCTACATGGCTTTTCAATAAATCTGAGCACACCTACATGGCTCTTCACTACATGTCTCTTCAATAAATCTGAGCACACCTACATGGCTCTTCAATAACTCTGAGCACACCTACATGGCTCTTCACTACATAACTCTTCAATAAATCTGAGCACACCTACATGGCTCTTCAATAACTCTGAGCACACCTACATGGCTCTTCACTACATAACTCTTCAATAAATCTGAGCACACCTACATGGCTCTTCACTACATAACTCTTCAATAAATCTGAGCACACCTACATGGCTCTTCACTACATAACTCTTCAATAAATCTGAGCACACCTACATGGCTCTGCACTACATGGCTCTTCAATAAATCTGAGCGCACCTACATGGCTCTTCAATAAATCTGAGCGCACCTACATGGCTCTTCAATAAATCTGAGCGCACCTACATGGCTCTTCAATAAATCTGAGCGCACCTACATGGCTCTTCTATAAATCTGAGCGCACCTACATGGCCCTTCTATAAATCTGATCACTACATGACTCTTCAATAAATCTGAGCACACCTACATGGCTCTTCTATAAATCTGATCACTGCACGACCTTAATAAATCTGAGCGCACCTACATGGCTCTTCTATAAATCTGATCTCTACATGACTTCAATAAATCTGAGCTCACCTACATGGCTCTTCAACAAATCTGAGCGCACCTACATGGCTTTTCTATAATTCTGATTTCTATATGACTTCAATAAATCTGAGCTCACCTACATGGCTCTTCTATAAATCTGATCTCTACATGACTTCAATAAATCTGAGCTCACCTACATGGCTCTTCAATAAATCTGAGCACACCTACATGGCTCTTCAATAAATCTGATCACTACATGACTTCAATAAATCTGAGCTCACCTACATGGCTCTTCACTACATGACTCAATAAATCTGAGCTCACATACATGGTTCTTCACTACATGACTCAATAAATCTGAGCTCACCTACATGGCTCTTCTATAAATCTGATCTCTACATGACTTCAATAAATCTGAGCTCACCTACATGGCTCTTCAATAAATCTGAGCACACCTACATGGCTCTTCAATAAATCTGATCACTACATGACTTCAATAAATCTGAGCTCACCTGCATGGCTCTTCACTACATGACTCAATAAATCTGAGCTCACATACATGGTTCTTCACTACACGACTCAATAAATCTGAGCTCACCTACATGGCTCTTCAATAAATCTGATCACTACATGACTTCAATAAATCTGAGCTCACCTACATGGCTCTTCACTACATGACTCAATAAATCTGAGCTCACATACATGGCTCTTCACTACATGGCTCAATAAATCTGAGGACCTTCATCGTCGAAAAACACGGTAGCCATAATGTAGCACTACCACTAAATACTAAATATAAATCGATTGCCACAATTTCGGGGCACAGGGTAGCCACAATCTCGTGAAAACAAATCAACTGCCCCCATTTCGGGGCACACGGTAATTTTGTGGGCGATGATAGGCTTTTGAAGCCGATCCCGCTTCTGATATGTAAAAGACTTGGTTAAAACGCGCCTCTTATATGCACTATATTCGCTACACAACTTTACTGTATATCTCAAACTAGTTGTGTACACTTCGAGCTCCAAGGGGAGACTAACTCAATAATGATAGCTCCCGCTCTTTTATACCTTTTGCTTTAGTTAATAAAGAAATACCTTCCACAAATATTATGAATTACTTGGAGGGTAGTTAATATAAATATAATTAACATACTACCCCTCAATATCGTGTACTAAATCACAACAATTATCCGAATTCGTAACACTTGTTTTTAATACGAACGACGCGAACGTTGTCCAGTACTGCTCAAGAGACACGATGCGAGGATGATCCTCTTCACCGACGAAACAATATTTACTGTCGAAGAAAAGTTTAACCGAACAAAACAACAAAGTGTATGCCAAAAGCAGCAAGGACGTCCCAGCTTCAGCACGGAATGTCTCGCGTACCCATCATCCGGCTAGTGTTATGGTATGGTGGGGCGTTTCATATGAAGGTGTGACTCCGCTCCTTTTCTGCCAACATGGCGTCAAGGTTAAAGCTAATAATCACCAAAATGACATTTTAGAGCCTGTCGTGAAACCCCTGACACGTACTTTACTTCACAACAAGTACTGGGTTTTCCAGCAAGACTCCGCGCCATCCCATAAGACAAAAACCACCCAAGCTTGGCTGAGGGAAAATTTACCAGCCTTCATCGCGCGGACGAATGGCCCTCCTCCAGCTCCGACCTCAACCAGCTGGATTATTCATTGTGGTCTGAATTAGAGCTCAGGGCCTGCCGAAAGTCCCTCCCAAACTTAGAGTCACTGAAGTGAGCCCTCGTCCGAGAACCAAAGCGGATTCCGCTGGAAAAGCTTCGTGCCGCCATTGATGACTGGCCAATCGTCTAAGGGCCTGTATTAAAAACAAGGGTGGTCATTTTGAATAATAATTATATGTTATTGTTGATTATTATCTACTTAATGCTTACTGAAAATTTTAAAAATATTAGTCAATTATTAAAAAAGTTATGCAACTTTTATTTCGTCTCAAAACTTATGTACACCCGAGGTATATGGGACCACCCATGAAATAAGCTCCTTCGAACACAAAAAGAATTTTGGGAACTCTAACTAAGATGAAGTTCGATTTAAAAATTCAAAATGTTTGCTGCGTTTTTTTTTCTATGACTTACTTGAAGTTCGCTCTATAGATTTCAGCGGTAGTCTCAATATATAGGTAATACAATTCTTGCACAAAGTTGGTTGGTGGTAGAAATAGAATTATGTTATGTGGTAGGATACTCATATAGAACTCTGGATCTGGGTATCCTACCACATAACATAACATAAGCTCACGCCTGTATCCCCGGGGTAGGCAGAGGTGCACTAGCGAACTAGAACACCCACATTTCGCCGAGCTTAGTTCCGTCCCAGATGTGATAGGGGACGAGCCTATCGCCATATCGGGCACAAATATCAGACTCCGGGCTGATATGGAAAAATCCAATATCACTTTGCCCGACCCGGGGATCGAACCCGAGACCTCAGGACGGTAGTCATACCGAAATACAACTACGCCACCGAGGCAGTCATCCATATCCTACAATCAGGGAATTTAGTTTGTGCCCGGTATTTCCATAGATAAATCATACATTTTTGTTATTCTTTTGATTTAAAAAAGCACCTATAACGTTCTTCCCACTTAAATCCAATAATATATTTAATTTCGATGACCTCCCACTGATATATTTACATAATTTATTGCAATAATCAATGATCAATTAGCAATATTTTATTGAGATTCGTATCTGATTTAATTCGTTGTACATGATCAGTTGCAAAAAAGGGCATGCACCGAAACTAATAAAAAACTGTATGAAAACATTTTACGTTTGATTTGTGAGCTATTTTAACGAGGTAATGGTAAAAAGTATTTGGTTTTGCATTTAAAACTACCATTCTACCATTTTGTAACTGGGTGTTGCAGTAAGACTGTCTTAGTGGCGTAATTGTATTGCGTGCATTATGACTACCGTCCTGATGTCTCGGGTTCGATCCCGGTATCGAGTAAAGTAATATTGGGTTTAACATAACATAAGCTCACGCCTGTATCCCTGAAGGGGTAGGCAGAGGCGCACTAGCGAACTAGAACACCCACATTTCGCTGAGCTTAGTTCCGTCCCAGAAGTGAAAGGGGCGAGCCTATCGCCATATCGGGCGCAAATTCCAGATTCCGGGCTGATATGGAAAAATTCAATATCACTTTGCCCGACCCGGGGATCGAACCCGAGACCTCAGGGCGGTCATCGTACCTGGAGTCGATTTTGTGTACGACATGGCGATAGACGCCTCCTACGGGACCGATATACCCTTGGCATAAAGTGAGTGTACTAGTTGCGACCACGCAAACTTTTTCAACCGAGTTGCAGAAAGGATTCGGCATGCTTAATGTTAATAGTCAACCCCTCTGAAGCATCCAGTTCAAACGACTCGTGTTCGAAACGTGTTGTCCGACTTGGGATTCGATCAAATCTTCAGATGCATAGCCCTTACTCGTCCACTATACCAAGGAGTCCACATAATCTAAACTTATAAGAATATACATTATATTACATTATTTGGCACATATGTAGATGGATTACAATCTGCAATAGCACATAAGCTTTTAATGCACGTGGTACGGACTGCCAGGACGAGTGTTGGAGGTTCGAGACCAACCACAAAATGAAGCACACCTCTGACTTTTCTATGTTAAGTGTGTTTTCATTATGAAATATCGCTTGCTATAACGGTGAAGGAAAACATCGTGAGGAAACCTACCCGAGGATTTCTCCACAATAAATTCGAAGGTATGTGAAGTCTACCAACCCGCATTAGGCCAGTGTGGTAGACTAAGGCCGAACCCCTCTCATTAGTAGAGAAGGCTCGTGCCCAGCAGTGGGACAGTAATATTACAGGGATAATATTATTATTTTTATATTCATTTTTAATGCTTTGTTAATAAACCACGCGAACGAAGTCGCGGGCAGCAACTAGTTATTAATATTATAAATTATTCATCGTCGACGCCATTTGTAAATGTTGTGTGGAAAATATACATACGTTATGTAAACTTAGACATTTTATTTTCAGTGTTATGAGATATGCATTCGTGTCTGCAATAACAGTGACCTCGTAGAAAACTTTACTCACTAAAATACGCGTCGACATTTACACGCGATTCGATAGGACATTTGCGATTTTAAATATTGCCACGGTAAAAAAATTGGAGATTGGTAGATTGTACAATTGTTTATATTATTTAGAAATTTAATTCTTTCCACCTGCCCTTATCTCGCCTTAATGTGGTGTCGGCTCAATACACTTATTTATGCATGTTGTCGAAAAGATTTGCCTCAGTTTCCTGCCTGACGTAAACCTCCTCTTGCTCGACCTGGGAATCGAACCCAGGGCTCCCCGGTCCATATTCGATATGTGCTGTCATTAGATCAAGGAGACGTATTATTCAGTTATTAAATAAGAAATTTTTACAAAGTCCCATAATAATGCTTACACCTGTATCCCTCATTCAGCAGAGGTGCAACTGATGCTCCGGTGTTTCGCTGTGCTTATTTCCGTCCCTTTGTCCAGTGACAAACAACACAAAACACTTTTATACGTGCCCATTAAACCATCTAAAACAACTCAGAAATTGTTGTCAAAGCAACTTCATCAAATTATACGGTAATCTTGTAAACCAAGGGCAACTTTCAAAAAAGGAACACTTCCGGCGCTGGTAGAAACTTTAATCTTTTACTGGCAACACCTTACGCCTACTGCCCGGTATCTGGCACTGATTTGATTATGAAGCGATAAAACGATGAAAGTATACAATGGACGATAGCGGCGAGATATAAATTACTTATCTGTTGGCCCGTTTGTGTTATCTGTACCGAAAATGTGGCGGGAGTCTTCGTCCCACTTGAGTGTGATTGATTAGCGTGTGGACGTGATGTATCTTTGATGCCAGTGTTGCATGATGGCTCAACATCCCAACACGCCAACATGACTCCAACTTACGATCGATCAAAACTACATTTTCTTCGAAACAAAACACGAAAACACTTACACAAAACAATGATTTTGCTATGTCATGGAACACAGACAAAAATGAATACTGAAACCACGTTTGGTGTAGGTGTTTCGAGTAATGTTTCAGTGCAGGAGACGAGGCTTAATTACATTCACGAAGTACACGTGCTACGTTGGAAGAAAAGTTGGTCTGTTGGACGAGAGTGAGGTGCCAGTATGAAGGTACAGTGGAATGGCTATAAGCCGTTAATAGTTGATTTAAATTTGGAATACGGCCTTGAAAACTATTCTGTAACCTTTTTAAGAGTTCTAAATTCCAGAATGTTCTTGATTGGAATATACTCTACATATTTATATCTGGAAGAGGAGTATCATATCTATGGTTTTGGTTACCAGACTTAAGGAGTTTGTAATCAATTTGTATGTAAATACATGTGTACACGATTGTAATATGTTTTACAATCGCAATTACCCTCTGATTTGACAGCTTCCATGACGCAACTCGTGAGTAGCCGGCTGTGAAGCGAGGGACAAATGTTTGCGTGACCTACAGATATTTGTTTCGCGTCTGGGTATTGTGAGACCGAAAGTCTCTTGTAGTTCATACCTACGACACAAGACTTGTATCTTAGTGTGTCAGGACTATATGTGACTGTTGGGTGTTATTTATTGTTACGTTCTATTAGTATTATTGCTGTCAATCATAAGGAACATAATGCATAATCACCACACAAACTAGAATAAATTCGCCTTGTAACTTCGCCGAGGGCTAAAAAAATTAAAGTCGACACAGCCGGTCCTAGCCAGTGCCGTAATTGCTAGTCAGATGTTTGTGGTGTGCTAGTTGGCGAGTCGTAAATTTTTAATTGTCTTAACAAGGTTTCCCTGTTATTTCTTATAGATGACGTTCATTGTGGTGTTCTAAGAAATATGCCTTACTCATTCCAAATGTTAATATTTTTTTAAATACATACGCCTATATCCCCGAAAGGGTAGGCAGAGGCGAACTAGAACACTTACATTTCGCCGAGCTCATGTCCCGTCCCAGATGTGATAGAGGGCGAGCCTATCGCCATATCGGGCATAAATTCCAGACTCCGGACTGATATGGAAAAATCCAATATCACTTTACCCGACCCGGGGAGTGAACCCGAGACCTGAGGATTGTGTTCGTACTGATATACAACCAGGCGACCGAGGCAGTCCATAGGTAAACAATAGATAAAAAACCAGAGACCACTGGCAAACAATGGATAAAAAACCGATAAACATCGGTAGTCACCAGAATCATGCTGGCCTAATTATGCTTCTTTATACTCCGAAGAGGTAAGAACCAAATTGTGAGGCCTGCTACATGATCGGCGGATAATTGATGCAGACATAGGGATGTACTCCTATACTCGCCCCGGCTATCCATCAAATCATGTAAGCCCCTCGAGAGAATCGCATACGCACTGGCTGATCCTCGAACGAAAAACTGAAAACCGACATAAAGTGGCAGCTTGCTGTCACGTTTCGTTCGGTGAGTGAGATTTCCGGTGGTCCATTTCCCATGCCCCTCTCCTTTCCCAATCCCTCTTCCCTTCTCTTCTATTCCCTCCTTTTAGGTTGGCAACGCACCCATGATTATTTTTGTGTCTTGGGTGTCTATGGGCGGTGGAGATCACTTACCATCCCTTACCCATCTGCTCGTTTGCCAGTCTCTGCTATAAAAAAAGTTATTATTTAGTTGCGATATCTAACTAGGGTAAACTAATATTCCTACGTCATAACTTTTACTATGTTTTGAATGCCCGACGTGGCCTCATCACGGCTTTCGATGCAAAGAAAATTCCGCCATTAGCTTATCATTCCGTGATACTTCTCACGTACACACTGTAAAATACTGATTTCTTAAGTTTACGCGAATATTATACATTGAAATAAAACTATTCTTACGGATTCTATCACGGTTAGGTTTTAATTATTATTCCCGACGTTTCGATGGCTTTGCAGTCTTCGTTTTCACGGGTCAGACTGAGGTGTCGAAACGTCGGGAATAATAATTAAAACCTAATCGTGATAGAATCCGTAAGAATAGTTTTATTTCAACACTGTAAAATGTTTTTCTGCGTTTTTTTCTGACATGACCATAAACCTTCAATTACAAATGATAGATTTACCGGCGAATATTCATACATTTAACATTTATAATAATATTAGCCCTGTAATATTACTGTCCCACTGCTGGGCACGGGTTTCCTCTACTAATGAGAGGGGTTAGGCCTTAGTCTACCACGCTGGCCTAATGCGGGTTGGTAGCCTTCACATACCTTCGAAATTCCTGTAAACAAATTCTCGGATATGCAGGTTTCCTTACGGTGTTTTCTTTTACCGTTACAGCAAGCGATAATTCACAATGAAAATACACTTAACATAGAAAAATCAGAGGTGTATGCTCCATTTTGGGGTTGGTCTCGAACCTCCGACACTTGTCTCGGCAGTCCATGCCATTCCCAACTGAGCTATCGCTGCTTCGCATTTAACATTTAAGGACGCCTTATGTCGCTTATGGCCGCCTTATCTACCAAAATACCACAAGCGTATACAAATACAATTGGGTACTTGACAATTTTTTTTTAATTGATTTTATATACAATTTACGTCGTCTAAAATATAGAACAGAAAGAAATATAGAAATATCCTCAGAAATAAAAAAGTTATAAGCCTTTGAAGTTTGGTGTAACCTTCAAATTGCGGGAAAGAAAAGTATCAGTATAATCACGTCACGCCACAACGGTACGTGCGTTAGAAAGGGATAGCAAGATATCCCCACAACGTGTGTCATGCTCATTGCAGAATTTAAAATATGAATTACTGCCTCATTTTTCAACCAATTTCGATGCAGATTTTACAGAAGAGTTTCTTTTTTGTTTTATTTGCTATTACATATAATAGTACATATTAACAGCCTCTGTGGCGCAGCGGGCGAGTGACCGGCTGTGAAACAAGAGGCCGCGGGTTCGATTCCCGCACCGACACAAATGTTTGTATGGCCTACAGATATTTGTTTCGGGTCTGGGTGTTGTGAGACCGTGCGTCTTTCGTAGTTCCTGATACCCACGACACAAGACTCGATCTTAGTATGAGGTCAGGACTATGTATGTGACTGTTGGATGTTATTTATTTATTATTTATTTATTTATATAAAAATGTGTACAAAATCAAACATATTCAAGTACCCAAATGAAACTTGTTACTAGGTGATTATTGGCGTTACATGCGAAGTAAATACAGACAGTGATCGTTCAGTTGCTCAATGACGCGCCTTTGATAACGTTATCTGTGAGATGGCTATATTTTCGCACTTTAATCTCTATACGTTTACGTTAAAATTAGACTGATGCTATCATTATTTTAATAGAAATTGATAACTAGAGTGGTAGAGCCACGCTGTAGACTGCAGAGTCTACAGGGAAGCCGACGGATTTGATACCACTGTCTCAAAAACTGATGTAAACTGGCAGCTGGCCATTGCGTTTTGTTAAATATCGGTGAGGATTCTGATGGTCCGATTCTGCTGCAATTCCTTATTCCTCGCTCTTAAGATTGAGGCACCCATTATTATTTTGGGATTATGGGTGTCTTCTATGGGCGGTGGTGGTCATTTATGACCAGCGGAATGTAGCCCGAGCACGAAAAACTAATGTAAATGTATTCGAGTTCGCTGCGCACTGATGACGTTTGGTTAATATTTCATACAAATTGCATAGACGCGCATCGAGTTCGAATACATTTACATTTACTTTCGTTTTTCGTGCTCGGGCTACTGGTTACCCACGTGTCCGTTTACCACACACATAAACATAAGCTCACGCGTGTATCCCCAAAGGAGTAGCCAGAGGCGCACTAGCAAACTAGTACACCCACATTTCGCCGAGCTTAGTTCCGTCCCAGATGTGATATGCGAGCCTATCGCCATATCGGGCACAAATTCCAGACTCCGGGTTGATATGGAAAAATCCAATATCACTTTGCCCGACCCGGGGATCGAACCCGAGACCTCAGGACGGTAGTCGTACCGAAATACAACTACGCCACCGAGGCAGTCCAAGTACCAATCTCCTATAATAAGCTAACTGATAAGTTTAATGAACTAAGTTTTAGAGGTACATTATAAGAGCTAAAATATGGAATAAAGTACTGGTTTTTCTGCATTTTTTTTATCCGGGCACGGCAAAGTGCCTACACTACACCTGATGGTAAGCGTAGTGTAGTCCAAAAAAACTAGCGACCACTGACAAATAATGGGTTTATCAGTGGTCGCCAGAATCATGCCGGCCAATTTATGCTTCTTCACACTCCGAATCCGAAGAGGGAAGAAGCAAATCGAGGGGCTTGCGACAAGACAGGCGGATGACCGATGCAGATACAGGAATACCCTCATACCCGTCTCAACCAACCATCGAGTCATGCCACAAGCCCCTCGAGAGAACCGGAAGTACACTGGCTGATCCTGGACCGCGAACCACACACGGAGTGTGGGTCACTATGGCAGGTTTTAGCACCATGTGTACGGTGGTCGCCATCCGGTCGGATACAAATATCCTACCACCAGCAAAACATGAACTATTTAAAAACATTCCTCTTGATAAGTTGTATTTTTTTCCTCTAAAGTTGCTAAGCCGAATTTGATAAATAACCGGTTGGGTTGAAATGGCATGCTGACCCTGTCAATCTTAGATAAGAGTAGTAAGTGATTTCATTTCGTAATTGAGCTCAGAGTGAGTAACGTGGAAAATGCCTCAATGAAACGAAGCGGTACTTTTTATGATGTGGATCATAATGAATATAGTTATGAGTATTTCCTTTGTAAGTTTTGTAAGATGATGATAAGTATTAATATACTTTAAAATTATCTGGATTTTTTTGCAAATGAGTGGTTTAGTGATACTAAGAAAATGTTTATTAATTATTATCTATCCAATCATCGGTATATTATTTACCTAGATGCACAGTTGACGCTCGGAAAATGGGACAGCAAAGAAGTGCTTAAGCATTCATTTTGCCTACAGTCGGACGTCGTTAGAATTCTAAATTTCAAAATTCAAATTAAAGAACCCTTGCTCATTTCGTTCAAAAACCTACTTTATAACACGTGCTTAGGGTTATATTTGTGTTGATTTAATTACAACTTATGATCGTTTTCTTTGTTCTATTTCTGAGACCACTTTTTAGGAGGATATTTGCAAAGAACTGTGCATCTAGGGTATAATATATTGATGTATCCAATAGATAATAGATATGCAAAGTCATATTAGACTCTACTCTTGGAATAATAATAATTGTATATATTGAATAAAGAATTATGCAAGTCAACACTTAATCATGGCTTATCGCCATAGATTAATATAGAAATACTAAAAAGTGTATTTGCAATGACCTTTTCTTTAAAAAAATATGGCCGCCATCAATGATTGATGATTTCGCCAACAACAAAGTTTAATAAATCCATTATTCCGAGCTTATTTATATGATATTTGAAATAAGTGAGGTCGCGGGTTAGATTCCCGCACCGAAACAAATGTCTGTGTGGCTCATAGATATTTGTTTCGGGTCTGGGTGTTGTGAGACCGAAAGTCTCTCGTAGTTTCTGATACCCACGATACAGGTTACACCTAGTGTGGGGTCAGGACTATGTGACTGTTGGGTGTATTTATTTATTTAAATGAATGTGGGAACTGGGATTGCGTGGGAATGATCTATTTATAATGACATCGAAAACTGGTGATGTTTAGAATCTACTTATATGACTCTATTTATACTCGAACACAACTCAAACACTTGAGGGTCGTGTTACGTGATTTGACGCCGCATTATGTGTCAAAAAAATATGGCACAAAACAATGTAAGTAGCTGTTAAAGTTGAGTAGCGGTTTAGCATTCGGAGGAAAGACTGGTTAATTTCTCATTGCAGCGTACTTAAACTGAATACTGTGAGAGCTTGAGTTCAAATCATTCCCACATCTAGTTTGTGTGGCCCAGTCATTTGTTTCGGGTCTGGGTAGAGTTACCAGATGAAAAAATCAAAAGTCCGGAGAAAAGAACTGATTTCAATTGAAAAATCCTGAGATTTATTAACGTATTGAAATTTTCTTCTTCTCCTAACTTAACAGTTTAAAAATAGTCGTAATATTATCGTTGTTATACACTGCGGATCTCGCCCACGCGTTGTACATCGCACTCGAAGCTTGTGCAAAAAAATCCTGAGATTTCATGACATTTGCAAAATTCAGCCGCAATCCTGAGAAGACTCAAAAATCCTGAAATCTCAGGACAAACCCTGAGCCATGGTAACCCTAGGTCTGGGTGATGTGACCGTGAGTCTCAAAGGTATACCCACGGCCCACGATACAAGATTAGCGTCGTAGTGTGGGGTCATGAGTTGTATAAAACAAACAAAAATGAACCAAAGGGCATTAAAAATGAACCACTTAAACATCAAATTTGGTAAAAAATGCGAATAATAACAACACAGTAATAAAAATAAATGTTTTGGTTAATTAAAAACATATTTCTTGTGTGTGACACCACACTCAAGATTATCAGCGTTGTTTTTAATACAAAGATACCACCTAAGACGTTTATGCATGTATCGGCTACACGGCTATATAATTAAAATTATATTGCACCCACTTAGACGGACTTTTATTTTTAATACAAATCAAGTTTGAGGCATTGACCGATTGTCACTAATATTTTAACACTTCTACCGTTTGTGAATTTAAATTTGAATATGGCAACAATAATAGGCTGTCAATGTCTACTAATGTACGAATTTTAAGAACTTCGTTATTATAAATACACCCAATAGTCACACACTTAGTTCTGACCCCACACTAGGTATAACCTGTATCGTGGGTATCAGAAACTATGAGAGACTTTCGGTCTCACAACACCCAGACTTGAAACAAATATCTGCCACACAAACATTTCTATCAATCCGGGAATCGAACCTGCGGCCTCTCGTTACACAGCCGGTCACTCGCCAACTCCGCCACGGAGGCAATTATATCTTTTTTGACATATTTCGGTTTTCCTTATCAGATGATCTTTTTCAGATGCTTATTTATCTAGTATAGATTTTAGCGATAATACCGCGTATTGTAATGTTTTATTTTTACTGTTCTAAACAATGGTGTTTATGTAGTTATCTGTCTATTTTTATGATTTGCCTCAAAACCCAAAAATGATTTTTGTAAGTTCCTCATGGCTTTTTTCAAAATACATTAGCAATTAAAATTTAGCAGACTCGACTAATTGGAGTTTTTAAAATGTCTAACTTTAAAGAGATGATCGAAAGTGTTTTGGAAGTTGTGCCTACAATAAAGGCTAGTGACAAAAACCGATTTTTGATCATAGATAAACTAAGACGGATAGTCTTGATTTCAGACTGATGACAAGAATCTATAGTCTGACGCGATTAATTCAAGCAACAAGTTATGTTCAAACCAAATAACACCTGTGTTGGAAACCATGAATCTTACAATACTAACGAATGTTCAAAGGTCAAAAACGCAACCATTTGTATATGTTTAACCTAAAATCAGGCAACTGGTGAAAAATAACAACCGTTTACACTTATCTTTTATAAGGGCTTTAAATTATGTCGATGTGAGAACTGTCACCGCCGTTAATGTAATGGAAATGAAACAAACAAAATGTTATGAAATCGATATGAGTTAGCCGAAAACTCAATTAACCTATTAATAATGTGGAAGCTAAAATGGCGCCCATCGTAACCAATCGTATAGTATTTAAAGATATGCTTTAAGAACTATGAGATTTCGGTGTTGCTGATGATATTTTACTAAATACTGTAAAAAGTTTTTGGTTTGGTTATTTTGCTTTCAAGGAAACTCAATTTGATAATGTTAATATAGAAAACAATATGGGTGGTCTTGCCTTACTACGACGTTATATCTTATTCTGCATATGCTAAAGTTTATTTTATTATCAAGATAATTGCCCCAGTTTCTATTACTGCACGAGTATGAGGGTCAAGGTCAGAGGTCACTTGATTTGAATTTGCTGTGCAAAATATTTCTGTGTGACCTTTGTTATCTCTTTCCGGTTCTACGTTACCACGCGGTACATCTGACTTGATGTAAGCATCAAGTAAAGCATTGTTATCTCTAAAGATATAATTTAAAATTATGATAACGCCATTGTTTGTTATTTAAACGTTTCTCATATAAATCTAAAAGATAGTGCGTGATGAAATATGTTTAAATAATAATAGAAATTCATGATGTTTATGGATATTTGAATAGAAAAATGTTAGGAGTCAAGGGTTAATTAACTTGGAAGCTAATAATAGCTGTAATGTTCTTTGAAGTCCAGCATATTGTACATTAAATTTTGATGAAAGTCATTCTATGGAATAATAAGGTTGAAATTAAAGAAAAGAAGAAAATTTCAAAGGAATCGTAATTATTAAATTATTTGATATCGACATCAATGATAGAAATAATTAAACATTTTCAATACTAATTTCCCAAGAACGTATTGTACAGTAGTACTAAAAAAATTGGAAATGATATTAATACTGATCAATATCAAAGACACAGTAGTCCATTTTATGGTTTAAAAGTAAACGATACAAAGTTACTAGACTAAACAACTTTCGGATTTTATCGCGTGTCTTTAAAAGGGTACTGTTAGCAATTAATTTGATTTCAATTTGAGCATTTATTCCTATCGGTACGTTTCTATCGTTTGTGCAAGTTCAACCACAAGGTAACAAGAATCGGAGAATTTGAATAAATGCTAATGCAAAATGACTTGAATTTGTTGAAGCATTCAGTGACTACACTCCACAGTCGACACTTTATTTTATCAGATTAAATATCAGCAAAAATATTAACATATTCGTTATTCTATTACCATAGATCGTTTGATAAAGAATATATAGAATTAAGATAAATAAATTATCACAAGTATAAAAACTTACAAACTGTCTTCAAAAATCCGATGTTGATCGAATTATGGAACCGTCTTGGAACAAACTCTATTGAACACTAAAAGGATCTTGAAAATAGCTTTACATATGCAGAAAACACCAACGAATTGAGAAATTCCTCCTCTTGAAGTTTGTTAATAATCTTTGTTCTCAATTATTCTTAATAGTCTTTAAAGAATTTTAACAATAAACACACCTTTTCTGCCTGTGGATTTTATGACGTTTTACAACTAGATAGACAACAAAACCGAAACTAGAAAGAAGTGACCTCGAAATATTTTTTGCAGTTTTTATGATGGCTCAACGGGTATATAGTCATTTGAGAGAATATCTATGATGTCATATACACGTAAGTGCTTTGTGGTGAAGTTGATTGAAGATATTAGGATGAGCCAGCTAAATAATTGATAAAAGGTAGCTTACTCAGATACGGGTCTTTCTTAAACTGTAAATGTGTCATGCTTTCTCCTTACTTTCTGTATTTGATACCAGAATAAATGCGTATGTACTGATAAGATAAGGAACTTGTTAGACGATTTTGATAATACTCAATTACTCATACATTTGGACTAAAGTAGCACGAAGACGTAGCTAAAGAAATATTCGTATCTAGTGGAGGAAAGAATTACATTTTTTAAAGCTTTTTGCGAGTTTTGTAAGTCAATGTTGACTAATCGTAATTAAGAATATTGTGCTATACAGCACCACTTCTGATCACGTGCAGCTTTTAGTTGCAACTAAATTCCATGATGTGGCTTCATAAATTTATTGTCACTTGTTACAATGTCCGAATGACATCACTTTCAACTTATAGAGGATTAGCTAAACAGCTGGACACTACAATAACTTCTAAAGAGGCTCTTAAAACTTTAAAGTATTGTTATGGTATCTTAAAAGAGGTGGAAGACATTAATGCTACTATGTGTTATAATCTCCAGTTCATTTTTTTCTTTAATGGCATTGATACCGCTAATATATTCATTATTTTAGGATTAGGATCTGGCTTGTTGGATGAAGTATTAGAGCTGAGATGAAACATGCGCCTGTGAAACATTTTCACACAAAAATAGCCACGGCTGTACGGTTACGCACTCCATTATTTTGGACGCGAACCCGAAACACAAATGTCATCAGTTCATGAAATATTAACGCGCTGATTGGAATGCGTTTGATTTTTAGTGTACATGACGTATTTGATTTGTGTCGTAATTTGTTTTATAATGTGTTTAATTTTCCATCTTATATTTTTACGGTGGTCCCATCTATCTTCAAAAAATATTTTAAACCAATAAACGTTTAAAGTCCCACGTGACTTACTTTTTTTGTCATAGTTCAATGATTCATATATTTTGAGTATTTTCTTTGCCGACCTAATTATGAAACAAGTTATTGCAAAGAACATGTTTTTCAATATGGTAAGAAGCTATAGTGAGTAATACCATGATAGCTGATATAAGAATACCGACTCTGTATGAACGACGAAAACTATCAACATAGAATCGAACGGTACGGTAAGGATTGTTTTATATCAGTCAATAGTGAGGAAGCATGCTTAAAACATTTAGTCTAGAAAAGAAAAATAATTATACGACCCTTTAAAACCACTTTTGGGAGACAAAATCTCGTGTGTAAAGGGCATAATGACTGTAGATCTAGAAATTATTCTATATGCACAAGTGGATCTGACTTGGATTCTACTGGCAGATAAAAGTCCATTCATCCTATACCTTGCCTGTATGTGAGATAAAATTTATGGCCCAAGAACAACAAACTATCATGTTCATATTACGAAGAAAGGTGCCAAAATGAATACTTTACAAATGTATTCTCTTCTATTATTTGCTGGTAAATATATACCAAAAGAATTCCCGATTGACCTGTTGGAAGCCGTCTGCATCCAGCGACTTCCTGCGACCTTTATCAGGTCGTCGGTCCACCTTGTAGGTATAATCTTTGGGGGAGGCCTATGACCAGAAGTGGAAGTCCTATGGCTGATGATGATGATGATGATGATGATGATGATGATATACCAAAACAGGTCGAAACAGGTCCTTTTCCGAAAAACAATACTTGATGAGTCAGAATATTGCATAAAGTAGATATTTGAATGCGTTTAGGAAACGAGCGTGTGCAATGTTAATGACTCCCTTGAACTCGGAAGAGATTTCATCTATTTATAGTGGGTTGTTGAAAGATACATCGGTGGTCTGTTTCGCTTTTTTGCATGGGTTTATTGGAAACATCTTTTTTTGTTTGGACTTTATGTCTTTTTGTTTATTATTTTAAGTGGAAATGGTTACGTTGAAATTTATATGCGATATTGTGGTTTGCTCGTTCAAATATGGTCCTTAATATGAATTCAGTAAAGCGGAAAATTACATTTAGGTGTTATTTAACCAATGATATTATCACTATTACTAAAGCAAAAAACAAACAAAATATTTGAAAAAAATTTTTGCTCGTGGATTTTCTTTTCAATTGTGATTAACCTCAACATGAAACTTATGAAAAAATGCGTCAAATATTGAATTAACTAAAGCCCTTAAAAAATCATCTCAGCTATCCAAACGACATTTTAGCCGTCCAAAAGCGGTAGAATGCACACCAAACTTGCCCACAGATAACGTAGAGCTACAACGGACCATAAATTGTCAAAGTACCGAACAATTTGAATAATTCGGAGGGAATTTTCCGATCCACGTGTCGCTGAAAATGGACCACCTTCGTTTCAAGTTTGTAGTATCCAGATAAGTTAAAGTTCCGTTGAACGGACCGCATTTTTGCATTTATAAACAAGCGTTCTCTTAAAATGTTGTGTTTCTCACGTTTTAATGGTGTTTTTATACTTACAAATGCTTGGAGTTTGAAGTAATTTGGGCTGCTTAAAGAGGCAGATAACAGAAAGATGTCACAAGTTACAACAATTTTATTTCCTGATAAAACAGTAACGCTTCAGTTATAATGGTCCCTAATAATTAACAATCATGACATTAGTAAATAGGTTTGGTACTACTACTCAAAGACTTCTATGTTACTAGACAAGACAAGTAAAATTACTGTTTCGAAGTAAAATTGTGGCACATGACGGCGAGTGTTTGACGTTTCACGGCTAAGGGAAAGAGCCGATTTCTATAGTGAGTTGAGGTCGATTAACAGAGACTTAGTGCGCACATTCTATGTGCCGAACACCCATTCTAGTAGTATACATAGAAGTCTTTGCTACTACTTTACTGAATAAGCGTTAATATAATTAACTGGGCATACTCCTAATAAGATCAAACTTCAATCTTCAAAAGGACACTATTAGGAAAATATCTTGACTAGAAATCTAGATTCATTTGCTCAATTAGTTCGCAAATGTCTTAATTTTACCTTGACTTTTTGATGCAGTAAGTTGAAAACCTAATTCGTTTCTGTTAAATAACTTGCAACAAGATTTCAAGTCAAAAATTGATCAGAGATATGAAAAATTAATTGTGTTGCATTTTTGTTATTATCCCATTCACCATTACACTCGACCTTAAGCAAAGAAATCTTAAATATATGTTACAACACGATTCACGCGTCGTAAAACCAAAAATAAAACTCCAATGGGCATTGTCCATTTTTTTTAATTACGTGTAAATGAAAAACCATTTGGAGATTTTCTTTAGCTTGTTGCAGAAAATTGATTTTTAATGAAAAAGGATCGTGATTTACCAAGATTTTTAACAAAATATATTTGCCCTTTGTTTGACCTCTAATGACGTCATTAATGGCATTCGTTTGTTTCATTGCCTGATTTCTTTTTAGAATCTGACGACTGTTTATATGTCAGTTGTCATTTGTCAAGTACACATTATAGACGTGCGCTTAATAGTTCGCGACAAGGAGCGGTCACTTTAGTTCGTGGCTCCTCAACGAACTAGTTCATTTTTTTAGTTCTCGTCTCGAACCAAAGAAAGGCTCAAAAAAGATTATTCGCACGCATTTTTTTCTTTAATAATATGCTGTTATTTTTTTACTTGTACATACTTGGGGAGTAGTGACGTCGTCTAAGGGACACTCCTTATACGACGACGACGACAACGACGGTGGCCTACTTACACGGTAGGCCATCAACACCTTTAGGTTTAAGCCAATCTAATCTGCAAGTGGTACACTCTTCTGAGTAACGGACTAAGCGCTGGCGAAACCTGGGTTCCTGCCTTGCAGGTTGTGGAGGACAGACAGCACCATGTACCCAGTGTACGTCATTAGATCGTTGCGCGAGGCATGCAGGGCGGAAAAAAGCCTCTGCATATCGCTTTTCTGGATCTGCAGACTCTTTTAACTGTTATGTTCGTTTCCGCCGCCGAATAGTATCCAGACGAACTTTACGTGAAAACAGACAAGTTTAAGCAACATCAACTTCGACGTCAGGGTTTGAAGTGGCGCAGCATGGGCTACTTGCTTTAATTTTTATACCCCCCCTCGCAGTAAACCCGTAGTATATGCCAAGACCCCCATCCCACTCTAGTTTTCCGTAGTAATTTATAAATATGTTTTATTTTTTTTATCCAAGAGATTAGAAAAAATATCTGTGAGTCAAAAAGTGCTGCAGGCTATATTTGAATATAGCTCTAAAAAGCACGAGATTTCCTTAGAAGACATTGACTACGTGACGAAAACCTAAGACTTTAGACTAGACTTTAGACTACCTAAGACTTTAAGGTCTCATAGACCATCATTTAGTCAGTCCTTCTGTATGGGTGCGATAAGTAGTCTGTTATATTAAGGAAATCCAGATGGCCCCAAAAGCGCTGGCTGAACGTGTTGGAAAATGATATGAGAACCAATGGTCTTACTGTGGAGGATGCTTAAGACGAGGCTAAGTGGAAGCGTTTAAATAGGAAGGTGGATTAGGCATTAGGGCGGGATAACGCCAGGCAGAAAGAAAGACATCGGATAGCGCCGCGCTCTCGCTCACGTTCACTATTACATACAATCGTACAATTTAGAATCTAACATATCAATCGAACTAAAGAGCGAGAAATCTGGAAACTAGTTCGTTCATTTTGTCAGTGGGAGCGGTCTACCGAACTAGTTCGTTCGAGAACTACACAAGACTAGTACCTACACAACATAACCTCTTCCTTTACGAGTAAATAATAAATACTTTTCTAGTAAATCATCGTAATAAAGAACCACGCAAGAACAAAAGATACGTATAACAAATTATATTATAAGAAGTGTTTCAATCGAACATGAAAAAATAACTTTCAGCTTGAAGACACGACATGGCATACAAATATAACTTCAGTGGAATAAAGCGTGTAAAAAAGTAATCTGCGGTATATTTTACAACCAAATCCTATTGGACTAGCGGACAGAGGTTTTAAGGAAACTGATAATCTACTTATTCACATAATTTTGGACTTTCAAGGCCACCAAGTGTGCATTCAAGAATCAAGCAAATTTTCAAAGCCTCACAGAAGCACTTAAAAGTGATAGATAGTTTAAGAGTTATTTTGTTTTGAACATGTAATTAAACGTGTACTTGGGAATTTTGTGTTATTGAAACCTTGTGCTGTGATTATAAATATGTGCTACATTTAGATAAAATTGCCATCATAGTTTGTGGGATGATTACTGGTTTCTCTGTTCTGTGGATGATTATTATATGAGCTGAAATAATAAAAAGGCCCACAAAAAGGTTCGGAAGTTTTGTAGGAGGCATACTGCAGGATCACCAGTAAAATCAATGCTTCGGCCCTACCCCGGGGGTCCTAACCAACTGGCTTGGCAGGGCGTGTTTGGGCAGCCGTGGGTGGATCTGAAAGATGTAAACCTGAAGAACCTCTAAGTGCTCAAAGGCTAATCTGAGAGCTACAGAAAATCTCAAATGGTGAAGCACCTCTTGGGAGCTGCTGTGTACCTTGGTCATCTTCGAAGCCAAAGTGGAATACCAACCAGACTGGGATTAAGGGTGACAACATTCTAATAGGTGAGCTGATGACCTGTCTGTGTGAATGCAGATGTCCGCATCATAAATAATAAAGCTTAAAATTTTCACTTTTTTTTTTATTTAAATACATATATTAAAACACAAACAATGAATATGAGAAAATATAACAATACATGATTTATTTGGTAGCACCAGTCATTTTAAATACAATAATAAAAAGCAATATTGGATCCATAAAATCTCTTAAATAGTGACTTATGTAATTAATGTAATATATATAATGCCACCTCCAACGGATTAATGTATACCTGTATTTTTTCTCATAGTTATTGCTTGTTTGTTTGTTACAATGCTATGTAGTTGTACTACTATATAGCCTATTAGGTAAGTATTAGTAAATATATAAACTTTTTGTCACTATAACGCCTTGAGTTTGTTGCATCAATACATCATCATTATTGTGAAGCATGAAACAGCCCAGTCATCACAATCTGAGCTGATGACATTATTCTGTTCATCAATTTGACATTAGATACATGTATGCAACTTAGGTTTGCAACAACTGTTCTATTCTGGCATTTCTGGCAACAATATGTGATCTGAAACAAGCACAAATAAATAAATGTGGAATACACACACTACTTACTTTAAATAAACCATCTAAATGGGTAAATTATGAAGTTAACCTACATAAATCTTATTTTGGAGGCTATTAATAGCGATGTATTCCAATAACATTACGGTGACTGCATTGGGAAAGATCCTTGAGTCAGTTTTATAATTAATGTAGTCATATTGATGCAACTTAGGTTTTCAACGACTGTTCTATTCTGGCAACAATATGTGACCTGAAACAAGCATAAATAAATAAATGTTGAATACACACACTACTTACATGAAATAAACCATGTAAATAGGTAAATTATGAAGTTAACTTACATAAATCTTATTGTGGAGGCTATTAATAGCGATGTATTCCAATATCATTACGGTAAGTGCTTTGGGAAAGATCCTTGAATCAGTTTTATAATGAATGTAGTCTTATTGATAGATATTATTATGATATCTATTATATTTGTATCGTAAACACGACTGTAATTAAATAACAATATCTTATTGGTCTGAAAAACTGTCGAACACTAGATTTTTCAATATTATATTATAGAATTTAATATTGTTGTTTACAATCGATCGACACATGTACACAATGGCCGATAGAGGTGGACGATCCTGGACTGAAATATAATTTCGAATCAAATCATTCGATTTTAAAACTGCAGTGAGATATATCGATTATAACCTTTATTTAATTAATAACTTTTTTAGTCACATACATACTTAAGCTGACATCTTTATCCGTACGTAGGATAATGCACATTGCCTTATCATGTATCGTATAAGCCACGTTCTGCACACACATTTTACGATTTGACCAACAGAAATTAAGACCTTCATAATGATATAAGATTAATAGTACAAATAAGTAAAATTAAAAATACTAGCCCATTTTGAAAGTAAATTATTTACTAATTTCATAATCGATTAAGATATTTAGATACATCTCGAATAGTACATCATTTATGATCGCGCATCTCTACTTAACAGCAGTGTGAAGTGTCATTTTATCCGTCAGCTGACATCACAGATAGCAGAAAATATAGGCAATGAAATAACACTTTTCGCGCCATTAATGACGTCATCACGTAGAATCATCAAGATATTTTCAAAACAATATTACAAAATAATTACAGCCCTAAAAACAAAAATATTCAAATTAGTATCTTAATTTGGTCTATATTTTTAGAAAAAAATATAAAAACCAGGGGTTAAAAAATATGGACAATGCCCATTGTTCGTACTGTCAAAAGTGCATTCATTTGTTTCATTATTCCTCGTCCAATTTTATTTTCGTTACATTTAAGTCGGCACAAGTGGTCTCGATGCATCATATCGGGTACTTTCGCGGCGATACCGGTCGTTGATAAGAATGTACATGAATAATTTGGGAGGTACACCGCTTTGGGCCCCGGGGCCATGTTACGAAACACGAATATATTATTGTGTGTTAAAATAATGAGGAATTATGATGCTGTTGTATGTTTTTGGGCGTATTTAGTTTTGGGTGATTTATTGCCAATTTTATGAGCTTTGCAATATCGGTTCGATTAAGTGCAAATTTGCAGTAAATGTGGAGCTTTATTTATGGATTGCCATTATTAAAAAGCCACAAGTCCGTTGTTTAACATGTTTAATTTGAGGCATAATAAACATTTAGTTACTGTCTAAATCTGATCCTAAATATCATTCTGTGTCTTTTCATGAGGCTATAATAATATGATCAGACACTTTACAATCATCATCGCCATCAAATTTCCTTAAGTCATCATCATTCGACAAGCAATCACCATTTACCTTCGCTCAATCGCCAACGGTTCCTGGCATTTTCACTTCGCGTGCACCCAAAATCGTAATTTACGCAATAATGAAATCAACAATGTCATGCGTCGGTAATGAGAACTCATTTTAGGGGTCAATCCTTAAGAAATTAAGCGAAACCGGAATTGCGACCGCGGGCAGTCTAACTGGTCCCCGATCGAGAAATTTCAGTGTTTTTTCTCATTCATTCCTTATCGACTTGCTTGTTACGTACTGTAATTTTGTTGTTGGTATTTAAACATTTCTGCTTTAATGAGAGGGCTCCGGTATGACGCGTGACCTCGTTCATTCATTATAATTCTGGTGAAATTAGTCTATGTTGTTGAACTTTAGTTTAATCAACAGCCGGAAGAGGATTATCAGGAAGTTATAGTATTTTAAATACTTCTGATACTTCACCAAGCTAGTCACTCACAAATTCATCTGTAACTTCGGCTTTAGCTGAGACGTCTGTATCAATAGCAGTTCCATAAGTGTTTTAAAAACCGAAGTCCTTCCAATTATTTCCTGGATCATCAACGACATTAGACACACCGTCCACATGAGTTAAAAAAGCTTACAAAACGTTCAGCGTGTGTTTCTGTGCCAGTAGACACAGGTCCGCTGGGTATACACGCTTCACGGGCAGCATGGACAGTATTTATAACCTGAGTGTAAATAGAACGGTTGATTGCTTCACTAATCACTATCGCTTACCATCTGACATGTAGATTGAATTGTTAGAACAACTAATGGATAAAGTCGAAGCCCTTGGTACTGACAGCTAAAAACCTTTGATTTGTTTGAAGATCTTATTGATTTTACGCTGTCAGCGCTCATGTAGATCAAACATTGATGGTTGTTGTAACATCATGTTCGCAACCAAAGGGTCTTTAAAGTAGATTAAGTAATGATTTAGAAACACGATTCAATCGTTTTTAATGTAATAATGATGAAATGGTCCTATGAGTTTTGCCAATTAAGATAATAAGAAAATCTGACGCATAAAAATCTAGGAGGCGATTCTAGATAATTAACAGCTCAAAGACAACTTGCTTACTGTTGTTTTGTGCTAGTTACACAACTAAGCCTGTTTCAAAACTATTACTTAGCCATCTTTAGAACCTATGTTCGTTTCGGTTTACGCAATGTCCTAATGAGTAGTGCAGATCGATATCGATGAATTGTAAGTTATTAGACGTTTAATCTAGAAAAACATCGTGGATCAATGTTGCGGAGATGTAGGAAACCATAGTCCGATGCTGCAACTATTGTGGCGCGGTCTCAATTTAAAGAGATATATACCGAACAATAGATACCAAAGAGACAATTTACTGTACAGTAAAATAAACTAAATTTCGTGAATAACTTTCTTTCTTTCTTTAATATAAGGGCAGCAAAAGGCTTAAGTAACTAGGCTTCTTATTCACTATGACCATTGACCATATAAACATGTAATACAGTCGCGACCCATGAACTTTATGTAAAAGTATTCTTTATACCATTCACTTAAGTCTATATCTGATTAACGTGATTAATGTCGACGAGGGCCCTATTATCATCATCAGCAGCAACACCCATGGGACGTTCACTGTTATGATTTATCAGTCACACCTACAGAATGTCCATTGCTAAGATTTCTAGACCCACTTGCTGTAAGCGGCCTGCATTCAGCTACTGGACATAATACAAATCTACTACCATTTCCAAAAAAAAATGCGTTTCGATCAAATTTCTAACATAATAAGAGTAAGTCTAAAACAAATGATGCTTATTAATAACGTCCATAAAGCAACTGTAGATTTACAAACGGCGGTAAGATATCAATCGCAACCGCAATTTAACTGACCAACATTCATACGCTGAGATAAAATCACAGCTTCCGCATTTCTGCACATTCGTCGGCGTTGGAGCGTCATCTCTTCGGTATACTGCATCTGTTATTGCTCTTGAACTAGAAACTTTTAGCTATTTTAATCATAACATGGTGCGATCGAATAGAATTTTCTTTTCAAATTGTAAATACATAGATTCTAATGAAATGTCAATGATTTTGGATTTATATTACGAGGAAAAAGACGAAACGATAAAAATACTAGCGAATTTTAACATAACATTAGCTCACGCCTGTATCCCCGAAGGGGTAGGCAGAGGCGCACTACCGAACTAGAACACCCACATTTCGCCGAGCTTAGTTCCGTCCCAGATGTGATAGAGGGGAGCCTATCGCCATATCGGGCACAAATTCCAGACTCCGGGCTGATATGGAAAAATCCAATATCATTTTGCCCGACCCGGGGATCGAACCCGCGACCTCAGGACGGTAGTCGTACCGAAATACAACCACGCCACCGAGGCAGTCAGAATTTTAATTATATCTAATTAGTACATACTCTCAGATCTCTTTGAAAACTCCTGTAAAAATTAATTCCTCTTTACTCAGTTTATAGAGCTTATCAAACTTGTGTTACTTCTATGTACAAGTAAAATGCATTCCCGAATGGTTATTAGTGAGAGTGCATTATCGCCTAATTAGACAGCTCGTTTACATCTAGACGAATTATTTACGATGCCTTTGGCGCCTATAATGGTTTACTAATTTGTTTAGGACTAGTCACATATACTTAGCAAATAATGCAATTTAAGATATGAAAGTTAATTTGCTGATGAGACATGTGTGTGGTTCTTATCTTTTAGACCATTTCGTTTAGGAAATCGTAATTATTGAAGGAACAATTTTCAAATATTCTGGATGAATATTTAAGAACGAATAAAATTGATACTATTACTGATACGACACTAAATTAGTTTGAAATCAAGACTGTGACTTTTTATCCGTGCATGGCTATTGGCAAAACTGACCATCGACAAACCATGAGTTTATCAATTATTGACAATCTTTATGAAGATCAATCAGAATCTTGGACGTAAAGATATAACCGACTTTCGAACTCCCATATTAGTAATGTAAAAGATTGTTGAAGGTCCTGACGACTCTGTAGACATGGATTAATGACAGAATACATGACTAATTTTAAATCAAAATCAAATAGCAAACCTTGTTACAAGCTACTAAGACGTGGCACCAAGACGTCGTACAAAGCTTCCGTCATACATTTACAAAACACAAAGTCTTATGCCGGTAACAAGTTATCAGATTCTGTGCTGGCCTAATGAACGACAATCGTGGACATAAATCTTTAGGCTTTTTAAAATGCTATGATATGACCTAAACTTAGACAACTAACTGTCAGACGGATTCGTGGTGTGATTGTGCTGACTTTTCCTGATGGTAAGTGAAGTACCGTCCATAATTACGTACAAAATGATCATGTGTGTGCCTTAAAAGAAGGGAATAGGGATTGGGATGTATTTGGTCTTCAAAAAAAAATCATTTACTGAACAAAGGCAACAACGAGTTAGCACTTCACGTCGGTTTTCTGTGAACCACGTGTCGAATCGATCGAGCTGGCCCTTTCGTACTGTAGACATACATGTCTACAGCATCGCCGCTTATTGTTTATTATGATTAGTACAGTTAACCAGTCAAATGTTTATCAATATATGCGTTTTATTTCTTTCTTTATAACATAAAAACATACCGACGCTTTGAGTATCCTTATTTTTGGAAGTAGTTTAAATAGTACCATATAAAGATTAAATCCGTTCTTTGTAATATTTGTAAAAAGAATTTACATCTTTTTTGTGTTTGCTAACAAATTATCAAGTGTCAGAATAGGAAAGCGTCGGCGTGCAAGTCTCGTTCACAACAAAAAATCTTTATACTGTTAATCCGATTATAGGATAAAAGTCAAGGAAATGCCTCAAACGGCCGAATTTATCTTTGATTACATCATCTTCACCATTTAGATTTTCAGAATGTCAAAAATGTGCTGTACATCAGTTTTGATCGAATTTATAATATAGGTAGTAACTTTGGTTTCCATGATCTATTTTACATAGAAATGGGTGAAATAAAGCATTTAAAATTGTGTATTCCTAGATTTGATGAAGTAGATTCGACAAATATCTTCGCGCCTGTATCTGTGAAGGGGTAGGCCGAGGCTCATACTCGCCATTTCTCTGACTAATTTACATCTCATTGTATGACAGACGAGGCTATAGCCATAAAGGGCGCAAATGCACGTGTAGATTTGTAATCGAAATTCATCCAAAAATTCTGATCATAAGGGTATTTTTGCAGTGATATTATATTATGATGTAATTTATAGAAATGTTGGAAATATCAAATTAAACCTTTCATTTGGGTCGAAATGACAATTGATTTTTAATAAACAACATACAAAAATTGGTTAAAAATAAAATACCTAAGTAAAAACGATTACACATTGCTCTAATTTATATCGCTTGAAGATAAATTTTTTTATAACGATTACTCAATGTAATGAAACAAATGCAGTTAATTCGAGCATGACCCGGTATTGATCTTCGGCGCATTCCCTCTTGAACTTTAATATAAATAGCTATGAATGTTAAGGTCATCGAGAGATTTTAATCCGAATATCGATCGCTATCAGACATTTAAAACTTCGAAGAAGTTGTTTTAAAAACTTTGTATTCATGAATGAAATTTAAATTTAAATGATGAAAATTAAATTCTATAAGATTCTTCGACTGAAGGACCGTATTGAATTTAATTTTAATATTATTTGCAAAGATAATTTGGTTTATGGAAAGCTGATTTGCCAGAATTAACTAAATAAGTCAATCCTATGCAGCAGCGTGCTCAACACCTTCAATTTTAGAACCCCGACGTGTCAAAATCAAAGCTCTCCAATTTAATGTTGACTCAATAACCCTTTCAGAAACCGGCAGTTGTTTAGTTTTTAGTTTATGTTCTTTTAATGTATTATTATAGTATAATACAAAATTCGTTGCTTGCATTTATACAGGTGACATTTTTTGAACTTTTTCAAAGTCTCTCTAATTAATGCTCTGTAATCTTCAGAATTATAACCATCCATGGTTTATCACTAGATCCATTGGGAACTGGATTGTTAAAGTTTTATTTTTAAACTTTGGATTTTGGTTTATGTGATTTTAATTGATCACCAATATGAGACTTTTGAATAGATTATATTTGCAGATAATAGCGCTAGAACCTCCACAGACTATGGGATAAAACAAAACATAATAATTTACTTTCTTCGATGGCAAAGTTAAATGGTCACCAAGAGGTTAACCGAAGCCTATGACGGACACAAATAGACAGACAATATCCATATTTATAAGTACTTTCATCTGTTAGCAATGATAGACGTCTCGTCATGCCGTAATGTCAGTCTTATGTTCAAGTAGGATGTTGTGTTTGCGTATGCTTATAGAAAATATCAAATTTAATGTGTAAATGTTGCTTTTTAGCATATAATCCTGTTATCGTGTTTTGCCTCCTTGGTTAGTGGGGCTGTGGGTTCGATACCTAGGTCGGACAAAGCTGTTTTTTTGATCAGACACGTGACAGGTCGGAAAAACTAAGCGAAACCCTTTTGGCAAAAGCTTGAAAAGATATGTTGGCATATCACAAGCATTAAATTAAGAATATGTTTATTTCAAATGTCAATGCATTTAGTATGACCGATTGCAACTTCAATTATTCAAGACAACGTGCGCATAATGATATTAATTAACAACATTACACCCTCACGTATAATATTGACCGACTAGCAAAAATAGATATTGTTGTGATAAGATTATTTTTATACTAATTTTATTCTCTTATCTTTACTCAATGACGCCCTAAATAGATGAAGGGCACTTATATAGAGACTTATTATACTTTGAGTAGGTAGCATAACATATACCTAATTTCTATAAATAACATTTTCTCAAATTTTTATTATTTCAATGATAACAGACATTTCGATAGTACCATTACTTATGGTGAAGTCGTCAAAATAGTACTATATGCCAGCTCGGAAAATTTCTAAGTCCATTGGTTAATATTTCATACTAATTTCAAATGATACGAATTCGAAAGCCCAACTCGATACGAATTCTATTGTCAAAAATATTCCTGCTAGGGTCGCTGGTAAATTACATGCAATACATACAATACATACATATATTCCATGTCTGTAAGTAAATGACTGTACCATGTCTGTAGGGAATTCATGGTGGAAGAATGAAGAAGATGGAAAATACTTAGATGCTATCTAGAAAAAACTGAACTGTAAATACGTAGGTACTACGTAGTGTTTGGAATTGGACAATGATTTTCACGTAGATCTTAATTGTCTATTATACATATCCAGTTACTTTCATGGACCTTTGACAAGTGAAACCAATGTAACTCATAATTTCACTTTGTGATTGTTGTTGGGACTATTCAATCAGCTATTTGGTTTGACTGAATTTCTTATTAAAAATATTATAATATTAATTATAGTAGTTAATGTTAGTAAAAGTGAAACACCAGTTCCAGTTGTTTATTGGCTACACGTTTTCACATGTCTGTCTGCAATGTTTAGCATACACCCCGGAATCCTATTGAATTCAATGGACTTTCTATGGTATAAAGCCGTGGGTTATGGGAGCATGTGTAGCGAACCGCGGAGACATGTGCGCTCCGAATTGACTGGATTTATGGGTTTGTTATGTTGACAGCATGCGAATGCGAACAGGTTGGAGTTAGTTGCGAATTTACAGTAGCAAATTATAAGTAGTCAGTTGCGAAATAGATTTATTTGATAATTTGGATATAAATAAGAAATAAATCACCAATATCATCATCATCATCATCAGCCACAGGACGTCCACTGCTGGATGCTAATAATAAATTTTAATGTATTTTCCATTATAATTAATCCGTTTTTCAATCGAATTATTATTTTTTGCAAATTATTTTAGAATTCCTGACCGTCTTGGTTACTTCGTAAAATTTATGTAACCTTTAAGATCATACAACGCTATTAGGTAATTCAAATTATCCATTAGTATGCGACAGTTGACATGTTTGACTAATTATAGAGAGAAGGAGCGGATTCAAAGAGAGCAGCTGCGAAGCACCTTGAAAACAGAAATTAGCCGCTCTTTCAGATTTAGAAGACCTAGTATTGTGAGGTGTGGTGTTTGTTGCAGCGGTTGCATTGAAAATTATGCACGCGAAAGTTTGTATGTTTGATGATCAATCATACGTAAGATGACATTAAAGGCACGCATGTAGATTTAATTTAGGACATAAAATATCCTTTCCAGGTCAATACCTTGGAAGATACTGTTACCCAAACTCAAAACTGGGCGAAGTGGAAACGCCTAAGTAGGATGGCGGACAGAGGTATTGTTAAGTCTGGATAACTCCAAATAGAGAGAAATCCCATAGTTAACAAAATATTAAGTTATATATTTCAGAGAATAATAGGTCGATCTGAACATTTTTGGGGGAGGCCTTCGTTACTTGGTAGGATTACTCCTATATCCAGCACTGGATGTCATGTGGCTAATGATGATGATAATTATATTTTAGAACTTGGGTGCTATTTTGGAACCATAAAGCGTTTAATCAACCATGGCATTCCCCGAATGCATAAGTAAGAGGCCTCTTAAAAATTTACGCTATGACCAATATTTGTCCACTCACTTAGATAAGGAAAACTCTTAATTAATTCGTGATTCGGTCTAACAAGTTATAAGAGGCACTTCTGTGGTCGTGTAAAGACCTCACTTTATAGGAGAGAGAGATAAAGTTTGGAGCTACATCATTCCTATCTGACTAAGTCAATATGGGTTAATAGATTTCTATTTTATTGTTTCTAGTTGATGATTTGATTTTGAAAGATCTTGGTCGGGGCCTTCTTTTTAAGTCTGTGCAGTTACTATAATGATATAATTTAATACAATAAAGTCTACATTGCGGTGGAGTTTATCTTAGTTTGCATGTTTTATTACTTTTACGAGCATAACAATGTCCCAAGATTATGAGAATTCCAAGAAGCGAGTGAAAGTACGCCTCTTGTAATTGTAGGAGAAACCTATCATTTTGTTCTTAAAATAGCATTACGTATTAATATATTAGTTTCATTGAATACATGTTGCATTTTAAGGTATTTTTTTTATTTTAACGAGTCATGATAATTTATCTGTTAACTTTATAGGATAGCTAAATACACCCAACAGTTGCTAATAGTTCTAAATTCTAATACAAATATCTTGGAGTCATGGGTATCAACTTTGAGGGATTTACGTCTGTAGATTGGAAGTCCATTTTTTTTACAGATGTTCAATTATTTGCTAACAAACACCGTAATTACGAAGATCTAATAAAAATACGGAAGCAATTCCAGTGCAATGCACGATTCTTACAAATATATAAATTCTCGTCATTTACTAAATCTAAAATGATTTTGTCGTTGAAGTTTTTTTTATTCCGTCGATCAATTTTCGTTTGCAATACCTGGTGACTTGAAGCATGAGATGGTATGCGGTGCCTGTCATCGCACTATTGCCAATAGCATCTTACTTATGGAATGCTGCCAACCACTTTGCGACATTGTCATATATTAGATAGATCTTCATATATTAGATAGATTTGGATTAGTAACACTAGACTTGTAGTATTGTTTGTGTGTTCTTAAAAATGTTCATGTTTTATTCTATTCTCTAGTTCTTTTATGTTTAAACTCCTATTTTGCTGGTGTTATCTTCCATATCATTTTCTTTTACGAATTGATTTATACCAAGTGTGGTTTCTGTCTGAGTTTCAGTCTCTTTTATTTCATGTTTACCAATGTTAAAGATTACTACTTAAACTACATCATAATTAATTGCATTTATCACCCCGCTATCAGTGCAGCCGCACATCGTCGTGCGCTCCGCGGCATCGCAGTTCGTTTTGGTTTTAGGTCGTCGCCGGCTTACATAACAATTGAATAATGACTCGTACGCACCGGCTCGTCCGTCTGCGCATGCGCTAACTATAACACTATCATAGGATGCACTCACACGATGCTCTATTGACAGTTCACGCACACATAGATCCAGTTCCTAGAAAATCGCCTGAGCGGCGGTAGAGCCCAGACCTTACAGAAGTAGAATGCGGCCACGCTGGCTCAGAAAGTATTGTGAAAGAGGACGCAGAGCCAACTAAAGACGACATAGTAAGAGCGGCAAGCCTTGGCAATGGATGCGATAAACAACACGTTATTTAAACTTTTTGTGCGATTGTTGTGTATTTTTGTGCAGGAACGAGGGTTATTGATGTTAAAAATCATATTGTGATGAAAGTTGCTAAGAATAAGAGATATAATTAGAGGAATGTAGCGAAGGTGATAAATATTGACAATGTCTGTATAATTTGAAATGTCACGGTCATTTTCATTGAAGCTAGAGTCCTTACAGTTGTCGATTAGTTTAGATGTTTGTGAGGTAGTAGGTGTCTCGTATACAACAGCTGTATAGGTATTATAGAGGTAGTTGTGATGTTTCTACTGCTAAGGAACAGTATATAAAGTACAGTACCTGTGTAAAGTTACATAGTATTATGATACCGTTTGATGTCGCTTAATAACGACAGTATACCAGTTCTTTCTACGTGCCCTTACCCCAACTTAATGTGCGGTCGGCGCAACACACTTTTTTGAGCATGTTGCAAAAAGGATATGGATAAGTTTTTATGGCCGGCTGCCTGCCTGACGTCAAGCCCCTTTAAGGGATCCAGTCCCAGGCAAATTAAAATAGGAAATTCGCTTTGCCTGATCTGGGAAACAAATCCAGACCTGCCACTAGACCAAGGAGGCGACTGAAGACAGTATACCAGTTACGACTTGGTAATTATTATTGCTGCTACTGGTCACTTTCTCGTCTCGTCATAAAAGTTGCATAAAAATATATGTAAAGTATTTTTTCAAATTAACGTCAAAAGCATAATGTATCTAAGGTTTTAGTACTAGACTCGAATATTTCACACTTCGGACATCACCTATGAATGGAAAAGTTTAATCATAATCTTCTTGTTCTTGCTCGATTTTACTACTAAGATCGATGTAAATGTATTGTCATTTTACAACCAGCTACTTGCTAGTAGCTACTCCTATTTAATCAAAGCTGCATAAATATTGGTATTGTGTGTGTATACGTACCTGCAGACTTTCGTTTCATATCAATTGACACATGTTTAGACAAAATCACGTCATGTCTTTTCTTAGTCTATATCTTTAATTTATCATAGACCTACTTTCGCGTGATAAACGAGACGGAATTTTCCTGCAGGCCGCATTTCGCTAGTATTAAATCAATGCTAGATATTTCGTTGTTAATCGTATGTAGTTCATACATGTGAGAGGGAGCTAGTCTAAACCAGCACGACTGGTCAGTGTACACATGGCGTTATATCACTCACGTGCACGCCGCGGCTGGAGTAACGTTTTACGATAATCGCTAGCTTTATGAGTGTTCGGATGATTTCCGACTTTATGACCGACTAGGAGACTTTGACGGAGTTAAAATGAAAATCGTGTTTTATTGTCTTTTAGAATGTGCTGTAAAGAATATTGGGTGTGAGTACACGATTAAATTAGCGATCTTGTTTTAGATTTTTGATAGTGAGTGATAATATATGAAATTTCCTATCAACATACTGAATTTAAGTGTCATGCTTCATCTTACATCCTCACTTTTACTATCGCCGAGTAGTTAAATGCCTATTCTTCCGACAGTAAAGTGACCATACTATGTCGAATTTTCTGTTTTATGAGTACTTTGAAGATAGTTTTACTGAGCCAAAATGAAACTGTTGTTTTATTGTCAACTGAAAATACTTTTGGCTGTCAAGAATGTTCTTAAGTGATGGTATTAACGATGTTTGTGGATTAACGGTATTTGCTCAACAGACCAACCCTATAAAAGTAATAGCCAATGCACTATACCTTGGAATTTTTTAAGTAGTTTTACATAAAAATAGTTTTATTTAAGTGTTGACTGGCTATGTATCATCGTTTCGACATTCGAGGATTTTAATAGCATAGTGCCATTTCTAAGTGGTGTTCAATAAAGAACGCCAGATGCCTGGCGCCAGTCGTAAAGGTTTCCTAGGATAGTTTGATTCCTAGGCATTTATTATGATGTTCTGTATAAACAAAAGTATAACGACATTGCTTTTATTTTTATTTCTGAACTCTTAAATACAGGCAAAGAGTTTTCTGAGAAAACGTATTCAGTATTAAATATTTTATTTATTGTAACAGTAATACTTTGATAGTTATATGGAACGAGTGTATATTGTTCCAATAATTTGACGTGTATAGCAGAATATGTGTACCTATTACTTTAACAGTAAATCTATAAAATCACTTTTTCTTTATTGACCTCATCCTACTTTAATGTGGGGACAGCACAACGCATTTTTGAAGTGTGTTACATAAGAATTTAGTTTTTTCGGCAAGCTGTGTACTTCAACGCCTTTTTAAAGGGTCCAGTCTGGAAATCGTATTAAAAAGTTAGCACTCTGCCCACAGACCAAATGAAAACAAACCAAGCGACAATGAATTTAAATCACATAAGCAAATAAAGCTGCGGTTGGCAACGTGATAATCGTCAGTATGTTTTCAAGATCCGAACGTCTAGATTAGAAGTATTGAATGCTAAATCGTACTAATGTCAAGTATACATTACAATTCGTAATGTATTTGCATAGTACATTGTTCGTGTGTTTGAAAAACTAATTTATTTTAATTAAGTTTTGGTTGAATGAATGGAGTTGCGTGCGGAATAGGAATAAGTCAATATTTGGGCTTCCTTCATCTTCGTATTGGTAATGGAATTGATTAATACGAAGTACGACTACTGTCTTAAGGTCTCGGGTTCGATCTCCAGTCAGGTATCGTGATGTGTTTTTTATTCAGTATCAACCTGGAGTCTGGAATTTGTCTGATGTCGCGATAGACGCTCTCCTTGTCATATCAGACAGAAATGAACTCGGCGAAACTCCATTTCGCCTTTACCTACTCTTTCGAGGATACAGGCGTGTGCTTATGTATGTATGTGTAACATTAAATTTACCGAGAGTTGTAGTATTATATTTTTTTAATTATTGTTAGATATTGATATGGTCGCCTCCTTGGTCTAGTGGCAGCATGTATGGGCTGTGGACTGGGAGGTCATGGGTTCGATTACCAGGTCGGGCAAAGGGAATTTTCTGATTTAATTTGCTCGGGACTGGACCGCTCAGAGGGGGTTGACGTCAGGCAGGCAGCCGGTAGTAAAAACTTAGCCAAATCATTTTCTGCAACATGCTACTTAGCCAAATCATTTTCTGCAACATGCTTGAAAAAGTGTGTTGCGCCGACCCCACATTAAAGTGGGATAAGGTCAGGTAGAAAGAAAGTTAGATATTGATATGATGTTATGATTATTGTCGTAGAGTACTTTTCCTTTTAATGTCATTACTGTCTTCTATATTTTCTTAAACTGTAACCTTATTTAAAGCATTATTGTTCTATATGTTTCCTTAATAAAAAAATGGATGTCCAAATAATAGAGATAAACATTCAAAGTCAAGGGTCAAGACTGGAGAAAACAATTGTTTCTAAAAGTTCAAAGTTGGTTCCGCCCACTGGTTTGTTTATCTATACGCACCTCATTATATCTGTGAAATGAGTTGTGACATGACCGTGACCATTACGCAAATGTTTTGATAAACTGACATGTTGCGAGATACTACTGAGGCCCGACGCCCGAGAAGCAGGTCGATTCGCTAAGGTTTGTGAAAACAACGTTGCGGCATCGTTGCGGCAACGATGTTTCAGCAAGGTACAAAGCGCATGTACTAGCGCTATGTGTGATGACGGCGCTTATGCGAACTAGCTCTCTCGAGCGGGGCGTTTGACATAAATGTATGGAAAAAGGTATTCTAAGACCCAACAACGTTGAACGCTCCGTCGATCTCAACGATGTGCGCTGCGGGAGCGAGGCGTCGCGTCGATCTCAACGTCGCGTCGTGGCGTTTATTAAAGAATCCTGCTGGAATAATTTCGACAATCGAAATCTTGTTGATATACTACTAAATACTAAATAGGCTGTTACATATAATTTGCGCACTAAGTTTCTGTCAATTGACCGCAACTCACTAATAAATAATAATAATAATAATAGCCATGTAATAAAACTCACTAAAACTCACTCACTGAACGGAAACTCACTAAACTGAACTAAAACTCGTGAGTGGTAGAGCCACGCTGTAGACAGTTACGTCTACAGCACGAATGGGCCGGCTCGACCGGTTTGATACCACTGTCACAGAAAACTGACGTAAAGTGGCAGCTTGCTGTCGCGTGAGTCGTGGAGTGAGATTTCCAGTGGCCCATTTACCCCCCCTCCCTTTCCCAATCCCTTTATCCTTGTTATAAATAGTTTGAGGGTGAAAATAGGCTGTAATTAATTAATACACGCGTTATTTATTTCATTAAATTTTTTATTTATTAGTTTTATTCAAAAACCATAAACAATATTGCATCTGGGTTGACACAACCCTCCTCTTCCATTCCCTCCTTTTAGGTTGGCAACGCACCCATGATTCTTTTTGTGTCTTGGGTGTCTATGGGCAGTGGAGATCACTTACCATTAGGTGACCCATCTTTGCTCTAAAAAAAAAACTAAGCAACTTGTCTAGTAGTATCATCGATATATTAATTACCTAGATGCACAGTTGACGCTCGGAAAATGGGACAGCAAAGGAGTGCTTAAGCACTCGTTTTGCATATAGTCCGACGCCGATGGAATTCTAAATTTCAAAATTCAAATTTAAGAACGCTTGCTCATTTCCTTTAAAAAGCTACTTTACTACACGTGCATAGGGTTATATTTGTGTTGATTTAATTAGAACTTGTGATCTTTTTCTTTGTTTTATTCCTGAGATCACTTTTTAGGAGGATATTTGCAAAGAACTGTGCATCTAGGGTATATTATATTGATGAGTAGTATACATAGAAGTTTTGGTACAATCATATACTTTTAAATGTAAAATGAATTAATGAAATTAATTGTCAATATTGCTGTTGAAGATTGTGTTGGTAAAGTCTACTTAATTTTTAACAGAACCTCGGTAAAGTATCATCCGATTTAATTTTGTGTATTGTTATGGAGTTTCGTGCTTTTTTGGCTGAGCTATTTAATTTGGAAAGTTCTACTAAAAAGTCAATGCAATACCGTAATACGATAGTGTCAACTCTCAATTACCAAAACTATTTTAATTGTTTTAATTACAGACATAAATAAAGGCGATCCCAAAACGTAAACGCCACATTAAAATCACAAGCACGTGTGTACTGTACTGAAGTTATTATGACATTTATCTGTCTATCTGTCATGTGGATTGTCGCAGCATCGCAGCTCACTTGAGATGTTTAACGACATTTTTATTGTTTTCTTTTTATTTATCTCGGCAGATAACGTAACCCTACGTACGCGGTTAATTAAAACTGATTTTCTATATTGAATTTCTTAGTAATCAATGAAATTAAGGTTATATTTTGTAATTGGTTATATACATTTATAATAGCTGCCTACAGACTGCCTCCGTGGCGTGGTGGTATTTCGGTACGACTATGATTCTGAGGTCTCGGGTTCGATCCCCGGGTCAGGCAAAGTGATATTGGATTTTTTCATATCAGCCCGGAGTCTGGAATTTGTACCCGATATGGCGATAGGCTCGCCCCCTATCACATCTGGGACGAAACTAAGCTCGGCGAAATGTGGGTGTTCTAGTTCGCTAGTGCACCTCTGCCTACCCCTTCGGGGATACAGGCGTGAGCTTATGTTATGTAATAGCAGCGATAGCTCTGTTGGGAACGGTACGGACTGCCGAGACGACTGTCGGAGGTTCGAGACCAACTTCAAAAGGGAGTATACACCTCTGACTTTTCTATGTTAAGTGTATTTTCATTGTGAAATATCGATTGCTATAACGGTGAAGGAAAACATCGTGAGGGAACCTGCCTACCTGAGAATTTCTTTACAGGAATTTCGAAGTATGTGAAGTCTACCAACCCGCATTAGGCCAGCGTGGTAGACTAAGGCCTAACCCCTCTCATTAGTAGAGTAGGCCTGTGCCCAGCAGTGGAACAGTAATATACAGGGCTAATATTATTATTATTATATCGATACGTTGATCACTGGATGCAGGCCGCTTGCAACAGGTCGATCTGGAAATCTATGGGGGAGGCCTATGTTCAGCAGTGGCTGATGATGATGTGATGATGTCGATAAAATAAAATAAAATAAAATAAAAATGTTTATGGGGACGTAGGTATATGAAATGCACTTATGACAGGTCACAACAAGGTCTAGGTACATTTATATAATAGTCATGTTATATCCCACTTTTATAGTCTCGCCCTCTATCACTAGGACGAAATGAGCATGAAATATGTGTTATCTGGTCTAGTATGGCCCTGCCTACCTCTTCGGGGATATAGGCTTGAGTTATATGTTCAAACGCGAAGTAATCAATAAAGCAGTGTGTGTTTCAACATCAGTAACGGTGGCGCATGGCGGCGTGACTTGAAAAAATATTTATTAACCAGTCATTACGGTTCGATCTATTTGTGTTTATTGAAGCAAGCATAATGGCGGACACTGGCGCGACTCGCGGGTGATTTGACTCGAATTGCTATTGTTATCATAGCCGTAGATCTATAGATGCCGCAAGTATTTTGTCTGTTTGATAACGTGTCACCGTTTGGTGTAATGTTGCATTTGAGTGGTAGACTGGCAAACGAGCTGATGGGTCACCTGACGGTAAGTGATCTCCACCGCCCATAGACACCCAAAACACAAATAGAATAATGGGTGCGTTGCCAACCTAAAATATGGGAATGGAAGTGGAAGGAAAAGGGATTGGGAAAGAAGGGGGGGGGGGGTTACCGTTAATCACTCACCGAACGAAACGCGAAAGCAAGCTGCCACTTTACGTCAGTATTTGGTAATTCAGTGGTATCGGTCAGGCCGGCCCATTCGTGCTGTAGACGTTTCTGTCTACAGCGTGTCTCTACCACTTAGAATTATTAGGTTATGGTGATAGGCTCATCTCTTATCACATCTGGGACAATTATCTCGACGAAATGTGGGTGTCCTAATTCTTTAGTTCTATTCGCGTCTGATTCTTCTCGTTCTTGCCGCTCTTTTGGGTGATCTTATGTATGCATGTACAAGAGATCGTCTACTTGCGCCGTCTATTTGTATCTATGTCTATGATGATATTAATTTCGGTTCTTTGTAATAGATTCGGCTTTTTGCCCGCCTATTGTGAGTTGACCCTTGTTTCATCATATAGAAATAGAGGACTATGTCGCATATCAATTGAGAAACTAACTTAGAAACGAAAGGCAGTAGGATGCCTTCTTCCTACCTGGCCTAATCCCTATTCCCCTTCTTTTGTGTGTCTTGGATGTTCATGGGCCGTGGAGATCACTTACCATTTACCCACATAGTAGTTTGCCAGCCTCTGCTATCTATTGCACATTTCTGTTGTTGTCTACATTTGGTTGTTGTAGACAAGAGCTGAATGTTTTGAATGTGACTAACTTGATCTACCGCTTAAAATGTCTCGCACTGGGAACTAAACCCAGAAGCTTCGGGTAAACAATATATAATGCCATCTATTATCTTTATATTAAAAAGTGAAGCGAAAACTTTATAACCATTTTTCAGAGAATTGCGGTAACGTGCGTGCGTGAAATATCACACAGTTAAAGTTTGAATGGACAAGTGCATAAAGCTTTTTTTTTTATAAACTGCATTAGAAAATGGCAAATTGACTGTATAGCCATGATAAAACTTTTGATTATAGAGGCTTTTAACAAATGAACCTTAAAAAAAATAACACCCGACAGTCACACACATAGTCCCAACGACGATCCATATTAAGTAGTACCTACATAGTCCTGACCCCACACTAAGATCGAGTCTTGTGTTGTGGGAATCAGGAACTACGGGAGACTTTTACACAACACCCTGACCCGAAAAAAGGATCTGTGGGCCGTACAAACATTTGTCTCGGTGCGGGGATCGAACCCGCGGCCTCTCGCTTCACAACCGGCTACTCGCCCGCTGCGCCACGGAGGCTGTAAAAAGGTCAAAATTAAAAATTAATTGAATTATGGTCGAATTTCGTCCAATGGGCGACCACTAGTAAATATGGATGTAAAAGCAAGTTTGTATATCTATGTGGGACGTGGCAGAAACGGTATTACTTTGCATGCAGGTGTTAAATCTCTGCATTCGATAAGATTAACTCGACTATCTTAAGACTTAAATTTATAGTTTAACGAAAATGCTTTCCACTCTGTATCTAGAAGTCAATATGTCTGTTTCAAATCAAATCAAATCAAAAGAAATCAAAATATTTATTGTATCCATGAACTGTTTAAACATCCTCATTTCTTAAGTTTACGCGAATATTATACATTGAAATAAAACTATTCTTACGGATTCTATCACGATTAGACTGCAAAGCCTTCGAAACGTCGGGAATAATAATTAAAACCTAATCGTGATAGAATCCGTAAGAATAGTTTTATTTCAATGTTTAAACATCATTTAAATTTCGTAACATTATTACTTTACCGCCGTTCAGAAGGCCGTTTCACCAGAGAAGAACGGGCAAGAAATTCTGGCGTTGCTTTTTTTAACACCAGTTTACAATCAGTTATTATTACAGTACCAAATACAGAGAATACCTTAAATGAGAGCACCTAATCTATGGTAACAATAGCTACTAATATAGTAAAAAGTAACATATAAGATGACTCATTTAGCGACCCCCGCAGCCACGGACAGTTGAATTGAAACAAACAGAACAGTTCAAACAGACCTGTCTCACAAGCAGCACCCTTTCACGAGTATGACGCAAGTGCCAGTCATCGACATCCTCAACCATGTTGCAGGCAAGGGATCAACCCGGCACGCAGTCAATGTGGTAGAGTCACACTGTGGACAATTGTGTCTACGGCATGGATGAGCCAGCTCGTCTGGGTTACTACCAGTCTTTCACAGAAAAGTAACATAAAATAGCAGTTTGCTCTTGTAAAATTTTCTTCGTTGAAGGCATAATTTTCTTTACGTTCTTTTCCAAAGCTCATTAATTGATTCATAATGCATCATATGAAGTCGCTGGATGCAGGCCGCTTCCAACAGATCGATCTGGAAATCTTTGGGGGGGGGCCTATGGTCGGTGGACGTCCTATGGCTGATGATGGTGGTGATGATGAGGATGATGATGATGATGATGATCTCATAATAATATTACTGACACTCTAAGGATGTAGTAGCGAAAGGTTTACAAAACTTGATTTCAACCAGCTGGTCTTTGCCACATTATAGATATAGGCTAATAAATAGGCATTATGTAGAAGAGAAAATTCGCATTGGATTTCCTTTTGAAAGTGCTCACCCTTCGCCACAATAGGGACTAGGAATAATAATTGGGTTACATTCATCACACACTGACTAGACATGATATTTGGTATACAAAAAATAAAAGTCTTAAATTGTTTCGTATGAAATTTATTTTTTTCTCTTCAATCTTTGCCGCCATACAATTAGTCGAAACTAAACAGAACAAACCAGTTTGTGGACCGAATAAAAACACGATTGCCAATATTTGGAGTCAGTTGAACAATAAATTCACCATTGAAGTTGTAAAAGAGAAAACCTTGATTAATCTTTTTATGATAGTTTTTTAATGCCTAGATTCGAAGATTGTTAGAGCCTAGATTGCGAGAGGTGTACTTGCATCTCCCTCCCACAGTGTTGCTAAGACATTTCCAAAATTACCTCAGTTTCATTTTATTAGCCTTTAGTCGTTTAAACTTTCGTTTTCTGTTCCACTTAAAACCATATAAGTTTCATTGACATTTAAATTAACTGTATTTTGAGAAGGCGCAGCTTTTTTCGCTGTGAAATTTGTAAAAAAAATGTAGAGTAACTATCATTACTGTAAAACCTTAAATATGCCATAATATTACGTGAAAGTCAGTCGTGACTTGTGACATTATGACTTACTTTATGTCTACATTTATAGGTTATACGTTTAATGGCCTACAATGCAAGCCTAAAGCACTTTAGTAGATTCCATATACCTTCGAAATCACAAAAAAGACCATTCAGATTTCTTCATCATTGACATAATTACCATTTCTACATTTTGTGTTGGATTAATTTTTCGAATGATTACAGCACCCATTTGAAATGTTAGATCCACCCTGGCAACCCTGTACCATACAGTAGAGAATGCCAAATTTCAAAAAAAGATTCTTGTTGCGCGTGCGTTGTAAACGCACACCTGAACTGCGACTATTGACCTGGGTGTGCATGTTTTGGTAATACATGTAGTATGACATTCTGTAAAAGTTTGTAACATTTTGGTAATAAATAAATTCAAATAGTTCTCTGTTATAAGCGTACTATCATCATTATCATCATCATCACCAGCAATAGGACGTCCACTGCTGAACATAGGCCTCCCCCAAAGATTTCCATATCGACCTGTTGGAAGCGGCCTGCATCCAGCGACTTCCTGCGATCTTCATCAGGTCGTCGGTCCACTTTGTAGGTGGACGTCCTACTATATTATCGTATAATTCGGATAAATTTCTAATATTTTAGTTAGCATGTATTAGAAAGCCTATTTGACGGTTAGCAAAATTAGTAATATTCAAACCGTAAGAGTTCACAAAATAGATTCATTAAAAGAAATCAATTAGAAGATATTGTAAGGAATGCCTGAATTAGAAACTTTGCCAGTAACATACACAAAAACACTTTTAGACTACAGCTAGACGACTTAGGCAATCGACCACGGGCAGTTTTTTAAGCCTTTTATTGCCTATTGGTTTTGGTTTGAGGAAAACTGGTTCCGTGGAAGATTTTGTTTTTTTCGCAAAAGAATTGAACGAACCATTCACAAAGTTTTTTAGAACAATATATCGATTTCATGGTATTATTTTAATGATAGAGCTCCGTTTAGACCATGACTTTGATGGTTTAAATCACCGCCGTTATAATATAGGCTCTCAAGGTCTTAAGCTGACATTTTTAGAAGGCATTTGACTTTGCTCTGATGTAACTCAAAATTTTCGTGCGAATAGTTTCTTTCAGGTATGTGTTTTAATTTGGAAACAAATGTTGTGCATACTCGCAATATCTCATCGAGGCTATGTATGAGAGGCTGCGGGTTCGATTCCTGCATCAATAAAAATGTGTGTATGACCCACAGATATTTGTTTCGGGTCTTCCTCTTTCTGATGTTCCTGATACTCACGACATATGTCATGTTACTGTGGGGTCAAGACTGTGTGTGACTGTTGGGTATATATTTAAAAAAAATGCCCACAAAGACAGTTATGCTCGAGCTTTTGTCACATTTTCTAGCACTTTTGGGATAAATATATCTAGAGTAGTTGTGATATGTGAACACATTGCAATGTGGATTGTGCTCCGTAAAAGAAAAATAAATTCAGAGCCAAATTCACGTGGTTGGTTGTTTTTTTTACATTTTTATGAGTCTATCATCCTATTTCTATGTTTTGGCGTGTACAATAAAATCTATTTCGCTCCACGACGCTCTGCTTACGCTACATTGAGCGTTTGTCTTTAAAATATCTTGGCTATTAAAATTCTTATGTCAATTGTTGTGGAAACTAATAGTATAGAACGGTAAACATTTTGTTTTGTGGCTCCTTTTAGTGATAGATTATAGCTATTTAGTTTATTGTTGGAATCGGCATCTTTGTCTCTATTTTCATGTTGTCTTAGATAATAATGTGATATATCACATAAATAAGTTATAACACCCAAGAGACCCGTATAATTATACTGTTAACCCATACTAAGATATACTACATCTGTATCAGGAACTACGTGTGTATCAGGAACTACGTATCAGGAACTATGAGATACACGGTCTCAAAACACTCAGATTAAAACAAATATCTATGGTTTTTCGGTATCTCAACATTGCGAATTGCTAAAATATTTGTTTCGAACCCATGGTCTCTTGTTTCATAGCCAGCTACTAGTAACGAATTCTATTCTCCTGAGGACAATTCTCTCACATTTCTAATTCGAAAGGAATTCGACAGAAAGTTCACTTTAAAAAAAACAGTAAGACTTCATTTCCACTCCAAAGAAGTTCGAATTGTTTTTTTGTGATACCTACGCAAACGAGACACGAGATTCAAACGCGACACATTTTCTTACAATTGCATACAATTTTAAAATGTCACTGTCGCCTACTTTGTGTCGCAGTTGCCTGTCTCGATCATGTACTTCTTCAAAAATCAAATGTACATTTTAAACGGGAACTTTTTAATTCCGCCCAACTTGACACGGATTCAATTTGATTTGAACTCGTGTTGACCTCTCAGCTACCCTTGGCTCTTCTTGACCCTCCTGATTTCAAGGGTCTGGATTTCAACGGAGCTTGCTTGACTCCGAATAATTGTACTTGACATTTTGTGTTGTATTTAGCACCTTTTGTTTAATATTATGTTAAGGGTATCCCAAACCACCAGTTTAATATCAGTGACAGGAAACGTACGTGACATGGCAGCTCGCTGTTGCGATTCGATGAATGAGATTCCCGTCCCAATTTCTATTCCCCTCCATTAATATTTACATCACAACCATGATTCTATTCAATTCGTCTATGTGCGGTGGAGATCATTTACCACTTACCAGCCACCTGCTCGTTTGCCAGTCTCTGCTATAAAAATATGTAAATCATATTTGGCTCCTAATGCAACAGCTTTCCTTCCTTACTCAATTTCAATTTTTTTATCCGCCTTGGCTCGCTTCATACCAGATGCAAATCTCTAAACAGTTATAAAATTTGAGGCTTATTAAAATATCATTGTTGAGCCTACATACCGCGGATAGTAATGGGGTCTTATTAAATTTTTTATAGCTTCCGTTCGACAGTCACGTAGAACTGTATAAGTTTAATTGTTTGTTTAGATGAGTATTACATGTCTACGTTTTTTGAAGATAAGGCACTTAGTCACTCCCATTTATAATTCTTATCTCTTGTTTTTTTACGTGTAATTTTCAGGTCTAGTGCTTCTACTACTTAGGCACTTTTAATTTGGTGGATCTTTAATAATCCACGTAAATCCTCCATTGTTTTTAATGTTTCCATTTAAAATCTACCAGCTTGCTTTTAGGATCGTCCTAAACGATAAGCCCTAAGCTTTTGTGAACGTAATTCATTTTCGCGATTAAAATTTTTAAACTAAAATTTGAGTTTGGAAGTTGCATTGATTTTATTTCTAATTGAATAATATTATTTTATGAGCATATTACTTTCTTAGATAGAAGTAGTGTAGAGGTATAAACGTTGGCATGTAACCCAAGCTTTGCGTGTAACTACGATAGTTATGGGTTACATAATAAGTACGCTTCTGTTTGTTTTTATTGGGGTATTGTGTTACACAATTTTATTGTTTGGATTAAAATTTTATTTATGAGTTGATTGAGACATTTCTTTTTGTAAGCTTAGGTTGTGAGAGGAATTTTTGATTGTTAATTCAATTATTTTTATGGCCGCTTGTTCTTTTCTGATTGATTTTTATGAATGAAACATGTTTGATTATTTTTATTTTTTCTTAAAAAAATATTACTATTTTCGACCGATATCCAAAAAGGAGGATGGTCCTCAATTCGTCTGTATTTTTTTATGTATGTTACCCGATATCTTCGCCAAATGTGGACCGATTTTTAAAATTATTGTGTTCGATAGAGCTTATTCCAAGGGTGGTCCCATATAAATTTGTTCACGATCGGATAAGTTTTGAAGTCGGTTTGTTAAGTTTTTAAACTTGTGATTATTAGATTTCAGTTTGTTGTTCATGAACACCTAAGATGAACACACTGAAATCTATAATCTAATCTATCTGTCACAGTGCTAAATGGACTTGCAAATGTGTTAAATTACGAGAATATCTCGAATATAATATATGTCAGCCACTGTAACTCCTGTAAGCCAGGATCAACAATAGCATTGACACCGAGCAGGAAAGCACGGACAGTCTTTCAGAACGCATAACTGTTTTCATCCCGTAACAAGATTAATTAAATAGAAATAAAGATAAGGAATTGGAAATAAACGTTTTTATGTGATAAGAATTCAATAAAAACTAGCAAAACTATCTACCGAAACGAAGAACTTCGCTATCCGCCAAACAAAAATAAAACCAATCCACACAGAAAAAATTATGACTCAAACCATTACTATGTCTTATTTTATATTTAGATGTGTAAGAGCAGTAATGTAAATATACTGTTTGGCACTTACGTCGTTTTTGTAATGTGCTAAAATTCGCAGACGACACGGTGCCCATATTGTATGTTTTAAATTGAGCAAGTCTGTCGTAAATTTGGATATTATGAATGGAGTGACAAAAAATAAATGCAAACTACAGATTAAAACAAAGTTGTAAATAATTAGGCTTTGGTCCAGTTTTCAATGAAGTGACTGGAATTCGTTTGTAGGTGTGCAATTCGTTGTACCACCTCCGTGGCGCGGCGCAGCGGGCGAGTAGTCGGCTGTGAAACATGAGGTCGCGGGATTGATTCCTGCACCGAGACAAATGTTTGTGTGGCCCATAGATATTTGTTCCGGGTCTGAATGTTGTGAGACCGAAAGTCTCTGGTAGTTTCTGATACCCACGATACAGGTTACACCTAGTGTGGGGTCAGTACTATGTGTGTGACTGTTTGGTGTATTTATTTATTTTAAATGAACCATTGCAGCTCTCGACGGTCGGCAGAAGTATGCCGTCCTGATATTACTAAATATGACAGCACAGACCGATCCTGCAGGTGACTAGCTTGAACGATCCACTTTTGTGGATTTTACTGTTTGTAAAGCGATCAATATCACATAAGGTAGAGTGACTATACAAACAAGTTGAATTGAATTCGAAAGCCAAATTGCGGAGGTTTTACTGTAATATGATATTATTCATTCTGTTATATTATTGTACCACTGCTGTACAGGCTTCCTTAAGTATTTAGGTATTAATGAGAGATAGGCCTTAGTTGACTACGCCAGCCTAGTGCGGGTTTTATTATTTGTTAGAAATTAACCATTTTGCATTATTTATCTCATTATGTGTGATATTACAGTTTCTAAACGAAAGTAGATGCTCCTATGATTGCGCTAATTAGTTTGATTTCTCAGTATCAAACCGTGCGCCATTATCCCAAGATATGTTTTGCAGATTCATCTTCTATACAAAATTATACGACTTCAAACAAACGAAACTTGTATCAATCTTCATTGAAGCCTCACGTCACATGTTCATATTATAGGCAGTGTACACACTCAATTGTTTAAGACTTTTAAAATAGTGGTCAAATGTTTGTACCACGGCTAATTGCCAAAAGAGTAACGGTATTCGTGACGTAATAGGCATAGAGCAGACAGGGCGCAGACGCGACAAACAGGTTTGGTGATTTATAGCTATTGTAATATCTAATTATAATGTGGTGTGAATTTTGATAATTTGGGTTGCTAATTTTGTGGTGTTTTGTAATTTAAATTCAAATTTCGTTATGGCAAAGTTGTTTGATTCTGTGATTAGGCATCTAGACATGTGGCACTGATGATTTAGGCACCACACTCAAGTTAGTCAAATATGTAATATTATTATCTTAATCAATGACTGCCTCGGTGGCGTAGTATGACTACCGTCCTGAGGTTTCGGGTTCGATCCCCGGGTCGGGCAAAGTGATATTGGATTTTTCCATATCAGCCTGGAGTCTGGAATTTGTGCCCGATATGGCGATAGGCTCGCCCCCTGTCACATCTGGGACGGGTCTAAGTTCGGCGAAATGTGGGTGCACTAGTTCGCTAGTCGCTTCTGCCTACCCCGTCGGGGATATAGGCGTGAGCTTATGTTATGTGTTATGTTATGCAATTAATGTAATGAGTACACGTGAAATTTCTGAGTATTTAGAAATGTTTTTCTATTTATACATGTTTTAACACCTATACCATGGAGCAGAAATAATATTCAGTTCCTAAAACCCACTTCAAAGCTTTTGTCAAATATTTTGTCGTAACCTTGTCTTACTGATAATAAATAAGCTGTCCTCGTTACGCTTCAGCGAACTAGTGTAATGACTACAGCGCACTATTTTTGATAAGAATATTGCATTTATCAGTTCTACGAGCTATGTGTCCTGCCCACTGCCATTTCAACTTGCTAATCCTCTGGGCTATGTCGGTGACTTTCGTTCTTCTACGGATCTCCTCATTCCTCATTCGCTGGATGCAGGCCACTTCCAGCAGGTCGATCTGGAAATCTTTGGGGGAGGCCTATGTTCAGCAGTGGACGTCCTATGGCTGATGATGATGATGATTATTGCATTTACCAATGCTAAATGTGATCTAAATAATTATGTATTCAAAAATAAACTAATAATGCTTAATATAATTCCAAACATAAACATTATAGCGTGTTAATTTATCAGAATAAAATCCGTATAGCTTACCAAGTTTAATACCAACTTATAATAATATAAGTATAATTAAAACTGATTTGTCGGATATTACAGCTGGACTTTGAAAATAGCTTTTTACGAAAAAATATTACATTCTTAAATAGAAGTGACAACATATATTATGTTTTATTTTCAATTATTTTACGATGTTTTCTAAACTACCATTGATATCCAGAGTATATGTAATGTCTATAACATTTAATCTATGATAACTAAACAATGAGTTTAAAAAGAAAACGGAATAGTATCATCCATGCACTATGTCAGTAATGAGGTGATTGGCTTCCCGTGATAACTGGATATATATTTAACAATACATTTAAAAGTTTCTCATTAATTGTTGGATAGTTTGTAGCGCCTTTGTGAATCAAATAATAAAGCGATGTCGATGAAAATTGGCAGCAAGATACCTTAAAGCTTGATGAATAACATAGAGTTTTCGACCGACTTCCACAAAAGGAGGAGGTCCTCAATTCGTCTGTTTTTTTATGTATGTTACTCGATATCTCCGCCAAATGTGGACCGATTTTCAAAATTCTTTTTGTGTTCGATAGAACTTATTTCAAGGATGGTTCCATATAAATTTGGTCACGATCGGGAAATTGAAATTCGGTTAGTTAAGTTTTTGAACTTGTGAGTATTAATTTTGATCTTGACTTTTGAGTCTCAATTAAAAAACGTTATTAAAAATTAATAATGTTAATCATATTAAAAAAATGCTGCGCATTGATTACGTTTAAGTAATCCATACAAATGCTATAGACGCACATTGAGCGCGTTACGAATTCGATTGTCAAAAATATTCTTGCTCGGGCCACAGTTCGGATTTGTATCAGTGAGATTTCCGGATGCCTTCATAGCACTTCTTAATGTCCGTTCCTTTTGAGGTTGGCGACGTATCTACGAAATTTTTGATCTTAGTGTTTTATGATTTTTCAGAAGGTTCCTATCACATCTGGTACGGAAATGAGCGCGGCGAAATGTGGGTATCTATATTGCTATTTGCCTCTGCCTACCCCGTCGAGGATACAACTTTTATATAATTACAAGATACACCACAAATTTTGTCGTCACCCTCGGTGCACGAAATACTTGGATAACAAAACGCATAAGAAACGGGTATTGCAAATGCGTACATTTAATTGGGACATAATAAATCGTTTACGTGTCAATTAATTTTAAATTTAAAATATAATGGGTTACTTATTTAATTTATTGCCGCAGAGATAAGTGGGGCTTCTTAGAATAAACGCGATCTGATAATAAATAATCAACTTTTTAATTCTCACCACGGTATCGAGATGTTTCTTGATTAATTTAATTTTATCTAGATTGGTATGTGTTGCAATATTAGAGGTAATTATTTTTTAAGTGTTAAGACTGGAGAAGAAAGTAGTAAGGAAGAGAAAGACGAAGAAGGAAAGATAGACAAGGAAAAGGAACTGGATAACTATATTAAGAAGGAATAAGGAAAAAAGGATAAAGACTAACAGATCGACTTTAACTCCGATCGTGACCAAATTTATATGGGACTACCCTTGAAATAAGCTCTATCGAACACAAAAATAATTTTGAAAATCGGTCCACATTTGGCGGACATATCGCGTAACATACATAAAAAAAATACAGACGAATTGAGGACCTCCTTTTGTGCAAGTCGGTCGATAAAGGATGATGAATGGAAGCGACTAGATGCTGAAGGCAGGGCGTCAAGTCTGGCGCAATCTGGGAAAGTTCAGCAGTGGACGGGTACAGGCTGGTGATCATGTTAATGAAGAATTGAAGACCTACCCGCCCGTATCCCACTTCATTATGGGTTCGGCGCAACACACTTTTTTGAATTTAGTTTTTTTTCCGACCTGCTTGACGTCAACTCTTCTCTGGATGTGTCTGGCATTGCCAATGTTAATTATCAAAATAGTCGCCGTCTGCTCGTCTGCCTACGAATGCTAATAAAAACTAATATAAAGCGTGTAAAAAATAGAAGTGTTCATACTCTCGATTCACAAAATATCTTGAATCTACGAACCAGAAAAAACGTGTGACAAGAGTTGTTACGTCACACACATTAGCACCTTGCGGAAAACGGAAGTGCTATTAACACCTCTATATGAATCATATATTAAATGTATCGTTGTTTAAACTTTAAGGTACGTTACTTCTGGAACTTTGGAAGCTTTATCAGTGAGGTGAAGAAATCTTACATTCCATGATAATAATATGTGTGAAATGTACCAATATTCAAATCATTTAGTCTTCAAATAGGATATTTTATATCACTTTTCATGTCAATTACGAGTATATATTGAAAAAAAATGACGTCAGGATTTCGTGGCCATCCCTGAGAAGAAATGCCGAAACAAACTCAAGGGTTAAATAAGACATAATACCACTCGGAAAAGACCAGCGTGAGTGACTAAAGCTTTGAAGTTAATAAACGCCTGGCTTCATCTCTTGGATTACTGGATTGTCTTGTGATACAATTGTATTGGCTTTGTGTAAATGGTCCATAAATATAATCCGTTGACTTAAAGCCAAGTAAAAATATATACAGTACTCACTTAAGTTTATTTGATTCTTTATACATTATTCTAGTTAACGAATGACGCCGAATAACTGACTCCCAGCACGAATAATTGTCGACTATCGAACTCGTTTCGCGTTTATAACATTAATGTGAAGTTTTAGTGAGATATCATGAATTTATACCGAGCTCAATTCGAAAACGTAGTCGATAGTTACTCGTGCTAGGGCATTTGATTGGTTCGTCTCGACGATTCATTGTTCCACTCGATGATTTAACTTGTTTTTTGTACTATTTTACTTGAACTCTCAACCGTTTGTATTGTTGACAACTACATTTAGCACGCGACTGTGCTATTACATACCATAATGCTTTTACATTGCTGTTTTCAATGATCCATCATCATTTTCTTCATCGTCAGGCAAAGGACCTCCACTGCTGGACATAGGCCTCCCTCCAGAATCAAAGAAGGAATAATTATTGAAGTTTATATTGCTTGCGGTTACGCTAACCTATTCTTTCCCAGGACAATTGTATAGAGGTAGAATGGGCTGTCTCAATACCACTGTCTCACAGAAAACCGACGTGAAGTGGCAGCTCGCTGTTGCATTTCGTTTTAGTGAATGAGATTTCTAGAGGCCTATATATCCTCAATTCCTAAACCTAATGATTATTTTTGGTTGGGTGTTGGGCGGTGAAGATCAGTTACCATCAGGCAACCTAGGCTCGTTTCTTTAATATTAAAACAATCTTTTATATTCCAAGTGTTTACTAACTCTAGATTACAGTCGTATGGCTTCGTGAATATTTTACCAAACATCTGTGGGTATGCGGAGTTGGTGTGCATTCTGGTTTGAGACGTCTTTGCTTAGTAACAACGATAAACAACTGTAGGCCACGACTTAAGTATGCCCAACATTTGCAGATTGCCAAATTCCAACGCGTAGTCTGTATTTAGACAAATAACATAAGACATAACATAAGCTCACGCCTGTATCCCCGAAGGGGTAGGCAGAGGCGCACTAGCGAACTAGAACACCCACATTTCGCCGAGCTTATTTCCGTACCAGATGTGATAGGGGGCGAGCCTATCGCCATATCGGGCACAAATTCCAGACTCCGGGCTGATATGGAAAAATCCAATATCACTTTGCCCGACCCGGGGATCGAACCCGAGACCTCAGAACCGTAGTCGTACCGAAATACCACCACGCCACCGAGGCAGTCAAGTATATACGTATTTAGACAAATATTGAGCGAAATGTCCAAAGTAGTAACACGGGGCTAAAACTAGTAAGTACAACTAAGTATTTATTGGAATTTAAAATGAATAAACTGTTGAATTAAAAAGACACATCGTTTGATGCAATGATAACATAGCTTAGGAAATGCAGTATAGCAAGTTTCGTCGCTGTCACCATCAAACTCAATACTGTTTTTTTAAGAAAATGTGTTCGTTTAGTAATAAAAAAACATCTGTAAATGATGTTGCTTCTAGTTTATATCTATATGTTTGGCTCAATAAGTACTTCAGTATATTCATTACATTAAAGTATATTAAAATTGGTAGGGCCACGCTGTAGACAGTAACGTCTACAGCACGAATGGGGCGGCTCGATCGGTTTGATTGGTATCAAACCGGTCACAGTCTCACAGAAAACCGACGTAAAGTGGCAGCATGTAGTCGCGTTTCGTTCGGTGAGTGAGATTTCCGGAGGCCCATTTCCCCCCTCCCTTTCCCAATCCCTTCCGCCTCCCCTTCCATTCCCTTATTTTAGGTTGGCAACGCACCCATGATTCTTTTAGTGTCTTTGGTGTCTATGGGCGGTGGAGATCACTTACCATCAGGTGACCCATCGGCTCGTTTGCCAGGCTGTGCTATATAAAAAAACAAGTTATTCCAATTTAAGAATTCAAGACACAACCTATTTTAAGATGGTGTTACAACCTGTTAAAGCAAGCTTGTCTCGAATCTGTGTCTTTATTCTATATGACTAAACGTACATTTAACGCGCTTAGGTCATTTTGACTCCACTAAATTCATATGGAAAAGTATTCTTTATAACATTGTCTTTAAGTCTATTTTACAAAATGCGATGTGGCGCTTTAGAAACTCGTTTTGATCTGTGGACATAGAATCAGGCCCCTGGTGTCAAGTTAAATGATACTGACATAATGTTGTAGCGGCCAATACTGGCGTATTAAGCTATTACACGCTCACTGGGCTCTCCGGTTCATTGGAGTCAAACGGTTTTTGTCGGTAATTCGCCTGATCGCCAGCAATCTGGGGAATAGAGATTTCTCTAAGTGTTAAAGGGTTAAGGTAATTTGGTTTGTTGGATGGGGATTTTGGTTTTTTATCTTAGAAACATTTACTAGCATAATGTTGAAATAGATTTATGAGATGTTAGTGCCACATATGAGTGTATTCTAGCTAGATTGGGTGAATGTGGATGAATTTTATTAAGCGCTATAGGTACATATTTCATAATTCAGAAGTTTGAAATCAAAATCTAAGGAAAAGAGAGCTCTGTCTTAACACCATTTCATTCTTCTGTATTTCTTTCTAGAAATAAATATCATTTTTTACGTGATTTTTAAGTGGTCATAGTAAGGCAGAATTATTTTTGAAGAGATTTACATCGCCTAAGGCGGGATTTTCTCCACTTGTACATTAATCAAATGAATTGGGTTCAGCGGCCTGAGCAGGAAAATTTCTGACAACCGTAAATGTATTCGAACTCAATGCGCGTCTATGAAATTTGTATGAAATATTAACCAAACGTCATCAGTGCGCAGCGAACTCGAATACATTTACATTTACATTAGTTTTTCGTGCTCGAGCTACTGATTTATTACTTATTCTGAATGTCTTTTAACCATATTCATTTTATTAGCGAGACGTATAAATAAGCCCTTATTCATCGTCCGGATAAGACGCGCTTTTTCGACGCTTCCGTATAGCGACATTAATAGCTCGTATGTCTTTTCCGTTTTTCTTTGAACTAATGCATATATTTTTATTAGATCCCTTGTTTTATGCGTTGAATATTTTGCTTTTAGTTTTTGTCGGCCATTATTTTTAACAATTTTATGGAATATGTTCCAAAAATGGCAACAAGAGTATGGATAATCTTTGAAAAAAAAATCAATAATTTAACCTTTTTGCTTATACTTGTATTTAATTTTTGATAAAGCGTCTGTAATTAGTGTTTTCACTTATGTAGAGGTATATGCTTAATCCCTAAATTAGTATTTAGGGATTGCTGGTGGTAGAATATTCATATCCGACCGGATGGCGACCACCGTACTCATGGTGCTTAAAACCTGCCATAGCGACCCACACTCCGTGTGTGGTTCGCGTTCCAGGATAAGCCAGTGTACTTCCGGTTCTCTCGAGGGGCTTGCGGCGTGACTTGATGCATGGTTGAGACGGGTATGGAGGTATACCTGTGTCTACATCGGTCATCCGCCTGTCTTGTCGCAAGCCCCTCGATTTGCTTTTTCCCTCTTCGGATTCGGAGTGTGAAGAAGCATAAATAGGCAGGCATGATACTGACGACCACTGATAAACCCATTGTTTGTCAGTTGTCGCTAGTTTTTTGGACTGCACTACGCTTACCATCATGTGCAGTGTAGTCAGTTAATTATATTATTGTGTTAATAATTAATAACTTTATTTGACATATTATAAATATAAATATTTTTGCACGCCACCTGGCAGAATGTAACGGAACTAAATATTGTTATGCAACACCTTATCATTGTACCTACATTCAAGGCAAATAAATGATTCTGATTCTGATTCTGATTCTGATTTGCCGTGCCCGGATAAAAAATATATCATTCCGTCAATACAAACCACTTTGACGTACTACACTCACTTTACAGACTCCCACTAATTGATTTACACCATTAGTATTCTCACAGTCAAACCAATCCAACATTCGGTGTCAATAAAACTACTTTATTCTATATCATCCTCAATAAATTCATATTATTATCTCCGACATCCATTCCAGATGTGGACTAATGTCTAGAAGTGATGACGGACGTTTTTTAATAAGACACTTGCTACCATTACCGACTCGATTCAACCACCAATTGGTTTGAATCGACCGCACCGGGACCCCACTAAATCATCCGGCAAATGACTATAAAATATTATTAAACCTGTCGCCAAATGACAACTTCTATGATCTAAAAAGAATGGCAATTGGGGGATATTGTTTCGGCCATGTGTTTGGTGTTGTATTACGCTTGTCAAACGTTTATGGTTGCAAAAATCATCCTTGATTTGCATTTTGATGCAATGTGGCATTCGCAATTGATCTTGATTCTTTTTATTGTTTTATGCCAATTATTTGAAGTATCGCGATAGCGATAGCTAGTATAGCGATAGCTCTGTTGGGTAAGCAGCGATAGCTCTGTTGGAAATGGTACGGACTGCCGAGACAAGTGTCGGCGGTTCGAGACCAACCTCAAAATGGAGCATACACCTCTGACTTTTCTATGTTAAGTGTATTTTCATTGTGAAATATCGCTTGCTATAACGGTGAAGGAAAACATCGTGAGGAAACCTGCATACCCGAGAATTTCTTCACAGGAATTTCGAAGGTATGTGAAGTCTACCAACCCGCATTAGGCCAGCGTGGTAGACTAAGGCCTAACCCCTCTCATCAGTAGAGGAGGCCCGTGCCCAGCAGTGGGACAGTAATATTACAGGGCTAATATTATTTTATTATTATTATTTGAAGTATAGTAGATGCTTTTTCATCATGTAGATTCATTTGGTGTTTGACTCATTTGCGTAATTCCTAGATTTTCTATACCAATAAAAATCCATGTCTGGTTGTGTCTTATTGACTTTTATGTTTATTTCTGATTGTTAATGCAATTTGAATACATTTTTTAGTCTATAGACATTTTTTGATACTATAAACACATAAACATAAGCTCACGCCTGTATCCCCGAAGAGGTAGGCAGAGGCGCACTAGCGAACTAGTATACCCACATTTCGCCGAGCTTAGTTCCGTCCCAGATGTGATAGGGAGAGTGTGATAGGGGGATTTTTGATACTATGTATTCCTCAATTAGGCAAAAACCTCTAAGTTTGGTGATGGCGAGATTATAACAATATTTCTGTTTCTCTCCCAAAACTCCTTATTTATTTCATATCCCTAATCATCTTTTGCGGTACCACAATATAGTTGCTTAAATTTCCAAATAGCATTTCAAATCAAATCAGTTTTCGCCTCTAATTTTGCTTTCAACATTTCGTTGAGTATCAAACTGGAAATTTTAATTATGTCCATGTCAAGTCGACCTAGTTTCTATTGTTCATTTATGCTTCTGTATCGAAGAAAGAGTTTCTTATCCTGTTATATAATCTTACAAGATTGAAGTATAATTAAACTTTGAAGAAACATTTGATACTTAAGATCAGACGAACTTAAGATAAGGCAAACGATCAGGGTCACCTAATGATAAGCGATTTCCACCACAGACACACAAGATCCAAAAAGAGTCATGGGTGCATTACCAATCCAAAAGGAGAAAGTTAAGGATTGGGAAAGCGGTGGGTGAATTGGACCACCGGAAATCTCAATCATCGAACGAAACGCAACACCGAGCTGTTGTTACTTTACGAAAGTACTCAGTGAGACAGTGGAATCAAACCGGTCGAGCTGGCCAATTCGTGCTGTAGACGTAGCTGTCCACAGCGTGGTTTTATAACTCTTAAAACACTCTTTTTGTTATCCGAAAAAACACTAAAGGAGCATGTAGGTACTACTGTCCGGTGATATCATTTCTCCCAATAATACCACAAAGAAGCATCGTAAATCGTCGTTTGATCATTAGAGCTAGTCAACTAGATACTAGTAATCATTTAAACGGATCTAGCTCGCTCTAGATTCTAGTTTTTAGCTGCCCATTTTTGATAACGGTTGTTTTTGTTACGCCGGCACTGCTTTTTGTCACGTCGTTTGGATTCATGACTTTTTTATTAATTAGTTGTTTGTTTTGTGTTTGGCTTTTTGGTAGTTTTGTAACAACTGCAGGATCATTGTGATTATTTAATCAAAGCAGATGCCTATGTATAATAACTATTTTTAGAAATTTAAATGGCAAAATTACCGTAGTAAAGATACAGTTAGATGCTTAATCCGAGACAGTAAAGATTCACAATAGTTTACGTAGTTTCTCTTATCGTCAAATAATATATGTGGCAATCATGATTTCAATGTTATTTCCGATACATTAGCGGAATATTTGAACGTCATAAATTCGCCGGAGTTCTCTGAAAACCTTTGCATCTACGAAATTGCTTTTCGGGATTACAATGAGATTACAGTAACATTGATATAATATCTTTGATTATCTAAAGCTGATGTTATTTCGATTGCCAAGCTACCCACATGGTCCATGGATTCTTACATTTCACTCACGGCCTGTCCAAACGAGCCATTACACGAATTTATCACGACTAATTCAAGACCTCCCGCGATTTGGATGTGTGCCTAATAGCCCTTCTGTTCCGATATTTTTCTAGGGATTAAACCTGAAGGTAACTGGATTATGCAATGATGATTCAACAGGTGAAAAATTCGATAAAATGTTTCGTTAATTCTGAAGTGTGCAATTGAGTTTAAGAAGAATGCGGAGATCTCAATAAGTACTGTGTTAATGGTATTGACATTCTAAAGATAGACGTGAGAACCAATAAACTCGTATAAGTTTTCAAGATCAGAAGTTAAGGTGTCTCAGAAGGTTTCCCGAATAAGGTGTCTCCTGACATCAGTACTAGATTTTGAATTCTGAAAGAAAAGGAAAGTAAAAGCGTGATGCCTCAATGACTCAAATTTTAAACCAGGATAAAAGTGGCCTCTAAGAAGTTGCAAATGTATTACAAACTATTGATTATAATTTGTATTTTATTTTGTATTTTTAGGCAGTTACCATTTTCAATGTTTTGAAGAGCACTAAGCTAAAGTTAGAGGTAGATTCGAGTTTCGACACTTCTCGAAAACGACTAGATTTTGTTTTCTACACACATTTACTTTAGTAGTTATAATTTCTGCAAGAGACGTTGATCGTCAAATCTATAGAGAAAACGAAAATTATCATCGTTTCACATCGTTTTACAAAATTGGTGGTCGTAACATATCTGTCAGATTTACAACTCAGTCTATTTATAACAGTTTTGCACTCTGTAATAAACTTCTTAATTTATTGACGTTATAATATAGTCACCATTACATAACATATCGTTATGTAAATTGACATTGGCCTCAATGGAACCAGATGCCCAAACTGATACATAATCATCATCGCTATTGGATTTCTAGATTATACATAATTATATTATAGATATTTGATCTAGATCTCTTGGCAACAGGACTATGATTCTATTTGAAAAATATTATTACCGTGATATCATCCTAGTTCACAGTTATACAATTACAATCGATCTCAGATGTTTTTTTTTATTGACAAAGTGGGCAGACGAGCCATGAGACTGTCCATGTAATAGTAAACCGTAACCTGGACTTAGGAATGCCAGGGGCATAGCCAAGTCGCTGTCTACTGCAGTAAGTAGTACCGTATTAATCGATACTTTAAGTTTATATGGCCGTGCAGAGTTTGTTCTGTTTTTAATAATGATTAAACTCGTGAGTTTAAAATAAATACCTATAACGAATGCAATAACGAACCTTAAATTATGTAAGCAACATTGTAAGAACGTAGTAATATTATGCATATACCGAGATAACCCGACTTTCAGTAAATCGATACAGGTGAAATCGAATTAATTCAAAAACAATCGTTTATCTCATACGAACATTCCGAATTCAAAAATGTTGACAAAAATGATTCGAACGTGGCTAATAAGGCGATTATTCTGATACATCGAGACAATCGATTCGTCCCACAGCTAAAACTTCTAAAGAAGCTTAAAAACAGGTTACGAATGAAAATAGCACGACGATCGTTAGTCCCAAAACCAGAAGCGGTAGTGACACCGGACAATGCATAACTCCGGTCTGCAGGACAGAATTAGCTACGTTATTTTGCGCTGGCGCACCCGAGTGGGGGACTATTCTGAAGCCACTAGACTCCGCCGCACTATATCATACACATTCATTGATGAAACCTTCGACAGTGATGTAAGGGAAACGGTGTACAGCCAGAGTTAGTTATGTTATTTTGGGTAAATGTGGTTAGAAGTTATTTTCAAATCAGATATCGATTATTATAAGATTGCAAGATTAATATAATAAAATGAAATAATGTTTTAATAGATTTTGGCTAGAAAAGCTTATTAAAGTACCATGAACTTATTAATAGAATGATCGAATATTCGGTCGATTTATATATTTTTGTCGAAGATGTTTTTCTATCTACTTTGTTTATGTTTTCTCTCTACTACTTTTTTAATTTATTTCAAATCTCATACTGTTAACATCACTGTCTGGTTTATCAATGAACATCACTTTCTTCCTTAGCCTTCCTTTAACGTTTTTTTTAGTTACCGCAAGTACTCATGTTCTATTTTTAAATGTTTTTATTGTCAGTAAGACCATGAATCGTGTGAGAAACGCCCGTCAGCCGGCGCTTCCTTAGTTTATATTTAGTGACGTAATCATAAAAAGTGTATTGACAGGGTGACGTCGTAAAGTGGGTAAAATGTGTCGTAAACGTCAATCCACGTGGCCGTTCTCACCGTTCTTACAATTTTACGATGTGCGTATTGTTTAATTATCCAATTTTCGGTATATTTAGGGTTTTCATTCAATCTAATTTAGGAAATTGTGGAGTGGATTTATTCTAGTACCCTTACTTTATTACGTGTGGTTAGCTTTTGTATCGATAAAAAGTTGTTAAGTTACTGTTTTAGAGCCTCTATTCCAATAATTGGTCTAAAGTCATCGTAAATTAGCAACTCGTTATTAAAATTTTAATGTAGGTAGATTCGCAAATTGTTATTAAAAAATAAGCAATTAAGTTTCAAATTAAGCTGGATTGTTATATGACCGTTATTAGTAATTACTAGCTTTTCATTTTGTAATTCTTTTTTCTCGTTTAATTGGTCAATTTTAATTACTTTGTCATTGTTTAATTAATTCGACTTCCAAATGTTACGCAAAAAATTCGATACCTATCACACACAAGTGTAACAGTCAGACTCTAAGAAGACAAATGGTCGCTACCCTCTTTAATATCGGACCCTTCTATAAGTGACGTTTAATTGACGTTTTGACAGTAAACTGACGTTGCTACGTGGGTGTTTGCGATGTGAATTATTGAGGTCGAAAAATAATAGTAGCAGATGGCGATTTCGATATTGGAATTATAATAACTTTTTTTAACTTGACTGCCTCGGTGGCGTAGTTGTATTTCGGTATGGCTATCGTCCTGAGGTCTCGGGTTAAATCCCCGGGTCGGGCAAAGTGATGTTGGATTTTTCCGTATCAGCCGGGAGTCTGGAATTTGTGCCCGATATGGCGATAGGCTCGCCCCCTCTCACATCTGGGACGGAACTAAGCTCGACGAAATGTGGGTGTTCTAGTTCGCTACGGCACCTCTGCCTACTCCTTCGGGGATACAGGCGTGAGCTTATGTTATATGTATGTAACTTTTTTATTGCGAAGACTGGCAAACGGGCAGATGGGTCATCTGATGGTAAGTGATCTCCATCGCCCATAGACAGCCAAAACAAGAAAATCATGGCTGCGTTGCCAACCTAAAAGGAGGGGAAAAGGGATATGAAAAGGGAGACGGGAATTGGGTCACCAGAAATCTCACCAATCAAAACGCAGCTGCCATTTTATGTTCGTTTTCTGTAAGACAGTGGTATCAAAACGGTCGAGCCGGCCGTGCCGTAGACGTAACTGTCTACAGCAGGGCTCTACCACACAAAACTCTCATAACTGAAGAAATGTTGTTGATGAACACTGCTAGGATATAGTACCTACGCATATCGTAAATATAATAAAATAAGGCGCGGCAAAATTGATTCATTTTAGCGGGAAATCTTTAAATTTGGAAGCATTTTGATGTAAAATTTTATTATCTGAACGTCAAAGTATTATTAACGTAATTACCAATAGATTAAGGTCGTAATTAAAATGCTTCCAATTGTAACAGTTTCCCGCTAATCGGTTTGCTGACTAATGATTTCATTTTCCAATTAATTAGGATTATGCATTGTATAACAACAACACGTATTAGAAAATCAATTGGCTAAGGAAATTAAGCTTTTTAACCATTTCCCATACTTTCCACGTTATTATTGATACTCAGGAACTACATATGACAATGTGTCAATAGATCAAAGGCGGGTTCAGAGCCCACCAGCCGATAGTCTATATGTGTTCGCGCCCGTGCTGCCAAAACTTCGCTAAAAATGACGTCTGAAAATAGTATTCCTAATTGCTTCTCCTCAACTTTTCTACGGCGTATTTCGAACGTCGCGTCACGGGGTCGACGAACTTTTGACGTTATCTGTTATGGCGGGCCACGTGGACAAATGCATAATTCACCTTTATTTGTGATTCTGTTATCATTGTTTAGAATAAAACTAGGTGTTGAAAAGGAATGTGGTAAATTGTCTATGTTCGTTCTTTTTTATTTCTTTTTTTTTTTTTAATTTTCCCTTTCGGGAAGGCAAAGGGATCTAGCCCATACAGCCTCGTCTTAAGTGCTTTTTATTTCTTGATTTGCTTATATCTAATTTTTCACAAGTGCAATGAAATCGGATGTGTTCGATTTCAAGGCCCTGCTGGAGTTTTGGCGTCAATTCCTTCCAGTCTGATGCTTTTCAGACGATTTTCTCGCAGCGGAGGTGTCGAACAAGGTCGACCAATCCACCTGACAAAAAGCGTCCAAAATCACTTATTTCAAAGCTTCCACATACTGTCCATCTTCGTTGATGTTTATTGCTTAGATTCACATCACATTTAAGCCACAAGCACAACTTTAGACTAGAATATGAAATCATTAAAACAAGCGACCACCTACACCGTCAGTATTCCCGCCAAAACTCTCTTTTTTATTTCGTACGGGATTCGAAATTTGAATGTTACCTTTTTAATAGTGATGTTGCCAGTTTAGCGACACGACGTTTATAAACAACGGAAGATATCGGAACATTATAACGTTATTTATTAGTCAGACTGATATTATTTTCTTTTTATTATCTGCTTGATGGTTTCAGTTCCACAAAGGGATAACATAATTCATTCGTTAACTATCGAATGAGATTTTACACGTGTATGAAAGATTAATATAAATAAGACAGTCGCTAATAAGCTTGTTCAAAACGGCCGTAAGTTTGCGTTCCAACAGTGTAACTCAGTCGTAGATTATGTTGAAAAATGGGCCACCTTAATGCCATTTATTTCGCTGTCTGGATTCGTGTCTTTGAATTCAAGGAACACAATAAATACTCATCGTAGCAGTTAATTTATTCCATTTGTCAAAAGCTTTGCGTTCTAAGACAGTCATTACCTTTTGATTATTTAATGGCAATAATAAAAAATAATTTCACATTCGTTTTGATAAATTATAGTTGACTCGACTACGATGTTCGACTTCATAGAAACGAAATACCTATTCAAGTAGATACATCGGTATGAACAACGTCCATCGATATTTAAAAAAATGAGATTTTGTATACGGATACAGCATAGAGTTCTAAATTCGAATATTCATTCGCAAAATGCCTCTGGTTCGTATGCAGAACTGAGATGTCAATTTGAGTACCAATTAGAAACGTTAAAAACAGAAAGTGCATGCAAGTAACAATATACTGTGATAGAATTCAATAAGCGAATTATCACTTCGCAGTGGCGACTGTTGGCACTGACAGCTGACTGATAACCTGCTGGTGTTGAGTAATTATTGTTCACCCTCTGTGTACATCTTACTACAATTCAATACTATAATATGTACACGTAATACTATGATGTGTGAGTCCGACCCGTGACCATGAAGGCTACAAAGCTTTTGAAACGTCGGGCCTAAAAACAAAAACAAATCGCGATAGAATCCGTATAAAATACATTTATTTCTAAGTGCAGCTCATTTGTTTTGAATTTCGAATTTTTGTCTGTGGCATGGAACGCTTTTCAAATTTGGAAACAAAGGTCAGTCTGGAGACAATAAACAAAAATGTGCATTATTGAATAATATTTGAGCGTCGCAATGTCTCGAAGTCGACAGTAGATACTTTTTAAACAGCACCAAAGAATATCTAATAAGTGTAGAATGACCACTTTCTACACCCCATCTTGACAAGCATTATAAAATTGCCATAAAAGCAATGGATTTTCTCAATCACCAATCGAATGCACTGTAAACGTTGCTTATTTATTTGTAATTAAAATAATATTTATGTAATATTGAAAATAACAAATCAACGATGACAAGCCTGCTTTCATCGCGTGTGTGCGTTCGTATATATACATGACCTTGTGTATGTGGTAATTTTAGACATTCGAAACGTAAATTAATCAATTGTCTGAGATGTAACACACTATGCGTTATAAAAATTAACATGTCAATAAAAAATAACTAAACGGAAATATGTGTTTTTCCGATGGATGACAATTATATAGTTTATCTAAATATTTTTTCATTAGATATATTTCCTTTAATAACTAGGATAGTATTTCTTTGAATGCTTCATGTATTCTCATATCAAGGAAGCTAATAATCCTATTTGCCAGCATCTTGTGGAAGAAAGCTAATAGGTATTAATTCCAAAAGCCGTTGAACAAACTTTGTCAAATCTGAGGTAATGTTTTGAGCCTGCCTCTGAATGTTCAACAACTGCAGACTTCGTGGAGCGTCGGTGTTTTACGTCAGCTATAAACTAAACTAACTAGTAGTCAAGTAACAACTAAAGTTTGCTGCAATATGGATAAAAGTAGCAATGACCTCATCTAATTTTACTCGATGTTCGAAAACATCTTAATAGTTAAACACCTTTGTTTATCGGATTTTATAATTCCATATCTTTTTGGACTTAAATTCTTATCATAATTTCTCCCAGTCAAATTAATAGACCATTTGAACGTCCACCTAAAATTCTAACAAGCTATTTAAAGAAACAATTTACGAAGCAGTTAATAATTATCAGACTAATGAAGTGTTGCAATAACCATCAATCATTTATATCAACATGATTGAATATTGTACACTCAATAAACAAACACTCAAACTCAATTTCCCATTTAATGTATTGAATCAATTAGAGCAGTTCCAAGAAAGAGTAACTACGTCGTTTTACATTGAACATTGAAGTTTGTGTCTTGCTGTAGGTAAGAACGACTTAGTATTTGAAGATCTACAGCCGAGTTTCTTCCTTTTCTCAAGACTATGAGCGTTTTCGAAACCCCGGTAGACTCAACTGCCGTTGTAAAAGTGAACGTAGTAGCATATCTGAATAAAAATGTGAATTTATACGTTTTCCCTTGTACATATCCGGGATATAAAGATGCTACTCTTTAGTTACAAACAAACATGCATAAAATCGACCCTATGGTCCGTAGGTGTGTGAATTAACATAATAATATCAGCCCTGTACAATTACTGTCCCACTGCTGGGCACGGGCCTCCTGTACTGATGAGAGGGGTTAGGCATTAGTCCACTACGCTGGCCTAATGCGGGTTGGTAGACTTCACATACCTTCGAAATTCTTGTGGAGAAATTCTCGGGTATGCCGGTTTCCTCACGATGTTTTCCCTCACCGTTATAGCAAGCGATAATTCACAAAGACAAACACGCTTAACATAGAAAAGTCAGAGGTGTATGCTCCATTTTGGGGTTGGTGTCGAACCTCCAATACTTGTGTCGGTAGTCCGTCCCATTCCCAACTGAGCTATCGCTGCTTATGCTGCGTGAATTAACATACCAAATAAATACTCTTTCGCTTTTACATCAGTAGTAATAAACCTAATCAATGTTTATGTAAAGTAAGAATGCAAATTGAATCAATGGACATGGATATTAAAGAACGTTTCACATAAACGTCCGACCTTGGCCTGCTTATTAAATTAATATTTGATACGAATACGGAAATATCCATTAATGTTATGTTATCGAATCGTTCCACGAAATACTTAACGTCTTTAAGGAATAACGAGTATTCTTTCATTTAAGTTCTTGTTATTAGGGTTTGATGGAATGATGACCCGTGGAATACTGGCGAAATCCTTGACCTGAGAAACTTGCCGTTTAATATTGCGTGTCTTAAGTCTTGTATCGTCTTTTTTTAATTTGATGAATGTTCTTTGTATAATGTTGTTGTTCTCATATATAAGCTTTTAGAACCATATCTTACTTTAATATTACACACTTGAATGTTTTGTTGTTAGTTGATCAATAACTTCTTAATAGCTGAACTAAGTTGGATGAAGTTTGGTCCAACCAAAGTATTAAAACCTAGGATACTTTCAATGCTATTATTATCAGCTGTGTTCTTTGATCGTAAATTCACACTATTTAATTCTTAATAATTTAGTAATACTTGATACTTAATCATCATATTGATGTCTAGTTATTCTTTTACTATGATCTAATGCATCGGCCTTTGTCAGGGTTTATCTACTTCAGCCAACCTTTAATTTTATCGAACGATTATTCTCGAATTATCTAAACTGAAAATAGATTTTGGTCTCGACCCAAAGACTGTTGTTATATCAATGAGTTATTAAAGTAATTTAAAATTAGGTCTCTCCGTTTTATAAACCGTTATGACGTTGGTGGTATCGTCCAAAATATAAATACAAAAGTCACGTGGATAGGCTAGAATCCAAGCTGGAATTTTTGTTTTCCTAAAACTTTTCATCGGTTTGTTGAACATGACAGCAATTTTTTCCTTTCTTTCTACCTGCCCTTTTTCCACCTTAATGTAGTGTCGGCGCAACACACTTTTTCAAGCATGTTGCAGAGAGGATTTGGCTTAGTTTTTACGACCGGCCGCCTGCCTGACATCAACCCCCTATGAGGGATCCAGTTCCAGGCAAATTAAATTAGAAAATTTGCTTTGCCTGACCTGGGAATCGAACCCAGGACCTCCCGGTCCACAGCCCATACATGCTGCCACTAGACCAAGGAGACGACGACAGCAATTTTTTTTTCCATTACAAATAAATAAAATGTTTATCTGCCGAAATTATTCTGTTTAGCCAATTTTTTTGGAGATTGTACTTCAACAACTTCATTGATATTAACGAAGACCCTCGTGAACATTAATCTATCGTCATGTTTTTTCCAATAGCAAACATTTTAGTCATAGTATCCAATTTAGTCTGGAAATATTTTTCCCAACCTCCCAAATAGTGGCCTTTATGTTTATTTTAATACTCAATTCCAAACAAAAGAACGTGATTATCTCAAAGAAAAGAATATTTAACATAGTGCCATCGAATTGTTGGAATCTTGGTGGCGCAATGTTCGCTTAAGACGTTAATTCCAAATGATTATGTTTCTGATGCAACATTAGATTAAACTATAAAGGGAGATTGTTCGATGGGACCTTTGGTGCTAGAGATAAAACTTAATGTCACCATGATTTTCGTTTAATTTGTATGGGGATTGGTGAGGCGTTTGATATTTTGGATGATCGTATTGAAAGTGCGATTGCAACAATTGTACTGGCCTTCGAAATAGAAGAGCTGATGGCCCTCTTTATGATAAGTGGGAATATGGCTGATGAATATAGGCAATGTCAGGAATACAGCTAATCCTAGCATGAAAATACTTTATTTTAACTTTCTTTGAAGGACATGAATATCATATTTGAGGGACTATCAAGCAGGTTCGTTAGTATAAGTTCTTTTATTTGTCAAATGTTGATAATTTGAGTCATTGTTTGATATTTTGATACTTGTTATCAAAGATGAGTACTCGAGTAATATTTACACTGCTGGTATACAGTAAATCATAAATTCTGAGAGAGTTTGTGAAGTGTATGTTACCTCAATGAATAATAAAATTATGAAGAATGTGAATACCTAATTCTCGGTAAAAGAAATCTAGAAGACTGAAGAAGAAGGACGACGAAAAACGAATGCTAAAATTACCTAATTTGTATGCTTTTACTAGTATTATAAGAACTTTACATTTTTTATTAATCAATTGTTTAGCTACATATAAATGGGTAGCGTTTTTATAAAGCGTTACAAGAATAATTTGATTATATTTTTTTTTGGTGTTTCGGGGTCGTTTCGTTATTTGTATAGCTGAACAAATCGATTGTGATTTCATTAATACATGTAATGCACAGCTTACCATTTAACTTATAACACACAAATTATCTCATATCTCATCATTTTGAAGATTGGACATGGTGTCATTAACTATAGAGTAAAATTTGATAGTTAAAATGCATATGTGACGCAGGCTAATCGTATTGTTATGTATCAACCATAACATCTTATCTCAATACGTCCTGATAGTGTAAAAGTTACTATTTGGATTCCTTGATAACCAATTGTTACGGTGAAAGTGTGCTGGAATGGTCTATACTGAGGTTTTAATTCATTTTAGATAAGGCAATGTACATAAAAAAGACAAATTACGTAATAGAATCTTGTTAGAAGTTGAATAGGTTTGGAATGGATGTGATATGAACGATAGGCTAGTTGATGGAAAATTCATGGAATTACTTTTTAGTATGCTGTTATTGCATCTTGTGACGCGGACGCCGTATGGTAACGTAAAGCATCACTCGTTTCCGTATTACTTGTACTTAGTCTTTGGGATCTACTGTTAGCTATACAACTTCATCTATAATCCAGTTTAGTTTTACCAATATCTTTTTCGTTATATTGCTCCTCGGGTATGATTCTTATAGTACATTTTTGTTGCTTTAATTGACCAAGTCTCTTTCGCTTTACGACTTCTAGGTCGGTATTCCATTCTAATTAATTAAGGGGTTTTGTTTAAAGAAATATATCCGCCTTGTATTCATGCTGTCAATACATCTGTTACCTGTTACCAAATTACATATTAATAAACATTTTTGCTATTTCATTCACTGACTATAGAATGCTGTCACGATTATATTTTTGCATACAAAATGAGATGTCACGCATCACTTGGTCCGTTTTTAATGCAAATGCGACCTTGTGAAGTAATTCTGATATGATGTATGTAATAGATCCGGTTTGCGTGGGTGGGAGGGCCTTCCGAGGTTTGACATGGTTATGCAAAATATGGTCTACATTTTTTGACACTGATATCTTTAACCAGATTGCTCTTCAACGGGCTTGTAGGGCAAATCGTGAACTAAATTAGTTATTTATAATGGCAGGTGACCGTTACTGGATAAGTAAAAATCACCGTAATCAGCATGTTGCAGCAGTTAGGTTGGCGGCAAGAAAATTCATTAACGAGCTTTATGACATTTTGAAATATAGTTAGTTTGAATAGTTATCTACAGCATGAATGGTCCAGTTCGCTCGGGTATCGGAATTACATAAGATGTAAAGTGGTAAAATGGTGCATTTCGGGCGCTGAGTAAGTTTGTTGGCCGCCTCTATTATTATCATCAGCCACAGGACGTCCGCTGCTGGACTTAGGCCTCCCCCAAAGATTTCCAGACCGACCTGTTGGAAACGGCCTGCATCCAGCGACTTCCTTCGACCTTTATCAGGTCGTCTGTTTGCCTCTATTAAACCCCAATTAAATATATTATTTTAAACTAGCAACGCAGCCCTGATTATATATCTTCAAGAGCCAATTCTCCACAGCCGCTGGAATACACTGAATCCCATGGTCATAATATATGAGGTTACTTCAGTAAAAAAATTCCTTTAACAATCTACACGACTTGATTGTCAACAAGATTTGCAGCATAATAAAAATTCGAAGAATCTAAAACACTTAAGTCGCAAAGGTCGAGTGCAGCCAATAAACGTTCTACAAACATTTAATACGTTGGAACTTCCAAATACAGGGGCCATAGCGCACGCCTCGTAAACTGCATTATTTATTTGTCCAAAATGACAACGTTATTAAACTTTTATATGGAGATAAGGTGTGAACGGGTCTTTTATTCTTTTTCTGATCTTTTTGTCGAAAGGCGGTTAGGATAACAAATATCGGATTCTTGGAGTAATGCAGTGGATCGAGTTGTGTGATTTGATGATTGGTTCATAATAGTTTTTATCTTAATATCTCTTTCGGGCCTCGACGCTCGTCGTAAATAGCTACCTATTATTACGAGGTTTAAGTTTCGTATTTTTTTTAGAATGCATACATTTATGCGTACCAAATATATTTCTTCTTAAATAACTACTCCTAAACACTGTAGAACAGTTGCTATCCAAAATCATCGGAAAAGTCATCGGAATTTTCGGTCCGTGGCCAAACAAGCGAAGATAATCACGGAAATGTCAAATAAGCTGTCGGCCTAGTGGTGGACAAAGCTAAAGATGGCATAGCGGTCACTGCAGTTGTTGAGTTTAATGATCCAAAAAGTAATTAACTGCAGTACGGTATTGGTTTTATAGTCGTAGGGTTCTGTACTTAACAATCCGTTGTAAATATAGATTTAATATTTCATACAAAGACTGGCAAACGAGAGTCACCTGATAATAAGTGATCTTCACTGCTTACATAAAAGGCAATAGGGATTGATTTGGTCCACCATCTTATTTACTAAATTGTAATAGCGAACTGCCAATTCACGTAAATTTTCACTGGTACAGTGGTATCCGGTGGAGCCGTTGAGCATACGTTCTGTGTTACTGTTTACGGTCTAGCTCTACCGATCAATATCAAGGAAAATAATTTTATTACTAATGTCTCAGGTGCTTTGATGTCATTCACTAATTTTACAGTCTTTATGTTCGATGATTTGTATCATGTGTCATTCATTCAACAGCCAGACGTTCATTCATGAATTTTATTCTTTACATTCACGTAAAATGTATTCATAATGTACATTTTACGAATATTCCTATGATGTAGTTATTCTAAAAATTAAAATTCTGCATAAACTTGTTGAACATTCAATGAATTTCATTAATATTTTCAGTTGATATCAATCTGTATATTTTTTATATTTACACTTACAAAACAAGGATCATCATGAATATCTTGCCAATCTTCTTTCTGCCTAGCGTTATCCTGACTATGCCCTAAACCAGTCTCTTCTTACGCCCGGTTCCAATAAACAATCTCAGTTTGATCTGCACATAGATAGATTACAAAAATTAGCCAATAAGAACACAGTTTGAACATGACTCCGTCAAATGACTTGATTTGATTAGTTCATAATCGCGATCTATCTGCTCTCTAAACTAAGATCGTTTATTGAAACCGGCCGTTAGTTGACAACTAAACCAGCCCCCGCATTGGCCATTGGCTCTCATATCTCTAAAACATAAAGACGCTTTATTGGACTTTCCTGTGTGTCTTGCCAACCTTTAAGGAATATCACAATATTTTAATTGGGGTCTCAAAAGGTTTTAATTTTCCCTTTTAAGTTTGATTATTAGAATACTAGTCGTCTTAGTATTTTTTTTCATAACAAAATAAACAACTCGTGCTTCTTGGTCGTGGAGTATTGTTATTAATGAGGTACCAATGACCGTTTTACTTAGAAACACAAGGTTTAAAGACAAAATCCACTTCACCGTTAACGATTAAGAATTTATAAAAACAACGCTAACGAGAGATAGTAAACGTCGATTTGCTCTCTGTGGAAATGTTGAAAGCGTATAACCCAGAAGTGAGATTAATAAAATCCGTAACCGACTTCACTTGGCAAGAGTTCGTGAATTCGTGATACAAGTTTTTATACATTTTTATTTTTATAAGTCGGTGTATTTTGGTGACATTACGGCTGGAGCGTCTTTTCCCGCCCGTCTGTCTGCCTGTTTTTACTACATCAAATAGTTCTGGATTATCACTGACGTTACGAATTATTTTTCGTCGTAGATAAAATTATGATGTCTAAATATTTAGATCTAATCTAATTGGCGTGGGTTGGGAATTCGATGATCACTATGATTTCAATGTTAATTGTCTCTCTTAAAAGAATACTAGTATCAACATCAACGATGATGGCCTAAATGGATGTGAAGTAATAAATAATACTAAAATTGTACTAAAAAACTAAAATGTTAACAAACATATATCTATAAATCGACGGTAAATTACTTCATCACTTGAAACGTTTTGTTGTTTTTATAAAAGCTTACGTAATGGACATTAGCAATTTGAGCCATCTGGAAATGCTATTTCGTCTAATTTAATACACAATGAAAGAATTTTAATAAGGACTAAATGTATCTGATAAGAACAAAAGCTATTTGCTACCATAAAAACCAGACATAGTAAAATGTATATTTTTATAACTACATTAAAAACAAGTTCTCACTCGGTAAAACAGAAATAAAAATAGCAAATTAGTAATGCTACCCACGTATATTAAACATGTGTTTTAGCATTTGCGTTGAGATAATTTTTTTAAGTGCCGTCAAAGACAATATTAGATAAGCCTCTAAATTAATAAGCCTATGTGTTAATTAGTCAAACTTGTTTGGTTGACGTTAAGTTACAGAAGCTAGTTGAGAGAGAAAACCGTCGCTCACCAGAAATAGATATGCTAAAATGAATCGCTAAGTTTACAGGAAATGTCAACAACACTTAATTCAGTCACTGTCTATAATTTAATATTGTACAAGTTAGTAAACACGCGTTCTCTCCTCACTAGATGAAAGCTAAGATTAACGCCAGCAGTTAATAATATCATTAGAGCCTTTTTGCTCGTCTATAAAGTTGCAAATGTTGCCTTACACCGCGCCATGCCCACTGCCGATATGGCTTGCAATCTCGGATTTCAACGAACCATTCTCAAAGGTTATTCAATAAATCTATCATTCGACGCGAATGATTCAATGCGTGTTATGTATGTGTATCAGTTACCAATTTGTACGCAACACTATTATTAACACGTCGCGTTTGTTTGTTGCAGATCGAGTGTTCACGCCGCGAGAGATCGCGTGCGCCGCGTTGCCGAGCCCAACGACTGTCGCAATGACATATTGATGCGAAAAATGCGTACGAAAATGTTTGGTGGCAACCGAACTGGTATCAATTAATATAGATATAGTGTGTATCGACTGAGTGTTGTGTGCGTGGGGGTATGGTAGCGGGTGTTGTGCAGTGACGGCGCCCGGGCGGCTGCCATGGGCGCGGCGCGCCATGCGTCCGCGCACGCGCCCGCTGCGGCTGCTCCTGGCGGCGCTGGCGCTCGCCTCGTGCGCCGCCGCGCCCGCACCCGAGCCGCGCGCGCAGCGGTCCGCCAACCTCAGCCACATCACAGGCACCTCGCGCACCATACAGATGTTCCTCAAGAACCGATACCTGCAACTGATGCCCGATGGCACCGTCAATGGCACCACCGAACGCACCAGCGTTTACAGTGAGTACCTCATACCTTCCACATGCTTACCGAATACATCCTACATAATATCACTGTCATTATTGAATGTTCAAATAAATGGACTACTAAATCGTTCGCGAAAATGAATGAAACAATTATAGAAATTTCGTTTACGACCGATAAATATTAATGAGCGTCATTACAGTTTGAGGTTATTTGCATATTTAGGTAACTAGTAGCACGTGGACACCACATATTAGTTCGAATTTAATGCCTTCAAATTGCATCGATATCATGTCTTAATATTCTGACTTATATGGCAACATGTTAACAAAAATGGCTACAATTTAGTAGCAAGTTTTATCTAACAAAATACTTTAGGTATCTTAACATTTATTTGCTTAGGATTTTTCTATTGGGTGAGTTAGGCAGTTTACCCGAAAAGAGGTCGTGGAACTTGTTATTAGGAAAAAAAGAAAATATATTTTTTGTTAAAGTCTAGCTTTAGAGTTAGGTATTAAAATTACCAAGTATAATAGCGTCAGCAGCAAACTTTTCGCTTTCTATTTTATTCGATTTCATCTTAACTTTCCTGCTTAGTTGAAATGAGTTTTTGTATAATGCTCTACTTGACTTAAGTAAAAAGAAATTTAACGTAAATCAGAATAGTTCAAAATGAGAACCTAAGTTTAGCTATTACATTATTATTTTTATTCTAGATGGAATATTTTTCGTGAGTCACATTTTCAATTGTTCACATCAATTGCTAAATGAAGCACCTTTTGTTAATTACCATCTACAGTATGATTTTATTTGCCTCAAAAATTTGTAAAACCCAACAAAATATTTCAACCTTTACGGCATATCTAGAAAGAGGGTTTAACGATGGGAAATACGTGTAAATAAAAATGTACCACTCGTCCAATCAATCGGTTAATGCCTTTATAGGCTGTGAATTTTATTAATCCATAAAAATCAGAACGATCTCGGTACGTTGTTACGAAATATTCAGTTTTATTACTTTCAGTAGTAAAGTACTACTGGGTTGTGTATTTATTTTACATATTTTTACACTTTTTACATAAACGGAAATTGACCGCTACACGGTGTCCAATTAATAAGATTGTAAAATCCAGCTAGACTGCTAGAGAGTTCATAATGTGGTTTGCAATTAATAATATTACCCCGTAATATTACTGTCCCACTGCTGGGCACGGGCCTCCTTTACTAATGAGAGGGGTTAGGCCTTAGTCTACCACGCTGGCCTAATGCGGGTTGGTAGACTTCACATACCTTCGAAATTCCTGTGAAGAAATTCTCGGGTATGCAGGTTTCCTCACGATGTTTTCCTTCACCGTTTGCAATTACATGATATTATTTTACGCTTGATAGAATAAAACATACAAAATATACTTATCTAGTAACTTCATGATTTTTGATTAAATTAGATTTAGGAAAATGTAGAAGGAAAAGACATATTGCCACACCAAATAATTAGCAAAATGGTCGATTATGATAATAATGATGGATCTAAGTTTATAAATTAAAATACAAACTAGAATAAAATATATTTTTTGAATAGCCTATTTGATGATCAAAGGCCTCCTCCAACTTTTACCTTGGGATCTTGTGTCATCTCCTGCCACTTAGGACGGCCAATGAAAAGATAAAAAAAAGGTAAAGTCAGTGTTGAAGTGTCAGGAGATAAGATATTTTATATTTTTTATGTATTAATACTTTCTAGTGACAATTTTATACTTCTTATTAGATTATGTACCTTATAATATTTCCCAGATCAAAGAGTTCACATTACTCCTTCATTTCATGCTATAGTATAATAAAAGATACAAAGTTGCTATATTTAACAGCTCTGGCCGCATTGCTTTTATCTCGGTATTTACCTACACATTCAACTCGAATTAATATTTAATTTACAGCCCTATAACGTTTAGCAAGTACGTTTCAACGTTACTAAACGAGATTAGGATATAGGCTTCAATGTTTGTTTTCATAATTTTAATTCGTGACAGATATTTAGATTACCTGGTCTGCCCGCCTAGCATGCCCGCCACGAGAACATTTTGTCTACGCTTTTTATCGTGTTATAACCGGTTTTCTCTATTTGTCTACGGACACTAACATGCGTCGTCATTTATTTTCATACAATATTGTAGACAACATCTCGTCAGTCGATTATCGAGATATATCGTGACAAGCATGCTAACCGGGCTGGTCTTTTGTTTAACACGTTTTATTTTACTGACTCAGGAAGACTGACGATTAGATGGTCTACCTGATAGAATGGTTACTGTCGCCATGGACGTCGGTATATGTTGCGTTTTTCATTCTTTGAAAGACGTATGAAAAGTGCTTATAATTTACGAGGAGCTTTTTGCCCGAGGATAGTTTCCCTAGAGAGGCATAGAAGTGGTCGTAAAAACTTAGTCGCTTCCTTTCTGCAATATGCTTGTAAAAGTGTGTTACACTATTGGAGTGGAATAAGGGTAGGTGGAAAGAAAGAAAAAATTGCCTTAGTGGATTAAAGAAAAAGTATCGTGCATTACTCAGCGTACAATAAAATTAAATTATCATAAATTTATGAACATTAGTTATATTACACGCAGTAATATTTCCATATCCGATATATTACTGCGACATATATATTATCCGACACCATTAATATTTCCATAGCACTATAATGGAATCGTTTTTATATCGAACCAGTTACAGGAGTAATATCAAACTATACGCTCAGTAATAATTAGTTAAAAATATTACTCCGCGATAACATAGAAACCAGATCTAGGCATAATAAACGTGTTTCCTTCGTCCTGAGACGTAAATCAAAATCTCGCCCGTTTTTAAAACTAAACACGGTGATTAAGTCATCGGCCGCACGAGTAGTTCTAAAATAATGCTAGTAATTTGGGCGGGAAATCTGACAGTACGCTCGTCAATTAATTTTTTGTTTTAATTTTTATTGTTTGTTCAAATGTGTCGAGGAAAACAAATGTGATACGCATTTGAACTAACTTATTTTTAAGATATTTTTTATATTCAGCTGTATCTACTTCAACTCCATCATATAGGATGTCATAAAAATGCCTTTGTTATCAGCCAGGAGTCTGGAATTCGTGCCCGATTTGGCGATACGCTCAATTCCATTCTCATCTGGGACAGAACTAAGCTCGGCGAAATATGGGTGTTCTAGTTCGCTAGTGCGCCTCTGCCTACCCATACGGGAATACAGGCGTGAGCTTATGTTTAACTAATGTTATTAAAGTTTAATATCGAATCAGTATTTATAATCGACTTGTGAAAACGAATTATCCTAAAGGTATTGTGTCTAAACTTCATTGGCTAACAGCCTATGTGCGAAGCCCTAAAAAAAGTGAAATAAATAAGTTTTAACACATAATCACTGGTCAGCTATTATTACAATTGAATTGTTTTAATGGTATTGCCATGGGGGTTTTTCTCGGTGGCCCCGTAATCCTGCCTACGAATCTAAAGTGATATCAGATAAACGTCTGTTTTACCGTTATACATATAAATTATTTTTTATTGTAACGGTTTATTTGGGCAAAGGAAAGATGAATGTAGATTTAATGTTTGTATTGGTGTTACTTGCGCCTCCTTGGACTAGTGGCATATACGTGAACGGAGATCCTGGGTTCGATTCCGAGGTCGAGTTGGTTTTTTAACACGATTTACCGGGACTGTATCCTCAGAGGAGGATTGACGCCAGACAAGTGGCTGGTCGTAGAATCTAAACCGAATCCTGTTTTGACAGCCTTCGTGGCGCAGTTGGCGAGTAGCCGGCTGTGAAGCGAGTGGCCGCGGGTTCGATTCCCGCACAAATGTTTGTGTGGCCCACAGATATTTGTTTCAAGTCTGGGTGTTGTGAGACCGAAAGTTTCTCGTAGTTCCTGATACCCACGACACAAGACTAGTATCTTAATGTGGGGTCAGGACTATGTGTGTGACTGTTGAGTGTTATTTATTTATTTATTAACATGCTTGAAAACGAGAGATTGATCCCACATTAGCTGTTAAAAGTACATGAAATTTGTATTAACTAAAACACGTTTTGTAAATACCTCTAAGTAGTGCTAAGCAAACCGCAATATACAGCCTTAGGTTACATGTTAGGTTTAATTTACAAACTATATTGAATACTAGTATTACACACTGGTACAGCTGCTGATGTATGGAAACTATTTAACGGATTTCAAAAGGAAGAGCTGCATAATCCGTCGGTATTTTTATGTATGATACCCATCGATATATTATTTACCTAGATGCACAGTTGACGCTCGGAAAATGGGACAGCAAAGAAGTGCTTAAGCACTCGTTTTGCCTACAGTCGAACGTCGATAGAATTCGAAATTTCAAAATTCAAATTAAACGCTTGCTCATTTCGTTTAAAAACCTACTTTATAACACGTGCTTAGGGTTATATTTGTGTTGATTTAATTACAACTTGTGATCATTTTCTTTGTTTTATTTCTGAGACCACTTTTTAGGAGGATATTTGCAAAGAACTGTGCATCTAGAGTGTAATATATTGATGATGATACCCAATGAAGATAGGCATGATCAAGGGAGCGGCAAAAACAAATATCAAAACGAAAAGGAAAAACTCTCATAAGTTGCATATCTAATTTCGACCGACTTCCAAAAAGGAGAAGGTCCTCAATTCGTCTTCTTTTCAAAATTCTTTTTGTGTTCGATAGAGCTTATTTCAAGGGTGGTCCCGTATAAATTGGTCACGATCGGTAAATTGGAAGTCGGTCAGTTAAATTTTTAAACTTGTGATTATTTTATGTATGTTACTCGATATCTCTGCCGAATGAGGACTGATTTTCAAAATTCTTTTTGTGTTCGATAGAGCTTATTTCAAGAGTGGTTCCATATAAATTTGGTCACGATCGGATTTGAAGTCGGTCCGTTAAGTTTTGAAACTTGTGATTATTAAGATTCTTTTTGTGTTCGATAGAGCTTATTCCAGGGGTAAATTATGAATTTGGTCAGATTAGATACTTTTAAGTTGATTTTTAAGTTTTTATCTTCATAGATCATCGTGACTCAATATGGCGCATGATTACTAAAGCCTGTCTTAAATTCCTACTGGCTCATCATCATCAGCCATAGGAAGCCAAGCCCACTGCTGAACATAGGCCTCCCCCAAAGATTTCCGTCCCAGATGTGATAGGGGGTGAGCCTATCGGCACAAATTCCAGACTCCGGGCTGATATAGAAAAAATCAATATCACTTTGCCCGACCCAGGGATCGAACCCGAGACCTCAGAACCGTAGTCGTACAGAAATACCACCACGCCACGGAGGCAGTCCACTTATATTATATGATTTATAAATAAATAAATACACCCAACAGTCACAAACCTTGCACACTAGGTGTAACCTGTATCGTGGGTGTCAGAGACTATGAGAGACTTTCGGTCTCACAACACCCAGACTTGAAACAAATATCGATGGGCCACACAAACATTTGTCTCAATGCGGGAATCGAACCCGCGGCCACTCGCTTCACAGCCGGCTACTCGCCCGCTGCGCCACGGAGGCTGTCATATTACATAGAATTGCGAGGCTAAAATAGTTACTCTATCAAATGTATTTCCCTTTACTTCGATAGTAACCACTTTCTTTAGGAAATTATTGTGTCTTGCCTTTTTTAAAACAACGATCAAATTGTCATTAAGAACAACATATACTTTCACATTTATAATAACCGAGTTATCAAACAGTACATTGCTAATGGCCATTAATTGCGAATTCGACACGATATCCCAGAATGCGACAGTAATCCTAAATGTTTCGAGAAACCCGACCTCCTCGACACACGAGTCTCGGACCTTATTCAAATTGAGTGCGAAAAAAAATATACGGACCCTAATGGCGTTTTACAAGTTTGGATTTTTTCAATTAAACATATCGGATTATCTTTTAATTTACATTTGTGTGGGACGTTAATTGAAATTTTATTTAGGTACATTAGTTGGACTTCACACGTTGATCTTTAGTTTAGTTATTTGATTATTGGTTGTGTACTCAAACAGGACAGCTTTTGATTTGAATTATGGTTATATTTTCTTTACATATACACCTGTCATTCTTATAAGGGACTCATCCTGGCAAGTATTATTTCATCATCATCAGCCATAGGATGATCAAGTAATATTTAAATACTTCTGATTAGAATTCCTGAATTTGTCTGGAAAAGATCTCTATTAGCGATGAGACCGTTCAATGTGTAATCCAATAATCCTTTTTTGGCATGTTGTGTGGATTGTGGATCTTGGATGTAAATCTGTACAACTCTCGTCTATAATGGTCGAAATATTTTGACAATCAAATTCGTATTGAGCCCGATGCGCGTCTATAATATTTGGTTGAAATACACAAAATGTCATAACTGCGCAGCGAATTCGATACGAATTTTATTGTCAAAAATATTCCTGCTCGGGCCTCTGACTCAAGAAATAGCGTCTAAAGTACTAAGGACAGGAACTGTGTTTTGACGTTAAGGAGATAACTCGTCAATTTACTAGACATTATGAGACATAGCAGCACCTTATGCATCAGGCTAAGGGCGCAGTATCTAATCTATTTCATCATGGAAATGATCGGCAAATAAAATACACATTTCTCCTGCTTCTAAAACATACTTAAGATATTTCAACGATTTGTCGCTTATTTTTATGCGTTTTGAATGCATAAATAACAAGCCATCGTTTACGAATACCATAAAGTATAAAGTCAGTAGCTATCGGAAGGTTCCGCAGTAAATTCTCGAGAATGTCACGTTATGTGTTAATTATAAGAGTTAATAAATCTGGTGCCGTGGACCGTTATATTGTGTGTGGTTACTCAACATATCAAAGTGCGTCTATGCACCACAATAATGTAGTAAAATGTGTATTCTTGATGCTAGAGTATTATAATAATGTTTTATTCTGGATTTACTCAGTTGTTTGAAGTTAGATTCTAGTAAATTAGATTTTATCTGCCCTTATTCCACCTTAATGTGAGGTCGGCGCAGCACACCTTTTCAAGCATGTTGCAGAAAGGATTTGGATTTGAACAGCATTTTAGATTAAAATATTTATTGAATCCATCTTACGGATTCTATCACGATTAGGTTTTAATTTTTATTCCCGACGTTTCGAAGGCTTTGCAGTCTTCGTTGTCACGGGTCAGACTGAAAAAAAAGACGAAGACTGCAAAGCCTTCGAAACGTCCGGAACAAAAATGTAAACCTAATCGTGATAGAATCCGTAAAAATAGTTTTATTTCAATGTATAATATTCGTGTAAACTTAAGAAATCAGAATCCTTCTTACTTAAACGCCTCCACTTCGCCCGGTATTGAGCATCCTCTACAGCAGCGGTCGGCATCACGCCGCCCGTGGATGTTCTATTTGCGGTCCGTGATTGTTTTGTAAATTAGTCATAAATATCTAAAATGTTATAGATTCTATATAGAAAATATGAGGTGAGGCCCGCTTTTACTATACTTTGCCACTTTGTGACCCCTGCCTGCCAAAAAGTTGCCGATCGCTGCTCTACAGTGATACTATTTGATCTCATATCTTCCTCCAAAACATCCAGTCAGCGCTTTTTGGGCCGTCCACGGGAAAGCATCCCGGTCATCTGGGCCAGACTCCTGCAACTGACACGTACTCTTGTGGTTTCCTCGAAACGTGGCCATACCATCTCAAGTGACATTCCTGCAGTTTATCCGCCACTTCGCATCTGGCAACTCTGGAAATCCTGTTAAAAAGTTGTTTCTGATATTGTGTCGGTCGGAGGATTAGAATAAATTAAAAATACTTTATGGGCGGTATAGGGGAAGACCGTTGATCATTTGCCTGCATCGGTCACCCGCCTGTCCTAATCTCTATTCATCATCATCATCATCATCATCATCATCATCATCAGCCATAGGACGTCCACTGCTGAACATAGGCCTCCCCCAAAGATTTCCAGATCGACCTGTTGGAAGCGGCCTGCATCCAGCGACTTCCTGCAACCTTTATCAGGTCGTCGGTCCACCTTGTAGGTGGACGTCCTACGCTGCGCTTGCTAATTTAATCTCTATTAGCTTCTCTCAACTATTGTTTATAATCTTATTGTTTCTCCGTATCTATTCTGCTATTTACCATCAGTTGTAGAGCAACTTTGTCCACACAAGTCACAAAAAAAACTTTTATGAAAACTACTTGTTTTGCATAATCAGTCAACAAGGAATTACAGTGTTGATGTTTGTACTGACTGTAATGACTGGGAAAAAAGATTGCTTCAAAGAAATTCTGGATTAACAGTTTATTCGTAAAATAAATAATATCATAACGTAAACGAAACGAGCAGTGGAGCAGAAACTGTTACTCTATAAATAAAAATATGCATTCCTTGCGTAAACGAAAATGACACGCGGAAACATACTTTCAACGCAGATTCATTAATCTAACTTCACATCTCGTGTTGTCAGTGTTGTTACAAGCGTCTTTTTAGAATGACCGTGAACTAATTTTGCGTTCAATGAATACTTTGCAATTATTCTGGTTCGTTTATTAGGCTTTAAAATCGGTATTTGCGTAGAGTTCATTTTATTTCATAATCATGCAAATATTAAAAGTCTCAAGTCGCTGAATGCAGGCCGCTTCCAACAGGTCAATCTGGAAATCTTTAGGGAGGCCTATGTTATGATGATGTAAAAATATTTCTAGTCTGAACTGTTGGAATCAGCCTGCATATTTGAGGGTGGCTTATGTTCATCAGTGGATATCTTATGGTGATGAATAAGAGATGGTATCAAATGAGATGGAAATGAATTAATTTTTTTTACGAAGTAGTACCTAGTTCGCTCATAGACGAATCTCGTAATTATATCTATGCTATTTTCTTTGCTTTGTTTCTTTCTAAAGCTCATGGTTTAGTATGTATTTTTATATCTCTTCACCAGAAAGTGTTTCGACCACCACAATCGCTCTAAGTGTATATTTTAAAATGTTATAAAAACATCGAACATCACTTCCTGGTAGTAATTTCCACAGATTGCGATATTTAAGCCTCTCGTCCGTTATATATGTATTACAAAACGTTTTGCGTCCATAAAAGTATACTCCAACCGTGTCTCACTGCAGGAGAGGTGAAATTCCATTGCAGAGATGAATTTTCCTGTATTTCTAATTTTGTATGCAACAGGCCTTGTCTTGTAATCCATTGCTCTGATTATATCAATTATTCTTTTATTGATCATGATTTGGCATCGATTGTTACCCGCAGATGGTTGCTATTAAGATAACAAACATGAAAGTTTAAAACCGTAGTGTCTGAGGCAAATAATGATGCGATTTCGTAATTTTTATCTCTAAATACTTATGGGACTAGTTTATAAAGACCTTTCGGTATTGCTTTTATGTGTTCAGTAATAGTTCTTTATAATTTTGATGTTTCTTTAATAGTACCTTTAATACATTTTAAATTAATGGTTTTTGAACACGGAATAGGAGGTCTGTCAGTTTAATTACGGTTTAATAGATTTAAATATTTTACTGCTTTTACGTGCGGTTTCTTATGTTTATGTATTTTAGATGTGATATGAGGCCCGAGCAATAATCAACCGACTTCCAAAAAGGAGCAGGTCCTTAATTCGTCTGTATTTTCGATCGACTTCCACAAAAGGAGGAGGTCCTCAATTCCTCTGTATTTTTTTTAATGTATGTTACGCGATATCTCCGCCAAATGTGGACCGATTTTGAAAATTCTTTTGTGTTCGATAGAGCTTATTTCAAGGGTGGTCCCATATAAATTTGGTAATGATCAGATTTGAAGTAGGTCCGTTAAATTTTTAAACTTGTGATTATTTTGATATTCGAGTCCGGTGCACGCTTATATTTGTATGGAATTTTAACCAAAAATCAACTGTCAAATATATTCGTGCTCGGGCCCATTTCTAAGCACTTTACATTTGATTTCAAAACTGATACTGTTTTATAATTCACCATGAACATCGTATTTCTTACATGCTACTAAAATTCCTTGTAACCAGTTTTCCTTATTATTACGAATTCTGCAATTGTAGACATGTTTTAGTAATTTCATGCAAAATTAGACGTCGTTTTTTACATACTGTAAAATATTAGTCTAGACTACATGCATTACGGTAATCGCCTACAGTCGCCGCCAAAAAAAATAACTGAATTTATTACAAACATTTTGTCATACGTTAATAGAGATATGAAACCATTTTTTTTCCCGAATCGATTTGTGGCATATGTTATGCAGTATATTTTACATATGGACATGTGTTACTTTATACAAGAGATGGCATGCACAAAAAATGTATGGACAATTTTTCATTACATTTATATCGCATTTTTTGTAGTTACATTTAGGTCTGTTTAATATATCTGAAATCGTCATGTGTTGATACATTTATATCACATTTTTTCTAGATATATTTAGGTTTAATAGAATTTATCTTGAATCGTCATATGGCGGTTAAAGAACATCAATTAACAATCAATTTGTTCAGTCACAAGATGTCGTTATTCACGCATCTAAATTCTAGACTAAATGTAAACATCTGTTTGTTGTTTGTTTGAATTTACGTTGGGGTTAAGCAAAGCAGCGATAGCTCAGTTGGGAATGGTACGGACTGCCGAGACAAGTGTCGGAGGTTCGAGACCAACCCCAAAATGGAGCATATACACCTCTGACTTTTCTATGTTAAGTGTATTTTCATTGTGAAATACCGCTTGCTATAACGGTGAAGGAAAACATCGTGAGGAAACCTGCATACCTGAGAATTTCTTCACAGGAATTTCGAAGGTATGTGAAGTCTACCAACCCGCATTAGGCCAGCGTGGTAGACTATGGCCTAACCCCGCTCATTAGTAGAGGAGGCCCGTGCCCAGCAGTGGGACAGTAATATTACAGGGCTAATATTATTTAAGCATTGGAACCGATTAAAAAAACTTTTTCTAATTTAAAGCAACATTACCTTGGAGTATGTATTATATATCATTATCATCATCATCAGCCATAGGACGTCCGCTGCTGAACATAGGCCTCCCCCAAAGATTTCCAGATCGACCTGTTGGAAGGAATGAGGAGATCCGTAAAAGAACGAAAGTCACCGACATAGCCCAGAGGATTAGCAAGTTGAAATGGCAGTGGGCAGGGCACATAGCTCGTAGAACTGATAGCCGATGGGACTGAAAAGTTCTCGAGTGGAGACCACGTATTATACCTCTACATAATAATGTATTATAAGATACTTTTATCCTCAGTATATTTCCACAAGGCGCATCCGATTATGTTGTTAAAAATCGTCCCCTTGACTCAAATGGCGTAACGAACCACCAAACATTGCATTTTATAATAATTTGCAAAATTATGTAGGTTTTTTATAATGGTGTAACTATTAGACAGTGTTTAGGGCAACTGTACTATTTGCAGATTTAAATTTCTTCATAAACTTTACATGTCGACGGTGTAGACCGAGGAAGTGACTTAAGGACTTTGACAAAGATTAACAATAGCTCAAAAAGGGACGATTGGAAGAAGTTCTGGGACCTCAACCCAGCAATGAGACAATGAAGATTAATTAAAATAAAACATTTACCATATTTAAGCGGACATATCCACAAGTATTACTAGTCCTAAGCAGTTCTGGAGTACAAGACATTAAGTATCAACAAATGGTTTAACGTATCTCTTAAACGTTTAATGGCTGTGTTGTGAGTAATGAATGATCTATTGGGTATTCAAAAAGGCCATGAACCGAAATATTGGCAATTAATTAACTCTAGCTTAATTATGTCAACGAAATGTACATTAACGTTGGTGTCTTTATCTATTACTAATGGATCAATACACAAGAAATTATTATTCATTTCTGTTATTTTTTTATAATTATTAATGAAAACATCATATTTTAAATGGGTTACCACCTTTTTCTTTTCATTTATCAGTACTGTTTTTATTGATTTTACTTACGATAATGTTAAAACTATTTTAAAAATAATAAACAATTATATATTTCTAAATAAAATGATCATGCCTCTAATAATATTGTATCAAACATTAGTTCATGTATTAGAAGGAGAAATAGAAACACTATTTAATACATTTAATATAAAGTGTGTAAAAAGGGATAATAACATAAAAAACATTTTATGTTATTTACATAGACAACCTTCTAGTCCCCTACAAAAAGATTGGCATTCACATACAAATATCGCATAAATACAAAAATGTTAATAAACTAGGCAATCAAGCTTGGATAAATAAAATATTAAGTACTGTAGGTTTACGACGCTAATACTCATTGACCATGTACTAGTAGTTTGACAAGCTAATTCGATGTCTTAACTAGCTTGTACTATGAAAATTATTTTATAAATGCAAACGACTAAAAGTATTTGCATAAATATAGTTGTTTAGCTTTAAAATTTCCTTGATTACCATTTATTATCCGCTTATGAGTTTTGAAGAATCCTAAATAGTTAGGAGTAAATATTTGCATTAGTAAAATGATTTAAGCAGTCTTTTAACCTGTTGAATATGTCATATTAGTGTTTTACTTTGCCAAGTATTAAAATTACTCAATAAATTAAAAAAATGTTAATAGTATTAGTTAGTTTAGGGCCAATTTTTCAATTATTTTAGAGGATTGTCTACAACCTTTGGGAGAATTTTATCTGCCAACATCAATTGTAACAAATACACACCAATCCCGATTTTTCAACAGACAGATAACCGACATTTCGACGTTTTTGACAGTTGGGGCGACTTGCAGCGCTATTATTAATCTAGACTTATTCTATCTCGCCTTATCTCGATTTATTCTACAGTTCACTCCTATCTTCATATCAAGATTTGGGATAAATAGAAGTTTATCTCCAAGCTGCAAGTGGCCCTAAATGTATGAAACATCCCTCAAAGCAACTTTACTGCAAAATAAAGTATACTTTATATGATCTACTGATATCTGATATCTGATTTACTGGTCTGGCTTTTAAAAATCGCCCCTAAATATCACATCAATAGACATTGTGTGCGTATCAAACTTTTTTACATATACAATCATATCCATACCCCAGGAATCTACACAACGTAGGCTATCAACCAAAATCCAAGATTATCACCTCACGACCCATCATCTCACGCCATCTTAGAAATATGTGGTCGGGACCCCATAAATAAATCTCTTTAAGATGTTAGGACCGATTTCTGTACTATATCGGTCATCTCGTGTGGGTAGAACAATACTAAACTGAGAATTTTACCTTCATATTCTGTATAATGATATGCGCCGATACAATTGTTTGGCGCGTGCACGCTTTTTTTGGAATGCAGTGTACGGTATACTGTACGTTCATTTTATATGTATGTATTTGATTTTTATCAGTACTATTTTTGGTGTGACTTAAATGGTTGATATGAGACTTATGTAATATGGGACCAAGTTAGAAATATGTGACTGCCTCGGTGATGTAGTGGTATTGCATGCGCGGTACGACTATCGCTCTGAGGTATAGGGTTCGTTCCCCGGGTCGGGCAAGTCTAGAATTTGTGCCCGATATGGCGATAGGCTCACCCCCTATCACATCTGGGACGGAATTACACATACATACATACTGGGACGGAACAAAGCTCGGCAAAATGTAGGTGTTCTAGTTCGCTAGTGCGCCTCTGTCTACCCCTTCGGGGATACAGACGTGTACTTATGTTTATATGTGAAATGTTTGCTTAGATAGTAAAATATGCAATCGATGGATTTTATTTATCATCATCATCAGCCATAGACGTCATCATAAAGGTCGCAGGAAGTCGCTGGATGCAGGCCACTTCCAAAGTCTATCTGGAAATCTTTGGGGGAGGACTATGTTCAGCAGTGGACGTCCTATGACTGATGGTGATTTTATTTATCAAAATTATTTCTACCTACCCATACCCCACTTCAATGTGGGGTTGCAACGACAAATATTCCAAACAAATTGCAAAAAAATTTACTTACTTTTTAACTTTGGGGGATCCCATCCCATGCAAAATATGTCAGAAAAACGAGTTTGTCTGACCTGGGATTGCAACCCAGTACTGCAAAGGAGGCGACTGACAAACAATATGAGAGAGAATATAAAGAAAAAAAGCAAAACATGATTTAAGTTAATTACGGTTTAGAAACGTTCAACAGTTATCTTCAGTAAACACAAACTAAGTGAAGATTAAAGCTTCTAACCACAACTCAAAACGGCCGTTCCAATATAATTTTTTCGACAGCCAACTGAGATGTGACCGCAGATTTTTATAGTCGATTAAATGATATTAAATTCAGTTAATTTGTGTGCAGTAATTAACCGTGTTTGTACTGGTTACGTCATGTTAACTTAACTGTGAAACGTTAGTTTAAAACTGGTTTAAAGCATACGTTAGCAATCATATTTTGGATATCATTTTGTCGATTTCTAAAGATAACTGCGTGGAATTTTACTAAAATTAAAGTATAAGATGGCCCACGCCTGTATCCCCGAAGGAGTAGGCAGAGATGCATTGGTGAACTAGAACACCCACATTTCACCGAGCTTAATTACGTACCAAATGTGATAGGGAGCGAACCTATCGCCATATCGAGCTAATACTGAATTGAAAAAACAATATCACTTTGTCCAACCTGAGAATCGAACTCGAGACCTCAGTTTTTTTTTCTTTTAGCAGAGACTGGCAAACAAGCAGATGGGTCGCTTGATGGTAAGTGATCTCCAACGCCCATAAACACCCAAGACAAGAAAATTATGGCTGCGTCGCCAACCTAAAAGGAGGGAAATAGGGATTGGGAAAGGGAGGGGTGGAATTGGGTCATCGGAAATCTCACTCACCGAACGAAACGCGACAGCAAGCTGCCACTTTACGTCGGTTTTCTGGAGACAGTGGTATCAAACCGGTCGAGCCGGCCCATTCGTGCTGTAGACGTAATTGTCTACAGCGTGGCTCTTCCACTCCAAAAGTCGTCGGTAGCCGTACCAAAAAAAACTACGTCACCGAAGCTGTACTTAAATTAATTTATACACACGAGCCCAGAAATAATTCCTGCCTCCCCAAACTCGGAGACATGCGTGAGCTTATGTTATTTTATCACGGTGTCTGATTTGCCCTTAGTCAACCCGAATCAATGACAAACATACTTATTATACATAACCATCTAATCTGCAACGTTCCCTTTGCGCCGCGCCGATTCGACTCTAAATAAAAGATAAGCGCGGGAGCGGACGTACGGACAGCCGGACAACCGGACAGCGGCACTACAAACAACCGCTGTCCGAAAACGCGTCGTTAAAACGTGTCGGACAAACCGGACCGTGTTATTAGGCACTTTGTGGAGCGCGGCGCGTGACAGTTGGCACCTTATTTGAATACGGTCAGTTTGTGTAGTGTTAGGACGATTCGCAAATTTGAATTGAATTGAGAAATGGCTGTCAGGTGTGTTGATTGTTCTGTAGATTAGGTACAATTTTTTGTGTTTCTCAATTTTTGGTAAAACCACAGTGAAATTTACTTATGTAATTTTACATTATATACGTGTTATTTATGCAACAGATATGTTATTTTCATGATATTTCTAGAATACAAATAAATTATGTTAAAAGCTATTGATATTTCAATCGGTGTTGATTGAATATTTTGGACCATTTATTTTTCAAATCTTGTTAAATAAATTACATGTTTTACGAATAAAGATGTCCACTTTAAGTAACAAAACATATTAGACGCCTACATTACTAAAATGGGCATAATAAACACAATTAATTCCAGAATTAAATTAGTTCAGGACGATAATACATGCTCTAAAAGCATATATTGATAGTAAAATAAAATTCGTATGCTAATACTAAGATAATACTTATGTAAACGCATAAACGATATGTAGCAAAGTAATAAAAAATCCTCTTTCAATAAAAAATTGCTAAAACATATTTTATACCCCAAATTCATTTTTATCTACCCATCTCATCATTAAGTGCTTTTGGATAACTTAAATAATTTATAAATGCAAGATTTCATCTATGTATATTTATTTATGAAAAAACAGAAATATTGATCGCTATCGGTTGTTTTCTTATTTCTAGCCATAGACGGTAGATCATTAGCAGCACATATTATACACATATAAAAGCAATAATAATACTAAATTACACCTATACTTCTACTAGATTTAACCTGTCATCGCGTTCGAAGAAGCTAGTAGACAAGCCAAAAAGGAAAAAAGTACTAAATGACCCATACATATGCATGGGCAGTGGAGCTCCGACGACAGAGAGATTGATCGCATCAACGTTTTAATATAGCAATTTACACCTGTTACTCTTAACAAATTCCACCGACTTCCTACAATCATCGCTTTAAAGATGGCCGCTTGTGGGAAAATTCGAATTTCGAATTCCACTTTTAAAATTTTTCAATCGGGTTTAATCACCGTGACGATTGTGGAGTAAACTTTTATCAGTTTATCAATTATCTGGTAATGTTTTAGTAGATATGTAAATTAATTGAAGGTAGTTTTAAAGTAGTACCGGTTATCAAAGAGGTACATAGAGTGTCGTGTTATATCATGGACGGTTATGTAATAATGAATTAAAGTTTAACAAAACTGAAAACCGCCTTCAAAAACGAACACTTAAAAGTAAAAATAACAATAATTTCTTACTCTCTTTGGAGTCGGTGCTGAGGCCGAGGCGGATTAAATGAAAAGGCACCGACTCACAACATCCAGACTAGAAACAAATATTTTTGGATGGCACAAACATTTGTAAAGATGCGGAGATCGAACCTGCTCCCTCTCGCTTCACAGCTATTCGCCCGCAGCGCCACGAAGGCTAAAATGTCTAGATACTTAGAACTTTTCTTTCTACCTTAATGTGGGGTCGGCGCAAAACACTTTTTCAAGCATGTTGTAGAAATGATTTGGCATAGTTTTTTACGACTGGCTACCTGCCTGACGTCAACTCCCAATGAGGGATCCAGTCCGTCTCAGTCAAATTAAATTCGAAAATTCGCTTTGCCCGAATCGAACCCAGGACCTCTCAATCCAGAGCCCATATATACTGCCACTAGACCAAGAAGGCGACTTTAGATACTTACACCACTAATAGTAATTTCTAGATAAAAGTCAGACACACGCTCGACCCACTTATCAAAACATTCATGGTCAAGCAAACACAATGGTTTGTAATTTATGGAATAGACACAGTAATAAAGCTAAATAGAGGGTGACATAATTTGTCTGCGGCGCACGTTTACAATAATTCATAATAAACATTTTGTATCTGTGCAATTGGATCTGACAGGTGGCAAAAAATAAGCGCAGTTTGATTTGGTTAGTTAAGATCTTAGACAAAAGAAGATAGAGGACAAGGTAAACTACGAAATAATGAAGCATTCCTACTTTCCGAAAGAAAACATAACATAACATAAGCTCACGCCTGTATCCCCGAAGGGGTAGGCAGAGGTGTGTAGCTTAGTTCCGTCCCAGATGTGATAGGGGGCGAGCCTATCGCCATATCGGCTACAAATTCCAGACTCCGGGCTGATATGGAAAAATCCAATATCACTGCCCGACCCGGAGATCGAACCCAAGACCTCAGGACGGTAGTCGTACCCAAATACAACCACGCCAACGACGCAGTCCGAAAGAAAGATCCCATTAATATAGCAGTTAGGCATCTTCTTCATATTCCTAAATTAGTATTATTGTAAATAAAACACCGTATTTATAATAAAATCAATAAGTATTTATACGTAATTTAAGTCTTATGACACGATAACAACTTACATGTAAATAGATCGCGAAACTAAAATGGCGGCTTCAAAGTAAACACGTATTTTTCGTATTTATGCCAGGTCCTCGTATTTTTTCTTTAGTCATTAGTTAACATAATATTACGTCTCTACGAAACAGTCAAACCTATAGCAAAACATCTTGCTATAATAGAAAGATTCTTAGCTGTTTTAGTGGAATCACTCATCAGATAACCGTTTGCATCTGTTTCTTTTTCATCTTCCTTACTTGAATATGGGCATTACACCTCATCAAGCTTGTTCCAGAAAGAGTTCTCCGCAACATGCTTGTTTGGTGGGTCGCCTGCTTGACATCAAACGATCAACCCTCTCTCTTTAATTCAGACCGAGGCAAATTTATGCGAGAAAAACTGGTGTTGCCGGACCTGCGAACCCAAAACCACAGAACATATACGCTACTTGCTAGATCAAGGAGGATATTGTATTTTCATCAGTCACCACACTTGCTCTGGCGTTTGTCTCGTCTTTTTCTTTTTATCCTGCTCAATTTGTGAGGTTGACACAAAACAGTTTTTGAAGTTTGCAGAAAATATTTCGCTTACGATTCTACAACCGGCTGCCTTTCCAATGTCAATCCTTCTGGGGTAAAACGAACCCATACTTTAAATTGCGATTGCATCCAAATACGAAATATGGGAGAACCATAATACTTCACAAAATTTAATGGTCAGTCCTTCCTTTAATCGATGATTAAAGGAATGTTGTATTTTCGTATGTTTTGTTGGATAATTATATGTATGTTAACATAACAAAACTTAACATAAGCTCACGCCTGTATCTCCGAAGGGGTAGGCAGAGGTGCACTAGCCAACTAGAACCGCCACATTTCGCCGAGCTTAGTTTCATCCCAGATGTGATAGGGGGCGAGCCTATCGCCATATCGGGCACAAATTCCAGACTCCTGGCTGATATGGAAAAATCCAATATCACTTTGTCCGACCCGGGGATCGAACCCGAAACCTCAGACCCGTAGTCGTACCGAAATACCACCACGCCACGGAGGCAGTCCCGTTAAAGTATCTAATTTCACATAGCAACAATCGGTTTCAAGTTGGTTAGATGTGCACAAGACCACTCGGAAGATTTATTTCATTTAATATTCACGGAATTAACATGGTTGGGCATCTTGGATGACAAGTATCGTATTGCTATTAGCAAAGAATAAGTCACGAGAGGTGTCAAATATGACGTGGTTTTGCAAACAGCAGTGAACAATCTTTATCTAAGGGTACTAGAGAAACTATCATTTTTTTTTTATCCGGCCACTACACTACACCTGATGGTAAGCTTAATGCAGTCTAAAAATATTTACGACAAACAATGGGTTTATCAGTGGTCGCCAGAATCATGCCGGACTATTTATGCTTCTTAGGGAAGAAGAAAATAAATCGAGGGGCTTGCGACAAGACAGGCGGATGACCGATGCATATACAGGGATATTCCCATACCCGTCCCAAGCAACCATCAGTTCATGCCGTAAGGCCCTCGACAGAACCTAAAATGATCATTATAATAAACTCTGTTGACGAAAATATATATTTTTTTGTCAGATTAATTTATTTTTATGGACACACACTTTACCAAGGAATTGACTACATGTGCGAAGATTATTTTCACAAAAAAATGCAAATGGAGCCTAAGACAATTAATCTGTTTCCGATTTCCCCGCACTTAATTGGAAGTTAATAAAAAACACAGTATATCGCGAGCTTTTGTGTCTTCATTACTAGTTTCAAAATTACACAATATGTGCACCAACTCGGAACCGAACCAACGTCCGCGTGCACAAGGAGTCGCATAAATTGCGCCTTTGTTGGAGCCACATGATAAACATTCTAGCATGTGGGTGATAGTAGGTTTAATACTAAATCAAATAAATATAGCTTACCTATATATATCTTAACGAGTACAATGAGGGATGATATATTTGCTACATCAAATTTATAAAAAAAGAAGAACTAGCTTTTGCTGCGTCTATTGGTATGATTCTTTTTCCGCGACACATAAGACGACTCCCAAACAGATTTTAAATGAAAGCGCTTCAAGTACTTTACAATCAACGACTGCTCAAACCACCTTTCTGTAAAGTTTGTAAAATGATGTTTCATCATCATCATCATCATCATCAGCCATAGGACGTCCACTGCTGAACATAGGCCTCCCCTAAAGATTTCCAGATCGACCTGTTGGAAGCGGCGTGATGATGAATGATGTTTATCCCACTTTAAATATCGTTTTGTCATTTATTACGATATATCCTGACACGGTGAAGTAATTACATTAGGCCAGATAAGCTGTACCTATAGCTTCTATATCTTCTTCTTCTCTATTTTCTTCTTCTTAGTCGTGCACCCTTGGCAGAGTGGTCGTGGTTGTTGAGATGGTGGTACATGGTAGGTCGTCAACGTCATCAGTCTTCTTGGCGGCGACAATAGATCTTGTAATTCTTCTCCACGGTTGGCGATTAGTGGCATTGCGTGTACATTGTTATGGAGGACCGTGTCATCGTGGTAGTATCAGTCCAGCGAGCCGGGGACCTGCCTTTACCTCTCTTTCCTTCTACCTGACCGCTATATAGATGAATAGCCTTAAAATGACGGTTTTTCATAGACTTCGCCTTGCTTGATTGTTACTTGTATATAGTGCGCTTTGTAATTCCATTGGTTGACCTTGGAACGCGACTCATCTGAACAAGCTACTGCAACGGCTTTAGCATCAAGTGCACAGTGGTCTGGTATCACACTTTCAATGACACAAACGCCTTTGATGTCTTCTAACCTCAGCAACCCAGCAACTGCTTTCCTATTTATTGTAATGTCGAAATCTATCATGTCAATATAGTTGGTGACCTCTTAGTCGATTTTGCTTCAACTAAATGATGATTAAAATTGATCATCTTTCAGCGCAGTAGGTAGAATAATGGGCAGTAGGTGGTCGGCCTCGTGCTGTCGTTGACGCAGAGAGCGTCCTTCGGCGGCGGTGGCTTACGAGCCCCCCCCACAATTGGAGATGGGCCGAAGGCGGCACCGCGCAGGGGTCGTTCCGGCTAAAGCATGGGCGCTTCTCCCCTAGGGAAAGCCGACGCCGTCCCTAAAGCGCCGCAGCGGGCCACCACGGGGTTTTTAATCGGTATTGCTGGTGTAGGGTGTACATAGTGTTAGGGACTCGACCCAGTATCCAGGGGTAGGTAGAGGCGCACTAGCGAACTGGAACACCCACATTTCACCGAGCTTAGTTCTGTCACAGATGTAATAGGGGCGAGCCAATCGCCATATCCAGCACAAATTCCAGACTCTGGGCTGATATGGAAAAATCCAATAACATATCCATCGTCAGTGGATATTTAGTTGTCGGTTAAATTATACAGGGATGACAAATTATAACATATATACATATGACATATGGATAAAATAGTATTGATATTCAGACATATACCTCTATGTTCAACAGTGAACGTCTTGTGGCTGATGACGATGATTAATTGTATAAAGAAATAATTGGGTAACAAGAATGGCTTAGGTATGTCTTAAATGCTCGATAAATTTGAATAAATATGGTCATAAATGTTAAAAGAAAATTATAGAAATCTTTAATGAATAAACGATATATTAATAATCTATTAAGAAACGATTTTATATTATTATTTCGATGAGTAGGTAATCATGCAAGATTATTAATAACGGAGATGCCTCCGGCAATCCTTGATCATATTATTTTATATTTGCCTTTTAGTTGTTTATGCTATACCAACTAAAATCTTTAAATTACATACATATGATAAACTTTCCTAAGTTTATCATCAGATTTAATGAATGAATTGTAACATTGTAATACTTATGAACACTTTTTTTGATAAAACTATTTTATTTGATTTCCGAATGACTTCATGTTTGAGACTTGGGTCTGTATTACCTCACCACGATGAAACATTATTAAAAATGTGGTCGAAAGGTTCTTTATATGCATAATAATGATATAGTATAGCTTTAATTGCAATAAAGTAATTTTAAAGTTACTTTCTAATAACATCAAGCTAAAGTGAAGATTAAGACCGGACAAAGATGCACCTAGGATAGTAGAGCATGCACTGGGTCAAGTTAAAGCTAAGCATAAAGATAAATGTTACACCAAATAAGAAATTGTGGATTTTCATTGCCCTATTACCGTTGCATCGACAATCACTGCTAGATTCAGAAATAAGGTTCACAAAACATCTTTTTTTAATTCGTGACGTGCTGTGTCGTATCTGAAGTACATAATCTTTGGTGGTTATTAGCGCAGGTGCATCGACACGGGCGCACGCGCAAACGAGTCGGTTCGGTGTCATACCAACTCACTTAACGAAAATGATGCACCGCCAAATTGTGTGGAGAAAAAATTCTGACGCTACTATTGGTTTGGGATTAATTTAAATAATCACAAGTTTAAAAACTTAACGGACCGACTTCCAATCCGATCGTGACCAAATTGGGACCACCCTTGAAATAAGCTCCATCGAACACAAAAATAATTTTGAAAATCGGTCCACATTTGGCGGAGATATCGCGTAACATACATATAAAAAAAACCGACGAATTGAGGAGCTCCTCCTTTTTGGGAAGTCAGCCGAAAAAAAATATTTTTACTTACTGAATAGAAATAAATAAGGACAATTGAAAAATATATGCTACGATAAACAGTTATCTAGTCAAAGGTGTGTCAAATAGATAAGATTGAGCAAGAAGATAAAGATGTCTATAAAGTAGTAAAATTAAAATTTCATCGCATGAATGCTATTAAAATGATAGTAAACGACAATCACTAGAGTATTTACGGTATAAAGCATGAACCGACAAACAAGATAACTGTTAATCATTCCTCCATCTAATCACATCACATCAATAAACATAAAAGGAAATGCAGTAATCACAGGTTCCAGAGGCAACGATTTGCTGACTAATCTACGCCATTGCCAATGCAAACTGCAATTTTATGTGACAAATTGCACGAGGGAAGATGACTTATAAGTCATTTAAGATGTGAGGTGCCACATCAATAATGAATGAGATTAATTTTTCATTTGAGGTTAAGTAGAATTAATGTTGGACACGGATCTTGGTGTCGAAGCTTCGATAGAGGTGAGGTAGGGTTAATGCTTATTAGTAATTGTTCATACTTGGTGGTCCAGGGAATGGAATGTATGATAAGTAGTTTTTTAAATGGTGTTAACCACTTCTTCTTCTTCTTTATTTAATCTTCAAAAGTATTTATTCAATAATGTTTCTTAATCTCTGCTATGACAAATTTCAAATGACAATTCTTCAAAAGTATTTATTCAATAACATTTCTTAATCTCTGCTATGACAAATGTTAACCACTTTCTATCTAATGAAAATGACGCGTCAATTATTAACGTATAACTTAATAGACAAGATCTAGAAACGACCACAATTCATTTTAAAATAGGATTTGTTAGACTAAATGGTGCGATATAATCCCAAAATATAAGAAAATATTTAATCGTAACACATTCGAGTATTCGTAGTAGCATTAACGGAAAAGGCACGACGGAATCGCAACTCGTTCGGAAAGCTTTTTTATCCGAATGCTCTCATCGTCCCGACCTTGTAAATTAAGTTAGTGGAAAACGAAATTCAGTGATGATGTATGGATTCATTCTGATGGCCGCCGCATGATTACTAGTTAGTTTTGTGTTTATTTTTTTTGCTTTGAAAGAGTTTTGCAAATGAGCGATGGATTGTTGTTTCAGGTTGTGAGTCATACTTAATTGGTATTTGGCTTGTTCAATTTGACAGTAATAGTACAGTGTTTTCATTGACGAAATTATGTTGAGTATTAGCACAGATTAGTCTATCAAACAGACAAGCGATTTTTAGTAAATAATTGATTATCATTTTTTTCTTGAGTTCGAAAGAATGAATGTGTGAACTCATCTGTATTTTTTGTGTATGTTAGCCGATGTCTATGCCAAATGTGGATCGTTTTTCAAGCTTTGTTTTGTGTTCGATAGAGCTTAATCCAAGGGTGATAGATAAATTCTGCCACGATCGAGTGAATTTCTTCAAGCTCAAGTCAGTCTTTAAGTTTTTATTTAAAACATGGACTAGTTCAATAGTTTTATTAAACATAACGCTTTGATCAGTTCGAAAATAGTTTCATTTTAAGCCTGACCATCTTTAGTGTCACGTCTCGCAGCATCATTCGTTCTAGATTCCACAAGAAAGTGAATGTTTACATCAATATTTTTATTTCCATCAGATGATTAAGCCAGTTTGAATTATCCACGTGGTATAAATCTTCGTTCGCTAACGAACGTCGGTGGCAGCCGCGAAGCAGCTCTAATTCGTAGGCGGCATGGGAAAGTACAGCCCGGCTACGTCTTTTTAAACCTAAGTATAGACAGACAAGTTGATTTATCAAGTTTTAAGACAAGGTTGTGAGTCATTTGATGCAGGATCTGGGATACTTTTATATTCAGGGGTTTTTGCATTTGCATTTACTTCACTTATAGTTTTATGGTATTAGGATTTTTGTTTTATAATGTTTGTTTGTTTTAATTTATTATTTACTTCTTTTTTATTATGTTCACTATATTTAAGTCTAGAATTAGTTTACTTCAAATAGATACGCAAAATATCCGTCAAATCTCAATTTCAAAGCAAATTATGTAAAATACCCATGATTTTGCGTAATAGACAAGTAATTGGCCTTAGACCCGATGCATCTGGCGCCGACGAGGTTGGCATGTTTAGGCCAATAATATGAAATGCGAAACGTGGTAGTTTGTATCATCCGTGTAATTACTTGCAGCCGTCATTTCTACGTGGTTGTTAAGTACTTCATTAAGTTATAGAGGATTTTGATTTAGCGATAGAAGATATAGAGGTAGAAAAGTGAAAGTGCTAAAAATATATTCGTAATCTTTATTGTGGAATACAAATATTAATTTTATTCTGTGAACTTTTTGTATTACGCAATATAATCAAAAGAAAATCCTACCACTTCGTTCCAAAAATCTAACAAAATTACTTTTCCTTTTCTATCTGATTTCAGCACAAGTTTCTTAATACTAAAACGATTTATACCCTTCAGCAGTACTGTAACTAAGCGGCGCACGTCTTTGTTTAACTGTATTTGTTATGTTTAACCGATTTCCACGCGGCAATGCGTCTGCGGTAACGAGACATGGTTCTCGGACATTTCAAATGATGATTTATGTGACATCTCGTAGTTTTTGTTTTAGGAGTTTGCGCTGTGCTAATATCGTGATATTTCGAAAGTGGGTGGGCTTAGAAATTGTCACAGATGAAAATATAACTGCCAATGTCTAGTGTATTCGTTAATTTAAAAATTCTTAAGCGGCTTATTCATCGATATAATAATATACCTAGATGCACAGTTGACGCTCAGAAAGTGGGACAGCCAACGAGTGCTTAAAATGTAAGTAAGGACTTGTTGGCTGTCAGTCGGGCGCCGACCGTTCGCCTGTGAAGATGCCTAAATGCTCTGTGAAAGAGTGCAAAAATAACACTCTTACAAAGCGCAAAACACATGGGATTTCATATTTTAAGTAAGTATAATTTCCTTACTTGATTCTTAAAACCTTAATCATGTTAAATTAAGTATTAAACGTGTATAAATAATTAATTTAACGAATTCAGTTAATAAAATATTTTGTCCCTTTTGAAATCATGATTTGGAACAATGAAATACATGGAGTCGTTTTTTTTGTAAATATATTATATTTATTTTAAATTTATGATTTTTTTTATTAATTTTATTTATTAATTACAGATTTCCATGAAATGAAATAGTAAAAAATAAATGGCGTAAAATTAGTTCCGAAGAAAGGAGAGAAGAAAATTTTAAACCCAATTACTCAAGTGTGGTTTGTTCACACCATTTTGCCGATTCCGATGCATATTATAGAGAAAAATGGATTAGGAAAATTAAAAAGAATGCTGTACCAAAAATAAAGGTGATAAATTGTCATCAGCTACATTGTCCTTAACTAATGTTTACTATTTGATTTAACAATATGTATGCTGTTGGTGTACCTATAAATAAATAAATAAATAAATATTGCCACATTTATTGACTTTATTTTAGATTGTCGTAACTACAAGTTTAAATGAGGCAGGGTGCAGTACAAGTGTAATAGCTGAAAAATATTTGATACAGAATTCGTCAATAGCAAGCATATACTAGGTACATACTGCCATGTAAAATGACTATTTAATAATTTGCGGCTAATTCTAATAAATGTTTTCAATCAAAGTGTGCAGATCATAAAAATTTTCCAACATGAACATAGTTGAACATTCCGCTGTCTAATAATAATTTTAATGGTGCATTCTCGCGATTTTTCATTTTTTAATTTTTCATTTTTATCTTTGATTCTCGGATTGAGATCATTTATTGGAACCGGTCGTTAGGCATAATTACTACAACAGTAATTGTGGCGTCATCATTTATTGGAAACATATTCATTTCCAGGAACCAGCAATTGAACCAATAAATAATGAAGGATCACCAATACCATCAGAATTTTCATCAATCTTTAACACACCTAAGACGTTATTTTTTACAGTTAATTTGAAAGAACGCAACCAAAAATTTAAACTTAAATCTAATTTAGTGCGAAACTTAAAAAGGCAGAACAAAAGATTAAGAAAACGAAATGATAGTCTAAAAGAAATTATTAAGAATCTAAAGAGCAAAGGACGATCTGAGTGTGGGGCCAGGACTATGTATGTGACTGTTGGGTGTTATTTATTTATTTATGAATCACGTTAAGGCAAAACAGTGCTTATTTCATATTCATAACTAATAAGCTTTGTTATCTTCTAAACATTTATACTCTATCTATCTCTTAATGTAAGTAAAATTATTATACAGATATCGCCATTCTCATCTACATTGTACGCCATGTGGTCAACATTTCTCACAAATAAATACAAGAACTATTCGACTCCGTTCAATCTTTGTCCAAGTGACTAGAATGTTTCTTTTAATAATGTCAAATTATTGTCAAATTCAAAAACTATTAGAAATTCAAAAATTTCGAACATAAGAACGTTTGAACATGCAATTTAAAAAGCTACTTTATGCCGCGTCTATAAGGTCATATTTGTGTTAATTTAATTAAATTTGTGATGTTTATTTGTTTTGTCTGTCGAGGACACTGTTTACAATGATATTTGTATGGAACTGTGCATCTAGGTATATTATTATATCGATGGGCTTATTGCATAATGATGTAAAAAAATCTTGATGAAACTTTATTAAACCATGTCTTTTTTATTAGTTTAAGTCAAATATTTATATGTATATTTTTCTTTAATTATTTGTTTAAGTATGATCACTTACATTTCTGATATCGTGCCACAGAATTATGACATGGTGTTGCATTATTTTCCAAACTTTACTGGAATCCAAAGATGCCAACTTACCAGTAAAAATTGCAAATAGGTTCACTAAATTATTTGGTTTGTGCCCTATATTCTTATTTATTTTCACCAATGTATCGATCGTCACATCATCTATCAGAATTAACCATGCTTTTATCACTAAGCCTTTACCGTATCTAACGTTATCAGCCATTGCCACCTGCAGAAAAAAAACCCGATATAGTCTTGGAAGTACATATAAAAGTGCAGTTGGAAACGCATCTGACCTACATTTACATACAGACTTGCAGGAGTTATAACTCTATCGTATGTTCATTAGTTCCCTTCGTCTGTTAGAAGTAGGGACTGAAGATATACGAGAAACGAGGAGTTCACATCAATTGCAATGGTTACGACGACCTACAAAGTAACTAATTGCCCTGGCTGATCCTAAAGCACGAATCGCGGAAGACGGCAATTATAATTTTACATTTATTATGAGTATTACTGTAAGTTATATTAGAAGATTATTATTACAAGAAACAAATTACATACAAAATGTAATAGTGATTTGTGATAGTCATACAGCACAGATAGAAATTAAAGAAGAGGTCTAAAAATGTAATCACCAATAAAAAAGAGAAATAGACGACAAAATGCAAAAAAGATTGATACTACTTCTAATAGATGAATTAATTTCTTGATAGTCAAACATACATTACTCACAAGTACTCCGATTTAACGATGTTTCTACGACATCATTAAGACCACGAAATGATTGTTTTTATTTGAAAGGAACAGCTTTGATAATAACAAATTGTCATTTCTCAATTGAGATTAAAGTCCCTGCTCTGTTTTCCGTAATAAGCCATTAAGCCATGCAATTAGTAATGTAAGAATAGATATAACAAATTTAGAATAGACATTGCGGACTAATTAATCGTATGAAAGCAAATAGAATGTTGCTTGATGCTAGAGATTACGCGACTTCAATCAGACGTTAGATGTACAGATAAAATATTCAAGAACGCAGGAAATGTATTTAAAGCTATCGTATTGTGATAATTAAATAAATTAGGTTCGAGAAATTGTCGTAAATGTCTGTGATGTAGGTTTGTAATTTTAATCAATTCTGTTTGTTTGATCAGATCGAAAAATAACTTGCATTCTTGTAAGAAACTGATTAGCCATTCGGTAATTTGAGTACATTTTTGTGGGTGTGTAAAAGGATCAAATTAGAATATTTTAGACCTTACATCAACCTTTCCAGCCAGAAACACATTAACAGCCTCCTTGCCGTAGCATGCAAGTACCTTATTACGGGTTCGAAATTGAGTGTGTCTATCATAGCTCAAAATATCGATGACAAGACTGTTGGATGTTTACACTTATTTAAATATGCAATGACGCCCGACCTTCTCGCTCCTGATCTTGACACCAAATTCCAGATGTCTTCCAAGTTTTTCATCATCGACAAAGACGACAATATTTCCAGCTTGATTTTATATTATTACTTGAGTAATAACCGTAGAGTAATGATATAAATTTCCATATTAAGTGAATTAATCTCAGTGCATTAGAGTTCCACGGTCTGCACTTGGACATCATTTGTCATAATTATGCAGGTATGTGCAGATTGTTGTCCCACTAATGCTGCGTCTGCACTCCGTATTGGTAATTGGATTTTAAGCATAATGAGCATAGTAATAAAGACAAGATAAATAGTATCTAGTTAGTATTTCCGTTAGTACATAACGTAAAGAAGGTATTGAAATGAAAGAAAAATAATGATGATGTCTTGAAAACGTACAATTCAAAGGAAATCATGAAATGATCTGGAGATTGCAAAGTTAATAATATGAAAGACTGTAAGAAATGCAACATCAAATATGTTAATTCCTATATTTGTTTAAGAGAATGTGCTGCTAATGTATACTATACCCCGAATTTGGTGATTTTCTTAGGTATTGTCAAGCTATTTGGCTGAACCACGACTTTACCACTTACAATCCTGAAGTATAGATTTCGTTAGCTATAGAATCATCTATTTGTGGTGGAAGATGAATTGCTGACATAACATAAGCGACGTAGTTGGCCGTCAAATGTACTACTGTCAAGTAAATTGCGAGCCACAGCGACATGACAAGCGAAATGTATGGCGCTAGTACATCAAATGTGAAAATCGCGACATAGTGAGTCATAGGTCTTGTTTTGGATAAGCTTGTGTGTATTAACTTTGAAGCACGTGTGGTTGCTATTAATGGCAGTGTTCAAGCGATATTAATTAGAGATGATGGATATTAGAAAAACAACGATTTTATGACGTTGCTCAAGACCGGGCGCAGTGGAAGCGTTTAAGTAGGAAGGCGGACCCTGGCAGAAGGCCGGGATAATGCCAGGCAGAAAGAAAGAATGATTTTATGATGTCAATGTACGATAAATATCAAAGGGCAAATATCGATCCTGTCCTAGACATCGATGAATATCGATGATCCCCAGTATCAGGTATTATAGTTGTTTCGTTAAGACAGAAAATCTTATAAAAATTATGATAGACGTTGGTATTTGCGAATATTCACCTATTTTGGATATACAAACACATTATGGTCTCATAAAAACATATTACAATCTTATACTAAAATTTATTTTTCTCGTGACTGAATTTTTATGGTCTTGAATTCAGTACTAATACTAATGCGTAGAAAACAAAGTGTATTATATCTGATTAAAATCAGTACGATGAAGTCATCCTACTGCTACACACATACTTAGATTGAATTCGGAATTACTAGTAATATTATGGTCTGAAATCCAGACCAAAATAGTAATCCAGATTCTGGAACAGTATCCATCAGTAGCTGGGTTGAAGTCAAGCTGGACACCGGTAGTAAAAAATAAAGCCAAATTCATTCTACGACATGCTTGTTGTGTGTGTTGCTCGGACCCTACACTGATGTGGGATAAAGACAGGCAGAAAGAAAGAACCTTAATCAGTCGGTCTGCATTAATGCCTCAGCAGTCATATTTGGAGATAATTTTTTAAAACATTTCTAAAAAAGCCAGACATTTGTCGTTTAATGATAAAGCCCGACTTATCGCCGTCTTGGAACAAGCCTTCATTCACTAAAATAATACGGTTATCGTTGACACAATTTTGGCGATTTAAATTATTTACATTTCTTGCTAAAGAGTCGGCTGATAAAAAAAACATGTTGAATAATATATCTGATAGTATAGTAGTTACATAGTTTCAGAGGCCTACAACTAACGGAATAAATGATCATAGTTCGAATGTGCATAGAGATTATAAAAATCAACCAATAAGAACATGACGCTTCCAAATCACTTGATTTACATACATACATACATAAGCTCACGCCTGTATCCCCGAAGGGGTAGGCAGAGGCGCACTAGCGAACTAGAACACCCACATTTCGCCGAGCTTAGTTCCGTCCCAGATGTGATCGAGCCTATCGCCATATCGGGCACAAATTCCAGACTCCGGGCTGATATGGAAAAATCCAATATCACTTTGCCCGACCCGGGGATCGAACCCGAGACCTCAGAACCGTAGTCTTACCGAAATACCACCACGCCACGGAGGCAGTCACTTGATTTAATTGGTTCATTTCCGCGATCTGCTGCACATTCAAACTAAGATCATTTATTAGGACCGGCCGTTAGTCACTAATCACTATAGTCCAGATTTTCTAACTCTTAGGGATTTTCTTCCATCTGCCTTTTTCTTTTGCAATGTGGTGTCGGAAACGTCAGAGTAACATCCTTTTTCAAGCATCTAGCATAAAGTATATGGCTTAGTTTTTAAATCCATCCTAACTAATATCACCCTCCTCTGGGGGACCTAGTCCGGTAGAAAAACGACCTGGGATTCGAACCCAGGACCTCCTAGTACACAGGCACAGTCCATATACTCTGCAGCTAGACCAAGTCAAAAATAATTTCTTCCTATTTGTTACTAAATCCATTATGGTGGTCCAATGATGGCATACATTCATGAAGCCACAGGCATGAGGTTAGTAACCGAATGTTTCTCGTATCTCAATAATCGTATCCTTTATTCCTCCCACATGACATCCTCCAAAACACAAAGTACTTTAAAATAAACAGTCACATCTCACAATTAAACAATGTACATAATAACTTATACATGCGCTAACAGTCAGTTACACGTGTATGGTAATCTGGTGTAGAGCATCAATGGGTACTGCATACAATGATTGTTGGACCTGTCGATGAGCTATTGTTCGGGTGAAAGTGGATGGCACAGCGTCACCAGTGCAGAAGGACAAGGAAAACGATTAAAAAATACCCAACAGTAACACATGTAGTCCAGACCCCACATTAGTTATAACAAAAGACTTATATGTATACTACTAGACAGGCTGTTCGGTACGTAGAATGTGCGCACTAAGTCTCTGTTAATCGACCTCAACTCATTATAGAAATCTGCTCTTTTCGTTAGCCGTGAAACTTCAAACACCGTCATGTGCCACAATTTTAATTCAAAACAGCTTGTCTAGTAAATAAATAGAAGTCTTTGGTTATAACCTGTATTGCAGGTATCAAAAACTATGAGAGACTTACGTTCTCAAAATCCAAATCCAAAACAAATAATTTACTAATATTGACACGTTTAAAACTTGAAACTGACCAAATTCAATTCAAATTCATCAGATCTAGAAAATCCTTGAAATTATTTCTATCAAACACAAAAAAAAATATTGAAAATCCACTTTTGCCGAAAATATCTTAAAAAACCGACCTAGTGAGAATTTCCTGTTGAAGTTTTTAATCATGAAGATAATTCACTTTATGAATACTATAAACGATGAGATGCAAAGACATTTTCAGTGTTTAAACTTACCTTTTTCGTATTGTGTATCATAGTAGTATTGACAGTTCTAGATCGAATAACATGCTAAATTACATAACAATTCGAAATAGACTTACACTCAACAACCAACAGAGCAAATTAATAACATTAACGTCGCACTGATTCACGATTGTGCACAGTAAACATTCTGTATCAAATATATTTCGTCTGTGCTGTGCTCCTGTGAACCCAGTGGCATATTTTGAAAGCAATTGAATTATTCAATAAGATAATGCGTCGTAATAAAGATACGTGGGATCAAAGATTATTTTTTCTTCGCTGGTCGGATGTGTAAGTGCTTACGTAAATCCTGTATTACATTAGTGCTAGATATAAATGTTCAACTCTAGACATTGTTTCTGTGCGATTGAATGGTCTCTATTGGTTTTTGAGTCATCTCTATTTCAAATACTACTTCAAATCTCAAATATGATTGAGTAGACCAGACTAGATAGTTATCATCTGACTTCCAAAGGTTCTCAATTCGTCTGTATTTTTAGGTATGTTACGCGATATCTCTTCGTATTCGATAGAGTTTGTATCAATAAATATGGTCTAAATGTGATGAATTATGAAATGAGTTTGCAAGTTTTTAAACTTGGTGACTGTGTTATTCTTGGAGGCTTGGGAGTAGGTTGAAACTATTTTAGGAGCATAACCAGTTGCTGTTTCAGGGAGCCTTATTAGTTTATTCATATGTTTTATTTATAGTGATGCTGTGTGGCTTTCGCGGCGGCGGTGTTGTATTGTGGCGTACTTTATTTGCCCATTGCATCAGTCTAGGTAGTCATGCTCACTTAAGGTCTATGCTTGTGGCGGCGTCGTGTGCCGGGTCGATCACTTCCCTGCAACGTGGTTGAGGAGGTCGATGGCTGGCACATGCGTCATACTCGTGAACGGGTGCTGCTTGTGGAGACTGGTCTGCCTGGACTGTTTTATTTCCCTTGTGTCAATTCAACTTGCCGTGGCTGCGGGGGTCGCTCAGTGTATCTTGTATGTTACTTTGTCCTATATTATTAGATGTCCTATACTATTGTTATCATGGTTTAGCTGCTCTAATTCAAGCTCTTTCTGTATCTGGTGCTGTACTTTATTAGTAGCTGACTGTAAATTGGTGTTAAAAAGAGCAACGTCAGAGTTTCTTGCCCGTTCTTCTCTGGCGAAACAGCCTTCCGAACAGGCGGTAGAGTTAAAATTTGACGGAATCTAAATAATGTTTGAACATTTCATGGATTCAATAAATGATTTTGATTTTGATTTTTGATTTGATTTAAATTTATAGTTTCTACTAGGATCTAGCACCAGTATTAGAAGTTCAGGAAACCAGAGACCAAACCTTACATTTTTCTTATATAATTTGCTTAAACTGGACAAATTTTTGAAATGTTTAAAAACAAAACTTATTTTCGATAACAAATGCTTTGATTAAACTGTTTCAATAAATCTGGATTTAGAAACAGGTCAATGGGAATGACGCTATGAAGCAAATATTTTTTGGCATCTTTATTTTTATTAAGGAGGCAGGGATTATCAAAATAGAACACGGCACGTAATAAGTTAAAAATAATACTAGGGCGATATAATAAGATGATAAAAGATGTGAGCAAAGTAAGGGTATCAGAAGTGTATAGGTAGAGTTTACAAATTAGTTGAATGACAGTTTAAAAAGTTAACGGACCGTCTTTAAATTTTATCTGAAAATATAAATAAAATAAATAATAAAAAATACAGAAGAATTGAGGACCTTCTTCTTCTTTGAACATAACATAACATAACATAAGCTCACGCCTGCATCCCCGAAGGGGTAGGCAGAGGCGCACTAGCGAACTAGAACACCCACATTTCGCCGAGCTTAGTTCCCCGTCCCAGATGTGATAGGGGGCGAGCCTATCGCCATATCGGGCCCAAATTTCAGACTCCGGGCTGATATGGAAAAATCCAATATCACTTTGCCCGACCCGGGGATCGAACCCGAGACCTCAGAACCGTAGTCGTACCGAAATACCACCACGCCACGGAGGCAGTCTTCTTTGAAGTCGGTCGAAAATGAAGCTATTATCCTGATCGTTAATATATTTCCGTTTAATACTATTGATGAATTTTATTCCATTACTGAAATTTATCCTAGTAACGGTATTATACAATTTTTAGTTTTGTTATTTTTATCTAAATTGTTGATGAATTTTTCTTCTATAATTATGGATTAACAAGAGATGTACAATGTAGATGACACAAGGCAACAGTTTAGGTATTTACCTATTACCTAAGTGGAATATTTGTTTACTATAATCTCAGAATAAGATTCTAACTTTAATAGCAATCACAATACCGTCCTAAAAACTAATTATGTGAGTTCAAAAGGCGCAGTAAAATTACTATATTTAACGACACCTCAGTGACGTAAAGTAACTTAACTAGATTTATAATCACAATAAATCAAGGATTTTATCAAGATTGATTACTTCCAACTTATCTGAGGATCATTTGTAATTTGTTCAGATTGTAAATTAACGCAAATGTTAAATAAATCATTATATGTGGAATGACTGATCTGGAAACTAAGGAATTCTAAATAAAACTTTTTAAAATCTAATTTAGGCAACAGTTTAAACTGTAGCCCGAGCACGAAAAACTAATGTAAATGTAAACTCACTGCGCACTGATGACATTTGATTAATATTTCATACAAATTTCATAGACGCGCATCGAGCACGAACATTTACGGTTGTCAGAAATTTTCCTGCTCGGGCTGCTGATAATGATTTTAGACATTGTCGAAAAATAAAGCAACAGCGTTAATTAATTAAAACATACATCTTATTTTTAGAAACGTTCAATTAATCTTACTAATATGGATTGTTTTAAAATTATACTTATTCAATTAGGAAAGTCACAAAACGATTTGGGATTCAAAACAGTCGTAACAGTCAAGTCATTTCCATTGCCACCAAGAGAATTGATTACTCGCCTGTCTGTTTGTGTTATGTATGTAAATAGAAATTAGACTCCCGATACATAAATCCATGTGTAATAAGCTTTTATTTCCACGTGGAAGATATTTGAATTTATCATGTACGATGCAGCTCCATGGTTTGAAGATAAGAAAATTCTATTAGTAGATGCCCGTAAAGATGAAATAGGAAATGAGGGGGTCAATGGATCAATGTGAAATCTAGAAAAAATAGGAAGAATAAAACTCAATATGTTGGGAAGAAGATAATAATATTATGAACACCAAAATTTTTTGAAAAAGAATTCCAAGAAAATAGTTAATTGATCGTACGTGATTATTAAACACCCACGATATCATGAGTCGTGGACACATTACCGATATATAAGGAACGGAATGGGGATATGGATCTTCAGCAATATCCATGCATTGCCAACAAAGGCACTGATTTCTGAAGATAAGCCTCTCGAGATTTTCAATACAAAACTAATAAGCATGATAGCTCAACGGTTCACGATCTTACCAAAACTATCATCATCATCATTAGCCTGTACCCGTCCACTGATACTGCCTTTCCCAGATTACGCCAGCCTTGGCGGTCCTCCGCCTTCCTCATCCAGTCGCTTCCTGCTACCGAGACTACTTTTTTATTTATTTTTTCTACCTGCCCTTATCCCACCTTAATATGGGGTCGGCGCAACATACTTTTTCAAGCTTGTTTCAAAGAGGATTTGGCACAGTTTTTACGACCGGCCGCCTGCCTGACGTCAACCCCCTATGAGAGATCCAGTCCTGGGTGAATTAAATACTACTACCTGTTACATTCATAGATAATTGTAGTCTATAATTGATATATACTTAGTCTATGGCAACTGATGGCAACACTTCCTACTTCCGTCTCCTCCGGCGTCGACCTGCAACATGTCGCCACTTATTCTGTAACCTGCTCTTATTTATTAATAAATAATTACAATCAAGTCTACGAGCCTAATTCCCACGCACTACATGACACTACCGAAACTATAATAAAAAATAACACAAAAAAGTTGTTCCTTGTTTAGTTTGGTGATAGCGTATAGGGCCTATTCAATGGGACTTCTTGGATTCTTTCAGGTCGAGCAAAGTTGTTTTTATAACGGTATTCTGATGATAAAAATTAAGCCGAATCCTTTCTACAATATGCTTAGAAATCTGTGTTACATCGATCCCACCTTGAAGTGGAATAAGGGCAGGTTTGAATTAAAAATAGTTGTCACTTGTAAATTAGCTGTCATTCATAAATATCAAAGTCATTTACTATTTAAGGAATAAGGATCCGAGGGTGAACTAATAAACGCCACCGCTGACACTATTCCTTTAACAAGATCGTAAACGTCCGTATTCTGATGGAAGCAACACGGTTTATAGGTTGTATAAAAATGCGGTAGACTAATTAATTGGAGCGTAGTTTTTACGAGCGAAACATAAAAATAGAAAAATATACATGAATGTTTATAAATACTTGGTTCTTGTCAGTCGTTTATAACGATGCCTCTTGTAGTTTTGTATTCAGCGTCGTACAATCTAATGTAAATATTTTCAGAACGAAACTAGAAATCTTTCTGGCTTCTTTGATTTTATTCTCGGGTTCTTTTAATTTGAATAATTATAAAGAATAAAAACTTAAAACTGTCACCAAAATGTTTATGCTATTATTTATTAAGAACTCTACTTCAGATTCCTTCTTAAGATCTTGGCCAAAATAAATCGACCTATCCAAAGAATAAAGTTACATATGATAATGAATCGAAATTGCTTTCTTATTTTTCTGAGCTTATTTATTGACCTGTATATTTAACTAGTGAATATTTTTTTAAGCTATGTCATAATTTAACTTGTTATTATGTCATAAATTTAAAAAATTACTAGTATTACTTAAATATATAGGTTAATTTAAGCTCAGAAAAATATAAAAGCAATTTCGATTAATTATCATATGTAACTTTGTTCTTTGGATAGGTCGAAATATGGAATTATCCTTGGAATAAGTTCTATCGAACCCAAAAAGAGTTTTAAAAATCGGTCCACAATTCCGTAGATACCACGTAATTTAAAACAAACAAGTCAATGGCATTTTTTATATTAGCTGAAAATTCTTCGAGTAGGGATTTGAAAGAAAAACCCCGGTGGTAATAAGTGATTCCCTTAATATTTAACAAATCTACTGAAACGCTACTCAAATTAACGGTTACTTGTATTTTTATGCAACATACAATTTTGATAGATAAGACGGCCTCAAATATGAAACCATCTTAAATTTTGTGTTGCGTTCCAGTATTTGAGCATGTCAATGTCCCGTTACTTATACAACAGCATAGATTGAAACATAATAGAAGAAGGTCAATAAATTAACTGCTCGATGTATTGTCATGTCGCGAGTCAATACTGTCGTTATAATACTGACAGTTGTCATCTCCGTGGATTTATGTCGTGGTGCGTTACATCGGCATTGATTGATAGCAGAAAGGTGGGCATGTACAACAATGGTGACAATGTAAATGGATTGATATTCAATATGGCTGCTACTGGAATTGATGGGAAAAAGCGTGGTGTCGCTGATGGAAGTTATTTTTTGCCTGGTTTCCTCCATAAAAATTTTTCTCGTACCTTCCTAGGTTTCTCGCACCTTTCCTTATAGTCAGGAATAGACCTAAGCAGCAAATTAAATTTTCTTCGCCATAAGTAATGTATAAAAATCGCCATAATTAACGTGAAATAAAACTATTTTATACGGATTCTATCACGATTTGTTTTTATTTTTAGGCCCGACGTTTCGTACGTGACGGCTTTGCAGCCTTCCGTCACAGGTCGGACTGATCAGTCGGCTCTAAAAATAAAAATCAATCATGATAGAATCCGTTGTTCCTGTTGGTAAACGTATTGCAGCCAATAAAACCAGCGACCCATAAGCAAATGAGTTTATTAATATAATATTGTCACCAGAATCTTGATTATAATTACACGCTATATATTACTGACTGCCTCGGTGGCGTGGTTGTATTTCGGTACGACTACCGTCCTGAGGTCTCAGATTCGATCCCCGGGTCGGGGAAAGTGATAGTGGATTTTTCCATATCAACTCGGAGTTTGGAATTTGTGCCCGATATGGCGATAGGCTCGCCCCCTATCACATCTGGGACGGAACTAAGCTCGGCGAAATGTGGGTGTACTAGTTCGCTAGTGTGTCTCTGCCTACCTCTTCGGGGATTCAGGCGCGAGCTTATGTGCTTTATATTATTTTGTACGTGAAGTTATGATTGTTATTGAATTAACTCGTTTTAGAATTAGACTTTCTTTTTGCGAAAATTAGAGAATTATTCAATACATTCCAAGATAAGCAAAGAACCAGATATATTTTGCTGAGGTCTTTATACTAAGTGATTTATGTGCACTTTACACGAGCTTTAAAGAAAACTGCTATCTTAATCCATACTTACTGTTGTTTTATTTGTGCATGTAGTCTATAAAACACCATAAGCGTATTTTATTACGCATTAGGCAATACATGGAAGACAATAAAATTCGATATAGCTTCTGTCCACCCACCTATTGTTAAAGGCTTTTAGAACCATTTGTCACATTTTGCGATATCATAAACACGCCCATTAATCTACCATGACGGAATGACGTCATTATGGCAAATAAGGACATTATCATTAATCAAAATCATCTATAATATAATCGGTAGGATCCTAGACCCGAGTTAGGACTTAAGGTTGAGGACAATTGTGATAGGTCGTAGGAGTAATCAATGTAATATGCTGAATAACAAATAATAATAATCACAAGTTTAAAAACTTAACTGACTGACTTCCAATTTACCGATCGTGACCAAATTTATATGGGACCACACTTGAAATAAGCTCTATCGACCACAAAAATAATTTTGACAATTGGTCCACATTTGACGGAGATATCGCGTAACATACATAAAAATATCGACGAATTGAGGACCTCCTCCTTTTTGGGAAGTCGGCCGAAGAATAAATAAACCATTAAAAGTAAACGATATTTTAAAGAGAAATAATATAAATTCAGTTGAAGCTAGTGAAATTACTAGACGTTATACAGTGCAATTACTTTATTGTAATACAACGGTCTTGGTAGTGATGATTGTTATTTACTGTTAATGGATAGAGGTGCTTAATGCTCTATAAACAACATTGATTTTTGACCTTTTAGATGAACCTTTTGAGATTGTTTTAATTTGTATTATAAATGCAAAAATAATTTGTACTATATTTTGTAAACCAAATTCAGCGAGATAAAAAAGGAAAGTCAAGTCAAGCGACATTTCTGCAGTTTCACACAACATTTTTATTTATTTAATCAAAAGTCTCGATTTGTAATTTATCTGGACACGACCAACTTTACAACCAAACCCATAAACGATTTCGCTATAATGGCTATTGTTTTGTTACAAGTTCATGTTCCCACTCAATATGTACGATGTATTGACAAACGCCAATCTATTTGCTGAATCTATTAGTTGTTTGTAACGTTGTGATCCACGGACCTTAACCTATATTCCTAGGCCAATAGTGATGTCATCAATCTACGTATCGGTATTTAAATAATTCTTTTCACGATTATAATCATCCTGATTTATGCTGAAAGCATATTCGACCCGCGTAGAATAGAGTTACATCCAAATAACATAACATAACATAAGCTCACGCCTGTATCCCCGAAGGGGTAGGCAGAGGCGCACTAGCGAACTAGAACACCCACATTTCGCCGAGCTTAGTTCAGTCCCAGATGTGATAGGGGGCGAGCCTATCGCCATATCGGGCACAAATTCCAGACTCCGGGCTGATATGGAAAAATCCAATATCACTTTGCCCGACCCGGGGATCGAACCCGAGACCTCAGAACCGTAGTCGTACCGAAATACCACCACGCCACCGAGGCAGTTACATCCAAATCTATTAAAATATCTTCTCACTCTACACTATCTTTGTTTAAAGTTGATAACGCACCCTTGATTTTTTTCGCGTCTTGGATTTCTATGGGTAGTGGTGATCACCTGTCATCGGGTGGCCCACCTCCTCGTTTAAATACTTTATTAAAACATTTATCTGTGCTGTGTTTGATGTTTTGTATTTTGCAGATTTGCGACCGAATATCTATTTCAGATTTGTTTGATACTACTTGTAGTGTACTTATTAAATGAGGTTTTAGACTCAGTCTAGCTAGTGTGTGCTATTGGGACAGCTGCTATAAGCGCCAAGGTAAATTCGTTTGTTTGTCCCCATAATGTTGGTATATTAACACCCTTTTTGTGTAAACTGTAAAATTTCGCATATTTATGAGAAAATCTAAAATTTTTAAACACCACACTGATTTGGTTTCGTTGATAATGACTTTTAATATTTGCGTTTATGACGAATGATTTTTTTTATTTAAAGGTCTTTAGATCCATTAGTGAGACGAGATTAGCGTTTATTTATTGATTTTGATATCACCTCTTATTTCTTATTGGTTTTATCAATTAAGCGCCTTTAAATATGTGATTTTGTTTTCTTAATAACAAAGTTTTGCGGAAATGCACAGTTTTTTTTAATAGCAGATACTGGCAAATGAGCAGATGGGTCACTTGATGGTGTGATCTTCGCCGCCCATAGACCGGAACCGGAAATCTCACTCACCGAACGAAACGCGATCTACCACTTTACGTCGGTACTCTGAGACATGGAAGAATAGATTGACTAGTATTACCATAAATAGTTACTATTTGAATATTTTGGATAATATTATGACAAATAAAGGACATTAAGGATTCATTTATACAAACAAATCGATAGTAATAAATAGTAATGAGGTTTATTCATTGATTTTTATCGATACATCGAAATAGATATCGAGTTTAAAATTCATAGTTTTTAATATTCTCATAACGTATTCAATACCAGTAAATTTCAATCGAGTATTTGATTAATATTTATTCGAATAGAAAGTGTACTTAGATGACATTACTAGTGTTAATTTAATAATGTTTAAAAAGAAAGTGTCTTATTATTGGAGCTTTTTGTATTCGGTAGGGTTGTATCAAACTCGCTGCCAATTTAACAAGCTGGATTCGAATTCGAGTATCAAAAATGTTCGTGCTAAGACCTCTAAAGTCTTTTTCTTTCTACCTGCCCTTATCCCACCTTAGTGTGGGGTCGGCGCAACACACTTTTCAAGCATGTTGCAAAAATGATTTGGCTAAATTTTAACGACTGGGCTGCCTGCCTGACGTTAACCCCTCAGGGGGATCCAATCCCGTGCAAATTAAATTAGAGAATTCGCGTTACCCGACCTGAGAATCGAACCCACGACCTCCCGGCCCTAGCCTATATGCTGCCACTATATACTGCCACAATATGCTAAAGTGTGTTGCGCCGACACCAAATAAGATGGGATAAGGGCAGGTAGAAAGAAAAGATGTGATAGGGGGATGAGCCTATCGCCATATCACAAAATCAATACTCCGGGCTGAAATTGAATAGAACCTAATATCAATTTGGCTTCGTCGGGGATCCAACCCGAGACTTCAAGACGGTAGTCGTTGCATGCAATTCTACGCCACCGAGGCGGAGTTAAACAATTTTCCAGTGCATTTGCGTGTTCCTTCGCCCATTAACAAACAGCCAGTGTCTCGGTACAAGATTTCTAAACGAACCTGTTACCGATACATCGATGGGTAAAAGCGTGTAATTCATATTATCAGTGGGTCATCTAGAATTAATTATGGCGGTAACACGGTCGGTGTCTTGTTCGGGAGATAAACATGACTTACCGTGAGCGACCTCGCGCCCTCGTCTATATTTACAATCATTTTACGTAATATACTATAATTATTGTTCGTGATGTTGAGAATTTTTCTCGTCCTGTGTTAGTATTTTTATAGCACAGACTGGCAAACGACCATATCACCTGATGGTAAGTGATCTCCACCGCCCATAGACACCCAAGACACAAAAAGAATCATGGATGCGTTGCCAACCTAAAAGGAGAGAAAGGAAGGGGAAGGAAAAGGGATTGGGAAAGGTAAGGGGAATTGGGCCACCGGAAATCTCACTCACCGAGCTGCCACTTTACGTCGTTTTTCTGTGAGTTAGTGGTATCAAACCGGTCGAGCCGGTCCATTCGTGTTGTAGATGTAAATTTTTACAGCGTGGCTCTACCACTCAAAACGTTATAAGGGATGGGTATCCTATTCTAACGAGAGGGTTCATCATCAGCTACAGGACGTCCACTGCAGGACAAAATATTTGTAGAGAAATTCTCAGATACCTATGCAGATTTTCTCACGATGTTTACCTTCACCTTTATAACAAGAAATAATTCAATAGAAATATCAGAGATGTTCTTTTTTGGGGTTGAGCTCGAACCTCCGACATTCGACTCGGCAGTCCGTACCAACTCCAACAAAGCTATCGCTGCTTGCAACATGTTTAAAAATGTAATACCGACCCCACATTACAGTGGGATCAGGGAGATGCTAAGGACTTTTCATGTCAGCGTGTACTTATAACCACTCTCCGCTATTTTGTGTGTTTTAATAATAAATAATACACCCAACAGTCACACACCTAGTCTTGACCCCACACTAGGTATAACCTGTATCGTGGGTGTCAGATACTATGAGAGACGCACTGTCTCACAGCACCCATACTTGAAACAAATATCTGTGGGCCACACAAACATTTGTCTCAATGCGGGAATCGAGCCCGCGGCCTCCCGTTTCACAGCCGGCTACTCGCATACTGCGCCACGGAGGCTGTCAATGTTAATATTATTTTTTTTTATAGCATAGACTGGCAAACGAACAGGTGGGTCACCTGATGGTAAGTGATCTCCAATAGACACCCAAGACACAATAATCACGGGTGTGTTGCCAACCTAAAAAGAGGAAATGGAAGGGGAGGGAAAAGGGATTGGGAAAGACGGGGGGGGGGGGGAATGGGCCACCGGAAATCTCACTCACCGAACGAAACGCGAGCAAGCTGCCACTTTACGTCGGTTTTCTGTGAGACAGTGGTATCCAACCGGTCGAGCAGGCCCATTCGTGCTGTAGACGTTACTGTCGACAGCGTGGCTCTACCACTCAAATATTAAATTTAATTTAATTAAAAATTATAAGCGATATCTTCATCCTGTAAAAGCAAGAAGGGCAGAGGTGGTGCACCGGCAGCACCGTACAGTGAAAACTCGATTGTTGATAAACTCATTTCCTTCCATTCAAATCCATGCGAAAGCGTTGTAGCACTAGCTCCTTATCTGGATAATACCTGTAGCTCGGCAGGTGTAATATCTCGTGTAATTGTCGTTGGTTTGAGTCTTGACTTAAGATGCTGTAATTTACGTTTATTTTTTTATTCGGGCACGGCAAAGTGACTATACCTGATGGTAAGCGTAGAGCAGTCCAAAAAAAACTAGCAACCACAACAATGGGTTTATCAGTGGTCGCTAGAATTGCCGGCCTATTTATGCTTCTTCACACTCCGAATCTGAAGAGGGAAGAAGCAAATCGAGGAGCTTGCGACAAGACAGGCGGATGACCGATGCAGGCACAGGGATACCAATCCCAAATCAACGAACCATCAAGTCATGTCGCAAGCCCCTCGAGAACCAAATATACACTGGCTGATTCTGCAACGCGAACCACCCAAGGAGTGTGGGTCACTATGGCAGGTTTTAGCACCGTGTGTGTGTTTCTTTTCATATATACGAGTCCAGCATATCAAATAATTACGAAACTTTATTATGGCGTCCATCAATATAATATACCCTAGATGCACAGTTCTTTGCAAATATCCTCCTAAAAAGTGGTCTCAGAAATAAAACAAAGAAAACGATCACAAGTTGTAATTAAATATAACCCTATGCACGTGTTATAAAGTAGCTTTTTAAATGAAATGAGCAAGCGTTCTTTAATTTGAATTTTGTTATTTAGAATTCTATCGACGTCCGACTGTAGGCAAAACGAGTGCTTAAGCACTTCTTTGCTGTCCCATTTTCCGAGCGTCAACTGTGCATCTAGGTAAATAATATATCGATGATGGCGTCTTTAAGTTCTTTTGCTATTTGTCAAATTTCTTTCTTTCTTTCTACCTGCTCTTATCCCACCTTAATGTGGGGTCGGCGTAACACACTTTTTCAAGCATGCTGCAGAAATGATTTGGCTAAGTTTTTACGACCGGGTGCCTGTCTGACGTCAACCCCAGGGTTCCAGTCCCGGACAAATTAGAAAATTCGTTTTGCCCGACTTGTAAATCGAACCCAGGACCTCCCGGTTCACATACATGCTGCCACTGGGCTTATGAGACGACTAAGTTGTATGTAATGTAATTAATTTTCAATCTAAAAATTACGGACATAAAAAACAGATGGACGGAGCGCGATTGAAAGTGAAGCAGGGTTGTCGTCTCATTCAATTAGTCGTCGCCATTACGTGTCGATAGATCGAATGGGCCGAAAATCCTGTTTCACTTTGTTCTAAGCGCTCTGTCTATCTTTTTTTACGTCCATGCTAAAAATGTACAGTAGCCCGAGCACGAAAAACTAATGTAAATGTAAGTGTATTCGAGTTCGCTGTGCACTGATGACGTTTGGTTAATATTTCATACAAATTTCATAGACGCGCATCGAGTTCGAATACATTTACGGTTGTCAAAAATTTTCATGCTCAGGCCGCAGTTGAAACATTTCAACACAGTGAATTGCTATCAATCTTGTTAATAGTCTAAAATGGCTGTTAATAAGACATGCCAGAATTCAATCTAACACAAACTTCTTTCCACATACACCCATAATTAGCGATATAGCTCTGTTAATTGACGGTTCACATTGATTTATATCGGTTTTTGATAAGTTTTTATTACTGATGTTTAGGGTTCTGTAGTAGAATCTTGTGTGAATCTATACTAATATTGTTTGTTTTTGTTTGTTGTGTGGGCTCCATTTTCCGCAATCAGTCCATTTCGATGATGGACCATTGTGCGTGACGTGATGCCAGCTAAAAGTTTAGCCAGCCTAGCTCCGACCAGAAGCGCAGGATCTTCCTGGTGTCTCCGCAGGCTTCTCGGAGCGACCTCGGTGTGTTGAGGATTTTAGCCCGTTGTGCAGGAACGCCTTCGCATTCCAGGATGACGTGGGCAGCTGTTTCATCGGCCGACAGGCATCCCCTACACAGGGGGCTGTCGGTCATACCTAGAACAAACAAATCTATACTAATATAGTAATCACAAGTTTAAAAACTTAACGGACCGACTTCAAAACTTATCTAATTATGACAACATTTATACGGGATAGAATAAGCTCTATCGGACACAAAAATAATCTTGAAAATTAAACATATATGAAAAATGAAAAAAAAAGCCATAAAGACGAATTGAGGACCTATTTTTTAAATTGATCGATGAATAGGCAAAGTTAAGATTGAATATAAGGGATAAATATTGGCATCACTGAAATATACATGCATAAGCTCACGCCTATATCCCCGAAGGGGTAGGCAGAGGCAAACTGACGATCTAGAACACCCACATTACGCTAAGCTCATTCCCATCCCAGATGTCATAGGGGGAAAGCCTAATTTTTAAAACTATGTATTAAATAAACGTTAAATACAATAATAACAGCGTTTAAAAAATATTATTCCAAATAAAGATGAAAGTAAATTAGGTTATTTTTATTTACCTCTTTCTGTCTTATCGATTTTTAAGTTTCTCAATTTGAGACTGAGGCGTTTTATATACGGAACTCTCGCGCAGCGTGGTACTTTCTAACTTGACCGTTATAAACATTTGCGTGGTAGCGTCACTAAAAATACACTTTAATAGTTATATTTAACTATTTGTTAATGACTTCTGTGTGTTTATGATTGCCTTTTGAACTAGCTTTTGTAAAATTCTGTTTGTTTATTTGAATTGTAGGAAAATTTCATTTCTTTATAATTCCTCTTTATTAATTTTGGCAAAGATTACTGAGGGCTTACCATGGTAAATTAATTTAGAAACACAATCTTCAAAAGAGACGTAAAGATATTTTAGGTAGACAAGCAGTGGTTTTACCATCACTTACTCTGCCTTCAAAAACTTTTCTTTCCACCTTCCCTAATCTCAATTCCGACCTCAATATGAAGCCGGAGGATTTTTTAAGCATGTTGCTGAATTTGTCTTAGATTTTGCTACGAGCAACGTTCCTGACGACATCCTCCTCTTAAATGTGATCATCTGTGGTTTAAATAAACAGTAAAATACTCCTCTCGATGCAAAGTTAATTAAATCCAATAAATTAGTTATGTAATAACGCTGTGTATACCGCATTACTTTATTAATCTCTCTGCCAACCCCCGTCATGATGATATTATAATTGCTCAGACCACCGGAGTTACATTTCCTTAGTAAAAACTAGAAGATGAGTTAATGCCTACGGGAACAGGTTAATAGGATCTTAAGAAGTTTAATAAAAATATACCTCTAATATTAGCCCTGTAATATTACTGTCCCACTGCTGGGCACGAGCCTCCTGTACTAATGAGAGGGGTTAGGCCTTAGTCTACCATGCTGGCTTAATGCGAGTTGGTAGACTTCACATACTATCGAAATTCTTGTGAAGAATTCTATCAGGTATGAAGGTTTCCTCACGATGGTTTCCTTCACCGTTAAAGCCAGCGATAATTCACAATGAAAATACACTTAACATAGAAAAGTCAGAGGTGTATGCTCTTTTCGGGCTCGGTCTCGAACCTCCGACACTCGTCTCGGCAGGCTGCTGCTTGTTTAAGATTTTTTTTGTAGTATATATATAATTATGCTTCCCTCAGAGGGGCTTGACGTCAGGCAGGCAGCCGGTTGTAAAAACTAAGCCAAATCCTTTTTGCAACATGATTGAAAAAGTGTTGCGCCGACCCCACATTAAGGTGGGATAAGGGCAAGTAGAAAGAACGTCGTAGATATTCTTTGTTTACTTTTTCTAAAATTACAAATTAAATTTATCTTGTCAAAACAATTTAAGCAGCTTACATTGCGTCAACGCATTAAAACAAGTAACAACTATAAAATATATTATCTATGGTCTAATTGAGATCTTTACAGCACTGACGCGTTTGAAAACGTGCCATGATTTATGTATGCGAGATTAATAAAAATTAGAGGATAATGACCCTTCATTCCCGGTGTTGGAGCGGGAATAAGTACCTAATACTAATTACGCAATAGACAATTTCGACGCCATATTGGATTTATAATAAAAACTAAATAAAGCTTATTTATTACTGTTTTTTTTCGTGTATATTGTAGTTACACTATACTTATTAAGCTAGTATTGGTATTAACTACACTGTATTTAGTATCGCATCCAATAAGTATATACATAACTTTATAAATAAGCTAAACCCTTCAAGATTTGTTGTTTGAACATAAATAACGGTTATATAAATAAATAAACAGTCATACAGCCAACATCGTCCCAATAATGTGGGAATGGGAACTTGTCTTTACGCAACAAACGTCAAAGTTCCCGCCATTTGTCGCCGCCATATTTGGGTGCGTTCGGAAACTAACGTCTATTTAGGGAACAATATTTTAAATCAGCAGAGTTATCGTTTATATTTTTATTATTATGGACTTTATTAAAATGTCTGTTGTACTCGTATTATACGAAGATTTATGTTTTTAAAGTATGTAGGTTTGATGCAACATTTTTTGATACTGGAAAATAATTTTGAGTGGTAGAGCCACGCTGTAGACAGTTCCGTCTACAGAACGAATGGGCCGGCTCGACCGGTTTGATACTAGTGTCTCACAAAACCGACGTAAAGTGGCCGCTCGCTGTCGCGTTTCGTTCGATGAGTGAAATTTCTGTTAGCTCAATTCCTTCCCTCCCTTTCCCAATCTCTATTTCCCTCCTTTTAGGTTGGCAACGCACCCGTGATTTTTTTGTCTTGGATCTATAATCGATGGAGATCACTTATGGTCACCTGAGGGGGTGACCCATCTTTTCGTTTGCTAGTTAGCCTCTGTTATAAAAAAAGTTGTATGTAATAGTTTATCGAAGGCAATACATCAAATACTTATAGTTCATTATAATCAGTTAATTAATTTAATTAAACATGCATTAACTAACACTTAACGTACCAGCGCAAATCCTTACACTATAATTAAAATAAATCGATTCAAATGGTGATTTTACGATACGCTAATATTGACAATTATCACTTGAAATTGTACCCTAATCTCTGGTGTTAAAGTTCAAATTTACTCTACAGTTAGACCACCCAGCCGGTTCTCAGGCTGTCGCATTTTAGCGCTCAACTGATAACATTGTAGACTTTGTGATAAGCCTTATCTGGGTAACACCAATTCGGCCGTATTTTGCATACGAACACGTGGTTTATTGAACTGTGATTTAAATATCTGCGTGTATCGGAACACCGAGATGTTTAGGCGATTGTCTATGGATAGAGGAGCTGAAGTAGTGATGAACAGGGAATGCACTAATATTTAGAAAGATGTTAAGATTTGATTAGAGTGAATGTTAAAAACGTTTTTTTTTTTAATTTTTTGTCGTATGTTTTGTATTTTGATTCATAAAAATATATCCTATTTTATGACAAAAACGAAACACATATAAATGACTAAAATGCATATACATCTATATACTCGTATATAACGTCTTGTGTATTCTATATTAAAATGTAAATATTTGCAAATACCGATAGCATTAAGTAACCTTTATAATAATATAGGTATCTAAAGTTCTAATCTAATGAATAAGTTACTCGTCAAGTAACGATATTTATGAGGCAATTTTAAATCCGAAACGACCCACAATCGATTCCCACAATCGAGTAGCATACCAAGCACATCTCTATAAGCTTCAAACATATTTTATTGAATGGCGCGGAATTTTTCCCGCCCAGGTGTTGAGGTGCTAAAAATTCTATCACGACTTCGACTTGGGACAATATTGTTTGACTTTCACTCGATAAAAGGCAATTTTCCTGTTTTGTACTGTACTACTGATTTAGGAATAATCATTTATCGATTTAGTTAATACTTGCAAATTTTTAAACGGTGGCGTTGAGACTTTGATTTAGTTTAATAGAAATGAGTCCCATCATGGAACATATTTACTACTTATCTTATGACTATACGGAATTCCTATGCCATTCTCAACACTAATCTCATCATAGGACGGAAATAATCTATGCGCCTCTACTTATACCTCCAGATATAACCAGCATAAACTTATGACACTTTAAAGATATAACTATTGCTTTAATAATGTGAAAAAATTGGACCGTGCAGAAATGATTCAAACCACATTTTTATAGCAGAGACTGGCAAACGAGCAGATGAGTCACCTGATGGTAAGTGATCGCCACAGCCCATAGACACCCAAGACACAAAAAGAATCATGGGTGCATGCCAACCTAAAAGGAGGAAATGGAAGGGGAGGGAAAAAGGAATTGGAAAAGGAAGGGAGGAAAATGGGCCACCCGAAATCTCACTCACCGAACGAAACGCGACAACAAGCTGCCACTTTACGTCGGTTTTATGTGAGACAGTGGTATCAAACCGGTCAAGCCGGCCCATTCGTGCTGTAGACGTAATTGTCTACAGCGTGGCTTTACCACTCAAAAATGTTATTGATGCCAACATGATCTAAACCATTAAAAGATCAAGAAGTGAAAAATGTGTGTTTTTGTGAGTTGGATTATTTCAACCCAACACGGTCCAATTGTGAAAATAGTTGTCATAACACATGCAATTTCCCGGAAGCATTTCATTTTTGAACGGCCTTTTTGTAAATTTTGGGGAGATAAAATCCGTGAATGTGAGGTGAGAGTTACGAAAAGTGGCGCTATCCATCATGCAGCAGACGTCTGTGTCGCCCACAGTTAAACGGGATAAGACAGTGCGTCAACACGCGACAGGGCTGGCTCTCTGACTACTGACGAGTGACGACGTGGCCAGATTTAGGTTAGATAATGCAGTAGGAATAGTTATGTGCCAGGAGAAACTATTTTTTTATCTGGACTGTTTTGTATCCTACTGGCCAATTTCTACTTGTGCTCTTGGCCTATACCTTTAGTTTTATGATACTAAGGCTCATATCTTTATAGCGAACTTCGACTAAGTCTGAGTCAAAGAAACGAACTCAGTAAGGATTTGAAATTTTTAAATCGAATTCCGACTTAGTCCGAGCCATTTTTTATAAGAAAAACAGACTGACAGACAGACTCAGCAAAGATTTTATTGTAAAAAATTAATCGGACTAAGTCAAACTTCGATTTAAAGATTCCAAATCCTCACTGAGTTCGTTTCTTTGACTTAGACATAGTCGAAGTTCGCTCTATAGATCTCAGCCTTAGATTAGATAATGCAGTAGGAATAGTAATTTGCCAGGAGAAACTTATTTCATTATCTGGACTCTTTTGTGTCCTACTGGCCAATTTCTACTTGTGCTCTTGGCCTATACCTACAGTTTTATGATACTTAGGGTTGCCAAGTGTCAAGCTTTGTTTTTCTGGATTTAGCGGTCGTTTGCCGCCAAATAACTAGCCTGTCTGGCTATTGCTGAGTTTTAAAAGAAAAATCATATTATTGCCGAGTACAATAAAATTCCTCGGAGGGAACCTATTCATTACAATTTTAATTATTGAAATATTTGAACATTGAAATAAAAATATATACAAATTGGAAAGAAAAATAACAATGAATATTGTTCTTAAATCATTTGCGAAGCATCAGATCTGTCGACAGCTACAAGATATTTTATTTTAAAGATTTCCGTGACAGTTGTTTGTGGCTCTGGGGTCATATGTCACATTCCGGCATTAAATACTATGTAATTTTATTCAAATGTTTTGAGAGAACATTTTATACTATTTTACGACGCAGAACCTTCGTCTAGACTTCATCTATCATCGCATAATCTGCAGAATATGTTAGATATGAGGTTACTATGACATTTTAGCTATTCATCTAAAATATAATCAATAATATTTATCAATTGTTTTTTTATGTAAATCAGGACAGCAGTGATAGGTTCCTATGTAATATGTTATAATATGATAGATTTCTTTATGATGTTTTTCATTTCAAGTTTGTATAAAATTAAATATTGCTACATTGTAAAAAGTAGCCAGCAAATGTATTAAAACTATTAAAGAGCATTTTTTTTATTATAAAGGTATTGGCAGTAAATAAAACTCTACCAACATCGCAAAAATGTTCTATATTTAAAAATAATAGTACAATTTATTATGGTTACTAGGTCCACAACGGTGTCGCATGATTTATAGCGCCAAAACGCGAACGATGACGAAGCATGGGGCAGCCCTATTCGGCGGCTGTAAATCGCAGGGCGTTCCGACAGATTATCTCTGTTCAAACACTAGATAACTTGATGGATGTCCTGCATGTAGGCCGGCAGGTTGGTACTCCTGGGCCGTGTTCGCACTATGCCTTCGAGTGCTAGTGACGTTAATTAAAAACAAAAGTAAATAGTGCTAAGAGCATGTTCTTATATCAATGTTAATTAAAAATGCATTTATTTCATTGATTCTTAAATCAATTAAGGAGTTTTGGCGGGAATTCTGACGGTGCGGGTCGCTTGGTCGGGTAGTCGTTTGTTTTAATGATTTCATATTTTAGTCTAAAGTTGTGTTTGTGGTTTAATTGTGATGTGTATCTAAGCAATAAACATCAACGAAGAAGGCAGTATGTGGAAGCTTTGAAATAAGTGATTTTGGATGCTTTTTGTCGGGTGGATGGGTCGACCATGTTTGATTCCTCCGCTGCGAGAAAATCGTCTAAAAAACATCAAACTGGAAGGAATTGACGCCAAAACTCCAGCAGGGTCTTGAAATCGAACACATCCGACTTCATTGTACTTGCGAAAACTTAGATGTAGGAAAACAATTTCCCTAACTTGACATTGGCATAATGTATTTCAATTGCCATAAAAAAAAAAAAATTAAGGTTTGTTTTGTGTAAAGATTGTGCAATCGTCAATGTTGATTATCGGTCGACTAGCGTATGAGACTAAGGACAATCATTTGAATCATTTGACTAGTATTTTGCGATAGTGCTTGGTGGAACGGCGCAGCGGTCATAAAGTACAAGATTAGCGGCCCGAGCAGGAATATTTTATTCGATGTGAGTGGTAGAGCCAGGCTGTAGACAGTAATGTCTACAGCACGAAAGGGCCGGCTCGACCGGTTTGATACCACTATCTTACAGAAAACCGACGTAAAGTGGCAGCTCGCTGATGCGTTTTGTTCGGTGAGTGAGATTGTCGGTGCCCTAATAACGCCCTCCTGTTCCTACACCCCATTCCCCTCCTTATTTAATATTTCATACAAATGTCATAGACGCGCATCGAGCTCGAAACGAATTCGATTGTCAAAAATATTCCTGCCAGGGCCACTGCTGAATATTTAGTAGTTTTTTGTTATAAACGCAGTGCAACGTGTCAAAAACTTATTTTTTATACATATGTCGCGAACACATACGTAAAAAAAAGATGGACGGAGCGCTAGGAACATAGAAAGTGAAGCAGGTTTTCGGCACATTCGATTATTCGCCGCCATTACGTGTCGATAGAATGTGCCGAAAACACTGCTTCACTTTCAATGTTCCTAGCGCTCCATCCATCTTTTTATTAAGTCCGTGGTCGCGAACAGTAAATCTTCATCAAAGTACTCGATATCGTCTTACGTCTTTTTGAGAGTATTTTTTGGATCCTTCCGCGTTTCAAGTGTCCGTGCAAATACCGCCTTACGTGGATGGAGTGCCGGATTTGTCGCGAAACAGCGGCTTTTGCGAAATTTCGGATTGTCCGTTAAGTGCACTCTGTAGTATTTATATGACACAGCACGTTTTGAGTAATGGTAGCAGATACAATCTGTAGAGACAAATTATTTGAGCGTAATATGAAAGTGCTTGTAATTGTTTGTGTGTGGGTTTGTCTGTTTATTATATTAGGTAAGAATTAAGAAGGCTGTTTTCAAATGAATCATAATTTCAATTACAATGTAATTAGAATAGAAAAAATTGAAAAAAATCACGTCCAACCAACCTGCATTAGGCCAGTGTTGTAGACTAACAGCCGGTTTCAATAAACCGACCTATCCAAAGAATAAAGTTACATATGATAATGAATCGAAATTGCTTTCTTATTTTTCTGAGCTTATATTGACCTATATATTTAACTAGCAAATGTTTTTTTTTTAAGTTATAGCGTAATAACAAGTTAAATTATGACATAGCTTAAAAATATTTACTAATTAAATATACAGGTCAATATTAGCTCAGAAAAATAAGAAAGCAATTTCGATTAATTATCATATGTAACTTTATTCTTTGGATAGGTCGACGATCTCAGTTTAGAGCGTAGATGGATCGCGATTATGAACCAATCAAAACACGTCATTTGACGAAGTCATGTTCAAACTGTGTTCCTATTGACTAATTTTTGTATTCTATCTGCACATTCGAACTGAGATTGTTTATTGAAACCGGCCGTAAGACTACAGACATAACCCCTCTCATTGGTAGAGGAGACCCGTGCCCAGCAGTGGGAGAGTAATATTACACATAACATAAGCTCACGCCTGTATCCCCGAAGGGGTAGGCAGAGACGCACTAGCCAACTAGTACACCCATATTTCGCCGAGCTTAGTTCCGTTCCAGATGTGATAGGGGCGAGCCTATCGCCATATCGGGCACAAATTCCAGACTCCGGGTTGATATGGAAAAATCCAATATCACTTTGCCCGACCCGAGGATCGAACCCAGACTTCAGGACGATAGTCGTACCGAAATACAACCACGCCACCGAGGCAGTCTAGAAATATCTGTTATTTGATTTATAAATACTTGATAAAAGTTGTATGAACGAAAGTAATGCAGCAACGGCAAAATTACAAAACACTCCCGATTACCATATTGAGTAACTCAAATGAGTAAAAACGTTGTAACATCACTTTATATTGTGGTGTATCAGATCGGATCAGCATGCATATGTACGAGACCATAACGACTTTATTTACGACCAAAGAGTCGGCTTTCAGTTCCGTCTTTGAACGACTTTGGAAATGTTTTTGTTTTTTATCTGGGCACGGCTAGATTTTTCTATGATAAATATGTTTTCATAGTGAATTATCGCTTGCTATAACGATGAAGGAAAACATCGTGAGGAAACCTGCATACCCGAGAATTTCTCCACAAGAATTTCGAAGGTATGTGAAGTCTACCAACCCGCATTAGGCCCGCGTGGTAGATTAAGGCCTAACCCCTCTCTTTAGTAGAGGAGGCTCGTGCCCAGCAGTGGGACAGTAATATTACAAGGCTAATATGATATGATATGATCGGCACGACAAAGTGACTTCACTGCACCTGATGGTAAGCGTAGTGCAGTCCAAAAAATTTTTTGAATCTTAATTTGGTATTTTATCTGGTTGTAGAATGTCGACTCCTTGGTTCATTTGTAATGTGCTGAGGTCATGGCTTCAAATCCCAGATTTGGGCAAAACTGTTTTTTTAACACAGTTTAAACCTAGTGTAGGGTCAGTACTACGCTTGTGACTGTTGGGTGTATTTAAAGCCGAATCATTTCGGCAACGGGTTTAATGTTGCGTCGACCCCACATTGATGTGGGATAAGCGCAGGTTGAAAGAAAGAAAGGTAGAGTTCGTAATAGAGTTTAACGACCATAGTACAAAATGGAGAATTCCATCATAATGGCTCGATCAGGAGAGATGCATTCCAAGGTTACTCAGTGTAATTAAAATTTAAGCCAGCGTTACTCTGTCGAGCAATACAATATCCCAACTAATGTAGTTATTGTATTTTGGCAATATATGTTTATCATGTGGAATGCAGTGAATTTTAACATAACATAAGCTCACGCCTGTATCCCCGAAGGGGTAGGCAGAGGCGGACTAGCGAACTAGAACACCCACATTTCGCCGAGCTTAGTTCCGTCCCAGATGTGATAGGGGGCGAGCCTATCGCCATATCGGGCACAAATTCCAGACTCCGGGCTGATATGGAAAAATCCAATATCACTTTTCCCGACCCGGGGATCGAACCCGAGACCTCAGAACCGTAGTCGTACCGAAATACCACCACGCCTCGAGGCAGTCTACAGAATGCAGTGAATTTGCCATTTAAAAAACTTAATTTTTCAATAATTCTTGACAATCCACCTGCTTCTTCGTGTAGTATATGATATAATATTGCGTAGGCGCAAAATGGGCAACGTAAATCACTTTCGGTTGAAAGTAAAAGGGTCAACGACACGAATATTTTTGAATAACTAGTTTTTTTCAACATGTTTAGTATGGCATAAAAGAATACGCATAAATTAAAATTATGTTTCCGTGTGTAAACATAGCTGGATGAAAAAGAAGTCGTTGCCTCTTTAACATTTAATTACCAATATTGAATTACGGACGTAAAAAAAAGAAGGACACCATCTCGCCTATAGTTAAACGGACGCCACAGAGAAGTCACGCACACAAACGCGCCTGTACAAAAGTGACCTACGCACACATAACACTCATAACAACGACCAATTTGGAAAGTGTATGCCATAAATTGTATAAAAATAATCATATAATGACTAAACTTATTGTTTGTGATATATATAGATATAAGGATTTTTGTTAGTATGGGTTTTGCATCCTACAATGCCATTTCACCGTTTAATCATTCTTTTGGTAATTACACCTCCAGTGGTATTGAGTATGCGTGAATCCATATAAATATGATTATCAATTGTATTGACAATTTGTAAATCAAATTATTAAAAAAAGAAAATAGACAAAAGAAAAAAAAAAGAAATGGTGACAATTGATGATGAAAAAAATAAGCCCGGAGTTTCTTTCTGCCTTTCTTCTTCGGGTCTCATCCGTAGGTAGCTAGAGAAAGGCTGGTAGGTTAGCTAGGATAGGGCCTCACGCACCAATCCCAACTGCTTCCAGTATTTCCAGTCAATCCCCTGCCACCATTCCTGCCATATGCCATTCCCATACAATCCATTCCCTTACACTCTATTCCTATCTCCCCTTATCACCCTATCTTAGCCATCCCATCGTTATTATGTCCATACTTGCCTGCCTGTTGTCAAATTCAAATATATAATGTAAATTATATTAATCCTAATTTAAAAATTTACTTGTGTTGACTTGTCATAAGTGCTTTTTTACATGCCTACGTGATCAATAAAGATTTTTATTTATTAATTTTAAAAACACGCTCAGTCGCCGCCATTACGTGTAGATAGATCGTTAGGTAGAAAACCCTGCATCACTTTCAATGTTCCTAGCACTCCGTCCATCTTTTTCTTTACGTCCGTGTATTGAATGTAAGGAGACAATAATTTTAATACCAAATATCTTATGTACTAATATTTTTGAAATTACTTTCCGACATAGAGTAGCATATGTGTCAATCCAGGGTGTCAGCTAACTCGATAGCAAATTTCATCAAAATTGTTCCAGCCGTTTGGACGTGAAGAAGTAAACATACAAAACACTCTCAAAATCTTTCGCTTCTCAAACCTCTCAAACTTCAAACCTCTGCTTATCTTTATAGGAATACCTGCGTGATTAAAAAAACAGGCATAATTAAGTAACGTAAGAAAAATAGTATTTGAACAGTTATTTCAAAATATTATCAATGTTTGTTTTTCATTTCTTTCACAAAGGTTTTATTTTCTAATGCATCAATTTGGTTGGATAAAGAATCGTAAAACATACCCTATTTACTGAGGGTTCAGAAGTTTTATGACTAATTACTCCCTAATGCTTTTTAAGGGTACTTTGTTTTACTTAGGGAAATTGGAAGTCCCAACACGCAAACCGAGCAAATTAAAATATTTTTAGATTCATTTATTGCCGCCTCCTCGGTCTAGTGGCAGTCCATATGGGGTGTGCACGGGAGGTCCTGGGTTCGATTCCGAGGTCGGGCAAAGCGATTTTTCTAATTTCATTTGTCTGGGACTGACACCTACAGAGGGGGTTGACGTCAAGCAGGCAGCCGGTCGTAAAAGGTAAGCCAAATCCTTTCTGCAACATGCTTGACAAAATCAGTGGCGTGCAGTCGATATAGACAAAGAGACACTGTCTATCATGGCAATTTGCTATTTCCATAAATAAAGAATAAAAATCATGACTAAATACAGATTTACAAAGTAGTAGCGATCTGCTTTAAGTTGAAAACGACACGGAAATGATAATGATAGTGAGAGTGATGCAAGGGTTAAAGAAAATATTTGTGCAAGTTTTTTGTCCACCCTGATCGGAATGCCTATGCACGTCACTGGACAAAATGTGTGGCATCGACCCCACATTGGGCAGGTTGAAAGAAAGAACCTGATTTATAAGCCTAAGTTATCCGATTCAATCATTTGCCAATATCTCTATCAACATAATATGATCGGATAGCATCATATCAATCTCATCTGGAGGACCTGGTTCTGGTGAACCGTGTTAGAAAAACTAAATTGCTTGACCCAGGAATCAAACCCAGGATCTGTCAGTCCACAGTATAGTTCTGAAACGCTGAGCATTTCTCCAGAACGCCGACCTACAATACTCCAATAAAGACGGTCGTAATATCAGATGTCGTCTGTCCGCCACCGGAGCCATACCATTCGTGGTAACAGTTACTTGTTACATTGTACTGCATTCCTTAAGTCAGATAGCTCTTGTAGACCGAATCGTTTATGGATCTACGTCATAGACTTCTATGTATACTACTAGACAGGCTGTTCGGTACATAGAATGTGCGCACTAAAATTAAATTAGAAACGAATTAGGTTTTCAACTTACTGCATCAAAAAGTCAAGGTAAAATTAAGACATTTGCGAACTAATTGAGCAAATCTAGATTTCTAGTCAATATATTTTCCTAATAGAGTCCTTTTGAAGATTGAAGTTTGATCTTATTAGGAGTATGCCCAGCTAATTATATTAACGCTTGTTCAGTTAAGTAGTAGCAAAGACTTCTATGTATACTACTAGACTGTGTCTAATATCTATACTACTAGACTCACTAAGTCTCTGTTAATCGACCTCAACTCACTATAGAAATCTGCTATTTTCCTTAGCCGTGAAACGTCAAACACTCGCCGTCATGTGCCTCAATTTGACTTCGAAACAGCTTGTCTAGTAAATACATAGAAGTCTTTGATCTACGTTGGCAATTCTACAACTAGTATGAGATTTATGTTATACAGCAAGATGGGACGACGGTTTCAATGGCATTGAAGTTTTTCTGGAACACAACACTGCTCAATTCGACAAAATACAACGAGATTTAGATATACAGCCTCCGTGGCGCAGCGGGCGAGTAGCCGGCTGTGAAAAGTGAGGTCGCGGGCTACTTTCCCACACTGAGACAAATGTCCGTGTGGCCCATGGATATTTGTTTCGGGTCTGGGTGTTGAGAGACCGAAAGTCTCTCGTAGTTCCTGATACCCATGATACAGGTTACACCTAGTGTGGGGTTAGAACTTTGTGTGTAACTGTTGGGTATATTTTTTATTTATTTATTTATTATACTAGTGGTAGCCCAGTAGTCGAAATTCGACCATAATTCGTTTAATTTTTAAATATTAGGGTACTTTTGTTAAAGATACAAAAAATTGCTTTATACACTAATTCTTCTCGATATAAACTTTAACTGTCTTTCACGTACATCGTTTCGCGCAATTCTCTTAAAAAGGTGTACAAAGTTTTCACTGCACGTATTAAAATATAGATTAAATATCTTTTTAGATAATTATTTTTGTTGATTTGGGTGTCATAGGCTTGGTTTGGTCGACTTCTAACAACTGTAGCCCAAGCACGAAAAAATAATGTAAATGTAAATGTGTTCGAGTTCGCTGCGCACTGATGATGTTTGGTTAATATTTCATACAAATTTCATAGACGCGCATCGAGTTCGAATACATTTACGGTTGTCAGAATTTTTTCTGCTCAGGCCGCTGATCTTATGTGTCTGTTTTTTCAATCATCTATTATACATTCCCTCTGGAGTATTTCGGGCAAGTCATGTTAGAAAAAAACCTGCCTAATCTAGGAATCGAACGCAGGATCTCCCGATCACATACCCTAAATGATGCCACTAGTCACTAGACCAAGGAGGCGACATCATTTTCAATAACATTCAACACAAATACCCATCTTCCCCACGCCATCAATACTACGTCCAGTTTAACCTTACGAACTAGAAGATGAATAACATGTCTTTGACCCTTACATCCTCAATAGAACATCCTGAAGATATAACAAATGCTTCCTCGCTTTTTGAAGATGCAGTAGGATGCAAAATCAGGACGACTAGATGGGATGTGTGCTATAAATCCATTCATCTAATTCACTAATCTGTTCACGTATCGCGGTCGTATCAGAGACTGTGATTCAATTAAATGAGGTTTAGGTTATAGGATTACGGTTGTTTTTTGTATATCAATATCAATAGACTTTTTGTCTGCTTCGTAGGAATCGCTTGCATTAAAATCATCTTTCACGTGCCCTTTATCATCATCAACATTATCATCATCAGTTACAGGACATCCACTGCTGAAAATAGGCCTCCCCAAATGATTTCTTAGATTTATCATTCATTTCACCTGCCCTTATCCCACTCCATTGTGGGATCGGCGCGATACAAAATTTATTTTATCTTTTTATATCTTTACGACTAGCCTCCTACATGACCAGTATCAGAAAGACATGGGGTATCAGAAAGACACGAGTAGCCCGATCAGGTATATAAAATAGAATCACAAATTTAAAACTTAACGGACCGAGTTCAAAACTTATCCGGTCGTGACCAAATATGGGAGCACACTTGAAATAAGCTCTATCGAACACAAAAAAAACTTGAAAATCCGTCCACGTTTGGCGGAGATATCATATAGATATACATAAAAAAAATACAGACGAATTGAGGGCCTTCTCCTTTTTGGATGTCGTTCGAAAATAAAGAAAATCACAAATAAATTCCGCTCATCGCTCTTATCTTATATGAGTCCTCGTATCGTGCGTAGGCGCAGCTTCCTTCGCAAGTCGGTGACAAGTGACAGCGGTCGGCTCACTCGGCAGCACTGACTGCCTTACAATACCACCAGAACATCCTATATAAAGTCGTACTAATAGGGATTTGTTTTGTCTCGACCAAGAATTATACAACTGGGATTAGAAAGTAGGCATTGATGAGACTGGATGATTCAATTTAATTTATTTATGGTGGATTATTGACAGCAGTTAGCAGCAAAGACTTACAATGCTGTTGGAAACTATAAAATGTCTTGTTAATAAGGATTTGTATCTTAAGCAAGATCTAGGTTCCCTTTATGCTGACACAGACGATCAAGTACTGCGCAACGCAGATTTTGTAAATGATAATGACAACAATTAAATTCTAATAGACGTTATTTAAGTATCAATCTGTTTCTTATTTGAACTCAAATTTTCCAGCACCTATTATAAGATTTTTTAATTCCTCAATTGACAAAGAACCACAATTCGAGAAATCTAAATTGCTTCATCATTTTCATTCAATAAATTAAAGTCAACAAAATCTTAAACACTATTGAGCTGATTGTTCAAACATGTTTAAGCAATTATGGCACGACAAATAGCCAGAGCTAATCCAGGATTTATAACAATGCTCGGTGCAAGTAATGCAGAAATTGAAAGTTGGCCAAATATGGGGGCACTAGATACGGTGGGACTGAGGTACTCAGTTATTTCTTATGCAAATATAGATTCTAGAGCACATGTTTTAGCTGCTGTGGTTGTAAATCCTAATTTTTGATAAATATTTGTTTAGTATTCTCATTTATGTTATTTGTACGTTAATAATTATCTTGTGTATTCGGTTTTATTTATTAATCGTCATCTTTCCTAAAAAATATACGCATGTTTTTAAAGATCCTCATTTTCATTCACAACCTGTCATTCATTTTTACTTCTTATTATATCTTCTACGTGAACTTAGCGTATTACAATTTTGGACTACTTTGTTACGTTGGGATTCAATTTTAACATGTTTTGCTATGTTTAACTGCCTCGGTGGCGTGGTTGTATTTCGATATGACTACCGTCCTGAGGGCTCGGGTTCCCCGGGTCGGAGCGAGTGATATTGGATTTTACCTTATCAGCCCGGAATCTGGAATTTGTGCCCGATGTGGCGATAGGCTCGCCCTCTATCACATCTGGCACGAAACTCAGCTGGGTGAAATGTGAGTGTTCTAGTGCGCTAATGCACCTCTACCTACCCCTTCGGGGATACTTGCATGAACTTATGTTATGTTATGTGTTTGTTATGTTTAAATAGCTATGATTTAATTAAGAGATAAAAACGAAACGTATGTCACGAAGCAGTTTTATGGTCACTAAAGATTTATGTTCCTTCGGGAACATGTGTAAACTCCTTCCCTGTTACGTGTTTGAAGTACTCAATTATCTTTGGACATTTATGTAGATCTTTAAAAGCTTTATTTTTGTCACGGTTTACTGTGTTTTGGACTGTTATAAAATTATTTTTTGAAGCACCCTTTACGATTTGTATGTCCCTTATTACATCTGATTGTGTTAACAGGTATGCGAAAGGCAATTTATGGAAATCATCCTTTATTTGGTTGCTTGTAGGTTAGATGTCTTTGGAGAAGGCGTAGGTTTAGCAGTGGACGTCCTGTAACCGATGATGATTTGATGAGTTTTGATTCATAACGAAGGTCCAAATACTCTCTACTCTTACCAAATAATATTTCTTTATTTTTCACGATAGGCATTGTCTCCGGTATGTCCTTGGTATTGCCCCATTGTTAATGGGCCAAGGTACTTATCACTGCTTTTTGCAGGAAGTATTCGGTTTAGTTATTGTCACCATCATCAGCATAACGACCTATTCCACTGCCCAACATAGACCTACCCCAAAGATTACCAAAAAATATTTTAGCACCAGCATTCCTAATATTGCTTTTTAAATTATCCCAATCTAATGTTTAAACTTATGAACTTGGTTTAAATTTATGGTCCAATTGCAGCTCTGCGATAATCTTTATTGATAAATATTGCTCGATTTGGGATACCAAATCTTGATTTAAATATAGGAGTGAGCTGTAGGATAAATCGAGATAAGGCGTGACTCTAGATTAGCAATTATAGCGCTGCAAGTGGCACTAAATCAGCTAGTTAAATTACCACGGTCATCTATAATTAGATATAAATGGATTTTTTATAGCAAAGACTGGCAAACGAGCAGATGGGTCACCTGATGGTAAGTGATCTCCACCGCCTATAGACACTCAAGACACAAAAAGAATCATGAGTGCGTTGCCAACCTAAAAGGAGAGAATGAAAGGGTAGGGAAAAGGTATTGGGAATGGCAGGGATGGGAATGGGCCACCGGAAATCCCACTCACCGAACGAAACGCGACAGCAAGCTGCCACTTTACGTCGGTTTCTGTAAGACAGTGGTATCAAACCGGTGGAACCGATTCGTGCTGTAGACGTTACTGTTTACATCGTGGCTCTACCACTAAAATTTAAAGTTAGACACTTTTTTAGTAAGATAGAATCCATTAAGCAATCGTCATTTACTTTTTAAATGACTCCTATACATCATAACTCTCTTGTCAAATGTTTAGACATCTACAACACTCTTCGTGGAAGAAATCTTTGTCCAAAATCTGTATGATTTACTGCACTGCCATAATATCCGTATTGGCCTAAATATCCCATAGCATTGTCTGATGAATATTTTAAAAGCTCTGTCGTGAAATATAAATTATGGCGCCGACTTTTACGACTATCATTATAATAGTGTTTTATATTCGAAGATCATCATCAGTTTAAATATTTTAAAATCAGGTCATGCTTAGCTATTTCTATTTTAAAGCCTGTCATCGGATGAATGCTTTATAGTAATATTTGCTTAAAGCTGCGTGAGCGTCTCCTGCATATGTTTTTTCGACTAGGTTCTTCATTGTCTTTTGGTCATATAACAATGGACATAGACAAAAAGAAAATACAAAAACTAGTACGGAAAAGGCTACACATTCACATGCAGGGAAAGAAAAAAGAAATGTTTTTTTATTGTTACCAGTATAACATGCAACATTATTATAAGAGGGAAATCTAAATGTAAATCTAGTTCAACTCTGCCTATGCATTTGGGGATATAGGCGTGATGTCTGTATGAGTCTTTATAATTGTCACCTATCCTTATTTTCTTTAATGAAAAAATCCAACAACAGCCACATCCTGATCCAGTTCTGATCCTACATTAGGCTTAACCTATATGGTGGGTATCAGGAACTACCAGGAACTTTCGGCCCAACTCCTACACCAGAAATAAATTTTTGTGGATCAAGCCGCGTCCCCTGCGCCTGTTTTTCTCGAAACAAACACAAAAACACATACGCAAAACAATGATTTTCGTTATTTCCTGCTCATAGAACAATGGACTATAGAAAAAATTAAAAAATATGAAGGGAAACCATGCTTTGTGTAGGTGTTTTGTGTAATGTTTTGCAGGAGACGCGGCTCTACACAAACATTTGTCTCGGTGCGGAAATCGAACCCGCGGCCTCTCGTTTTGAACAAGTAGCTTATGTCCACAATGTAAGAAGTTTGTTTAATAATATTTCGGCAACACAAGTTCGCCTTGACGACGCTTATATAATTCACATAGTCTGTGTGTACAATTACGCGTAAAACAGGACTGGATTTAGATTAATATGTAAGGGGCATGAGCCCCCAGTGCAAATAGTATACCTACATATACTCACGCCGAGATAGGCAGAGTTGAACTAGATATTTAGAACCACATTTCGAAAAGCTCATGTCGTTCCCACATGTGATAAGAAGCGAGCCCATCGCCATGTCGGGCACAAATTTCGGACTCCAGAGTAAAATGAGAAGGTTCTCAATTCGTCTCTTTTTTTTGGTTTTATGTATGTTACGCGATTTCTCCGCCAAATGTGGACCGATTTTGAATATTTTGTGTTTGTTAGAACCTTGAAATAAGTGTCCCCACATAAATTTGGTCACGATCTACCCTAATCGATGATGTCTTCAATATCTCTGACCGTTCTGAGCCGAGCTTCGTAACCCGTTAGTGGGTTGCCCTCAGCATGGTCACCTTACTTTATGGGTTCGCAACGGACCTGCGTTCACCCATCAGTCCGGTGTAGTTGAGTAAGCCGACTCGGTCGGGCTGCCAGCTGTAGAACCAAAAAAAAGGTCACGATCATGTGGTTATTGAATTTCATTATGCTAATGTACCGTGTACCTTTTGTCATTTTCAGAAAAAAGTCTATGCCCACTAACCAACCCCAAGTACGTCTCTGTGCTCGTGTGAATTGTTTTAAGACGTTTACACATTATGTTGTTACGCGGCGCGTTATTTGCATTGCGTTTCCTGCAGCCTGCCCCGCGACCGTGCCTACTGGACGTGCGTTACCGCCTGTTACGATATTCCGCTTAATTTTAACACTTCCTCTGCTCTGATTATTGTTAACGTTGACCTAGTTAATGTAAATACCTCTTAGTACAAAGTTAATTAATTGCTAATTGTTTTTTTTGCTCCTATTTTCAATCTCATGGTCACAAAGAAGTTTTTTTTTATATCTAAATTGATGTTACCATAGGTATAGGTTTCTACTGTCTAGTGATCTGCGGCTCGAGCAGGAATAATTTTATCAATCGAATTCGTATTTAGTTCGCTGCAAAGTTGCTGACGTTTAGTTAATATTTCATATTAAATGTCATAGACGCGCATCGAGCTCGATACAAATTTGATTGTCAAAAATATTTCTGCTCGGGCCACTGATAGATTCCACTTCTGGAGTGGGGAGTGGGAAAACAGGTGTAAGAATAGAATGGGGATGGGATAGTCGTTTCCTTGGTCTAGTGGTAGCATATATGGACTGTGGACCGGGAGGTCTGGGGTCGATTCCCAGGTCGGGCACAACAAATTTTTTAATTTGATTTGCCCGGAACTAGATCCACCAAAGGGGGTAGGCGTTAAGCAAGCAACCGGTCGTAAAAACTTAGCCAAAACTTTTCTGCAAAATGCTTGAAAAAGTGCGTTGCGCCGACTCCGGCAGATAGAAATAATGGAATGGGGATATGGGACGGGAATATTTGAGTGCAAAAGTTTTTTTTATTTATTTATTTCATCGATAATATATTTCTTGGTACATTGGTAACTATCAGCGTTATCAACCTACAATTCGTATTATCTAATAAGCCCATAGGTCTCTAGTTTTGTAGGGCATTGGCCGTTTTTAGATCACAAACAGGTGTGGCGGACATTGTAGTTACATGGAATTTAATCGCACTACACATGTAGTATGTAACTACTGTGATTATGTTGTTAAAATATTTTTTCTACATTGGATATGATTTTTTTTTATAGCAAAGACTGGCAAACGAACAGATGGGTCACCTGATGGTAAGTGATGTCCACTGCCCATAGACACCCAAGATACATAAAGAATCATGGGTGCGTTGCCAACCTATAAGGAGGGAATGGAAGGGAATGGAAAAGGAAAGGGGAAAGGGGCTACCGGAAATCTCACTCAACGAATGAAACGCGATAGCAAGCTGCCACTTTACGTCGGTTTTCTGTGAGACAGTGGTATCAAACCGGTCGAGCTGACCCATTCGTGCTGTAGACGAAATTGTCCACAGCATGGCTCTACCACTACCACGAATTAAACAGCAATACCATGCACGAATTGCCCGGGATTAGATTTCCTACGACAGACAATCGGTCGTAAAAACTAAGCGGAATCTTTCTGCAACATACTTTAACAAGTGTGTTGCGCCTACCCCATATTGAGGTGGGATAAGGGCAGGTACATTTTTGGCGTAGGGTGTAAATAGTGTTAGGGACTCGGCCCGGCGGCCGCCTGGATGTTTACCATATTTCCAACCAGCGCGGCGAGTCCAACATAACCAGCAGGTCGATTCTCTAAGTTTTCATTTGTGAAAACAACGTTGCGGCATCGATGTTGTCATTTTTGTATTCAGCAAGGTACAAAGCGCACGCACTAGCGCTATGTGTGATGACGGCGCTTATGCGAAATAGCTCTCTCGAGCGAGGCGCTTGACATAAATGTATGGAAAATGGTATTCTCTAAGAGCCAACAACATTGAACGCTCCGTCGATCTCAACGATGTACGCTGCGGGAGCTCGTCGTCGATCGCAACGTTGTGGCGTTTCTTAGGGAATTGACCTGCAATTCACTTCCCCTCGGGGTGGATTGATAGGAATAAATCGTTTTCCCGCGAAAAGAAAATATAATAGGTAGATAAAGAAAGACTTTCTGATGCATGCAAGAACCCGGCATGTTATCCGTTAATTCTCTTACCGCCGAATGTTCATACACTTAAGGTCGCCTTATATCGTTTAAGCCCGCCTTATCTGTCAAAATTGTGAAGCGAAAATCAATGTAAGAAGCCGTTAAAGTTGAGTAGCGTTTGACCATTCAGGCGTTAATCTGTTAATTTTCCCGCTCAGGCCTCTGTTATCGAAAATCATCGAAAGAAAATAAAGACAAGAACATCAGATAAAATCATCTATCTTAATCTTAAAAATCTAACAATACCATATTTTGACACTTTCAAACCACCATCCAAAGTAACATTTGATGTTAAAGGATCGTACAAACTACAAGCACAGGATATTTTACTTATCTCACCTTATCTCTAATCATATATGGTCATAAATTAGCGGGCTTTAAGGGCAGTAACCCTAGAACCTTGACACCGAGCCCGCGTCAACACAACCTTTGACAAAATCAACATATCACGGGCCACGCCGCCGGATAACTTATGTATACAGTGACTATAAATTTGGGGGCTTTGAGTCAGCGGATTTGTGAGCGATAGCGATGTAGCCCCTTACTTATAAAAATATTTAAGCGCTGCTTATCTTTAACCATAGGTTGTCCCTTTTCTTTTTAAACAATGTAATGCAAGGAAAATGTGACAGGCTATTCTTAGCAAAAAGATAAGCGAAAATGTTTTTATAAGTAAGGCCCGTAATATACGAAACTACAATGCGCGCTCAATAATTTTCTGATTTAGTCTTAAATGTATTGTTGGGTTTCAAAAACCAAGCCGAATTATATCTGTATTTTTTAAAAATTGTTGCGGGTACCCCACTTTGGAGTAAGATAGTCTTAAAGTATATTATTGTCGAAGTTTCTCGATATTTATGAAATTATAAATTTTTATGATGTATGTAATTTTTGTTAACTCAGAGGAATTGTTATACCTCTATACAACAAATTCGTAACGAATAAAAAAATATATTTTTCCAAACTTACACTTACTTTATTACATACAGACTCACGCCTGTATCCCCGAAGGGGTAGGCAGAAGCGAACTAGAGAACTAGATCACCCATTTATTTTATTACATCAATAATAATCGCTTATCGCTGTCTCGTGTGGTCATCTTATACCACCACGCCGACGTAATGGCCCTAAGGTCCGCAATAAAAGGGTCATATAACGTTGTACACAGTTTCTTTGAAAAATCTCAGCCGAGTCAACTACTATCCACAACGGTATGTTTAATTAATTTATATGAAATTGAGACGTTACGACTTACTCGTGTGGGTTGGTCGTCTGCATTATTTTGGAATCATTTTTATTTTGAACTATATTAAACTAGTGTAAAGACTTAGTTAAAACATGCCTCTTATATGCACTATATTCGCTACACAACTTTACTATATATCTCAAACTAGTTGTGTACACTTCCAGCTCCAAAGGGAGACTAACTCAATAATGATAGCTCCCGCTCTTTTGTACCTTTTGCTTTAGTTAAGAAATACCTTCTACAAATATTATGAATTACTTTGAGGGTAGTTAAAATAAATATAATTAAAATACTACCCTTCAACATCGTGTACTAAATCACAACAATTATCCGAAATCATAACACTAGTTTTTGATGGAAAAGAATGTTGATATATAGAAAAGTAGAGGAAAGCCAAAGAAAACGTTTGGAGTACATGAAAGATAAAGGAAGGAATAAGACGGCAGCTAATAAGCATGCACGGACGTAAAAAAAGATGGACGGAGCGCTAGGAACATTGAAAGTGAAGCAGGATTTTTGGCCCATTCGATCTATCGAGATTCTAGACGTAATGGCTGAGCGTGTTATGAGTGTTAATGTGTGCGTAGGGCACTTTTGTACAGGCGCGTTTGTGTGTTCTCTGTGGCGTCCGTTTAACTATAGGCGAGATGGTGGTGGAGAGGTGTCCTCCTTTTTATACGTCCGTGTAAGCATGTATTGAAACTTGAAAGACAATAATTTGCAGCGACCCCAAATCGAATTGGGACAAAGACTCAGGTCAGATGGATGATGATTACGAACTAGATTTTGTTCGAGGCCCTGCTCCCGTGAACACTTTTGTAGACAGAAATACTAAGATCAGCTGTAAGACTATTACTAAAAAACTCGGAACATATGCACCAAAGCTTGCCTCTTTACATAAGTCGGTACAGTTTATCATTACCCTTAAGAGTGGTAGAGCCACGCTGTAGACAGTAACGTTTACAGCACGAATGGGCCGGCTCGACCGGTTGGATACCACTGTCTCACAGGAAATCGACGTAAAGTGGCAGCTTGCTGTCGCGTTTCATTCGGTGAGTGAGATTTCCGTTGGCCCATTCCCGGGGGGGGGAAGGGGGGGGCCTTCCCCAATCCATTTTCCCTCCCCTTCCATTTCCTCTTTTTAGGTTGGCAACGCACCCATGATTCTTATTGTGTCTTGGGTGTCTATGGGCGGTGGAGGTCACTTACCAACAGGTGACCCATCTGTTCGTTTGCCAGTCTCTGCTATAAAAAAAAATCATCATTGATTTTCGAATCGAAGATTAAAAGAAATAAGTATGATGATTTAAACCGCGGGCTCTAGACCAAAAAGACGATCATAAGTCGAGTAAAAAATTAACTTGTAACCTCGGCTTAATAAACAATAAAATATATCACAACCATACAACCGTCAATGCATATCCATTCCAGAAGCAGCGAGCCATGTCAAAGAATGCAAATAAACAGTCGTCCACTAAAGTATAGCCGTACATGTAATAACTTGTCTAGAACAGGCCGCTGCTCTGTGTGGCCTATTGTACACACAATTTGTTTATTTTAATCCCATTTTAACCTGCATACGGTGGTCCCTTCACTGCCCTAATGAAGACAGTTTATGTTACAAGAGTTTGTTTACATTGTAGGGTGCGGTACGGTGGCTGGACAATACTTTGATTTACGGGTGAGGGTAAACAACTGCTGTCAAATTTAGAGGGAGTTTTTGGACAAGGGTTGGTGTTTGTTATGTATTTATATGCTTTTGATATGCTAAAATGCTACAAGGATTGAGAGAGCGGGAGTTGTGAAACGTGCGACGAATCCCGTACTGAAAGTTGTGAGAAATGTTTGTATGATACACAAATATTTGTTTCTCATTTGGGCGATTGTGAACGTCGCAGTTCCTGATACACGAGAGAAGAATATCTTAGTGTAGGGTTAGAACTATGAGTGTGACTGGAGGGTGTACTGTTTGTTTAGGTTTTGTGACATAATGATTGATATTATATATTTACTTGCTTTTATTTACTTCTTATGGCATGGACTAAGGTAACGTTTAACGTTGTTTACTTAGATTTTGGATTTATAAGTTACGATTCAACTCATATGGCATTTTTAGTTTGTTTAACATTTGTAGCAGTAATCACATACGATTCGTCGATCTTATTTTAATTCGATAATGTAATCGATGGTGAGTTTAGCGCCATATATGTAGATTGTAGGTACATAGAGGGATTCTGGGAGAGCAGTCATAGAGTCCCAGATTGCTTATAATTACTCGACCTAAGATTTGAACCTACGACCTTAACGCTATCTTAAAAGTGTACTGCCACAACAATGAGACGAAGCTATCATTACAATTTACCATAATGTGATTCTTTACCGTCCATTTAATTAATCCTGTCTGATGAGTACAATGCGCACGCGCATCATGCGAACTCAGCCCGTCGGGGAGTCGACGTGAGTAAGTCTTCTGCAGTGAACAGTGATATATTGCTGACATACCTCTCCCACAATGGGAAGTACATGTACTGGGAACTTTACTAGACGTTTATGAGCTGCTTTATAAGCCACAGTAGCTCAGTTATACGGACAGCCGAAACGAGCGTCGAAGATTCGAAACCAACCCAAGAAGCCTGCACTTCTGACTTTTATAACTGTACCTATTCGTTATGAATTGTCGCATGCTTTAACAGTAAACGAAAACATCTTAAAACCTGTGACCATGAATGCTGTAAAGCTTTACGTTGGGACTAAAAAAAACAAAACGCAATAGAAACTCCGGGCTTATTTTTTTCTTATACGCAACAAATTAAGTTTTCACAATCCACATTAAGCCATCTTCACAAAGTACCAATCATAAGATGCTTTATATCATAATGAACGTTGCGAAACTCATAATTACCTTTATAATAATACCTTAACACCAATTAAAGGTATACCAATCGTAGCTAATTACAAGCTACGTCTAACGGGAGATTAAAGCAATTAAGTAATGGTTAAAATGCTGTCAAATAGTGATCAAATTATTGTGATAGAAAGAGATCTTGCAATGCGCAAACGCTCTTTGTGGTAAGGTTTTTTCTAACAGATACTGGCAAACGAGATGGGTGTCCTGATGGTAAGTGATCTCCACCGCCCATAGACACACAAAAAGAAACTAGGGTGCGCTGCCAACCTAAAAGGAAGGAATGGAAGGGGTGGGAAAAGGTATTGGGAAAGGGAAGCGGGAAATGGGCCATGTTTATGGGGCTTACCTATAAAAACAGTTTAACTGAGCAAATGGTAAAGAATAGCCTGTCCCTTTTATTTTCGAATAATGTGACACAAGGAAAACCGGGACAGCCTATTCTTAAGGATTTGCTCAGCTAAACTGTTTTTATAATTAAGGCCCTATATTACTATCCCACTGCTGGGTGTGCGCCTCCTCTACTAATGACGGTAGTTGGGCTTAATCTACCTCGAACTAATGCGGGTTAGTTAGTACACATACCTTCGAAATTCTTGTGGTATTCAGGTATGCATTATCTCGATGTTTTCCTCGACCATAAAAGCAGCTAGGCTATTTAAATCTGACTTAAATATACCTTAATACATCGTGAGAATATCCTAAGAAATACAGCTTCGTCCCACATTCTTTTCTATTTGTCACTGCACAAAAGAGGAATCAATTGCCCAAATTAATGATGTACAAAATGCCGATATATGGAGATTATTCCGATACTGCGGTAGGCGTGTCTATAGACTAATGAATGATGATAAATGGTTAAATAAGCCATCTTTATGGTATCTGGGGCGCAATCTGCGGTTATCACGCCGATGTTTCGCCGGTGACGTCTGTTTACTGACAAGGCGCGTTTGGTCAACGCCTTTACCCGCCTGCGTCAAAGGGATGTCGCAGTCTGCTTTTTTTAAATTCAGAATTTGTATATAAAAACTTTACAGACCGACTTCAAATCCTATGTCGTGACCAGATTTATATGAGAGCACCCTTGAAATAAGCTCTAACAAAAACAAAAATATTTTGAAAATTGGTTCCCATTTGGCGGATATATCGCGTAACATACATAAAAAAATACAGACGAAACGTGCAAAAAGTGTACAATTTTTAATAATGTAAGTATTAATATACCTATATGACGTTGTGATACTTTGACCCGTCGGAGGCGGCACTATATGTTACATAAGCGTATGGGCCACCGGAGGTCGAGCCGCCCGTGACTATCTACATAAATAAATATAATATTCTTCATAATCACAATAATTATCCCTTTTTACAACATTAGGAAAATATAATATCGCGTAGGACTGTACTAAAAAACTAATAAGAGTCGAGTAGAAACGATAAACGGTCATAACAAGACTGCACTTCGGTCGCGATTGCGCATGCGCATGGGCGGGAAGCGCAGCAGATGTTCAATATTATTTAGATTAATAATGAAGGATTTAAGATACAAGATACTGGGAATTTTATTAATGTCTCTATTATAGCCCTTTAATAACGCGGAGATTTTAATCGCGATTAATCGAGTTGATCTTAATGTTTTGATTATTTTAATGCGGATAGATGTTTTGACTCGTGCAAAGTATATTTATAACCTTTTTAAAAAATCTACCTTGTTTTAATGACTGCCTTGGTAGCGTAGTGGTATTGCGTGCAGGGTACGATTGTCGTCCTGAGGTCTGGGGTTCGATTGCCGGGTTGGACAAAGTGATATTGGATTTTTCAGTATCAGTCTGGAATTTGTGCTTGAAATGACGGTAGGCTCGCCCCCTATCACATCTGGGACAGAACTTAGCTTGACGATATGTAGGTGTTCTAGCTTGCTAGTGCGCCTCTGCCTATCCCTTCGGAGATACAGGCGTGAGCTTATGCTTATAAAATCTATGCAAGAAGTGTTGTCTGATCTGATTATAATATGGAGTTTTCGTATCTTTGGAATATTATGGAGTTTATTATAGGAACTATTTTCCAAAACTGATTGATAATCCTTTTGCCATGATAAAGCTATATTATTGAAAAAACGGATATAAAAAGCAAATAGACATAAACCAAAAATCACTTTTATTGCCGTACCAACTCGTCAAGGGCGTAATGTGTTTATAAACGTTAGAAATAGCGCACGTCGCCCGGCCGCAAAACGCAGGTAACTCCAAAAATGTAAATATTTGTGTATTAGCAACGGGCAGCGCGACTTCAAACAAGCAGGGTTCAATGGACTTGTTGCATAAGCTGACTTGCGTCAAAACTCGATCAAGGTGAGACACATGTGCATGCCACATGCATATGTCACGCGCTACACACGAGCCAAAACAAAACCTATATTTGTTGAGGAAAAACATAAATTACCTTGCATATGAATGGCGTTTATGATCTTTTTATTGCTTTTACGATTTTATTGTAAATTTTTATAGCAATAAATTCGCATATTTAGTGCGTTTCAAGGTTACGTTTTTATAGTATTTCTTGAAAATTCCAATTATTTTGTGATTGTAATTAAAAATAAATCAATGTTTTTAGGTGGATGGTGTTTTAATAAAATTGTCGGTGGGGGATCGCGGATTGGACATTATTTATATGACGTTACAGCAAAAAAAAATCGTAAAAATGAGTTTAGAGACTTCCTAACTGGTAGTAACACTAAATAAGACTTTTAACGCAGAGCAACTATAGTACTTGTAAAATGATCGGTGGTGGATTGTGTATAATTTATACGACGAAAATAACTTTAGATAAATCAGAAAAAATAAATCATAAAAATAACTTTAGAGACTGCCTGACCAAATGGGGGTACCACTAAATTAAACTTTTTCAAACGCAGAGCAACTGCAGAGCTACTATAATTTTAAACACCTTTTAAAAGTCGCCTATGGCCCTTAGACGAACTACATACGTATATTATTTAAATCGTACATGACCTGCAAAATATTCAGTATAGCTCTCAGCGAAACTAGATTTTTTTTGCTTATTCCATTCTTGAGGCACCATATTACTACAAGTCTGTTTTGATAAAACTTGTTTTCTGTAATCAAGTTTTTGCGAGTTGAATTAATTAAAGCTGTCGTATTTATATATGCTAATGCGAATGTAATATTGTTACTATTGGAGTCTACCAGTCTGCTTAATTTGATTAATTTAAACGACATACTAATTTGCTTTATGACCTAATCATCTTATAATTTGGCGAGGTTTATTTTTATTTGAATATGAACAATAAAAAGAAATAGCAGTATAATTTAAAATAAAGTAAGAATATTTATAAAACATACAAGGCTACTAGTAACTACAAGAAAACTTCGTATTTAAGATTATAATTATTGCAGGCTTTATTTCATTGATCGTCGTGGTTGTCAAATTGCATGGAAAATATATGAGATGTTATTTCGATAATTATTATTATTTACAAGCCCTATATAAACTATTTTATTTATCAAAAAAGCATCTAGCACTAAAGTTTCCTTAAAGTTAATTACTCCCGATCAATATATCACGGATCGTTACCTTAAAGTAGCATTCCCATTGTAGGATTAAACAAATATATTAGGATATTAGAACCGGTATCGGAATCATGGACTGATATTAATAACTTCGTAACACGCGAAGGGTAAGTTTATAAATCAGCAGCCGACGTTTACGGTCATCTTTTATTTTTGGTTGTCAGTAACCGCAGTTTAACTTCGTATTGACGGTCAGTTAGGGTTGCCAATTTTTTTATGTGAATTTCCATATGTAATTAAATACATAATTTTATCGTACTAGAGCCAAACTGACCGACTTCGGACCGTAAGATAAATCTGAACTTAACATAAATTTAACTCTAACTTAATATTTTATCTCTAATGTTTGTTCTCAGGTGTTTTTATTACTTCTATTTTAGTTCTCTATTATAGTAAGTGTTTTGCAGAGATGTTGTTGTTTTTGCTTTCTACTTTTTTGAGTTTCTAGACTGTGACAACCCTACTAACATCTACTTTTACGGAAGAAGTGTAGGGTTACGTTTAATTCAATGCGGTCTTTTATATCATTTTTCCTGTTACACGTCAGAAACGCATTTAAAAATCGATGCGAGATGACAGGTTCTTGTTACCTGACCCAATTTTGCATAATCAGCGACTTTTTATGGTACAGTAAATATAAAACTTGATGACATGTGACTTTGTTTTGACATATATTAACATAAGATCACGCCTTTATCCATAAAGGGGTAGGCAGAGGTGCACTAGCAAACTAGAACAGCCATATTTCGCCGAGCTTAGTTCCATCCCAGATGTGATAGGGGGGAGCCATCGCCACATCGGGCACGAATTCGGGCTGATATTGAAAAATTCAATAACACTTTGTCCAACCTGGGCAGCGAACCCGAGATCTCAGGACGATAGTCGTATTCCGCACGCAATACCCTTACGCCACCGTGGCGGACTTTTGTTTTGTGTCATGTAATATTTGTATTCCTTGCAAGTATCAATAAGTTTTATGTATTGTATATTAGGTATCACCACTATTGTCTGTGTTTTATTTCATGATATTTGTCCTCAAGGAGACAAACTCCGAACTGATATCAATGCATTAATCCTTGAGTTTGTTTCGGCATTTCTTCTCAGGGATAGCCACGAAATGCCGACGCCATTATTACATTATCAATATCTTGAAAAGTGGTATAAAATATCCTATTTGCAGAATAAATGATTTGAATTTGAATTAAACAACGGTGGCTGGAAGTTTCAAAATTTAGGTAAAGGTAAATTCCATAATTTATTAAGGACTTAAATGTGGATGTTCTAGTTCGCTAGTGCGCCTCTGCCCTTCGGGGATACAGGCGTGAGCTTATGTTATGTTATTAAGGACTTAGAGTATTAGTAATAATATTGCGTATTTCCCACATACCCGAAATCTTTATGGTTGTGATATCATCTATAAATGAATGAGAATGATGCGTGTTTCCACGAACAATTACATAAGTGTTTTTTGTAAACTAATTGCGTTAAAAGCCTTCCATCTAATTCATCGGATTATGTTTTTTCATTCAATTATTCGGCTGATACACGCGTTTTACGATCACTAATCCCAATAAGGAACGCGGTACCGTTATAAAATTAAATGTTGTTGATGATACGTTTTTTATTCCTCTTCGTGTGTTCAACTATTTTATATTTTTGGCTAGAATCTGAGGTTCAATTTCGTCTAGTAAGTATTTTTGTACAAATGGGATTTATATGAGTTCAGATCAATAAATTGCAGATGATTATTATGTAAAAAGTTTAATGATAAGATCTTAAATTGAATATTAACTGAGCGTGTTGATAAACAATTCAATCATTAAATTTTTGGTATTATAATAATATTAATTAAAAACAATTCCAAATTGAAAACAATTCAAATGCGCCTATAATTTATTTTTAATCGATGTAAAAAAGTTCTAAAATTAAGATACACCATTTTTCCCATACAGCACCGTAATGCCTTCCCTGATTGGATAATTTGGTGCACGTATATCAATATAATACGACCAAATGTGATGGGTGGTACATTTTTATGTACCGTATTAATGTTTAACAGCTCTAATCATTGGAGTTATAAAAGTGAATCAATGATTATGACAGCTACTAATGAATGCTGGGAATTTATTGTGCCGCTACAGCGCGCATGAGAAAATTGTTATCCATTTTTCGTAAAAAAACGAGTAGTGCTGGTTTATATTTTACTTGAGTTACCGTCCCTGAAATTTCGGCTTCGATCTCCAGGTCGGGTAACGTGATATTGGGTTTTCTACTGAGTATTAGCCCAGAGTCTCCAATTTGTGTCTGATATGGTGATAGGCTCGTCCCCTGTCACATATGTGACGGAAAAAAGCTCGACGAAATGTGGGTGTTCTAGTTCACTAGTTCGTCTCTGTCTACCTTTTCGAGGAAACAAGCGTGAGCTTATGTATGTATGTATAATGAGTATATAAAAATGCTCCTCTGTTTAATCGACTTCAAATTCTGACAAAATATAACATTTAATTCCTCACTCATGCGTTAGTGATAGCTTAAATGCAATGCACTTCACTGCACATTCCTATGAAATTCTCCAAAACACCTTCAAACAAACTTAGCATTCCCACTCTATAATTACTCCAGCAATGCAGGACATCATAACGCCTATTATGGTATAATGTACTGTGCGTTCCGCATAACCGTCGCCTTTCATTTCGTTTTGAAAGAGCTTCAAGTCGAGGATTGATGTATTGTACAAGTCAACGCCTTATATGACGATGGGTACAGTCGCGATTTACTGTCACTGGATTAGCATTTCGTGGTGAAACAGGTGGTCAGGTAGTAGTGAATGATATTTCGTTGGAAAATGTAGACGTAGCTCAAAGTAAAATAGATGTCAATAGTATAGAGTTCTTTCAATCGGCATGTACGATTTTGCCGTTAGAATTCATCATCATCATCCACAGGATGTCTACTGCTAGACATAGGCCGCTGGATGCAGGTCGCGTCCAACAGGTCGATCTAGAAATCTTTGGGGGAGGCCTATGTCCAGCCTTTAGAATTAGAAAAATAAAATAGAAACTTATCGACTTCAATTAAATATAAATTTACTTTTCTTTATCGTTAATAGCAAGGTAGCTTAACAATGCCACCAGCAATTCGGTCTATTAATCTATAGCATGAACTAGTTTATACTTCTGTCATTCTATCACATACTAGAAGCATTTTAAAATGAAATAATATAAGTAAATCGTTCATAATAAAAAATCTGAAAACGTATCCAAGGTTATCCATCTTCCTCGCCCCTTCTGGATCCTCTATGATTAACTTCGGCTCGAATAGTGTTTATAACATGTCGACACCTCATAAATATTGTGTCTATATCAGAACTGTTTAAAGTCGTTGAACCGTTGCGTAATTCGCGGTGTTCCAGACCAGGAAGGGTTGGGGAATGAGTGAAATTTACCGTGTAAAAGTTGCGGCAATTAAAATATTTAAAAGTTGATGAGGGAAATATGATGGTACTTAAGCATACCCGTGCTTTGTTTGTTTGAAAAGTTTTCATTCAGTCTTTGGATCACGTCTTCAATCGTTTCGCGTGACTGGTTGTTAGTTTCAGTAAACTTTGGTTGTTTTGAACATATATTCAGAATATATGTTGATAGGCAATCAGTGTATATAAAAGCACTTACTTATACTGATTTCTTAAGTTTACGCGAATATTATACATTGATATGAAACTATTTTTACGGTTTCTATCACGATTAGGTTTTAATTTTTATTCCCGACGTTTCGAAGGCTTTGCAGTCTTCGTTTCAGTCTGACCCGTGACAACGAAGACTGCAAAGCCTTCGAAACGTCGGGAATAAAAATTAAAACCTAATCGTGATAGAATCCGTAAGAATAGTTTTATTTCAAAGCACTTACTTATTCCAAATGTTCATAAGCCTTAGTTGTATTTAATAACTATGTTTTTTATGTTCAAAGGAACTAATTATTGACAGTCCTGACTCCTGATATTATTACAAATTTCCTCAGTCGTGGTATCTACCTTTCAACTAACATAACAACATAATATTCAACATGTCAATTAACTTAAAGCACAGTTATTAAATGTTGCGTTATTGTATCTCGGTTCAAACTTATCAATATAAAATGGGTTTGTTATTTGCTGTAAACCGGAACCAATTTTCTAATCTTTTTATTTCATTAGAAGGAAACACTTAAGTTTATTTGCTTCGTTAAACATTAAAATAGTGGTAATAAGGAAGCAAATAGCCATAAAATTCAGTCCTAAGGTTTTATAGTATTTTTTTTACAAAAAGGACAGTTCCGTGACTGAAATGTCGATTTCAGGTTTTTAAAACCACTTGTATTCAACATAATAGAAAAATAAAAAAAATGATTAATTGAAATAAAACTAGTTTTTTCGGATTTTATCGCGATTTGTTTTGTATTTATTTTTATTTTTGGTTTATTCAGTTTATAAATCCGTAAAAACTACTTTTATTTCAATGAATAACATTCGCGTAAACCTAAGAAATCATTAAAAATGATTATTTAATTTACTTTCATGGTCTATTTATAGATTAGGTTTTAAAAGACGGAATTATTACTAGACTGTCTCGGTAGCGTGATTGTATTGCGTGCGCGGTACGACTATCGTCCTGAGGTCTCGGGTTTGATCCCCAGGCCTGGCAAGGTGATATTGGATTTTGCAGTATCAACCCGGAGTCTGGAATGTGTGTCCAATATGGCGATAGGCTCGCCCCTTATCACATATGGGACCGAACTAAGCTCGGCGAAACGTGAGTGTTCCAGTTAGCTAGTGCGCCTCTGCCTATACTTCCTTTCAAGTTATCGAACCGTGATTTATTCACACATAACAAACACATTATAGCTATTAAAGTGATAAACCCATCTTCCTAAGTTTTATTTCGAGTCTCCAGTAAAAAGTTCCCAGAGATCTGATATTTCTCTCTCCAACGGTTTTATGACTACTTATCACCCGCGGCTGTAAAACAGCTATGAGAAACCACTCTATAGAATGTAGACACACTTCTAAATTTGTAGGACATTATCCTTTTTGGTCCTCGTAAAAACTTTATATGTGGTCTGTTGATGTTGATAGAAAAATGCGTGAATTTTTATATTTTCGGGTTACGCCCTTTTGACAACAGTGCGACGACTTTGCTTCTTTTATCGTCCATTAGTAATTTCTCTAAGGCTCAATTGCACCACTATTATTAACCTAGAGTTAGTCCTAACCGCAAGTTAAGTTACATGTCATTCATACATTTTCTGTCAATTTAGCTTGCGGTTAGGACTAACTCTAGGTTAATAATAGTGGTGCAATTGAGCCTTAGTGTAAAAAAAACTATTTTTGACCGACTTCCAAAAAGAAGAAGGTTCTCAATTCGTCTGTCTTTTTTATGTATGTTACGCGATATCTTCGCCAAATGACCGATTTTCAAAACTCTTTTTGTGTTCGATAGAGCTTATTTAAAGGGTGGTCCCATATAAATTTGGTCACGATCGGATTTGAAGTCGGTCCGAAGTTTAAACTTGTGATTATTTAAGTGTAAATTCCGTTTATTAATAGTTTAATTAATATCACCCGCAATTAAGATTAAAAATTGCTTAACACTTAAGGTAAAAATGCAATAAATATTATTTTTATTACACGGGAATCTGAAATGGGAGCAGTAAATTAGGACCACAAACGTAGAGAAATTGGGCCGCTTTATCCCGCCCTGTGATTACCGCGGCGAATCCAGGCAAAATTTCAGATTAGGCAGTAGTAAAAATTTTTATGTACATCGCTTTTTGATTGCCGACCCTCGTTCCCAGTACAGATAAAACAAGTAATAAAAGCTTATCAAAAATGGCTGTTGATGCAGGTACGGCACGGCCTTTTTTCGAGGGCCCTAAATGTTTTTTCACCATTTAAATACTTAATTTTGTTTAGTTTGACCTTTTTAGCGCGGCCTAATGTGTCTATAACAATTAAAAGGATATGAATCTTGGTTATTTTAAACAATTGTTTTTAGAGTTATCTTTATTTGTCCCGATAGTAGACTTTAATAAGTGAATGGATACATTGTAAACCCTAAAAAACAACCATAGTTAAGTCTTTTAACAATTTATGTGTTTTTTATTACAAAAAAACACAGATGATCCTTGGGGGAGGAATTTGTACCCAGTATGGCGATATGACTTCGAGGATAAAGTTTGGAGTGCTTGCGTTATGTAAAATTATTTAGATTTTGAAACAGTAATTAGACAAGACGGAATTTTCAATTAAGACATGGAACTCTACACTCACTGTGACAGCTGTTAATGGCAATTAAAACAAAGCTTTAGTAGATAATTTTAGACACGTTAGACTAGGATATTTCTGTATTCCACGTCTCAATCAATAACATTACTTTAAGCGTTTTGCAAACTAACATTAAATCCTTCAAGACAGTCATAATAAATGCTAACAACTTCATAAAGTTAACAATTAAGACTTCAAAAAAGTTTATAGGGATAAATAATGACAACGTTAGCAATATTTAGTGGGCTTTTGACCCCTTGACCCCCACAAGATGCGTGCCTGTGCCAGGCGGTATTACATCACAAATTATTGTAATAATGGTGAATTAATCGCATTTTTATGTTCCATAATGTGTGTCTATGTATGGCGAATCTTGTTCATAGATATAATCATTATTAGTTTTATTGTTAAAGCGTTGTTCGGTAAAAAGTGTTTGCATAATCTAATAACTATAAAATTATACGGTTTATCATGTTTGGGACGTAAAAATGTATTTTTTAGTAATGTAATCGAGCTTGAAAATGTTATTTTGAATATTTTTTCTTTATCAGCCATAAATTCGCTTTATTCGTCCATAAAGTGAAGTTATATAAATCTCACTGGCAAAGGTTTTTTTAATATATTTCGTTACGGCTTACCTTTGCCAAATTATCTAATAATAAATTAAAATATTCCTATACCAACACCACACATTTTTCTTTTCAATATGGCGAAGGATTTTTTTAACACAATTTCTTACGGCTTAACTTTTCTCAATTATCTAATAATAAATAGGTATTAATTAAAAGATACCAGCCTGGGCTTCCCTTTTTAATTTTATCACGTTTCGCCACTTGTATATTCCCAGAAGACAGTGTTATTTTTGTATGTAAGAGGCAAATTATCTCATGTAAATGAAGCCTAACACTTTTTTTTCTACATGCCTTTATCCCACCTTAATGTGGGGTAGGCGCAACACACTTTTTCAAGCATGTAGCAGAGAGGATTTCGCTTAGTTTTACGACCGGCCGCCTGTCTGACGTCAACCTCCTATGAGGGATCCAGTCCCAGGCAAATTAAATTAGAAAATTTGCTTTTCCCGACTTGGGAATCGAACCCAGGACTTCCCGGTTCACAGCCTATACGTGCTGCCACTAGACCAAGGAGGCGACTACCTACCGACATAACACTTAAATCCTTAATTTAAATTGGAAATATATCACGCAAACATTTGTACTAAAAGAAAACAATTCAATTTCCGGTCAACTGGGCCCATACTTCATTTGTAAATAACAAGAGTAAAACAATAATATTTAATTATAAACGAGATTTAACATAACGCCCGATAAAAGGAGCGGCAAAACTACTGGTCTCGCATGACATTTGGGGAATAAAAAGAATTGTGGCCGTTGCATAGGTCGATGCAGTAAAGCAACTTAACCTAATAATAATAATGGGCCTTATTAATTACAGCGATTGTCGAGCCTCGACCAACACCTCAAGAGGCTCTCGGTTGGTGTTTGGGCCAAGAGCCAAATGTAGAAGGCAGTGTTATTGGATACGGCACGAATTGTGAGGAGGTTCCTCACTCTGGGGTCCTAACCGCCGGTGGCTTGGGTCCGAGCCTCGCCATCGGAGGGGTATATTTTTATACTTTTAAATGTATTTTTATAGCATATATTTTAAAATGTTAAAAAAACTTTAAAAATAAAGAGTACTGAACATGGGCCTTACTCACAAAAACAGTTTAGCTGAGCAAATGGTAAAGAAAAGTTGGTCCCTTTTATTTTCAAACAATGTGACACAAGGAAAAAAGTGACCATTTGCTCAGCTAAACTGTTTTTATAAGTAAGGCCCTATATTTTTGAAATATGTTTGTGTGATCCCGAAGTACTAGAATACCTCGGAGGCGTAGATGTATTTCGGTACGACAACCGTCCTGTGGTCTTGGGCTCGATCCCTGGGTCGGGCAGAGTAATATAGAATTTTTCAATTCATCCTAGTGTCAGTATGTGTCAGTCAATATCAGTACTAGTGCCTTGCATTTAGAGATTCTTTGTTACTTTTTATTTATTGTCGATTTATGAAAATGAAAACGTAAATGAATAATTCATAAGTATAAAGGTTGTCAAAAAACAGCAATCGGAAAATGTAACAAAAAATTAAAAATAGTGACTTTAAAAATAATCATTACGCACTGCTTGACGAACAAGATTGCGGTTAACAGATAAACTACAAAGCCACACATTCCGTTATTATTTAATTAATTGATAATTATCTTAATAATGCTATATTGTATTATATGCTGTATAATTAATCTTGAATTAGTTTAATCAAAAAACCGTATTATACAATTTAAATGGCTTGGATGCGTGTGTAATTTGTGCATTTTTTGTTTGCGGTACATACATTTCATCAGGTATTGCTAATGAGTGACTTTTAGATTGAAAATTTCACTTACAGTTTATTAATCTTGTAATGGAGAACAATATAACATGTTACATTAGCTTATTCGAACGTACTTTTTTGAGCAACTTAGTATTAATAATAAATACACCCAAACAGTCACACACCTAGTCCTGACCCTTTTTTTTTTTTTTTTTTTTTGTCGCGGGGAAAAGTGTTTTACCACTGCCGCCGCGCCCGGGGGGGGTGGACGCGGCGGGTATGTCGGGTTCGCCGGCCTTACGACCCAGCGCCGTGATGCCCGGGAGAGATGGTCGACATCCGGGCGACGCTGGGCCGCGTCCCTAACAAATGCCCTACACCGGCAATACCGACTAAAAACCCCGCGGTGGCCTACTTCGGCGCATGAGTGGGGCGGTCCCGGGGTATCCTGAGATAGCCTCGGATTGCTACCGGAACCGCCCCTGCGCGGTGCCGCCTTGCGGCCCGTCTCCGATTTGGGGGGGGCTCAGAAGCCCCCGCCGCCGAAGGACGCCCTCGGCGTCTACGGCAGCACGAGGCCGACCGTCCGTGCTGCCGTCCGTCCCGGGGTCGCAAGTACAATAGTACTATAAGGGGCGCACAGCCCCCCGCTGCACGCCCGCGACCCCGGAAGGCCCCTATTAGTCGCCTCTTACGACAGGCAGGGGTTACCGTGGTGGAATTCTCCAAACGCCCCCATTCCACAGGGCGGGAGACACCGGTCAGTCGTCCACCCGGCGCCTCCTACGTCTCCTTTGGCGGCGGGCGGGATCGCTCTGCTCACGATCCCGCTCGGCGCTCTCCTTCTGCGAGATGGCGCGCTCGCAGAAGGAGACCATCGCACGCCATGACCTCCGGCTGCCGACCATGGCGGACACCACGGCCGGCAGCGAGAGGTCTCCTCCGACGACTGCTATGAGAGCGCTGCGCTCCTCCACCCAGGCTGGGCACTCCTCAAGAGTGTGTTGGGCCGTGTCCTCGCGGCAGTTGCCACAATGGTGGCACACGGCGGACGCCTCTTTTCCGGCTATACGACACAGGTATGAGCCGAAACACCCGTGGCCCGTCAACACCTGTGTCAGCCGGAACGTAGGCGCACCGTGGCGCCTATCCAACCACTGTCCGAGGACAGGTCGCACTGCCGCGACGGTCCTCAAGCCCGAACTCGGGCTCTCCAGCCTGGCATGCCACTCCTCCACGGCGGCTCTGCGGAACCTGGCCGCAATCTCCCTCGGGGTAAGCCTCTCCCGATTCCGGGACGCCCCCTCCCGCCAGTGGAACGCTGACGAGAGGGACCGGGCGTCCAAGTCCCAAGGGAGCCTAGTCCTGACCCTACACTAGGTATAACCTGTATCGTGGGTATCAGAGACTATGAGAGACTTTCGATCTCACAACACCCAGACTTGAAACAAATATCTGTGGGTCACACAAACATTTGTCTCAATGCAGGAATCGAACCCGCGGCCTCTCGCTTCACAGCCGGCTACTCGCCCGCTGCGCCACGGAGGCTGTCAATATTATTGTGTGTTGAAAAGTGATAACCAGGTTCAAACTCGCCTATTTATGCTTCTTCACACTCCAAAGAGGAAAAAAGTAAATCCAGTCCTCCAACAAGACATACGGATGGCCGATGCAGACACAAGAATGTCCCCCCCATACCCGTCCCAACCAACCATCAAGTCATGTCGCAAGCGCCTCCAGACACTGGGCGTCCCACCCAAAGTCGGAGAATTAAACGCCTCCGGCCTCCGTGAATTGGGCTGCAGGTGGCAGATGCCTAGACCAGCCCGCCACCTTGCAATAAGGCCTGTAGGGGTAGCGTGGAACGCGCTTATGACTGCGCTCCGTCTGAGCAGTCCTCAGACCGCGAGGGGCCCTGCCCAAGCGCCGACTCCTGTGGATGTGGACCTTCGTAATAGGGAGAGAGAGGAACACCGCGGGGTTAAGCCGGTAGGATGGCTAGAGAGATCTGTAAATAGATTCCCCAAGGAAAAAAGAAGCCTCTCCAGAGAACAACATATGTATACATCCTGGAATTTAATCCACACATAAATAATATTGCATTTAAGTTTCAGCACAAGTATCTAACTCCACATGACGTTAATCTCTGATTAACCTTTTCTGTGACTATAGATTTTGCCTATAAATAAGTCATATCATGTCAGATTTACTTGACGTTGTTAAACGTAAATTAAGGTGTTAAATAATTATTATAGAAATAACCATTTTGATATCTAATTTATATTCATACAACGGACATTCAAAATTACAACTATCTTGTTATTAGTAGTACATTTTACTAGAATTTTGTATAGTTTGTTAGTTTTTGCATTCGAAAAAAGTAAATACGTAATTCATTGAACAGTAAGCCAACCATGAGTATTTTGACATTACTCGCTAGCGACTGCGTAAAATATTTGTATGACAAACACCCGAACGCCTCTAGCGGTTACGCGGGGGACTGACGTTTTCCATATAAATATTTTACGCCCTCGTCGCGTAAATACGTGCTAAAAACTCAAGGTTCGCCTACTGCTATACTGTACCTTTTGTACGTGGTTTCGACCGTAGCCTCAAGCAAGGGCGCCTTATCATCGTCTCGTTTTCGGCTATAAAACACTCGCACGCCGCACTTGGCAAACAAATTTCGTAATAATTTCACAGTAAGAATGCAGTGGACGCTACCGGCCTTACCGGATTCAATTGTTTATGATCTCTTTTGACTGTAAATTAATTGAGTTATTATCAATCAATTTCAAATGAAGCTCTCAAAGTCTCAATCGTCGATATTTTTTTGTATGTTACCATATCCAACGCTATTACAAGTCATTATTTCTATAAACAAATCAATAAGTAATTATTTGTTTAAACTCTCATGATCTTGTGTCTTGGGTGTTTATGGGCGACCCACCTAAAAAAAACCGACATCTCCGCCAAATGTGGACCGATTTTCAAAATTCTTTTCGTGTTCGATAGAGATTATTTCAAGGGTCCCATATAAAGGTCACTTTAGGACCAAGTTTGAAGTCGGTTTGAAACGAGTACACTTTGATATAAAGGCGTATCCACACTATTCCCACGAGAGTCCATTAACAAATGTTATCTGGCACTGCGCAGGCACAGCAAAGCCGCGTTCGTTACGGCAGCTTGTCATGTGCCTTCACCGAGCGGTTGCCAGTTCGATACCCCGGCCAGATACATCACATATTCACTGATCGGTTTATGTTTATTGTGACTTGAAAGAGATAGCATAGTTAGTAATATTCAATGTGTGTTAATATTACTTTAACTTGATATGCTTTTTGACTGTATCTTAAAACCCTTTTCTTTCTACCTGCCCTTATCCCACCTTAATGTGGGGTCGGCGCAACACACTTTTTCAAGCAACACAGGAAGGCTTGGCTAAGTTTTTACGACCGGTCGCCTGCCTGATGTCAACCCTTTCTGAGAGATCCAGTCCCAGGTAAATTGAATTAGAAAATTTACTTTACCCGACCTGGGAATCGAAGCCAGGACCTCTCGACGCCAAACTGCCACTAGACCAAGGAGGCAACTGTATCTTAAAACCCAAAAAAAATTGGTTTTTAAGTTTATTAAACTTTACTATTTTTGTTGCTTTTCGTGGGGTCAACTTTGGACAATATTCTTTCGAACAAAAAAAACATCGAAATCGGTCCACGCATCTCAACGTTATCGACGGACATCAAACATATGTAAATACGAATTGAGAACCTCCTCTTTTTTTAGTAGGTAAAAACGAAAACATCATTGTTTTCGAAATGTGTCGAAACTCAAAACTAACCCATACTTATCGTGAGGGAAAAACATAGTGAGGAAACGTGCATACCTGAAATTTTCTCCACAAAAATTTCGAAGGTATGTGAAGTCTACCAACCCGCATTATGCCAGCGTGGTAGACTAAGGCCTAACCCTCTCATTAGCAGAGGAGGCCCGTGCCCAGTGCCCAGCAGTAGAACAGTAATATTAAAAGGCTAATATCATATTAGGAACACAATAGTTTACATATATCCGTAATTTTTACTCATACGCTAGAAATAGATGTGTAAATCTTCTCTCATCACCATCTTGACAGATTTATACGTCAATTTTCGCGTGAATAGGCCGTCGTTTAGTGAATAATTTATTAATGTTTTGTAACGTAAACCGTTGATGTGTATGAAATAATCTTTGCGGACATTTCAATTGATATTTAGCAACGTATTTCTATGTCGTGTTGAGAAATAATCTGATTGGTATTAGTATTTGTTATATGTGTAGGCTTTGTAGCGATGGTCAAATAAAGTTATTTCTTTTTCTTTCTGTTATAGCGAAATGAACTTTGATTAGCAAAAATTAAGATTTAATTTAAATAGCGTGAATGTTGGACGTCCACCTGTTAGGTGGACAGACGACATGATAAATGTCGCGGGAAGTCGCTGGATGCTAACCGCTTCCAACAGTAGCCCGAGCACGAAAAACTAATGTAAATGTAAATGTATTCGAGTTCGCTGCGCACTGATGACGTTTGGTTAATATTTCATACAAATTTCATAGACGCGCATCGAGTTCGAATACATTTACGGAAATCTTTGGGGGGGTCTGTGTCCAGCAGTGGATGTCCTGGGGCTGATGATGATGATGAATGTTTCCTTGATGGGCTTGAAGGAGAAATTTATTTTGTGAAGTTCGCCAACTGTATTTGATGAGTTCGTGATAGCACTAATTATCAACAGTTGATCCATTACTAATTTGCGCCCTCTTTTGGAGGTGTTATGCTATAAAAAAAATAAATTTTCTCAGTAAGCTGAGGGTTTAGCTAAATAAGAAAAGAGTACGCCGCATATAGCGTATTCTTATGTCATTCCCATACATTTATTCTATTCGACTATTCTCTTCGACTAGCGCATAAGTCACTTGTCTAAGCCCGCTGGTCACTGGCTCATAACGTTCCAAAAAGACTCTACAATTCTAATTATTCTTAATTTAAATAGCCACCCAAAGACCAATGGCAAACAATTTGGGTTCGAATTCCAAACTTCGCAACTTATTTTGAAACAAGAACCGAAAATACCCGAACGTAATTTCAAATTAAGAACGTCTCATTTGAACGAGGAATGCCTGGCGATCGGTAACATTCGTACTGCCGAAAATAACCGAACGCAACCCGAAGGCGGATGACGTCAGACAAACAAACGCTATAATTTATCAATCGATCTCATTCATATTATTTTCGTACGAGGTAAACAAAAAAGTAAAAAGGGTATTTTAATCACCGAAACAGATGGGCTGTGGAAATTAAAGAGTGTCAATGAACCGCAGAATAAATGTAATCTATTTTAGTGCCAATGGAAGTCGCACCTATAAATAATAATAAATAAATACACCCAACAGTCACATACATAGTCCTGACCCCACACTAGGTGTAACCTGTATCGTGGGTATCAAAAACTACGAGAGACTTTCGGTCTCACAACACCCAGACCCGAAACAAATCTCTGTGGGCCACACAGACATTTGTCTAGGTGCGGGAATCGAACCCGCGACCTCACGTTTCACAGCCGGCTACTTGCCCGCTGTGCCACGGAGGCTGTCCTACCTATGCGTCATCATAGTATAATCAATGTATAAGCATCTCTTATCATGTGTTTTTTTTATCCGGGCACGGCAAGTGACTACACTGCACCTGATGTAAGCGTAGTGCAGTCCAAAAAAACTAGCGATCACTGACAAACAATGGGTTTATCAGTGGTCGTCAGAATCATGCCGGCCTATTTATGCTCCTTCACACTCCGAATCCGAAGAGGGATGAAGCAAATCCTGGAGCTTGCTACAAGACAGGCGGCCGATGCAGATACAGGGATACCCACATACCCGTCTCAACCAACCTTAGAGTCGTGCTACAAGCCCCTCAAGAGAACCGAAAGTACACTGGCTGATCCTGAAACGCGAACCACACACGGAGTGTAGGTCACTATGGCAGGTTTTAGCACCATGTGTACGGTGGTCGCCATCCGGGCGGAAACGAATGTCCTACCACCAGCAGTGTTTAACAATAACCGGACAAAATGTTAAAAATAGAGTTTAAAATCGGCTCAACATCGTGGTCGTACTTTGAGGAGTTATTCAATTCGTGACTGATACAACCGACGCTGTAGACAGTAATGCCTAGACTCTATCGGAGTAATGGGCCGGCTCGACCGGCTTGATACCACTGTCTCACAGAAAACCGACGTAAAGTGGCAGCTCACTGTTGCGTTTCGTTCGGTGTGTGCGATTTCCGGTGGCCGGATTTCCCCCTACCTTTCCCAATCCCATTCCATTCCTTTTCGGTTGGCAACACACCCATGATACATTTGCGTCTATGGGCGGTGGAGATCACTTACCATCAGGTGACCCATCTGCTTGTTTGCCAACCGCTGCTATAAAAGAAATACATAGATACACGTTCACGCTTCACGCCTGTATCTCCGAAGGGGTAGGCAGAACTAGAGAACTAGAACACTCACTTTCGCCGAGCTTAGTTCCGTCCCAGATGTGATAGGGCCTATCGAGATTTCGGGCACAAATTCTACACATACATACATAAGCTCACGCCTGTATCCCCGAAGGGGTAGGCAGAGGCGTACTAGCGAACTAGACCACCCACATTTCGCCGAGCTTAGATCCGTCCCAGATGTGATAGGGAGCGAGCCTATCGCCATATCGCCATATCGCCATATCGCCATATCACAAATTCTAATATAATAAAATTAAAGCTAGTTTATATGCAGCATACGTATTGTGCATCTTGCATGTAAAAACAGAAGTATTAAAGCCTCATTTTTAAGTAGGTTAAAACAAGCATCTTTATTCTCAGAATACAAAACATTTGCGGATCAGTTAAATGGATCCCGCTGCGGAAATCGAACCCCCGTCGGTCATTCCTACCGTCGCACACGAAGGCCGTCAAAATAAGCTGTAATGCCAAAAAAAAATAAAGCCGACATACAGACTGTCCAAAAACTATTCTCAATTCAAAAGCGATCGATCATTTCTACCTTTCTACCAAACACCAAAAACATTTTTGATACCAACCCACGGATATAATTTCTTAAAAGCAAGGGTGTCTTCCGGGTGGGCCAACATAAGAAAAAAATAACACTGTGCTTTATGAATGGTATAACAATATAATTCAAGCTAGATAATCATTTTGAACTAATAAATATAAATATTTTCATTTATAGTGATTTAATAGGGTATTATTACTCGCAGGATTATGTGGACATGGCTTTAGAATAAACTGACATCCTTTAAAATCATAAGGATAGGGTATCGGAATAAAAACGAGCGACAAATCTTAACGTTTAATTTATTAATTAATTGATATTTAATTATTTTATTGCGATTTACAACTATCCTTTACTATTTATAATATTGACAGAAATTAATTTGTATTTAAAAAAAATAATTACGTTAAAAATCGATGCACAAAATCGTTATTCTTCAAATCCATCGGCAGTTGGATTATCGATATTCTATTTTAAAATTATCAAATAATAATAAATCCTTTCTAGATAGAAAACCATTTCACATCCACCCAATTCTGCCTTCACCCCAATAAGAAATTAAAATCAGTTTAAGTTTGTTTATGGCGCGGCGGTGGACTAAGGATCGATGCACCGTTACTCGCAGCTTACACTCCTAAATAACAACTAATCGATATTTAGATCAATGTTAGGGGTGTTCTCTTTATCGATAATGTCGTACTGTAAAACAATTAACGTTTGAGTCAAGTTACGTTGTATTAAATCCTCAGAATCTTTACAACAGTAACAAATAACTAATAACATTTAATCGATATTTAGATCAATGTTTTGGGTGTTCTCTTTATCGATAATATCGTACTATAAAACAATTAACTTTTGAGTCAAGTTACTTAGCCTAGAATCCGGGTGGTGGTATTTCGGTACGACTACGGTTCTGAGGTCTCGGGTTCGATCCCCGGGTCGGGCAAAGTGATATTGGATTTTTCCATATCAGCCCGGAATCTGGAATTTGTATCCGATATGGCGATAGGCTCGCCCCCTATCACGTCTGGGACGCAACTAAGCTCGGCGAAATGTGGGTGTTCTAGTTCGCTAGTGCGCCTCTGCCTACTCCTTCGGGGATACAGGCGTGAGCTTATGTTATGTTATGTGTTATGAATCCTCGAAGTTCTCAAAATCCATAACCATATTTTTTAGTTGAAGGTGGTCGGATTACATTGCCTTCGATCCCCATTTAGTCCTAAGAACTAGCATTTACAAATAACTTTTAATCGATATTTAGATTCATGTGTTCTCTCTATATTGTCGTAGTCAAAAACAATTATCTTTATTTAAAGTTGCTCGAATTACATTGCTTTAAATCCTTGAACAGATAACAAATAACTACTAATCGATGTTCAGATCACTATTTTGTGTGACCCATATCATTGTCTAATTCCATAACCATTAAATTTAATTATATTATTTTCTCGGGTTACGTCACTTTTAAATCCTCGAAGTCCTTAAAACTGAAAGTCATAAAGCACTCATCGATATTTACATCGATGTTAAGTGTTTTCGTTATCGATACTGGCATATAAAACAATTAACTTTATTTCGAGTCAGGTTAAGTTGCGTTGAATCCTTGTTTTGTCCTTATATCGGTCACTTACATAAACGACCATCGATTTAAGATCAATATTTCTTTGTGTTAAAAATAGCTTTACCGTGACTTTCATTCTTATTCCAATTATCATTCTTCTTTTAAAAATAATGGCTTCCACGCATATGCGGTGATTTAGCCAATGTTAAGGTAATAATGTCAAATAGAGTAATTATGTTTTCACAATGACCATGAGACCCAGATGTGGATGATCCCAAGGCCCTGCTGGGATTATGGCGGTAATTCCTTCCCTGATGACCTTCACTCGGCGAATCGACCGAACTAAGCCAGCCAACACACCAAGCAAAACTCATCAAAGATTACCGGTTAAAAAGTTTATTTTTCAGTCTTAGAAATGAAATTTAAAATAACAACTTATCAATAATTGACAGTTGAAACTATGTTTTGGGTTCCTCATCACATTAATATCCTAAATGATCAGCTGTGGGAGTCTGTGGCGTTACTCTTGAATCCTTGTTTTATCTCCTGGCTGGCACTTACAAATAAGTACACATAAGTACTAAAATGGGATCGTGAAACTTAAAAACGGAATGTATTTAATTAGTAGCTTTTTAACTTCGTCACTTTGTGTCCATTTAACTGATTACAGAATCAGATCAAAGCAGAAACGAAAACGTCATCGAGTCCCAAATTATTTTACGACTTTTTGTTAAAACAATTGAGACCAATAAAGTGCAGACGAAATTTTCCACTAAATGTGTTCGAATTAAATGATTTGTCCGATAAATTGAACATTTAGCACTTCAACGGTCTATTGCGGTGACAGTGTTTAGCCTTAATGGCTTAAATGGCTTCAAAATGAGTACCACCTAATTGAGTGCTAAATAATTATCCTCTTTATTTTACTGAGAATCTTAGGTAACAAATAATCACAAGTTTAAAAACTTAACGGACCGACTTCAAATCCGATCGTGACCAAATTATATATATGGGACCACCCTTGAAATAAGCTCCTTCGAACACAAAAAGAATTTCGAAAATCGGTCTACATTTGGCGGAGATATCGCGTAACATACATAAAAAAAATACCGACGAATTGAGGACCTCCTCCTTTTTGGGAAGTCGGTCGAAAAATGACAATCATTACCATCATCAGCCAGAGGACGTCCACTGCTGGACATAGGCCTCCCCAAAAATTTCCAGATCGACCTGTTGGAAGTGGCCTGCATCCGGCGACTTCCTGCGGCCTTTATCAGGTCGTCTGTCCATCTAAAAGGTGATGAATTATTGATGATGATGATGATGACAATACAAGAACATAATTACTGGACTTACAGGATGTTTAAAATACAACAAAATATTTGCAGAAAGAAAAATCATAAATTATAAACACAAATAAATATTTGTTATAAACAGACACATAAAATAATGCATTCCAAATTCAAATCCCTTCCAATCAGACCAAGCCGGAACGGAAGCCAAATCAAATGAACACAATATTTATTTTAATTCCGTCAAATTCGGAATCAAGGAATGAAAACGTAATCATATCACTCAGTGATCTCCAAACGATATTAACAAGCGGGTGCAGCCGGTTGCTTTGATGGAACACGCTGTATAAACAAATAGGGCAAAGTTTATTGTTATTATCCCGAAGGATCCATACGGTGATACTGAGGTATTACAAATGTTTGGGACAACTGGAGTTGCTTGGGAAGTGTGGAGGGAAAGAATTTGTTGAACGATGTTGAGAATTAATAGGTAATTATATGTATTCGTAATCAAGCGAATTATAAAGCGGTAGAAAAACATTCAAATCGGTATTAGAAGCTTACAATATGAATATTAGAAATGTTTATTTAAATACTAGTCTAGAATTGCCTAGCTTCTGCGGCTATAATTCCAGGATTAGCCTAGCTTTTATGTTTATAAAATAAGGTTTCAAAAAAAATTATTCGATTGCTACGTTCAGCTTTCGGTAAAGAAAGACTTACTTATAAATTATTTTCATTAATAATATTAGAGTTAGAGGTATAAGCTTGTGCTATTCCCATAAATAACCTAATAATAGTTTAATTAACAACAAAGAGTAGTTTAACTACAATAACTTTACTATAATTGCATGCCTATAATGATCCCATGAAATGCTACATAATTCTATTTACTCACAATGTAATATTCCCAAAAAAGGTTAACAACCTATAACCTAAATACGAAATAGATAAACCCCAAACTTTAAACAAGGCGTGTCCATACGAAATCGAAAGTTAAATACGATTGATAAGTAACATTGTCACTAAAACAAATAGGATATTAACTGAGGTCATGACTTTAGGGATGCTATTGAAGTGATTCCTTATTTAATCGATTATTCCTGATCGAGAGGTGCTGGGTTTGAATGCCAAGTTGGGCAATGCAATTTGTCTAATACAACTTTTCCGGACCAGCTTTCCTGCGAAGGTGCTGACGTCAGGCAAGCAGCTGATCGTAAAACTAAGTTGAAACGTTTCTGCAACTTGAAAAAGTGTTGCGGAGTGAGATAGTGGAAAGTGGAAATTAAGTAATCATCTCCAACAGCTCATAATACCATTTCCAACAATGTAAAGATAAATTTTCAAACCAAAAAGAGACACCGTAGAATCTGATATCCAAAAGTAAAGGATCGAAAGCCCTAATAATACTCATAATAATGAGCGCCCCTTAACTCACATGACCGAGGAACCCAAAATTCCCGATGAGTTAAATGCATAACAAAATTATACCCGCAAAGCATGTAAAGTAAACATCGACAAGGAAGAAAGTGAAATCCCCACAATTTTCTGTTTCGTAAATTTGATAACTTCATCTCGCGTAATCATAGTGTAGCCGACGAAAATTACCACCGCCAATCACGTGCGCCGATTTAAAACAACACACGTTTGAATTTAGAACACATCGGTCAAACGAGCGCGGACCTCCGGCGCGGACGGACGTGCATTTATAATTCGAATGATGATTTGCGAAATGACTGTTCTTTTTATTACTTTTTCTTTTTTGAATATCTTTATTAACAGCAACTTACATATAAACTGTAAATCGTGAGCTTGAGTACAAATCCAGAGTCTGGGGACTCAAAATTTGGTGTGTGAGATGGCAATAGACTCTTCACGTCATTTCAGTACAATTAGATTCGTATAGAAAGTTATCTTTGCTATGCTTTTTATGTCTATGGGAATTGGGTATGGAACAGAGTGTATATGGAACGTGAAAGTAAAGAAATGAGAGAGCAGTTTGTGTGCGAGAAGGATGGAAAGAGAAAAAGTAAGGTGGCGAGATAGACGACGAACGGCTAACGAGTGAGTGTGCGCAACTAGAGATTTTTAAGAATAAACGACGAAAAGTAATCAAAGTGTTTGATTTTTGCCAAACTAAATCCCACATGTCTATATCCCATAGTTATTTTGAACCATGGACATAGATCAGGCGCAACAGTTACCAAAGAGTACAGGGCATAACTTCGAAAAATGAAGCATTCCTAATGTATGGAACGAAACCAAAATGGCGACTTTGCGAAAGAAAGATTCCATTAATATAACATTTAGGCATCTTCTTCATATTCCGAAATTAGTATTATTGTAAATAAAACACCGTATTTACAATAAAATCAATAAGTATTTGTACGTTATTTAATTCTTATGACACGGTGACAACTTACATGTAAATAGATCGCGAAACTAAAATGGCGGAACCGGTTTCGTAGTAAAAACGTATTTTTAGTAGTTATGCTGGGTCCTCTATATTTTGTATAAGAGGCGCAATTAAATTTTTTTTTATGTTCATGCTAGCGACTAGTAAAAATATATAAATATTGACATCGACAAACATCCGAACGCCTCTCTAGATGTCCTCCATTATGACAAACATTTTCCCCACGTAACAACTGCGTCTAGTTGTTCGAATGGTTTTTACTTCAATATAATATACCCTAGATGCACAGTTCTTTGCAAATATCCTCCTAAAAAGTGGTCTCAGGAATAAAACAAAGAAAAAGATCACAAGTTCTAATTAAATCAACACAAATATAACCCTATGCACGTGTTATAAAGTAGCTTGTTAAACGAAATGAGCAAGCGTTCTTAAATTTGAAAATTGACATTTAGAATTCTATCGGCGTCCAACTGTAGGCAAAAGGAGTGCTTAAGCACTCGTTTGCTGCGCCATTTTCCGAGCGTTAACTGTGCATCTAGGTATATAATATATCGATGGGTTTTTATATAAATATTTTATTTAGTCATATAGTTAAGCCACAGAGGTCAGGAAGGTTACATTTGTTCTTTTACAAGGTTCAAAAACCTGCAAACCTGGGGTGAAAGTACTCGACCGAGTAATTGAATATTTTATAACGTTGGAATTAGGCCTCGTCGTGTTCATGAATATGGAAACAGACTCCCTCGGGACAGCTTGCCCTTATTTTCATTACACGGCAAAATAAGACTGTTTCAGCAGGTCGATTCTCTAAGGTTTCATTTGTGAAAACAACGTTGCGGCAACGATGTTTTGATTTTTGTATTCAGCAAGGTACAAAGCGCACGCACTAGCGCTATGCATGAAGACGGCGCTTATGCGAACTAGCTCTCTCGAGCGAGGCGTTTGACATAAATCTATGGAAAATGGTATTCTCTAAGAGCCAACAACGTTGAACGCTCCGTCGATCACAACGATGTGCGCTGCGGGAGCGAGGCGTCGATCGCAACGTTGTGGCGTTTCTTAGAGAATTGACCTGCTGCTGTTTCCTTTTCGCCCTACCTTCGGCGGGTTATCGCCTTAACTCCAGTTTGTTTTAACATAAAATTTAATTTGGAACATTTTGGCCGGGTTTGAGTTTATACAGGCTGCTCGTAAACGGTACCTCGTTAATATTTAGCCAAACATTTATGGCGGGAGTTTAACGTGGATTTTTGTTTTCTTTTAATTATATTAACCACCAAAAAAAAATGCTTTTAATTATTTCCAGCCCTTTCCAATTTAATGTAGAATACTAACACTTCAAGCATGTTGCCGAAAATATTCGGCTTAGTTTTTTCGACCGGCTCCTACTGACGTCACCATCCCGTAGTCCAGTTATGAGCAAATCGTATTAAAAAATAGCAGTGCCCGATCTGAGATTTGAACCCAGGATATCTAGATCCACAGCTCCTATACACTGCTACTAGGCCAAATGTCTCTTTAAGTTTAATTTTTTAAATTTTATTTCAAAAGTTTATTTTATTTTGATTGCGTCATGGCTTTGCATGCGCGACGTTACGACTATCGTCCTTAGGTCTCGGGTTCGATCCCCGTTCGGGCAAAGTGAACGGGGATCGAAGCCGAGATTTTTCAGTATGAGTCTGGAGTCTGGGATTTGTGCCCGACATGGCGATACGGACGTAAATATATACGTACGTATATGTGGACGTCCTGTGGCTGATGATGATGATGATGGCGATAGGCTTGCCCCCTATCACATCTGGGATGGAATTAAGCTCGACTGTTCTAATTCGCTAGTGCGCTTACCCCTTCAGGGATTCAGGCGTGAGCTTATGTATTTATTTTATTTTGTTTTAAAATTGGTCCATTAAATATATCGCAATACACATTCCTCACAAACCAATCACGATAACCTCACATAAATCGACATAATCGCCTCACACGACATCCATTGCTTTTCGGAAGTGAAAACACGCGTAATCTTATCTAATTAAAGTGGTAATGTAACACATATTGATTTATTACAATCGGGTGGGCGTGATTGGTGCAAAGGGCGTCAGTGATGCAACAAACAAACGCCATTCACTTGGTTTCGCGCCAATTATTAATAAATCTTATAATTGGGTAAATGACAGGTCGGTTTTGTTACTAAAGTTTAGCAGGTTGGTAAAATGTTGAGTCATTGGTGTTGGTCGGCATGGCAACTATATTTTAGTTGGATTTTGACGTCTGGGTTTTGAAGTCTGGACAGGGTGAGCGTCGCTTGTTAAAATTAGTTCATTTTATTCTCTAGAGCTGTGTATGTTGGTTTTGAGTGTTGTGGTTTAATGCATCAAACTTCGGTGAAGATGGAGAGAATACGCGCAACACACTTTTTCAAGCATGTTGCAGAGAGGATTTAGCTTAGTTTTTACGACCGGCCGCCTGCCTGACGTTAACCCCCTATGAGGGATCCAGTCTCTGGCAAATTAAATTAGAAAATTTGCTTTGCCCGACCTGGAATCGAACCCAGGACCTCCCGGTCCTCTGCCCATACATGCTGCCACTAGACCAAGGTGGCGACTATGTACCTAAACAGAGTAAATAAACTAATACTAACTGGATCCGAAGTGGGAGGTTGACGTCAGGCAGGTAACCTGTCGTAAAAACTAAGCCAAATCTATTCTGAAACGTACTTAAAAAAGTGCACCGACGCCTCATTGAAATAAAGGTAAAAATATAATTAAAAAAATACATGTTTTGGGGTATAATTATGTTAAAAACTTTATTTGTAGCAATTTGTATCTATACTTGATTGTAACGTATTTGTGGTATAAATAAATAAATCTTAGTTAATTTGTATGAAAAAACACTTTCTAAACCGGTTTAAAGTATAAAAAGGAATGTAAAAACTGAATCCTTTCGCGTGTGATCGTTCTAGTTTGTGAAATGATCCAGTAAAGACATCGGCCCATCCGCCCTGCTCTAGTGTTATGTTACATAAGGTGCGCACATGCTGATAGGCGGAGCGACGGAGCGGGAAATTGGGATTACACTGTAGACAATTACGTCTACAGCACGAAAGGGTCGGCTCAACAGGTTTGATACCGCTGTATCACAGAAAACCGAAGTAAATTGGCAGCTCGCTGTCGCGTTTCCATCAGTGAATGAGATTTCCGATGGCCCAATTTTCTTCCTCGCTTTCTCAATCCTATTTCCCTCCTTTTAAGTTGGCAACGCTTCCATGATTTTCGTATCTTTCGTGTCTATAGGCGGTGAAGATCACTTACCATCAAGTGACCCATCTTTGCCAGTCTCTGATATTACCTACTTGCACTATACTTACAGCACTATTATAAATGTAAACTTAAATCTAAACTCAATTTTTCCTACAGCCTGTTTTATACAGATTTTTCCTATCTTTAAATCCAGATGCAAGTAGCCCTAAGAGTGTATTCACTACTTATTTTATCTTTATTTATTACTTACCGCTAATAACATCTTCCACGTTTAACACAAACCGCTCCTCTCATCACTAACTCCGCTAACCAATACTGTAACTCTATCCAGTTGATTAAACTCACGCGAAGTCACTCGCCGCGATCATATCAGAGGTAGGTGACAATAAAACCAAACAGATTGTCCATAGCACTGTTTTAAATAGCTCCGTTTATTTATTAGACACATTGCGTCAAAATTACGAGACGATTTCTATACGTTTTGTAATAAAAAGTATTTGTTGTACATTGAAATAAAACTATTTTTACGGATTCTATCACGATTTGGTTTTTAATTTTTATTTCCGACTTTTCGAAGGCTTTGCAGTCTTCGTGGTCACGGGTCGGACGGGTCGTGGACACGGGTCCGACCCGTGACCACGAAGACTGCAAAGCCAAAAATTAAAAACCAAATCGTGATAGAATCCGTAAAAATAGTTTTATTCCAATGTATAACATTCGCGTAAACTTAAGAAATCAGTATGTTGTACATTGCCTCGGTGGTAGTTGTATTGCGTGCACACTAAGAGCGACTTGCAGGCGTTATTACTAATGTAGAGTTAAGCCTAAACTCGATTTATCCTACAGCTCACTCCTATCTTTAAATCAAGATTTTGGATAAATAGAGATTTATCGCGGAGTGGCTAGTGGCCCTAAGGCTGAGATCTATAGAACGAATTTCGACTAAGTCTTAGTCAAAGAAAAGTAGAGAGTAGTAAGAAGTAAATATTTGGGATTTTTAAATCGAACTTCGATTTTTTATAAGAAAAACAGGCTTGCAGACAGACTAAGCAACGATTTTCTTGTAAAAAATAATTGGACTAAAATTTCGATTTACATAAGCTCACGCCTGTATCCCCGAAGGGGTAGGCAGAGGCGCATTAGCGAACTAGAACACCCACATTTCGCCAAGCTTAGTTCAGTCCCAGATGTGATAGGGGGCGAGCCTATCGCCATATCGGGCACAAATTCCAGACTCCGGGCTGATATGGAAAAATCCAATATCACTTTTCCCGACCCGGGGATCGAACCCGAGACCTCAGAACCGTAGTCGTACTGAAATACCACCACGCCACCGAGGCAGGCAGCAAAGTTGGATTTAAGAATTCTAAATCCTCGCTGAGTTCGTTTCTTTGACTTAGACTTAGTCGAAGTTCGCTCTACATCTTAGCCTAAGATACGAGTCTTGTGTCGTGGGTATCATGAATAGAGACTTTCGGTCGGTTCGAAAGTCTTTTCGGACACCCAAACATTTGTCTCGTTGCGGCCGATCGAATCGATCGAACTCGCGACCTCTCGCTTCGTAGCCGGCTCACCCACTGCGCCATGGAGGATAGCACATGTAAATAAGAGGGAACGTTTAATACTACAATAAACAAGGGAGATAGCGCATATCCGGCGTGAAAGAAAGCGATCTTTATCAAACGATAACACTGACTCGCTAGGAGGATGACCGAGTGAAGATTACGTACGATATGCTCACGCCTGTGTCTCCGAAAGATTAGGCAGAAGCGAATCGCAAAAAGTTATTGAATTTGTATCGTCATCGATCCTTGATACGTTTGCCTTTTCAAGTTCATCAGACGTCTGGAACATGGTGAAAATCACGTTACAAGATTACATTAAATAGATACATAAATTCATAGATGTATACAGGTGAAGCAAATATAATGGTGTAAAAACCAATATCACTACCCGATCTGGGATCGAACCCAACATCTCAGGACGGTAGGACCGCGCCCGCAATACAAAGCAGCCGAGACAGTTTACTTAAAGCCGCGTCTCCTGCACGAGTTTTTTCAAAACAAAACACTAAAACACTTAGGTGAATAAATGTAAATGGTATATACGTATACACGTAGGTGAATAAATGTAAATGGTATATCCGTATACACGCAGGTGAATAAATGTAAATGGTATATCCGTATACACATAGGTGAACAAATGGAAACGGTATATACGTATACACGTAGGTGAATAAATGGAAATCTTATATACGTATACACGTAGGTGAATAAACGGAAATGGTATATACGTATACACGTAAGTGAATAAATGTAAATGGTATACACGTAGGTGCTAAATATAAAAGTAAAGGTAAATAAATGTTCAGCTGTCTCCTGCTCGTAGAACAATGAACCATAGATAAAAAAATACTTATTTTGTGTAGGTGTTTTGTGTAATGTTTTAGTGCAGGAGACCCGGCTTTAGTTTAACACTACAACACTACTGTCCTGCCCTACGCTTAGCGTACTAAGCGGGTCTTAAAATAGTTTACTTTACCGTACTTAACATGTCATGACTCCTCACACGGCTTAAATGGGACTTTTCGAGTCTTATCCTAAACGAGTGAGTGAAATGGTAAAGTCAGTTAGTTCTATAAATAGCTCAAGGTCTACTTCTGAGAAGTAAGGTCATTTAACTGTAAGTAAATATCATAAGGTGTAGAAATGATTAAATATCACTGTGCTTCAGTGGCATGCAGTCCATATAGACAAAAAGACAATGTCTACCCTAATTTGCTATTCCCATAAGTAAAGAATAAAATTATGACTAAATACAGATTTTCAAAATAGCTATGCTCGGATTATGTTTTAAATCGACACAGAGATAATGAATGATTTTTGTCTACCCTGATCGGAATATCTGTGCACGTCACCGCTGTGCTTAGGAAGTTCGGTAAGTAACACACTGTAAGTTTTATTAAAATACTAGCTGTTATCCGCGACTCCGTTCGCGAGAAAATTTATTTTCCGGGATAAAATTTATTTTCAGGGTAAAAAGGAGCCGATGTCAGCTCAATACCAAATTTCATCAAAATTGGTCCACACGTTTGTGTAGATGTTACAAAGTAAAACACATAGACTTTCTTATATATATTACATAACATAACATAAGCTCACGCCTGTATCCCCGAAGGGGTAGGCAGGGGCGCACTAGCGAACTAGAACACCCACATTTCGCCGAGCTTAGTTTCGTCCCAGATGTGATGGCAAGCCTATCGCCATATCGGGCTCAAATTCCAGACTCCGGGCTGATACGGAAAAATCTAATATCACTTTGCCCGACCCGGGGATCGAACCCGAGACCTCAGAACCGTAGTCGTACAGAAATACCACCACGCCACCGAGGCAGTCTTATGTATATTAAATAAATACATCCAATGCGCTCATGTCTTCTTCTGAACAAACATTTGTAGAAATGCCGTGTTTTGTTGAGGTGTTTTGTGTAGACTGTAGCCCAACAAAACCGTCCCCTATCCAATAAATCACTCGAAAAAATCACGTCATCATTACGAATCTGTTGCCAACATGATAAAAGTCACGGAAACAATTTTTCACCGCGATGTCAGATGTCCCCCGGCGTGATAAGGGGTCGTTGACACCGATCTGGCGCCTCCCGCGCCTGTAATCGCGATATTATTTGCGGTTGATAGCGGTGTTTGGTTTGTGTGTTTGGCGTGTGTGTGATTTTCAAGGCCACAATGTGCTCATTCATATTGGCGATAATTGGCATATGTTTGGACAACTCGGTGGCGTGGATGTATTTCGGTACGACTACCATCCTATCGCATTCGATCCCCGGGTCTGGCAAAGTGATATTGGATTTTCGACCGACTTCAAAAAAGGAGGAGGTCCTCAATTCGTCTGTTTTGTTTAATGTATGTTACGCGATATCTCCGCCGAATGTAGACCGATTTTCAAAATTATTTTTGTGTTCGATAGAGCTTATTTCAAGGGTGGTCCAATATAAAGTTGGTCACGATCGGATTTGAAGTCGGTCCGTTAAGTTTTTAAACTTGTGATTATTCTATATCAGCCTGGAGTCTGGAATTTGTGCCCGATATGGCGATAGGCTTGCTCCCTATCACAACTGGGACGGCACTAAGGTGGACGAAATGTTGTGCTAGTTCGCTAGTACGTCTCTGTCTACCCTTTCGGGGATACAGGCGTGAGCTTATATTGTGTATGTGTGTTATTTTGACAAATTATCTGGGGAAATGTGATTGGTCTCAATTTGGCCAAGGTTTTAATAATAATGGGGCTTAGGGCGACTTCAAGCGGTATTACTATGCTAGAGTTAAACTTAAACTCGATTTATCCAACAACTTATCCTATTTTTAAATCAAGATTTGGGATAAATAGAGATTTATCGCGGAGCTGCTAGTGGCCTTTAGGCAAATGAGATTTAATTTAATCACCTCCTTGCTTGTCAGGTCAGGACTCGCGAGGTCCTAGGTTCGATTCTCAGGTTGGGCAAAGCGATTTTCCTAACTTGATTTGCCCGAGACTGGATCCCCAGAGGGGGTTGGCGTTAGACAGGTAGTCGCTCGTAAATACGAAGCCAAATCATTTCCGCAACATGCTTGAAAAAGTGTGTTGTGCCGACCCTACATTAAAGTGGGATAAGACAAGTAGAAATAAAGACAGCAACGTTTGAAAATCAATACAAAATTGAAACATTTCTGCATATTTAGTATGAACAAACTTCAACATACCAACATACATATACAATAAGAAGCTGAACAAATTCCAACACCTTTATATATAGCCCTGCGCCATTATCATAGTGTTAGAAAATATTTTTGTATATCATAAATATCATACTTGTCGGGGTATTCACCTTTTTGGCAAGGACGCAATAAACTGAGACGAGTGTATAGGGTTATATAACGAGAGGGAGAGGGATGGCACGACTGATGAGAGATACGATTGGGATGGCTTACGTCTGGGGATGCCAAGTGGTCGGGGAATCCGGGAGTGTAGTAATTATTTACGTAGAAATTATAACAATTTGTAAATTCTTCGTTGGGTTGGAAATATTTGTATATGAGTCAACATTATATTTGTTGCGCATTTGAGATATCGTGAATTTGATTCTAGAGATAGAATAAAGAATTTGGGAATTGTTGGACAAAGTTTTAAATAGCTTCCAAAAACAAGTATGAGTGTTGTGTCAGATCCTGCAATCTAGATATTATGAATTTGATTCTAGAAGTAAGAATTTGGGAATTGTTGGACAAAGTTTTAAATAGTTTCCAAAAATAAGCCTGAGCGTTGTGTGTCAGTGCTTTAATGTTCCAAAAGTCTTTTAGCATTGCTTTTTGGAAATGTACTTACGGCCCACAAATATTTGTTTTTGATCTCGGTGTTGTAAGACCGAAATATCTCGTCGTTTCTGATACCGATACAAAACTAGTAGCTTAGGGTAGGGTCGGGATTACGTGTGACTGTTGGGTGTTATTTATTTATTAATCTAGCGCATTATAGATAGGTACTACTTTGTGTACCTCACTTGTTAACTACCGAAATATAAGCAAAACTTATTATAATAAAGCAATACTTATTATGAATCAGTATAATGAATGTAATTTTATTTTGTTTTAAAATTAAGCTGTTTTAGGCTTTCGGCTGATGTTCTTGGTGCTTCATCTCAGACCTATGGATTTTTCAAAAGCACCGTAATTCATTAACGTATAAAAGTGCCCTGAGTGACCTCTTTGTGAATAAAGATTTCGAATCCTTCGCGCAAAGGGTTTACCGAATATTTGAATAAAATTTCGTATCCCCGTATCTTACGCCCAAAGGGCTAGCAACCCACCATCTCAGCCGGCTCATTGGCAGGTGCATGGCCTATTGCGTTGTCTCACATCTATGCCAAAATGTTTATTTTTGTGCGCGGCCTATTCTTATGATACCGGTAACGGATACAAGCCAGACATAATACATCATATACATACAATATATGCTAATATAAATAAAAATTAAGTAAATATACTTGAGTCGTAGAGCCATGCTGTAGACAGTTGTGTCTGCAGCTCGAATGGGCCGGCTCGACCGGTTTGATACTACTGTCTTGCAGAAAACCGACGTAAAGTGGCAGCTGGCTGTCGCATTTCCTTCCGTGAGTGAGATTTCCGGTGACCGGACAAGCTAATTTCATATTTTCAGTGAGAAATATCACACTAAATAGATTTGTCCCCGAAATCTCACTCGGCGTTCGTAACGCAACAGCAAACTGTTACGTGCGTTTCCTCTGAGACAGTGGTAGTAAACTGGTCGAGCCACATTCATGATGTTAGCTAAATTGTCTAAAACTTGAATCTATCACTTTGGGTCTTTTTCAACCAACTTCAAAAAAAGGAGAAGATCGTAAATTCCGATTCTCCGCCAATTGTGGACCGATTTTCAAGATTCTTTTTGTGTTCGATAGAGCTTATTCCAAGTGTAGTCTCATATATATTCACGATCAGATTTTTGAAGTCGGACTGACTTAAAGTTCAGTTTTAAAACTTGTGATTATCATTTCGTATGAACTATGTAAACGGCGATCCGTTTAAATACCATTTGTAATTTCTTATTGCATAGATAGGCAAACGAGCAGATGGGTCATCTGATGGTAAGTGATCTCCACCGCCCATAGACACCCAAGACACAAAAAGAATCATGGGTGCGTTGCCATCCTAAAAAGAAGGAATGGAAGGGGAGGGAAGGGGATTGTGAAAGGCAGTGGGGAAATGGTCCACCGGAAATCTCACTCACCGAACGAAACACGACAGCAAGCTGCCACTTTACGTCGGTTTTCTGTGAGACAGTGGTATCTAACCGATCGAGCCGGCCCATTCGTGCTGTAGACATTACGGTCTACAGCCTAGCTCTACCACTTAATTACGGTTATTAAGTTTGATTTATTGTTTTATTATAACATATTATAATGTATAATGTTTTTATTTCACAGGTAAGTTCGTATGCTGATTCATTTCATCATTAGTAAGTAAAGAAAGAAAGAAGAAAGATATAAACTAAGAAAGAACTAAGAAAAGAAAGTAACTAAGTAGAAACAGTTATTAATAATTTCTTCTGAACTGTGATACCGTTTTATATACATTTAATGACTGCCTCGGTGGCGTAGTTGTATTTCAGTATGACTACCGTCCTGAGCTCTCGAGTTCGATCCCCGGGTCGGGCAAAGTGATATTGGACTTTTCCATATCAGCCCGGAGTCTGGAATTTGTGCCCGATATGGCGATAGGCTCGCCCCCTATCACATCTGGGACGGAACTAAGCTCGGCGAAATGTGGGTATTCTAGTTCGCTAGTGCACCTCTGCCTACCCCTTCGGGGATACAGGCGTGAGCTTATGTTATGTTTATAATGTTTGCCAGAAGTGTCGCAATGTGGCACGAGACATGGTCAATTAAACGTTGTAATGTCAGATAGTGGCCGCTAATGACCATTTAACTGTGCCATGAAGTCGCTGACAGATGTTAAAATCTTGGGAGGAGTTATAACAGGTAGCTTGTACAAGTACATGTATTTATTTTATTTATTTATTTTATAATTTTAGGAAAGCTTACAGACTAATGTGTTACATTAAATTACTTAAACTAAGTTACAATATTGCTGACGACAAGCTCCCGCATATGCGTAACTATTTAAATGTGTACAAAACAAAAATATTATAAATAACTGATTTTAAAATACAAGTTCAACAAACACCGCAGATATTTAACCATTAGGATACGAAAAATTGTTCATTTAGCTTTCGCTTCACTACAGAGGTACTAGTGCAAAATAAATTTATATCTAGATTAAACGGAATCTCATTATCAATCTCATGTATTATTATAATAACAAGTGTACTTCAAAATATCAAATCCCTCAATATCAAATCCCATGTCTTTAATATTTCTTGCAGTTTTCGCTTGTGTAAACATACAAACTGCTTAAAATTTCTAAATTAAAACTTCCAAGTCCCGTCGTCGTCGTCCCAAGATCTGTTAAAAAATAATCTTAATATATTATGCGCTTAAAATTAAAAACCGCATATAAATTGACATATAAATTGTTTAAATAATGCGAGACCACACAGTAGCAGTAATTTTTAATTTAAGGCCCATGTACATAATTTTTACATAGTAGTAACTTTTTAAAGTACTAAATAATGTTGCCAGTTGTAAATTCTATTTAAAATTCATGACCGTTATATATTATCTGTGCAATAAATGTAGAGTTGAGTGTACATTGTTATTTATTTGCAATGACAAAATATATGTTTAAAAATTCTGTGTGATTTTAATAACATAAGCTCAGGCTTGTATCTCTGAAGGAGTAGGTAGAGACGTACTAGCGAACTAGAACACCCACATTTTGCCAGCTTATTTCCGTCCCAGATGTAATAGGGGGCGACCCTATCGCCATATCGGGCATAAATTCCATACTCTGAGTTGATGCTGAAAAATCCAACATTACTTTGCCCGACCCGGGGATCGAACCCGAGACCTCAGGACGGTAGTCGTACCGAAATACAACCACGCTATCGAGGCAGTTGCTTAATCATACAAATGCCATAGACGCGCATCGAGATCGATACAAATTATTTTGTCAAAAATATTCATTATCGGGCCGCTGAAGTGCATAAATTGTACATTTTATGTACTTTTGATTACATATATTGTTCATAAAAATTAAATTGCATATTATTAAACAAGATTCTTGGTGCTGCCAATTAATTTGTGTATATGCGTGAAGCATGTACATTTTAATTAACAATTATTTCTCATACTAATGAAAACATTTGAAATTTATGTAGCGGAAGTGAATGGTAGTGTCGGCTGAGGACGTCCTAGACGTACCTTTAAGGACCAAATTGGCGATCACCTGAAAAAGGGCCAAATAAGGAGTTCTCGTAACCGACGAGCGTGCATGAAAAGACTGATGACTGTGGAAGAAGCGAAAGAGGTGTGTTTGAACCGAAGCAATTAGCGCTCCTTAGTCTCTGCCTACCCCAACGGGAAACAGGCGTGAGTTTATATGTATGTATGTAATGAAAACAAGTTTTTAAACCGACTACTTCAAAATAGAAGTTCTCAATTAGCTTATGCGTCAGTGACTCAAATAGCTCGTTACATCCATCTTATTTGTCATGAAACCACAATTATTTAGACGCAATACAGAAGCCTTGCGGTAACATTATGATACTAGATATGCCAATAACTGAATACATAAAAATATACGCCCTGCCATAAGGCATTGTCCTATAAAAAATGCAGTTTAAAAAAACGCGAGTAAAAAACAGAACCAAAATGTAGATAATCACAAGTTTAAAAATTTAACGGACTGACTTTAAAATGTATCCGATCGTGACCAAATTTAACCACCCTTGCATAAGCGCTATCGAACACGAAAATAAATTTTGAAAATCGGTCCACATTTGGCGGAGATATCGCGTAACATACATAAAAAATACAGACGAATTGAGGATCCTCTTCTTTTTTGAAGGCGGTCGAAGATAATTATAAATAACATAACATATGCTCAGGCTGTATCCCCAAAGGGGAAGCAGAGGCGCACTAGCGAACTAGAACACCCACATTTCGCCGAGCTTAGCTCCGTCCCAGATGCAATAGGGAGCGAGCCTATCGCTATATCGGGCACAAATTCCAGATTCCGGGCTGATGTGGAAAATCCAATATCACTGCCCGACCCGGGAATCAAACCCGAGACCTATTCGAATCCCGAGACACGAGAATTCCCTCTTTCCCTTTCCTAATCCCTATTTTCCTCCTTTTAGGTTGGTAATGCACCCATGATACTTTTTGTGTCTTGGGTGTGTATAGGCGGTGGAGATCACTTACCATCAGGTGACCCATCTGCTTGCTTGCCAGTCTCTGCTATAAAAAAAGAAATAGTTTTTATATGACCATTCCATATAATTAAATTACATTACAAATTGTCATAATTTAAAACTACATACATTCCAACCGGTGCCAAAACGAAATGTAAATCCATTTTTTCTCAACAATAATAGATACAAAATTCAGGTGGTCTAGATATCCGAAACCATCCCCTTAAACTGTTTGAGAATCTCGCATGGCTGTCTGCCAACGTACAGACGGACAGACAAATAAAACTGTGAAAAATATACCGCCGTGTTAGTCGTTCATCAGTAGGGTTGTCAGGTGTCAAGCTTTAAAAAAATAAGAGTTTTGAGTGGTAGAGTCGCACTGAGGAGTAACGTCTGCAGCACGAATGGGTCGGCTCGATCGGTTTGATACCACTGTCTCACAGAAAACCGACGTGAAGTGACAGCTTGCTGTCGCGTTTCGTTCGGTGAGATTTCCGGACGGCCATTTCCCCCCTCCCTTTCCCAATCCCTTTTCCCTCCCTTTCTATTCCCACGTTTTGGGTTGGCAATGCACCCATAATTATTTTTGTGTCTTAGGTGTCTATGGGCGGTGGAGATCACTTACAATCAGGTGACCCATCGGCCCGTTTGCCAGTCTGTGATATAAAAAAAATTTGGATATGCCGATCCACGACACAATAACTGATGCAGTTAACAGGTTTTTTTTATTTAAAAATGTAGTATTTGAAAATTTCCTTCAAAGGGGTTGAGGTCGGCAGGCAGCCGAAGTCAAATCCTTCAACATGCTTGAAAAAGTGTGTTGCACCGACCCCACATCAATGTGGGATAAGTGCAAAAAAAACCTGAAAATTTGTTGTTTGGGGTTTTTGTAGAGAAGTCCAAAGGGTTCTAAAAGACATGTTTGGCGTTAATGGCAAAATGTCCGGCCTAATACAGCGCCGAGTCCGGCTTTTTTGTTTCAGAACGCGGCAACCCTATGCGTGCAGTATTTTGTTCATATCCGCTGTAATTAAGCGATGATTGACTGAAAAAACAATATGAACGGCTTGAAGGAATGTAGTGTTACGTAAGTCTTTAACAGGATTAACTAAACTCAGGATTCACTAATAAATACTTAACGGACCAACTTCAAAATTAGATACTCGACTATGTTTGATTTTGTGCACATTTTATATGTACTAGCAAATAAAATAAAAAAGAAACTCTTCAGTCAAATCTACATCGAAATTGGTTGAAAAAGGAGTCAGTAATACATATTTTAAATTCTGTATTGAGCACGGGACGTAGCGGGAATATCTTGCTATCCCTTTCTAACGCACGTGCCGTTTAAGCCCTGACGTGATTTTACTGATACTTCTTTCCCGCGGATTGAAGGTTACACAACATTTCAAATGCTTATAACTTTTTATTTCTGAGAATATTTTAATAATTCTTTCAGTACTATATTTTACATGGCGTAAATTACATATAAAATTAATTTAAAGAAATTAGTCAAGTATCCAATTGATAGCGAAAGCAAAAGCAGCGATAGCTCAGTTGGGAATGGTACGGACTACCGAGACAAGTGTCGGAGGTTCGAGACCAACCCCAAAATGAAGCATACACCTCTGACTTTTCTATGTTAAGTGTATTTTCATTGTGAAATATCGCTTGCTATAACGGTGAAGGAAAACATCGTGAGGAAACCTGCATACCCAAGAATTTCTTCACAGGAATTTCGAAGGTATGTGAAGTCTACCAACCCGCATTAGGCCAGCGTGGTAGACTAAGGCCTAACCACTCTCATTAGTAGAGGAGGCCCGTGCTCACCAGTGGGACAGTAATATTACAGGGCTAATATTATTATTATTATCCAATTGATCCGAATGTGACCAAATTTATATGGTGGTTCCATATAAATTTGGTCACATTCGGATTAGATTTACCCTTAGAATAAGTTCTATCGAACAGAAATAATTTTGAAATCGGTCCACTGGCCGAGATATCGGGGAACATAGATAAAAAAATATAGACGAATTGAGGACCTTCTCCTTTTTTGACGTCGGTCGAAAATATGGACCGGGAGGTCCTGGGTTCGATTCCCAGGTCGCCATTCTTCGTTCGTTAACATTTTCTAATTTAATTTGCCCGGGACAAGCTCCCCCAGAGGGGGTTGACGTCAGGCAGGCAGCCGGTCGTAAAAACTAAGCGAAATCCTTTCTACAACATGCATGAAAAAAGTGTGTCGCGGCTTTATGGGGCCGTAACAAAACATATTCAAATGGAATGTTTGTAAATACGCTATTAGTATAATAGTATAAAACTCGTATAGTTTCGCGCATGCGTCCTTATTAGTAGTTAACAAGTGATAATTCGCGCGCCGCGGCGCCCGCGCCACCGCACCGCAATTGTGTCACCTAATTGTCCATCGCGCTGCGCCGGCGCATCGAAAACTGTGGAGTGCACTTTAGATTTATAAAAAAATAATATTAGTTATTGATACATACGTAAATTAATAAATTATAATAAAAGTAGAAAAATATATGTTATCTGTTTAATATAATAAAACAATGTATATTATATTGATGGTCGAGTACATCATTTTAATATACCCTAGATGCCATAGTTCTTTGCGAATATCGTCATAAAAGTGATCTCGGTAGTCATAATATATAGAACTAAGAAAAATATCACAAATTCTGATTAAACCAACACTAATATAACTCTATGCACGTCTTATAGAGTAGCTTTTTAAATGAAATGAGCAAGCGTACTTAAATTTGAATTTTGAATTTAGAATTCTGTCGGCGTCCAACTATAGGGAAAAACTCTCCTTTGCTGTCCCATTTTCTGAGCGTCGAGTAAATAAATATTCATTTTTTTACAACCATTAATTACATAATGAATTAATAGATATTTATTTTACTTATTAATCTACAACTTTATTTGACTTAGAGTTCTGAAGATTTTAATTCGATTCCAAGGTAGGTTAATTTGTGGAATAACAGCAGGTGGGTGAAAATTGATCAACATTATAACAAAGTCTCCACAGATGTCAGTGTTCTTTAGATTCGTAGTAACCGAGTATAGTGGTAGAGGCGCGCGGCGTGTTTGCGGCCGATCGCTCTGTTTACTGACATGATGCTTGTTCCCATCACACGATAGCTTTATACAAGTTATACATAACATTAGCTCACGCCTGTATCCTCGAAGGGGTAGGCAGAGGCGTACTAGCGAACAAGAACATTTCTCCTAGCTTAGTTCCGTCCCAGATGTGATAGGCGAGGCATCGCCACATCGGACAATAATTCCAGACTACGGGCTGATATTGAAAACCCTAATATCACTTTGCCCGACACGTGGATTAAACCTAAGATCTCAGGACGGTGATCATATCTATTACAACTACTCCACTGAGGCAGATACTAGTTTATAAAATCACAAGTTTAAAGACTTAATTGGCCAACTTCCAACTTACCGATCGTGACCAAATTTATATGGGACCACCGTTGAAATAAGCTCTATCGAACACAAAAAGAATTTTGAAAATCGGTCCACATTTGGCGGAGATATCGAGGAACATACATAAAAAAAACAGACGAATTGAGGACCTCCTCCTTTTGTGGAAGTCGGTCGAGAAGGCAAATCAGTACTCTAACTCCTAAGTATGAATTTTAAGCATTCAAAACTGCATGCCTCGGTGGCGTCGTCGGTACGACTGTACGACTGTATCAGTACTTTTATTTCTACCTGCCCTTATCTCACCGTAATGTGGGGTCGGCGCAACACACTTTTTAGGCATGTCGCAGAAAGGATTTAGCTTAATTTTTTACGACTGGCTGCCTGCCTGACGTCAACACCCTCTGAGGGATCCAGTCCCGGGCAAATTAAATTAGAAAATTCGCTTTGCTTGACCTGAAAATCGAACCCAAGACCTCCCGGTACCTTACAACATCAATGCATTATACGAATTTAATTTATAAAAAAAAACATTTTACTATACTAAGAGAGCTAAAATGAATATTCCTAGACTTAAAACCTAACAGAAAGTCGAGATAAATCAGACAGATTAACTTTAAGTTCCGCCCTCCGGACCAATTTAACTGAGATAACTTCCTCGGTATTAATATACCGTTGATAATAACTAACTACTTCCTAAGCTGGGCTAATGGCCACTAAACACTGACGCCCTGACTTATGCAGTTTTACATACTGATTTCTTAAGTTTTCGTGAATATTATACATTGAAATAAAACTATTTTTACGGATTCTATCATGTGTTGTATCAGGTGTTGACACCTTAGTCTGACCCGTGACAACGAAGACTGCAAAGCCTTCGAAACGCCGGGAATAAAAATTAAAAAACCTAATCGTAATAGAATTCGTAAAAGTAGTTTTATTTCATTTTTATGCAGTTTTATTTCTGAAGTGAATTTACTTATTTATCACGTAGGTTACATTGAACTTCGATTTAGTTTGAGTATTTTTTTACAAGATAATCACAAGTTTAAAAACTTAATAGACCGACTTCAAATCCGATCGTAACCAAATTTATATGGGACCACTGTTGAAATAAGCTCTATCAAACACAAAAAGAATTTTGAAAATCGGTCCACATTTGGCGGAGATATCGCGTAACTAACATAAAAAAATACAGACGAATTGAGTACCTCCTCCTTTTTGGAAGTCTCTCGAAAATACCTATTTGCTTATTCTATCTGTCAGTCTGGTTTTCTTGTAAAAAAGTTCGATTTAAAAATTTCAAATCTTCACTCAGTTCGTTCTTTAGATCTCAGCCTAAGATTGAGTCTTATGTGGCTGAAGATCACATACCATCAAGTAACCCACGAGCTCATTTCCCAGTCAGCTATAAAAACAATTATACCAAATTACCCAAAAACTTTCAACAAACCCGCGACCTTGCATTCAAAAGTTACGCAACAATTAAGCCACAGCGATCGCGTTTCAGAACTCATTTGAAATTAAATTGCATTTTGTCAATACGAATGTGACTGGAGTTATGTAACAGGATCCGGCGGTTTGTGTTTCGACAGTGGGTCATTGCGGTTGTTGTCACGGTTGGCGCGAGTTAGCAACGTTTAGCGAAAGTAGTAACAATTAAGTTCTTTTCGACCCACTTCGAAAAAGGAGGAGGGCCTAAATTCGTCTGTATTTTTCGACAGACTTCCAAAAAGGAGAAGGTCCTCAATTCGTCTGTATTTTACAACAGACTTCCAAAAAGGAGAAGGTCCTCAATCCGTCTGTATTTTTCGACAAACTCCCAAAAAGGAGATGGTCCTCAATTCGTCTGTATTTTTCGACAAACTCCCAAAAAGGAGAAGGTCATCAATCCGTCTGTATTTTTCGACAGACTTCCAAAAATGAGAAGGTCCTCAATTCGTCTGTACTTTCGACCGACTTCCAAAAAGGAGAAGGTCCTCAATTCGTCTGTATTTTTCGACAGACTTCCAAAAAGGAGAAGGTCCTCGATTCGTCTGTATTTTTCGGCAGACTTCCAAAAAGGAGAAGGTCATCAATCCGTCTGTATTTTTCGACAGACTTCCAAAAAGGAGAAGGTCATCAATCCGTCTTTATTTTTCGACAGACTTCCAAAAAGGAGAAGGTCATCAATCCGTCTGTATTTTTCGACAGACTTCCAAAAAGGAGAAGGTCATCAATCCGTCTTTATTTTTCGAAAGACTTCCAAAAAGGAGAAGGTCATCAATCCGTCTGTATTTTTCGACAGACTTCCAAAAAGGAGAAGGTCATCAATCCGTCTTTATTTTTCGACAGACTTCCAAAAAGGAGAAGGTCATCAATCCGTCTTTATTTTTCGACAGACTTCCAAAAAGGAGAAGGTCCTCAATTCGTCTGTATTTTTCGACAGACTTCCAAAAAGGAGAAGGTCATCAATCCGTCTTTATTTTTCGACAGACTTCCAAAAAGGAGAAGGTCATCAATCCGTCTTTATTTTTCGACAGACTTCCAAAAAGGAGAAGGTCCTCAATTCGTCTGTATTTTTCGACAGACTTCCAAAAAGGAGAAGGTCATCAATCCGTCTTTATTTTTCGACAGACTTCCAAAAAGGAGAAGGTCATCAATCCGTCTTTATTTTTCGACAGACTTCCAAAAAGGAGAAGGTCCTCAATTCGTCTGTATTTTTCGACAGACTTCCAAAAAGGAGAAGGTCATCAATCCGTCTTTATTTTTCGACAGACTTCCAAAAAGGAGAAGGTCCTCAATTCGTCTGTATTTTTTGACTGACTTCCAAAATGGAGAAGGTCCTCAATTCGTCTGTATTTTTTATGTATGTTACGCGATATCTCTGCTACATGTGGACCGACTTTCAAGATTCTTTTGGTGTTCGATAGAGCTTATTTCTAGGGTGCTCTCAAATTTAGTCACAGTCGGATAAGTTTTGAAGTCGGTAGGTTCAGTTTTAAAACTTCTGATTATGTATCCCCGAAATGCGGTTGACGTCAGGAAGGTAGCCAACCGTAAAAATTAAGCTGAATCTTTTCTACATGAAGCTTGAAAAAGTATGCTCCGCTGACCTTACTTTAGATTGGAATAAAGGCAGGTCGAAGAAGATTACTTTGTTATTTGACAGCCTCTGTAGCACAGCGGGCGAGTAGCTGGGTGTTGTGAGGCTGAAAGACTCGTAGTTCCTGATATCCACGACACACCTATGATGAATCTTTAGATAAAATGATCCCTGGAAAACCAGTATTTTTTAACGCCCAGAAGAAGAGTTCTGAATAAGTCGCTGGCCTTCAACTGATAGAGCCACGCTGTAGACAGTAACGTTTACAACATGAATGGGTCGACTCACCAGGGTTACCACGACCTCTTATAGCAGTATTATTATAATCGTTCTTCGTTTGTTTTGTATGGGAATCGGTATAAGTAAAATTATAATAATACTGCTATAAGAGGTCGTGGTAACCCCCCTGATCGATTTAATACCACAAAAAACACGTTGTTGCCTTTCGTTCGGTGAATGAGATGTACGGTGGCCTATTTCCCCTCCTTTTTCCAATTCCCACTCCCCTCCTTTCAGATTAGCAACGCTTCCATGACTATTTTGGTAACATAGGTGTCTATGACGGTGGAGATAACTTACTTATTGGACCCATTTAGTAATTTGCTGGTCTCTGTTAAAAAAAGTTCTCAAGTGGAGACCACGTACCAGCAAGCGCAAGGTTTGATGTCCACCTACAAGGTGGAGAGATGATTGGTAAAGGCCGCAGAAAATCAGAAAATCGTATTTCGCCTTAATTTACGCGATTCCGTAATATTTGCAAATTAAAATCTTATGACTTGCGGCGCACAAATCTGTGGTTTTCTTAGCCCAACACATATTTGTTGTAGTCAGTAAACTTAATTGAATATGTGTAACTTATGATTTATTCGTTTAAGATTTACGAAGTAGAGTAGTTTAATAGCTTATTAACTTTAATACTAACTAGGATTTATACGTTCTTGTGATGGTTCCTAGCGATGTCGTGACTTAAGGACTTCCATCTAATAACAAAAACAATACGAAAATGTACGTAATTAAATTACTTATGGCACTGAAACGTGGCCTCTAACTATGGGCCGCATTAGAAAGCTCACAGTCATTCAGCGAGCTATGGAGAGGACTATGCTCCGTGTTTCTCTACGTGATCAAATCAGGAATGAGGAGATCCGTAAAAGAACGAAAGTCACCGACATAGCCCAGAGGATTAGGAAGTTGAAATGGCAGTGGGCAGGGCACATAGCTCGTAGACCTGATAGCCGATGGGGCAGAAAGTTCTCGAGTGGAGACCACGTACCGGCAAGCGCAGCGTAGGACATCCACCTACAAGGTGGACCGACGACCTGATAAAGGTCGCAGGAAGTCGCTGGATGCAGGCCGCTTCCAACAGGTCGATCTGGAAATCTTTGGGGGAGGCCTATGTTCAGCAGTGGACGTCCTATGGCTGATGATGATGATGATGATGACGTAATTATACGTCACATTAAAAAAAGTTTACTATAAAATCTTACGGCAAAACAATAACGACAGATACCATATTTTAAGCAGAACCACCTTTTTCCCAAGTAGCAGTCTAGTTTTGAGTTCGTTATGAACTTAAAAAATGAATGAAAAATGCACTTTATTGTACGCCATAAAGCCACTTTATTGTCCGTTCGTTACATTAGGGGATCACTGAAAACCAGTCCTGTGATGTGGCTGACGCCACAATATAGCTTAATGCTGAGATGGCCCCGTAGTTGTTACGGTATGGACATGCAACACCTCTCTTTTGTATTTAGTTTTTAGTTTAAATTATGTATAATCTTATGTTAGTTAATGTTGCATGTTATACTAGTGGCAATAAAAATATTCTTTCTTTCTTTCTTTCCATATTAAAAAAATACTACAATAACTTACTATTATAGTAGTCTATTATAATAATAGACTACTATTATAGTAGTCTATTATAATAATAGACTGTCTCGGTGGCGTGGTGGTATTTCGGTACGACTACGGTTCTGAGGTCTCGGGTTCGATCCCCGGGTCGGGCAAAATGATATTGGATTTTCCATATCAGCCCGGAGTCTGGAATTTGTGCCCGATATGGCGATAGGCTCGCCCCCTATCACATCTGGGACGCAACTAAGCTCGGCGAAATGTGGGTGTTCTAGTTCGCTAGTGCGCCTCTGCCTACCCCATCGGGGATACAGGCGTGAGCTTATGTATGTATGTACAATAACTTACAACAAAACAATAATGCCACATATCTTATTTTTAACAGGACTATTTTCTTCCGTAAATAGCAGGCGAGTTTTGAGTTCATTTAGAGCCTAAATAATGGAAGGTAAATGCACTTTATTGTAAGCCATGTCAAAAACAAAGTCTCCTCATACCTGATTAGTTAAATGTTTTATATCTTTGCATAAAAATGGCGCCAACAAAGCGTGAACAAGCGACCGTTAACAAGTAGCGACATTGCTGTCTGCGTTACAAATCGGTTAATAACACTATTGTGAATATGGCGCGTTTGTCTGTCCGTATATATCGGCGCAAAATCGCAAGCTTATTTAAAAAGCCGTTGTTATTTCACGTTATTAATTTATTTTACAATTGTTAAACTGCTGAATCGTTAAAAGATTCTTAAAAGTTAAAATAATCGTTATAATTATTTCTTTGACATTCGATATTCGGTATCGAGTAGGTAGTTGCAAATATTACACCCTATAAAAGGAGTGTTCAGAGCAAATTCGACACAGTCGTGCTCCGGCACTCGGACTGTCCACATCCCTGACTAGACGGTGCTCTTGAGTACCGTTAATAAAGGGAGTTAGTGAATTTCAGTGTTCACAGTTGATAAATAAGATGAGTAATCATCTTATTGTCAAAAGTGACGTCAGCCATGCTGACGTCACCATTTTTAAAAACAACGTAAGCGTTGGCCCTCCGACATCAGAAGTGGGATCACTATCCCACTCATTTAACTTGAACCTTTCTGCCCTGATAATCGATATTTCAATCCGACTGGTATTTCAATCCGACTGATACTTTCAATCCGACTGATACTTTCAGTCCGACTGATACTTTCAGTCCGACTGATAATTTCAATCCGAGATACTTTCAGTTCGATCGATACTTTCGGACCAGTTTTTCAGGTCCTTTGTGGACCACGGTTAATAATAAAGGCCCAGGCCACAGCATCATCCTTCCCAGTTCCTTTAGAACCCCTGTGGACCACGGCGTAAAGGACCGCTCAGAACCACAGCATCCTTTAAAAAAAAAAAAAAGAACTGTGGACCACGGCGTACGGGACCGCTCAGAACCACAGCTTCATCCTTAACAATAAAGTGCATTAATGTGTGGAACATTTGCACAAAATGAAAAACGAAAAAAAAAAAAAACCCTTTTCAGAGCCTCTGTGGACCACGGCGTACAGGACCGCTCAGCGCCACAGCATCGACCCTTCCCGTTCCTTTAGAACCCCTGTGGACCACGGCGTAAAAGACCGCTCAGCACCACAGCATTTCATCCCCGTAAGAAAAGTGCATAGATGCGTGGAGCATTTGCACTAAACTTCTGATTGTGCATTGTGTGGAACATTTGTACAAATGCTTATAATATGGTCTGGCAAGGCTGGTCGGATACCTCCTCTAAAAACCATATAAACCAGGGCACTTGGTGCACCTAAATATCCGTATTTTAATTTGTGTGCAATTTCATCTCAGAATTCAATGCAAAAACAAAACTACCTGATTTATGGTCAGGATTGATCGAGACGGTGTATGTGACACTGTTGCAGTCATTTTTGAAGTGTAAATGTCAACGTTAGTGATCATTTTTAAAAATCATAAGTGGTCAATTTGAAAAATCCTGAATGGTCAATTCGGGAAATTGTTTTGTGAGCTAGGAAATTTTGCCCGCTGAGTTTGTTTCGCCGGGTCTTCTCAGGTAGGGCCGCGTTTGGATCCGGTGGTAGTTTTAAAAAAAAAATCGGAATCTTAAATTCGCAAGAATAAACGAGGCTGGTGCAGAGCGCGCACCGCCTTAAAAATGACCGTATCGGCGTACAACCACGAGCTTTCAATAGGAGCACGTGCTATTTCAAATGAAAAGAAAGAAAGAAAAGAAAAGAAAAGAAAAAAAAAATTGGTTCTACGAGTATTCACAATAAATTTCAAGGCTGGTTGGTGTAGAGCACGCACCGCCTATCAGAATGGCCGTATCGGCGCAAAATCGCAAGCTTATTTAAAAAGCCGTTGTTATTTCACGTTATTAATTTATTTTACAATTGTTAAACTGCTGAATCGTTAAAAGATTCTTAAAAGTTAAAATAATCGTTATAATTATTTCTTTGACATTCGATATTCGGTATCGAGTAGGTAGTTGCAAATATTACACCCTATAAAAGGAGTGTTCAGAGCAAATTCGACACAGTCGTGCTCCGGCACTCGGACTGTCCACATCCCTGACTAGACGGTGCTCTTGAGTACCGTTAATAAAGGGAGTTAGTGAATTTCAGTGTTCACAGTTGATAAATAAGATGAGTAATCATCTTATTGTCAAAAGTGACGTCAGCCATGCTGACGTCACCATTTTTAAAAAACAACGTAAGCGTTGGCCCTCCGACATATATCATGTTGGATGCAAATTGCAAGGTGACTGTCTATTATCTTACATAGAATCACGCATGTGTACGCATAAGCAGCGATAGCTCAGAGCAGCGATAGCTCAGTTGGGAATGGTACGGACCGTCGAGACGAGTGACGGAGGTTCGAGACCAACCCCAAAATAGAAAGAAAGAAAGAAATGTTTATTCATGACATGGCATGTAAATACATTTACATATCTGAACTAAAATTAGCAAATAACATGATGTTTTCATGCGCACGTCACAAAAACGACCCAAACTCAGCATATGCTGGTCAATTGGCCAGCGCTGGTCTTCCGTTGGACGGAAAAAATGGAGCATGGACCTCTGTCTTTTCTATGTTATGTGTGTTTTCATAGTGAAATATGGCTTGCTATAACGGTGAAGGAACACATCGTGGTATCCCTGCATACCCGAGAATTTCTCCACCAGAATTTCGAAGGTATGTGAAGTATAACAACCCGCATTAAGCCAATGTAGTAGACTAAGGCCTAAACCCTCTCATTAGTAGAGGAGGCCCGCGCCGAACAGTGGGGCAGTAATATTACAGGGCTAATATTATTATCAACCATAGGACGTCCACTGCTGATTTCCTAGCCTCCAAAGATTTCCAGATCGACCTGTTTGAAGTTGTTTTGTGGCTGATAATGGCTGATAATGATGATGATGATCAATATTATTATATCCTATAGGGATCATTTGATCCTGCCTCGGTGGCGTAGTTGTATTGCATGTGTATAACTACCGTCTTGAGGTCTCGGGTTCGATCCCCGGGTTCAAAAGTGATATTGTTTTTTTGCTGCTCATCAATTTGGAGACTGGAATTTGTTCTCAAAATAGCGGAAGGTTCGCCCCCTATCACATCTGTGATGTACGAAATGTAGATAGATCTACTAATTACGCCTGCCTTCCCCTTCGGGGATAAGGCGTGAATATAAGTAGTTATCTAAGATTTTCAACTCCGCAACTACATTGGTACAAGAAATTATTTGCGTGAGAAATATTAAAGTTTATGCATTTATGGTAGAAATTAATAATTTTAATGTCACCGACCATAATAGGCTAGCCAGCTAAAGTAACGCAACAGTATTCACTATTGTAATTGTACCAATGGAAATATATTGGCCAATAGTAATTAGATATTGCAGTACTTGAGTGGTAGAGTCACGCTGTAGACAGTTACGTCTACAGCACGAATGGGCTCGACCGGTTTGATACCACTGTCTCACAGAAAACCAACGTAAAGTGGCAGCTCGCTGTCGCGTTTCGTTCGGTGAGTGAGATTTCCGGTGGCCCAATTCCCCCCTTCCCTTTTAGAATCCCCATTCCCTCCTTTTAGGTTGGCAACGCACCCATGATTCTTTTTGTGTCTTGGGTGTCTATGGGCGGTGGTGATCACATACCATCAGGTGACCCATCTGCTCGTTTCCCAGTCTCTGCTATATAAAAACATACTATAGAATGAAATAGCCTGTGAATCAAGAGGTTCTGAATTCAATTCCTAGGTCGCGCGAGGTGTTTCGCTAACACGAATTTACCTTAACTTGATCCAGATTTGGGATCTGGAATGAATCTGAATCTGGAACTGGGGGATTGACGTTAGGCAGGAAGATGGTCGTAAAATTTAAGCCGAATCCTTTCTGCAACTTGCTTGAAAAAATGAGTTGTGCCGACCCCACATTGTGGTGGGATAAGGACAGCTGGAAAGAAGTAAATATAATGAACCTACACAATCTAGGTTATAAATCGAAATAATAAATAAATAACAAAACATACACCCAACAGTCACACACGTAGTCCTGACCTCACACTAGGTATATATCGTGGGTGTCAGAGACTATGAAACTCACTACACCCAGACTTGAAACAAATATCTGTGGGCCACACAAACATTTGTCTCAATGCGGGAATCGAACCCGCGGCCTCTCACTTCACAGCCGGCTACTCGCCCGCTGCGCCACGGAGGCTGCAAATAGGTATATTTAAACGTTTCTCAATAACACAAATGATTAAGAAATAATAAAATGTGTCAACATGAAAAGTGTCTCGACAAGCGACATTCAGAGGCAATCATTAAAAACGTTGTCTTGTGAAATCCCACAGTAATTATGTTGTATATTTTAAAGAGTAATCCCTCATAATCCCGACAGTAATGTCTGTGAGTGGGACACACCGCGCATGGCAAAAACTTCGTACACAGTAGTATTATAAACAGTAATGTAGTTTAGCGACCGACTCCTAAAAAGGAAGAGGTCCTCAATTCGTCTGAGACTGGCAAACGATCAGATGTGTCACCTGATGGTAAGTGATCCCCACGGTCCATAGAAACCCAAGACACATAAAGAATCATGGTTGCGTTGCCAACTTAAAAGGACGGAATGGAGTGAGGGTAAAGGGATTGGGAAAGGGAAGGGGGAAATGGGCCACCGGAAATCTCACTCACCGAATGAAACGCGATAGTAAACTGCCAATTTTCGTCGGTTTTCTGTGTGAGTGGTATCAAACCGGTCGAGCCGGCCCATTCGTGCTGTAGACGTTACTGTCTACAGTGTGGCTCTATCACTTTTCTATGTATGTTACGCGATATCTCCGCTAAATGTGGACCAATAGATTTTAATAGATAGAGTGATTCAAGAGAAAGGTTTATATGTATAATACTCGTATATGCATAAATTGTAAAAAGGGATGTAATGGGCGATAAATGTTTGTCAAGACTGTCACGCGGGAGTAGCTGCGGGCAAAAGCTATATTGTATAAATTTTATCAATCATTTTCCGCCTACTGTCTCGCCCCGAGCATTTGTGTTACTGCATTCTTGTTGAACTGTGCAGTTAATCTGTCTGGATTGAAACGTCCCGCTTTGATTTGTTGCCGCCGCGGTGATCTTTGTCAGATGTTATGATCACTTGCGCTTTTTTGCTCGCCACCCGTCCTAAGTGGTGCAAGTTGGGAACTTTCGGCGTTTGCATGACTACTAACTAACATAACATAACATAAGCTCACGCCTGTATCCCCGAAGGGGTAGGCAGAGGCGCACTAGCGAACTAGAACACCCACATTTCGCCGAGCTTAGTTCCGTCTCAGATGTGATAGGGGGCGAGCCTATCGCCATATCGGGCACAAATTCCAGACTCCGCACTGGCCCTAAGTAGGAAATCCCAATATCACTACCCGCCCCAGGATCGAACCCGAGACAACAGGACGTTAGTCATACCGTACTCGAAATACAACTACGCCAACGAGGCAGTCTAACGACTGAATATTCAAACGCTACTCAACTTTTACTTTTAGGCTTATATTGATTTTCGCCATTGGACCGTGTTTTGAAGAAATGAGCCAATCCACAAAAAAAATGTTTTTACATCAATATGGTCTATTAACCCGTCGGAGGCGGCACATATACATATATGTTACATAAGCGTATGGGCCACCGGAAGCCGAGTCGCCCGTAACTATTTAATGGATTTAGATCATGTTGGCATCAATAAAAAAAACTTTTTTGTGGGTTGGCTCATTTGAGTGTGTCCGACTTTGACAGATAAGGCGGCCTTAAATGACATAAGGCGACCTTAAGTGTATAAGCATTCGTCGGTTATGAAGTTATTTTAAACTTCCCTCAAATAAACCTAACACCCACAGTACTCTTACAACTTAAGCTAACAATACTGCATACTTTATTCCAACTGGTTGATACGCTAATAAGATTTCGTTTTTAGTTCGCTGATCATGTATTGAAAAAGTGCATATCGACGGCCAAAAGCATACTTGTAGTATCTCGAAAAATCCAATTTTTTTGAGTGGTAGAGCCACGCTGTAGACAGTAACGTCTATAGCACGAATGGGCCGACTCGACCGGTTAGATACCACTATCTCACAGAAAACCGACGTAAAGTGGCAGCTTGCTGTCGCGTTTCGTTCGGTGAGTGAGATTTCCGGTGGCCCATTTCCCCACTATCTTTCCCAATACCTTTTCTGTCCCCTTCCATTCCCTCAGTTTTCACTACGTTGTACGTTGTATGTTGGAGGTCTTTAGAAAATACTGGAAGTGATTTAGGCGTACCTGTGAAATTTTGAAAAGTAACTAGTTTTTGACTATTTACATCGTACATGCCTGCCTCGGTGGCGTAGTTGTATTTCGGTATGACTTCTGTCCTGAGCTCTCGGGTTCGATCCCCGAGTCGGGCAAAGTGATATTGGATTTTTCCATATCGGCCCGGAGTCTGGAATTTGTGCCCGATATGGCGATAGGCTCGCCCCCTATCACATATGGGACGGAACTAAGCTCGGCGAAATGTGGGTTTTCTAATTCGCAAATGCATCTCTGCCTACCCCTTCGGGGATACAGGCGTGAGCTTATGGTATGTTTAAAAAAAAAGTCGTTTTTTTTCAACGTCGTATCAAAGTTTTTTTAATCATAGAAGAACAAGAGTGAGTTCATTAGACGCGGTATTTTTTTCTCTTTTGAATGATATATATAAGTCGTATTCGACTTTTTTTGAGATACGACAAGTATGCTTTCGGACGTCGATATTGTTAAGGCGCGAAAGCTAAACAGGTAACCCGACTCTGTCAGAAAGGGGGTAACGTTTTGTTGTACTTTTTTTTTTTTTAGCAGAGATTGGCAAACGATCAGATGGGTCACCTGATGGTAAGTGATCTCCACCGCCCATAGACACCCAAGATACAAAAAGAATCATAGATGCGTTGCCAACCTAAAAGGAGGAAATGGAAGGGGAGGGAAGGGGATTGGGAAAGGGAGTGGGGAAATGGGCCACCGGAAATCTCACTCACCGAACGAAACGCGACAGCAAGCTGCCACTTTACGTCGGTTTTCTGTGAGACAGTGGTATCTAACCGGTCGAGCCGGCCCATTCGTGCTATAGACGTTACTGTCTACAGCGTGGCTCTACCACTTGAAATGGTAGAGCCACGCCAGGCACTTTTGAGTGGTAGAGCCACGCCAGGCAGTAAAAAAGAAAATTGTCACGTTCGCGTTTAGTATTTTCGTCGTATGTGCATTTTATCAGGAATCCCCTGGGTTTTACCTACCTAAGCTTGGTCACAATGCCAAAAATAAAGTACCTAACAAAAGTTATTTTTCCTGTAGCATTAATTGAATTCAAAACAATGCAAATAGCCTACGTATTTGCCATGAAGGAATCAGAATAAATGCAACTGGCATTTTAATCAGCTATCCTTGCAAGAATGACATAAGCACACGTCTGTATCCTCAAAGGGGTAAGCAGAGTCGCACTAGTGAACTAGAACACACATTTCAGCGAGCTTAGTTCCGTCCCAGATATGATGGGGGCCAGCTTATCGCCATATCGGACACCAATACCAGAGTCCGGGCTGATAATAAAAAATCCAATATTAGCCTGACCCGGGAATCGAACCCAAGGCCTCAGGATAGTAGTCATACAGCAATACGACTTAGTTGTTCGTTACTATACTATTACGACATATACCCCTCGCGTCCCGGGTAAATTAAATTAGACAATTTACTTTGCCCGACCTGAGAATCGAACCTCGGAAAATCGAAACAATCGAAAATCGGGAACCTCGCGATCAACAGCCCATACATACTGCCCTAGACCAAGTAGGCGACTTAACTTGAGCTATAATATTCAAAAGACCTAATTTAAGCTTAAATTGCAGCATAAAGAATTCTTAACAAAAAATCTTTAATCTTGCTGAAGGATTAATAAAAGAAAAATACAATGAATGGATATAATGACAGTATCACATTATAGTGCTGCAATAAAAATAACGACGAGACGTGCAATGTAAAAATACTTACCATTACTTTGACACAAGCAATTAAACGCATGATTAAGATTACGAAGATTAATGTGCATGGATTTTATTGAACGATGAATAAATAGCTGAGCATTTAGTGGTGTTTGTAATTTCCCGGATCTTTTGCATTCCCGGGATGCCGGGCAATAATCACGTCCCGGGAACTTTAAAACTCTTTCTACAATGCCAAAATTTTATTGGTTCAATAGTTTTTAAGCCAATTCATTACAAAAAAGCAAATATTTTCTCTGTATAATATTGGTATAGATATTATTATCCGAGATAAAGATTTTTTTTAAACTGGTAGAATCACGCTGGCCAGCTCGACCGGTTTGATATCACTGCCACAGAAAACCGACGTTAATGTTGCATTTCGTTTGGTGAAACATGTTTTGTAATTTTCCTGACATGTCCGGGAATGTGAACTCGGTAACATCCCTAGTACTTAGTTTCTTTCTTTCATATTCTTTATATACTCTGAAGATATATCCACACGTTAATGCATATCTTTCTACAAATAATTTAACTAAAACATTATCTCCACTTATATCTGCATTTTATACTTTATAAATCTTTCTATTAATTTTTATTGGCTTAGGCAGAAGAGCAGATGGCATAACCGATGGTAATTGTTTACCATCTCCGATAGACATTGGTAATACCAGCACAGCCAAGACACTGCCTACAGATAAAAGGAAGGGAACATAAATGGGAAGGGGGGGTCTTTTGGGCATCAAGGAGACAATCATACGAAAAGCAAAATCAAGTTTACATCTTTTTTTTATTATTATTATAGTAAAACACACGGATATTATATTACAGTTTGTTACAAAAGTGTGATTATAACAAAAGCTAATAACAGTTTTTTAAGATAGTTACAAAAAAATCTTGACAGCCAACCTCTGTGGCGCAGGGGGCGAGTAGCCGGCTGTGAACCGAGAGACCGCGGGTTCGATCCCCGCACCGAGACAAATGTTTGTATGGCCTATAGATACTTGTTTCGGGTCTGGGTGTTGTGAGACCGATCTCTCGTAGTTTCTGATACCCACGAATCACGATACAGGACTCGTATCTTAGTGTGGAGTCATGTCTATATCTGTGGCTGTTGGGTGTTATTTATTTATTTTTATAACGGTTTTCTGTATTACAGTGGTAATAATCCGGTCGAGCCAGTCCATTCGTTCTGTAGACATTCAATTCAATGTGATTATTGAAATCGCTACTAATAACATTGTAACACACAAAACAGATATTTTTAATTAACATAAGCTCACGCTTGTGTCACCGAAGGGAGGTAGGCAGAGGCGCACTAGCGAACTAGTACACCCACATTCCGCCAAGCATAGTTCCGTCCCAGATGTAATAGGGGCGATCATATCGCCATATCGGGCACAAATTCCAGACTCCGAGCTGATACGGACACTTTGCCCGACCCCGGGATCGAACTCAAGACCTCAGGATGGTAGTCGTACCGAAAATACAACGCACCGAGGAAGCCGGCATATTTTTAACAACTGTAACATTATTCCATAAGTTCTTAAAAGCTATTGTTTTTCGTCCAAACGAAACCTTTCAGTAACAAAAGTATCCCGAAGTATTGTATCGTTAAGTGAAATAAACATGGTGTGAGATTTCAAAGTCTTTGTGCGTCCATATGGAGACACAAAGAAAATATCGTTAGTATACAAATATAAAATTGTGTTTTCATTCCACGTCCGCATTCTTTCGTAAACCTTATATATATGCTCACTCCTGTAGCCCCGAAGAGGTAGGCAGAGGCGCACTACCGAATTAGAACACCCACATTTCGCAGATATTCCGTCCCAGATGTGATACTGACTGACCGGCTTCGAAATGTATCCGATCGTGACCAAATTTATATGGGACCACTTTTGGAATAAGCTTTATCAAACACAAAAAGAATTTTGAAAATCGGTCCACAGTTGGCGGAGATATCGCGTAACATACATAAAAAATTCCGACAGCCTCTGTGGCGCAGCGGGCGAGTAGTCGGCTGTGAAGCGAGAGGCCGCGGGTTCCCGCATTGAGACAAAAGTTTGTGTGGCCCACAGATATTTGTTTCAAGTCTAGGTGTTGTGAGACCTAAAGTCTCTCATAGTTTCTGATCAACCCACGATACAGGTTATACCTAGTGTTGGGTCAGGACTAGGTGTGTGACTGTTGGGTGTATTTATTTTTATGTGCCTGCCTCGGTGGCGTAGTTGTATTTCGGTATGACTACGGTTCTGAGGTCTCGGGTTCGATCCCCGGGTCGGGCAACGTGATATTGGATTTTTCCATATCAGCCCGGAGTCTGGAATTTGTGCCCGATATGGCGATAGGCTCGCCCCCTATCACATCTGGGACGAAACTAAGCTCGGCGAAATGTGGGTGTTCTAGTTCGCTAGTGCATCTCTGCCTACCCCTTCGGGGATACAGGCGTGAGCTTATGTTATGGTATGATATGTAATTTTTATGTATAAAAAATACAGATGAATTGAGTACCTTCTCCTTTTTTGAAGTCGATCGATAAAAGTAGTGTAACCTGCCCTCGCCCCCTACCACATCTAGGGTGGAAATGAGCTCAGAAAAACTGTGTTAGTTCTAGACAGAACAGGTAGGCAGAGGCTTTCCCCTTCAGGAGCAAGACGTGACTATGTACATAATTAAGTAAAGATTACAATAGAAGTTATATTATTAACGTGCGTGGATCTACGTGCGAGACGCATAAATAGCCGGTTAGAGAACAGCCTGAAATAGATGGCATAAATCCGAGTGCTGACCGCGCACGACTGTATAATAACTATTGTTTAAATTCCTATGTTTAACAACATAATATTGCTAATCCGTTAGTTACGTAATCGTACGAGTACATGGTATAGAAAATCTATGGTGCATAACTCCTTTAAAATCCGCAAATACTGTTTAGGGTTCCTCTTTCTTTCTACCTGCCCTTATCCCACCTTAAGTACTGAGACTTGATGGTTGGTAAGGTCGGGTATGAGGGTATCCCTGTGTCTGCATCGGTCATCCGCCTGTCTCGTCGCAAGCCCCTCGATTTGCTTCTTCCTTCTTCGGATTCGGAGAGTGAAGAAGCATAAATAGGCCGGCATGATTCTACCGACCACTGATAAACACAGTGGTCGCTAGTTTTTTGGACTGCACTACGCTTACCATCAGGTGTAGGGACTTTGCCGTGCCCGGATAAAAAATAATGATTGCTGAGAACGTTCTCTCTACGAAACCTTCACTGTACGTGGTCAGACATGCACTTGGATGTTTTTTATTACTGCAAAGCCGTGACAAATCGTACCTACTATTTAAATAATAATTAAAACAGGACCTCATAAATAAGTATTATTCAAAGATATTAATAACAATATTGCATGCTGTCATTCTCAAAGTATTATAATTAATCTATAATTGCCATGTAGTAAACAAACAGTATAGAAACACGTAATCGATCACGTCTTAAGTACAAATGTTTATAATTTTGCATACTCTTCCGCTATATCATAACTTAATAACCTGTCACATTTTGTACGATAAGGTGCTGAACAGTTTAACAGTATGTCAACTATAAATATATCGCACAAAACACTTCTAGTGTACTACTATAAGATCCTCTCAATGGGTCAAAAAATCCTACTGTATTTATGTAACATCCTCTCAATGGGTTTTTAGTTAAAGAATCGACTACAGTTTAATAATAATAATAATAATTTATTTCTCACCAATTTACAATGGAGTTAAAAACTAACTAGTCTATTACAGCTTTCAAAGTATCTTTAGCTATCCTTATATAATGTGGATTAATCTACAAATTCTAGTAAAATAACTATAGACTTTCGACATTGTGACAGCCTCCGTGGCGTAGCGGGCTACTAGCCGGCTGTGAAGCGTGAGGCCGCGGGTTCGATCCCCGCACCGAGACAAATGTTTGTATGGCCTACAGATATTTGTTTCGGGTCTGGGTGTTGTGAGACCGAAAGTCTCTCGTAGTTCCTGATACCCACGACACAAGACACGATCTTAGTGTGGGGTCAGGACTATGTATGTGACTGTTGGGTGTTATTTATTTATTTATTGTTACAGCGTGTATTAACCTAAACAGGCGTGCTTGTGGCAGTCATGAGTTTTTGAAAAACATAAAAAATGAGTTGTTGAAGAATAACAACATAAGTCACACAAATATCTCGATGCGGGAATCGAACCTGCGCTCTCGTTTCACGGTCGCCTTCCAGATTGTCTTGTAAATTGATAGGTAGTATAACACAGATAGGCGTTATGAGCTTACAACTAACTTTTACAATGAACGCAAGAAAATCTAGAAAAAGTCATGCTTTACCACCATATTTGTACTACTTTAACGATGTAAAGCCAAGGCACAACACATTCTTTCTTTCTACCTACCCGTATCCCACCTTAATGTGGGGTCGGCGCAACACACTTTTTCAAGCATGTTTCAGACAGGATTTGGCTTAGTTTTTACGACCGGCTGCCTGCCTGACGTCAACCCCCTGTGAGGGATCTAGTCCCGGGCAAATTCAATTAGAAAATTTGCTTTGCCCGACCTGGGAATGGAACCCAGGACCTCCCGGTTCACAGCCCATACATGCTGCCACTAGACCAAGGAGGCGACACATTATCACACAACACATTATCTATCTAATATATAAAATTCTCGTGTCACAGTTTTCGTTGCTATACTCCTCCGAAACGGCTTGACCTATTTTGATGAAATTTTTTGTGCTTATCCGGTATCTATGAGAATCGGCCAACATCTACTTTTCATCCCCCTAAATGTTAGGGGTAGTCCACCCCTAAATTTTTTATTTTATTTTTTAGACAAAATTTTTAATTTCTATTTTTTTATGATACAACATACAAAAATACATACAATCCTCAATTTTCACCCTTCTACGATCAACCCTTATTTTTTAATAGCCATTTTACTAATTTAATCATTTTTCCTCTCCGGTCGAAAACTGATCAATCGTCATTTAATTAGTTATCCCCGCCAGATGTCTACAGGTGACAGACTGGGTGACAGATGGGTTACATACAGGGTGACTGACGGGTGACACACGGGTGACAGACGGGGTGACAGACTGGGTGACAGACGGGCGACAGACGGGGTGACAATCGAGCAGATAGATGGGGTGACCGACGGATTGACCGACAGGGTGACTGTCGGGGTGACCGACGGGGTGATGGACGGGGTGACTGACGGGGTAACTGATGGGGTGATGGACGGGGTAACTGACGAGGGTACTGACTGGGTGACTGACGGGGTGACTGACGAAAACGGACCAAAGTAGATCATCTCATTACCTCCTTTAGAATTATTGGATTATAGGTGCCTACAACTCATTCTTTCAACCCTCTCTCTCCTACGCAGACGAAGTTGCGCGGGTCAGCTAGTACTAATATAATAAAGTAGAAAAGTTTGTTTGTTAGTTTAACCGCGTTTATATCTGTAACTACTGATGTAACTACGTATGTATCTGTAACTACTGATTACGAAAACAATTTATTTATTACAAAGCAACACTGTCCATGACTGGCGTAAATTACTTTTTATCCAAAAAAAAAAAGACTTGACGGGAGTAGATCCACGAGCAATTTTTATTAGCCTTACTGTAACTTCCGTATACAACGCGTCTATGCAGATTTAGCGTATTTGCATGAATGAATTGGCGCCAAAGGGCCAGCAGTAAATTATACTCAATTACTTTGCTATGAATTGCAAACGACAACCCATCGATCTGTATTTACACTTGTTTGTAACAACTTGATATTAGATTTATTTGAGTCTTGATCTAGGGGTACCACAACGTCGTAGGCCTCATTCTCACGAGAGTTATTTCAACGCGCGTTAAAAATTTGAATTTTGGTGTAACTTTCAAACTGCAGGAAAGAGAAGCATCAGTATAATCACGTCACTTCCATCACGGTACATGCGTTGGAAAGGGATAGGAAGATATCCCCACTACTCTACTCTTATTCATTGCAAAATTTACAATATGAATATATTATTTTTCAACCAATTTCGATGCAGTTTTACAGAAGAGTTTATTTTTTGTTTCAATTGCTATTACCATCGATATATTATTTACCTAGATGCACAGTTGACGCTCGGAAAATGGGACAGCAAAGAAGTGCTTAAGCACTCGTTTTGCCTACAGTCGGATGTCGATAGAATTCTAAATTTCAAAATTCAAATTAAAGAACGCTTGCTCATTTCGTTTAAAAACCTACTTTATAACACGTGCATAGGGTTATATCTGTGTTGATTTAATTACAACTTGTGATCGTTTTCTTTGTTGTATTTCTGCGACCACTTTTTAGGAGGATATTTGCAAAGAACTGTGCATCTAGGGTATTATATATTGATGGCTATTACATATAAAATGCGTATAAAATCAAACATAATCAAGTACCAATTGCTATCGTGATGCAGACAGAAGCCAGACATGTTGTGGCAAAAACTAAGCCAGTTAAATAGCATTTAGTGTAAAAAATATGATTAATGATAGTCGCATTAATTTATCACTTATGAGTAAAAAATGCCTCGGTGGCGTGGTGGTATTTCGGTACGACTACGGTTCTGAGGTCTCGGGTTCGATCCCCGGGTCGGGCAAAGTGATATTGGATTTTTCCATATCAGCCCGGAGTCTGGAATTTGTGCCCGATATGGCGATAGGCTCGCCCCATATCACGTCTGGGACGCAACTAAGCTCGGCGAAATGTGGGTGTTCTAGTTCGCTAGTGCGCCTCTGCCTACCCCTTGGCGGATACAGGCGTGAGCTCATGTGTTTATGTTTGTTACCTAAACTTTTTAACATAAGCTCACGCCTTTATCCTAGAACACTCACATTTCGCCGAGCTTAGTTCCGTTCCAGATATGATAGGGGGTGAGCCTCTCGCCATATCGGGCACAAATTCCAAACTCCGGGTTGATATGGAAAAATCCAATATCACTTTGCCCGACCCGGGGATCGAGCCTGAGACCTTAGGACGGTAGTCATACCGAAATACAACTACACCACCGAGGCAGTCCATTTAGGTAACACTTGCTTATAAAATACATACATTGCTACTTGTTATCTTATTTTCACAAAACACGCTAAGCTCACGCTTGTCTCTAAATATTTAGGCAGATGTGAACAAGAGTACAGATGTCAACTGACAGCTTTTTATGCTTGCCTATCACAAGTTTAAAAACGTAAACCGATTTCAAAATTTCAAAACAAGCTCTATCGAACACAGAAAGAAAATCGGTCTACATTTGCCGGAGATACCCCTCGTTTTTTAAAGTTGGTTAAAATGTAATATATTTAATAATATCTGGTGCTGTACTGTAATAGTAACAACTGTAAATTGATTTTCAAAAGAGCAACGTCAGAGTTTCTTGCCCGTTCTTCTCTGGCGAAACAGCCTTTCGAACAGGCAGTAGAGTTAAAATTTGACGGAATCTAAATGATGTTTCAACATTTTATGGATTCAATAAATATTTAGCGTAAAACAATAACATGCTTTAAATATAATCTCTGAAGCCTATTGTAATGTTATCATAATATTATGTATGTCATAAATCACAATGACACATCTAGAGCATTAATTTACAGACAGATTTTACTATGTTTTGTCTTGTAATAACATAAACATACAGTATGTTGTATCTTTGGTTTTAGTAAATAAATGATTGATGCTAATAGATTTGCAGTTAGATCATAATAATTGAGTTTTTAGGCAACATATTATTATATGATACACGTACATGCATAAGCTCATGCCTATGGGGTCACTCAGCGAGCCATTGTATTGTATTTTTCGTATGTTTTTATTTCATACAAAACAGGTTGCAATCAATGATACACAATTATTACTACAAAAAATCATTTTTATGTATTTTCTTGGTGGTTTAGCTGCTCTTATTTATATATCTTTTTTGTGTATGGTACTTTATAAGCATTTATTGTCAACTGGCATTTAAAAGAGCAACGCCAGAGTTTCTTGCCCGTTCTTCTCTGGCGAAACGGCCTTCCGAACTGGCGGTAGAGGAACTTTGACGGAATCTAAATAATGTAGTAACATTTCATGGATTCAATAAATATTTTGATTTTGATTTTATGTCAGCTATTATATAAACAGAGAATAAGAGAATGAAGTAATATCATTTCTAGATGTATTTAAGTATTTCTTTGTTGTGCTTTTCTTATTACAGTTGTAGTTAGTAACTGTGTATATTTATGTGCATGTCTTTATTTCAGGTAAGTACAAGAAAATTACTGCAATATATTTCGGTGATTGGTGTGTTTCAATGTAAGTAGTATTGTTTAATTATATATAAGATTGAAAATAGGAAACGGTACTATGAATTCAAGTAGTACGATCGTGGATATTGTATCGAAGTTATAAGCTGAGTTGGTAATGGTACGGACTGCCGAGACAAGTGTCAGAGGTTCGAGACCAACCCCAAAAATGGATACACCTCTGACTTTTCTATGTTAAGTGTATTTTCATTGTGAAATATCGTTTGCTATAACGGTGAAGGAAAACATCGTGAGGAAACCTGCATACCCGAGAATTTCTCCACAGGAATTTCGAAGGTATGTGAAGTTTACCAACCCGCATTAGGCCAGCGTGGTAAACTAAGGCCTAACCCCTCTCATTAGTAGAGGAGGCCCGTGCCCAGCAGTGGGACAGTAATATTACAGGGCTAATATTATTATTTTATTATTTTATAAGCTGAGATCTATAGAGCGAACTTCAAATAAGTCTGAGTCAAACAAGCGAACTCAGTAAGGATTTGTAATTTTTAAATCGAACTTCGACTTAGTCCGAGCTTTTATTTACAAGAAAAACAGACTGACAGACAGACTATGCAAAGATTTTCTTGTAAAAAATGACGAAGTTAAAGTTCGATTTAAAAATTACAAGTCCTCACTGAGTTCGTTTCTTTGACTCTAGAGCCTTAGATCTTCCCTAAGAACATTTGAGCACTGCTTAAATTATATTTGTTTCATTCCCAACTTATGTATCTGACGAAGGAAAGAATCGGAAAAACTAATTTTAAAGTTAATCATAACAAGGTTTATAAGTAAGGTTCTAAAGACGACTTACAGAACTTAGATAAATCTCGTTTAATCTATAAGAATAAAATATACGAATTACGTGTAACTTAAATCTAGTTTAGAATTAACCCTAGTTATAGTGCTTCAATTCGCCCTTAATGTCATACAGCTTTTAAACATAAACAAGCGCTTGATTGCCGAAAAAAGGGATAAATCATTGAACTCTTGCAAATAACCTCAGCGACTTTAGATCAAACTCACTCGCGCGCCAAACTCCCATAAAAAGTAACGTCTCAATCAATCCAGCACATCATAAACTGCACAGGAGTATCGCCACCATAAAAAGCAATTTTAATTGTGCAATCATCCTCATTTAACCTGTTACACACAAAAATGGCGGCCGGACAAAGAGACCGCGTCAATTTTCAACCCTTCAATACAAAAACCCAACCACTCAATCAAGTGTTAAATTGTGGCCACGTAACAGGCGATTATTGGTCCGCCGCTTCCGCGAACTCTCAACACTTATTTTGCGACGATTTTTCAATTTGATTTAATTTTATGCCTGGGAAAGTCATTTTGTGGAATAACTTTTCACACCTCGCGAGGTTATTATATTTTAATCGATTTTTTATCGAGTTACGGTTTATTAATTTGCATTTTAACATACGTAGGTGTTAATAATATAGACGTTTAATATTCTTTTTCAATTTTAATTTTATTTTGAAGCTTAGTGTACAATGTTTTTTAAAAGCAAAGTCTGGCAAACGAGCAGGTGGGTCATTTAATGGTAAGTGATCTCCACCGCCCATAGATACCTAAGACACATATAATGCTTCTTTTTAATACTGTATATATATTTTTTATTATTAATTAATTTCTAGTATTCAGATGTTTGGAAAGAAACTAAATATACCAAAATGCTAATTATTATCACGTGAGTGTTTTTGGACGTAGCCATCAATAGGTGTCATCACCCCGAAAAAATGTCCGCGTACAATATAAATGTTTGTTTCGCTCTAATATCCAACCCGACTGATCTCGTTTAAACCAGAACTGCAGTATGTCAACACCCTTGCCTTTATAATTAGTGTACACAATAAACACAAGTTTAGAAACTTAACAAACCGACTTCAAATCCGAGCGTGACCAAATTTGTATGGGACCATCCTTGAAACAAGCTCTATCGAACACAAAAAGAATTTTGAAAATCGGTGCAGATTCGGCGGAGATATCGCGTGAAATACATAAAAAAACGACGAATTCAGGACCTTCTCCTTTTTGGAAGTCGAACAAAAATATAGCAAAGTAATAAAGGCGCGTCACCTGCACTTGTTTTTCTCGAAACAAAACACTATCCGCCGAATGTTCATACACTTAAGGTGGCCTTATGTCGTTTAATGCCGCCTTATCTGTCAAAATTGTATGGCGAAAATCAATGTAAGAAGCCGTTAAAGTTGAGTAGCGTTTGACCATTTGGGCGTATAACACATACGCAAAACAACGATTTTCACTGTCTCTTGCTGATAGAAAAATGGACCATAGATAAAAATGTGTAGCGAAACCATGTTTTCGACCGACGTCCAAGAAGAAGAAGGTCCTCTATTCGTCTGTATTTTTATGTATGTTACGCGATGTCTCCGCCTAATGTGGACCGATTTTCGAAATTCTTTTTGTGTTCGATAGAGCTTATTTCAAGGATGGTCCCATATAAATTTGGCCACGATCGGATTCGAAGTCGGTCCGTTAAGTTTTTAAACTAAATAAATAAATAGACCCAACAGTCACACACCTAGTCCTGACCCCACACTAGGTATAACCTGTATTGTAGGTGTAGAGACTATGAGAGACTTTCGGTCTCACAACCAGACTTGAAACAAATATCTGTGGGCCACACAAACATTTGTCTCAATGCGGGAATCGAACCCGCGGCCTCTCGCTTCACAGCCGGCTTCTCTCCCGCTGCGCCATGGAGGCTGTCAAAACTTGTGATTATTTTTTATTATAATAATTTCTATCTGCGATCAGTCCGGTTCTGACTATAAGCAGATTTGTTGTGTGAATTTGTCAGGTTGAGGAGGCTCCCCAGTAGGAGCAATCAGTCATTTGTAAATCTGATGTCCAGTTTTTGTACGTCATATCGTTTTAGTCGTTTGTTGTAGCTGGTGGTAGTCAGCTGGTTTGCCAGGTAGTTCGGATGTTTTTCTAGCCGATTCTTGTATTTTTCTCCCAAAATGGTTATTTTCTTTCGAACAGTGTTTACCTTTAATGCTCCGTGGATCTCCGAACTTGTGATTATGTGTAATATTTTAGCGCAGAAGACGTGGCTTAACAACGACTAAAATAAACTACTTGCCTCGTATTTTTCTTCCATCCCTTATCTCATCAGATTCGCTGAAGATGTACAACATCAATAACTCTTTCAATTATTACGTACAGATACAAGAAACAAATTAAATACCATCAATCGTCCTCGTAAACGGTTTTTATTAATGAACCGCAATACTTTTGTTATTGGACTGTTTCCAAATTCAGTGACAAGCTCGGAAAAGCTCGATACAATCTCTCATGGACGTTAAGCGAGAATTTGTTTGGGTGTACTTTGTGAAATGTGGCGTTAAATGGCAGACATTTGCCAAACCGGATCATTGTAGTTTTGTGGTATTTTTGGAAATTATTTTTGTCACCAGTTGCGGTGAAACTTAGGGCCTCGTTCACCAACTACAAGTAAAGTATTGATTAGTTACTTTCTGACTAGCGTTAATTGACAAGTAAGAGTTGCGAGTAACTTCTGTTAATTTCACAAGCAAAATTAGAGCTCTGAGTAGCAACTTACTGGTTAAGTGAATGATATCACAAATCCTGCGTCCCATTCGTTCAATATTACGTCACAAGTATCTTATTTTGGCAAAAAAAACAGTCGTGACTCGTCGCGGGTCCGCACCACATGACACAAAAACCTACCGGACCCTTTTTTGCTATTACACAGGTACTAAATCGTGTGTCAATAAGGACGAGTTTTGCGTGACCCGCATTGCATTTTATTTTTGTTGAAACTGCTTGATTTTTTAAATGAAAGGCTATTTTACAGTTAACACGTTCATTTAAAACGTTGAACATCGTTAATCGTTATTAAGGTATGACTACTATAATTTGATTTTATAGTTTATTTAACTACATTATTATATACATTAATTTTTCTCTTAATTGAGAAAAGTATTATAATATCAGCAATCAAAAACTAGCTATCAATTTGTATGTGAAACTTCTTAGTACCTTATCCTAAAATTCTTTAATCTTTGTTCAGTTTAATAATTAATCTGGGGACAATGGGGTGGGTTGCACAGTTATTTGTACGTAACATTATACTAGTAATAAGATATATTGTACAACTGTTCCTAAAATAAATAATAAAAAAAAAACTACGATAAAATGTACAATTAACTGCCTACTTTAAACTTTAACCGTCAAGTAAACGCGCTACTTGGCAGACGACATGGCAAGTAGCTTACTGGTCAGTTTAATCACAAGATGCATGCTACTCGAACGTCGTGAAATTCACACGTTCAGTTACGGGTGACTTTAACTGACGATTAGCCTACTTGACACTTTACTCGAGGGTGGTGAACGAGGCCCTTAGAGTAATAACGTACGGTGAAATCAGTGCTATGGAATGGGGATAAGATAATATTGTGGTATGGTTTTAATTTTTTTTTGTATACATTTCTTGGCTGAGGCTCTGGCTGAATAAAGTTTCTTTCTTTATTTCTTTTTCGACATTTAATGAAATTCTTATAAAACATAACATTTTCTTACATCTATTTGAAATTCTATTCGAGGCCTATGTTCAGCAGTGGACGTCTTATGGCTGATGATGGTGATGATGATGATTTAAATTCTAGTTTCCATAATGCGTCTTTCCAATAGCAAAAAAATTACTGATAAGTAGAGACCAAATTTAAGGTTATTTTGAACACGATATCTGCCACTGAAGGAGGTTAATATTTTTTAAAAAACTGTTTCATTTATTCTTTTTTAAATTTCTTGTAAGATTTCCAATAAAGTGTTTATAGGTGACTTCACCGAGATTCTCTCAATATGCTCTTCCGTAAGCAGATTTGGGATTTAAATATTTGCAAAACCTTTGCGGAAAACTGACACGTTTATAATTAACCGACTTCAAAAGAGAAGGTCCTCAATTCGTCTGTATTTTTTAATGTATGTTACTCGATATCTCAGCCAAATATGGACTGATTTTCAAGATTCATTTTGTATCCGATGGAGCTTATTCCAAGAGTTGTCCCATATAAATTTGGTCACGATCGAATAAATTTCGAAGTTGGTACGTTAAGTTTTTGAACTTCATCATCATCAGCCACAGAACGTCCACTACTGGACATAGGCCTCCCCCAAAGAATTCCGGATCGACCTGTTGGAAGCTACCTGCATCTAGCGACTTCCTGCTACCTTTATTTTTACCTTTTTAAACCTATTTAATATATTATTAGATTTTAGATTATATTATATAGAATGCCGACTGCCTCGGTGGCGTGGTGGTATTTCGGTACGACTACGGTTCTGAGGTCTCGGGTTCGATCCCCGAGTCGGGCAAAGTGATATTGGATTTTTCCATATCAGCCCGGAGTCTGGAATTTGTGCCCGATATGGCGATAGGCTCGCCTCCTATCACATCTGGGACGGAACTAAGCTCGGCGAAATGTGGGTGTTCTAGTTCGCTAGTACGCCTCTGCCTACCCCTTGCGGGATACAGGCGTGAGCTTATGTTGTATGTATATAGAATGCTAGGTTAGGCCACTTGTGCTGGTGGTATAAAATCGCCTCTTCAATGGCCGCATGGGCGACACATCAGTACTTTAATGGATATTTTGCGTGTCCGTTCGCGGAAGTCGCTCCGAGTTGGGACAAATGTGTTCGGTCACGCCCCATTGGCGCGAAACACTCGACTACTAAAGGTGGTATTTTGGGCTTGAAACGCTCTGATTTTCCAAGTACCCAATGTTCGAGAATGAAGACTAATGTTTGCCCACGGATTTGGTTGTGGATGTAACTAGATTAGTCTTTTAAGTTTCTGGACAAAAAATAATTAATGGATATAATACAGACAAAAATAATCATAAAAAATCAGTGCACATTTGCTAGAAATGTCATCTATAAACATATAAATCAAATTGGAGTGTCTGTTTGTAATATTGAAATAACCATTTTTTACTACATGTATACGGTATATACACCAAAATAACATTTTTTACAATTTTTGTCTGTCTGTCTGTTTGTTCCGGCTAATCTCTGAAATGGCTGGACTGATTTTGACGGGACTTTTATTGGCAGGTAGCTGATGTAATAAGGAGTAACTTAGGCTACGTTTATTTAAGACATAATAAAAAAACTAAAAAAATTATAGAATCGACTGTTAGGCGGAACGAAGTTCGCCGGGTCAGCTAGTGTTATATAAAAAAATATCGGACTGACTTCAAATGTATCCGATCGAGACCAAATTTATATGGGACCACCCTTGAAATAAGCTCTATCGAACACAAAAAGAATCTTGTAAATCGGTCCACATTTGGCGGAGATATCGCGTAACATACATAAAAAATACAGACGAATTGAGGACCTTCTCCTTTTTGGAAGTCGGTAGAAAAGTCTTCCAACCAGTGTACGTATTTTTCTACCACTAAAACAAACTGACAAGCAAACATCTCATTTGTAGAGTTCATTTCAAGCGTAGTTCGAGATGATTAGTTATTCAATTACCCGTTCTCAGAAGGGGATATCTAGGGCGCCCATAACATTCATAAATTGCAACTATATTTCTTCAATTACTGGATCTATTTAAAACACTTCTAGGTAGACTTAAAGGAAGTTTAAAAGTCATTCGATGAGTGAAATTTCCGAGGGTTCAAAGTACTAACCACTTCCTCAATCTTCATTCTTTTCTTTTAAAGTTGTGATCGGATCCATATTTTTTTGTAATATTCGGTGTCTATGGACGGTGGAGATCACGTGCATGCCCAACTTTTCGTTTGCCAACTTCTGACATTTTCATCATCATTCAGACATCCACTACTGGATATAGGCCTCCACCAAAGATTTCCGGACCGAAATTTGGGAGCGGCCTGATATTTTACTCTCCCAAAATCCATTTGAAATTTTATGTCTTTTCATGGAAACCTTCATAACTGAATGTTTAGTTTATTGAGGTTAGTCGACTGATACATCTATATTCTATTCAAATGATGCTTTCTAGTGCGGTCGAGAGAAGGTACTTTTTTATATTCCAATCTGTAACAGTTTTTTAGATATTTTTTTTCCCCATATGTCATCATAAATTACAGTTTTCAGGGTTTTGGCATTATTATGCTTTACACTGATATCCAATATCAATGTTTGGTGAACTATCGACTTAATTTTTCTCTTTAAGTATTTTTTAAGATTTCCTTGTATATATTGACAATCTTCTCTCTTTTTTATTATTTTTCGTAAAAACTTAGCCAAATCATTTCTGCAATATGCTTGAAAAAGAGTGTTGCGCCGACCCCACATTAAAGTGGGATAAGGTGAGATAGAAAGAAAGAAAAGCAGTAAACAATTTAAAGCTGTTATGATCTATACTCCAAACACCAAGAATTTATTATCTACAAGTTCTGTACAATCAACCATAATATCACCATAAATTCAGTGTAATTTGCCACTTATAACGATATAGTATGGCGTGGGCATCAATGGCGATACTAAGTTCAAAGGAGACTATAACACCATAACAGTAATATTCCGTAATATCTAGGGTGCTCCAATGGTCCTCAAACATCATCGCCCCCGAATGTGATATTGAAAGCGCCAAAAGCATCTGCCTCGGTGGTGTGGTGGTATTGCTCGCGCGGTACGACTATCGTCTTGGGGTTTGATTCTCGGGTCGGGCAAAGTGATATTGGAGTTTTTCTACTCAGTATTAGCCCAGAGTCTAGTTTTGTTACATTAGGTCACGCCTGTAGACTACCTGTAGTAGGGTGCCTGTGTGTAGGGTAGACAGAGGCGAACTAGGTAACTAGAAGCAGCATTTGAGCAAAATAAACTAAACATGCTGTAAATAGCCGCAAATAACAGTATCAAATCTGCCATACACATTGTATGGCAGATTTGATACTATTCTTTGCGGCCATCGTGTTATGAAGGTATTCATGAAATGATTAAAATTCCAAATGGATTTTGGGAGGGTACAATATCAGAAGTTACGAATAGTTATAGATGATCGTGATCTCCACCGTCCATAGACAACGAAGATTACAAAAAATATGCATTCACAAGCTTAAATGAAAATAATAACATAACATAAGCTCACGCCTGTATCCCCGAAAGTGTAGGCAGAGGCGCACTAGTCAACTAGGGGTAGTACACTCACATTTCTCCGAGCTAATTTCCGTCCCAGATATGGTTGGGCGCCTATCTCCATATCGGGCATAAAATCCAGACTCCGGGCTGATACTGAATTTGAAAAAATACAATATCCCTCGGCCCGGGGATTAAAACTGAGACCTCAGGACGGTAGTCGTACTGAAATGCAACCACGCCACCGAGGCAATGTTTCAGGAATTTGTATGGCAATATTCTCGCCATACCACATCTCGGACGGAAGAGCTTGGCGAAATGTGGGTGCATCAATATAATATACCCTAGATGCACAGTTCTTTGCAAATATCCTCTTAAAAAGTGGTTCTAATTCAATCAACACAAATATAACCCTATGCACGTGTTATAAAGTAGCTTTTTAATTGACATGAGCAAGCGTTCTTTAATTTGAATTTTGAAATTTATAATTCTATCGGCGTCCGACTGTAGGCGAAAGAAGTGCTTAAGCACTCCTTTGCTGTCCCATTTTTCGAGCGTCAACTGTGCATCTAGGTAAATAATATATCGATGTGTGGGTGTTCTAGTTGGCTAGTGTGTCTCTGCCTTCTCCTTCGGGGGTACAGGCGTGAGCTTATGTATGTATTTAAAAGGATACTACGAAAGTTTGAGAACCACATTAACTAAAAACCGTTTAATTTAACGGTGTTAATAAACATTCGCAACAAAGCTATGTTATTTACAACTAAGGATATATTGGAAAGCAATTTTGCAAATCTCGGTGTCTGCTATTGTAGAATTAGATTTCATCTTGTCTAATTTATTTGCGAAACGCTAATGCCGAGAGAAATTCATTGTTAGTGCGTTTAATGGTAACTATTTATGTTTCATAAGGGTTGTCAGGCAGAGGCGCACTACCCAACTAGAACACCCACATTTCGCCGAGCTTAGTTCCGTCCCAGATGTGATAGAGGGCGAGCCGATAGGCTGGCGATAGCCATATCGGGCACAAATTCCAGACTCCGGGCTGATATGGAAAAATCCAATATCACTTTGCCCGGCCCGGGGATCGAACCCGAGACCTCAGAACCGTAGTATAATATATAACTGCTTTTATAGTTGGACTGCTCTATCAATCACATCTGAACAAGAGTGAACATTTCCTGCAACATTTCAATTAATTTCCCGCATTACTAGGTGTAATTAAAACCGATGTTTCATTATGTTAATGAGTCATTAACATTTCAAAGCTGTATCAGATCTAGACTATGAACACCCGTTTAGTAGCTCTAGATATCCTGAGATGTCTTTGATTACTGTGCGTTTACATTTTAATGGAATTTGTCGTGCACATGCCTATAGAACGTGACTTTCATACCCGAAAAGCAAAATAAGTTTGAGTGGTAGTGCCACGCTGTAGACAGTTACGTCTACAGCACGAATAAGTCGGCTCGACCGGTTTGATACCACTGTCTCACAGAAAACCGGCGTAAAGTGGCAGCTCGCTGTCGCGTTTCGTTCGATGAGTGAGATATACGGTGGCCCAATTACCCCCTCCCTTTCCCTATTACTCCTCTCCTCCCCTATTCTTTTGAATGAAATGTATTCGATCGTGACTTTTAGAACTACCCATGGAATAAGCTATTTTAAACATAAATGATAAATACACCCAACAGTCACACACCTAGTCCTGACCCCAGACTAGGTATAACTTGTATCGTGAACAGAGACTATGAGAGACGCCCGGTCTCACAACACCCAGACCTGAAACAAATATCTGCGGGCCACACAAACATTTGTCTCTATAAATCGAACCTGCGGCCTCTCGCTTCACAGCCGGCTACTCGCCCACTGCGCCACGGAGGCAGTCTCATAGAATAATCACAAGTTTAAATACTTTATGGACTGACTGCAAAATTCGTGACCAAATATATATGGGACCTTGAAATAAGCTCTATTGAATACAAAAAGTATTTTAACAAACGGCCCACATTCGGCGGAGATATCGCGTAACATACATAAAAAATACTGATGAATTGAGGACCTTCTTTTTGGAAGTAGGTCGAAAATGTATACAGACTAACCTTCTCTTTTTGAAGCCTATTAATAAATACCCGGGTAATTAATTAAAAATCCCATCGGCTTCCTTTTTGTAAATTTTCACCCTTCGCCACTATTAACCCATTTAAACCCAATCCGTATACACCAGCTATTCACCTAACCGCTGAATACTCATACATTAAAGTTGCCTTATGTCGTTTAAGGCCCCCTTATCTGTCCAAATTGTATGGCGAAAAACAATGTAAGAAGCCGTTATAGTTGAGTAGCGTTCCAGTATGCGGGCGTAAGTACTCCAATTCAAAGAAGACACGGAGAAAACTCATATAAACTGTATTTATCATTATGAGAATCTAAACGCGCCTTATATATTCATTAGTGGATATTTGTGTTAATTTTATAAACATAACGTAAGTCCACTTGCCTGCCTGACATACCTTCTAACCATTACGCGTGAAGGTATGCGAAGATAAGCTCTAATACTACTTTCTCTCGTATAGTCTTCTATGTTTATTAAATTCATTTAACTGTGGCCAATGGCGTGCGGTCCATACCGACAAAGAGACACTGTCTATCCCAAGCTCCTGATAATTTTCCAATTTAAGAAAAAAGTCACAATTAAAAGCAGATACTTTTTTAAATCTTTTAAAATTACTGCCTCAACTTATATTTTAAGTCGATACGGCGATGATGACTGATGTGACGTGACGGTGATGCAAGAATTGATAACTGTATTGTGAAAGAAAGAAAGACAATTTTTATTTAGTTTTTCTACGACAGACACAAAAAAGAACTGAATAACCAAAATGGAATCAACTCAGCATAAAGCTGGAGCGAGTACGCTACAGCGCTGATTTTCAGCTGAACCCATAATTGTGCAAGATTTTTTGTCTACCCTAATAAGAGTGCTTGTTGCACGCCCCTGACTGTTGGATACTAAACAAACTGAAATATCATTTGTATTGAGTGGGGTCAGCGCAACACACCTTTTAAGTATGTTACAGAAAGGATTCGGCTTAGTTTTTACCAACAAACGGCTGACGGACATCTTTATTGCGAAAGTATGACTATTAGGCTATAATTAAAAAAACGAGTGCATCTCGGAACGCTCGACAGAAGTGATAAACTAATCTAAGTTGAACGATTTAATGTTTGAATTGTTTAACTTGAGAAAAGCTTAAGTTATTACTTAAACATATGTATTTTATTAATATGATAAGACGCCAGACACGATGACGCCGTAACGCGTTACGTTACGAAGCGGTTTACCCTCCCATAAGTTGTCACTTCAAAAAAAGTTTTCTATCACTTCAATAATAAAAATTATATCAGTCCAACCCGTAACCACGAAGACTGCAAAGCCTTCGAAACGTCGGGAATAATAAAAAATAAAACCAAATCGTGATAGAATCCGTAAAAATAGTTTTATTTCAATAATAAAAATAAGCTTAACAAACCATGGATACGTTTTTAATTACATCTGCCTACTTTTTAGCGTGATGCTAGTATAAAATCCTTGTATAAACTGATTCGCAACACTAAAACTGATATATTTCTCTACTTATAAGGAGAGCCATTAGATTCAACGCCTAATGGCTCTAAACGTTATTAGTACAATTTGCTATCAATTATAATATTGAACGGGAGAGTCCTGATAGTAAATTACGCCTACTCATCATTCATCAATGAGATCATGTTCTTCCTTATTTAATCATCTACTAGGGGTTTTCGATCTTAACTCGATTACAAATTGATTGTAATCGTTTTTGGATCGAGATTAAATAATGTTGCTGTTAAATATTCTTTGTGTTAGAATTTGGGATTTTGAAATAACATTATTTTTATTTATTCAAGCTTTATCTACAAAACTGTATAAAGGTGGACTTAATGTCAAAGGCATTATCTACCAGTCTACCTAAGGTGATGCAGAGACAAAACGATGTGGGTGTATATAAAATATAAATAGAGGTATATAAATAAGACGGAACCTGACAATTAATACAACAATACATAATGATCTATTCACGTATTTAAAAAAATGTTTTAAATCGCATTTACTGTAACAAATTCATTTTAATAACAAATTAATAAATTATAGTGATAGTGCAATGTGTAGAACACACGAACAAAGTGTTTTTGATTTACCAGACTCTAAAAAGTGCTAAAGATATTCTTAATTTAATTGAACTATTACGTAGAAAATTAAGTTAGATAAGGTTACTTAGTGTTCCATAGGCTAGATCGTAATTAATTATAAAGAACTTCGTTTGTTCGGTTATAAAGAATTTTGATGTACGAGTTGTCCACGATTGTATTGTCGCTGCCCAAAAATTTTTCACATATTTACCTCACGTAGGTAAATATGTGAAAAAGCTATTAAACCAATCGGTATTTTATAACGACACACAAAATATGCTCGCTATGTAATTTAAACCGATAGAATTAACACTATTAAATACAGCGGAGTCGCTTTACTTTCAAATAGTATTAAAGAAACTTAACTAAGATTCTCATAGATTCCATCCAATTAAAAAACACTAAGTAATAAAATCTTAACTTTCAAAGCAACCTTAAAACAAATTTGTACAGTCAATCTATTCTACAAGCTTCATTATTCGGCTGATATTAAAAAAATCCACTCCGAATTTTGATGACAATCTGACATGTCATTAAAATAAACATGGGTGACATATGGCACATGACATCAGAGTGACATCGTTAACATCTCAATTAACATAAAATTAATGTTCACTTGAAGTCCGGAAACTCGTAGTTCTCGATAATTAATCGAGATCGCTTATGATTCGAGTTGTGCCACTTGTGCAACGATCCCGTAGTTGTGTTTAATGTGGGGTGAAATTAAAAGTAAAAAATATATTTATGTATCCATCAATACCAATCACATAACCATTTAAAATTGTTTGAAATGTCCAACATATTCATACATAACATACATAAGCTCACGCCTGTATCCCCGAAGGGGTAGGCAGAGGCGCACTAGCGAACTAGAACACCCACATTTCGCCGAGCTTAGTTCAGGCCCAGATGTGATAGGGGGCGAGCCTATCGCCATATCGGGCATAAATTCCAGACTCCTGGCTGATATGGAAAAATCCAATATCACTGCCCGACCCGGGGATCGAACCCGAGACCTCAGAACCGTAGTCGTACCGAAATACCACCACGCCATCGAGGCAGTCCAACATATTATCTTAATTTATTATTTTTTTATTTTAAGAAAAATATTATTTTATAATAACCGGATACACCGTTATTTTTAGTATCCATCTTTAAATTAGGAAATAATGGCTAATAATAAGAGATAATAATGTCATAGAACAAACACCCTGATAATACAACATAATAACCAATAAACATATTTTTTTTATTAATATTTCTATTTGAAATTAAACTGTCCGACAGGTGATTATGAGGGCTACAGTACTAGTACTAGTAGTACTAGTACAGCTTTCGAAACGTCGCGTCGGGATTAAAAATAAAAAATCAAGTCGCAAAAAATACCCAAAAAGTTTTATTTCAATAAATCGATATTTATTCGATCGATATTTCGGAACTATCACGTGTGTAGATTTTATTTATTAAATAAATATACTCTCCTTCCATCTTAGTAACTCGAGTATCCTTAATTCGTAATTAAATTCGAGTACAGTTAGTAATTGTTGAGTAATGCAATCTGGTAGGCAGTTAATGGGCCGACTCACTAAGATGGTGCTTAGATACCATTGCACCCGGATTGCAATTAAATTGTACTCGCATCTCTAGTTTGTCTTGTCTTACACAATTTTGAACTAAAGTAAATTGACTGCCTCGGTGGCGTGGTTGTATTTCGGTACTACCGTCCTGAGGTCTCGGTTTCGATCCCCGGGTCGGGCAAAATGATACTAGATTTTTCCATATTAGCTCGGAATCTGGAATTTGTGCCCGATATGGCGATAGGCTCGCCCCCTATCACTTCTGGGACGGAACTAAGCTCGGCGAAATGTGGGTGTACTAGTTCGCTGGTGCACCTCTGCCTACCTCTTCGGGGATACAGGCGTGAGCTTATGCTTAACATAATGTTATGTAAATTGAACTCCATTTGCCAGAGATACAAAAACACCCACGAATTTAAGATTTATTATTTTAAATATATTATAGATTGCCTGTGGCCCGCGACTCCGTACGCGTGGTAATTTATTTTCCGGGATATTTTTTTCTGAAATAAAAGTAGTTAAGTTAGTCCTTATAACATTAGCTATCTGTCAGTTAAAGTCCCGTCAAAATCGGTCCAGCCCACATAGATTAGCTGGAACAGACAAATTATTAAAAATGTTTTTTCATATAAGTACCGTATATACTTTCATAGGTATTTAGTGAAAAGCTGTTAATTTAAAATTACAAACAGACGCTTCAATTTCATTTATTGGTATATATATAGATAATAATTAGATTGTAGAAAGTAGGTATGCATTTCTTGCCTGAGACATTGGCTGAATAAAGTTTTTCTTTGTTTCCTAAAAATCTGTTAAAATGTATACGCTTAAAGATGAATCTAAGGGCCATTTGCAGCTCCACGATTAATGTCTATTTATACCAAATCTCGATTTAAAAATAGGAGTTAGCTGTAAGATAAAAGAAGTTTAGGTTTAACTCTAGTAATAGCGCTGCCAACCACTTAATTCTAATCAATGTGTAACTTAAAGTTACTTTAAAGTACAGTTCCGCCTCCCGCTGTTAACTTACGACTCCACGTAACTTAACAAACATAATGGTTGGTTAGCTAATGTACGTCCCGCGGCGCCGCCTGCCATTTTTTGCTTTACGACCAGCTACCACACGTCAAACTATTCAAATTCTGTGTGTTTTTCTGCGCAATGATGTACGGATACCATTTCCCATTTATTATTAGATGTATCGCGTAATGCATTATTTAACGTTTGTTGTGACTAGTACGTGGATAAAATCTTTCTTTCTAACTGCTCTTATCCCACCTTAATGGGGTCGGCACACTCTTTTTCAAGCATTTTGCAGAAATGATTTGGCTTCGTTTTTACGACCGGCTGCCTGCTTGATTTGGTTTTTCAATTTAGTATCATAATATGGGTGTTCTAGTTCGCTAGTCCGCCTCTGTCTTCCTCCTTTGGGATACAGGCGTAAGCTTAAATGTACATTTCATTAAACTCAAAAAAGGATGAATACATACACACACACTCGCGCCTGCATCCCATCTCATCATCCATTTTAGGCAGAGGCAATTTAGTGCAAGCTACGATCCCTGACACACCTCTTTTGCCTAAGGATTAATAATAGACAAAATCAATTTCAAGCCTTCACTCATGTCAAAACAAATTAAGATATACTTTTTATTTTTTTTTATTTTTTTTTATTTTATTTTTTTTTTTGTCGCGGGGAAAGCGTTTTACCGCTACCGCCACGTCTGGGGGGAGACGTGTCGGTTATGTCGGGTTCGCCGGTCTTACGACCCAACGTTGAGCCGCCCGGGAGAGATGGAAATCATCCGAGCGACCGTTGGGCCGAGTCCCTAATACTATGTACACCCTACACCGACAATACCGACTAAAACCCCGCGGTGGCCCTCTTCGGCGCATTGGAACGGCCCCGGGTTTCCCTAGGCGAGAAGCGCCCAGGCTTCAACCGGGACCGTCCCTGCGCGGTGCCGCCATGCGGCCCGTCTCCATTGTGGGGGGCTCATAAGCCCCCGCCGCCGAAGGACGCCCTCGGCGTCAACGACAACACGAGGCCAACCACCCGTGCTGCCGTCCATCTCGGGGTCGCATGTACAAAAGTACTAAACGGGGCGCTACAACAGCCCCCTGCTGCGCGCCCGCGACCCCCGATGGCCCCTATAAGTCGCCTCTTACGACGGGCAGGGGATACCGTGGTGGAATTCTCCAAACGCCCCCGACCACAGGGCGGAAATTAAGATATACCTGCAAAGTGCAAATGAACTTGATTTATTTATAAACTCGTATTAGAAACTGTCGCGTGGCTATCTTTCAGTGTCTATCCATAGATTAAATGCTTAACGAAACTTATTTGACGCCAATCTTCGGATGGAAGTTATTTGAGCGAATATTATACGAGATTATAGGATTAAATTCAAAGTTGTGCCTCGCGACGGCACGGCACATGCCATGTCTGTCGCCTTCTTGTCTGATAATATAATTTAACATTGAATTGAGAGCTACAATATGATATTTAAATGTAAGGAAATTAAAGTAAGAAACTCAAGTATGTTTATAGACACCGAGACTTTGCGATATGCTTTCAGGCTTATAAACTCAAGAGATTTTAGCTACTTCAGCATAAGTGAATTTTAAATCAATAATTAAATTTCAACATGAAAGTTTTACTCTACGAAGCCATATATTTAAGTTTACACATTGCACGTTTTTGATTCATCAACGGGAATCAAAAGATATATGTGAAAAAAAAAACTTAAAAAACAATAAATTTTTTTAAGTAGAATCTTGTATCGTGTCTATCCATTTGAAATTAAAATATAATAATTTAACTTGTTCATTTGCCGCCTGTTCTATAAAATGAACTATACAATCAAAATTAATCAATGGCGCTCAAAGTTCCCATTACATAGTCATGAGGCTTGGCGTAGCGTGTTAACTATGTGCTACAAAGTGTACAGTAATTGAATCCTTGTAGATAAATATACTGAGAGGAACGCAACATTAATATGAATTAAAATAGGGCTCGAAGCGAACTGGGATCTTAAAATATAAAAGTTAGAACAAGGATTTACTTTTATGATGATGGATTAGAAATAAAACTTAAATGTCTCTTAAAACCATTATAAAATCCACTGAATAGAATCAATTACATTAGTGTAGAAAAACCGTGCCAATGTGACATGAATAAAGCAGGGTTTATCTGGATTTTAGACATAGTACTTTTCAAGATTTTCATATCAGCGTTTTTAAGCTGAAAGTTGTAGGGTTCCTGGTATTCAAATTTGAGGTTTATGGTTCAATAAAGCAATTCTACCGTATTCTCAGCGTGATTGATATGTGTACTCATTAATTACAACTCTAGTACTAATAGTCACTGAGATAAACCGCGGTCAAACAAACAGACAGACGGACGGACAGAAATAATCTCGACGATTGTTTAGCACTTGTTGCACTTCTGCCTACCTTAAGAGATGTAGTGATAGAGCCACGCTGTAGACAGTAACGTCTACAGCACGAATGGGTGGGCTCGACCGGTTTGATACCACTGTCTCACAGAAAACCGACGTAAAGTAGCAGCTTGCGTTCGGTGAGTGAGATTTCCGGTGGACCATTCCCCCCCTCCCTGCCCCAATCCCTTTTCCTTCAACTTCCATTACCTCCTTTTAGGTTGGAAACGCACTCATGATTATTTATGTTTCTGAGGTGTCTATGGGCGGTGGTGATCACTTACCATCAGGTGACCCATCTGCTCGTTTGCCAGTCTCTGCTATAAAAAAAATATAGGCGTAAAACTATACTTTTCATCGCTAACAATTCAAGCGTACGATTGCATATAAACTAAACATGACTATTAATCCCATATCCAAAGCCATTTCCGTCTGCTCAATTCCCCTGTCGCATTAACTGCTAAGTTATTAACAAATCAGTTAAACTGTCTCTCTGTTAAGTGTGATTTCACCATAGAGATAATATCAGAAGAGATAACTGTCATAGCGCTCTTCAAAGTGATGCGTGGAAATGAGATGGAAATTATTATGATTCTCTCTATCTTTGATACGTGACACCTGTGCATATTTAGAGAATTCAACATGTCCACAACAACTTACTTACTTGACAGCCTCCGTGGCGCATAACTGGCTGTGAATCTATCGTTCAATTCCGTTCAATTGAGTGACCCACAGAAAATCGTTTCGGGTCTCAAAAAACAAACTCGTATCTTAGTGTGAAATCAGGACTATTTGTGTGACTGTTGGCTGTATTTATTTATTTATTTATTTACAGCAACATCGTTTAGACGCGGAATCAAGTAAAAAATCTAAAGTAGAGAAGTTATAATGTTAACATCGTAAAGTAACGTAGAATGTAGAAGTAATTAACTTTCTACTATATGCTTACTCTATGTGTATTATCTCTTTGGGTTTAACTTAATGTCGGTGGATTATGACGTTTTGTTTGTCGGCGAACTCCAAATACGACGATGTTATTAACTGCTTTGACGTTTGCCGTTAGTTGCTTAAGGCAGGATAGGATTTGTTAACTAGATCCCAGGTCTATTGCTGTTGGTTTGGATTGCTATTGATCTTAGTTATAGTATGCAACTTTCAAATCCAAAATCTCTACTATATTATTTACTAATATATTGTGTGTAAGGATCCTGCTCGAAGGACCATTTTTATTTTTTATGCTTAATATACACAATATTTAATACTCTTGTACACTAACCAGGTATAATGAAGAAGCACAATTTCTCGAAGATTGACAAATATTGGATCTTCCTTATTAGCATTTGCAAGGTTAATTTTTTTATAAAAAAATGTAAATGCCTTCCATCACCTTGTACCAATATTATTACAATATTACTAATACGAGTTAGTTTTAAAACTACTTACTTCTCGAAAATGATGTTTGTTTTTGATTTGTCCGAAAATGTTTTATATCAGTTCGTTTCGTTTAGTATCGTTACGTTTCCGCAAGTGGCTCTGTTAGTCATATGTACGGAGAAAACGAAAACTAGTTGTATTGCGTGCACGGTACGGTCTGAGGTCTCGGGTTTGATCCCTGGGTCGGGTAACATGATATTGGGTTCTTCTTCTTCAGCGGCCCGAGCAGAAAAATATCTGGCAATCGTAAGCGTATTCGATCTCGCTGCGCACTGATGACATTTGATTAATTTTTCACAGACGCGCATATATTTACGATTGCCAGGAATTTTCCTTCTTGGGCCGCAGACCGGGATCTGGAATTAGGCTCAAAACAGTGATAGGGTCGCCCCCTATCATATCTGGAACAAAAATAAGCGAAAGGTGTTCTATGTAGTTCTCTAGTTCGACGTGCCTACCACTTCGGAGATACAGGCGTGAGCTTATGTATGTAGAGGCGACAACAGTGGTGACGTCACGGATGCTAATACGTAGCTAATAGGGCGCGGTCCGGCTGCCGGTTAAAATTATCTCCTGAGTGCGCCCACTTGAGACCACTCAGCACCTCTACGCCCTTACGAGCAATGTGTCTTGATACTTTAATCCTTATTTTATTAAGAGATAATTGGAAAATGCTTTTGCCTTTAGACACGAAATGTTAACGATTTTAAGTGATTATCTTTTCAAGTTTAGCTTTAATCTCTGGCAAATTAAAATTGTGGTTTCGTAATATTATTCTAAAAATTATTTCAGATCGTAATTTTTATTATTCATTCATTAGTGAAGTTGCAAAGTTGAAGTTGAAAAATCGCTTGCTATAATGGTGAAGGAAAACATCGTGAGGAAACCTGCATACCCGAGAATTTCTCCACAAGAAATTCGAAGGTATGTCAAGTCTACCAACCCGCATTAGGACAGCGTGGTAGACGCAGGCTTAACCCCTCTCGTTAGTAGAGGAAGCCCGTGCCCGAGCAGTGGGACAGTAATATTACAGGGCTAAAATTATTAGTGAAGTTAGTGTTCTAGCTCCTTACTTTTGGTATTCTTAAGAACTCGTTATTTTATTCCATGTATTTTCATAATAGTCTATTAGATTATGCCCTCTCTGAGGAAAATCTCCCATATAAAATTAATAAATGAAATACATAAGGTAATATAATATTATTAAAGTATCAAGACATCCAAGCCAACCTATTGCGCCCGCGCACACGCGCGTGCCTCTAATATAAACTACGGAACCGTCTAAATTAAATAATTCATAAATTAATTATAGACAGTAAACACAAACGTTGCTACCCGTTGCTACCAGTTTCTACCAGTTGCTACCAATTAATAACGTACCACGCTGAAAGGAACAAATAGCTACCACGATAAGAGTTGTCGTTGTTTTATGACAGTTGTGGGGTGGACAGGATGGCGGAAGTTTTGAATAATCCTAATATAGGCTTAGACGAGGCTTAATAATCACAGTGTGTTTGGTGTAGAGCAGTGGCGAAGAATGAAAATTTTCTAACGGGAAGCCGGTGAAATATCACTATTAATAACATAACATAACATAACATAACATAAGCTCATGCCTGTACCCCCGAAGGGGTGGGCAGAGGCGCACTAGCGAACTAGAACACCCACATTTCGCCGAGCTTAGTTCCGTCCCAGATGTGATAGGGGGCGAGCCTATCGCCATATGGGGCACAAATTCCAGACTCCGGGCTGATATGGAAAAATCCAATATCACTTTGCCCGACCAAAAACTATTAATTTAGTAATTAATAGTGATATTTCATCGGCTTCCCGTGATGATTTAATGGAAGTAATTAAAAGTTGCCTTCTTGGTCTAGTGGCAGCACATATAGGCTGTGGACCGGGAGGTCGTGGGTTTGATTCCCAGGTCGGGCAAAGCGAATTTTCTAATTTAATTTGCCCGGGACTGGATCCCTCACAGGGGGTTGACGTCAGGCCGGCAACCGGCCGTGAATACTTAGCTAAATCCTTTCTGCAACATGCTTGAAAAAATGTGTTGCGCCGACCCCACATTAAGGTGGGATGAGGACAGGTAGAAATAAAGAAAGTAGGTATCCTGTGGCTGATGGCTTTATATTATTCCTTACAAATAAACTCATAAAATCACTGCCGATGAATCTGGATAGTTCTGCACTTGAATCCTACTTATCTCGGTCAATACCGGAATAGCCACGACCTAGAGAAACTAAAATCATGAAATAGCACTCAATTCGAGTAACGTCTTGTTAACGCTAAAATAACAGATTTAACATTGAATACCACTAAGCTTTACCATTATATCGAAATAGCACTTAAACCGATAACCTAATATAACAAGTTAACCACCGTTAACTTGTTGTCGGAACGCTATTTACATTTGTGTAATAATAACACACGTTTCTAGGGATTGCTTACAATAAAATAACAATTTCGCGGTAAAACTGCGGCGATTGTAAGCAAAGGTAATTAGTGACGTGGCCATTTTGAAATGTGTAGGGAATGATTCGATTATTAAATATTTCGTATTATCTCGATTATAACCATTAGTAATTAATAATACATTCTAAATACCACGGAGTGTTGGTGGGGATGAAGACTAGTTACATATTAGTACAATAATTCGATTATTCATAATCGATTATTTAATTATAAAAAAAAACAAAAAAGGATCGTGATAAGTCTTTTCCTATGCAAAAAATTGTTACTTTGAAATGCAATTCACCGCTTTCTCATCAGCTCAACGGTAAAAATCAGTGTATGCAAGCAAAAGCAATGATATTTTAAAAATAAAGCTGTTTTCCATACATATTCGCTTGACGCCCGTATCTCATGGTATAAGCGCACTCAACATTATTTTGTTAAGCATGTCGAGTGCTCCTCATATCTCGGTCGAATGTCATCAAGTTATGCCAAAACAAGTACAGATTATTATATATTTAATGCAATCTTTACTATTTTTAAATGGCTTAAACGGTCGTAAATAATTACTTTTGCATAACATAAGCTCACGCCTGTATCCCCGAAGGAGTAGGCAGAGGTGCACTAGCGAACACCCACATTTAACCTTTCCCATATGTGATAGGGGTTGAGCTTATCGCCATATTGGGCACAAATACTCGGGCTGATACTGCAAAATCCAATATCACTTTACCCGACCCGGGGATCGAACCCGAGACCCCAGGACGTTAGTCGTACCGCGCAGACAATACCACTACGCCGCGCCACCGAGGCAGTCATGATTACTTTTCCAATGTTTAATTATCATGTTTTCATAAATAAAATGTATTTCAAATTTTATCAACTCAATATAAATCGATCATATAATTTATTTTGCTAAATATATAACATTAATGGTGAATCACTAGCGTTACTTTTCGTTTTGTCCACTTTTTTAAATTTATCGATGATCGAAATGCATAGATTAAATCGAATTATCTTTCATAAATTATATTTATGTTATTGATGATTGATTTGTTGATCGTAAAAGTGACGGTTATTCATACAAAAAGCAATTCGATTTTTATTGACGATAATTTTTATATTATAGAGTTACACATGTTATCGATTTTATGCTGTGTGGGATTCTTAAATCATCGATAATAATTAATATTTTTGAAGCACGTGGGAAGACGTTACTTGTCTGTATTTTTTTAAATTAATTGCGAGAGGAGCCTGATCTTGAGTGGTAGAGCCACGCTGTAGACAGTAACGTCTACGACACGAATGGGCCAGTTCGACCGGTTTGATACCAATGTCTCACAGAAAACCGACATAAAGTGGCAACTTGCTGTTGCGTTTTGTTTGGTGAGTGAGATTTCCGGTAGCCCATCTCCCTTTAGGTTGGTAACGCACCCATGATTATTTGTATCTTGGGTGTCTATGGGCGGCAGAGATCACTTAGCATCAGGTGACCCGTCTGCTTGTTTGCCGCCATATCGGGCACAAATTCCAGACTCCGAGCTGATACTGAAAAATCTAATATAACTTTGCCCGACTCGGGGATCGAACCCGAGACCTCACCACGATAGCCGTACCGAAATACGACTAAACTACCGAGGCAGTCGACAGTACAATATATTTATAACCAGAAACCCGCGTACCAAGTGTGATAACAAGACAACAATAATCTAGCGACATTCATTTAATACAGGATTTAAGGACACATAATGCGACAATGATTCGGGATTAATTTACCACGCGTAGGGTTGCCTAAATATTAAAAAGCTAAAACAAATTAAAAATATTCATATTATTCTCTAAAGCTGTGTTTGTTGGTTTTTAAGTGATGTGGTTTAATGCATCAAACTGCAGTGAAGATGGACAGTATTATGTGGAAACTTTTGAACCGGTGATCTTTGATGAATTTTGCTTGGTGCGTGAAAGTCATCTGAGAGGCACCGCGCTGGAAGGAATTACCGTCATAATCCCAGCAGGGCCTTGAGACCACCCACATCTAGGTCTCATGGTCATTGTACAAACATAATTGCTCTATTTACCTTGGCTGAATCATCGCAAATGCGTGGATACTATTATTTTTAAAAGAAGAAAAAGAAGAATTCCTGTTTACGATTATTCACATCACTAGAAAAAGTTATCCTATAGTCCTACCCAAACGAAGGTATGTAAAGTCTACCTATATCTAGCAATCCTGGTCTGATGGACTAATGATGATCAGGCATGAGCCTCGGTGGTAGATAAGGCCTAATCCCTCTCATTAGTATAGGAGGCCCTTGAAACAATAATATTACAATGATAATATTTACATACATACATGATCTCACGCCTGTATCTCCTAAGGGTTAGCAGAGGTGAGCTAGCGAACTAGAACACTCACATGTTGCCGAGCTTATTGCCGTCCCAAATATAATAGCGGCGAGCCTAAAGCCATATCAGGTACAAAATATACCCCAATATCGCTACCTGACCCGGTGATCGAACCCGAGACCTCAGGACTGTAATCGTACCTATAATACAAATACAACTACACCATCGAATCAATCTAATATTTTTCTATTTCATGTTCGTATACGCTTTCGCACAATCAATCTAATCCAATTTAGTTCCCTAAAATAATTTCTTAATTCAATTTCAAATTCTGTTAATTCAATTCATCGCAACCCTAACCCCTACTCGTTGACAAGTTCATTTAAAATTATACCCGTCGGGCATCTGATAAGCCGCCTCCCTTCATAAATAACAACAATATTACGTATCTGTGGGGTAGATCTTTATTTATTGTGACGTCACGTGTGATATAAAGAGTTATGACGTCTGTGGTTGATCCCCTTGTTAGTTGAAGTGGTATTTGTGTTTTTAGTTCTATATTGGTGAGGGAATCGATGTTCATACAGCCGCAGATTTTCTTCACATTTGATTTGACCTGTGAAAAAAAACTCAATAATAATCACAAGCTTCAATGAATAATCCCAACTCCCTGAATCAACCCTTAAAGTTCTATGGAAAACAAAAAAATGAAAAAAAAAGATCGTATTTCTAGAGACATTGAGTATCTTATGTAGGTATATGAAAATAAAGTTATTGAAGTCGTTTGCAAATACTCATAAAAAAATTGAGGTAAATTAATAATTGTATTCGTCCCTTAAATTATTGTATATTCTAAGCTTGACTTACTTATTTAGTTTTGTATATTAGTCCATATACTTTTCTTTCGTCATTTCGTCATCACACCAGAATTCCCGCCAAAACACATTGTAACTATTTAATTTATTTCACAGAAACAAGGAGATTTCTACAGAAGGATTAAAACAGGCAAAAGCATCTAAATCCACACATCCTTGACACTATGACATTTATATTCTGAACAAGATTCTATTCTGAACCGACTACAATAAAGCAATACGAAATAACAGTTGAGTATCATCGATTTATAAACACCGGCCGTTATCGCGCTAAGGTCAGATGGGAATTTATTGGGCGAAAGGCTTTTACATCGCTACCTTCATATAATGTCTTTGTCGGCTGTAATATACGGACGATTGTGTGGTGTCGGCATAGCAACTTGTTGGCGGGTTATTTCTTGAATGTTGGTACTATGAGATAATATTTATTTTTTAAATTTAGATTTTGTTTTTAGATCGATGTATTTGCTCATCCTAACTGTAAATAAAATATTGAATAATTTCATATTTTTAAATTTTTTTTTTTTATTTTAAAAATGTAAAAAATCTTCTAAAATAAAAAGTTTTATTTTTGATTAAAAATTAGCCAAGTGGCACACATAATAAAAAGATAAGGCCCGTTAATTTTAGAAGGATGGCAGCGAACTTCGCCTAATTCAAAAAATCAAAAAACGTACCAGAACTAAAAGACTAAATATAGCACGACAACACGAAATAACTGCACAAGTTAATTTTTTTGATTTTTTGAAAGCAGAAGAATGAAAGAACAAACAATGTATTATTACTTTGTTAAAGACATGGGGCCTTAGTTATAAAAAAAGATTAAACTGAGCAAATGGCAAAGAATAGCCTGTCCCTTTTATTTTCAAACTATGTAACATAACATAAGCTCACGCCTGTATCCCCGAAGTGGTAGGCAGAGGCGAACTAGGACACCCACATTTCGCCGAGCTTAGTTCCGTCCCAGATGTGATAGGAGGCGAGCCTATGCCATATCGGGCACAAATTCCAGACTCCGGGCTGATATGGAAAAATCCAATATCACTCCAATTTTCAAACTATGTGACACAGGGAAAAAAGTGACAGAATATTCTTAGCCATTTGCTCAGCTAAACTGTTTTTATAAGGCCCATGAGCTTTTACGGCGGCCATCTTGTGTTAATATCAATAATCTACAATCACCAAATTAATTCGATTGGAAAACGTGTCAATCATTACGAAAATAGCTTCGTTAATGACAATACAGAAGTATTGATACCTCATCTATCATGATACGATCGCACAATAAAGCAATATCACTACCGCTTACCTATATTGACAATTAAACATGCGTCATGTATGTTTATATGTCAAAATTATTTAGTAGTTAAAGCAAAAACTCGGCCTGCCTCGGTGGCGTGGTGGTATTTCGGTACGACTACGGTTCTGAGGTCTCGGGTTCGATCCCCGGGTCGGGCAAAGTGATATTGGATTTTTCCATATCAGCCCGGAGTCTGGAATTTGTGCCCGATATGGCGATAGGCTCGCCCCCTTTCACATCTGGGACGGAACTAAGCTCGGCGAAACGTGGGTGTGCTAGTTCGCTAGTGCGCCTCTGCCTACCCCTTTGGGGATACAGGCGTGAGCTTATGTATGTATGTTAAAGCAAAAAGGCTTGATTGTAGATTTTTTTTTATTATTATGACAGCCTTCGTGGCGCAGCGGGCGAGTAGCCGGCTGTGAAATGTGAGGTCGCGGGTTCGATTCCCGCACCGAGACAAATGTCTGTGTGGCCCACAGATATTTGTTTCGGGTCTGGGTGTTGTGAGACCGAAAGTATCTCGTAGTTTCTGATACCCACGATACAGGTTACACCTAGTGTGGGGTCAGGACTATATATTTGACTGTCGGATAAGATTTCCATTATGTTATCTAAAAACTTAAATTAGATGGAAATTGATTCCTTTATTATAAGATAGTATTGGAAGCAAATATAGTAACTGACTTATTACCATAACGAAATAACATAAGCTCACGCCTGTGTCCCCAAAGGGGTAGACAGAGGCGTACTAGCGAACTAGAACACCCACATATTTTCGCCGAGCTTAGTTCTGTCCCAGATGATAGGGAGCGAGCCTATCGCCATATCGGACACAAATTCCTGACTCCGGGTTGATACTGAAAAATCTAATATCACTGCCCGACCCGGGGATCGAACCTGAGACCATAAGACCATAGTCGTACCGCGCACGCAATACCACCATGCCACCAAGAGGCAGACTGACTTGTAAACGTATGTTAAGTAAATTATCTAATTTGCAGAATAAATAATTTGAGTTTGATCAAGTAAAGCTAAAAACATAAATAAAATCTTCTTCAAAAAATAAAATAATAAGTAAAAATCATAACACAAAGTTGCGTGATAAGCCAATATTTATCACTTAATATTTTGAAAGAATAACTTGAAATAATATTGCGGATGACAAATTTACAAGTAAACATCAAGTAAAATAAATCGTCATTTTTAAATTAAGAAAATTCGTCGAGCTAAAGAGGTCTTTGTGAAGTGTCAAATAAATAAATTAAACAAATTCACGAACAAGGTGAAATATGAAAAATGTGAAACCGCGGGATGCACTAGTGTTAATAAACCTGCAAACATGTCGTATAAAATTATCAAAACGATTATTCAAAGGGCATTTTTATTGGTTCGCGATATATGAACGTATTGTGAGATATTATATTGATAAAAGAATCAATTTATACCGATCTGTGCCGGTTATAAATAATGCTCGGTACATACGAGTGGGTTTTATTCGATTCGTTTTTTAATCTATACAAAGTAATTTAAATTATGCATATTATGATCATATCTTATAATAAAAGTTTTATTGGCTTAATTTCCAAATAAAAAAAAATGCTACATTATATTAAAATGCAAATTTGTTTTCATTACGCACGTTTTACACTTGAACCTTTTTATTATTTTATTTTTTTGCAAAACATCCATTACAAACGTAATGAAATTAAAATTGGCCACAATAACAGATAAAAAAGCTTCGAAATTTGAAAATTAAACGGTAATGCACACGTGGCTTTATAGCACTATACTCATAATATTACAAGGGTATACGATATCCTGACTCACATTATATGGCAGGCCGCAGCCTGGTGATCCATTTGATGTTATTTTAGATTTAACAGGATCATTTAACCTCGTAAAGGATGGTACGTCTGGGAAGACGAACGCAAAATTGCGATAAACGCGAAGGATTCTTAAAATAGAAGAAGTTACCCGCTATATTAATATGTAGGTATAACATGTTGATATGTTTAATAGGAGACACCCAGAAACGAGCAGGTGGGTCACCTGATGGTAAGTGATCTCCATCGCCCATAGAGTTCAGTCATAAATGCCCATTGAATCATGGGTGCATTGCCAAACTTGGAGTAGAGAAATATGTATAAGGAAAGATACGAGCATTTGTGCAGAAAATAATTTAAAACATTATGTACGTAAATATGGTATCATTGAAAATTTAGAACTAAGGCAAGGGATCCTTAGTAAGATTTTTGTATCTCGTTTTAGACAAAGCTTTTCTTCGCGGAAGAAAATAAGCGGAAAATATTTGGATTCATATTTCCGTTTGATAACGCACTTTAAAAAAAACAGATAATTTTATTAACTTATTAAAACAACTTTCGTTTTTCTTAAAAAACTTATGTAAAAACGTTCGATTTTTTTAAAAAAACAAAAAGGAAGCGAATTACACATTAATTAAATTTGAAACAATAATTTTTTTATCTCATTTTAGTCTTCAATTCAATTTCCGTTCTCATTCCTCATTTCTTCAGGCGGTTTAACACATTCGTGAATTAAATAGACATTATAATTGAATTTTACAGAAATACCTCAATTTGTATTTACTTGTAATTACTCGTATATAGGGGGGTTACCACCACCTCTTATACCAGTATTATTATAATATTAATTGTACCGATTTGATTCGATTAATTGATAACGATTTCGATAGGAGGTATTCTACCTCCGATTTCACAATCTACTCTCGCTGATTTGCGTTTAATAATATCCAATATTTCTTAAATCTCATTAGTCAACATCTCATTGATTAATAAACAGGATTTTGTAATGAATAGCCCATGGCAATTTCGAATACTAGCTTTAACATCGTTAATAATTCAAGTGTTTTCATTATCTTCTGTGTCTTACACCCGGTTCCAATAAACAATCTCAATTCGAATGTGCTGATAGATTACAAAAATTTGCCAATAAGAACATGACTCCTGTAAATGAGTTGATTTGATTGGTTCATAATGGCGATCTATCTGCACTCAACAATAGCCCGAGCACGAAAAACTAATGTAAATGTATTCGAGTTGGCTGCGCACTGATGGCGTTTAGTTAATATTTCATACAAATTTCATAGACGCGCATCGAGTTCGAATACATTTACGGTTGTCAGAAATTTTCCTGCTCAGGCCGCTATTCGGACTAATAATCTAAGGACGTTCAAAAAAATGTTTGGTTAGAGGCTAGAATAGTTGGTTTTAAGGGATATAGATCATATATTGTAAGAGATAAAAATAATGTAAATTATACCAGAACCTCTTTCTATTATATTCGACCAGCATAGACTTTGTGTTTTACATAGTAGGTGGTCCACATTGGTTGAAAGCGTAATTGTAGTGTGTTTGCTGTGTTAAGTAAAACTAATGTTATTTGAGGAGTTTTTGTATTTTGAATTTAAAATTTAGAATTTGTTTAAAAGGGGTTGAAGATACATAGATATTTAATTTTCTAAAAGGGGATGATGTAGTAACATTGGTTTTAAATAATAAAACGTACTGAAGTAATGCTTGTTACAATTTATTTATTAGAGACAACAAAACGCATTTGACGTACTTTGACACCTCTCTCTTCCCTGTGTAATTTCCCAAGAAGAACACCGGCATAGTGTTAAAATATATATAACATAATATTAAGAAGAGTAAATGTAAACAAATATAATTAAATACACCACGGACTTCGATTTAAGACTTTTATTTAACAATACAGAAATCGTTTATTGAAACCGGTCGTAAAATAACCCGTCTAAAGTTTATACATTCGACTAAACCTAAAAACAATCAAACAGATTTTAAGTAAACCTGATTTTTTCAACTTTTCGTCATACTATTGCCTTGACCTAACCTATTGATATAAGCGCTAAAGAAATATAAAAATAGTCATCAAATTGGTATTTATAAGGTAAGAAGCCTAACATAAAACTTTCAAACATTCTCCTTTTTTAATCGGGGAAAAAAATATAAAACACAACGATAAACATCAATGACTTTTCCGCTTTCATCTACCAATGACATCATTAAGATAGATCAAAAATTTGAACAATTAAAAAGTTAAGAAGCGTAAATAGCCGTCAGCGTGACAGTTGTCACGGGTTCCCGCGAGCCTGTGCCATAGACATCATACTCTGAGATAGCATATGTACGAGTGACTTTTGTCACTTTGACTGTATTGTCACTCTTGACAGGTCTGTAGCTCGAACATGAGTTTTTTGACATTTGTAGATAGCGAATACGTATAATAATGAAAAACGTTAATTCTCTACGTAATCGCTAGAGGCGTTAGGGTGTTTCTTATATAAATATTTTTCGGAGTCGCTAGCGAGAAATGCTAAAAAATCTCATAGTTGAGCTACTGGTCTTGGGACATGTATGGTTACGGTGACATTATGATATGGTAGCTGGGTGTGTTTCGAAATATTTCTATACATTTACAAGAGTGACAATTCACCCGTGTGTACTAGCTCTTAGGCAACTATCATACAGCTCCTTTTTTTCTTTTTTTATTGAGTCACTAAACTCGACAATACACATAATTACATGCAAAGATAAATACTAATGTATATAGTGCACAATGTGTTTGCCCTTCTAGTAGTGAATACAGCATGCCCACAATGATACAGCATACATACTTTAAGAAGCATGTATGTGATGATGATGTTTGGAAAAGACATATAAAATGTCTTTCCTTTCCCTATCTTTATTTCATGATGCATGAGATGTAGTGTAGCCATATTTTAGACAATTCTCCATTTTGACATTTATTATTTACCTCAGATGATCAATAAAATGAGTGATATTAAAGTAAAAGAGCATTACAGGTCGACAGAAAAACTGATAAAGATGTTTGTTTTTAGGTTTTTTGCACTACCCTGCGCTTACTATCTATATGTCACTTTCCAGAGCTCTGATAGAAAGAAAGTTGTGCGTGCTTCTACGTGTATTAACTCTATGCAAGGCCTACGTGTGGGGCCCGGGTTAAAGTAATCCGAGCGTTTGACGCGCTGTCACCGCACTGTCACCCCGGTTATAATAATTGGACGCATCGGGCCCTCACTGGTTTGATTGGTAACTTTTGCCCCTTTTTCACTCTCCATTTCATTTGGATCGAGATTGTTGTCACCCTATTAATTTTGTTTTGTTGTTATTGCGAGGGTAAGTTATTGGAAATATAATAAAACAGGCGACGATTTATAAATATATACTAGTGTTCATCTACTGGGGGGGTTACCACCACCTCTTAAAGCAGTATTATTAAAATTTTACTTTGTACCGATTCCTATACAAAACAAACGAAGAACGATTATAATAATACTGCTATAAGAGGTCGTAGTAACCCTGCTGACCCAAATTCGACCATACAAAAAAACGAATTCCATTTTTTTAAATTAAATAAATAGATAATAGTAAATACACCCAACAGTCACACACCTAGTCCTGACCCCACACTAGGTATATCCTGTATCGTGGGTGTCAGAGACTATGAGAGACTTTCGGTCCCACAACACCCAGACTTGAAACAAATATCTGTGGGCCGTGAAACAAATAGCTGTCTTATTCTATTGATAATAGTATCAATAGAATAAGACAACCTCCGTGGCGCAGCAGGCGAGTAGCCGACTGTGAAGCTAGACGCTGCGGGTTTGATTCCAGCATTGAGACAACTCTTTGTGACTATAGAGTTATGAGAGCCAAATAGCGAAGCAAAGTGTGGCGAAGTAAAAACAATTAAGTAGGAGGGCGGATCCTGGCCTTATTATCCTGGCTCTTCAGTGGCCCATAACAAAAAAAGAATAAAAATAAATAGAGAATATCAAACAAGAGAAAATATTAAACTGGTTTATTTTTGCCTATTAATAGGCACATTACATAATATCGATACATTTAATTACTTTCAACCACTCGAGAGTTGACGGAAACAATTATTATTCGAATGATTTACTACTGATACCGAGATATTACAACTTCTTGTGCCAATAAAACTATTTACGGTCCATAATAAAATCAATTGAAGTAACACGTTCTATTCAACTCGATTATGCCGAATAATCGAATAAAACATATTTTATTGTGTCAACGCGTTAACGATTTTATCGATTAAATGATAAGTCCCTATATCTAATCTATGGTCGTTTTTAGAAAGACTTCCTCTACTTTATTATACTCATCCGGGAGTTGTCTGTGGTCTCATGTATTAATTATAATAATTAACGGCTGATAAAGACTTGTTATCGATATTTTATCAAACACTATGAGAATTATGTTCAAATAAACAATTTTGATTACTTCAGAATCGATATGGTATAATTAACGGGATACATTATCTCATGTTTTGATTTTTAAGCAATGGCAACTTTACACAAAACCGACATTGGCAATTTGCTGTTGCATTTCGTTTGCTGAGTGAGATTTCTGCAGTCCTACTCCCTTTCCCAATCACTTTTCCCTTCCTTAACGTTGACAACGCACACCCACCCATTCATTTGAAATCACGACATAAACACATAAGCTCACGCCTGTATCCCAAAGGAGTAGACAGAAGTCCATTAGCGAACTAAAACACCCACATTTCGCCGAGCTTAGTTCCGTCCCAGATGTGATATGGGGCGAGCCTATTGCCATATACGGCACAAATTCCAGACTCCGGACTGATATGAAAAAATCCAATGTTACTCATTTTAAATCACGAGTGCTAAATCTCTTAGAACGAAGCTCTCCCTAAACCACCGCCTAGATATTGTTCTACCATTTTGCTTATAATTCGAAATACTGTAAAAAAATCCTTTATTATAGCAAATATACAAACCCGGCCAAGTGGTAGTAGAATCGTGCACCTAATGTTCTATACATACACACATAAGGTCACGCCTGTATCCCCGAAGGGGTAAGCGAACTAGCGATTTAAAACACCCAAATTTCGCCGAGGGTTCTGTATGCCACAATATTCTTAAATGAATAGATAGTAAAAACTTTACCTTCAGTTAACACCCACAATACCAAAGTATGATGGTGTGTTGGCATATGGCCATTTAGGTTGGCCTAAAAGGAAGGGACATACGGTAGGGAAGGGGAGGTCATATGGGTCACTGGAAATATAATTATATGACATATGACAGAACATTTATCACAATAATATCACATATGCAGCAAACTATAAAAGTTAAATATAGACCTCAATATGATAAACAACAGACTGCGCGGTGCGGCGTACGTTTAGCAATCAGGTTCCCCTAACAAATTGTGAGTGCGGGACCCTAAAATAAGTTTGTTTGTAAAGAAAGTGTTATATATTTGATCACAGTACAATGGTACATTGTTCTTGTCTGTCTGTTGGCACATCCAGTCAACTCTACTGGTCCGGTTCAAAGCTTAATCACTTCCGAAACTATTTAGCGGTGTCATTATTCATAATATTAAAACCGGGAGGTCCTGTGTTCGATTCCCAGGTCCAGCAAAGAAATTTTCTAATTTAATTTGCCCGGGACTGGATCCCTCACACGAGGTTGAAGTCAAGCAGGCGGCCGGTCGTTAAAACTAAGCCAAATCCTCTCTGCTTGAAAAAGTATGTTGCGCCGACCCCACATTAAGATGGGATAAGGGCAGGTAAAAAAAAAAACTTAAAACCACCACTGTTTAGCTATAGTTATATAAAGCACTATTTATTGCTTTAATCCACAATCATCATCATCAGCCACAGGATGTCCGCTGCTAGGTGGACAGACGACCTGCAAAAGGTCGCAGGAAGTCGCTGGATGTAGGTCGCTGGATGTAGGCCGCTTCCAACAGGTCGATCTGGAAATCTTTGGGGGAGGCCTATGTCCAGCAGTGAATCCACAATAAAATAAATAAATAAATACACTCAACCTAAAAGGAGGGAATGGTAGGGAAGGGAAGGGGATTGGGAAAGGGAGTGGGGAAATGGACCACCGGAAATCTCACTCACCGATCGAAACGCGACAGCAAGCTGCCACTTTACGCCGGTTTTCTGTGAGACAGTGGTATCTAACCGGTTTAGCCGGCCCATTCGTGCTATAGACGTTACTGTCTACAGCGTGGCTCTACCACTTGGAAAATACTTACATTAATTCTCTATCGGCAACGACCCTGAGCAATTATCTGTCGATTAACAGAGCAGTCATTGTCCCCTTTATTTCGGAAATTAAAACAACATTCGGTAGATTACATCTTGACCCCGCGGTTTTATTAAATAACAGCGATTCGTATGTAGTGATGTGCTTCGTATCGATATGTTTTATATCGATACGTTGTCCGCTGTGTCCTACCACCTGTACAAGCGAAGACGTAATGGAGGCGACAGACGCTGCTCTAGGAGTGGCGGGCTTCTGGTCAGAAAGGATCTGACTAAATAAATAATAAATAAATACACCCAACAGTCACACACCTAGTCCTGACCCGACACTACGTATAACCTGTATCGTGGGTGTCAGCGACTATGAGAGACTTTCGGTCTCACAACACCCAAACTTGAAACAAATATCAGTGGGCCACACAAACACTTGTCTCAATGCGGGAATCGAACCCGCGGCCTCTCGCTTCACAGCCGGCTACTCAACGCTTTAGACAATGTAAAGCAGACAAAATAATGAAACATTTTATTTGTTTTCTCCACAACAAATGACTAAACCATAACTAATGAGAGACTCGTGTAAATTCTAGATTCTAGTAAACTGACAAAATCAACCAACTCCGAACCAGAACTAACACGGCAAACCTTAACAAATCCGTGCGTTTGAAAGTACGACTTTCCTCGAAACAAAACCAGTTATAACATAATATCAGCCTGACAACAGTTTGTGTCTAATTGATCTAAAACTGGAACCCGTTGGAGGCGGCACATATATATGTTACATAAGTGCCTCCAGAGGCCGAGCCGCCCATCACTATTTAAAAAACGTTATAAAATAAGCAACTTTCCCGAATTATATCAGTCATTATCGTCATCATCATCATCGTCAGCCATAGGACGTCAACTGCTGAACATAGGGCTCCCCCAAAGATTAAATTATATCAGTCACTACGTGGTATTTGATATAGATCAATATTTCCTTATAGATTTTTTTACTATTTTACTTTTAAATATTTTTTCTTCCCACCTGCCCTTATTCCACCTCAATGGTGGGTCGGCGCAAAATACTTTTTCAAGCATGTTTCAGAAAGGATTTGGCTTAGTTACAACCGGTAGCCTGCCTGTGATCAACCCCCATCTGGGGGATTCCAGTCTCGGGCAAAAGGTGCTAGAAAAATACCTCGCCCGACCTGAGGGAATCTCGTGTCGTCACTCGGTTTCAATATAAAAAAATATTCAAAAAGCGATAACCATTCGACCAATACAATGACCGTAAAGATAAAACAGTCTCAACTACCGTTACAAGTACAAATAATACATTTAAAAAATTCAACAGAAATTCGTGCCGAATGCAGTAACTAGCAACCGCCGTTCCCAAGAAATCGCGATTTGATATCGACACTTCACGGTGGACGTCGATAACAAGCGATTATGCATTAGAACCGCTCTAGTAGTAGGTGCCATGGGAAATGGCGTGAACTTGTCTAGCCATCGCGTCGTGAGAACTGTCAACAGTTAAATCTAGGTACCGAAACAGTGTTACTAATTTCGGATTTAGTGCACCGTTTTTTGTATCAGCTATTTTTAGTCAGTAAAGGTCAGTAACCAGATACAAACTGTGAAGTAATTTTTCCACCTGTCTTTATTGGGATAAGGGAAGTGGGCCTCGGCGTGGGGTACGACAACACTTATCAAGCATGTTGCAAAAAGGATTCGGCTTAGCTTTTACAAGTGTCTGCCTGCCTGACGTCAATAAGTCCCGAGAAAATCCTGCTAGAAAAATACCCCAATTCAAACATAAAACCTCCCGGTTCACAGCCCATATACGCTGCCACTAAACCAAGGAAGTAATTTGTGTAATAAAAATACCAACCGTATATTCATCATCATCATCATCAGCCATAGGACGTCCACTGCTGAACATAGGTCTCCCCCAAAGATTTCCAGATCGACCTGTTGGAAGCGGCCTGCATCCAACGACTTCCTGACTAAGTCACCGACACAGCTCAGAGGATTAGCAAGTTGAAGTGGCAGTGGGCAGGACACATAGCTCGTAGAACTGATAGCCGATGGGATAGAAAAGTTCTCGAGTGGAGACCACGTACCGCAAGCGCAGCGTAGAACCGTATATTATTAATACATAATTCTAAGATTGCGGTGTTTTGTTTCACCATTAAAGCAAACGATGATAATTCAGATTATTTATTCATTATTTATTTATTGAAAAGTTTCCTTGTAACAAACCCAGAACCGAAACAAATACTTATGAAACCCAAACATTATGGTCCTTATTTACAAATCAGTTTAGCTGAGCAAAATAAAAGGGACAGACTATTTCTTTACACATACATACATAATCACGCCTGTATCCCCGAAGGGGCAGGCAGAGGCGCACTAGCGAACTAGAACACCCACATTTCGCCGAGCTTAGTTCCATCCCAGATGTGATAGGGGGCGAGCCTATCGCCATATTCTTTACCATTTACCCAGTTAAACTATTTTTATAAGGCAATTGAACCCTCATAATTACAACTACCTAGAAAAGTATAAGTATAAATAAGCTGTAGGCTTTATAACAATCGATTTCACTCTTTCAATGAAAGCTATTTGAATTAATGTTTATGGTTTTATTTGTTAAAGCCATGTTTATATTGCTAACACATTTTATGAGTCTTATTATAACAATCATACGTGCTTCAGAATTAATCAGGGTTTAGTGTGTAATATTACAACTTTCTATCAAGATTGTGAAAGGTGATGGAAGCAGTCGGTACTTATCGATTACGACAGGCGACCACGACTCACGAGCATGACGCTTGACCACGACTCACGAGCATGACGCGCGACCACGACAGGCGACCACGACAGGCGACCAGGACACGCGACCACGACTGACGCTGAGATCTTTAGAGCGAACTTCGACTAAGTCTGAGTCAAAGAAACAAACTCAGTAAGGATTTGGATTTTTTAAATTGAACTTCGACTAGTCCGAAGCATTTTTTACAAGCAAAACATTGACAGACAAACTGAGCACAGATTTTCTTGTTATAATGACTCGGACTAAGTCAAAGTTCGATTTAAAATTCCAAATCCTTACTGAGTTCGTTTCTTTGGCTTAGACTTTTTTTTATAGCAGATTGGCAAACGAGCAGATGGGTCACCTGATGGTAAGTGATCTCCACCGCCCATAGACACCCAAGACACAAAAATAATCATGGGTGAGTTGCCAACCTAAAAGGAGGGAATGTAATGGGAGGGAAGGGGATTGGGAAAGGGAGTGGGGAAATGGGCCACCGGAAATCTCACTCACCTAACGAAACACGACAGCAAGCTGGCACTTTACGTCGGTTTTCTGTGAGACTGGTATCTAACCGGTCGAGCCAACCCATTCGTGCTATAGACGTTACTGTCTACAGCGTGGCTCTACCACTTGAATAGACTTAGTCAAAGTTTGCTCTATAGATCTCAGCCTAACGACTACGACACACGACGTATTGTGGTCGCAAGGCGCGACGACAGGTCGCGGTCGTGCGACCAGTGACCACAATTTTACTGCTTTAAATGAATTTATTTATGTACTCGTAGCACTGACGGACGCAAGCGACTAGGTCGCGTAACGAGTGTCTACGTCTAGCGAGTAGTAGACATTTAAAAAAAAAAATTACCTATAATTTACGCCATCTAAAATAACAGAGAAAGAAAAATGTAAATATTCTCAAAATAAAAAAAATATAAGCCTTTGATTTTTTGTGGAATTTTAGTATACTGACGGCCTTAGCGGTGCGAGCATTGGAACGGGATAGCAAGATTTCTTCACTACGCGCCCACTCTCGATCATTGCAAAATTCAAAATATGAATTTAAAATATACTGCAAATTGTGAAAGAAATTACTTACCATCAAGTGACCCAATTACTTAGTTACCAGACATCTGCTTTTAGACATGTTGCTTAATCAGTAGGAAATACAATAAATTTTGATACATACATACATAAGCTCACGCCTGTATCCCCGAAGGGGTAGGCAGAGACGCACTAGCGAACTAGAACTGCCACATTTCGCCGAGCTTATTTCCGTCCCAGATGTGATAGGGGGCGAGCCTATCGCCATATCGGGCACAAATTCCAGACTCCGGGCTGATATGGAAAAATCCAATATAACTTTGCCCGTCCCGGGGATTGAACCCGAGACCTCAGAACCGTAGTCGTACCGAAACACCACCACGCCACCGAGGCAGTCAGTAAAAAACAATATATTTTTCTCTTTGTAAAGTCACGATCAACTAGTTTATTAATGAAATAAATATTAAACACGACAGAATACCTAATACTTGGACAGGTTAGCTAGTGTTTGAATTTAAAACGTGGAAGCCAGACTAAATAAATAATTTGTTTAATAATTAATTACAGCAAGAATCCAGACCACACTCGCTCGAATATTTATATACTTCGCTTGCAGATGTCTGGTTCATATTTTTTTTTATATAGTATGTCCAGAAGAATTAAGACATAAATTTATCAATAGGTTTTTGGTCTCTACCGGTCTAATATATTTTGGGTTCTAACCGCCGAATGTTCATACACTTAAGGCCGCTTTATCTGCCAACATTGTATAGCGAAAATCAGTGTAAGAAGCCGTTAAAGTTGAGTAGCGTTTGACCATTCGGGCGTAAAAGAAGGGAATCTCCACTTACAAAATAACTCATTTTTCTTTTTATAAAATTGATTCATCAATCACAATATAATAATTGTTCACTGAAATAAAACTATTTTTACGTATTCTATCACGATTTGGTTTTAATTTTTATAAACATCGGGCATAAAAATTAAAACCAAATCGTGATAGAATCCGTAAAAATAGTTTTATTTCAATGAATAACATTCGCGTAAACCAAAGAAATCATTATAATAATTGTTGTTACAGTGTTTTGACAGTAAACATCATACAAAGTGTTGAAATTGTAAATAATTCTGTTTAAAATTCGTAATGCGTTTGTTGCATCGTTGAAGTTATTACCATAAATTCGTATTGTAACGTTGATAAACAATAATAAAATGTAAAAGGATTTGTTGTTCATGCACGGAGTAAATCGGAATATTTGGATAATGGCATTGGAGCACACTGCACAGCCAAGCCGCTACCTACTATGGAATGGGGTGGTTTTTGAGTGGTGAGACATGCTGTAGATAGTTACGGCTGCGGCACGAATAGGCCGGCTCGACCGGTTTGATACCACTGTCGCTTGCTGTCTGCACTGTCTGTGTCGCGTTTCGTTTGGGGAGTAAGTTTTCCGGTGGCCCGATCCCCCCCCCCCTCCCTTTCCTAATCCCTTTTCTCTCCCCTTCCGTTCCCTACTTTTACGTTGGCAACGTACTCTTGATTCTTTTTGCGTCTTGGGTGTATATGGGCGGTGGAGATCACTTACCATCAGATTCAGGTGACCCATCTGCTCGTTTGCCAGTCTCGGCTATAAAAAAAAACTCTGGAAATACTCTTCACTGAGATGCAACAGCATGGTCTACACGTCTCTGTATTATTTAAGTTTTTTAACTTATAAAAAGCTTTTTTACCTTTTAAAAAAAGTGTGTTTCGTTGGCCCCACAGAAGTGCAGATGAAAAGAAAATTCTTATGATTTGAATCCTTTTTGCTAAATTATTATTTATGCTTTAATTAATAAAATAATAATAAATACACCCAACAGTCACGCACATAGCCCTGACCCCACACTAAGATCGAGTCTTATGTCGTGGGTATCAGGAACTACGAGAGACTTTCGGTCTCACAACACCCAGACACGGAAACAAATATCTGTGGCCCACAGATATTTGTCTCGGTGCGGGAATCGAACCCGTGACCTCACGTTTCACAGCCGGCTACCCGCCCGCTGCGCCACGGAGGCTGTCAAAAAAAATTAGTAAATATAATTTCATTACTTTCCAGACCTTTGCCATTTAAGCGACGTGACCACACAATGGCTTGCAAAATTGAACTCTGTTTTACGACTGTAGTAAACTGGGTTCTGTAGGTATACGCTAAGGCTATTTGTCTACAATCAGCCAGTTCATGGTGGATTTATGTTTAAGTCTCCTCAGAAAAGATAAAGTTATGTAGAGCTTGTAAAGGGTTTGGAACAAATGTTTGTTTCATAGGCGGTAGAGCCAAGCTGTAGACAGTAACGTCTACAGCACGAATGGGCTGGCTCGACCGGTTTGATACCACTGTCTCACAGAAAACCGACGTAAAGTGGCAGCTCGCTGTCGCGTTTTGATCAGTGAGTGAGATGTCTGGTGGCCCAATTACCCCTATTTCTCAATCTCTGTTTCCCCCTCTTTTTAGATTGGCACCCATGATTATTTTTGTGTCTTGGGTGTCTATGGGCGGCGGAGATCACTTACCATCAAGTGACCAATATGCTCGTTTGCCAGACTCTGCTAAAAAAAAATTTTATGTCAAATACCGGTATCCAATGTGGCGTTCATGCAACACACCTTTTTCAAGCATGTTGCAGAAAGGATTTGACTTCATTTTTTACCAGCTGTCTGCCTGTCAACTCCCGTCTGGGGATCCTGTCTCGGACAAACTAAGAAAATCGCTTTACTTGATCTGGGAATCGAACCCAGGACATTTGGGTCCGCAGCCCATTATGCTGCCACTAAACCAAAGAGGCGGAGGCGATTTACCTACATTAATAATTTTAGATATTATGTGTTAAAAACAGAAATTATCTGGGAAATATGTAAATCAACACGTTAAAAATCTAGAATTTATTATAATATTTACTAAATATTCTTACAATAGGTAACAAAGTGGCCACAAATGAATGTCAAACCGTTTAATTTCCATACAAATGTTTTTGATTCTAATTTAAATAATAAACTTTTATTTTTCAAAACAACTGTCGCATATTCTTAAGATGTCTACGTTTAAAAGGTGCTTAAATCATAGATTATTTTGATTCTGTCGCTCTGAAACTAGTCAATATAAAGAAAGGAATATGTTAGCTTTTTCTAAGCACAGCTTCATATTTTTATGACCAATACTCGCAGTACCAACGTTCGAATTTGGGAGAAGTTGAAGTCTCTAAGCAGGAGCTAGTATAGCACTACGATGAAATAATACGAGGCAGAAATAAATCAATAAATAAATGCCAATGCCAAACCATTGTCCCACAAAAAAAAATGAAACAAGAAAATAATTATAGATTTTATTAATATTTGAAAATATTTAGCTTTGCAATTATATTTTTAATAATACAAAATTAAATAACGATACAGCTGTTAAAACTAAATTTATGTATATCTAAAATATATTAGCTAATAGTGGTGATAAAATGTCGATAAATTAAACGCACTATCGATATAAAACACGGCCCACGCGACATGCAAATAATGGCATAAATCTAATGTGCCGTGAATCATTGAGACAGAACATCATTACGGCATTGACCTTGTAAGAAAATTGATTTATAATGCATTAGTTTTATTACAATTGACTGCCTCAAGCGTTAAATAAATCTATGTTTTATTAGACATGTAGGCCTTTTTTATTCTAATCTAGACTGATATGTAATACTAATGGTGTATTTCAGCGTTTATGCTTATAATTTATCAGTACGAGTTCTTTAGCTCATTTTCGTCGATAATTCCTAATGGTAGTTGATCCCTCCCAAACTTGGAACCTGTAGCAGTTTAACTACTAAACTATAAGACTCATCCTTATTTTCATTAATAATGATATTAAATAACACCCAACAGTCACACACATAGTCCTGACCCCACATTATGATCGAGTTGTGTCGTGGGAATCAGGAACTACGAGAGACTTGGTCTCACTCTAAATAGGTTTTCCCCGTATATAATCAATGTTCAATCGCAATTGAAAGACAATAATCATTCATGTAAAGACAATCACGATAAAACAGTTACTGTGTGACGAGTGACGACACAAGTACATTTCCTATTTATCGATACGTAAGAGCGCGTCACTAACCGCGTTTGGTACGTGCGCACGCGCACGTCTGCCGCAGCTCAGTGACGTCACACGAGACCGCGCGAAAATCTCCGAACAAGGCCGAACGACGACCTCTCACGTTTGGCGTGAGATATACCGTCACGTGCTTGTGGGCGTCTCGTACCATTGTTAGTTGTTACTAATCCATATCGATTGTTGCCAAAGTGTTAAAATCATCGATTAAATCAGCAATTTACATTGATGATGCCGATTAGGTGACGTGGTTGCTCATGATTAACTCATTGCGAATAAAGGCGCGAAAACATCCATCTATGTATGGTATTTTCTGCCCTAGCCCAGCAATCTTAAGTACAGTTGTAAGAATGGAATAACGGATGGACTACCTCGGTGGCGTAGTTGTATTTCGGTACGACTACCGTACTGAGGTCTCGGATTCCATCCCCGGGTCGGACAAAATAATATTGTTTTTTTCTGTTCAATATCAGCCCGGAGTCTGGAATTTGTGCCCGATATGGCGGTAGGCTCGCCCCCTATCACATTTGGAATACAACTAAGCTCGGCGATATGCAAGTGTTCTAGTTCGCTAGTGCGCCTCCGCCTACCCCTTCGGGGATATAGGCGTGAGCTTATGTTATGTGTTAATGAGTTACAAATAAACTGATACATAGTATGTGGCATAGCATTCGTCATTGCTTATAATAAGGTATCTACGTATTGCCAGCATGAGATGATTAACTGATTTCATTGATCAAGTCAGATGTTGCCGTGATGCAAACATATTCTGCCAAGTGTGACAAACGAGAATCTAATGTGGTAAACTATTTTATGGACAATATTAAAGAGATAAATATAATGGAAGAGATATCTGAATAGGCAATAGTGCTCTGCTTCGTGAATAAAATAACAGTTTTCGTTTATGTTATAAATACTATGTCCAGCAGTGGACGTCCTGCGGCTGATGATTATGATGATGATGATGATGATGATGATGATGATGATGATGATGATGATGATGATGATGATGATGATGATGATGATGATGATGATGATGATAAATACTCAAATTTAAAAAGGAAAGTAGAAGCCAAAGCACGAACAATTTAAGTAATTCGAATCGAACTTGCTACATATATATGACATCTATTTCAAATATTATACAAATACCATCAGCCAAAGAGCATTTGAGCATTGAGCATTATTCGAATATGACTAAAACATAGCATAACATAAGCTCACGCCTGTATCCCCGAAGGGGTAGGCAGAGGCGCACTAGCGAACTAGAACACCCACATTTCGCCGAGCTTAGTTCAGTCCCAGATGTGATAGGGGGCGAGCCTATCGCCATATCGGGCACAAATTCCAGACTCCGGGCTGATATGGAAAAATCCAATATCACTTTGCCCGACCCGGGGATTGAACCCGAGACCTCAGAACCGTAGTCGTACCGAAATACCACCACGCCACCGAGGCAGTCTCGAATATGACTGTCAAAGTTATTCGTGCTAGTGCATTGATATTCCTCTACCAAAAACCCAAAGTCAACGAATTTACCATTGATCCTTGTAACGAATAATATTTTCTTTCTTTCTACCTGCTCTTATCCCACCTTAATGAGGTCGGCGCAACACACTTTTCAAGCATGTTGCAGAGAGGATTTGGCGTAGTTTTAAGACCGGCCGCCTGACTGACGTCAACCCTCTATGAGGGATCCAGTCCCGGGCAAATTAAATTAGACAATTTGCTTTGCCCGAGAGCTCTTACATGCTGCCACTAAATTAAGGAGGTGACTCGAGACCAAGGAGATGAATATAACGAGTAATATTTTCATGATATTGAAATTGAGCTCAATAAAATTGTACATATTGGCGACGATACCTATCGAAACTAACAAGACAGTATTAGATCACGTCCATCTCATCAATTTTATCCAATATATAACACTTGGTAAAAATTCCCCAACTATTATTCTATTAGATGCCCACGCATCAGTTACAATTCTGCGAACGGTCGGGGACAATCAGTATAAATCATATGGGCATGGTCGTAAATATCATGCATTAGGTCTGAAGAACCGTTTCAGATGTCTAGGATATGGGGCATACAATAGGACTAAGGACCACACGGAAGATTATACTTGGATTTGGAATTTTTAAATCGATCTTCGACTTAGTCCGAGCCATTTTTTACAAGAAAAGCAGACTGACAGCAAAGATTTTCTTTTAAAAAACGACGCAGACTAAGTTAAAGTTCGATTTAATTACAAATCTTTACCGAGATCGTTTATTTGACGTAGACTTAGGCTGAGATCTATAGAACGAACTTCGACTAAGTCCGAGTCAAAAAAACGAACTTAGTGAGGATTTGGAATTTATACATCGAACTCAGACTTAGTCCAAGTCATTTTTCACAAGAAAAACTTTGCTAAGTTCAAGTCCACAAAACCTTGACTTCGGTCTGTCAGTTCGGCATGCAGTAATACCAGTATCGAAATACTGACATAAAATGTAGAAATTGTTTTATTCATTCTAACGTTTTTTAAATTAAAATACCAAAACTATTGTTAGAAAATGTTTAATAATTAAAGGTACGAGATTTTCTTATATTGCAGTACCGTTTATTATACTGTAAATCGATCTATTAATTATTAAAGTTTAACGAAAATAGATAATTTTGTTTGGAATAAACTTGTAACCCAGAAGATGCCAAAAAAATAGACAAATGTTTTGACAACTTCCAGTATTGTCCTGAATCCTAATTAATATAACATTAAACCCGAAACCGTGCTCAGAATTAAAAAAATCGTTCTGCTGAGCCATTTGCAAAGCGCGAAAGGTGACCCGAGAACCAGTGGGAATGGACGGACGGCGGACTTCATCGCGGCGACCCACAATGCAACAGTGACCATCATGCTATTGCTCCAATAATATTATCATCATCATCAGCCACAGGACATCCACTACTGAACATAGGCCTCCCCCAAAGATTTCCAGATCGACCGGTTGGAAGCGGCCTGTAACCAGTGATTTCATGTGACCTTTGTCAGGTCGTCTGTCCACCTAGCAGTCATATTAAACAGACAGTGAATCAGTGAAAGTACATATTATATTAATTATTATGTAGTCGGCCTAAATAATGTATAGATATTTTGAGAATGAATTGGTTACATGTTGTCAGGAAATTGATTTGCAGTAGGTAAATAAAATAATAATTATCATGAATAATATTTATTTATTACAATCTCTGATATTAACCTTTGTTTGAGTGAGCATACATACATACATACATACATAGACTCACGCCTTTTTCCCATAGGGGTAGGCAGAGACAACGGATTTCCATTTGCTACGATCCTTACACACCTCTTTCGCCTCATTCAGTCTCATTACATTCTTCATGCATGCACGTCGGTTTAGGGTACTTTTAACTTGACCTTTCTCGAGTAAATCTCTGACTTGGTCAGAGAATGTTCGATGAGGTCTTCCCCTTCCACCTCTACCATTCACACTTGCCATATATATTTGCTTTGTCAGCCTCCTTTCATCCATCCTTTCTACATGCCCAAACCGCCGCAACATTCCTTTCTCAATCCTCGTTATTATTTCCTCTTTCAATCCACACAGTACATAAATGGTATTCTCAACTATTGTGCAATATACCTACTGCACAAACTACTGTAATACTGCTTGTGTTTGATAACTTGTTCCGCAGTTGGTTGCATGTGTGAAAATTTAATAACTTCAAAATGTTATTTCTGAAACAGAAGAAATAAATATCAGACAGAGTTTCCCTCAGATCTTTCATTATTAATCAGCAGATCACCACAATGGCAATTTGCATGGTCTAGCTGACAATAAGCTTGCCTGGCAGGTTAACCACTCAGATGGTACCCAGATGGTAATGCCTCAACAGTTTACCGCTGGCAGGAAATGTTAATAAGGCATGGTTTTGCTTTGGGCTTGCTGGCTGACTGAGATGCAATTTATACTCTACATGGGCTGCTAGTAAACAAACAGACAGACAGACAATTTGCTAGTAAACAGTCTCCAAAATACAAAATCCCCGTTTTAACAATTTTCATAAATTAATAACACTTTTGTCAATATATTAATATGAAATAATGGCAGTGGATTAGCTAGAGCTCTAGGAATAGGTATGACAGAGTCGATCACCTCACTCACTCACCTGATTGTGACTCCTGGCATATTTGAGCCCTTGTAATTCTCTTGGTGGTTTACACTTTACTTCATCATTTTAGAGCTTAGAATGCTTTTTTTATATCATCACGTTTTCATCATCATCATCTTGTTTCTTCTTACTTTAAAAATTATGGCCTTCTTCAAAATATTAATGATTTTGCCAACAATAGTAATAAATAATAAATCCATGTTTTGACTATCAAATGATGACGATTCATGTTTATTCTTTCTTCTACCTGCCCTTATCCCACCTTAATGTGGGGTCGGCGTAGCAAACTTTTTCAAGCATGTTGCTGAAAGGATTATAAGACGATTTATGTATAATGCGGTTTGTTTTTCACTTGACATTTCAAAGAGCGTCAGCCATTTTGTCAGCTGTTAATTACGTAATACGTTCCTTTACAACCTACAAATATAAAGGCGCGTCTCCTGTAAATATATAAAAATCTTACGTTTCTTTTGTCAAAGGAACTGCGTGAAACCGATAACGTCTGAGTAGACTATGCAAAGACAAACTATGGCTAGCCTGAGTTCGAGTTCGAATTATAAATACGCAAAAGTTGACTTTCGCTTAGTTCACTCCAAAGACGACTACGCTGAGTCGACTTTGGTACAAGACTTAAGTAAGAACTATAGATTTCAGCCTTAGCCAAAGTTCGCTCTATAGATATCAGCCAAAGTTATCAGAAACTAACTAGAACTTTCTAAGCATTTTTATTGACTTTCGCAGCAGACGAATAAACATACCTGATTGAAAATGGTCACTGTTGGTCATGGAAATCGGAAATACCAGAGTCACAAACACGCCAATTCATATTTAATGTACGAATTCTTAAGAACGTTAAATCCGTAACATATAATGCAAAGATTCTTGGGAACGCCGAAAATTAAACATTACCTGATCCGGCCAGAGGTTCATGAACCATTGCAATCAATCTCCCTTCACAGACTATGTGCTATAAACAATTCTCATTTAAACATTGCTGTCTTAAAAATTAACTCTAATCCATGTCGGGCTCCTAAATCTTCTTCAATAATTCATCAAATGTTTATGATTTTAATAATTGTTCGCTACATCCCACTTCCCGCGGTATTTTCCATCACACCGTACAGTTTATTATCCTTAGATATGAAACATAGTTTCGTAAACACATGTTTTATGTGCGCAGCGTTTTTTGAACCATTTGATTCACGCAAAGACTCAACAGTATACCTCTATAGACGGGACAACAGCAAAAAACTTGTGATCCAAAAGTTATGACCTAGTGGACATAAGTAGCTCAGTTTATTTGAAATAACGCGCGCCAGTTCGGCCAGCTAAATTATATTGGGAGAATAAACGTATGTGATTTTTTTTTTTTTTTATAGCACAGATTGGCAAACGAGCAGATGGGTCACCTGATGTTAAGTGATCTCCACCGCCCATAGACACCCAAGACAAAAAAAATGATGGGTGCGTTGCCAACCTAAAAGGAGGGAATGGAAAGGGAGGGAAGGGGATTGGGAAAAGGAGTGGGGAAATGGGCCACCGGAAATCTCACTCACCGAACGAAACGCGACAGCAAGCTGCCACTTTACGTCGGTTTTCTGTGAGACAGTGGTATCTAACCGGTCGAGCCGGCCCATTCGTGCTATAGACGTTACTGTCTACAGCGTGGCTCTACCACCTTTGGTTCTTAACCATTCACAAAATATTCTAGGGCGTAAATTGTAATAATCGCCCTCGCATTGTAATAAGTAGTTGATGGGGGTACTGAAGTTTGAGATCAATTTATTTGTATGGAAACTTGCTTTATAGCCCCTCTATAAGTAGTAATATTAAATCTCTTTGGATTCATGGCTTGATGATAGTAACACGTGAACGCAAGTGCATCGACCGGGGCACACCTTCACTTCTGTTGTTTTAACCACTTCCTTAAACTTTTGGAGCTAAACTTGTAAAGTCATCGACAACCGTTACAAATTGTGTTCTAAATTAGAATTTCCAGTTTCGCTCCAATTCTTAATTTAAAAATTTTGGTATTGCTATTATTAGTATTTTTATTTTATTTATTTATTTGGCCTTAAGACATACTCCTGTTTGTTACACTAAATTCTGATGACTGGTTCGGTGGCGTCGTAGTATTGCGTGCGCATACGATTATCGTCCTGAGGTCTCAGGTTCGATCCCCGGGTCAGGCAAAGTGATATTGAATTTTTCAGTATCAGCCCGGAATCTGGAATTTGTATCCGATATGGCGACAGGCTCATCCCCTCATCACATCTGGGACGGAACTAAGCTCAGCGGAATATGGGTGTTCTAGATAACTAGTGCAACCATGCTTACTCCTTCGGGGATTTAGGTGTGAGCTTATTTATGTATAGATGGGTTAGTAAATGTAACACGTGTATCATCTTCATCAGCCACAGGACGTTTACTGCACGACGTAGGCCTCCCCCAAAGATCGCAAAGGTTGCAGGAATTCGCTGGATGCAGGCCGCTTCCAACAGGTCGACCTGGAAATCTTTGTGGAAGACCTATGTCCAACAAGTGTGTAGAAAGAAATAAATATTCAAGACCTAGGTCAATGGCATAAGCTCTATCTCAATACTAAAAACGCCTTCGGAGATGTTAATGACAATCATAAAACCAAACAAGGAATCATAGGAATATGTAACATAAAATCTAACACAGACAGTTACGCTGAGTATAGGAATGAACTTCGTAAACTTGAATAAACCAAAACATGGAGTGTTTGCATAAAAACAATTTAGCTGAGCAAATGGATGTAGTCTGTCACTTTTTCTTTGTGTCACATTGTTTGAAAATAAAAAGTACAGACTATTCTTAACCATTTGCTCAGCTGAAATGTTTTTATAAGTCCCTATATCGGTATCAATAAGTTAAGATTCCTGAGGTTTATGTTGATTGAATGCTCTGAAGGATTTATATGAATCATAATCTCACTTTATGGTTCCTATCACGTATCGCATATAAATAATTTGAGTGGCTCGTGACTAAGTTGTACTAAATTGTGCTTTTATTATTCAATAAACGTATATTGAATGGTATTAATGGAATAAGATATGATTGAGCAAATGGGAATGTAGCGCCATGAGTAAATATGCTAAAATAAGAGCTCGTGATGTTCATTTAACTTTAAATACAACCTGCCTCAACCATAATAAAGAAAGTAATGACAGAGTTTCCAGATTACATAGTACACTTGGTAAAAACCATAAATAACATAAGGTTAGACCTGTGTCCCCGAAAGGGAAGGCATAGGCACACTAGCGAACTAACTAGCAATGTAATAGGGGGCGAGCCTATAGCCATATGGGGCACAAATTCCAGACTCCGGGCTGATACTGAAATATCCAGTACCACTTTGCCCGATCCGGGGATCGAACCCGAGCCCTCAGGATAGTCGTACCGGACACACAATACCACTACGCCACCGAGGCAGTCACTTGATATTCGACATATTAAAATTAAGAAGAAGAAAAAAACAATGTAGGACATGTATGAATACCAGAAGAAAGAAAGTTTATTTGTCAAACTAAAAAAGGATAGGCAACAACGTACTTAACACGCGCAATGCGGAATCAATATCTTTTAAATGAGATATCATAAATTGATTGAAGATATGCTAAAGATATACAATTGTTTAAATTATTTGTCATCGCTTAAACAAAACAGAATGGAAGCAATCGGTTATAAATAACAAAGCATCCCAACAATGACAAAGTAGTTAATGAACTGTCCAAATATTTCCAGTAATCTAATCTGGGGAGATGCGGCCGAACGAGACCAATCCTGACAGCCACCGACTTTCACCGTAATTATTATTTATATCGAACGCTTCAGATCTGGTTTTATCTTATAATTTCATTACGTTGACAATCTAAGGCATTATTTTTGTACGTTTAATGTGCAGGAAGGCCACATTCCTTATGATATCGGCCATGATTACATGTTGATGAGCTTTTAGAAACTTAATTATGAATCGAATTATGGTTCAACAAGTTGGTGTAGTCATTTACGTAAGATTTTCGGTTGATATCGATTGTGATTGAAGGGACAAGGTCAGAAATGAATTACTTAGTGAAAGTAATTTCGATTATGAATCTAATTAGGGTCTATTATGTATAAATATTTGGTTGAAGCGTTTGAGAATTAATAATGTTTTTGAGCTATGAAGACTGACGCAAAGATAGATGCCCAATAAGTAAAGTCTATCGATATAACAACCACAAATACCAGACTCCGCTAATACTGAGCAGAACACCTTAATATAACGACCAACCAGGGAATCGAACCCGTTATCTCAGGATGGCAATATCAACAAAAATCCTCTAAAATGTTCTTGCTTCCGTACAAGGTGCAACAATAAATATAAACAAGGAAGTAGAAATATTTCGTAGATAAAAGAAATGGGACGAGTTACGTTACGTCACATAAGATACTAGGATGTGTTTACTCACTGATAACGTCTTTGTAAAGGGAAAGAATAGATTCACACTTCAAGTCAACTGGAACTTTCTTAACGGTACTGAAAAATTTCACTTTATTTTAAAAATAAGGAAGCTTAGCGATTAAGTCACTAATGAAGTAGTGTTAGAGAAAATCAATAAAATAGGATATATTAGAGCTATAATGCCTTTTTGATACTTCGTTTTCTAATTAATTATCCAATATGTAAACTTTATTCTCTAGACTCTAATAAAGCGATCGGCGATCACCTGTGGATCAGTATGACCACCGATTTGGCCACGGACATCTAACAATATTGGAACCATTTTTGTCAGTAGCAATCCTGCCTAATTATCTTTCATCACAGAAACAACAGCATTTTTGCTATTTATAAATAATAACTAGTTAAATGTAAAACAAATATTATTTTATTACCTCTCAAACTCATAAACAAAGTAGAAAAAACTCTGAGGAATTGTAACAAAAGGTACCATTAAATAACTTGTAATTATGAAAGCAACAGACATCAATCAGAATAAAATTTAGCACCTCTAAAATCTAGATACAATGAAGCTGTAAATCATGCTCTTTGATTAATCATACCGCTGTTTCTTAATAGCCACAAATCATACCATAATTTGACAACTTCTTAAAACATCTCCATCACATAAAACAAAAACATTCAATAAAAAATTACAGCTTAAACAATTTAAAACGTTTCCAATTACCTAGTTAAGACTTACGGGAATGAAAAAAGCCGCGCTCAAACTATCTTGACAGTTAATTAGATAAAATAACAGTGATCGTTTGCTCCTGACACGTCCGTCAGCGCGTGTGGTCGTCGCGTGACTGCGCCCAATTACACTTGCAACACCGACGCCATATTGGATTTGTGATCTATGAACGTTGTTCGAAATTTAACTGTCATATGAATTAAATTGTAATTTAAAATAACGGTGTTCTATTATTTGTTTATGGTCTGGCACGTGATCATATTTAGCGTACACACGAAAATATTGAACATAAAAGAAAGTTATACATGAATAAAAACGTGATTTAAAATGTGTCAATGATACATACAGAATTGATTATAATAAACGCTTTATTACAAACAAAATGTGTCAAATACCTTTTAGAAATTAATAATAATTGTTCCGATATCCCCTCTACATTCCATTTGAAATGCGGTCCAAACATTTTCTTAACTCTCTAATAGAAATTCCGATACAAATCGTGATAATAACAATTAAAAACTTCAAACACAACGTGAATCAGTTTGTTTCATTTAATCCCTAATAACTCATGCGGAATCAAACAAATAGTCTTAATTTGATATACGGAACTTATCTCAATAAATTAGATAACAGAACCATTGAACGTCACTCATGTCCGTTTGTTTCAACTAATACACAATCATTATCGTTGTAAAAAGGATTTTAATGACACACAGATATAACTGAATATCCCTTACGGCGATATGTATCTGCAAGATTGTGTAGAATTAAATCGACATTATAACGTTTTAGTTTTCACTTAACGCTGGCTAATACATGTTATTTGAGCCTGGATATGTTGAATACTGTATGCTGGCTTTGCAGTGTTTTGTATCAATTTTCCGGTTCACACGCGATTTATGCTGCCCAGTGATGGACACTGTCGATAATTGACGTTAGTGTGTAATTGGACAAGTGTCGCTGTAATTTGCATCCATGTAACTTGGAAGGATTTAAAAATAAGTGTAGCAATCATTGGTACAAAGTAGTCTAGTATTTTCATTGCAGGGATTGTCAACAGTTTGATACAGATTATAAATTAGACAAGAACAAAGTTTAACATGACGCTGTCATTTGACTGGTTCATTTTCGCGATCTATCTGCAGACTCCAGCTAAGACCGCTTATTGGAGACCGGCCGTAAGTATGCACGCCACTGAGCTGCTCGTGAAGTTGCATTCAGAGTGTGTTCTTAGACATAACTTAGAATTTGGCCGACAGTATTTCGTCGAGAAATTTACAGACAACCAAAAAATGTAATGAATATAAACAATTATTTAAAAAAATAAGCTTTATTTTTGTTTGACTGCCTCGGTGGCGTGGTTGTATTTCGGTACGACTCCCGTCCAGAGGACGCGGGTTCGATCCCCAGGTCGGACAAAGTGATATTGGATTTTCCATATCAGCTTGGAGTCTGGAATTTGTGCCCGATATAGCGATAGGGTTGCCCCCTATCACATCTAGAACGGAACTAAGCTCGGCGAAATGTGGGTGTACTAGTACGCTAGTGCGCCTCTGCCTTCCTCTTCGGGGATACAGGCGTGAGCTTATGTTTATGTTATTTTTGTTTATTTCATGTCTATGCTTACCATGGAAGCCGTGTCTTTATTTGACTATTCTGAACAATAATATATTTATATTTCGTCATAGTCATCATTTAATAACATAAAGCGTCGCCAACGCACATCGACATCCCGACATGTGGCAGCCCTGGCCGTCAATCGCCCCTATTAAGAGCCGCGGGCAATCGAGTCGGGTGTCTGCAAATTGCTCGGCGCGGCTCATTCGCAGCTCTTTGACGCCGTGGTTGCGCACGTAGGTAACGTGTCTCTTAACGACATCGGGGATAATTTGAATTTGGAATAAATATTGCGCTGTCAGCGCCACTAAAGAAAGCGGAGTTTTGAGGAAACTAAAGCACGTCGGTTATAGCCAAATGTTTTTTACACCCTCGTTTCCGATAATAGATAATTAACGTAATTAATTATGAAATAAAGTTTTAGTAAAGTAATATGTATGTAATTGCAACCTATAAAATGATAATAATTAATCGACTGATAAAAAATGTTTCCGCTAACAATTTCGCCAAATCCTTGAGACCCATAAAAGGCAACAAATAAAAATTTACAGCTTCCGTGAATCGCAAATCGCAAGCAATCGAACTTCAATTGAACAAACAAAAAAATCATGGCGGATTTGTACAATTTTCTGCGTAAAATTAATTAGGGATTAATAAATATTATATATATAGTATAATTGTTATATTATTTAGAACTAATGCTAAACTAAAATGTTAAAATCTTGACACAAATCTAGTTAAGTAAATAGTTTATAGAGCAATCCCATTACTCTATCGCTTGAATTATTTACATGAAAAAGTATCATTTTAACTTGGAAAAGTCTATAAAAATAATTTACTACCCAATGTTATACCTTAATTTATATCCACTGCATAATATCTTGCGCTTGTACACCGAAATACATCGAAACATAGCGGTACTTATAAGTTATAATCAAATAGTAAACACCGTTCAAAAGTATGTAAAATCCGTGGGCATTGCGCATTCAAATAAAATAATTGCAGTTATCAATAACCGCATCGGGCATAAAAGTGTCGACTTATAAAGTTTTATGTCCGACAAATTGCAGGAAAGTGATCGTCACTGCGCCGGCGCGCGGCGCCCATGCATCGCGGACGGGCTTTTGCTATAAAATATAAGAGATAGCGGATAAATACATTTTTACCAATAGTTTTCAACGTCATTTTAACATGACAAATATTAATTCAAGAAATATATTACATACATAACATAAGCTCACGCCTGTATCCCCGAAGGGGTAGGTAGAGGCGCACTAGCGAACTAGAGCACCCACATTTCGCCGAGCTTAGTTCCGTCCCAGATGTGATAGGGGGCGAGCCTATCGCCATATCGGGCACAAATTCCAGACTCCAGGCTGATATGGAAAAATCCAATATCACTTTGCCCGACCCGGAGATCGAACCCGAGACCTCAGAACCGTAGTCGTACCGAAATACCACCACGCCAATGAGGCAGTCTTAAATATATTACTACTTTAGATTTATTTGTATGTAAAAAGCAGGACGCTCGCAAGATGCTAAGCATCACACTTGTCCATATTTTGTACTTTACTAATCACTCCGAGGCCCAAAATATAAGACGTTTCATTTAATTTTCATAATTCCCAGAGATTTCATGCGCATAATTATGGAGACTGCTGATTTCCTAACTAGGAAAACAAGTTGTTGATGCCACTGAAACGAATTTTCTCATACAAGAGATTCTTTTATACTGGTAACAGAGTACACTACTTTTTTATACTCCATTTTCATAAGTAAACTTCACACTCATTTTCAAGACTATCCCTGTACTGTAACTCCTGTAAGCCAGGATCAACAATGGCATGACACCGAGCATTGAAGCTAGGCGAGTCTCGCATAATGCAAAATATGATATACTTGCTTGCATATAAAATTTTGTTGTCGAATAAATGTTCAATTTAAACAAGTTTTTTATGACTTAGACCGCAATTCCGGCACCGCCCGAGGCGCCGAAAGCTCGTAACACTTACGTATGATCTTAAACTTGAACCGATGAAAGTAATAGCACCCGAATTACATCACTTGAAATAGATTGTGTGTGACCTTGCAGCCGATTGTCATGTAGGGCTTTGCATCACTTGACAGAGCAAGCACGATCTTGTGGTCTATTTTCGGAGCCATCATTTGATGATTTGACAGCATTTGACAGCCTCCGTGGCGCAGCGGCGAGTAACCGGCTGTGAAACGTGAGGTCGCGGGTTCGATTCCCGCACCGAGACCAATGTCTGTGTGGGCCACAGATATTTGTTTCGGGTCTTGGTGTTGTGAGACCGAAAGTCTGTCGTAGTTCCTGGTACCCACGATACAAGACTCGATCTTAGTGTGGGGTCAGGACTATGTGTGTGACTGTTGGGTGTATTTATTATTGTTATTATTTTTTGTGATCTTATGAGCTATTGATAACCGACTACAATAAGGAGTTTCATAATTCGTGTGTTTTATGTATGTTACATATTTGTAGATCAATTTTCAATTACTTTTGTGTTCGATAGAGCTTATCAAGATTGGTTCTATATTATTGCATACATAATGCCCACGCCGGTATCCCCGGAGGGGTAGGCAGAGGCGCACTAGCGAACTAGATCACACATTTCGCTGAGCATAGTTCCGTCCCAGATATGATAGGGGGCGAGCCTATCGCCATATCGGGCACAAATTCCAGACTCCGGGCTGATATAGAAAGAATTCAATATCATTCTACCCGACCCGGGATCGAACCAGAGACCACAGGACGATAATCGTTCCACGCAATTCAGCTACACCACCAAAGGAGTCTAAAACCACTCCATAAAGGGTCTCCCACACTGGCGCGGTATGCGGTAGCGGACAGCCGCGTGCCGCAGCTCTGGCCGCCGCGACAACACACTGCCGCGATATCACTGGCGGCCTGTAGCGTCATTTGTTGTAGTACTTTTAACCGACTTCAAAAAAAGGAGGAGGTTAACAATTCGTCGGAATCTTTTTAGGGTCCCGAAGCCAAAGCGCATAAAAGGAATCCTTATAGTTTCGCCATGTCTGTCTGTCTGTCTGACCACTCTATCTCAAAGACTTTAAGAATTAGAGAGTTGTAATTTGACACAAATATCCATAATCTATCAAACTAAGAAAGACGTGGAATAAAATCTTGAAAAAACATTTTTATATGCATGCCTCCCCTACATGTAAACTGGGGGTGACATTTTTTTTCTCGACTATTTGCAAAGACTTAGGCCTTTATTCATAATAAAACCCTTATCGAAGATATAAACTCATATTGGTAAAAATGCATTTTAAGCCTATCGAAGGTTCGATAAAATTCTTTATTCATAATAGATTACTATAGCTTCATTACCTAAAATATATTTACCGTGTCACAATGTTGCTAGTACATAGATAAAACGTGATTTTAACAAGTTTTGTCTCTGGAAAGTCATGGAGCGATGGCCTAAAAAAAACAATCATTCGCGCGCGACCATGGCAACCATGGCGACCAGTTTAGTTTGTTTATATATTTATTTAATTAATTTAATCAAAGTAAAACTATGTTTGTTGCATGTGAAGTGATTTTGTTTTATGCAATACCTAAACATCAACGAAGATGGGTAGATTATGGATATTTGGAAATGAAATTGAGATTTGGAGGATATTCCTTGGAGCGTATGAATGAAAAGAAAGGGGGCTTTCAAATCGTGTAAGAAAAATACCCTGCCTTCTCTGAGAATGGAATTCAGGACCGGACTTTCCAGTTCACAGCGGCTTCAACAGAACCGTCTAAAACCCATTGTATTGAAGAATAATTAGGCAACATGCGTGCATAAGTATTTTTTGTTAAATCAGATTTAATAAAATTCATCATTGTATTTTTGAAGTGTTTTATTTCTCATGATTTATTCATGTGACGCTATATTCGTGTTTAGATAATGATGATATTGAAGAAAAATATGTTTTGTTGAAATCAAGGTATGTAATTAAATACCATACGGAAAATATTAAATACTAGCTGACTTCAAACAAATCTATCCTACGGAGACCCTACATTTTCTGGAAAAAAGTAGCCTATGTGTTATTCCTTTATAAATAAATACATCCCGAATGTTCTGTGAATGGTGAAGAATCACTTAGACAAGTTTATCCCCTCAATATTTATAAACCAAATCTACCAAGGCATATTCTCTTTGTTAAAAAGTACCATTTAAAATATTTTTCGGTTATCAAAAGGTCATAAAAAAATAATTTTATAAAAAAAAGCTATGCACATAGTGTTTGTAAGAAATGATATTTGATAAAAAATATGTCTCATATGATTATCAGATGATGAAAGTCGATGTATCACGGTCTCCCCTACAATGGCGGTACTGCGGTCAGCCGCTCGCACGCCGCGTCATGACCGCGTGTGTGTGAAGACTTTCTTACATTACTAGCGAATACAAGTGGCCGCTACCGCCACCGCCACCGCATACCGCGCCAGTGTGGGAGACCCTTTACACTTAAATAAAATTAGACTATACACATAAATCCGACAGTATCTTAATCGTGTTTGGAGATCGCGAGACGTTGATATCTGAAGAACTTCATCGTAAACGATATATTTTGTTTTATAATTGCCTTGTTTCCTGTATTTGACGGTCGTTGGTTGTTATTATATTGTCCACTAGAGTTATTGCTATAGTTTCGCATATGGGCGTTTTATGTCTATATTTATGTGTTTTATAATGGGCATTATGTCATTTTGCATAGTGTTTTTCGTCTATTGTGATTGTAGGGTATGCTTTATGATTTTTATGTTGGAGATAAAATATGTGAGAATAAAACACCAGGCTGTATTTTGCGAGTATTATTTACCGACTTCAAAAAAGGAGGTGAGTGATTATGAACGGTAGAGCCACGTTGTAGACATTTACGTCTACAGCACGAATGGGCCGGCTCGACCGGTTTGATACCACTGCCACACAAAAAACCGTAAAGCAGCTTACTGTCGCGTTCGGTGAGTGAGATTTCCGGAGGCCCAATTCCCTCCCTCCCTTTAGGCTGTTTTCCTCCTTTTAGGTTGGCAACGCACCCATGTTTCTTTTGTGTCTTAGGTACTATGAGCGGTGGAGATCACTTACCTCCAGATGACCCATCTGCTCGTTTTGTTTCGTTTTGTATCTAAACTTGCTTGATAGCCACCTATAGTTAGAAATATTAAATCTCTTTGATCTAGTTATAAGACTAACGCCCGAATGTTCACACGCTACTCAACTTTAACGGCTTTTTAAATTGATTTTCGCCATACAATTTTGACAGATAATGCGGCCTTAAATGACATAAGGCGACCTTAAATATATGAACATTTGTCGGTAACTATACATATTCAAGGCGTAACTGTAACATAAAACTGACATCTAGCCCCTGTTTCTAAAAGGGTAATCAAATTCGGTACTTGACTAATTTTTTTAATTAATTTTATATCAAATTTACGCCATCCAAAATATAGTACTGAAAGAATTATTGAAATATTCTCAAAAATAAAGAAGTTATAAGCATTTGAAATTTGGTGTAACCTTCAAACTGCGGAATAGAGAAGTATCAGTAAAATCACGTCAGGGCCATAACGGCACGTGCGTTAGAAAGGGATAGTAAGATATCCCCACTACATCCCCACTCTTGCTTATTGCAGAATTTAAAATATGAATTACTGACTCATTTTTCAACCAATTTCGATGCCGATTTTACAGAAGAGTTTCTTTTTTGTTTTATTTGCTAGTACATATAAAAATGTAACATAACATAACATAAGCTCACGCCTGTATCCCCGAAGGGGTAGGCAGAGGCGCACTAGCGAACTAGAACACCCACATTTCGCCGAGCTTAGTTCCGTCCCAGATATGATAGGGGGCGAGCCTATCGCCATATCGGGCACAAATTCCAGATTCCGGGCTGATATAGAAAAATCCAATATCACTTTGCCCGACCCGGGGATCGAACCCGAGACCTCAGAACCGTAGTCGTACCGAAATACCACCACGCCACCGAGGCAGTCATATAAAAATGTGTATAAAATTAAACATAGTCAAGTACCAAATTACCATTCAATTGAATTTGTATGACGCTCCCTCGCAAAATCGTTTTCGGACCCTTTAAAATACACATAAAATAATGAGGCAAAACCATGACATTTCATAAACCCTTTGATAACAAATTCTTAGTGACGTGCGTAGGCATTTGGATCAGGGTAGACAACAAACTTACAAAATTATTTTCTTCTACTCGTAGTAATGGTTACTATCACTATCATCCTTGTGCGCCTCGGTGGCGTGGTTGTATTTCGGTACGACTACTGTCCTGAGGTCTCGGTTTCGATCCCCGGGTCGGGCAAAGTGATATCGGATTTTTCCTTAACAGCCCGGAGTCTGGAATTTGTGCCCTATATGGCGATAGGCTCGCCCCCTATCACATCTGAGACGGAACTAAGCTCGGCGAAATGTGGGTGTACTAGTTGGCTAGTGCGCCTCTGCCTACCCCTTCGGGGATACAGGCGTGAGCTTATGTTATGTGTGTTATGTGTCATCCTAGTGCCGATTTAAAATATAAACCGATAGTATTTTGAAAATAGCAATGTTAAGATTTTTATTCTTTATTTGGGTAAATAGCATATAAGGGTAAACAATGCCTATTTGTCTATATGGACCGCACGCCACTGCCAATTCTCGCCTCCTACGCACTATTGTAAACATACACCATAAAAGATGATGGCCATTTAAATTTAACCACCCGGTAGCCGGGCGTTAGGGTTAATGTTTCTACATAACGCCGCTAGAGGCGGTAATATCGCATTGTCGCTAGCGCCATCTATGGATGAAGGTCGTAAAACTGTTTAGTCTAACCCATTTTGTAATGTGTGATGTTAAGGGGTAGACCCAAGGAATACGTTTTACAAAATTGTGTTGACAAAATTGAAATACCACCAAAATAGCAAAAGTATACAATACAATAAAATTGAATCTGTCAGTTGATAAGAAATAATTTTCTGTAATATTAACCTTGATGCGATCGAATCTTGACATTGGCAGATCCATCGCAAATACGTGGAGTCATTTATTTAAAAAAAAGAAGATTGAATCCGCCTTCTCCTTGATCTAGTGCTTGTGTCCTCTGGGCACTGAACTAAGATGTCATGTGTTCGATTCCCAGGTCGCGCAAAGAGGTTTTTCTAACACGATTAGTCCGAGATTGTATTCTCCAGAGCGGGTCGACGTCAGGCAGGCAGATGGTCGCAAAATTGAAATCGAATAATTTCTGCAAAATGCTGAAAAGAGTGTTACGTCGACCCCACATTAGGGTGGGTTAAAGGAAAGTGATAATCAAAAGTTTAAAAACTTAACGGACCGACTTCAAATACAATCGTAACCAAATGTAAATGGGACCACCCTTGAAATAAACTCTATCGAACACAAAAATAATTTTGAAAATCGGTCCACATTTGGCGGAGATATCGCGTAACATACATAAAAAATACAGAATAACTGATAACCTTCTCCTTTTTAGAAGTCGGTCGAACAGGAAGATAAAAAGTACAATACTTATACAACTCTACTGGTAAGGGAGATTATTAGGCTTTACTGTTGTAATGCGGGTTGGTGCTTGGTACTTAAAATAGTAGTTGCGACGAGGAAAATAGCTTTTTTTGACCATATACAAAGAGGACTTTACTATGCTTTCCCTAGAACTATTTTAGACGTTGGGATACCGGAATAGAGCTCCCAGCAATGATGGAAGTGGTACGGCGTCTTAAAAGAATGGACCGCCAGTCGATATTCCGAACTAAAGCGAATTGCTAAAATCCGGAACAGATTCCACCAATTGACTTCAAATAGAAGATGGTACTTCATGATGATAACTTAAAATAGATACTTTTGAAAATATTAAGAAAACATTGAATTCATATTCTAGCTGCACAAAACCGAGTGAATTCTATTAGAAAAGAGGCCTATTATGATATTTAAGGAATTTTAAAACATAATCCTATTGGCATGTAAAGTAACATTGTTAAAAACAAAAACACGTAAGTTGTAAAAGCACAAGTTAACATTCAGATCATTCCCTTAAAGCAAATATTACATCGCTCGCCATAACCGTAATGTTTATTCTATTACAAAAGCCGTTCACGATGCTCCTAACCAGTGAATGTGATGCTAATATGTATCGCCACCATACTGTTCAAAGAGTAATTACTAAATAAGAGACTAGAGAGGCCATTAAGCAAGTTTTCCTACAAAAAAACTGCCTCCTGACTTTTGGCAATTGATTCGATTTCGACTACGATTTGATTTCATTTAAAAAAAATAATAATAGTCCTGTATTACTGTCCCACTGCCGGACACGGGCCTCTTCTACGAATGAGAGATTCTCAGTTGGGATTGTCAAAAACTAACCTACTGATCTCAAACGTCAGTAACGCCATCTACAACTTATTACAATGCGAGGGCGCCTACAATTTACATCCTAGAATGTTCAGAGAATGTTCAAGAATCACTTAAGAATTTTATTGTCTAAACATTATTACGCTGGCACGACCTTGCACGCGTATGTTTCAAATACGACTGAGTGACTTATGACCTTATGGTCACAACTTTTGGATCACTAGTGTCTCGCTGTTGTCCCGTCTATGTACTATTGAATGTCTTTTATACTGTTTACAATGATGTGGTACGTTGTGAGAGTATTTTGCCATAAAGGGAGCATAATCTCCGTCTGTGAGCGTCGAATGGCTCTTTGTTGGGTTGAATGGTGTTTGTAAAATGTTAACTGCTTTGAAAAAGGTATTTCTTATTTGGATTGATTTGTCGCTCAAATATGTAGCAATATGTAATCTAAACTATTGAGAGATGGTATTCTTGGGTGAGTACTGAGAGTAGTCGCCTGGGAAACGGGAGGCTGCGGGTTCGATTCCCGCACTGGGATGATTGTCTAATCCATAGATATACGTTTTTATGTGTTATTTTCAATCAATTATTGTGTATGTTTGTCCTATTAAGCAATTGCTTGGATATTCACGATACAGGCCTAACCTAGTGTGAACATCGCCGTGAAATGTCAATGTATTATCTATATGTAATAATTAAATAGATAAATTAAATAAATAAATTGTTTCGGGTCTGGGTGTTGTGAGACCGTCCCTCGTAGTTACTGATACCCACGACACAAGACTCGATGTTAGTGTGGGATCAGGACTATGTGATTATTTATTATTTACTAGCTTTTGTTTGCTTCGAGAATTATACACCCAAACCTTCCTCGTGTATCACTCTATTAATTAATAATAATATTATCCCTGTAATATTACTGTCCCACTGCTGGGCACGGGCCTCCTCTACTAATGAGAGGGGTTAGGCCTTAGTCTACCACGCTGGCCTAATAATAAAAATTAATAATAATATTAGCCCTGTAATATTACTGTCCCACTGCTGTAGTAGAGGAGGCCCGTGCCCAGCAGTGGGACGCTGGCCTAATGCGGGTAATAAATTCCTTTGAAGAAATTCTCGGGTATGCAGGTTACTTCACGATGTTTTCCTTCACCGTTATAGCGATATTTCTCAATGAAAATACACTTAACATAGAAAATGTACACGCTTAATTTTGGGGTTGGTCTCCGAAAAAGCCGCTTTTGTGCTCACGGTCTCAATTGATTCGGTAATTATAGTGAGTATAAATTTGTGTTGGTTGTTTCAGCAATACTTCAGCGTGCGACGTACAAGCCCGGCCACCTCACGATCCAGGGGGTGTCCACCTGCCTCTACCTCTGTATGGATGCCTGCGGGTTCCAATACGCACATGTAAGTAACGTATTTATTTGCATATTTGACTATTTTTTTTTTTCATTCTATACGAAATTTTCGTCGTCTCAAATATAAAACAGAAAGAAATATTGAAATCTTCTCAAAAATATAAAAGATATAAGCCTTTGAAATTTGGTGTAACTGTCAAACTGTGGGAAAGAGAAGCATCAGTATAATCACGTCACGTCATAACGGTACGTGCGTTGAAAAGGGATAGCAAAATATCTCCAATATGCCTCCACTCCAGAATATAAAATATGAATTACTACCTCATTTTTCAACCAATTTCGATTCAGTTTTTACAGAAGGGTTTCTTTGTTTTATTTGCTATTACATACAAATATGTGTATGATGAATATATATGTATATGTATATGTATGGACGTCCTATGGCTGATGATGATGATGATGTGTATAAAATCAAACATAGTCAAGTACATAGGCTGAGATCAATAGAGCGAACTTCGACTAAGTCTAAGTCAAAGAAACGAACTCAGCGAGGATTTGGAATTTTTAAATAGTACTTTGACTTAGGCCGAGTCATTTTTTACAAGAAAATCTTTGCTTAGTTTGTCAATCTCTTTTCGACCGACTTCTAAAAAGGAGGTCCTAAATTGGTCTGGTTTTTATTTATGTTACGCGATATCTCCGCCAAATGTGGACCGATTTTTAAAATTATTTTTGTATTCGATCGATCTTATTTCAAAGGTGGTCATCATTTGGTCACGATCGGATTGATTGATGATTTTTAAAATGGAGAATCTGTTTCTGAAGAAATCTGTCGCCTCTTTCATCTAGTAGCAGCATATATGGTGGATTAGAAGGTCATAGGTTCGATTCCCAGGTCGGGCAAAGCGAATTTTCTAATTTAATTTCCCGTGACTGGATCCCTCAGAGGGGGTTAACGGGTAACTTATATATTATATACAGAGATTAATCTATCTATCTCAATCTATCTAAGGATTTCTTAGATAGATTGAGATAGATAGATTAACCAAACGTCATCATTGCGTAGCGAGCTCGAATACATTTATGATTGTCAGATATTTTCCTGCTCGGGGTGTAGTTGTCTAATTTACTGTCTCTATGAGAGTATGCAGGAAGCTAATAAAAATATCCACTCTCGTTGATGGACAATGTAACAAACATTCTACGTCTGTGGTACGACTGTCATCACCGTGACGCAACACGGTGCGTGCCCACCAATACCAAAATAATAAACAGTGATGTAATAAATCATAAGTATTTTGATACAACCATCTGATAAAGGTCGCAGGAAGTCGCTGGGTGCAGGCCGCTTCCAACAGGTCGATCTGGATATCTTTGGGGGACGCTTATGTTCAGCAGTGGACGTCCTATGGCTGTTGATGATGATGATGATTTTTAAAGGTACCGTTGTTTGTGTAAGGAATGGAAAGAACGCACTATCAGTTTTTTTTATGTAGCAGAGACTAGTAAACGAACAGATGGGTCACCTGATGATAAGTGATCTCCAGCGCTATTCGGCGAGTCCGATATCGGGGTCGCGTTGTCTCAGTGCGGGATTGTACCCACGGCCTCTCGCTTCCTGCCGGCTAGTACTTGTCTGCTGCGCCATAGAGGCTGTGAAGAAGTTAAAGAACACAACTCACCTTTAGTATGAATTTACCGTAATTCAACTAACTTCAGTGTAAGAAAGTTATGTTATTAACTTAAGAGTGGTAGAGCTACGCTGTAGACAGTAACGTCTACAGCACGAATGGACGGCTCAACCGGTTAGACACCACTGTCTCACAGAAAACCGACGTAAAGTGGCAGTTGCTGTCGCGTTTCGTTCGGTGAGTGAGATTTCCGGTGGCCCATTTCCCCTTCCCTTTCCCAATCCCTTTTCCCTCCCTTTCCATTTCCTCCTTTTAGGTTGGCAACGCGCCTATGATTCTTTTTGTGTCTTGGGTGTTTATGGGCGGTGGAGATCACTTACCATCAGGTGACCCATCTGCTCGTTTGCCAATCTGTGCTATAAAAAAAACTTATAGGTTAATTATTTGTAAATCGCTTTTTTTATTATTTTATTCAGTCACAATATTTAATCGTCTGTTCCTGACCTTGCTAACGCGAGACGTATAATTTAGTCCTGTAATATCGATATAAATTACGAATACATTTTTAATTACAACATATTTATCGATACAATTTCAATAAAGAAATTACGTTGCAATAATCGTGGCTCGTGACTCGCTAGGCGCCAACACTGGCTTTAAAACAAAATCGATACGATATCATGATACATGCACCGACTCTAATCCAACAAGTATTTAATAACTTTATCGAGTATCGATACTATCGACAGAGCTGCGACAGCGATTCTCAACATTGGATCCCTATATAAATCTGGATTGCGATATTCTTTTCGATATAAATAATAAATATAAAGATAAATAGACGAAATACGGTAAATACGAGTTGAATTGATAACCTCCTTTTTGAGGTCGTTAAAAAATATTTTTAATATCGTCAATAATAGGACGTCCTTATATGCTGAACTTAGGTCACAATGATTTCCAGGCAGACCTATTGGAAGCTGCCTAGTGCCTACATCCAGCCACATCCCGCGACCTTTCTCTTCTTCTTTATTAATACGTCACAATATATTTAAAGGGTTGGCAGCATGGGCTGTGGACCGGGAGGTCTTGGGTTCGATTCCCAGGTCGGGCAAAGAAAATTTTCTAATTTAATTTGCCTGGGATAGGATCCCTTAGAGGGGGTTGACGTCAGGCAGGCAGCCGGTCCTAGAAACTTAGCCAAATTCTTTCTGCAATATGTTTGAAAGGGTGTTGTGCAATGAGCGATGAAAAAAGAATGCGGATGTAATTATGTTAAATGGAATTACTGATACTTGGGTCATAAAACGCTTACTAGTACACAAGATCGCCAGCCTAAAATGTTGAGCACCGCTGACGTATAATATCTGAACAAAGATCCATTACAGCCGGTGAAAGTTCCTGGCGCTCGACGGCTATCGATCAACCATCGATAGATCCGTGCCGCGAATCGATCCCAGATAATGTTCACCTATCATGAACGTATTTATTACTGCTGGTGTGAAGGGATCATTTAGAGAAGCTATTAGATCAGATGCGATGGGGTAAAGGGATTTCATATTTGTAACGAGCTTTGACTATATTCTAAAATGAACATTACAGCCTTGCCTCCTATCTTGTGAGGACTTGTTATTGGCTCTATGTTAGCTAAGTACTGTAATTTACTCAAATGTTATTAGCCGTAAGTTTTCCATAAATAAATAAATAAAACTGTCATGTGCAAATCATATGGCGACCATATTATTATATGACGATAACCGTATACTCTAAGCAATAACCATACCGGATACAATTTCCAATGCCGGATAAATAAAGTGTCAATTGTTGTTGTTGACGAAATATATCAAATTTTCGAAATAATTTTCTTGTAGGACGTTTAAGTAATTGAAAAATGACATAAGTAACATAGCGCTTGATCCTTCGTCGTTTGAAATATTACCATGGTAATGTTTTGTAATTTAATTATTCTATTTGCCAGGATTTTAATGCCTCTTCATACCAACCATGATCCATCCCGTTCTGTAAGTGGGTGGCTAGAGGATTCACTTTTAAAACCGTAGGCGTTGTCCATTGTATCGTGATATAGCTTCAGCATTATTCATTTTTAATAGACACTCGGTTTCAAACTCACTTTTATTTGAGAATACATCTCTAAGATATGTAATGGCATAATTGTGTAACACTATATTTTAATGGAGGCTTTTGAATATTTTGTATGGAAGCTACCGTTTGTTAAATGGCAGTCGTTAAAATAAATTAACTGTTTGGGTGGCGAAGAAATCCTGAGGAATTACCATTGATGCCAAGTAGAGCTTCGATTTAGACATTTTTGTCTGTCTGGCCGGCTCGACTGGGATGGTCTAGTAAGTATCTCAGATAACCGTCATAAAGTAGCGGCCAGTAGTCAGTGATACTGCCAGTTGGCGAATGACGAATCTTTATGATTAATCCAAGGTCAGGTCAATATTTCCACATCATAGGCTAGACTTCACATATCTTTACTTTTGTATCAATACATTTTGTCTCCTTCCTCGCTTAGAATGATAACTGACAATGAATATTGAATACATACAGCAATTAAAAAACTCAGAGGTTTTCTTTCAGAGAGAGTTCTTTTGAGTGCTTTTGCCTTGAAAAATGTTTTGCGTTCGACGTTACAACAACGACGAACTGTCGAATTTTGTCTACATCTGACGTTACACCGCTGATCCAGCGTTTATAAGAAGAGCTTTTTTTTATCATTGACTTGTCACTTTTGTGACAATGTATAATATAACTCAATATATCTTTTCATTTTTCACACAATCAATGTAGTATGTTTACAAAAGATGAATGGTTATATTGACAAGTAGTATTGCAATAAATGATATCTTTATAAATTGAGTTGTCAGGTCATTTGTCATCGCCTGCGACAATTCATTTACTCCCTTCTCAAGGGTTGTTTTATTAATGATCTTGTTTTCCTCTATCCGGTGTTTTTCGAAAAACTGTTTGTTGTTTTTCGTCTGTAGACAAAATTTTGCTTACTCAATTTACTAAGTTTTGAAATAATAATGTAATTTATCTTGATTGCAAACTTTGTTGAAATTGGTTAATTTAATTAAGCTGCTAATTTCTCAGTCATAACTTTAGTAATGATTTACGTTATTTAATATTTGTTATCTCTGCACTCTTGGATTAATTCCGCATACAACACTATCAAACACTATCAAAAGGAATTCAGTCTTCAAAAAACACTTTAACATTGGAATGGAACACGCTATCAAACTTTATCGATATCTCCGAAAATTCTCAATTTTATCACGTCACTAAAACATCACAGTAGAATACGATTAATTCGAATAGAATCGTTTTGAATAATAGTGCGTGCGCGAGAATCGGATGCGACACGCGGTAATCGTAGACACTCACTTCGCCCCGATTTAAAAGGGCTATGTGATTGAATTATCGGGGGCGGGAGGGATTTCTTTTGTTGTGATACAGGGTTGGCAGGACTCTGAGGACTATAAATATAGTATAGTTAACCCGTTGGAGGCGGCTCCTATATATGTTACATAAGCGTATGGGCTACCGGAGGCCGAGCCGCCCGTGACTATTTGAAATCTAGCCGCCACGTAAAATTATAAATCACCAGCCACAGAACGTCCACTGGATCCCTCAGATTGGATTGACGTCAGAAAGGCAGCCGGTCGTAAATATTAAGCCAAATCTATTCTGCAACTTGCTTGAAAAAGTGTGTTGCGCCGACCCCACATTAAGGTGAGGTATGCCTGTCAGAAGTGGCCGTCTTTGAGGGGAGGGCAGGTAGAAAGAAAAGCCGCAGAACGCCCACTGCTGAATATAAACCATGAATGCTGCAGAAAAGATTCGGCGTTAGTTTTTACGACAGCTGAAAGTCAGCCCCTTTTATGTATATTATAACAAAAGGAAGCCTCACTCACGGACGTAAAAAAAAAGAGAGACGGAGCGCTAGGAACATTGAAAGTGAAACAGGGTTCTCAGCCCATTCGATCTATCGACATTCGACACGTAATTGCAGCGACTAAGCGTGGTGTGAGTGTTAATGTGTGCGTAAAACACTTTTGTACAGGCACGTTTGTGTGCGTGGCTTCTCTGTGGCGTCCATTTAACTATAGGCGAAATGGTGTTCTTTTTTTTCCGTACCCTGGCTTTACTCTCGTACTTCTCAAAACTATCATCCATCGAGGGTGTCCGATCAACCCTACACAGATCGCATTAGACGCTACACAAACAACGCTCCCGATAACACTCGAGTGACACCATTAATCAGCTCGTTCGATTCATTAGTGCACGCACAACACTATTTGTCATAAGGTGTGGCCTCCTCTCGTCGTTTTGTATCGACGCGTGAGTGAATCATTTGTCACTGACGGGTTGATTCCGGGAGCGTCAAGTGGAACGCCCGGCAGTGTAGGGTTAGATAGTTGGGCGAAAAGTTAAGGGCGACTTGCACGAGTATTACTACCCTACAGTTAGTCCTAACCTCGAGTTAAATTGAAAAAGAAATATATAAACGACATGTAACTCATTACATGTAATGTCCTACAAGTATTTACAGATAATATATGATGACATTTAATGAATTACATGTAATGAATTGCATCATCATCATCATCATCAGCCATAGGACGTCCACTGCTGAACATAGGCCTCCCCAAAGATTTCCAGATCGATTACATGTCCTTCATATATTTCTTTTTCAATTTAACTCGAGTTTAGGACTAACTGTAGGTTAGTAATAGTGGCGCAAATCACCTTAAGGATGTTAAAATCTCATGTGAGAGTACAGAGTACAGTGTAGTGTAAAAATAAGAGCGTTGCTTATATCTTACATACATATATACATGATTATCTATGTATGTATGTATGTAAGATATAAGCAACGCTCTTATTTTGGCGTATGATTATGATTATGATATTTAAGGCGTAGGCTGAGCCGTGAGTAGGTATATTAAAACTACAAAATGCATTTCTTCTCAGGGACAGCTATGAAATGCCGACTCTATCATTTTAAGTTATATAAACATGTAATATAAATTATTTGAATTTGTGCTGTTTTTATACTCATGTTATTTAACGCCCGGTTCCAATAAACAATCTCAGTTCGAATGTGCAGATAGATTACAAAAATTAGCCAATAAGAACACAGTTTGAATATGTCTCCGTCAAATGACTTGATTTGATTGGTTCATAATCGCGATCTATCTGCACTCTAAACTGAGATCGTTTATTGAAACCGGCCGTTAGCAGTTAATGACTGCTTCATCATCATCAGCCACAGGACGTCCACTGCTGGACATAGGCAATGATTGCTTACGGACAAGAATAACAATGTAAAAATATACATATGTATATCTATGTTATATGTTATAGACAAACGCTTCTTTGCAACAAAATACTACTTTTACTACCTGCCCTTATCCCACTCTAGTGTGGTGTTCACGGAACACACTATTACCAGAATGTTGCTGAAAGAATTCGCCTTTGTTTTAACGACCTACTGCCTGCCTGAAAGCAACACCTCCGGAGAGATCAAATCGTATTAGAAAAATCTTTGATCTGGAATCCAAACCCAGGACTCCACATCCCATTATACACTACAACTGGACCAAAAAAGCAACAAAATTTAAACTACATTAAATAAACATCCAATCCCGTCGTCGTATAGTCAAAGTGACGTAAGTCTAAAGAAGCAAAAGTCGGGAATACTTTAAGTTCCCGAGGGAATGTCGCTATTTCTAACTTTATATCACTTTCACTTCGGGAGAAAGCACTCCTATTATTAGTTATTTGAAAGGACGAAGTATTCTTGCGGTTTTATTCCCTTTAGACCATGTTATTAGATCTTTAGGTAGTTTAGGGTACTATTATCTTTGTAATGTTTTATTTAGATCGATTTTCCTATATTTCAACCATATTCTAGAAACAATTGCTACGTATATGATTATTATTACCACGCAAAATTGCTTCTATTTTGTTTTTCTTGATTTGGTCATGTCCTTGTAAACAAATAATCATAAGTTTAAAAACTTAACTGACCGACTTCAAATCCGATCGAGACCAAATTTATATGAGACCACCCTTGAAATAATCTCTATCGAACACAAAAGGAATTTTGAAAATCGGTCTACATTTGGCAGAGATATCGCGTGTCATACATAAAAAAAATACAGACGAATTGAGGACCTCCTCCTTTTTGGAAGTCGGTCTAAAATGACATCAATGTCATGATTCATGAATGTATTGATTTATAATTTTAGGTAGTGAATGGCAATCAGCAACCCTACTAGAAGTCAATGCTTCTCGAAAACTATAGTTATCGTTGAAACTCCATACATTTGACTTGTAGCGCCCTTTGCGGAAACTACAATGAACTAAATAAATGTATAGAGAGAACATTAACTCGTACTAGGGGTACTGATATGAATACAGACAAATAAATATATTGCCTATTATGAGAAAATAAAATAATACATATTTACCTAAAGTAACACAAAAATAATGTACTCTCATATTTTTATTCAGTTGACATTTGGAATTTTTACGGTACATTAATAGTCTCGATTGTACAGGGTTATTATTCCGGGACACCACTTTTACAGTGGATATAATAGAACATGAGAAGTGCATCGATCATTCACAATCTCTGTGTTGTCACAGCTTCCTCTTAAAAATATGAGCTTTCCACTTGCCACCGAACACTGGGCGCCGGGCGGTGGCACAATGAGCTAAAACATTTTACAATTCATTTTATTTTCGACCGACTTCAAAAAAGGAGAAGGTCCTCAATTCGTTTGTATAATTTATGTATGTTACGCGATATCTCCGCCAAATGTCGGCCAATTTTCAAGATTCTTTTAGTCTTCAATAGAGATTTTTCCAAGAGTTTCGTTCGGGCAGACCGGTTTTTTAATACAGGGTGATGATATTAGGCAGACAGATGGTCGTAAACGTAAGCCAGATCCCTTCTGCAATGCAATTGAACGAGTGTGTGAAATGAATGAATCTCCATTGGTGTGGGATATTTATTGGTGTAATTGGTGTTCGATAGAGCTTATATTATGGGTGGTCCCACATAAATTTGATTTAAGAATTCGATTATAAAGCGTTTTATGTTTTGTCCCAGATGTGATAGGGGGCGAGCCTAACGCCATATCGGGCACAATTTCCAGTCTCTGGGCTGATATGGAAAAATTCAATATCACTTTGCCCGATCCGGGGTTCGAACCCGAGACCTCAGGACGGTAGTCGTACCGAAACACAAACACGCCACTGAGGCAGGCAGGCGAGTAATACAACGGTGTTATTATAACAGTCGTTATGAAAGGATAAGCAACTCCCACGCTCCTATACCCACAGTGATGTAAGAAACTTTCAATTGACAATATTATTTATTTGTCAACGAATAAGCCCTTCGTAAATCTAGATTTAGATTATAAAACTTTCATCGCGTTTTGTAACCTAAATTTAGGCTAATACTAAATTACGCTAAACGTTTATAATTTTATGCGCCATTTAACAGGCTACAATGCATAATGACTTTACTTATAGGTAAGTAGGTATGATGGAGTTGATAAATTGTAATTTGTACAAATCGTGATAGAATCCGTATAAAATAGTTTTAGTTCAATGTAATTTGTTCCCTTACCGGCCGACTTCAAAAAAGGATTTTCTCATTCGACTGTATTTTTTATGTATGTTACGCGAAATCTCCGCCAAAAGTGGACCAATTTTTAAAATTATTTTTGTGTTCGAAAGAGCTGATTTCAAGGGTGGTCGAATACAAACGAAATATTTTTCTGGTCAAATACAGACGAATTGAGGACCTTCTCCTTTTTGGAAGTCAGTCAAAAAGAATCTTAAGTTTATTTATTTAAGACGCAAAACAGAATACAATCAATGGCATAAGAAAATTGTTATTTAATTATAATAACTAAGTTTACGTGACCGTGATGTTGTTTTTTTGATTTTTGTTTTTAATGAACTTGTTACTTAAAGTATATTTACCGTAGTCCCCACTTTATGCAATATCCTATACTAGTAAGTTGTCTATATTAGCCTGAGAAATCGGAAATCATACGAATTTAGCAACTCCTACTTTAAGTTGGCTTGAAATTAGTACTAAAGGCACAGGTGTGACACCTCAGTACATCACAAACTTAACGTAACGGTCCACCGTGGGAGCTCATCCAATCAATCGAGGATTACCCTAACCAGAGCGTGGTACGTTTCCTTCGTTAATCTGTTAACAGCTGGCAACATTAATGCGATTATGAACACGGCAACACCGACCACCGACTGAGTGCTCCTGTTTTATTAGACTAGGTGTTACGCGCGACTTCGCTTCGTGAAAGCGTTTCTGAGATTAAAAGTATTTGTTTGTTCATATCACGTATCGATGTTCTGATTGGAATCTTTACTCAGTTTGGTCCATCTTAATATTCAGATATTATGTTCTGCAAAGTTACAATTTTAACATTTAGGCAAGCTAGGCCTTAAGCACAATGCACAATACAAAAAGGATGTAATGGGGCGCCATTACCTCTTTCTTGTATTGTGCAAAATTTTATGAAATCTCTTGGCCGTTATCAGCAAAAATCTTCGTATTTCCCTTAATGAAAAGTTGTTTAAATAATTATATTAAAAATAGTATAGGTATACTTTACCAAAAAAAGCTGCTGCATTATCTATAAAAAATATTTAATTATAACAAACAAATATATTTATGAACTTGGACTATGTTAAAAAAACATGATGTGATTCATTTTTAATATAGTTTTGACGATCTGTAGCCCGAGCACGAAAAACTAATGTAAATGTAAATGTATTCGAGTTCGCTGCGCACTGATGACGTTTGGTTAATATTTCATACAAATTTCATAGACGCGCATCGAGTTCGAATACATTTACGGTTGTCAAAAATTTTCCTGCTCAGGCCGCAGATCATGTTTTATGATGATAGTCTTATTTGGTGCTCTTTCTTCTGTCTCTTTATTTACATACAGATAGACAGAAATATTTAAAAAGCATGATTGTTATTAATAAATTGCTATAGCTGTCACAACATTCAATTCTGCAAGGAATTAAGATATAAAATATACCAGTAATCTAATGAATAGTTAAGAGGATTTGAAATATTATAATATGTTGAATACGCCATTTTTTATCAAAAGAGAGCTTAGATAAAGTTGTCTAAGTCCAAATAAAAAATTTAATTATGTTAGTAACTCGGGATTGGAATTTATGAATGTCTGATATATTGGGCGCTATTATCGTATCTCTGCCTGCCTAAGGATGCAGACGTGACGCGTGATCTTATTTCGTTTTGTCACCTTTTTATGATTTTTTACGCTGACACTGGTAAATGAATAGGTAATCCATGGTGATTTCCACCACGTTCTACTATCAGCTGCCTTCCTGACATCAACTCCTTTCGAGAGGATCCAGCCGAAATGAAGTTAGAAAAACAAGGGGCGCCTGATCTGGGAATCGAACCTAGTACCTGCCGGTTCATAGCATCATAGCTCATATACGTCAGAAATGCGAGAAAGCGTGGTTCTTCTTAAGCAGCGTTACCTGCACCTGTTTTTTCGAAACAAAACACACAAAAAACACCTACACAAACTACAAGGATTTTATTGTCTCCTGCTCATGTAACAATGGACCATAGACAATTTTTTTTTTAGAAATACCGTGTTTTCTGGAATGCTTTAGTGCAAGAGACGCGGTTTATAGAATCATAATCACAAGTTTGATCGACTTCAAATCCGATCGTAACCAAATTTATATGGGGCCACCCTTGAAATGAGCTCTATGGAACACAAAAAGAATTTTAAAAATCGGTCCACATTTGTCGGAGATATCGCGTAACAAACATAAAAAAATTCAGACAAATTGAGAACCTCCTTTTTGGAAGTCTTTCGAAAACCAAACTCAGTTCATAACATGCCCTATAAGTATAAGATTTACGCTTAAAAATACCTAAATACCACTACATAAATCCTTCGGGAGTAAATCGCGATAATCATTAACATTCGGATTTATCGATCCATTACAAAAGGACTCGCCTACTTAACGGGCCATAGACAAAACAGTTTTAACAAAGCGTCCATAGATAATGACGAGAAATGGATTAATAACCCTATTAACGACAATAATGCGGTCGCAGGATTTTAAACAGAGTGAAAAAGTCACGGGGTGGTTGTAAAAAGGTGTGTTTATTATTTTGTTTTAAAATAAACATGAGACATTGAAACGTGTGCAATGATATACGGGAAATCTCTTTCCTTTCTCTCTTCTTCTACGGGAAATTATTTTTTATTTCATTCTCTCGAATGAAATAAAAAATAATGCATCTGTACCTGAGTTCTTCAATTGAGTGTTAGCTGTACTTATCTTAAAAAAAGCCCTATGCCATCCTGGATAATATTTAGGGCCACTTGCAGCTCCGCAATAAATCCCTACTTATCCCAAATCTTGATTTATAGGAGTGAGCTGTACAATATACCCAGTTTAGGTTTAACTCTAGATTAATACTAGCGCTGCAAGTCGCCCTTATAAATTATATCTATGTACCTAAATTTAACTCGTAAATTATTTACATAAAATAATTTACCTAAGATCTTAGGAAATTACTACTGTAAAATTATAAACAGCATTAAAATAACGTGATATATTAGTCTTACAGCCGAATGGTCATACACTTAAAGTCGCCTTATATCGTTTAAGGCCGCCTTATCTGTCAAAATTGTATGGAGAAAATCAATTTAGGAAGCCGTTAAAGTTGAGGAGCGTTTGACCATTCGGGCGTGAGTGTAGTATTATAATTGTGAGTAATTATAAACCTTAAAACAAATTTAAACCACGCCTCGAAAACAAAATTATATTCATTATTTCAGGGCAATGATCTAAGGAATTATTTGTAGTATTTATGTGTTTTTATAAGCTCATAAGATAATAAATAAAATTAAAATAAATGAATAACATATTCAAAGGTATCTCAAGTGCATAAAAATTACATAATTATTATACGTGATTTATTACGTTTTCCTCCTAATAAATTACATCAATATAATATTCAAGCAAAATCACACCAAACGCTAGCCGACAAAAAGCATCACCAACAAAAAATCCTTTTGATTCGAAACATAAAGGGTTCTTCACCACGGGCGCCGCGCGTGTGCGACAAAAAAACGCACAAAAAAGTGTAAAACGCGCCACAGAATACATATATTACGCTAGAATTAACTATTCCATTGTATCGGCCGTTGTAATTTTTATTTACGATTGTTTACCCTATTTTATGTTTTAATATGACTCTATATTTATGGGTTTTTGATTTTTGGTCGTTGGAATCCGAACTTTTTTCGGGAATGCATTAATTTATGGTGTTGTTTTATCGTTTTCACTCGAATGGGTTTGGGTTATCAGTTTGATTATCGTTTGGTTTACGCTTTTAGCAATAGCAAAGGTAATAACTTAATATCATTTCTTATCATATTCACTTCGGACAGCCTCCGTGGCGCAGCGGGCGAGCAGCCGGCTGTGAAGCGAGAGGCCGCGGGTTCGATTCCCGCATTGAGACAAATGTTTGTGTGGCCCACAGATATTTGTTTCAAGTCTGGGTGTTGATACCGAAAGTCTCTCATAATCTCTGACACTGACTGTTGGGTGTATTTATTTATTTATTAACCTAATATTTTACATATTGTGGTCGTTTTTGGTTTGTGTCATAATCAATGTCAATAAAAACCGCAGAACTACAATTTTACAACTTACTACACTTTCACAACAAGTATGTTCATTTCAAACATGACAATAAAAGTCGAAACGTACCTTAAATCCGTTTTATTTACTTACATTTTCATGATTTTATCGCGTGTTCACAGCTCTAATTTTACGATTGGTCTTCTATTTCACGTTACATTTTAAAACCGTAAAAGATCATGGCCTAGCACATCACTAGCACGATCTCAAAGTATCGACAACCGAATATTTTATTACGTTTTTATTATCGAAGGAATTTCTTCCGAAAGGTAAGAGGCGAGTTTACGAGTGTCGCCCATCCAGATAAGTAGATTATAATTCTATATAAATTTAATAATGATTAATAATGATATCGAATTTTTAAATATCGAATGCGTGTTAGGGTTGTGGAGTGGTTGTTGTGAGTTTAATTTAGGGGATGCGCATACGCAGACAAAAAATGTAATCGTTTCGAAATACTGAATTCATAGTTGAACTTAAAAAATAAAAAAGTATGATGAAATCAATATTCACGAAATGTATGTAATTACAAGTTGTATTGAAATAAGGTCTAAATACCCATATTTTCAATCCCATTCCTTTCAATACACAATAAAGACAGTAACCACATTCAATAAAATAAATAGAACTCTAAAATAGAAATCTATTCGTTTGCCTTCGTAACTATCTTTAAATCAAGATTTAGGATAAATAGAAATTTATCGCGGAGCTGCAAGTGGCCCTTAGAATAAGAAGCGCATTGCCATGCCAGTCAATGCTTTACTATTGAAAGTGCAGATGGTGTTGCTACTGTTCATGAGTATTAATAACAGACAAGCGGTTTTTTGTCTCGTCGTACATACATTGACTCGCCTCTTTCCCTTAGGGGTAGGCAGAGACAACGGATTTCCACTTGCTACGATCCCTATAAACCTGTTTCGCCTCATTTAGTGTTATTACATTCATCACGCACGTCGGTTTAGGATATTTTTAATTTGACCTTTCTTGAGTATATGTATCTCTGACTTGGTCAGAGAATGTTCGATGAGGTCTTTCCTTTCCAACACCACCATTCACATACATATTATCATCTCGTATATGACATAACACATAAGCTCACGCCTGTATCCAAGAAGGGGTAGGCAGAGGCGAACTAGCGAACTAGAACACTTACTTTTCGCCGAGCTTAGTGCTGACACAGGTATGATAGAGGGCGAGCATATAGGCGATAGCGCCATATCAGGCACAAATTCCAGGCTGATCCTGAAAAATCCAATATCACTTTACCCAACCCGGGGATCGAACCCGGGACCTCAGAATGACAGCCGTACCGGCACGCACTACAGCTACATCGCCTCGTCAATCGCCATACGATTAGAATTAAAAAATAGTAATGGAAAATGGCAAGTTAATAGAATTTAAAATATATTTTAAGGATACTCACTCGCTGTCCTGTCCTAAGAGCCAAACTGAAGCAACCTAATATGTGAGTTTTTAAACAGCCATAAACCGACGAGATTAGCCGTCACAATGACACCATATCGCGTCGTAAACGTTTTATCTCTTCATTCTCCTTTTATTTACTTATTTTACATTTTTGTTTTCATTCCAAAAGCATAAAGAACGTTTTAATTATTAGGCAAAAATATCAATACAATAAAAGTGTTGGGTGGGTAAAATTTTATTTTATTCGTTATAAGACAGTATTTCGAGTTTCAGTATTTAGGACCGTAAGTTAGTGGAAAATCACCCAGAAGGGAGTTGAAATCGGCCTTAAAAACAAAGACGAATCCCTTATACAAAACTTGGTATTGTTTATTGCACCGATTCCATAAGTGCTGGCAATATATGTTGTAAACTATTATAATATTAAGTTGTTGTTAATACTTGGAAAAAAATTGCAGCTGATAATTAACATGTCATGTACTTTAGAATCTTTAGATATATTCATATTTTAACGTTTGAGAGCCACGCCGTAGATAATTACGTTTACAGCACGAATGGGCCGACTCGACCAGTTTAATACCACTGTCTCACAGAAAACCGACGTAAAGTGGCAGCACGCTATCACGTTTCGTTCGGTGAGTGAGATTTCTGGTAGCCCAACTCCCTCCCTCCCTTTCCCAATACCTATTTCCCTCCCGTTAGGTTGGCAACGCACCCATGATTCTTTTTGTGTATTGGCTCTCTTGGGTGTCTATGGACGATGGAGACCATTTACCATCAGGTGACCCATCTGTTTGTTTGCCAGTGTCTGTAAAAAAAAATACTTTTTCACATAACATAACATAAGCTCACGCCTGTATCCCTGAAGGGGTAGGCAGAAGCGCCCTAGGGAACTAGAATACCCACATATAATACTTTTTCCAGAAGCCAAAAGCTTAAATCCTTTAGAACGTTAATTCGTAAACAATAATAATCGACGTGAATAAAAAGAATGTTTTGATATTATAAAAGGTCATCGTTTGAATTGTTCAACTAAAACATAAACAAACAAAGGCATCCTTTATACTGTTATTTGATGGCCCATAGAGATATGGAATGGTTTATAGATCTGTATCAGAGGAGGTTAGCCCTAGCGGCTAGCACTATAATTGAGCTTTTGTGAGTAGACTTCTTATTTAACTTGTAATAGAGTTGTAAAAATTTAAACTGCAATTTTCTCATTTCCTATTTGCTAATGATTTTGCTGATTTTCTATGTGTTGATTGACTGTCTCTGTGGCGTAGTTGTGTTTCGTTATAACTACCGTCCTGAGGTCTCGTGTTCGATTCTCGGGTCGGGCCAAGTGATATTGGATTTTTCAATATAGCCTGGATAGAGAGAGGATAGAGAGATAGAGTCTGGAATTTGTGTCCGATATGGCGACAAGCTCGCCCCCTATCACATCTGGAACGGAACTAAGCTCGGCGAAATGTGGATGTTCTAGTGCCTACCCCTTCGGGATACAGGCGTGAGCTTGTGTAATGGGTGTATGTGTCTATCTGTTCCATAGACATGTAACCTGGATATTCGAACGCACGTAATTTGAAAAAATTGTCTTGCATTTTTTATTCTGCCTGCACATCCATAATTTTCACGGGGCTCTTTTTCTAAAATTATCACGCCATGGCAGCGTGTCAAAGTACATTAAAAAACCTCTGAAAAAACAAATAAAGCCTCTTATTTACTATCCGTAAGTAATCTGAATTTATCGTTGAACATTTTATAGCAGAGTGAAACTATAAAATCGATCGTATTAGGTATTTGAACGCATAAATAAACAGCTGAATGTCATTTTAGATAACAATGTTGCCAATAAAGAAAAAATATCCATTTATAAGGAATTTTCATTAAGCTAGTGTTATTGAATATTATTAATATGAATCAGTTTTTTTTTACTTTATTGGTAGGTACATTTATTTTTTTAAATCATATATAATTATACTTTACAATAAGACTGAAATCTATAGAGCGAACTTAGACTAAGTAATTGAAATAAAACTATTCTTACGGATTCTATCACGATTAGGTTTCAATTATTATTCCCGACATTTCGAAGGCTTTGCAGTCTTCGTTGTCACGGGTCAGACTGAGGTGTCATTTGTCTAAAAAAGGTTAGTGTTACAATATCTACCATCATTAAAAAATTATACAAAATCAAAAAAGGTTAATTATTTGTGTTTAGACTAAGTAACTCAAAGAAACGAACTCAGTGAAAATTTTGACTTAGCCCGAGTCATTTTTTACAAGAAAATGTTTGCCTTGTCTGTCTGTTAGTCTGTTTTTCTTGTAAAAATGAGACTTAGTCAAATTTCGATTTAACAACTCCAAATCCTTACTGAATTCGTTTCTTTGACTTAGACTTAGTCGAAGTTTGCTCTATAGATCTCGGCCTAAGCCCGCAAAGATTTTGGCGGAAATACGTTTACCATAAACACCCTATATTATCTACATCTAACTTAGATTTTGATATTTTCCGCTGTGAGTTAACATTTAGAATGTCCTTTATCTCACATGAAGTCTCCACGGGAATTATCATAAAGCGAAGCCAACCGTTTGTAATTCAGAATAAATGAATAATGCAAAGGCCAAACGTCGAGACATGGTGCAAAAACATTGTTTGATGTTTAAACAAAACCTATTATTAGCGGCCGAATAGCATAATTATATGTTTAATAATCAAAGGTTTATTAGCAAGTTATTTTTTCGTATATTTAAATGAGGAAATGCGTGAAATGTCAGCGGCGGTTATTTATCTTCCAATTGTGCTTAAACAAATATATTATGTTTTTTTTTTATAAATTCGTAAATAAAGAACTCAAAAAATCGTCTATCGAAGTTTTTGCAACGTGGTATAGAAAAAAGCTAATAGGTTATTTGCAACATTGTTTGTTTTAATATTCTAAAATCGAATGATCTGATAATAGCACCTCAAATGTAAAACAAAATATTTGTAGATATAAAATAAAGCGTGTAAAAATAATATAGAATCCTTGTCTTACCATATATTCAGTATCATGTATTGAACTAAACTAAAAGCCGCATCGGCCACAAAATACTCAGTTTCTAGAATTCATTATTCTTCAGTAATGGGTTCTGTACTGCCCGTTAGAGCAATTATAACTTGCTTGACCTAAGAAACAGTACATTAGAAACTGTACCATATAACTTACCACAAAGTCAAAAGTTGCCACTTTGAGACTAGAAATCTCTATAGCTTAGGTAGGTAGGTTTTCTTTTCCGCAACCAAAAACAGATCGATAAATCCGAACGAACGTCTGGTATTGAAGGAATGATATTTGATGATTATTATTAATTTACCTTAATTGGCTAGACCAATTACGAATGAGAAAAATCCCAGGAAAGTGGATCATTATTCAAATGGACTGAAAGATGCCGCGATCGCATAAATTAGCACCAGATTCGCAGACGACAGCTCAGACCGCGATTGTACAGCCGAAATGTTTTATCTACCACCAAATATTGACGGAATCTCATCAGGTTACTAGGAAATGACGCGAACCGATAGCATCGATCTTTTTTATCGATGCCGATCGGTTTTCTCGGAAGTTTTAACGATATTTGGTCGCAACCCTCGACGTGTCATTCGGGCGCCGCCGGTTGTCGCTCGTTTTTTTAAAAATCGAACACGATTGAGGAACAAACTAGGCGGGTTCTCACACTGCCGGAACACGCGTTCGTTGATTTTTTTAGACGAAGGTCGCATAAAACATTCTGCCCAATTATAAAAGATGGTTAGAATTTTATGCTTCTTTTTTAGAACTTAGAGCCGTATTTATAGAGTCATAAATTAGATACTAAACAGCTAATAATTCGTTATAGTGTTTATAATAGCTAAAGTTCAGAACACATTTATGCAAAAAAATACTTTTTTATCTTTATTTGCCTAGGCCGAGTTAGGCGATAGATTTCATCAGTTTCCTCATACCATACACTATATTCCATACATTATTTTAGTCTCATGATCTTGCAGCCAGTATATGTCTTATTATGGTAGCCATAAATCATCTTAATAGAACAATCATAATACTTTTGCTAATTTATTTATTAGGCGATGACAAGAAATAATCAAGGAAAACATTTGAAATCCTTTAGAATTTTCATTGGTAGCGAATTTGTATAACTCTATAGACATTTATTTTGTTTATCCAGTTATTGTGGGATCGTAAAGCCGGGTCTCCTGCACTAAAACATTACACAAAACACCTACACAAAACATGCATTTTTTATCTATGATCCATTGTTCTACGAGCAGGTGACAGCTAAAATCGTTGTTTTGCGTCATATGTCTTTCAAAGACTTCTATGTATTCTACTAGACAGGCTGTTTGGTATATAAAATTTGTGCACTAAGTCTCTGTTAATCGACCTCAACTCACTATAGAAATCTGCTCTTTTCCTTAGCCGTGATTCGTGAAACGTCAAACACTCGCTGTCACGTGCCACAATTTTACTTCGATACAGCTTGTCTATTAAATACATAGAAGTCTTTGATCTTTAGTATTTTGTTTCGAAAAAGCTATTGCAGGAGACGCGGCGTAAGTCCTTCGGTGTTTCTGATATCTACGACAGAGGTTAAAACTAGCGTGTAAACAAAGGTACTATTCCTCTACAAAAAATACACATGCGTTCGACGCTGTAAAAAGTCAGATTTTCATACAAAATATGCCAGTTCTTCGCTGTTTTTAAAAGAATAGCACGGCAGGACAATGTGTGTGATTGTTTGGTGTTACTTTTCTTTCTTTGTAACAATTTATTTTATTGGCAAAGGACCCTGTGGTATTAAAAGTTTCAAAACACTTACCATATTCAAGTCTTCATGCCAAACTTAATCGACTAATATATTATTCTTGTGATACACTTCACGGCACGTCCAATAAAATTATAACCTAAATGTCAAGCGGATTGTTCGGTTAAGCAACGGATGGCCGCTTGCCAGATGAATTATCGCATTATACGGGACATTGCATCTTATAAAGTCGTATCAGTATGTAAAAAACGATAATTAGCCCCTTCCGATATGAAATAATAGGGCAAAAGATAGAACTCTGTCTAAGTTTTTGAGTGGTAGAGCCACGCTGTAGCCCGTTACGTTTACAGCACGAATGGGCCGGCTCGACCGGTTTGATACCAATGTCTCACAGAAAACCGACGTAAAGTGGCAGCTTGCTGTCGCGTTTCGTTTGATGAGTGAGATTTCCGGTGGCCCAATTCCCCTCATCCCTTTCCCAATCCCTTTTCCCTCCCCTTCCATTTCCTCCTTTTAAGTTGGCAACGCACTCATGATTCTTATTGCGTCTTGGTTGTCTATGGGCGGTGGAGATCACTTATCATCAGCTGACCCATTTGTTTGTTTGCCAGCCTCTGCTATAAAAAAAACTTTTTATTGTACACGCATATTACAAAGCACATTGTAAAACAATAATACATAACTTAGTGTAACAATTTTCCATGATATTCCCTCGAGAAGTCGAGACAGTTGCTTTCACTTTTATCTTGGATGAATCGTCTCCGATCCTCGCCTACATACTCGATAATGTATCTAATGCCACCGAACGGCTACTGTCGATAGGAAAATAAAATAAAACGGTAGTAGATACCGCTCAGCATGAATGGAAGTCAAAACTAGTAGGATAATAACAAATCGTATTCGAGTTTTATTATGTACCTATACGTACAGTGCTACGGTTTAATTTTAATGGTTCAGATATCTTCATTTACTTATGAAATATGAACATAAATATTGATGTTAGAATCAAAGTCTTCTATGTATACTACAGACTACTAGACTCACTATAGAAATCTGCTCTTTTCCTTAGCCGTCAAACGTCAAACACTGGCCGAAATGTGACACAATTTTACTTCTAAACAGCTTATCTAGTAGTATATGTACATAGAAGTCTTTGGTTAAAATATTAGGTTATGTGCGTATTTATTACGTTATGCATTATCTGCGCAAACCGAAATCTATGCACATTTTTACTAGAAGATATCCGAAGCACGGAACCTTAATCGTAGTTTAGCTAGACTCTGTACATACATATGTATATGCCCCTTACAAAAATATTTAAGCGCTGCTTATCTTTAACCATACGTTGTCCCGTTCATTTCTAAACAATTTAACGTAAGGATAAAAGTGACAGGCTATTCTTAGCGAAAAGATAAGCGAAAATGTTTTTATAAGTAAGGCCCTATAAAAATAGATAAAAAATATGATATTACAGTTCAATGTTAATTTTAGCCACAAAGAAACCAGCCTATGCTAGCCGTGAATTTTCTAATTTCGCTCATTCATTGATATTGTAAGATGTGTAGTACCAAACTGAGAGCCAAAATAACCTTTACACAGTGACTAACATTCATGACGTAAACTAAAAAACAAAAGGATTAAAATCGGTCAACATGAGACGAAGAAGGACGCCATATTAGAAAGCTTTGAAACGTTAATTTACGCGTAGCAGACTTATTTATAAAGCAATAAATTTGTCAATTACGGTGGTCTAGTCGGGACAGATTTATTCGATGTGCGATTTACTTGTCCAGTGAAAAATAATGTCATACAGCGTGTTGGCGCACAATCTTATTATACGTGCTTTGAGTGCTAATTTGCGATTCGTTTTGTGGTTATTGTGTCTGGGAAGGGTTGCGCTTGCGCTGGCAATATTTTTGTCGAATGTCAAATTTTGACCGACTCCGAAAGAGAAAGTTGTAAATTGACATGTATCGGTATTGTATCTTTGGGAGGAGGCCTATGTTCAGCAGTGGACGTCCTATGGCTGATGATGATGATGATGATGGTGTGTATGCTACGCTAAATGTCAGTTTTGTAATGACAGATATTTCTAACGGAATATACGGGAAAAATTGTTCTCTCGTCAAGCAACAACGACATTTTTTAATTCGATTCTTAAAATAAAATGACAATAATAATATTAGCCCTGTAATATTACTGTCCCACTGCTAGGCACGGGCCTCCCTTACTAACCTTAGTCTACCACGTTGGCCTAATGCGGGTTGGTAGACTTCACATACCTTTGAAATTCTTGTGTATAAATTCTTGGGTATGCAGGTTTCCTCACGATGTTTTTGTTCATATTTATAGCAAACGATAATTCACAATGAGAATACACTTAACAGAGAAAAGTCAGAGGTGTATGCTCTTTTTTGGGGTTGGTCTCGAACCTCCGACACCCGTTTTGGCAGTCCGTACCACTCCCATCTGAGCTATCGCTAACGATTCTTAAAATACCTATATAAAACTTTTTAGGTAAATACTTAATTATCGATAATACTTGCGACCTGGACTTTTTATTTATTCCTGTCAAAATTTACTTTATGTACATGGCAACCCTCTCGTGGACCTGTAAAGCTAAAATCCCACGAATAGTCACATGAAATAAAATAACTACGAAACAATAAAAAGCTAATGCGGCAAAGCAAGCTACTACAAAGAACAAAACAACACGTTCAGAAACCATATCCTTGTACTCAAACCAATATCATTAATATCGTAAAACAATTGTGGGTGTCGGGAACGATACAAAAAACCCACTACACTATTGTCACAACACACTAAAACTTAATTCCTTCATATTGAATCCTTTACAAGTCACCAAAAGGATGTTCTCACTATTGTTTTGTCCGCAGATGGTGTGATAGCCCTGTGTACTAGTGTCGTGCGTTTATCGATGTTCGATCATCGGTATCGATAATTCATGTTCAAAACGTTTGACCTCGCGAGGTTGGCACGATTTATTGGAAAATTTATGTTAATATACAAAATCAATATTTACGTGTTATTCAATAAGGTGCGCGGGAAAGCGTGACATATGAATTGTAATAGTGAGGTGTTATATATAGACTTATTCATTTTGATAGTTTGTAATACATTATATTATTATTTATAAACGAAAACTTATAAAGAATTTTATTTGTTTTTATGAACAACTATAATAAAAGCCTGTCCACACTATTTCTGAATGCCATAGGCTATATTTTATTAAGATAAAAGGGTTTTTATCACAGGAGGAGAGCCGCGACACAAAAGCTAGTCTTATGATAAAAGTGAATTTAAACTTATATCTTGGCACTAACATATAAGTTTAAAGTTCATTAAAATCAATTTCTTATTCCCATTTTGGATATTAATTTCTTAATTCGATAGACGATCGGTCAGATAGCCTTGCAGAAAGGTAATTACAGTCGTATTTTCTACCATTGTAGATAATTTTATGCTTCTATCTTTTATAATTATGACAAATATGCAACCAATGCATCCACTTTACACTATGCCCTAAGAAGGAAGAAAGTTTATTTGTCAAAACTTACTGTCACCAATATAATATACCCCTTACTGTTCACAGTCTTACGTCACTTTCCTAAAGATGATTTGGGTAATTACAGACTTCATATTTTCAATGTAAACTCGATTTTGTTTAAGTGTATATTAGCTTGCAATCCAATCTAGTGCTATCATAAATGGGCCGTAAATGACGAAGGTCCTGGGTTTGATTCACAGGCCGGGCACGCCGGTTTTTCTAACACAATTTGCCCGTGCTTGATGGAATCCTTCAGAGGTGGTTGACGTCAGGCAGGCGTTAATCAGTTCATTGAAATTAAATTATTTTTACGGATTATATCAGTCTGACCAGTGACAACGAAGGCTGCAAAGCTTTCGAAACGTCGGGCATAAAAATTAAAACCAAATCGTGATATAATCCGTAAAAATAGTTTAATTTCAATGAATAACATTCACGTAAACCTAAGAAATCATTACGTTAATCAGTTGTAAAAACTAAGCAGAATCCTTTCTTCTACATGCTTGAAAGATGTTTTGCGTCCAACCCATATTGATAAGGACAAGTGGAAAGAAAATATATAGCAATCCAATCCTAGATAATAATATATTCGTTTTTCGAACTAAAACATTTTGACAAAGATTATCCAGTGCAACTATATTTCTATGGATCACTAAAATAACAAAAAAATTAAACCTTAGAACCAATTATAGGACTCTCCTTTAAACTGAAGAGGCAATGCAGAATAACAAATACACATGAACCTTACCTACTATATTAAATCCGGGTATGAGTATAAAGAATGCATTAGCTAACTGTTACATGCGAGTATCTTCGCGGGTTATCATTACTCCGCTGTAATATTTTATAGCGAATCCAATGATGCTTAGTGTCAAATCGTTTTCTGGCAGTTTTATTGACCGTAAGTAACTATTTAACGGTACTGGACATCACAAACGTTCCATCTGGTGGTGTTTAGGACATGATAACATAACATAAGCTCACGCCTGTATCCCCGGAGGGGTAGGCAGAGGTGTACTAGCGAACTAGAACACCCACATTTCGCCGAGCTTAGTTCCGTCCCAGGTGTGATAGGGGGCGAGCCTATCGCCATATCGGGCACAAATTCCAGACTCCGGGCTGATACGGAAAATTCCAATATCATTTTGCCCGACCCGGGGATCGAACCCGAGACCTCAGGGCGGTAGTCGTACCGAAATACAACCACGCCACCGAGGCAGTCATAGGACATGATATTTATTAAAAATGTCGTAAGATAAATTAATTAGTGTAGGAAAAATTACAATAACAGATATAATTATTCTTAAGGCCCCAGTACACAATGGCCCATGCGAGCCCACTACAGGCCATCGCCATTGTGTACAGGGGGTAATGGTATATGATGGCGAACAATTGTCAATCGTGGCGCGCAATCGGGGAGTTGTCGGTTTTTTGGGCACACTTCAAAGGAGTCGTGGCGTAGCGTGGCCTGTGGTGTTTACACAATCGGCCATTGCTTAGTTCGACACCGGCCGCTGACCGGGATAGTACACTTTTGTGTTGCGTGCTAGAACTAGAATTTTCGATCGTCCAAAATGTCAACATCATGGAGCAATGAAGAAACTTTCAAGTTTATTGAATTATATCAATCTGAGCCCGCAATTTGGGACCCAAATAATGCACTGCACAAGGATAAGATTGTGACGGTACACACTTCTGTAATACTTGTAAACAGTATACAAATAAATAGCCACAGCCGTAATTACTTCGACGTCTATCGCAAGTGGTTTGCTAGGCAGCAATGAGCCATGCGCCATTGTGTGAACACCAAGTGATCGTGGCCTACAATTGTGCATTGCAAAGCGTGGCCCATCACAGGCCATTGTGTACTGGGGCCTTTAGATAAATAGGTTCACGTCTTTATGCCTAAAGGGATAATCAGAAGAACAAATTGTGCACCTATGTTAACCCGGATTAATTTCCGTCCCATCATGTACCTAATGGAAGTTATCGTCGTACAAGGTACTAATAATAGTAAACCTAATAAACTCGGCAAAATTTGTGTGATTTTTGGCAATAACAAAATAAGAATTAGAAATAAATAGTTTCATACAAAACATACTTAACTGATCTTAGTTCAATCAAGCAATTTGTTAAAATGCCTCAAATTAAACACATTTTATCGATAATTTCTCACCGTTATCGATATGACAAATAATCGTCAATCAATCCCTAACGGTTATCTATTCCTAATTCTCACACATTGGTCCCCTGAACCAATTTCCCTAAACAGGGCTCTGTAGCTATTATTGATAATGGAGTCTAATAGTTATCTGATAAGATAAGAGATTTTCGTATGACGAGTCAGACAATATATGGAGTGGACAGAGAGGCAACTGTGAACTAGCTGCCTTGTAGCTTTTTTTTTATAGCAGAGACTCGCAAACGAGCAGATGGATCACCTGGTGGTAAGTGATCTCCACCGCCCATAGACACCCAAGACACAAAAAGAATCATGGGTGCGTTGTCAACCTAAAAGGAAGGAATGGAAGGGGAGCGAAAAGGAATTGGGAAAGGGAGGACGGGGGGACAATGGGCCACCGGAAATCTCACTCACCGAACGAAACGCGAGAGGAAGCTGCCAGTTTTCTGTGAGACAGTGGTATTAAACCCTTTGAGACTCATTCGTACTTTAGACTTTACTGTCTTCAGCGTGGTTCTACCACTCAAAAAGCTTTAGGAACAATTTTTAAATCTCTAGTTAACTTTTATTTCGGAATAATTTTGAGTATTGACAGATAATGTATGAAATATCTGTCAGAGCAATAAAATTATCCTTCGGAATAACGTTATCTGGCAATTGAAAATTGGCCTTTAGGGTCTTAGGGTCAGATAAATTTGCGTACACCAAGAATGGGCAGCCTTGTGGATTCACCGTCTTGTCATACTGTACTTCTCATACTGCTTCAAGTAAAAAACGTGGGTGCAAGTTAATTGATAATAACTAGGTATACATCCGATACACTCTAATAACGCCTTAATAGTATTAGTAACGGTGCTATTATCTCGTAGTTGTACTTTTAAATACCTCCAAACTACTCGGGTATTAGTATAATTCATAATAATAATCACAATAAATCATTCCTCACTCTGGAGTCCTAACCGCCGGTGGCTTGGGTCCCGAGCCTCGCCATCGCAGGGGAATATTTTTATATTTTTAAATGTATTTTTATTTTTGTATATACTTTTTTCAACCTGCCTTTATCCCACCTTAATGTGGGGTCGGCGCAATACACTGTTTGAAGTATGTTGCTGAGATGATTTGGCTTAGTTTTTACGACCGGCCGCCTGCCTGACGTCAACCCCCTATAAGGGATCCATATATTTATATTTTCGTATATTTAAAAATGTAAAAAAAAACCTTTTATAATATGGAGTATTGAACATCACAATTTTAATAACTTAACGGATCAACTTTAAAATTTATCCGATCGTGACCGAATTTATATGTGACCATATTAAAATAAGCTCTATCGAACACAAAAAAAAACTGTCCACTGAAGAAAATCTGACCACATTTGGCGGAGATATCGCGTAATATACATAAAAAAATACAGACGAATTGAGGACGTTCTAAATTTTTTGAAGTCAGTCGAAAATATAATTTATGCACTTATAGTAGGTACATACATATAGAAGAACCTACCTAAATAACTTAAATAATGGAAAATAATTTAAAAAACGCCGAAATATAAATGAAATATAACAATATTTAATGAATCAATAACATTTTAAAGTAGGAATTATATATCAATTAAGTTATAATTTATTTGTATGTAATAATTATTTCTCGTTAACGGTACGTAAAAGAATCGAGAATATAAATATTTTAGTTCCTCCTAAATCATCTTTCAATACGATATCTCTAACATAACCGGTTTTAACTGCATTAATTTTATAAACCAGCGCATATAACTTATGGCGATGCATTCAAATCAAATGCTAATAAAGCTGGTATACCTAATAACTGCAGGCAAAGGTCAAAACTATTTACTAGTGAAAGTCACTACGGAGTCCATTAAATTGCGCCGAGTAAGTAAACAAATTGATAAACTGAACGATGGTTCAAAACACCATCAATATCATTCTAAAACTAATATAAAAAATAAATAAAATTTTAAAAAAATTGTTGAAAATTCAACCTTCGTTATTTACTTATAAAAGAACTTTTGCGTCTACTAAAATCCATTGTCGTAACTTCAAGCAAATCTAACAATGAAACATAAAATAACTACATAATAAATCCATCAAATAAAAAATATTCAAGTGTACGTACTGACGCGACGTAAAAAAATCATACAGCCGAAATACTACTCATCAACAGTCATCAAAATTCATAACCCACACTAAGTTTCCAATACCATAGACTACAATAAAAAAATATACAAAATACTCTATGACTACCATAAACATTGATTGCGCTACTCGAACAACGCCGTGTGTAAATCTAAAATTCCGATGAGCTGGTGTTATTGTAATGCTATCATTATATCCTGGAATACAGAATAATTCGCCCATTCATATATTCGACTTTTGATATATTGCGTGGAATGGAACGGCCGAAACGAAACATATCGGCTGTTTGTCGGCGCCATCTTGGCTAAATCGATAACATAGATACTAGAAAATGACGTGCGATTTACCCTCATAAAAATATGGCAGAATTTCATTGAATAAAAAAGGTATATAGTCTTGAAACTCCATAACATGAATAAAAAGAGAGCAAGAGACGTTTTATTGGCAACAAAAAACACGTACAATATAACATAACATACATACATAACATAAGCTCACGCCTGTATCCCCGAAGGGGTAGGCAGAGGCGCACTAGCGAACTAGAACACCCACATTTCGCCGAGCTTAGTTCAGTCCCAGATGTGATAGGGGGCGAGCCTATCGCCATATCGGGCACAAATTCCAGACTCCGGGCTAATATGGAAAAATCCAATATCACTTTGCCCGACCCGGGGATCGAACCCGAGACCTCAGAACCGTAGTCGTACCGAAGTACCACCACGCCACCGAGGCAGTCACGTACAATATAAAATACCAATAATATAAAAATTGGGTGAATGACAATACAACTCTTCTTTTCATTCTTCTCACTAAAAATTATGATAATTTAAAACTATTGGCAAATGCATTTTGTTGATTCCTATATAACCAAACGAATGAAAAAGCCACGTGCATTAAAATGCGCGTCGCCTCAGGCAAAGATCATAAGAACATAATGCTTAAACAATTACCTAAATACAATCTTGATGTTCGTTAACTAGTGATTAAGTTGTTTTTTAAGCTGAACTGTTTATTCGTCCAGTTAATATATAGTATTAGTAACTTTAATTATCCGCTGCGGGGTAACCAGTGACCTCTATTAGGGGATTATGAGATTACCAGCAGTAATAGAGTTGCTTATTTTTTTAAATATTTTTATAATCAGTGAAGCGTGGAGGACTTTATTTAATTAAGTATCTATAAGTAATTGGTTATAGTAGAATATTTAAACGAATCTCTATTAATGCGTTAGAGATTTGCTGCCATTAATGTCGTATCCAAAGGAAATAATCCACGATGAACTTGAATTATTTATATACAACTATATCCCCGAAGGGATAGGCAGAGGGGAACTAGATAACTGGAATACCCACATTTCGCCGAGCTAATTTCCGTCCCAGATGTGATAGGGCAGCTTATCGACATATCGGACATAAATTAGCTTTAAATTGTTTCAACGATTTTGTTGATGACTGTGTAGATGATTAATTCACTTTAAGCTCTAATTCAGGTAATGATTTATGTGTAGGTATTTTAAATAGGTTAATCTTACGTAATCATAGGAAATTTAAAAAAGTGGTTATCAAATGAAAAAAATATAATTAGCTAATAGCAAAGGCTAATAAGGTTACTTTTGGACTGCGTAAAACGGTTTGACACGAAGTGACAGAAGTCCATAGAATAGACCAATAAGCCTGATGCACCAAATGCAGTAATTAGGAACTGATAAAAAGAAAAAAATGCAGCTGCATTAAATTAAAACAAATCATATTATACCTAATGTATTGCAGAAAAGCGATCCATATCTCTTTTAAAATCACATGCGATAATCCGCAACACTCCGAACATTTCAATTCACAACAGGCCTTATGGTGGAACCGACAGCCCACACAAACATTGACAACTACACCATAGAGATAATACACATGAGTAAACGAGCGCTGAGCCGTACCGCTCTGTGGCTGAGATCTAAAGAACGAGCTTCGAATAAGTCTAAGTCCAAGTAACGAACTCAGTGAGGATTTTGACTTAGTTCGAGTCATTTTTTATAAGAAAATATTTGCTTAGTTTGTCTGGCAGTCTGTTTTTCTTGTAAAAAATGACTCGAACTGAATCAAAGTTCGATTTAACAATCCTAAATACTCACTGAGTTCGTTACTTTGACTTAGACTTAGTCGAAGTCCGCTCTATATGTAGATCTATGCCTGTGAATATCGGTAACATGGGAAAAGAGATGGAAAATGTCGTCACACTTCCTATGTTAGTTTCTAATACAAATATGGAACTCTTCTCGCTGATCAAAAGTAGTTTTCATTTTCTTTATGATTTGAGCATTGATAGCAGCGCCTGTAGCAAGAACGACCATGAACAAAAATAAATGTGAGGCACGAGAAAAACTATCACCATTTTCGAGAAGTGTGAAAATTAAAAACTCGTTATAACTACGTTTACTTTGCAGTCAACATAATTATTGCTTATACTCAAAACAAAAGAGATGGAAAGTGTAGTTAATAGTTATGATTCTTTCTACTAGGACGCCGCATTTCTGTGCTTCCTCACTCATGTGTTTCGTCTCTATGCACCAACAGCGCTCCATGGGTGGCAACAAGCCGTATTATTTAATCACCATCGCTACCTTCATGTACGATATAAATTCAACATTATATTAAGAATGCAAAAGAGGTAATAGGTTATTTTGCTAAAGGCTTCCGACTATGTAAGGGTGTGGTGCATAATGAGCGGCAATTTTGAGGTTATGTTCGATTTGTAGCGAATGATGGAACTTAAATCGTTTTAATTTTAGATTGCGGATCTTAGAATATATTTAATGATTGTAGAAGTAATATAGGTAGGTTCGGCATGGTCACATGTTTTTATCCTGATTTAGATACTACTGGCGCAGTATTCGTATTTGGCTTTACAGCCGATGAAGCTTAGTAAAGAGATTTGTCATCGTAGAATCCATCAACCAGCATTAAAACCCATTGGTGGAAATAGATCTTTCAACGCCAGACAGAAAGAACGAAAGCTGCATATAGATCTTCTCTTATAACAAGCCTTATGGAGACAAATACCGTTGGATTTATTTTTTCAAAAACCTTTACAAGCAGCTATCGTCATAAAAATATCTGACAATATTGAAGCAGTTTTGTATACCTACCAACTAAATGAAACTGAATTGATAGGGACTGATAAAATCTCCTAAGATCTTCGTGCTTTTTAATAAGCTAGCTCTCGTTGCATTTAATCCTAACATTCCCATATTATAGCGTAGTTGTATTTAATGAGCGAACATTTGTTTGCAAGCAGCACCGCTTGAGCTCAAGATAATTTGCCTTCCATACAACGTCATGGCTTATAATTACTCATAAATGTCCACAATTAATTCAATGTACTGGTAAATTAATTCCATGACGACTTGAAATGCTCCAGTGAAATTATGTTCAACATTACAGTTGTATTTTACATTGAGATTGAAATAATCAGAGACTAACAAGATTATGAGTATTACATCGTAGAAGATAGAGGCAAAAGGAATATTCATGAGACAAATAACATTGAGGATGATAAAGATACCTTTGTAACATTACTTTCAAATAATGAGAACGCAAATAAAAACAAACATCGATAGCGTTACTAAATCAAACTATTTTAAACGAAACTTGCCGAGATGGCATAAAGTATTTTAGCATGAGTTTACTGCGGATTTCGGAATAACACTAGGAATTATTGTGATCCATGTAAATTTTAATACCTTTTATCTTACATTTCACGTTGAAATAATAACACATAAACCTGATTACGCTGTTTCTTACTCAACTTCACTGTGATCAAATTATTTCTGGAAACTTTGCTGGCTCATGTATTACAATTAGTGATGTAGATTTCATTAAGGTGTTGTTTGTATATTTCCCTTAAAAACGAATAAAATAAAACCCCTGAGTACCCTTATGAACACATATATCTAACTTATGACTTTACTCACCACCTGAATGTTTTCCAAGCCGTTTTGCAACCAGAATACTACAAACGAGCTTCCGATACAATTTGCTAATACCATAAATCAATTGTGCAATAATTTTCACCTACTGACGTGCATCGCGCAAACTGCAGCAGATTGAATTTAATGTCGAATATCCCACCTCTTTGGACAGTTTAAGGGGCATTATACCTTGAAGCTATTCATTTATACATATTTATGGGTAATACAGTCAATCGGTATCCAGCACCCGGTTGTTAGACTAACGGGCGACGCTCACTGGAGGCCATAGCTCCCTAAATGGCAGGCCCCCAATTTAAACATTGGATTTAGCTAGACCAATACCTTATACGAATGCTAAGGAAATTATTAGTGGTACAGCGGGATTTATCTCCGGAATAAATTGTTATTGTGTGTATTAATTTATTGTAAACGGTGAAAGCTATTATGTTAAACGTGCGAAAGCTAAAAATAACATTTTATACGACTCTCCGGGTGTGAATAATTAGCAATTATGGTTGTTTAGCTCTTGGGTCTAAACCAGTCTTAGATCGATGGGTTTTGATGGTATTTGTTGAAATTCATAGCAAAACTGATTGCAGTTAAAAATATGTTGGGCTGAAAACCAGCGTCAGACATATTATCTGGCATATGCTGAGCCTAAACCTTTTCGGCAGCATCGTGAGACACAAAATTGTAACTATAGGGTCTGTATGTAGGTAATGAGTTATTATTATTACTAATTTAAATTATTGCATCTTCCAGAATTTTACTTCTGTTTCGTTTTATTTCATTTTGTATCATTGTGTGTCTCATGTGCCGTGCCGAATAAACATTTCTTTCCTTCTTTCTTTCTTTCAGTTATCATTGGTACTGATTATTGTCCATAGCCAAACACTAAAGATCGCGTTCTCTTTTGTTTCAGAAGGATCTCTCGGACGACTGCGTGTTCCAGGAACATATAGAGGAGAACAACTACAACACATACTCGCGGATACGTGCTGGGAAGAAGACATTCGTGGCGCTGGACAACCGCGGCAAGGCGCGGCGGACCCAGATCCCGACCTTGCGGCCGCTCGGAAACCTGTCCACCTACGCGCTCACGCTCACCAAACCCTGGGCCGGGCCCAAACAAACCCACTGTCCGCCGCGACGGCACCGAGGGAAACTAAAACGACCGCCGCCGCGGCACAGGAACTGCATGGCGCGAGTACAGAAGCAAAACATGAGGCACAAGAGGAAGCACAAGAAGGCTAACAATCCGAAGAAGAAACAGCGACACCCCAAGTCGAGGAGAAAACCGGAGAACGGCACCACGACCACGACGGAGGTGTCGTGGGACGAGTCGACGATGTCCACGATGTCGACCACCACCGACGCGGAGTTTTTTCGTTCGGCGACCGCGCTGGAGGCGGTCGGGCGCGCGTGAGTCGCACGATACTCGCGGTCGGGGCAGCCGTGGCGCTCGCACACTAGCACCGTTCCACACTTACACGTGCGAACAATCTCTGCAGACAATACTGCCAACTGTACCCTGAGTACAGTCTCTAGTCGCTAGTCCGTGCAGTGACTGCTTTAGAGACGGTCCCACGCGACCGTGTCACTTCTGTAAACATGTAGATGCATCTGTGCCACGAAGTGTAGATCTTATAGTTCGTTGTTGGTAAACGGGCAGTTGAAACAAGTCTATATCATTCCTATTTAGTGTGTGTATACAATGTGCGCGCCACAGTAGCATTGCTCTCTTCAAACGGTCCCAATTCTAAAATTGATACCAGTGACTTGTTGTACATTGTCAAAATCGTCTTCATGATTTCCTTTAATTCTAGTAGTTACTTTATTAATTAAAATACTCAATCGTGCGCGTGACACGCTGCGCCGTTAAAAACAAATACATTTTTAACAATAAACGAATGATATTATACTACCAAAGCTACTGAAATTATCTATCTCAATTTATATTCCTAGTTCGCTTTAAAACGTAGGTTTATCGGCAAGATTCCAATTGTTAGTTAACTGTTACTTATCATGAAATTAACTTAGATTAACTTTATTCGATAATAATTAATGAAAAATTTGTAAATCGTCGAGATTATCGTTGGGTAAGGTGGAACTGTGTTAGGAGAAGGAAAAGATTTCTGTCAATTAACATTTAGCCTAAATACTTATCGTTTCGGAACGGCTCGCTCGTTGCCATCACGTCGTATATTTTCGAATCGTCCATTCCACATTAATTGGACGTTACAGCATTATGTTTATAATTTCAATATCTCTTACATCGATTTCGTGGGCGAACTCGAAAATATCTATTTAATTAGAGCCGAATTATTCGTTAATGGTTTGAAATCCATTGAATTCGGCTCCGATATGATATTTTAATATCATGTTCGGTATATCTTTAACGTGAGTAATTTTCCGCTCTTACTAAATGTTTTAATAAGCTATTATTCAAATTGAGACGTTATCGTTCTAATTTCATTGATGGGAACGAAACACAAACTAAATTTTGTCCCTCTTAAATTATAATTAACATACCTTACAGCGAGAGATTCCGAAACGTTTTCGTACTTAGATGACGTGTGTTGAAGGTATAATTTCTTAAGAAATTGACTGAAAATTGGACTGAGTAACGTAGTTTATGTTGGTATCGGCCTAGGCTATGATAGGATAATGTAGTGCGGCGTACGGCATGCTTCTGTATTTCTATAAGTTAAAATTCGACCGTTGAGGCGAGCGGAGAAAAGATTTCCATCTCGGAGATATAAACATTGTCTAAAACTAAAATTGCGGGTCTAACCAGTTGGCACTGGATTTAGAAGACTCTTTATAATTAAAATTGCACATCAGCGGCTGAACCGCTCGCCTTGGCTTGTCAAAAAACGTAGTGATAAACTTAACGAGGACGATGTGACTATTAGTATGTAGTAACGGACCTGAGGCTACGACTAGGAAGGCGCGAATCAGGCAATAACACTGAGTACCATACAGCCAAGTATCAAGATTGTTTAATTGTCACGTTTCTGTTTACGCAGATTGTTGCAAATTCGCGCCTTTTTCGCCGTGGACCGTAGGCCAAAAACGTGTATCTAATTTGTAAATTTATTTATTTTCCATAGAGAAAGTTGTATTTTGTTAACGTTTTAGTTGATGTTTTTTTATTCTCTTGTCCCTATTAGTTCCAACCGAATGTAGATATGTAGGATTTCATACGCTTGTACTTTTAGTGAGCCAATTTTAATTGTATTATATTTTTTTAAGTCGGTTCAGTAACAATATGTGCTTTGTATGCGGTTTGTATAGCGTGTAATTGATGCATTTGCAAATATTGTGATTGAATGGATTTCATACGGTAACATTCTCTTGGTGATGTCCATCGCGTACAGTTGTGTAGAAATTACGTAGCCGACGTCTCTTGGAAACAGCCCGATTCACACGCTACGGGTCTTTTCGCCGTGAAATGCATATTTTCACGCTTCTCGAAACTAATATGTTAGGTTTTGTGAGAATCGGGCTTTTAATCAGCAAACAAGATGGATGAATGTATCATATGGGTGATAATGTAATGTTGATTAAACGTAGATATTACCAAATAAAGTATGTGCAAAGTGCGTATCGCATACAGTTATCAATTTACACGCATTTTTTTATATATCTCCTTTCACAGACAGGTGCGAATAACATGCGCATCTTTCTCTTTATTTAAGTGCTAATTCATAAAGAAACATTTATATGAATGCACCCCAATTCTTATGTCTTTTAAAAGTTGGGGTGACAAACTACAACGCTTTAGTGTCCATAACCTTTTTCATTAAAGAAATCGGACATCCTTCTGCTCGAATATTTTGTACTTTTAAGATCCAAGAGCGTCGGGTATAATCACAGCAAGCTTTATGATTGTACCTACGTATGCTATACGAATGTTAATTCGACTTTATTTATGTATGTATGCTACTAGGTGTCACATGAAAGCGACATGAAATTGTTTACTCGAACGAAGCATTTAGTTGTCTTAAAATAAACTTCGATATAAAAAAGTGTAACAAATTTTTTGTCGTTTTCGTAATAAGTCAATAAATTATTATATCAATTATATAATTAATTGTAATTCACTCGTTATTGTATTGTAAATTAAATACCAATCGATCTTAACGTTTAGTTTAGAAATCAGTATTTCGGTATTGTAAAAATATGTTTCTCCGTTACAGTATCTAGTTTTGTAGTTTTATATTTGATGTAGCGAATGTAAGAAAAATCAGTAAATTGACGATGTTTTTTAACCAGTACCCGTCTGTAACGCGATGACATTTACAAAATGACAGGAGATACAATGATAGCAAACTCACCTTTTTCACTGCCATAAAATAAAGACATAACTTTGCTACCGATTTTGCATAATTACGATTGTCTATGGTTTCATCTTTCAAATGATAACGGGTAAGAAATCTTTGACATTGAACATACAAAAAGCAAAATACGCACCGAATTGAGATCCTCGTCTTTTCGAACTCGGTTAAAAAATAATTACTAATTTTGTGAGTTTGCATAACATAGTATCAGTGAAGGTGTAAAAATATGAATGTAATATATTGTAATGCCCATGTGCCATAATTGACCTGCGCGGGTTGACCTACCGAATCATATATCATTGTTGCAGTTAATATTTCTCAATTTCAACCCTTCACTAGGGAAAAGAGCGGCCTGAGCCCCTAAGCCCTAGAGAAAGAAAAATGAATTTTTCGCGTCCAAAAATAGTCTTTAAATTTCTGTAAAATATTTGGATGTTTTTTTCTACGGCTCGTGTTACTACTGTATCTTATGTAACTCTTTTTCCTTATAATAAGAACGTCAAGATGAGTCAAACAGTATTACTTAATTAATTTCGATACCTTTACAATAATAATTATTATGAAATATTGTGTTTGCTTAGTGCATTTATGATCAATTTAAAAAACAATAAACACCTAACTTACAAAAATCCGTTTTTTGAACAATAATGACTGGAGATAACTCGTCTAAAGTGAAAAAATATATGAAATACACATATTTTCACCCTACTTATTACTACCAAAAGGAAGATTGATCGAAACTTTTAGACAATAACTTTTTACAGCCTCTTATACCGAGAAATAAATAAAATGATTCTATAATTTTTGTCGTTTTATTTGCGTGTATACTTAACTAAATATAAGTTTTTTTTTATATTTTTACAAAATAGGAAGCTTTACTACATTACAGCACCTTCACATCTCCATAAATAAGTTTTTTCCAGAAATAGTCACAATTTTTAACAGTCTAATAACTGTTTCAAATATGATAGGATTTTCTTTTTATCTATGAACTTCTGTGCGTGGCTTTAAACTATAATCTAGAAAGACATAATAATATAGTTAATATAACATAACAACGTTAACCTAATATATAATATATAATAGTTACTCTTGGCCAAATAATAATTCGCTATACAGTATAACAATTTAAAAAAATCTACCACAGACTCACAAAAGGCTGTTTATTACCGCATTATCGCCTATCCACTTAAAAAAATAAAAAATAATTAACCATAAACTATTAAAACACTGGCAGAACATTAGCAAAATTACTTTATTTCCATTTTATTATCAAAACAAAATGTCATTGTAATAAAACTAATGTATTTGGCAATTTATGAAAGATATTTTAACATTTTATTGCTTTATAAGTGCCCCAAGAGTAATATTGGTTTTCAATTTTTGGAAGAAATAGGTACGTTTATCGAACAATAAATTCTTGATTTAAAAAATTAGTAACATTGTATTAAGTCGAAGCTTATAATCTTTGTTTAGAATGTTCCTTTACATATAAATAAATAATATATAAAAATAGCTATTGGTGTTTTTAGGCATATATCAAATGCACTTATGACAGGTCACAACAAGGTCTAAATACATTTATATAATAATCATGTTACAAGACTATTAATTTGGAAACAAGCTGGCAGGTATGGACAAAATATATTTTAAAAACAACATAAATTATAATTTTTGTATTTGGAAAAAATAGATTAGAAGTAAAAATAAATAATTATGATGTATTGACCATGCTGACTGGCCATAAGTGTCTGGCAGTTGACATACTGGCTGATGTTGATGGCGATGTTGCCAGATTTTTTAATAATCGAATTTTTAGTAGTTAAACCATTGGGCTCTGAACCGGAAGGTCCTGAATTCGATTCGCAACTCGGGCGGACTGTGTTTCTAACACCATGTGCCCGGGACTGGATCCCCCAAAGGGAGTTGACGTCAGACAGGCCGGTCGTAAAAACTTAACCAAATCCTTTCTGCAACATGCTTGGAAAAAGTGTGTTGCGCCGACCCCACATTAAGGTGGGATAAGGCAGGTAGAAAGAAATAAAGGAAGAAAGACTATTCTTGAGAAGTTTTAAATTTTTCATCGTTATTTGACTTTAATTAAGTTAATGCTTTTTTCTTTAATAAAATTTTGTCGTTGACTGTACCGAAGCTTAATGCCGAGTACACACCAACCGCACGAGCGTTCGCGAATTTTGCATTCATACAACAGCGAATGTTTGTTTGTATAAACGCAACAGGCATACCTCTACATAGCTTCGCTAATGTTCGTTTGGTTGGTGTGTACGCGGCAGTATACTAATTTTTGAAGTATGCATGACCTATTACTCGGCAATAATTAAATTACTATACTTACTTCATCACTCATAAATAGGAATAAAATCCGTAAAGAACAGTATTAGGTTGTAATCGCTAATATCGGATTAACATAAACCTAATCTTTCGTCATTGAAATTCTTGTCGCAATCGAATTATAGTGTGTCTAATTTTTAAATTCAAATTATTCCGCTACGATCACCACTATGGTTACTTCTCTGAGCTCTATGGACAACAGAAATTATTATATTGGCAGCACTGCAGGATGACGCACCTCCAAAGCAAAAGAGATAGACATATACGGTTTTTACGTTACAGAGAAAGAGAGGAAAAATCTTGCGCATGTGAAGATAATACATGCCATAGATTATTTTCGCACAGTATGCACGTTAAATCTTTAGCAACAAGGTTGTTTTTTGGGATATCACGGTGTAATTTATGTTCGTCGAAATAATCGAATCGCGCTCGGCGGACTAGTGGCGTCACCGTTCCGTTATCGAATAAAGGCGCGCTCGATGTCATACTCGATCGCCATTTTGTTGAAGTTCACCAAGCCGTGTTACTTTCTATTCGATAAAGGCTTATAATCGTTTTCGTTCCAATAATCATCGGTATTTCGGCGGCAAATTGACTATAAATCAAATATCGATATCAAAATGAAGAGATGTTCATCTGCTGTGTGGCGTTTTTTCGAACGTATTGAGGAGAACAATAGATGCGTTGCAATAGTGTGTAAATTATGTGAAAATCAATACAAGTATTTCGGAAACACAACAAACTTGAGGGTGCACCTGACGACGAAGCACCCCATCCAATGGGAACTGGCCCAAAATGGGACCCTGGACGAATCGCATTTCCGGATTGAAGAAACTGACTCCAGCCAAACCACGTCAACGCCAAGAAAGAGAAAATATACACCACGGGGCAAAAAAAATGTACGTTATTCAGTATCAATTGATAATAACGAAGAATCGGAGGGAGCTATGCCTAAGATTGAAATCCAGCGGGTACTTACCTAATTCAATATTTAAGTTAATGTTATATTTATCAGTTTATCGAAGTGCCGTATCGATTCGAGATTGCATAATAATTGATCTGCGCAGTCGTACTTGTGATGGCGCTAAAATGATCGTTAATCGAATCCGATAACCTTATCTGTTTTGTTTTGATTGCTATACGAATTATTATATGTATATAGGTTAATAGTAGTTTTGCCCTGAAAATAAATACCATGATACTCTTATAACTTGTATGTGCATAGTCTTTTGAGGTTAGGTACCAGAACAATATGTCAATTATCATTTTCTGATAATCATGTAACAAACACGTACCTACTTGGTATTTATTTCTAAAAATTACTTTCTGTTATGAAACTAGGCACGGTAGTCTAAAGGAATTCATCATCATCAGCCACAGGACGTCCACTGCTGGACATAGGGCTAAAGGAATTTACCACCAACTTTTTGTCTGATCACACCATGTTCAAGACAGGCTAGTATTTAGTCACTCTTCCCCATAAAAACCAATGCAGAAAGAGCAACACATATTTACAAACCATTGATTGTCAGGACATTATTAAAGAACGGGAATTATGTTACTGGAGTGTTGTTATTTCTCCGGGGAAATAAAAAAAAAAAAATAATAATATTAGCCCTGTAATATTACTGTCCCACTGCTGGGCACGGGCCTCCTCTACTAATGAGAGGGGTTAGGCCTTAGTCTACCACGCTGGCCTAATGCAGGTTGGTAGACTTCACATACCTTCGAAATTCCTGTGAAGAAATTCTCAGGTATGCAGGTTTCCTCACGATGTTTTCCTTCACCATTAATAATTACTTGCTTTTGCCATTATTTAAACACATATTCCACATGTAACTGTTGCATGTAATGTACAGAATAAACTTTGTATTTGTAGATATTGAATTTCCCTGGCACAAGCAATAAATTCCATATGTAGAATTCATAAAGACTGCCTCGGTGGTGTGGTGGTATTTCGGTATGACTACGGTTCTGAGGTCTCGGGTTCGATCCCCGGGTAGGGCAAAGTGATATTGGACTTTTCCATATCAACCCAGAGTCTGGAATTTGTGCCCGATAAGGCGATAGGCTCGCCCCCTATCACATCTGGGACGGAACTAAGCTCGGCGAAATGTGGGTGTTCTAGTTCGCTATTGCACCTCTGCCTACCCCTTCTGGGATACAGGCGTGTGCCTATATGTGTGTGTGATAAAGATTTCTCTGTACATTAGCTTCCATACTTATATTTCACAATTCATATAAAAACAAATCAGAAGTAATATAGGCACAAACTTTAAAATCATACACAGACCATGGATAATGTAATAAACCAAATATTCTGATATTGTCAATGCAGACAGGTTAAATCATGAATATCTTTTCACTATTTTTCACCATAGAATTTATTAATATTTAATTAATTTATCAATATTATGCCATCTTAATATGGGGTCAGCGCAACACACTTTTTCAAGTGTGTTGCAGAAAAGATTTGGTAATTTTTTTATGACAGGCTGCCTGCCTGACGTTAATCCCCTTTGAGGGATACAGACCCAGGCAATTTAATCAGAAAATTCGCTTTGCCTGACTTGGGAAGCGAACCCACGACCTCCCCAGCCCGTATGTGCTGCGACTAGACCCAGGAGTCAACAAATATAATACCCAGTATTTAAAAAAAAAGGATTTTGTTAACATGTCCATATATTCCAGGTCGACGTTTTGGAGAATTCAGACCCTGACTACAGGGATGAAGATAGCAATGCCACCATCAATCTGGTGAAACAGATGCATGCCACAAGGAACTCTGACGAAGAGTGGCTAGAAGAAGATCCGTACCAGATCACTCACATTGAAACCTACGAACCAGTCGCGAACAAGCGTAAGAAGATGAAATACAAGCGAGTGAAGAGGGAAGTTGAGTCCCCAAATGGTTTACCAGGATTCTACGTTGCACCAAAACCAGAAAAGACAGTGGTATACGAAGAGAAGTGCCATGCAGATGAATATTCCATTTTCGGTGATTACGTAGCAAATAAGTTAAGGAAGTTCAAGGCACCACGCACTCGGGGAAATTTGCAGCAATTAATCACAACTATCCTATGGCAAGCTGAATATGGGATGTATGATAATGCTGATGCGGTGAAGAGGGTTCTTATGTACTCTGTTCAGTCTCCAGAACCGGAGCCAAGTACGGTAGAGTTCTCGCAGATCCCGGTGGAGACTGAAGAGGTGGTTTCCCAAAAGAACGATCAGACCCAAAGCATTGAAGCAGACTGTATAGAAATACAAACTGAATAGATTATGGATTAAACAAAGGTTGGCTCAACTATGCAGAAAAATTTAGTTTTCATTATCAATAATGAAATTAACTTATGATTGACAGAATTATGTTATAATAATAACAGTTTTGATTTATTAAATATTGTTAGGCAAAAGCATTTGTCTTGGTGAAGACCATATTTTTAAAAGAAAAAGTTATGAATTTTTCCATATCAGCCTGGAGTCTGGAATTTGTGCCCGATATGGCGATAGGCTCGCCCCCTATCACATTTGGGTCGGAACAAAGCTCGGCGAAATGTGGGTGTTCTAGTTCGCTAGTGCGCCTCTGCCTACCCCTTCAGGGATACAGGCGTGAGCTTATGTTATGTTAATTACTATTTCGATTATAATCGAGATCTTTTAAAACTATCATTATCATAACATGCACGGTATTTTCAACTCTATTACTGTTGTATAAAGTTAATTTTCAATTGATAATGAATACTGTTAGCATTTTTCTGCCCAGTCAGCTGACCAAAGTCTTGTGCATTTTTTTATTGTATTAAGGTTGGACGGCTAGATACAGATTTATGTTCTAATTAAATTACCAAATATGTAATAATAATTATTGTAGTTTTATTTATGTCCCCTAACTCACTTGTCACCTCCTTGTTTTAGTGGCAGTGTATATGGGTTGTGAACCAAGAGCTCTTGGGTTTGATTCCCAGGTCGGGCGTGGTTTTTCTAACACTGCCGAGGACTGGGTTCCCCAAAGGGAGGTTAACTTCAGACAGGCAGCCGGTTGTAAAATCTGATCCAAACGTTGCACTGACCCTACATAATGACTATTCTTAACCATTTGCTCAGCTAAAATGTTTTTATAAGTAAGGCTCATTAGGTCACAGGATTAATTTTATATCCGAAGCCTAGAGAATAAGTACTCATCGTGTAAAGTTGTTTCATTTGTTTTCAATACAAAAAAAACTTCTGAGTGTATTTATGGTGATTTCTTCAAATCCAGAGGTGAATCTGACAGATTTGGATAAGGTATAAGTAATTCATACTTTTATGGACTGATCCCAGAATCTTCTGTCTTGCCTAGATCTCTATCTGCCGCTATATTAATGGGATGGATCTCTGTTGCCTAAAAAACCGGTCAAACTTGCGTTTCTTTGTTACAATTATCTAGATTCAGTTCAAAATTAGGGTACCTAACTACCTAGTGCATACGTGGCCGCGCCTACACACGTCACGTGGTTTTCTCTAATGCGCTCTCTATTTAAAAATAGGCGTAAAACATGTCGATGTACTAATAACTGCTTGGAAAAAACATTACTCGACTATTGTGTTAGAATTGCATGTAAATTATTCAATAACACTGTTTCACTTACAGTTTTAGTCTACGAAAAATAGAAACATTTTGCATTTTTTTCTATCATAAATTTTGAAACGGACGCAGTAGACTCATTTTTATTACAAATTGAAATCTCCGTGGAACATTTTCATGTTCTAAAATTTAAATGGATCGGAGGCAATTTTTAAGAAAATATTCGCACAAACAGCTTAGAATAATAGGAGTAGGTACCCAATAAATATAATTTCTAAATGGTTTAGTTGCTGCGTTTATGAGCTTAGGACCGAGACCGTATGTTTTTTTTAAACAAAACACTAAAAATACCTACACAAAACAATGATTTAGAATAGAACAATGGGCCATAGATAAAAATGTGTAGCGAAACCATGTTTTGCGTAGGTGTTTTGTGTAACGTTTGAGTTCAGGAGACGCGGCTTTTGGAATCCCAGGTACATCCTGGCAGGTCGACTTCGCGGGTTTTCTGACATGATTTTTTGGAATTGTTTCACCTAGAGGTCGACTTCGTAGGTGCAATCGGTTATCAAAACTAAGCAAAATCCTTTCTGCAATATCCGAAGAAAATGTATTGAGCAGACCCCAGGGGTACCTAGATACCCCTGATACCTAGGGGTGAGATAAAGGAAAATGAAAGAAGAGTCGGTATGTAGAAAAAGAAATCATTTTGCTGAATTTTTATTTACACATACATACAGTTAAGAAATTCATAACATTTTTCAATATCCAACAATAAATAGGGTTTCATAAAGGACTTTCATAGCACAGGAATCACCAGGAAGGGGAATTGGGCCTAGAACCAACTCACCGAACGAAACGCAACAGCGAACTGCCACTTTACGTCGGTTTTCTGCGAGGCAGTGGTAAATGACCAGTCGAATCAGTCCGTATAATTTTTAAAACCATATTCTGTCTTGCAATAAGACTTTAACGGCCGGTTTCAATAAACGATCTCTGTTTAGAGTGCAGATAGATCGCGATTATGAACCAATCAAATCAAGTCATTTGACGGAGTCTTGTTCAAACTGTGTTCTTATTGGCTAATTTTTGTAATCTATTTGCACAGTCGAACTGAGGTTGTTTATTGAAACCGGCCGTAGATAGATTTTTTAATCTGTATCAAAGACCTACTGTAGCTTTGGTTGAAAACAATCAGTAGGCGGGAAATATTTTGTTCACGTGCGTAGCGTACGCTGGCCAAGTTCTATGAAAAACTAAATAAATAACACGATCTGCCGACAGCTTCTATCTACATAATACATTATAATCCGAAACTATAATTTTCATGTCGGCGTGTTGCAGGAATGATATTCATTTTTATGAGTTATTTTATTTCTAGTAGATACTAGATAAATAGTAGGTTTCTATATTATTTTCAGCCTAGGTGTAGATTCTAGACATTGTAGCCTACAAAAGTGGTTTATAATTATAAGTGTGTACTGCCGCGGTGGCGTGGTGGTATTTCGGTACGACTACGGTTCTGAGGTCTCGGGTTCGATCCCCGGGTCGGGCAAAGTGATATTGGATTTTTCCATATCAGCTCGGACTCTGGAATTTGCGCCCGATATGGCGATAGGCTCGCCCCCTATCACATCTGGGACGGAACTAAGCTCGGCGAAATGTGGGTATTCTAGTTCGCTAGTGCGCCTCTGCCTACCCCTTCGGGGATACAGGCGTGAGCTTATGTGTGTGCATGAAATGATATCTAAAATCTAGTGCCCGATACGACCTTGCTCTTTTTCAACCTGGTTTTACGTTATGCCATCTCTGACTATGTCGGTAAGTTTAATATGATAAAAGAGGCTGCTTCCAACAAGTTGATATGGAAATCTTTGTGGGAGGTCTATGTTCAGCAGTGGACGCCCTGTGGCTGAAAATGATGAAGGATTTCTCGTAAGTGAGTAACCGACTAGCTTGCATGAAAAGACTGTGGAATAAGCGAAAAAGGTATGCTTGAACTGAAGCACTTGGTGCTCCTTAGTCTCTGCCTACCCATGAGGGAGACAGGCATGAGTTTATGTTTGTATAATACCCCAGAGGGAGACAGGCGTCAGTTAATGTATGTGTGACTCTTTTCTTTCTTTCTACCTGCCCTTATCCCACCTTAATATGGGGTTGGCGTAACACACTTTCAAGCATGTTACAGAAAGCATTTAGCTAAGTTTTTACGACCGGCTGCCTGCCTGACGTCAACCCTCTCTGAGGGATCCTGTCCCGGGAAAATAAAATTAGAAAATTCGCTTTAACCGACCAAGGAATTGAACCCACGACCTCCTGGTCCACAGCTCATACATGCTGCCACTAGACCAAGAAGGCGATCTAGGAGGATGTATGCCTGTTTAAAAATCAAAACGACTTTGTTTCACTGCCATTTGCTCACTGCGCTCAGAAACTAAAAACTAAAGACATGCCTTGACAGTTTGTCACCACTCACCAAGTACGATTCTCTGTAATTCCTTTACTTGCAACACTAAGTAAATGGAGCGCAAACACATGATGTCAAAGTCGCCGACAGACATTGCAATCTCGTCTAGCATCTAAATGGATCAACGGATGATCTCAGACATTGTGTTGGATTGACGCAACGTTTACTAAAATATGGTCTCTGTAGTTTTAAGGAGTCACTGATCCAGTAAGTCTTTGATCTTATAGCCACGCTGTAGACGTTACGTCTACAGCACGAATAGGCTGGCTGAATCGGTTTGATGCCACTGTCTCACAGAAAAACGACGATAGCAGCTCACTGTTTCGTGTGTGTTTTTTTAAGTCAAAATTCGATTTAAAAATTCCAAATCCTCACCGAGTTCGTGTCTGTGACTCAGACTTAGTCGAAGTTCGCTGTATAGATCTTAGCCTTAGTGTGGGGTCTAGAGTACCACACTACTCCACACTAGGTTTAACCTGTATCGTGAGTATCAGGAACTACTAGGGACTTATACGCCCAGAGCCAGACCCGAAACAAATATCTGTGGATAACACAAATATTTGCTTAAGTGCGGGAATCGAACGCGCGGCCTCTTGTTTCAAAACCGAACCGTCGCCTATTGCGCCACGAAGGCTGCCATATTGCTTGCTAAGTCCTTAAAGATAAATAAGGAAGTTAAAACATCAGCTGCAAGTCCAATGATTAGAGGCATAGCGCCATTAGTAAATCAAAACGGGCGGTTCATGGTCTCAATGGGCTTTGATGCGAATGGCGCGCAAATGTACAAACGAGCAAATATTTAGGCCGGCAGTTCAACTCGCTACCGGGATGTTTAATTGTCCAACTAAATAGGTACTTTAAATATTGTGCAATGGGGGTGACGTCAGGCAAGCAGTCGGTTTTAAAAACTAAGCCAAATATTTTCTGCAATATGCTTGAAAAAGTGTGTTGCGCCGACCAAACATTAAGGTGGGATCCTTATCCCATCTAAATCTATTATGGGGTCAGAACTTTCTATTGGCCCTTGCCAACCCACAGACAGTATCTTTGGATCACATTAATTACTTGTCTAGGCACAGGAATCGAACCGGCACTGTATGGCGCGACGCGGCGCGGGCTCGGAATTACATAAAATATTATTTGTGATAGGTCCATACAAATAAAATTAACAACAACATAACATAAGCTCACGCCTGTATCCCCGAAGGGGTAGGCAGAGGTGCACTGGCGAACTAGTACACCCACATTTCGCCGAGCTTAGTTCCGTCCCAGATGTGATAGGGGGGCGAGCCTATCGCCATATCGGGCATAAATTCCAGACTCCGGGCTGATATGGAAAAATCCAATATCACTTTGCTTGACCCGGGGATCGAACCCGAGACCTCAGAATGGTAGTCATACTGAAATACAACTACGCCACCGAGGCAGTAAGGTAAAATTAACTGCGCAATTACAAAGCATTATTGTATAAAGCTACAAAAATAATCTAAATTTGCTTCATAAGTCAAGTCAAAATGTGTGCGGCCGGCGGCGTGTCTATGGAAACTTGTTTTTTTTTATTCAAAATTCGCACATGCGCAGTCCGGGATTCGCAGTCGATGATCCGCCATCTTTATCTCACAATATTCTTATCTCGCTTCCACATGACATTGACAATCAGCTGTACTGCCAACATGGCCACGCTAAGCCGCACTTCGGGTAAATTATTAAAAAATGTTAATTTTTCACCTGTTTTCACGCGTAATCTGAGTAATGTGAAGTGTTATAAGACCTTTCCTAAAGTGCTAACTACATGTGCGTGTATTCTTGGTGGCGGTGTGTTATATTACGGCTTCAATAAGTATGGTATAAAGAAGACGGTCTACGCTCTGAAGGCAAAGGCAAGTGGTGATTTTTTCCTCATAGCACTATATTTAGACAGTGTTTTGTAGATTTATTAGCATCATTTGATTGTGTCGTTTGTGTGTGTGAACTGGAAACAGCATTATGGTGCGCTTATGTCATGATATTTCATTACTCACGCAGTCGCAGTAGATTGTTTATAAATAGAACATCGCCAACTTTGACGTTTGCGCGTCCGTTCGGAAACGTGAACTAAAAAAAATACTACGTTCTAAAACTTGGCAGAATTATAATGAAGCAAAACAAATGTGTTAATATTTATCTTTTCCTGCTTCGGAATAGTAACGAAATATGTTTAGCGGTTTACACTGTTTAATACGTTTCTTTCATCCTTGTGCGAGGGGCTGGATTAATAGCAATCATTAGTTCATGCCTGATAATGCAGCCTCCATTATAACTAGGTGTATTAAGTTATTTTTTATGGCGTCAGATCAGAGACTCCCGACCAAACCACCCGCATTGCAACAATCACACGAGCAACCACTTTACGATAATAAGATGCTCCTAACATAAAATTCCCAAGTTTGGCTTTGATACAAATGGTCATCGATTAATTTCGTAGACGCGACATGAGAATAAATACTAGAGATGTTTAGGGCTGTCACTTAACGACTTCGAAATTTTACAAATCGTTATACGCAATTTTTAAGTAAATATTTTCATTTATAATAAGGTCCGTAAATCCGTAGGTATTATCCATATTTCCATGCATATTTTCTTAAAAAAAATAAATGCTCTTATTTTAAAATTATCTCCCCAATAATAGTAAACTTTTTATGAATGATCGAAATACGAGTAAAACCTTATGACCGCGGCCATTTCTAGATAGCCGTTGCTTTTAAGTTTCCAGATTTATCTATATCTAATGACCTCTTCTCGCCTAGTTAGATACTTTGGACTTATGTCTACATTAACAGTAACGGTAACTTATCTTATAAATGTTCATAGTTGACGATATAATATAGGGATAGTGTTATAAATATAAAACTACTTAACACAAAGTGATACGTGCGAACTATTGAGAAATCTGACCTACATACTGCGACAAAATAGAGTATACGCACAGCATGGACGTAAAAAAAGATGGACGGAGCGCTAGGAACATTCAAAACAGGGTTTTCGGCCCATTCGATCTATCGACACGTAATGGCGGCGACTGATCGAATGGGCCGAAAACCTGCTTCACTTTCAATGTCCCTAGCGCTCCGTCCTTCTTTTTTTTACGTCAGTGACGCACAGTTAGTCCAGATTTTTAAATAACCGGTGTATTATTATATTCACGATGTTATATGACTGCCTCGGTGGCGTAGCTGTATTTTGATACGACTTCCGTCCTGAGGTTCGATCCCGGGTCGGGAAAAGTGATTTTTTTCAATATCAGCCAGGAGTCTGGAATTTGTAACCGATATGGCGATAGGGTCGCCCTCTATCACATCTGGGACGGAACTAAGCTCGGCGAAATGTGGGTGTTCTAGTTCGCTAGTGCGCCTCTGCCTACCCCTTCGGGGATACAGGCGTGAGCTTATGTTATGTTATGTAAAAATTAAGTAGGATTTTAAATTACCCCGGCGTAGTCTGTTAGAAAGCACCGCAATGTACCTAATTTAGACGTATCGCAGGGAACATTTTCACATCTAGCTAACGAAATAACCTATAGGCTATAAGCAACCAAAGGTACTCTAGCTAGGCTCATACACAACTAAAGCATGTTTTAGATATTTTTTTTTATCGTTTGGAAACTTCCACACATAACATAAGCTCACGCCTGTATCCCCGAAGGCGTAGGCAGAGGCGCACTAGCGAACTAGAACACCCACATTTCGCCGAGCTTAGTTCCGTCCCAGATGTGATAGGGGGCGAGCCTATCGCCATATCGGGCACAAATTCCAGACTCCGGGCTGATATGGAAAAATCCAATATCACTTTGCACGACCCGGGGATCGAACCCGAGACCTCAGAACCGTAGTCGTACCGAAATACCACCACGCCACGGAGGCAGTCTTCTTCCCACTTCCATGAATATGAAAAATAAAAATCCTTGCCACAAATCCATGCCCATAAACATTTTCTCAGAGTTGCACGTGGCAACCCTGTTAACAACTCGTAAAGGCTCCATTTTCAACTAAACACGTGTTAAACGGTTTAATGAGTTCCCTTTAAGGATGTTAGACGTACCACGGTACCAAGGTACCAAATTTTAAGATTTTGTACCATGTACCATAACTATAAACTTATGTTAGTACTTGGTAGTTGGACCGCAATAATTCGGTCCTACATTACTGTATCTCAATATTACTACGACTGCGAATTTGCACGATATTGCTATGCTATGCTTTTTACGCTATGTAGGCATGGCGATTTATTTACGTGAAATTCAAAAGATAGAACTAGAAAGTAATATAACATAACATAAGCTCACGCCTGTATCTCCGGAGGGGTAGGCAGAGGCGCCCTAGCGAACTAGAACACCCACATTTCGCCGAGCTTAGTTCCGTCCCAGATGTGATGGGGGCGAGCCCATCGCCATATCGGGCACAAATTCCAGACTCCGGGCTGATATGGAAACATCCAATATCAAAGTAATATTTCTATTTATTATTTTCCCCTCATATTATATAGTAATGAAAGAACCCCATAATATATATTAAGACGCCATCCGTGGGTAGACCAAACGATGTATATTAGGCCTCATGTGCATGAGCGCTTATTCAACGCGCGTTAAAAAACGTAATGAAACAAATAAGTTTTAGTACCTATATGTAGTTATTCAAACGCCGGCGCTTATAAAACGCGGCTTTTTTTGCGGTATGTAGAATATACTTCATTAGCATGATTTTCAAGCACTTAGTTGAACAGACATGTTGAGACGTTTTTTTAACGAGCGTTGAAGAATCTCGTGCAAATGAGGGCTTATTGTACCAACTTTTTTCAAATAGGGGCCAGCTTTTAGCACCATATTATGTACCAGCCTTTTTGGGCCACCGTTTCACATCCCTAGTTTCCGTGGTGGGTAGCTGTTAATAAGACTTGAGAGTAATTGTCGCCAGTCTAAAGGATCGGTATGCATAAGATGTTTTTTTTAATCGCACCTAAAGCGTTGATTACGGACACATGATCATCCGTCTACGCTTTTTTCGGTTGATTTATTTTGGTAGTTTTCAGATTAGAGGGTGTAAAAAACTATTACCTTCTCGGTCTAGTGGCAGCATATTTGAGCTATGGACCGGGGGTCCAGGTTTCGATTCCCAAATCGCCGATCGGGCAAAGATTTTCTTTTTTTTATTTTGCCCGGGATTGGAACCTCCAGAACTTCTGGACCAGAAGGGGTTGACGCCAGGCACGCAGCCGGTCGTAAATACTAAGCCGAATCCTTTCTGTAACATGCTTGAATAGGTCGCGGATAGGAATAAGGATAAGGGCAGGATGAAAAAAAGGGCGTAAAATCTGAATGTAAATTGGCCCTTTATTTTAAAGACTCAAACAAAAATATTTGCTTTCTAACGAACCCTTGATATTACTGGGCGATCGGGAAACGAGTCCCGAGCACATCGTGTTGGAAAAAGGGTGTTTCCCGAATTTGGGAGGCGAACCCAATACCCCCCTAGTCCACAGATATTTTGTAAGAATAATTGTGTATTAATGGTTGTAACCTGTTTTGTGTGAAATAAATACATGCCTTTATCATAATCACAAGTTTAAAAACTTAACGGACCAACTTCAAATCCAATCGTGACCAAATTTATATGGACCACCCTTGAAAGAAACTCTATCGAACACAAATCGAGTTAAATCGAGTTTAAGACTAATTTTAAATTAGTAACAGCGCTGCAAAAACTCAGTGAGGATTTGGAATTTTTAAATCGAACTTCCACTTAGTCCGAGCGATTTTTTTACAAGAAAAACAGACAGACAGGCTAATTAAAGATTTCCATGTAAAAAATGGCTCGGACTGAGTTCGTTCCTTTCACTCAGAATTAGTCGAATTTCGCCCTCTAGATCTCAGCCGACTGCCTCTGTAGCGTGGTGGTATTTCGGTACGACTACGGTTCTGAGGTCTCGGGTTCGATCCCCGGGTCGGGCAAAGTGATATTGGATTTTCCCATATCAGCCCGGAGTCTGGAATTTGTGCCCGATATGGCGATAGGCTCGCCCCCTATCACATCTGGGACCGAACTAAGCTCGGCGAAATGTGGGTGTCCTAGTTCGCTAGTGCGCCTCTGCCTACCCCTTCGGGGATACAGGCGTGAGCTTATGTATGTATGTATGTATGTAGATCTCAGCCTAAGACTTGAAACAAATCACGGGCAATAATATTGTTTGCCTGATTACTATTTTCCTGGGCTCCAATAATTGTTTTTAATACGCGTAACAGCCCCGTTCATTAAAATGGCGTCCAATTCAAAGACAATACAGTATAGACGTAACGTCAATATCTATCAATTGACATTTGCAATCACTCACTATTGAATTGATTCCAGTAGTGTTGGTTATTGAATTGATCTGTTTATTGCGTTTGAACTATGAATATTTAGATATTGTGTCGGTACTATGATCATTCATCTTGAAACATAAGCTCACGCCTGTAGGGGTAAGGGGTAGGCAGCGACGCACTAGCGAACTAGAACACCAAAATTTCGCCGAGCTTAGACCTTTATCGGCTCATCTGTCCATTATGCAGATCGACATCCAATCTTTCTTTCTACCTGCCCTTATCCCACCTTAATGCGGGGTCGGCGCAACACACTTTCTCGAGCATGTTGCAGAGATGATTTGGCTTAGTTTTTACGACCGGCCGCCTGCCTGACGTCAACCCCCTGTGAGGGATCCAGTCGGTCCAGTCCCGGACAAATTAAAGTAGAAAATTTGCTTTGCCTGACCTGGGAATCGAACCCAGGACCTCCCGATCCACAGACCATACATGCTGCCACTAGCCCAAGAACAGGTCGACATCCAATGCTGCGCTTTTTTTTATCAGAGTACGGCAAAGTGACTATACTACGCCTAATGCTAAGTGCAGTGCAATCCAGAAAAATCAGCGACCATCAACAAACAATAGGTTTTTTATTTATAAGTATAGCATAGACTGGCAAACACTGATGGTCACGTAATGGTAAGTGATCTCCACCGCCCAAAGACACCCAAGACACAAAAAGAATCATGGGTGCGTTGCCAACCTAAAAGAAGTGAATGGAAGGGGAAGGAAAAGGGATTGGTAAAGGGAGAGGGCAAATGGGCTTCCGGAAATCTTCCGGAACGAAACGCGACAGCAAGTTGCCACTTTACGTCGGCTTTCTGTGAGACATTGTTCTCAAACCGGTCGAGCCGGCCCATTCCTGCTGTAGACGTTACTGTCTACAGCGTGGCTTTACCACTCAAAAATCTAAACAAAACAACTCATTTTCAATTTTATAGGCACTATCCCTAAATGATCTAAGTTATTCGTAGAAGCAAGGCGCCGCAGTGTTCAGATACGCCATAATTCGCCAGTTAATGCATAATTCACACGACGCGTCACGTCTCGCGAGTCGCGAGCCGCGGCCGCACGACGCGTTGTGGTCGAGTAACCTAGTTCATGTTACACTGACTGCAAATTAAAAGTCTAGAGGTAACAATGGACCCAGTAAACCTGCATTGAGAGTGAACATGATATTTTAGAATAATTTTTTTTATACGCAAATAACATGAAAGCCTTAAAATGGCACTGTTCGGTTTTATTGAAACCATGTTAAATGTATTTTTGCGTCGTTCGTCGCCTCCTTGGTCTAGTGGCAGCATATATGGGCTGTGGATCGGGAGGTCGTGGGTTCGATTCCTTGGTCGGGTAAAGCGAATTTTCTAATTTAATTTTCCCCGGACAGGATCCCTCAGAGGGGGTTTACGTCAGGCAGGCACCCGGTCGTAAGAACCTAGCTAAATCCTTTCTGCAATTTGCTTGAAGATGTGTTGCGCCGACCTCATATTAAGCTGGGATGATCAGGTAGAGAGAAAAAATGCTTTTAAATGAATTTTTGTAGGCTGTATGCGTTTTGAACCAAAACCAGGTATCTTTATCAGTTTATAAGTAAGGATTAATCTTGTAATACTAAACCGATTGTAATAATATATAAACATAACATAAGCTCACCCCTGTATCCCCGAAGGGGTAAACAAAGTGAACTACCGGACTAAAATACCACAATTCGCCGAGCTTAGTTCCGACCCAGATGTGATAGGGGGCGAGTCTATCGCCATATCGGGCACAAATTCCAGGCTCCAAGCTGATACTGAAAAACTACACTTTGCCCTACCCTTGATCCAACCTGAGACCTCAGGACGGTACCACTACGCCACCGCGGCAGTAAAATAAATACGACGTACACTAAAATATCAGTCTTTCTGCACAGACGATTCATAAACCTCCATCGATGATTCATGGCCAAGTGAAGGTGGTCGTTTTTTAGACAGGATTTCCTAAACCATAGCAAATGTACATACAAATGTAAGGTTTTTTCATTGTCCCATTGTGATACCGCGTTACGCGGGCAATGATAATCACGAAACAGCCTTGCGTCTATGAATCATTTGTAATATTGCGAACACGGACATAAAAAAAGATGGACGGAATGCTAGGAAAATTGAAAGTGACGCAAGGTTTTCGGCCCATTCAATCAGTCGCCGCCAAAGACTTCTATGTATACTACTAGACTGGCTGTTCGGTACATAGAATGTGCGCACTAAGTCTCTGTTAATACCTCAACTCACTATAGAAATCTGCTCTTTACCTTAGGTGTGAAACGTCAGACACTCGCCGTCAAGTGCCAAAATTTTACTTCGAAACAGCTTGTCTAGTAAATGCATAGAAGTCTTTGGTCGCCGCCATTACGTGTCGATAGATTGAATGGGCCGAAAACCCTGCTTCACTTTTAATGTTCCTACCGCTCCGTCCAACTTTTTTTTACATCCGTGATTGGGAATTAAATTGAAGTACTTGCTCATGCTTTATTTCTAGAATAGACTAGTATAGTCTGGAATAGCCTGAATATTTACAGTAGTCTAGTCCTTTCTTTCTACCTGCCCTTATCCCATCTTAATGTGGGGTCAGCGCAACATACTTTCAAGCATGTTGTAGAAAGGATTTGGCTTAGTTTTTACGACCTGACGTTAACCCCCATCTGGAGGATCCAGTCCCGAAAAATAGTGTTACAATAACATCTCGCCTGCTGTGCCACGGAGGATTTCAAATAATGTCAATATGTGGGTGGTAAAGCCACGATGTAGACAGTAACGTCTACAGCACGAATGGGTCGGCTCGACCGGTTTAAAACCACTGTCCCACAGAAAACCGACGTAAAGTGGCAGCTTGCTGTCGCGTTTCGTTCGGTGAGTGAGATTTCCGGTGGCTCATTGCCCCCCTCCCTTGCCCAATCCCTTTTTCATTCCCTCCTTTTAGGTTGGCAACGCACCCATGATTCTTTGTGTCTTGGGTGTCTATGGGCGGTGGAGATCACTTACCATCAGGTGACCCACCTGCTCGTTTGCCAATCTGTGCTTTAAAAAAAAATATCCCTGTAATCTTGTTCTGATGTCATTATTTATGAGCATTTGTAGTATTTCAAGCAGCACGAGACTGTCCCGCCCACACACCCGCCACTGTAACTCCTGTAAGCCAGGATCAACAGTGGCACGCATTTTACGACACCGAGCAATGAAGCTCGGCGAGTCTCAGAGAATGCAAAATTGTCTTCATCCCGCAACGAAATTAATCAAATAGAAAGATAGGGAGGAGTTGGAATTATAGGGTTTCCACTTCCCTCCGTAAAAATGCAGGAGACAATGTAATGAACTAAGGAGGCATAAGCAGCAGACAATGTTCTTTTCCTCAATGATCACAGTACGAAAAAGTCCACTGACTCATTTTATTCATCTAATATCAAACACATTGTCACGTCGGCCTAAGTCCCAAATTCATGTAGCGTCGTGATTTAGGCAGTTTGTGGTCTAGTTTTATTTGTTTATTCTTCATTGTTTCATGACAAGGCCTATCTGAGCTCACGCACGCGAAAACCTTCGGTGTAACTCCATGACAATCGAAATGTTGAATTAATTTCCAGTCCAGTCATTTTATATTCCCAGTGACGCATAACATAATATAAGCTCACGTCTCTATCCCCAAAGTGATAGATAGAAGTGCACTAGCGAACTAGAACACCCACATTTCGCCGAGATTAGGTTAGCAGTAGTTTCGGACGCAAATTCCAGACTCCGGACTGATGCTGAAAAATCCAATATCCCTTTGCCCGGACCCGTGATTGAAGCCGAGATCTTAAGACGATAGTCGTACCGCGTACGTTTACTACGCCACCGAGGCAGTTTGATAGAATTCCTAGTGCATAATAGTACAATTTCAATGTTTTGCTCGTCTGCCTTTGAAGGCCAATAAAAAAAAATTGTAGAGTTTGGCAAACAGGCAAGAAGGTGGATCACCCGATCCTAAAGGATCTCCACCACCCATAGACATGGACGATGCTAAAAGAATCATGGATGACGTTGCCAATTTAGAAAAAGGAAATAGGGATTGCGAAGACGAAGATTTGGGCCACAAAAACATCGATATATTATTTACCTAGATGCGCAGTTGACGCTCGGAAAATGGGACAGCAAAGGAGTGCTTAAGCACTCGTTTTGCATACAGTCCGACGCCGATGGAATTCTAAATTTCAAAATTCAAATTTAAGAACGCTTGCTCATTTCGTTTAAAAAGCTAGTTTATTAAAACGTGCATAGGGTTATATTTGTGTTGATTTAATTAGAACTTGTGATCTTTTTCTTTGTTTTATTCCTGAGACCACTTTTTAGGAGGATATTTGCAAAGAACTGTGCATCTAGGGTATATTATATTGATGCACAAAAATCTTACCGAACGAAACGTAACAGCGAACTGTCATTTTATGTCAATTTACGTCAATTTATTGAAAAGTTGCTACGACCCTGACATTAGCGAAATTGACGTTTGACTCGACACGCCAAAATAGGAAAGAAGAAGAAGAACAAAGTCATTTTGGATACAAACCAAACTCCATATCCATTCCAAATCCAGCATAACACAGCTTATCTGATATCAGTGACGACTCTGACGAGCCATAACTCCTGTGACGTCATCCACATTTGTTCCAGTTTCAATCACACCATTGTTCCATGACATTGAACCCATCACACGCACGCCGAGGCCTTGGGGCTAACCCAACGCCTAACCAGGATTCCTTGCGTCATGAATTTTAAGTTCCACTTTAGTCGCTGGCCATTCATAAGATCTAAAATGGATTAGAATTCTGTCATTAAAAATAGGGAATGGTTTAATTTGATCGCCATTTTTGGTGGTCACGTGTAGTCGCGAAATTTTTGGCGAGTCATGGTGTATTGACTCATTCAGTTTGCGTGTGGTTTCAAATATCAATGAATTATTATTGTCATTTTTGTTGTAGGTATTTATATTTTCTCATAAAAATTGGTTGATAGACTTCACATATCTTCGAAATTCTTGTGGAGAAAATTTCAGGTGTGCAGGTTTTCTCATGATGCTGTCCTTCATCGTTATAGGAAGCGGAAATTTATAATGAAAACACACTTAACATAGAAAAATCAGAGGTGTGTGCTCCTTTTTGGGTTGGTCTCGAACCTCCGAGTTCCTCTGAGATTGTATGAAATCTACATCCCGCTTTTGTATCACCATCATCATCATCAGTCACAGGACGTCCACTACTGGACATAGGGTTTTGTATAATTCGTTATAACTTACTATAATTTGAAGTCATCGTGGCGATCAAATTGATTATATTAAACCACGGACTGGAAGTTAAACTTTGTTAAACCGACGAGTATGCAGGAGAAATTGATGAAAATAGATAAACTGAAAGTACCTAGTACGTCGAAATCAGGTGAAGAATTTCGAAGCTATGTGAAGTCTACAAACCAGCATTAGGCCAGCGTGGTAGACTAAGGCCTAACCCCTCTCACTAGTAGAGGAGGCGTGTGCCCAGCAGTGGGACAGTAATGTTACAGGGCTAATATTATTATTATTATACTAAAGAAGTAAATTGCGCCTCACATTGAAGTGGGATAAGTGCATTTGAAAAAAAAAATTAGGGCCAGTTAACTTAACGAATAGGCTCTCCAAATAGAGATAAATTTGATTACCCATTGGCTGTACGTAAGTTGTACATAGATAACTATTAGTTAACGGCTAATTCTAATTAGAATCCAGTCAGAGTCATTTGCATGCATGGACTGAGAAAATGAATAATTAATTTAAGGATTGACACGAGGTTAATAACTGCCTTGTGAACTTACGGAATCATAAACTTTTACGTAACAATTTATTTTGCGATGTTAGGAGCTTTTTGTGATCATATGAATATCTGCCTCGGTGGCGTGGTGGTATTTCGGTACCACTATGGTTCTGAGGTCTCGGGTTCGATCCTCGGGTCGGGCAAAGTGACATTGGATTTTTCCATATCAGCCCGGAGTCTGGAATGTGTGCCCGATACGGCGATAGGCTCGCCCCCTATCACATCTGGGACGGAACTAAGCTCGGCGAAATGTGGGAGCGAACTAGAACACCCACAGCTAGCGCCTCTGCCTACCCCTTCGGGGATACAGGCGTGAGCTTATGTAAATGTATGTATAAATATCTCATAGCCACCGGATAGATAATGACGATCATGCATGAACTATGGATGTAATGAGATTTAATGATGCAAAAGAGATATGCAAGAATAGTAGGAAGTAAAAGATTCGTTGTCTTTGTCTACCCGTATGAGAAAAAGGCGTGATTTTGTGTATGTATACATATTTATTGTACACCCCATAAAATAATACAACGATTTAAAGCGCATCGTTAAAGTTAAAAAATAAAAAAAAATAAACTTTTATTTTTTTTATCAATTATTAAGCTTGGGGATTTCGCCGCATTGGTCTAGTGGCAGCATACATATACGGGCTGTGAACCGGGAGGTCTTGGGCGTTGGGATCGATTCCCAGGTCGGGCAAAGCGAATTTTCTAATTTAATTTTCCCGGGACTGGATCCCTCATAGGGGGTTGATATCAGGCAGGCAGCCAGCCGGTCGTAAAAACTAAGCCAAATCGTTTCTGCAACATGCTTGAAAAAAGTGTGTTGCGCCGACTCTACATTAAGGTGGGATAAGGGCAGGTTGAAAGAAATATTAGATTGAAATAAAACTATTTTTACTGATTCTATCACGATTTGGTTTTAATTTTTATTCCCGACGTTTCGAAGGCTTTGCAGTCTTCATGGTCTGCCAGACCTGAAGACACTGTAAGCTCGTACTGCGTAGATCGGAACAAAAACGGTTACCTTTTTTTTTTTAATTTTGTATAATTTTGAAATGAAGGTAGATTTTGTAACACTAACATTCTTAGACAAATGACATCCCAGTCCAACCAGTGACCACGAAGATTGCAAAGCCTTCGAAACGTCAGGAAAGAATCCGTAAAAATAGTTTTATTTCAATGAATAGCATTCGCGTAAACTTAAGAAATCAGAAATATTAGATTTAGAAGCATGGGGAGTTTAAAATTTGAAAGTGATCTATAAATCGCAATTAGCATAGGAATGGCTTTGTGTATGCTAAAAATAATTAATAACCCCATAGGTGGTTTGCAACTGTACTGCAGCTGACACAATGAGCTAGAAAAAATTTTCGTCACAAATTAAAGTTTCCTTTATTACCTTACGCCTGAGCCTTACGAAATCTAAAACTTTACCGCTAGATTGCTAGCCATCTCTTTAAGTGTAGTTATTATTGATACAAACTTTATGAAACACTCTGTATAAGCCTGCAAGACCTATTTACAAAAGAACTCATGACACCTGCTATCCGATATTGAACCCACATCACCTGACACGAGCCAAGCTGCGATTCAGCAAACGCTTTCCATAAACCACGTCGAAAACGGCGTCAGCACATACCAAAGTTTATTGGACAAGCCCTCCACTCACCTTATTGCATTTACAAGGGTAACGCAATACACCGCGAGCCACGAGCCGCGACTTTTTTCTGGCCATATAGCAAGAGCCAGAGCCGTCAATCGCGTTCCTTTTTTAAATACGCCGTTTGTGTTGCGATACCTTTTTTCACGTTGTCGCAACACTATCCGATGTGTTGGATTAAACTGTGACAACTGTTACTATTGTTTTCCGATTTGTAATTGGTCCGCAATCGATCGAGTTTGCAGTGACATTAATTGTACGCTAGAGTAAGAGAATTACCTTTGTTTTGTGCAATTGGTCAGTAGTATAATGAAGTTATCACTATGTGGTCTGTAATAAACTGTACTGGGGTCTGTTTTTGTATGGCCGCAATTCCAAATGAGCGTTTAAGGCAAGGAATTAATATAATGACATAATATACAGTTAAAGAAAATGGGATTTACCGCCGAATGTTCATACACTTAAGGTGGCCTTATGTCGTTTAAGGCCACCTTACCTGTCAAAATTGTATGGCGAAAATCAATGTAACAAGCCGTTAAATTGAGTAGCCGTTTGACCGTTTGACCATTCGGGCGTAATTCATGTATTTCCATACATATTTTATATTCGCGTTATATACGCGTTGTTTTACAGTTTTACGTTTCTAAAGAATAATCACAATATTATTAAAAGATTTTTTCGTAACACCTACCTACGGTTTTATTTGTGGCTATTTTATTATAATGTGGACACAATGCAAGGACAAAGTAACAACATTGTTATTTAATGTTTCTAAACAATGTTTACAATACTGGCCACCATTCCCTAAACACAAATAAAACTAGAATCAAACTCGAACACAATAAATTCCAATCAATCAACGCGAACAAAAAACAAATAGTAGGGCATAGGGCGCGAAGGGGCACCTCGTAACAAAACACTGAATGGGCATAGATAATATCAGGCACGAATTGAAGTAAATCAGAACAACGGGTCATCCCTAAATCGCCATTCACCCCTACAGCCATTAAGGGATGCTTCTCAGAATGGACCACCAACGTCGTGATCCAGTTCCAAATCATTGTTTTTTTCATCGTGTAGTTTATGATTACCATTGTGTCGTGATGTGTCTGTGTAATTTGTTTACACGCGTTTTTGGTTTTGTATTATTGATTATTGTTGGTGCAGATCGATATTTTGATAAGGTTTTGTGGTTGTGTGGACTGCCTCGGTGGCGTGGTAATTCGGTACGACTACTGTCCTGAGGTCTCGGGTTCGATCCCGGATCGGGCAAAGTGATAAGCTCACGCCTGTATCCTCGAAGGGGTAGGAAGAGGCGCACTGGTGAACTAGAACACCCACATTTCGCTGAGCTTAGTTCTGTCTCAGATATGATAGGGGGCGAGCCTATCACCATATCGGGCTCAAATTACAGACTCCGGACTGATATGGAAAAATCTTATATCACTACCCGACCCGGGGATCGAACCCGAGACCCCAGGACGCTAGTGGTACCGAAATACAACCACGCCACCGAGACAGTCAACAAATATAACCCCCAAAACATTAAAGACATACCTATCTCCAAAAAGATCGCAAACAGTATCCGATTTTAGCTAAATCAGCAACAAATTACATAACCTCCAAAACAATAGACATCATATCATACTAATATTATAAGGGCGGAAGTTTGTGAGTGTGTGTTTATATGTTTGTTACTCTCACGCAAAAGTGGATGGATTTTGTAATTTTACAGTTATATAGATTATGCATCAGAATAACACATAGACTACTTGTATCATTCATTCTTTGACAGCCTCCGTGGCGCAGCGGGTGAGTAACCGGCTGTGAAACGTGAGGTCGCGGGTTCGATTCCCGCACCGAGACAAATAAATGTCTGTGTGGCCCACAGATATTTGTTTCGGGTCTGGGTATTATGAGACCGAAAGTCTTAATGTGGCGTCGGCGCAACACACTTTTTCAAGCATCTTGCAGAAATTATTTGGCTAAGTTTTTACGACCGGCTGCCTGCCTAACGTCAACTGCCTATGACAGATCCAGTGCTGGGCAAATTTAATTAGAAAATTCGCTTTGCCCAATCTAGGAATCGAACCCACGACCTCCCGATCCACAAATAGACTACATTTATCCCCGAAAATAAATTGACAAGCGATCGGAGTCGCGGGCAACAGTTTATACCTAATATGTAATAACTCCAAAAATATAACAGGACCCAATTTGTCAAATTGCCAGCGTGCGTTGCACTTTCCACTCAATCTATCATGCAGTAATAGGAACCCCAAATCACCCCAACAGCCATCAGGCCCAGTGTCAGCAAATTGTGCGGTTTCAAACGATTAACTCCGATCAGAATGATTTCGTTCGGAATTTATGTCTTTATTTCTGCCCTGTTTTGGATTTTTTGAGGGAACTGTCTACGTGTATCCACAATCTATTCAATTACATTGACAAAATTAAGAAATGGATCTATTAAAATAGAATTCACGGTAACCAATGTTTCAATCTATACATTCATCTTGAATTTAGAAATTAATGTATCGCAAAAGATTCAAGGTTAACAATCAGCACAGAGACATTGAGCCCCCGCCTATGGCTCCCGCAAACTGCAGACTTTTTATCGGCCGATAGTTTAATCATTCATCCAGACCAGAGAAAATAAAGATACATTTACACATAAGATAGAGTAGAAGATCTTAAATATAACTCTTTATAGCACTAAATACAGTTATGTACGATGCTTACTAATTAACAACAAGAATTTTCAATTTACCATCAATGAGCACCAAAGCACCCTCATTACTGCACTATTATCCAAAATAGTTACAAACCACTTACTTTGGGATGCATTTGGACAGAAATAGCACGGACTGTGACATAAATCGCGGGACCCACAACCCCCCGGGACACGTCACAAACAATACCATAATCCCCTACTTTTGGAATTTTTCAATCAACCACATTCAGTTGATAATTCGTTCACAGAGCATGGGAATCCTTGCGATAAAGATCTCGACAAGGGAAAACATACTCTGACGGTGGTACGTAAAATTGAAATCAGTGTATCCTGTTTCACAGTTGGAAAAAATTAAATGGCCCATACAATAGGCGGCGGCGATCGAAACAAATCAGTTAGGCAGTAAAGGAACGTCTTTAACAAGCAATGGTTTGAAATGAACAATGAAGTTTCGGAGGGCGATAGTATTTGGAGTTGCTTATCGTGTGCTCTCGTTTGTATTGCTGTTAAATAATGGATTAACTTTAATTTTTGTTGAGCGATGATTTAGATCTGTTCAGAATATAATTAGTGAGGATCTGAAAAATGTCAATGGATGAATTTAGAAGTGGAATAAAGTGCTTTTTGTAATAGTAAATCTCATGAAAGAGATAAGACGTATTGTAATAGAGATTTTTAAAAGTTTATGCCCATTCCAATAAGACTTATTTTCTAAGTATAAAATTTTAGGTGAACGCACATAATCACCCAAATTAAAGAACATATTATGTAGACCTTTAATTTCGATACGATTCCCACTAAGCCTCAGATGCTGTGTCATAAACCTAACAAACCATCTCCGATAATTCACAGTGAACTATTCAATTAAATATACACCTAAACCATCCTCTTGAATCTCTCCATCCATTGGTGAAAATCGTTTGAAATTCCGTGCGGTGTTTTTGAAGTTTATCACGTTCAGAAAGATACGACAGAAGACTTAAGACTTAAGAAGAACTTAAGCCGCGTCACCTGCACATGTTTTTTCCAAACAAAACACAAAAAACATCTACACAAAACAACGTATTTCGCTGTCTACTGTTCATAGAACAATGGACTCCGCTCCCACTGGACCCCTGAAATTGGTCCCCCGTGCCCATTCGTCCCCTAAAATATTTTTAGTGCGTATTGGTCTCCTTCCTTAGAGTATTTCTTTTTTTCGAGCCTTATGACTGTGGTACAGTCCCATGAAGGCATAAATAAAATTCATTACATGTATAAGTATCACGTTTACTTGTTTATTACAAAAATACCGTCTTTTATGTCGGTGTTTTTTGTAATGTTTTAGTGCAGGAGACTCTGCTGTACACCAACATGTTCTGAGATAACCATAAAGGTTTTGCTCCCTTCGATTCGCAAGTGTATAAACAGATACATCACAGCAGACAGATGGCGCGGCGCGGCGCGGCGGTCGGCGCTAGCTGGGGCGTGGGGCCGCGCCGCGCCGGCCGCACCACACGCGTCGATCAGATAAGGATCGCGCGCGTCAGTCACTCGCACCCCACCGTGCATATCAACCCCTGTAATTATTGTTTACTAAAGACTATCCCGCCCACGTACCCGCCACTGTAACGCCTATAAGCCAGAACAATGGTTCAGTGACAAGTGACATAGGTAGGCTGGAGGTCCCGGGTGCGATTCTCAGTTCGGGCTGAGTGTTTTTATAACACAATTTTCCCGGGACTGAATCCCCCAGACGGGGTTGACGTCAGGCAGGCAGATGGTCGTATAAAACTAAGCAAAATCTTTTCCGCAACATGCTTGAAAAAGTGTGCTGCGACAACCCCACATTAAAGTGGAATAAGGGCAGGTAGAAAGAAAAAAATGCGATTTGTTATAAAACCGTGTTTTTTTAACAATTATATTTATGAGATCATCTCATCATCACAACATAACACACATGTATGTGTGTTATGTTATGCATCTCTATAATGCACATTCGGTTTTTTGAAATTAATTCTTTTTATTTATGTATTTTATTAGCAGCGATAGCCCAGTTGGGAATGATACGGACTGCCGAGACAAGTGTCGGAAGTTCGAGACCAACCCCCAAATGGAGCATACACCAACTTTTCTATGTTAAGTGTATTTTCATTGTGAAATATCGCTTGCTATAACGGTGAAGGAAAACATCGTGAGGAAACCTGCATACCCGAGAATTTCTTCACAAGAATTTCGAAGATATGTGAAGTCTACGTACCCGCATTAGGCCAGCGTAGTAGAATAAGGCCTAACCCCTCTCATTAGTAGAGGAGGCCCGTGCCCGTAGGCTAGAATTATTATTATTATATTTATATTTTATTTATTTATTTCCGTATTTTATTATTTCATGTGATTTATCATAGTGCCCACTGCATCCGACTCTGGGTAAGCTTACAAGATCGGGTGTCAATTCCAATCCTAAGCAAGTACTGTATGTATAGGACATCTACTGCTGAACATAGGCCTGTTTCAGAGTTAAGGAACATTCATAAATAATTCCTAGGGAGTCGAACCCAAGTCTTCATTGGTTTCACGGGCATAATACCATGACACAACTAAGCAATCACTAACAATATCTAGATATTGCTTTACAAAGTTATCAGATTCTACCGTCGACATGGAATTGCGTTTTCCGCTTATGGCTGTACGATCAGTTTCCTGACGTCGATCCTTCTTTGCTACATTTGGTATACTTCAATGATATTAATATCCTTGGTATACATGGTATAGGTAGTACACGAAACATCGTATATCTTCGGGATTCATTCGGATAGTTCTCATGTACCTAAGCATTTTTTCTCATATTACTTTACTTCACAATTCCCTGTAGTTTATAAATAACAAATAAATAGAAGAGTACCTTAAGTCAGAAGGATTAGGTCGAAATTCGACCACTATCTGGGTTACTAAGCTAGGTTATTGGTGTTTATTATGCATACACTACAAAACTCCATTTAAAACACAAAAGAAATGACAAACCTACAGACACATAGTCTTGATTTCACACTAAAATACGAGTCTTGCGTTGTATCAGAAAAAAATTTTGGTCTCGTAACACCTAGATGCAAATATTTGTGGGTCACACAAACATTTGTGTCATTGCGGGATCGAACCTGCTGTCGCTTCACAGCCGGCTACTCGCCCACTGCATTGTGACTGTCTTCTTCTTCTTCTTCTTCTTTTAAAATATGGCTCCACCGCGCCAGCAGTGATTTTGCCAATGTGACTGTCATAATAACTTTAAAAACTTAACTGACCGACTTCAAATCCGATTCATATGAGACCACTCTTGAAATAAGCTCTATCGAACACAAAAAGAATTCTGAAAATCGGTCCACATTTGGCGGATATATCGCGTAACGTACGTAACAAAAACAGACGAATTGAGGACCTTCTCCTTTTTGGAAATCGGACGAAAAAGACTGGGCACTATCAACTTTCGAATATATTCGAAAGTTTTACATGCTACGTACACTGTTCATGATCCCATTCCGGCTTCATAGAAGCGATGACAAATGCTCCAGATCTCGAAAGGGCCGGCCAAGGACAAACGGTGTTAACGAATGGTCAAAACAAATCGCTGATCGATACAGCCGGGATAACTGATATGTGAGGCCCTGGGAGAGCGCCTTTTGAGACGTGATCGGTAGTTTATGTTGCGGATTTGTTGCTGGAATAGGTGTTTGGAGAAATGTCTGGACTGATTATCAAGTGATAGTGTTAACATAGGAATCAAAAAATGTTGTAGGAATGTTGTCAAATCTTTTAGACCTTAGGCGAAAACATATAACTTTGTGTCGTATTCTTGAAATGATTGAATTAAATATTTCAGGTTGATCAACACACTATTGGTCTAATTTGCAGGCCAAATGGGAGCATACTGTAGGCGTCTGCTCGTCTGTCTTTTGAAGACCAATAATAATAGCACCCAATGTAACATATATAAGTAGTCCTGACCCCATACTAAATTACTAGTCATGTGTCGTGGGTATCAAGAACTACGAGAGACTTTCGGTCTCACTACACCCAGACCCGAAACAAATATATTTGGGTCATACAACACGTTCACATTTGCCTGGGTGCAGGAATGGAACCCCCGGCCTCTCGCGTCACAGCTGGCTACTCGCCCGCTGACCACGGAGGCTGTTGAATGTCAATAATCACAAGTTTAAAAACTTAACGGACTGACTTCAAAACTTATCTGATCATGACCAAATTTATTTGGGACCACCCTTGGAATAAGCTCTATCGAACACAAAAAGAACCTCCTCCTTTTTTTGAAGTCGGAAACTTTTTAACAAATATTGCAGTTACTGGAAATCTTTTTTAAATTATTTTTATATGAAATTTACGTCATCCAAAATATAGAACAGAAAAAAATATTGAAATATTCTCAAAAATGAAAAAGTTATGAAAAGATAAGCCTTTGAAGTTTGGTGTAACCTTCAAACTGCGGGAAAGAGAAGTATCAGTATAATTACGTCATCACCATAACGGTACGCATTTGATAAAGATAGCAAGATATCTCCAATATGCCCCCACCCAAGGATTTAAAATATGAGTTACTGACTCATTTTTCAACCAATTTCGATGCAGTTTTTATGTTTTATTTGCTATTATATATAAAAATGTGTATTATATCACAGTCAAATACCCAATTAGCAACATACTTCTGTTCTACAGCCGTTTCTCAAACTTCCCAACTTCCCAAACAACCAGTGACTCGCATAAAGGGTTGATTTATACAGAGCGAGCCGACTCGGTCGATACGTCCAATAAATCTCAATCAAGATCACGGAGCCGATATGATGGCCGTTCTGTCGGCGCCGATGGCCGACTGTACCCGGCCATACCGATGGCCATTACATAACTAGATTTGCGTCCGTAATGGTGGACTTCTCTATTTTGGTATTAGGCTTATGAAGCCACTTTTCACGCTTTCTAGTTAGATTTATGACCGGGCCGCTGTTTCTTTGTAAAGTTCAATTGGGAACTTGACTATGTTGGATTTTATACACATATTTATATGTAATAGCAAATAGAACAAAAAAGAAACCCTTCTGCAAAAACTGCATTGAAATTGGTTGAAAAATGAGGCAGTTATTCATATTGTAAATTGTGGAGTGGGGGCATATTGGAGATATCTTGCTATCCCTTTTCAACGAACGCATCGTTATGGCGGTGACGTGATCTTACTGATATTTCTCTTTTCCGCAGTTTGAAGGTTACACGAAACTTCAAAGGCTTTTACCTTTTTTTATTTTTGAGAATATTTCAATATTTCTTTCTATTTTATATTTTAGACGACGTTGTAATATAAAACTAATAAAAAAACCTTAGTCAAGTAACCAATTGGTGAGTTTGGATTTGCTTTCGATTAAATGGCGCAAAGAGGTCGCCTCCTTGATCTAGTGGTAGCATATATGAGCTGTGAACTTGGATGTCCTTGCTTCGATTCCTAGGTCGGGCAAAGCGAATTTTCTACTTTTATTTGATCGAGACAGGGACTAGGATCTTGAACTTATTTTTTTTTATCGCGGTGAAGTGTTTTACCACTACCGCCACGCCTGGGGGAAGACGTGACGGTTATGTCGGGTTCGACGGTCTTACGGTCTTGAACCTAAAAGGTTGACGTCAAGCAGGCAGCCAGTCAAAAAAACTAACGACATGTTCGGTTATAACAGAAGAAGTGACATATATTTAAATTAAAGAACAAGCTCATAGATATAAGTAGGTACCATGGACAATAATACATATATTGTACAAAGAGTATACTACATACAACATTTATGATATTATCTCCAACACCCCCACAACCAAATTCTTTCTGCAACTGCTTGAAAAAATCTGCTCGTTTGCCAGTCTCTGCTATAAAAAAATATAGTCTACCTGCTCAACATTCATATAGATTCAATACGCAACAATGAAAGATCTAATACGTACATTCCTGAGTCCCTAGCAGTCAGTCAAACCGTCCGTCCATCTAGCAAACACGGCTAGATCGTGATTCAATTTGCGTCGTAGTTATCCTGGCCCGGGGTGAACGTTGAGGGCTCGTCGGGAACCGAACCCGGTAACAGCGTGTAATTATACGCTGTCTTTCTATTGTTTGAGGCGCTGACAGCTTTAGTATTTAACATAACATAAGCTTACAAATCAAATCAAAATATTTATTGAATCCATAAAATGGTACTACATTTATATTCCGTCAACGTTCCTCTACCGCCAGTTCGGAAGGCCGTTACGCCTGTATCCCCGAACGAACCAGAACACCCACATTTCGCCGAGATTAGTTCCGTCCCAGATGTCATCATCATCATCATCAGCCTGTATCCGTCCACTGCTGGACATAGGCCTTTCCCAGATTGCGCCAGCCTTGGCGGTCCTCCGCCTTCCTCATCCCGCCGCTTCCTGCTACGTCCCGCAGGTCATCGGTCCAGCGGGCACGAAGTCGGCCTATGCTGCGCTTGGATAGACGTGGTCTCCACTCCAAAACCATTCGGCTCCAGCGTCCGTCATTGCGAAGGCATATGTGACTAACCCACTGCCACTTCAACTTGCTAATACGTCCCAGATGTGATAGAGCCTATCGTCATATGGAGCACAAATTCCAGACTCCGAGCTGATATTAAAAAATCCAATATCATTTTGCTCGTCCCGGCGATCGAATCCGAGACCTCAGGACGGCCTAGTCGTACCGAAATACAACCACGACACCGAGGGAGTCTAGGCAGAGGCAGTTTAGTATTTAAGTGGATAGGTATCAGTTGTATTGGTAAAGTAATATATATATATATATATATATATATATATGATATGTGTAATTTCACGCTTGTATTCCTAAGGGGTAGGCTGAGGTGAATTACAGAACTAGAGCACCTACCACTCGCCGGACTTATTTCCGTGTCTTTGTGATAGGGGGCAAAACCATCTCATTCATCATCATCATTATCATCAGGCATAGGACGTCCACTGCTGAACAAAGGCTCCCCCAAAGATTTCCAGATCGACCTGTTGGATCCAGCATCCAGCGAGTTCCTGCGACCTTTATCAGGTCGACCTTTTGGGTTTAACCATCCCATTACCAGACACAAATTCCTACCCCGGGTAACATATATGTAGAGGTACATTCCGTATTAAAAATCTCAAATGGAAATTGTGGTTGAATTTGAATACTGGACCTCACTGTTGTCAGCAAGGCAACTAGAGTAATGTGCCGGGAATCTTAGTTGTATTGAATAAGATCAAAATTGTTTGGAATCCGTACAATCATGAGCATTATTAGCATTCCGCTAAGTACTTAATTATTTACTCCATACCCCTATATCTAACGACTGTTTTGCTAAAGACAAAGAGGGAAGATACTACCTTTATTTTAATAATTCATATTTGTTTTATATCAGATAATATATTTCCGGAACCATTATAATAAGCATAGCTTAGGATTGTAGCAAATACTTTGAACAATATCACAGGCATTCTTACCAACATGATATCAACGTGTGCCGGACGGTATGCTTAAAAGTTTAAGAATCTTTAAAACATAAATCCTGTTTTCTCGGATATACACATACAAAACAGAATTTTGTTCTCTTATCCTGTCTCAAATAAACAAAGTTCTGTTCAGTTAGAAACGAAAACTGTCACTAAAAGGACGACTCTATTTGAACTTACAAAGGTAACCCAGACAGTACATGTTCATTGAAATCGAACTGCTATAGACGAGTATATTCTCAAACGCTCCCAACATCACACAATCCAATAAGTAGATAAACCAAAAACATATGACAATATGTAAACACATAGATGTAATTCTAAATAGATGACGGAAGTAATCCTACTGTCGAAACTCGAATTCGTGATGAAGTGCTCGACAGAAGAAAAACGTTAGCAGAACACAAGAAAATTTATTGTTAATTTGTTATATTGTTAATTTTTATACCTCTTTGGATTTTTCTATATCAGCCCGGAGTCTGGAATTTGTGCCCGATATGGCGATAGGCTCGCCCCCTATCACATCTGGGACGGAACTAAGCTCGGCGAAATGTGGGTTTTCTAGTACGCTAGTGCGCCTCTGCCTACCCCTTCGGGGATACAGGCGTGAGCTTATGTTATGTTATGTGTTTTATACCTCTAAATCTGTATATAACTTGGGTGTATTCAATAGTTCAAACTTTATAGTTTTCGTCACGAAATTGATTTTGTGATGTTACTGTAAGTATAACGTGGTACTCATCACGCTTTACTAAAAGATAGGTAATACTTTACGTCATAACGATGTAAGTTTGTACTAAATGTAAGTTTTTACTTTCTACTAATACTAACTTTATATAGCCTTCTAATTCTTATAATGATAATAAAGTCTCCAGCTTTAAAGGGATAATTGACAATCAATATACACATTACATCTAGAAGGCACGTGCCTCTAGCTTCCAAATGTTATGTGGGGTTTACGCAGTCTGTTCTTAGCTAGCTTTTTACCTATGTCCTCTATTCTGATCTATGTCTGTACTCCACAAGAGCCCATATGATGTATAGTTCGATAGAATCGTGTGAGAATAAATCACCGCGAGGTAATGCGCTCCACGTATCGCCTTATCCAACGACACTTCGATTTGACCGAAACTTTTATTTATGGGCTCGCTGTGACGGAACGGCTGATTTAACTTGCTCTAGATTGTTCTTCGGATGTGTTTTTGGGTTAAGTTTAAATAATCCATAATAATATGTTCCAGTGTCTGTTTCGACCAACTTCTAAAAAGGAGAAGGTCCTCAATTCGTGTATTTTTTTTATGTATGTTACGCGATATCTCCGCCAAATGTAGACCGATTGTCAAAATAATTTTTGTCACGGTCGGATAAATTTTGAAGTCTATCCGTAAAGTTTTTAAACTTGTGATTATTAAAGTGAACTTTTGTAACGAAAAATAAGCTCTGCAATGTTATAACCTAGCAATTTATGTTATAATTCAATTGTCATTGACTTTATCATTGATACCAAATGGGAATTCTGATTGCTACACAATTATTCATATAACCAGAAAAACGGATCCACAGAAGTGAGTCTGAATTGAAATATACCTATGTTTTAAAGGACTTTTTAGTCTATATCATATAGGCTATTTTACGAAAGTGTAGTTTTCCATTAGTTAAGTAATTTTCGACCGACTTCCAAAAAGGAGGAGGTTCTCAATTAGTTTGTTTTTTTTTGTATGTTACGCGATATCTCCGCCAAATATGGACCGATTTTCAAAATTCTTTTTGTGTTCGATAGAGCTTTTTTCAAGGGTGGTCCCATATAAATTTGGTGACGATCGGATTTAAAGTCGGTCTGTCCAGTTTTTTAACCTGTGATTTCTTCGGATTCAATGTAAGTAGGTATATGAATTGGTGTTGTGAAAATCCTTCATAGTTCCTGGTATCTGCAAAGTAACGTATCCTCGTAATTTTGTATGGTATCAGTAGCTTGACCATGAGTTTTTTGACAATTCCCGATAGCGAATTCGTAAAATATTCATAAGAGTCGAGCTTCTCTAGTGGTTACGTGGGGAATTGATGATTTTCATACAAAATAATTTACGTAGTCGCAAGCGAGAAACGTCAAGAACTTATGATCGATTTAAAGAATGTGTGTGAGTATACGTATATTTGAATTAACATTTAAGTTAGACAATTCCATGAATGCTAGAACCACGCTGTAGACAGTAAAGTCTACAGCACGAATGGGCCGGCTCGACCGGTTTGACACCACTGTCTCACAGAAAACCGACGTAAAATGGCAGCTTGCTCTGGCGTTTCGTTCGATGAGTGAGATTTCCGGTGTCCCATTTCCCCCCTTCGTTTCCCAATCCCTTTTTTCCTCCCCTTCCATTTCGTGCTTTTAGGTTGGCAATGCATCCATAATTATTTTTGTGTCTTGGGTGTTTATGAGCGGTGGAGTTCACTTACCATTAGGTGACCCATCTGTTCGTTTGCCAGTCTCTGCTATAAAAACCAAATCATCATGGTCACCAATCAATCATCCGAATCCTATAAAGCACTTGACTTGGTTAATTCAAACCGTACCAGTTGATCTGCTCTCAGTTATGTAACTGGCGCATGAGACCTACTTCCATCGGCGCCGTCCGTGAACTTGTCCAACTGAACGAATTAATCATCAGGACCGGTTCAACTCATTGATTTGCGTTCTTTGATTCACTGTTGGTGTATGAAGCTTTAGAGTTCGATGTTTGGCAAGGATTGTGATTATAATGTATTTGATATTATCTGAGATGTGGAGATTCATCAGTGAAGCAAACCCTTTTCCTTTAAGAGTTGTATTCTATTCATAGCTAATACAGTTTATCCTGAATTTCCCTACAGATTATGTACTAAAAAATATCTACATCTTAGAATGAGAGCAACTTTAAAAGCGTGATATTTCATCAGTTAAAAATAGTAAATATTACAAACTATTTGTTTTTACTAGAACTTTGGATCAGTTTTTTTTTCATATAATAAATAAATACACCCAGCAGTCACACACCTAGTCCTGACCCCACACTGGGTATAACCTGTATCGTGGGTGTCAGAGACTATGAGAGACACACGGTCAAAACTCACAACACCCATACTTGAAACAAATATCTGTGAGCCACACAAACATTTGTCTCAATGCGGGAATCGAACCCGCGGCTTCTCGCTTCACAGCCGGCTACTCGCCCGCCAATCCACGGAGGCTGTATGTAGGCATATGTTTCAATTCCGCAATGTTTAATTAAACACCTTACAGAACATTAACCTTTATAAGCATTGTGTAAATTGACAATCTAAAACAACTATCGTAAATAAATTAATCAATGACTCAATATACCTCTACTGTCTCGATTAATACCCTCGTGTAAACTGGCATTATCTTAATCCGCGAGAGAAAGCTAACCAATCGATCTTCAACAACTAATACATAGTATACTAGTTTCGGAACCAGCGTTTCCTCCACCTACTTAACTTTAATCTTTAAATGGTTCCCAAACATCAAAGGCATTGGTTTCCCGCTAATGGTGTTTAATGAACATTCTGGATGTTTTGTATCCGATTGAGATTAATACGGATTTGTACTTCCGCATTATTTAATGGCTTAACAAATGATTCTTTAGATTTACTCTAACTGGCTTGACGCATGATACTATTTTACTAAAATACCCATCTGTAGAATCTCTGTTACGGAATTTTAGATCTATATTGTAGAATTAACTAATTATAATTAGTTATATCTCTATTTAATTGCTAAAATAAATTTTTACTTACAACTTCGACTAACTGTGACGTCATCTTCCAATTGTCCAGATACTTCCAAATCCGATCACCTGCCATGTTTTATTTTATCTGAACTCCGAAATTCCATTTTGCTTCTATAATATTGTATAGTTATAAAACAATAGTTTTTAATTCTTGAAAGAATATTCTTTTGAGACACTTGTTTCACAAGCAGCTACTCGCCTGCTGTGTCATAGCTATCTTTCTACCTGTCCTTATCCCACCTAAATGTGGGGTCGGCGCAACACACTTTTTCAAGTATGTTGCAAAAATAATTTGGCTTAGTTTCTACGACCGGTTGCCTGCCTGACGCCAACCCTCTCTGAGAGATCCAGTCCCGGACAAATTAAATTAGAAAATTCACTTTGCTCGACCTGGGAATCGAACCCATATATGCTGCCACTAGACGAAGGAGGCGACTCCTGCTGTGTCATAGCAACTATCAGAAATAGTCCAAACGTACACCATGAATAATCGTCCAGTGTTTGACAGCTCACCCATTATTTTTCTTACAAACAAATGTTTTCACCAAAACCCTGTGATTCAACTAATTAACGTTGACGCGTCAGTTCATTTTATAGCTTATTGTTGCGTAAAATACATTCCGCGTAGTTTTATTTCTGAGGTCTAACAATAGTGGCCCATCAATCAATCAGTGTAGTCCCGTGTCGGCCAAAATATTTGTAAAGCCTTTGACTTCGGCTTTTCAAGGCGAACGTTTGTTTAGTTTGCAAATATTTCTAACAAAATATTGGAAATGACGATTGGAAGTACCATCCCTTTATTGTTATTTATAATGAAAGAGATTTAATATTACTAACCATAGAGAGCAGCGATAGCTCAGTTGGGAATGGTATGGACTGCCGAGACAAGTGTCGGAGGTTCGAGACCAACCCCAAAATAGAGCATACACCTCTGACTTTTCTATTTTAAGTGTATTTTCATTGTGAAATATCGCTTGCTATAACGGTGAAGGAAAACATCGTGAGGTAACCTGTATACCCGAGAATTTCTTCACAGGAATTTCGAAGGTATGTGAAGTCTGCCAACCCGCATTAGGCCAGCGTGGTAGACCAAGGCCTAACCCCTCTCATTAGTAGAGGAGGCCCGTGCCCAGCAGTGGGACAGTAATATTACAGGGCTAATATTATTATTTTATTTTAACTATAGAGAGGCTATCAAGCAAGTTTCCATACAAAAAAATTGATCACAAACTTCAGTACCGCCATCAACTACTTATTACAATGCGAGGGCGATTATTACAATTTACACCCTAGAATTATTTGTGAATGGTTAAGAATCACGTAAGATAAGTTTATTCTCTATTTCTCTGGCCGAACTGGCTCGCATATATTTCAAATAGACTGAGCGACTTATGACCACTAGGTCATAACTTTTGGATCACAAGTTTTGTGCTGTTGTTCCGTCTATATACTGTTGAATGTCTTTGTTTATAATGATCACTAACCCGCGTCGTAGATGCCAATTTTGTGTCCTTTAAGTTCGCCATTTTTTCGTTTTGAGATCAGCAAGCAAAGGTGGAGATGCCATATCTTCTAAATTAGGTCAAGAAAAATGAACCTTATGTTAATTCTTGTTGGTTTGTTTGAGCTCATTTGTCAAAATAGCAATCATTAGCTAGTGCTGAGTCCATTATGATCTCAAACTTAATGACCTGTCATCACGATCTATCTTATTGTGATTTTTTGGTATTAGTCTAAAAGGGTACGTCCAATTCCGGCTGATGGACATTTCGGTTTGTAGCCTGTCGTTATCATTTTTGATGTATGGATCTAATCATATAAATCAAAGAGAAATCTAGTAAATTTTTGCGTCAGTTAAAAATTTACCTACACTGGAAATAATTAATATTTTCTGAAAATTAAGATAAAACTTTTTATTTCGTTGTTATAGGTTTAACAGCACTGCATTTTGATTAAGTACGTACTAGTTACAGTATATCTAAAAAAAATGTTAGACTTGTAGTAAAATAAGAACGAAATGTTATTTGAACAATAAGGCTGTGTAGTGTCACTACCTAAATCCCAAGATAACGGCATTGATAAATTATTAGAACCTCATCATGTAAACAGTCACTGTTGGCATATACCTCAACTAGATCGCTTATATTCAGGCTGGTTAGTTCACTGGGGCACTTGGCTATTTCCTTAGCTATATTTAAATGACGATGTATGGCTTGCAGATTTTAACTGTGGTGCATAGATATGTAGCCTACCGGGTCAACTAACTGCTCTGGGTCAAACGCACTTAATACTTTCAGTCCCAGTCTACGATAAAATCACGTTTACACTCTTAGTGCAATTTATATCGAGTTAAAAGCAGAGATGACCCGAACCTAGCCCTGGATTCTTAAATGATAAACAGAGCTTTTACATTCTCTGATTTCAATACCGTTTTCTCTATCCCTTTTAAATTCATTTTGTGCACTCTAATTCAAAACACTTCCAATTCTGAAATGATTGCAGTTCTATTCGTGTCTAACCTGACACAAAAAATCCATCCTTACTTTTACTATCGCATGCGGTACACACGCCGGTGTCCTATTAAATCGCGGCGGTAACAATGCGGGATCGGATAGGTCGGTCACGTTCTCATCTGTCATGCGAGTTGGGTTGGGACCCCCGTGTGTTGCTTTGTCTACCCTATCGGTTACAGATATGGTTTTGTATCGATTTTTAGCTAATTTTGATCTAGTGCCGGCTTAGAATCGTGAGGTCGGGTTACCTTTTGTAATGCTAGTATTAAACCACTTGCATGTATTGTTATATCATGAGTTGATTCTCCTCTGCTACATTTGTTTTGGGTTAATGTCAATGAAATAATGCACTGGCTGTAATGTCCATGTAGGTTGAAATTGAATGATAAAGTATCATCATCATCATCATCATCATCAGCCATAGGACGTCCACGTCCAAGATTTCCAGGCCAACCTAAAGTATTCAGTTTTTGATTACTAGACTTCTTTGGTCATCAGAGATCTATGTGTAGCATTACGCTAATATCTTGTAGTAAAAATGTTAGCAGTTTAAAGTAATTACTTTCTTTACAAATGCTAACAGAAATTTCGAAGGACATGGAAGTCGAAAAAGGTTTGTAACCAAACCCTTTTGGTGCTCATAACTGGTTTTCATGTTCCTTTCGCACCATCAATTACATTAAAGTGAATGAAAATAATATGTGAACAGAGGAATGATAAAAAGTGGCGGCTCTCGCCTCGAGGTTATGAACGGAGGATCATGTTTATCGCATTTAATATGGATGTAAAAAGTAAAGTTAGTTTGTTAAACCAATTCGGGATAGCCATGGTGGGAAAATCAGTGGGATAATGTCATCATCACCATTTTATTATACCTGGCCTTACCCCATTCTACTGTGGGATCGGTGTACTTTTACCGACTTCAAAAATAGGAGAAGGTCCTCAATTCGTCAGTATTTTTTTATGTGTGTGTATAAATGTGGACCTATTTTCAACATTATTTTTGTGTTCAATAGAGCTTATCCCAAGGGTGGTCCCAAGTAAATTTGGTCATAATCGGATTTTTTAAATCTAGAGATAGAATCAGAGACAGATCACGTATACCAACAAGTGCAACGGTGGACACCCTTATGCAAATAAATAAGCTTTGAATTTATCCAAAACCACGGTCCTTCATCGACCACCGTGCATATTCCAAAGAAGCGTTCGTCGAGTTATCTCGAAAAGAAAAATCCACCCAAAACCAAAATATGGCGTGCCTCGCTATCACCCAACTGCACTTGCATAATTCATATGTCGTTAAAAACGCGATCGGAACCTCGGAACTAAATGATGCGACACAAAACGTGACGTTTACAGTGCAGTGTATAAAAACCGTGTTGTTATTAACAACGAGATGTATTGTGTCACCGCCTCGGTGTTGCCACAAATCATGTGTAGTGATGGGGCTGGAGAATCGATAATTTTGTAAATTGGAGTCTCAGTGTATCAGTGCACGGCTGAAAGTTCTGAAGGATATGAAAACCAATGGTCTCGCTATGGAGAATGCTCGAGACTGGGAGAAGTGACCCAAGGGCGAAGAAAGGCTGACCCTGTCTGAAGGCCAGGATAACCACAGGTAGAAAGAAAGAAAGAGTTGGTTTATGTACGAATTTTAACTGTTTCCATGATGATAGTTTTCCTTTTCGAGAGGTGAGAACTATCTCAACTATCAAGGTAATTCACTCGTATTAAATAAATAAATACACCCAACAGTCACACACGTAGTCCTGACCCCACACTAGGTATAACCTGTATCGTGGGTGTCGGAGACTATGAGAGACTTTCGGTCTCACAACACCCAGACTTGAAACAAGTATCTGTGGGCCACACAAACATTTGTTTCAATGCGGGAATCGAACCCGCGGCCTCTCGCTTCACAGCTGGCTACTCGTCCGCTGCGCCACGGAGGCTGTATTAGGGAACAGACTATGTTGATCGATCCATCGCCAATAATATTACCTTTCACTCGAATGACATCCACATCACATAATATTGTCTTGGAAGCTAAATTGTTATTTTCAAGTAATTACTTGTATTTTGAACAATAACGTTTATTTCTTATACTGAAACATATGACAATCCCCTTCGAAAGCTTAGTGCTTTAAAACATCGCTTAAATATATAACTAGAACAGCTGAAGTTATACGTACATCGACTATGGTTCGAATGATTCGTAAACATCGATCTTTTTCGTCACAACACTATTCCATAACGACCTGGATATTTCGGCGTCCGTCATTGAATCTTGGTTATGAAGTTAGCATCGGACTCTTTTCCCAGGGCTGTTAATGCGCGTTTCTTTTGTTTCTCCTTCGATTTCTTTATGTTTTAGTTGTTGGTGCCTGATGCAAGTCCGATTTTCGGTTATTTATCTCCCGCCATTTTATGAATGAACTGTCACGAGAGGTGGTTATTTGAGGATTTTAACAGCGTTTTTATTGATATCTGTTTCTGTTTAAACGAGGATCGTTTGTTTTTATATGAAATTCTTTTGTTAATAAGGTCCTTCGAGCGGGATCTTGTATCAAATAAAGTTAAGACGATTAACATAATAGGTTGTGTTTAATTCGAATTTACATACAAATGTGGACTCTCGCCTTTTTCTCATAGATTAGGCAGACACCGAATTTTAACTTTTGATTAGAATTTGTGACAAAATAAAAACCTTGTTAACATAATTGAATGATGAACGATTGAATGAAAAGACATGTTGTTAAATCAGTATTGTTGTATTATTTCAATTTAGAATATATTTTTTTAAAAGAAACGCTCCGATGTCATATTTACTAGAGCTCATTAGAAGCTTATTGTTTGAGATGTCACGTGACATGACGTATGACAGTGACAGGTGGGTTGCCAAATTGGGCAGATGGCAGTGTCATGGGAACCTTCAATGCTTGCGTGATGGATTACCCACGGGCCCATTTCTGCCCGACTGCATCGGAAGGAGTTATCACTTTACCCGACCCGGGGTTCGAACCCGAGATCTCACCCACGCAATACTATCTATTTCTTAATATGTAATGAAGCTTTCTTTCTACCTGCCCTTATCCCAACTTAATGTAATTTTGATGCGGTTTTCTAACCCGTCGGAGGCGTCATATAAATATGTTACATAAGCGTATGGGCCACCGGAGGCCGAGCCGCCCGTGACTATATAGTGGTTCAAGAGGAAGGTTTATAAGTATAATACGCAACGACGATTCCTCTGGTATCGTGGATGTTCATGGCCGAAGGTGACCGCTTACCATCAGGTGGCCCTTCTGTTCGTTTGCTACGCCATTCCATAAAAAAAATGCATAAATTCATACCCTAAAGGGATGATATGGAGGATCAATGTTTATCAAGACTCACGCGAGCGTAGCCGCGGGCAAAGGCTAGTGTATTATATACATACATACATAAGCTCACGCCTGTATCCCCGAAACGGTAGGCAGAGGCGCACAAGCGAACTAGAACACCCACATTTCGCCGAGCTTAGTTCCGTCCCAGATGTGATAGGGGGCGAGCCTAACGCCATATCGGGCACAAATTCCAGACTCCGGGCTGATATGGAAAAATCCAATATCACTTTGCCCGACCCGGGGATCGAACCCGAGACCTCAGAACCGTAGTCGTACCGAAATACCACCACGCCACCGAGGCAGTGTATTATATTATATCTAAATATTTAATGTAGCAAATTAAGGAAACCATTTCGTTAAGGTTGTATCTACAGAAGTGTTTTTACCCTGAACACAACACAAACACACACAATTATAAATAATAAATAAATAAATAACACCCAACAGTCACATACATAGTCCTGACCCCACACTAAGATCAAGTCTTGTGTCGTGGGTATCAAGAACTACGAGAGACGCACGGTCTCACAACACCCAGACCCGAAACAAATATCTGTAGGCCATACAAACATTTGTCTCAGTGCGGGGATCGAACCCGCGGCCTCTCGCTTCACAGCCGGCTCGCCCGCCGCGCCACGGAGGCTGTCGTTTACATTTATTTATTGCAAGTCGATGGGGTGTTTTGACGAAGGGTATTCTGTTTATGACATTTTACCCCAAAACTGCTGCATGGCGGGGTTCTAGTGATCCATCATTGTCATTTAACAGATAATGTGTTTTCAAGTTATGAAACTGTAACAACATATTCGATATACGTGGCGCAGCGAGGGAGTAGCTGGGTAGCAAGAGGCCGCGGGTTCGATCCCCGCACGGAGACAAATGTGTGTGACCACTGACCACATGATTGTTGGGTGTTATTAATTTTTGTCGACCTACTTACACAAACGGGAAGGTCCTCAATTCGTCTGTATTTTTTTTTTGTTACGCGGTATCTCTTATATATCGCCAATTGTGGACCGATTTTCAAAATTCTTTTTCTGTTCGTAGCTTATTTCAAGGTTGGTCCATTATAAATTTGGTCCCGATCGGATCAAATTGGATGTCGGTAAGTTAAGTTTTTAACGAATCTGGATGATATTTGGCACAGAGATAAATTATAGTCTGGAATAGCACATAGGCTACTTTATAAATGTACTGACCCACGTGGGAGAGAGTCGTTAATAAAATTTAACGCAAACGAGTTCAGAAGAACATACAGGTGATGCTAATATAAAACGTGTAAAAATCTCTTTGCCCGGACTTGGTAATCGAACCTAAGACCTCCCGGCCCACAGCCCATATATGCTGGCACTAGACCAAGGAGTCGAATAAAGAGAAAGCTATAATTTAAAATTCATTTCGTGCAAATAAAATCATAATACAAATTACAAGAAGATTTGATCTAATAAGCTAATATGTTTGCTATAGAGCTTCCGCGAGACCTCTAACCTTCCATAATCGACTGTAAACAAATAATTTTAACATCCACGTGAGGGAATTCGAAGGCGAAAGTCAGTTAAGATTACAATAATGTCGAAAGCTGCATAACACCTTTCCTTAGGACTTCCCTTCAACGACTTCTTAATAAAATGTCAGTACTATGAATTGCTGAATCCTAAAACTGGCGATACTGTGGTAATTAAGCGAAAATAATTTTTTTATAGTTTCGTATAATAGCTATGATATAATCATAAGTTTAAAAACTTAACGGACCGACTTCTAATCCGATCGGGACCAAATTTATATGGGACCACCCTTGAAATAAGCTCTATCGAACACAAAAAGAATTTTGAAAATCGGTCCACATTCGGCGGAGATATCGCGTAACATACATAAAAAAAATACAGACGAATTGAGGACCTCCTCCTTTTTGTAAATCGGTTGAAAATACAGTGATTTTCTTTTAACTGAAGTACAATAATAAGGCATTAGTCCGCGTTACTCCTATTTGAAAATTGCAGATTGATAATTAGTTACTGCTATCTAAATCATCATAATTATTTTAAAACGTTTGTAAACAGCTAATTAGATAGATAGATAGATAGTAACTCTTTATTGTAGACACACACAGAAAACGGGTAACATTAAATAACTTATAAACTGTGCCACAAGTGGCGGCCTTATCGCTAAAAGCGATCTCTAGGATGGAGAGGAATAGTAACAAAATACAAGACGGGGTGTACAATAAAGGAACAGGAAATAAATAAAGAAATACAATAATAGGATACTTGTACCAAAGACTTTTCTCAAGGTTATTTTGGAACCAAAAATAATTTTATTCTAAAATTATGAATTTTAGGTTTCATTGTTATCATTCGTGTTTATCAACGCCAAATTATTTTTAAAATACATTTTATCAAATTTTCGAAAAAAAAAGCAATTTTGCAGTCTTTCAAATTTAACTACAGTTGGCTTCCCTTTTCAAAAAATTCCCTTCGCCATTGGATACAAATACTTGCCTGTTATTAAAACTGGTATTTGAGTGTATTAAAACAGGAACATAACGGGTAACATTATGTAGGCGGGTACATACTATCGCATTAAAATTAACACGGGCTTACGAAATAAAGCGTGGCTTGTACATATTAACTACTTTCGCTCTCGGATTCGGTCGTGTAATAACGTATTCGTCGTTAATGTACTATCAAGAAAAACGTGTCGTATTTATCGACTGGCTTCCAAAAAGGAAAAGGTCCTCAATTCGTCTGTTTTTTATGTATGTTCGATATCTCCGCCAAATGTGGACCGATTTTCAAAAATCTTTTTGTGTTCGATAGAGCTTATTTCAAGGGTGGTCCCATATAAATTTGGTGACTATCGGATAAGTTTTGAAGTCGGTCCATAAAGTTTTGTACCTAAAGTTACTAGTGTAATGTTTTTAGGATAAAAGTCACTTATATTTTCATAAATAATAAATAAATACACCCAACGGTCGCACACATAGTCCTGACCCCACACTAGTTGTTACCTGACTCGTAGGTATCAGGAACTACGAAGGACTTATGGTCCCACAACACCCAGACCCGGAACAAATATCTGTGGGCCACACAGACATTTGTCTCGGTGCGGGAATCAAACCCGCGACCTCATGTTTCACAACGGCATTTGTCTCGGTGCGGGAATCGAACCCGCGACCTCACGTTTCACAGCAGTTTCTCACCCGCTGCGCCACGGAGGCTGTCAAAGAAAGAATAATACAAGTAGTCTATGCGTTATTCTGATGCATAATCTATAGAACTGTAAAATTACAAAATCCATCCAGTTTTGCGTGAAAGAGTAACAAACATATAAACACAGACTCACAAACGTTCGCCTTTATAATACCTGCAGTGGCGTGCAGTCCATATAAACAAAGCGGCACTGTCTACCCTGTCGATTTGCTATTTACCCAAATAAATAAAAATCTTGTCAAAAAAGCTATTTTAAAAATAGCAATGCTTGGTTTTTGTTTCAAATCGACACGAGGATGATGATGATAGTGATGGTGCTGTACCAGTTGAAGAAATAAATTATGTAAAAGTTTAAATAAAACTATTTTTACGGATTCTATGACGATTTGGTTTTAATTTTTATTCCCGACGTTTGGAAGGCTTTGCAGTCTTCGTGGCAACCCGTGACCAATGAATAGCATTCGCGTAAACTTAAGAAATCAGTATGTAAAAGTTTTTTGTCTATCCTGATCCAAACGCCTATGCACGTCACTGCATGCGCGTCGCTAACTGTTGAATGACGATGTAATCAATGACGTTTGCAAAAAGCATCTAAGGATGTAATTAGTCTTGAGGTATCAAATATCTACAGAATCGTATATCTGCTCCAAATCCATACAGTTGTTGTGTAATCGTAAAGAACGACTTCTATTTTATTTATACAGATTTGCCAAGAATCCATAGACGAAAGGTTAACGTACGCGAAACATAAACAAAATTACAAAACAAATTATACAAATTACATACATAATAGACTGCCTCGGTGGCGTGGTTGTATTTCGGTACGACTACGGTTCTGAGGTCTCGGGTTCGATCCCCGGGTCGGGCAGTGATATTGGATTTTTCCATATCAGCCCGGAGTCTGGAATTTGTGCCCGATATGGCGATAGGCTCGCCCCCTATCACATCTGGGACGGAACTAAGCTCGGCGAAATGTGGGTGTCCTAGTTCGCTAGTGCACCTCTGCCTATCCCTCCGGGGATACAGGCGTGAGCTTCTGTTATGTTACATACATACTGAACTGCACTCCTGTATCCCCGTAGTGGTAGGCAGAGGCAAACTAGATAACTAAAACACCCACATATAATTTCCGTCCCAAATATAATAGGGGCGAGCCTATTGCCATATCGGGCACAAATTTTGGAATTACAAACAATAAATAAACATAAACAAAACAAACCAACCCGGACTTTGGACGGGCTGATACTTAATAGAAAACCCAATATCACTTTGCCCAACCCAGGGATCGAATCCGAGACCTCGGCCGGTAGTCGTACCGCGCACGAAATACAACTACCAAGGCAGTCATTATAGCAATTTGTATCAACAATTTTGTTTTGCAGCGCACACAAAGGTCCCTCCCGTGTACTCTTGCGTCCCTTCGCGTCCATCCCCGTCCCTCTGTCGTCCTGTCACAGATACTGCTCATACTGCCAATTACGCTGTTAGTCCTTTCGGTGATTCAAAGCCCCTCTGTCTCTGCAATTTCAATTGTTATGATAGTGCGGTACCTTCTGAAGATTTTCTACGGGATTTTTATATTATTTTGTTTCAATAGTAATTTTGTTATAAATTGCTTTATAGTTCAACCATGAGTTTTCGTTTGTTTCTCGCTAGCAACTACGTAAATTATTTATATGACAAACACCCGAACGCCTCTAGCGGTTACGTCAGGAATTAATAATTGCGATTAGCGACATAACAAGCCCTTCTTGGGCCTTACTTATAAAAACATATTCGCTTATCTTTTCGCTATGAATAGCCGGTCACTTATTTCCTTGCGTTACATTGTTTAAAAATGAAAGGGACAACCTATTGTTAAAGATAAACAGCGCTTAAATATTTTTATAAGTAAGGGGCCTTATGTTTAATGAAGTTTCAGATCGACGGCCTGCATCCAGCGACTTCCGGCGACTTTTTTCTAGTCGCCTTTGAGGAGGCCTATGGCTGATGATAATAATAATAAATACACCCAACAGTCACACACCTAGTCCTGACCCCACACTAGGTATAACCAGTATCGTGGGTGTCAGAGACTATGAGAGACACACGGTCTCACAACACCCAGACTTGAAACAAATATCTGTGGGCCACACAAACATTTGATGATATGATGAAGTGGAAGATGATTAATATTTTTAATGAGTTAGCTGTTATTTGCTTTGGATATTATTAGGTACTAATGGTGCCGGATTGTTCCAAAAATCACACCGTTCCAATAAAAATATACTCATGTCTGTCGCAATAAACATTGTCAGACGCAAAAAGCACACTGAATGAAACATAACATAACATAAGCTCACGCCTGTATCCCCGAAGGGGTAGGCAGAGGCGCACTAGCGAACTAGAACACCCACATTCCGCCGAGCTTAGTTCCGTCCCAGATGTGATAGGGGGCGAGCCTATCGCCATATCGAGCACAAATTCCAGACTCCGGGCTGATATGGAAAAATCCAGTATCACTTTGCCCGACCCGGGAATCGAACCCGAGACCTCAGAACCGTAGTCGTACCGAAATACCACCTCGCCACCGAGGCAGTCACTGAATGAAAAACTAAAATTAACTCTTATTTTAATTATCACATACATCAACGTTACTCAGTGCTATTGTGTAGTAGACATTCGTTTTCAAAATTGCACTAATTTCCACATTGTTTTGCTCTTTAATTTATCAAAATGAAGTATACGATCTTTTAAAATACCTTGTGCCAGCTAATACGATAATTGTTCAATGCATCATTCTGTCTAGCTAAAAGTGTAACAACCGATTTCTAACAAACTTATGGCGCCTTAGCGTTGAAGAGTTTTTACTTTTGCTCGTACCCCGTCATCACATGTTCATATAATATCAACAAAATAATCATCAAAATCAGTCTATTTTTTTTTATTTTTTTTTTTTATAAATACACCCAACAGTCACTCACCTAGTCCTGATCCCACGTTAAGATCTGTGGGACGAGAAGTCTTGTGTCGTGAGTATCAGGTACTACGAGAAACTTTCGGCTTCACAACAGCCAGACCAGATACATGGCCACACAAATATTTGTCTCTATACGGGGATCGAACCCCGGCCTCTTACTTCACAGCCGGCTACTGGGCTACTGCGCCACGGAAGCTGTAAAAAAAGACACAAATTAATTGAAAACATCCTCATTTTTCTAAAACAGTTGCAAACTATAGAATCATACACGTTCATATTGATAGAAAAAGAACAGAACATACATCTGTCTTCGGCAAAAACCGACATTCCATCACAAAATTCCATCCAAAATGTGACACTAAACATGGCCATTGTGTTCGTATCAGATTTATCAGATCGAACACGAATAAAACAGAGAAAAATAGTCCAGAATCATTTGGAATAGTCAGTGGGCTACTGGGTGTTGGTAAAATTGGCTCAAAAACTACAACAGGAGCAATAAAAGTTGATGCACACGCCCTGGAGACCCACTAGTGCTTAAATATAGGTAACAATGAACGAATACCGTTAGCAGAAGAGAAGAATGATTTAGATGATACGATTAGTCGATAAGACAGTGTCGTATCCACAGTCGTGTCGGTGGTTAGAGGTGACGTTATTCGGATGTGGGGAAAAATCTCCGTTGAAAACTATATAGTACAGGATAATGATCCAAATTCTAAAGTGAATCTAAATAATATTTTGACATCACATCCATAATTCATTGTATATTTAATTTTTGAAATTGTTCTAGTTATTTCGATCTAAATCCTATAATAAGTTTAACTTTGTAAATACTTTGTAAATAGTTCGGTTAGCATGATAATACGAATTAATATGACACGTGTACATAGTTATTTTACAAGCTCACTTAAAACGTAGTAGCAACTTTATCAAACAGGCGTTAAATATAAGTAACAGCTAAATAATGCAAAGCCTTTAAGAAAACTGGATTTAAAACTTTAAACAAATATTGGTCTCAGTAAACTCAGATTATCTCTGACATAAGAAACAGGAGTGTTTGCACTTCTATTACAAGTATAAATATCTAACATAGTCTAAAAATTAAATACAATGAACATTATCTGTCAACGAAGGTGCCTACATATGACTATCATGCAGTGTAGTCCGGGGTAAAAGTCGACGATATTTGGCACGCTCCCAATGCTTTCCTAGGGCCAATAAGGTACATAAGACTCAAACAGAGAGTAAACCCTATATAACCCGATATCCTATAATGAATGATGATGATGATAATGATATTACCCCTTTAATATTACTTTCCCACTGCTGGGCACGGGCCTCCTCTACTAATGAGAGGGGTTAGGCCTTAGTCTTCCACACTGGCCTAATACGGGTTAATAGACTTCACATACCTTCGCATTACTTGTGAAGAAATTCATGGGTATGCAGGTTTCTTCACGATGTTTTCTTTCACCGTTATAGCAAGCGATAATTGACAATGAAAACACACTTAACATAGAAAAGTCAGAGGTGTATGGTCCTTTTTGGGGTTGGTCTCAACCTCCGACACTCGTATTGGCAGTCCATACCATTCCCAACTGAGCTGGCATTGGCACCATGTAGACGCCCCGTCCTAGTTTTACGAAATTTTTAGCTTTAGCTTTTTCTAGCTTAAACCCAATATGAAGATAACTACTTTGAGGACTATTAGCTTCAGTAGCTCAAATAAAGCTTCTTCTGCAATGAAGGGATTAACGAACTGTATGATTTTTACTCTGTGTAACATTGTATATAATACCAATATACGAGGTACAAATTTGCAAATCCTTATTTGATTAGATGTTAAGCAGTTTGATATGCTAAATGCCTTCCAAACGGATCTAAATAATCAGGTATCAAACCCACATACTCCTGAACGGTATACTCCTACGCTTGACGAGGATGTTAGAAACTGGCTTGTGATATCATGTGTAGACCATAGAGTGTAGACAGAAACAATTCCTAATGGTTTTCCTTATGGAATAATCGGAATAATTTAGTCTTTGGGTGTCTCTTGGTTACATCATCTTATGAATATAAAATGTATTCAAATTAAGTTAGAATGGTACTAGATTTTACTTTGTACTTATTCGTATAAAACCTCATAGGAATTCAATTCGATCCTGGTCGATGAAATTGTGGTTAGTGAGTCACTATCATTATTAAGGTTGTGATGGCCATATTTCACATATTTTTGAGACTATCCCGCCCACACATCAGCCACTGTAACTTCTGTAAACCAGGACCAAAAATGGCATACTTTTGACAGCCTTCATAACGCAGCTAGCAAGGCGAGAAACTGCGGGTTCGATTCCCGCACCTAGACAAATGTTTGGGTGATTCAGATATTTGTTTCGGGTCTGGGTGTTGTGAAACCGTAAGTTCCTCGTAGTCCCTGAGACCCACGACACAGATTCAATCCAGTGTAGGGTCAGGCTATGTGTGTGACTGTTAGGTGTATTTATTATTATTTATACACTTCATGCAAAGCTTCATCCCGCTACGAAATTAATCAAACTTAAATTTAGGTAGGAGTTGGATTATTCCAAAGATACTCTTGAGTCATAAAATGACTCATATAATGTATCCGGAAAACGAACTCTTCATATTATATGTAGTGAGAGCTATCAAGTCGTTTCCTTATATTCCTGTTAAGCAAAAGACTAGATAGTTGAGAAATATCAAAATATAAAACAGATTATTAATCTAATAGATAAAGACCGAGCTCAATTGTATGCATTGGGAGAGGCCTATGTCCAGCAGTGGACGAGTGTAGGCTGACAATGATGATGGTGATGATCTGATAGATAAAACCAGACCTTCGGCCACATAAAATTAGGATAATGCTGAAATCAGTTTCTAAATTGAAACAATTGCTAATATTTCGTCTAAATTACTCGCAACGCAAAACTATTTTCGACCGACTTCCAAAAAGGAGAAGGTCAATACGTCTGTATTTTTATGTATGTTACGCGATATCATCGCCAAATGTGGACTGATATTGTGGAGCTTATTTCAAGGGTGGTCCCATATAAATTTGGTCACGACGATCTGTTAAGTTTCTATGTAATACAATGTTGTTTGTAGCAATTGTAGTGCCACGTCATGTTTACAATGTAAGCACATGTAAATATTAAAACGCAAATGAATTTGTAATCTCTATGAAATTCATTTGAAGCACAGAATAATAACACAACTCATCAATCAACATCGTATCGTACACGCTAAACAATCACACTTGCCGAAATGAATTAGTAAATCGGCGTCGACATTCCCAATGCGCCGCGTCCCAAGAGTAAAAAGAGCGGCGACAACGTCTAATTTATTTATGAGAATCTTCTGCCTGCGCACAATGTCGGCCAGTTAGAACTGATCTTTGCTTTGCGTCACAGTGCGACGGAAAAGACGCTACTGAACATCGGTTGGTGATGGAACTATTTCGCATGACGAAAAATGAATCTTGAATAAAATGTACTCGATAATATCACCACCTGTTTACGTTAATTATCTGCTTTCGATATTACTTCAAGAAAACATTAATCGAATCTTGCTTTCTTTCTTTCTACCTGCCCTTATCCCACCTTTATGTGGGGTCGGCGCAACACACTTTTTCAAGCATGTTGCAAAGAGAATTTGGCTTAGTTTTTACGACCGGCCGCCTGCCTGACGTCAACCCCCTATGAGGGATCCAGTCCCGGGCAAAACATTTATCGAATATCCGAAAAAGATGCAGAAGGTGCTTTCAAGTCAACCAATCGGTTGGTCTTTATCATTATGCAATTGATCTTGTAACATCACCGCAGGTACAAACAGACAAACAGATGAACATGACGAAGTAAGAAGGATCCTGATATTGTCATGTGGGTATACAATCCTCAAAATTAACCACATTAATTTATTTTCATACATACTTGTGTCGTCACACAAGCAAATTTTATACATGATTGAAGAGAGAGGTAGCGTAAGTCACATGTAATTTGAACACGGAAGATCAGTTACGTCTCTGATCTTAGTATAACGAGACCCTAAAGAAAGTCAAGAGGACCTTTAATTAGAAGAAGGGTGAGAGACAATACCGGCGTTGTTTACTCGAAATTGGTTGTTTGAATTATTGATAAGTTTGTAAATGTTTTGCGCGGGGATTTTGGGATTTGTTTCGAGTTGAAATGAGTAATTAAAGCTGAGAGCAGAGGGTTGCTTGGTAAAATGGTGAAGATGGATTAACAAGAAAGTATAGCAACTGACTTAAAGGCATTTTGAATTTAAACCATTATGATAATAATGAGCTTCTTATCTACTACTCCACTAATCGTTTCGATTCAAAAGTATTTAGAACGTTCAATTAATTTAATATTAACAGTAGTTTTTATAATTTTTAATTTATTAGGTAATTTATTTATCAAAATTATTGTTTGTTTTATCTTATTTCATTTTTTTTTTATTGCAGTGATTGGCAAACAAACAGATGGGTCACCTGATGGTAAGTGATCTCCACCGCCCATAGACACACATGACACAAAAATAATCATGGGTGCGTTGCCAACCTAAAAGGAGGGAATGAAAGGGGAGGGAAAAGGAATTGGGAAAGGAGGGGGGAAATGGGCCACCGGAAATCTCACTCACCGAACGAAAGGCGACAGCAAGCTGCCACTTTACGTCGGTTTTCTGTGAGACAGACATCTTACCGGTCGAGCCGGCCCATTCGTGCTGTAGACGTTACTGTCTACAGCGTGTCTCTACCACTCAATAATTATTAAATATTCATTATTGTTAATATTCGCAATAGTATTAAACAGCAACACAACTTCGACGTTTTCGGCTTTTATAACGCCGCAAAAAGCTTCTTCGTCTATAAAATTCGAGATATAAAATCAAACCGTACGATCGTTTCCGTAGAAAAATCTTATCAATTTTTGTTACGGTTGCAGTTTTATAATCGACTATTTTGTCGGCATTTTCGTTCGAGTGGAAGTTGTGGTTTTATGAGTCAATAAACCTTGGCTACTTTATGGTATAGTATAAGGTGATTTTATAAAATCTATGAAGCATATTGATGATCTTGATCAGAAAAAAATTGTCGTAGGTTTTGTGTGATTTAGCATGTAAATAATAAAATAATTGATTACAATTATTTTATTATTTACATGCTAAATCACACAAAACCTACGACAATTTTTTCGACATTACTTCAAGCACGACAGGTACGACAATCTATAATTATATAGATTTCGTGGATGATTGTTTCTTATACCAACGCGTGAATTGATAACGATTACTAATTATTTAAAGCAAACCTAAGGTTTGTGTTTAATAATCAAAAGTGAATCTTTTAAAATATCGGGTGTTCAAACATTCAGTAAAGTCACATTTGTTTGTTTGTTTGTTTGTTGTGTGGGCTCCATTTTCCGCATTCAGTCCATTTCGATGATGGACCATTGTGCGTGACGTGATGCCAGCTAAAAGTTTAGCCAGCCTAGCTCCGACCAGAAGCGCAGGATCTTCCTGGTGTCTCCGCAGGCTTCTCGGAGCGACCTCGGTGTGTTGAGGATTTTAGCCCGTTGTGCAGCAACGCCTTCGCATTCCAGGATGACGTGGGCAGCTGTTTCATCGGCCGACAGGCATCCCCTACACAGGGGGCTGTCGGTCATACCTAGAACATACAAATGTTTGTTAAGTGGGCAGTGTCCAGTTATGGTACCTACGACTATGCGTAGAGATGGCCTATCTAAGGACAGCAAGCGTTTAGTTAAGCGAACATCCGGGTGTGGCACAACATCCCGAGAGTGTTTGCAAGTGCTCATTGTAGCCCATTGATCCGCCTGTTGTTTTGATGTTCTTTGGCGGAGCCACGACCTTATCTGGTTGAAGGGCAGCGGTAATGTTGGACTAGGTCCAATCACTCGTTGGTCCGACCCCCTTCTAGCCAGCTCGTCTGCTGCGTCGTTGCCTAGAGAGCCACTGTGCCCTTTGATCCACTGTAAGGTGACTTTGTTCGTGGAACCTATCACCATCAGTGCTTGGTGGCACTCTAGTATGAGCCCAGACTGAATAGTTTTACTGTCAAGGGCTCGTAGTACTGCAGCGCTGTCGGACACTATGCGTATATTTTGGCCTTTAATACATCGCTTGTCCACTGCGTTGGCGGCCTGTGTGATAGCAACACATTCACATTGGTAAATAGAGCTATGTTCACCTAAGGCCATTGATATCTTTATGTTTATTTCGGGTGAGTACACTCCTGCGCCCGATCCCGTTCTGGTCTTTGAACCATCGGTATATATGCGCAGTTCATGTACTCCGGACCAGTCGTGTTGTTCTTCAACAAGCTGA